>OY725201.1:2239405-3666493 GCA_963241965.1 Tortrix viridana | reverse complement strand
CTGAAGACAAAGATGTTCAGATTAATCATTATAATTTACATTAGCCTAAACACCCCGGGCTTAACATGCAAGCACGAGATAAAATTTGACAGATGCTAGGGAATTATATCTATTCTATTATTACACTTTTACTTTAAGCCGTAAGCGTTAAGTCTTACGTTAGAATATGGAATGGATGTATTCATTTCCCTCATCATCATCATCATCAGCCGCAAGACGTCCACTGCTGGACAAAGGCCTTCCCAAGGTTTTCCACAACGATCAGTCCTCTGCTGCTGTCATCCAGCGTTTTCCCGCGACCTTTATCAGATCGTCGGTCCACCTCGTGGAAGGCCTGCCGACACTTCGCTTCACGCGCTTCGCTTCGCTTCATTTCCCTAGTACCTGTCAAATTTTATCTCTTGCATGCATCCTAAGCCCGTTGACGTAAATAACGATCATCGCGTCAGCCGCCTATGTTTATTTCTATACATTTTGTCTATTGTCGAAAATAGTTAAGTTAGCGTAATGCATCTTGGCTAGGGCCCCCCAGGCTTCGTCATATACCCTCTTATTCATAATCGCATAATAACTGAAGTATGCTTGAAGTATTCTGTGGCCTTATCTTTCATTGTGACATTTGAATCTGACAGAAAGTGACAAAGCATACTTTGAAGGTTTGTTGTGCGTTTATGAATAAGTTTATAATATAACGGATAAACGGTTAACACTCACGATTATAACGCACCTTTAGAATGAAAGTGACCTAATACAAAATGTTAAGTTTTCTAATTTGAGGCATAAAATTATTATTATAGAGACCTAATTCAAAATCTAAACATTTTGGAATTAGGTCACTTTAATTCTAAAGGTGCGATAAGCTGGGACGATCCGTCACGATTCGGACTGGTCAGGGGCATTACTCAACTTCGAAATTCGAACTTCGTGTATTGCTGTCCCTTTTGCTCTCGACGCGTAGCTAATTCGCAAGAAAGTGACGGGGCGATCCGAAGTTCTAATTTCGAAGTAGGTACAGAGTAATGCCCCAGGAGTCCTTCATCAGGGGATGAGTGGGTCGGATCGTTCCGGCTTATAGTCGTGAGTGTTAACCTACTACTTATTAAATGTGACGTTCTCAATATAAACGGACCTTATGGAGGAAGGCAGTTACGCTCTTCTTATTCTTGTAACTATACGAATACTATGGTAACAGTTCTAAAAACGGCGTAACCGCCTGCCTCCATAAGGTCCCTTTATATTGAGAACGTCACAATTATGTCTTACGTTTGTTTAAATATTACTAGCGTAGGTACTTTTATGCCTGTAAATTGAACAGTTACCGAGATAATAGCGAAAAACGACCAAGTCGTTTTTTAAACGGTGTCTTCTCGGACCGGTACAAAACCGGTACGATTTTATTAATAAGCAATGTGTTTTTTAAGTTCAGTCAACGAAAGAATATTTCTCTTGTCCCACTATAACCGCGTTTTTGCCAGAACAAGTTTGTTCACATGTTTTGTCAGAAGTGGAAAATTTTGGGTTTTTGTAAGCAGAATCTTATTGGTCTAAGGAGAAATAATATTTACGTTTCCTTTGCATACGTCATCGTATGACCATCGATACAGTACAAAAAACAATAAAAAAGCAAATTATAAGCAAGGAAGTACCTATGAAATACGAAGAAGAAAACTAACACTGACAGCAGTTATAAAAAAAAAGCCGGTCAAGTGCGAGTCGGACTCGCGCACCGAGGGTTCCGCACAAACTTTTAGGCATGTAAATAGTTCGTATATCACGGGAATACAATATAAACTAAGTCCAGTATAAACTGACATGCAATAAGTATGCACTTTAGTACTTAGTGAGTGTCAGCTTATACTGGGCTCATTTTTTATGTGATGTAACTACAAATTAACGGTTTTCGGATGTTTTCCTTTACTTGTGCTATAAGACATTGCTTCTTGCCAAATTTCATGATTGTAAGTCAACGGGAAGTACCCTATAGGTTTTGATTCCCTTGAGTTTCCCTTGAATATGCGGCATAAACGGCCGTATCTTTTGATTGCGTTGACTTAGATGTCTGATTTTTTTACTGATCCAAGGGATTGCAGACCTAAGTATTTGTTATGAATTTCAACTTGATACCTTGACGCGTTCCTGAGAAAAAGGGTCTTGACAGACACACAGACAGACAGACGGACAACAAAGTTATCCTATAAGGGTTCCGTTTTTTTCTTTTGAGGTACGGAACCCTAAAAAAGAAAAATAAACCTAACCATTACAAAATGGAACATTAAATATGAAAAAAAGTAGCACGAGATTTTTTTTGGATCAACAGGACTTTAGATTCCGAGAAAGTAGACGTGAGTATACTCATTAAATTCTGTGACTTAATTAGGCTAAGGGAGATAAATTATAATTATGGCGGATTATAGAACTGCTACCATGGAATAAAGCGAGTCACAGAATTCTACGAGTTTACTATAATATTCTACGAGTTTATTTAAGAAAATTCACCGATCAAAATAAATGAACCATAGTGCGGATTAAGTCAAATTAATAACGCGCTTGCCACGCAAATACAGGCCAGGAATCGAACCCGGAACAGACAGTTTCGTAGGCAGGGTCGTATTAAAATGTCGAAACGGAAATTTTAAGCTAGATTTTTTTTATGATATAAATGCGTTTGACTAAAAAAAATTCATCATCCTCTCTATCATACCAGTCAAAAAGCGTTTGCTAGACAATTAGACATAGACCACCCCAATCTCCACGACAGTTGGATGCGAGAATCACAAATCAGAGCTATTTCAAATATTCAAAACCACAAACCTTAACCGCCCTAGTTTTTTTTTTTGATTGATAATGGATTTGCTCTCGACTAACTCTTGCCCTTATAGGACTATCCAATTCAACCAAACCTCCACGTAAACGTTACACTTCACTAAACACTACGGACAAGCCAGTTGACCGCACACGACGCGTCTGTGTCACTGAATGAGATACGATATCCTTGCTTCCTTGCGGTCACGTCTACGACGAAGATTCGTGTTCGCATCTCTTACTTTCACATAAAGATAGAAAGAGACCCCAACTCGAATATTCGTCGAATCCCGCAGATTTGGCCGCTGCGTCAGTGTCTGAGAGACCGCCAAGTTCTTGAAATTATTAATTTTGCTTTGAATTGTAGCGAGCGTAGGGTCGCTGATTCGTGCTTATATGTGACGTTCTCAATATAAAGGGACCTTATGGAGGAAGGCAGTTAAGCTCTTCTTATTCTTGTAACCATGCGAATACTATGGTAACAGTTCTAAAAACGGCGTAACCGCCTGCCTCCATTAGGTCCCTTTATATTGAGAACGTCACATTATAAAAGTGAAGGTGTTTTTGTTCGTTTGTCTTGCGCGGTTCAACAGCGCGACGAGAAATTGAAAAGCCCGGACACGTTACGGACATAGGTACTATTTGTGACGTTCTCAATATAAAGGGACCTTATGGAGGCAGCCGGTTACGCCGTTTTTAGAACTGTTACCATAGTATTCGTATAGTTACAAGAACAAGAAGATCATAACTGCCTTCCTCCATAAGGTCACATTTATTCGGAAAATTTGTCAGTTTCCGACCAAATATCGATAAACGAATTCTACGCGGACATCATCGGAGGTACTAAATCTGACAGATGTGTTAGTAAATATCAGGTTTTTACTTATTTTACTAAAAACGACTAGAAATGTAAGTAAAGGTGAAATAATTTCATTTGGAACGGATCGTTATGGACAAACTGAGGTGAGTTTTTAACCCCCGACGCAAAAAGAGGGGTGTTATTAGTTTGATCTGTGTTTGTGTATCTGTCATTGACATCGTAGCTCCTAAACGGATGGACCAATTTTAAGTTAGTTTTTTTTTTGTTAGAAATGTGACTTAATCGAGAATGTTTCTTAGCTTGTTTAATGAAAATCCGTTAAGCTATTTAAGAGTTATGATATGAGTTCTGAAAGTAGAGAAATTTCATTAAATTGGCTGTTCTTTGTTTTGTTCGTTGTAACTTTACCTACTAATCAAGGTTTGTAACCAGGTAATATGAAACTGATATTTCGACTCAGCAAAATAAAATAACACTATATTATATTTCTGACGTTGCACAGATCAAAACACACAATCGCACCATTTGCAAATTTCAAAGCTGGGCTTCTCTATGTGTAATCTAACGATCTCACCACTGCTTTTATCTTCCTAGACAGACTTAATAATTATATTTATATTATATTATATTATATTATATTATATTCGTTATTTAGTAATTTTTTACTAATACTTTAACAAACTCGGCGCTCTCTTTCAAGCCTGTCAAGGTTGATCGGTTCCTTATTGACGACGCTCGTCTAGTTTATGAGTTCCAAAATATTGGTAATACGAGAAGAGGACATACAAACTTTGACGACGCGATTAGCTTAGTTGGTAGTGACCCTGCCTACGAAGCTAACGGTCCCGGGTTCGAATCCCGGTATGGGTAAATATTTGAGTGATGAGCGCGAGTATTTGTGCCTGAGTCATGGATGGTTTCTATGTGTTTAAGTATGTATTTCTCTATATAAGTAATGTTTATCGTTGTCTAGTACCCATAGTATAAGCCTAGAGCTTAGTTTGGGACTAGGTCAATTTGTGTGAGAATGTCCTTGATATTTATTTTTCATTTTATTTTGAGAACGTCACATTAGAGCAAAAAAATGGAAAGATGGAATCGACGAAAAATATATTTAATTTTTCTGATCATCCGATATGCATATCGGATTATGCACATTCATGTGCACGCACATACATCCCCAAGCCTCGGATCCTAATACTAAATAATTAAATTATTTATACTGACCACGAAATGGGTGGATTTCCGGGTGTGGATCACCGTTTTCAATATATTGAAGAAATCAATGACACCTACTCGTACCAGCAACTTCTGATGCTAATAGAAACTACCCCCGGTTCTCCTTCTGTTTACATCAGACGTTGCTGGGTACCTATCAGATTTAACTTATCGTCAAAGAACAATATCATCTAGATGACATAAAAGTAAAATACAGTCAGCTGAGAGTCAATTCAGCTGGACGGCTCAAAATTAGAATGAGCAAGCAGCAAAACTGCCCTGCTATGGTAAAAGGCAGTATGTTACACAAAACTACTGTAGCAATTGCAACCTTATTACCCGGTAATTAGGTTGCAATTATTACAGTAGTTTTGTGTAAAATACTGCCCTTTACCTTAGCAGGGCAGAAAACGTCTGGAAATGAAAATACGAGTAGTCCATACGATTAGAATACCTAATTAGCCGAAAATCAAATCAGTTGGATAACATGAACGCGGAATAACTGCCGCACTCAGAGACGTCCATTATTTTTTAAATTTCATTAAAGTTGATGCGTCTTACGGCCGTACTCAGAGACGCCAATTAAGTTTTAAGTTTCATTAAAGTAGCTGCTGTCACATTATTTGCTATAGCAATAGAATAAGACGCAGCAACTATAATGAAACTTAAACATTAATTAACGTCTCTGAGTGCGGCAGTTATTCTATTGCTATAACAAAGAAAGTGACAGCAGCTACTTTAATGAAACTTAAAAGTTAATTGACGTCTCTGAGTGCGGCAGTAAGTTAGTAGCGAAATGTCTGGAAATATAAATAGTCAGTTAATTAGAATACCTAATTTGTTGAAAGTAAAATTAGTTGGTTGACATTGAACACAGAACGAGTTAGTAGCAAAACGTCTGGAAATGTAATGCGTCATACGTTAACAAATATGAATATGTACCAGTATATGGAATTTTGGTTTTACACGTGACATTTTAAGATCCAGACGTTTTGCTAACGGACCATTTAGCGGTCATGTTTATTTGGTCATTAAGACATTCCAAGATACAGACGTTTCCCCCTTCAAACACAGAAAAATATCAAAACAAAAGTTAGTTTTGTGTTCTTTAAGAAAAGAAAGCGAGCGAGAGCAGAAAGCTTAATTATGGTGTAAGTATCCACGTATGACGTCATATAAGTAGCACAAAAGCTGTATAAGACCTTATACAGCCATTTTAACTCTAGTTTCAGCATTTTAAGGGCTGTATAAGCTCTTATACAGCTTGTGTGCTGCTTGGGATGACATGTAAGTATCACCTCATAATAATTCAAAAGCTGGGAACTAAAATCCGACAGGCGACTATATAGCACCCCTACAAAATGTACCTATATATGTATTTACGTTAGCCTATGACACTATATATATATATATATAGTGTCATAGGCTCATAGTATCTTGCGACGCTTCTTCTCAGCAGTAGTCTCCTCTTGGGAAGCGCTGGTAGATTTCGACGTGTAAAAGTGCCCGCGCGGCCTGCTAACTGAATGAATATCTTTCATCTTTACTCACATGCAGGTTGTCCTGCAGCTCCCGGCTGAGGCTGCGAACGTTCTCCAGCTGCCTGATCTGCGTCTCGGTGGGCTTGCCGTACACCTCGCCCTCGGGCCCCGCGCCGCTCGCCACCGCCGCCGCCCACCGCGCCATCTTCTCCGAGGTCTGGGGGCTGTACACCAGGGGGCTGTCTGCTTGCGTGTAGTTCATGGTGCTGGAGACAACAGCGCCGGATTAGCTAAACAAGGCAGCTGCTTATAATAATAATATTTCAGCCTATATACGTCCCACTGCTCGGCACAGGCCTCCACTCACAATGAGAGGGGTTGGGCTATAGTTCCCACGCGGGCCGGGCGGATTGGGAACTTCGCACACACCGTCAAATTGCTTTGCAGGTGTGTGCAGGTTTCCACACGATGTTTTCCTTCACCAAAAAGCTCATGGTAAATTTACAAATTGTATTTGCACATAAATTCCGAAAAACTTAGAGGTGCGAGCCCGGGTTCGAACCCACGACCCTCTGCTTAGGAGTCGGCAGGTCAAACCATTAGGCTACCACGGCTTTTTTCAGCAGCGAAGGCAGCTGCTTAAGCTACCAAAATCACATCCTAATCCTAACATTATATGTGAAATGCGAAAGTTTGGATGGATGTCTGTTACTCAATCACGCCAGAACGGCTGAACGGATCTGGATGAAATTTGGCACGGAGATAGATTATAGTGCGGAATAGCACACAGGCTACTTTTTATCCCGAAAAAATGTACAGTTCCCGAAGGAGCAGCGATAAACGACCTCTACGCGGACGAAGTCGCGGACAATTGCGAGCTCTAGTATTATAAATGCGAAAGTTAAGCGTGTGTGTGTTTTAGTCTGTTACTCCTTTACGCTTCAACGGCTGGACGGATTTGGATGAAATTTGGAATGGAGCTTATACCCTGGATTAACACAGGTTACTTTTCATCCCGGGAAACGCGATAAACGACTACTACGCGAACTTGTTCAAGTTATACGAACAAGGTTCTAAAAGTCACAGAATAAATAAATAAATAAATATCAGGGGACAATCTCACACAAATTGACCTAGTCCCAAACTAAGCTCTAGGCTTGTACTATGGGTACTAGAGAACGATAAACATACTTATATAGAGAAATACATACTTAAATACATAGAAAACATCCATGGCTCAGAAACAAATACTCGCGCTCATCACACAATTATTTGTCCATACCGGGATTCGAACTCGGGACCGCTAGCTTCGTAGGCAGGTTCACTACCAACTAGGCTAACTAACTAGAATCATAATCAATATTAACAATATGGCTCAAAAACTTAAACTATAATGACACACAAACTGAATAAACCATTTATGTTTTATTTATTTTATAAACACATGACCCCGTTGTATTTCGATGAGTCATACATAAGGAAATGCAGAATCGCTATTACCTGGCCCTCTGAGAACAATACATCATTGCTCAATGTATGAACGACATAATTAATCAATTATCTGTCTATCTGTCAGTACCTACCTACCTACTGCAGGATGCGCGCGACTGAAGCCTCACTCACAGTTTCGGAAAACCTAATCTAAATCTTAAGGGCCCGCGCAAACCGGCGGAGCGCAGCGCAGATCACTTTAAATTTATCAATGTATATTCTTTCCTATTTTAATTACAATACGGTATAAATTTGAATGCTCTGAGACCGACCTCGGAGCATCACGGGGGATTTCTACTCTGCGGCTGCGGCTCTAAATTTATACCTTATTGTAATTAAAATAGGGAAGAGCATACATTGATAAATTTAAAGTGATCTGCGCTGCGCTCCGCCGGTTTGCGCAGGCCCTAAAAGTCAGATACGTATCCGTTTCAAGGCACATTAAAATGTAATTTAAAACGCGTTTGATATCGCCATCAAGAACTAACAAGATGCATACCTAGTCACCCGGGTTTTTACCTCACTGTCATAGTATGTTAAGTGACTTATAACTTTAAAACTAAAACCCGACTGCAAAGAAGAATGAAACTCCTAGTTCGTTTTAATTTTCAGCCGCCATATTTAATTTATAATAAAACAAAATAGCCATAACCATCGCACAATAAAGACCTCATTTGTCAAAACCGATTCATTAGGAACGACGCTAGAGTGGAACGTAATTACATACATACATACATAAGGTGTCAAAATCAGCGTTACTTACCCTTCCTTTGCTTCTCCGTAATCGGGTAAAATAGCCGTGGTAGTCTAATAATAAAAAGCCGTGGTAGTCTAATGGTTTGACCAGCCGACTCTTAAACAGAGGGTCGTGGGTTCGAACCCGGGCTCGCACCTTAAGTTTTTCGGAATTTATGTGCGAAATACAATTTGTAAATTTACCATGAGCTTTTCGGTGAAGGAAAACATCGTGAGGAAACCTGCACACACCTGCAAAGCAATTTGACGGTGTGTGCGAAGTTCCCAATCCGCACTGGGCCCGCATGGGAAGTATAGCCCAAACCCCTCTCATTGTGAGTGGAGGCCTGTGCCCAGCAGTGGGACGTACATTCAGTCAACAAAGTATCGGGAATGGATGATTTGTTTATGGTTCCAAATTCAAATTTTTGTTTTTTTTGTTGTTGTTAGATTGGCACAACTGTTTTCTATTTTGGCGCGGAGTTTGAGTTGCATCTGTTATTTATATTAAATACAGTGCTGTTTTTAGTTATATCATATCTAGTGTGTATTGCGAATTTCATAATGGACAAAAACATTGAACAAAGAGTTTGTCTTAAATTTTGCATCGCCAATGGAATTTCGTGTTCGGAGTCACTGAAAATGTTACAGAAGGCTTACGGTGATTCGACTTTATCAAAAACACGTGTTTATGAGTGGTACAAAGCGTTCAAAAGCGGTCGAGATGTGATGGAAGATTTGCCTCGCTCTGGTAGGCCATCAACGTCTGCAACTGAAGTTAACATCGCAAAAGTGAAGGAAATAGTGACTGAAAATCCTCATTCAACTTTGAGAGAGATAGCCGCCGAACTTTCTGTATCTCACGAGTCGATCCGTACTATTTTAACTAATCATTTGGGTATGAAACATGTTACCGCTCGGCTAGTCCCAAAAGACCTGAATTTTCTCCAAAAACTCAATCGCATGAGAGTCGCTGAGGACATGCTAGAACGAGTCAATTCCGACCCAACATTCATGAAACGCATTGTTACTGGTGACGAGACGTGGGTTTACGAGTTTGACATGCAAACTAGTCAACAAGCTTCGGAGTGGCGCCTTCCAACTGAACCGAAACCGAAGAAACCACGCCAAAGTCGATCAAAAGTCAAAGTCATGTTGACTGTTTTCTTTGACTATCGCGGTGTTGTGCACTCGGAATTCTTGCCGGAAGGTCAAACGGTAAATAAAGAATATTATTTGAGCGTTATGCGGCATTTAAGAGAGCAAATTCGACGAAAAAGGCCAGATTTGTGGAATGAAAATTCTTGGATTTTGCACCACGATAATGCGCCTTCGCACAAGGCCATCATTGTGAAAGAATTTTTGACCAAACACTCAACAAATACCATCGAGCAACCACCATATTCACCAGATATGGCTCCTGCCGACTTCTTTCTTTTTCCTAAACTCAAATTACCACTTCGTGGCACCCGTTTTCAATCGGTAGAAGACATAAAGGAGAATTCGCGCCGAGAACTGAATTCAATTCCGGAAACAGCGTTTAAAAAATGTTTTGATGATTGGATTATTCGTTGGCGTAAGTGTATCGTTTCTGAAGGAGCATACTTTGAAGGTGATAAAATAAATTTGGATGATTAACAAACAGTTTGTGTATTATTGATCTTTTCCCGGTACTTTCTTGACAGAGTAGTATATAGGCTGGAATATTATTATATTATTTATTAGTTGGGTAAAAATCGGATGTTCCACTCTGGCTCCTGACTACTAGACCGATTTTAATAAATGTCAATGATTCGTCAAAAACGTGCGTCATCGCATCACTACATAAAACAAAGTCGCTTCCCGCCGTCTGTCCCTTTGTATGTATGTACGGTTAGATCTGTCAAACTACGCAACGGATCCTAATGCGGTTTTCACCATCAGTTAGATATTTTTTCACGGAAGGTTTATTTATATAATAGTACCCGGAGTGAAGCGAGGGCGGGTCGATAGTAGGCTATACAAAAATTATAAGAGTGCGACTAATACAGGGTGTCTCAATATCAGTAACCCACATTGACACCGGAGGTAGACCAGCCTAAGACGGACCGAACCAGCCTAACATGACCTCAGTAAAAGTCGCATGGTTTTCGAGATAAGCCAGTTTAAAGTTTGTACTGGAAAAGAACTTTAAACTGGCAAATTTTGAAAACCATTCGATTGTTACTAAGATCATGTTAGGCTGGTTCGGTGTGGGGACAATGCGTAACGCATTTCCACTCCGTTAAAAAAAAAAAGTAAAGTAAAAAAAGCAGAAAAAAAGTGTCTGGTTCGGTCCGTCTTAGGCTGGTCTAACCTCCGGTGTCAATGTAGGTTACTGATATTGGGACATCCTGTATACTAGTCAGGTTTTAAGTTTGCAACTTTTTGTTTATCTTTACATTTCAGAATTAGTCCTTCATTCCCTGCATGGAAGTCGATGATTATAGGTAAATAACTTGAAACAATTATTGGTCGACCTCGACGAGGTCGCTGCGACTCGTTCCGGTGCGTGTGCGCAGCATAGGTCGCCAGTGCTACAAAGACGTATGTCCCACGGACTTTAATGCCTATTGGCCTAGGTACTCAGCTTAATAAAAATTAAAAACAAGCTGGGTGTTTTTTTATTCGTCTTAAACATTTTGGGGGTTAAATCAGTAAGTCATACTGATCAACTTTCACTATGGGACCAACCCCGAAATCGCGAAAAAAAAATTGACCATCCCATACATTTTGGCTAGTCAGCTGACGATGTTTTGTATGGGAGGGTCAAATTTTTTCATGACTTACTGATTTAAGCCCCAAAATGTTTAAGACGAATAAAAAAACACCCTGTATATGACTAAGGTGAAAATAGAATATTATAGTAGAATAGTTTTATTTAAACTTAGACATGCACCCTACCTGATACGATTTGTTTGCTTGTAGTCTATTAACTCTGAAACTACTGAATCGATTTTCATAATTCTTTAAACATTAGAAAGCTCCATTATTTAGCAGTAACCTAGGCTATATTTTATTTAATAGGGTATATGGTAACTTATTTTAGGAGCGAAGCGAGGGCGTGTCGCTATAGTGTGTCATATAGATAAAACAAGGCCAGTTAACTATGGTTTAGCTTGAAACGGCTTAACACCTATTCGATCAACATATAGTGAATGAATTGAATTATAAAAATGCTTACTGTTTTTTTTACCCAACCGAGAGAAGTCAAATGATTTTAAAAGTATGTATGTATGTGACCAAAAATCGGATATTGGACCAATTTTAATGCATGGACCCCCCATGCATTAAAGTTGATGACATATGATTGGTCAAAAACGTGGTAAATAAAAATTGTAAGGTTGCGTCAGACTAACTAGTCGCACGTCGGGTTTTAGTTCGTATTTTTTGGGGTTCCGTACCCGAAGGGCGCCCAACGAGACCTTATTAATATGCCTACGCTAGCTAAACCAGCCAAATGTGTACGGAACCCTCAGTGGGAGAGTCCGACTCGCACTTGCCCAGTTTTTTAGGGTTCTGTACCTCTAAGAAAAAAACGGAACCCTTATAGGATCACTTTGTTGTCCGTCTGTCTGTGTGTCTGTCAAGACCCTTTTTCTCAGGAACGCGTGGAGGTATCAAGTTGAAATTAATATCAAATACTTAAGTCTGCAATCCCTTGGATCAGTGAAAAAATCAAACATCTATGTCAACGCAATCAAAAGATATGGCCGTTTATGTCGCATATTGAAGGGAATCTCAAGGGAATCAAAACCTATAGGGTACATCCCGTTGACTTAGAATCATTAAATTTTGCAAGAAGCAATGTCTTATAGCACAAGTAAATGAAAAAATCCGAAAACCGTTAATTTGTTGTTACATCACATAAAAAATGAGCCCAGTATAAGCTGACACTCACTAAGTACTAAAGTGCATACTTATTGCGTGTCAGTTTATACTGGACTTAGTTTATATTGTATTCCCGTGATTTACGAACTGTTTACATGCCTTCAAGTTTATGCGGAACCCTCGGTGCGCGAGTCCGACTCGCACTTGACCGGTTTTTTTTATCTACTGTAAAACATTGTCCAGACGACGTACTATCCAATACGATGATAATAATTTGACATGTAATATTTTGATATTATAAATAAATGAGTATGAGTATGATAGAGAGAGTGCGAATATGAATAATTGTATATGTGTAGGGTAATTCCGGTACCTAACACTGCACCTATTTAAATCTTTTTGTCATACCTGTGGTCATATCTGTCATATTTTTACTTGTAATAGCCGAAGCGAGGGCGCTTTCCTAGTTTAAAATAAAACTTTTGTTGTTAGCATTAGGTACCAGTGTATTGCGTCAATCAGCAAACTGAACTATTTGTATAAGATTGTAGATGATTACAGGAAAATTCTAGTAGGTAATATCACGGAAAATCGCCTCGTGACGCCGTTGCAATCTGGATTATTTCTCTGACCTTGCAACTGGTGTTTTATATGTAGAGCGGTTTAATGATTTATGATTTCTAAGCGCTCGACAGTTTCACTCGAAAGTAAAAAAAAAACACCATTCATTTTCTTCTTCTTCTTCTCTTTAAAAAAAAAATGGCCTCTGTCCACTTATGTAGACAATTTTGCCAATGTCAATGTACGGTTAAAATATATTTATAAAATTGGTATTGTTCGGTAATTTGGAGAACTGTGGCGAAAGTGTCAATCGCCTCACGCACCAACCACTCCGCCGCGCACAACACCGCCACGCTTCACTTCTCCAAAGAGAAGCCCAAGATGGCGGCCGGCTCAGCAGAAGCGATCGACACGTGCAGCAGCCAACACTCCCACCACAGGACTCCCCATTCATTTTCAATTTCATTAGAAATTTGTTTTGACACCTGACAAATCAATCAAAACGTCTCGACGGAACAAACCTCAAATATCATAGACAAATAAAAATCGGGCAAGTGCGAGTCGGACTCGCACACTGAGGGTTCCGTACACATTTGGCTGGTTTTTAGTATTTGTTGTTATTCTATAGGGTATGTTGTATAATCACACCAAATTTGACGCTTGTATGTTTATCCGTTTTTACGATACAACAAAAATTAAAATGGGTAAGGCTATGTAACGGAAAAAATGACGTGTGCAATTACAAACAGCTTTTACGTTCGAGGCTATTATGTTAGAGCCTAAGCACGACTATCTATTTCATTGTAAGTAAATGCCGTTTATTATAATACATGTAATTTTTTTCGTGACATAAAAGCGGGGCGGTTCGAACGCTCCACGGCCTTTCCCAAATACGTTGAAAAAAAAACGTTTCTTGTATGGGGACCCCCTTTATTATTTGTAAGTGAATCCGCCGTAATAACACATATTCTAAAAAAAAACAACCCGCTATCTATAACGGTTCAAAAGATACAGCTCTTCATAGTTAGGACAGACAGACAGACAGACGGACGGACCGACGGCCAGCGTAGGCATATTAATAGGGTCCCGTTGGGCGCCCTTCGGGTAAGGAACCCTAAAAACTATCTAAACGTTTGATTTATTAGTTTTCATGGTAAAAGTTTTTGGTAAACAGTGTTAAAAACGCTTAAAGTGCACAATATAAATAATAAAATATTCTCGCCACGATTTCAACTATCTAATTATGTCCCATGTTTATTTATGTTTAAAATATGATTTTAAATTAAAAAATATCAACTGAAAAGCTAAAAACAAGCCACAATCTATAGAATATAACCTAAATGTTTGTTTGAAAGCGGGGATTTTTTTTTTTATTCTTACCGCATTCTAACCAGTTGTATGGACATTTGCATGGCCTCAAGTCTACGCGTCATGTCGCCTTTGTTTATATGAGACCGTTAATCGTAATAAGCAATTTGAATGATCCGCACGCAATGGCCTTAGCGCGTTGTTCATAAAGTAATGACGAAGGTGAATAAAAGATTTGTTGTAGTCCGGGATAAATGAAGCCGTTTAGGGTACGTGCCGTACTTAACATAACTAGGTAGAATACAGACGAGTGATTCAACTCCGGCCCTTTAGGAGATCGAGTTAGGCAAGCACACACGCGCAGGCGCAGCGTCGACTAAATTCATGATTATCAGTGTCAGCTCACGCCTCACCACAGGCTTCTGGCTCATTACATTATATTTATTTATAATATATTTTTGTTATCTCCTGTGAAGAAACGACCACGTCTTTGCTCTTTAACGGAGATGGAGTAAAATATGTTGTTAAACACATTTAAGCACGTTTATAATAATTGGCCAACTTCTGATGCTATTAAAGACTACACCCACGGTTCTGCAACTGTTTACATCATAAATTGCTGGTAGGTGTCATTGATTTCGTCAATACATTGAAAACAATAATGACGGCGGTTGAAACGCCCGGATATTGACCCGCCCATACTGTGAGATCCCCTGAAATGTCACTTTGACAATGACGTATCTTTGTTTACATTTTTTCCGTGAGATTAAAAATCCGATTATAATGTGCTACGCTACGTATGATGTGTTGATATCCACCGATTAGCATCGATTACTTTCATAGCTTAGCTAAGCTTATGGTGGAAACGTGAAGCTTTGACGCAAAGCATTATTATCAAACCGCGATTAGAAAGGGATTTGAGAGTACCGTTAGCACAAGTATTTATAAATGATTAAATATAACCATAAGTCAATCTTTGATATCTTCATAAGTGCAGACACTTATTGATAATAGTATTAATAGATTTACAGAGTACGCTTTGCATATTTTGACTCTATTCTCGGTAAATGTTGTCATTTGTTTTATAAAAAATATTAATATCATTATCCGTCAAATCTGTCACTAATTTAGATCATTGTCGCGTTATAAAATTGCCATAGATGTTAAAAAATAGTACGTATGTATAAAATATGAATCGCGGTAAAGTATTAAACGGTCGATATAATTAATTTTTATGGTCTTTCTAAAAGTAATTACTTATTTACAACATTTGTATTTTATTTCAGTATTAAAGTATTAAATTTGAAGTTTTTTCCATGCTTTATAACTTCATTGTACTTACTAAAATAACAATTTCATTTATCTGCACACTCTACCACTGACAATGTCATATCGTGCATTAGTTCAAAAATGACATATGAGCTCAATCCCTTTCTAAACGCGGTTTGATAATACTAAACAGCGAACTTATTCAACGCAATATAAGAGGTTTTACAAATAATAAGAGAAAAAACTTACAATTTAAAGTAATTAATTGACACTATTTTTTTTTAAGTGTGTTGTCAACACTACTGCGGCGGTGAGGGAACTGGTGCGGGTTCGATGCTTGTGACCCGAGGAAACGCGGCGGCTGGGATGCTGAACCTTTGGTTTTCTTTTGATTATCCAGTAAATTTACGGACGATAGTATGGAGAAACGGAAATAATTTATAATAGCTGATTTTTCTTGTGTATCGGATATATTATAATTCTAGTAATTAGGTAAAATAATCCAACTTCATATGAGTCAATAAGTTATTTAAAAAGAAAAAATTAAAAAAATTCCTGACAATTTTGTAAAAAAAAATTTTTTTCATATTGCTTACACAATATTTGATCTATAATATTCAAGATGAAACGTACAAAATAAAAAAAAATAAGAATGTTTTATTTATATCCAATTAGCTAGAATATTGTTTTCATTTTGCATATTTCCGTATTTAAAAATCGTAATTGGCTATAGTTTTCTTCATTCCTTAGTGATTACAATAAACATGAACGTTGCAAGCAAATCATACACAAAATTATACCGGAAGGTGGATTTTATGGTGGTAAATAATAATTCCTTAAAAAATACAAATTGATCAGTCTATTTTAACACTTATAAATAGTTTTATGTAATTTTTATCAAAGCACTACTCATTACTAACTTTTTCTATTATTTAAGGGTATATATAACCGGAGCCATGTATTTTGCTGATTTAGTGTCGTTCCATGTAAATAAATATTTTGTTAGATTTCACTTTCTACTCATTATAGACAAAAATATTATTATGCTTAGACACTAAAATTACAATTACGATGTTTAATTTAAAAAAAGGCATTTATTTGACAGTTTATTTATATACCTACTTCCGGGTGGAAAGTTTGTAGGATTAATGAATATAGTGTCTTAGAATATCTTATAAAAACAGAGTAAAAAAATCAGGCTACTATAAATTAATGTTTTATAAACCGTAAAATGACTGGATTATGGTGCAAAAACATTAAGGCTGCGGTCCCATTAGGCATTTTGTGGCTTACTGTCTGCCGCCGTCTGCTGTCCTATATATTAAAATAAATAAATAAATAAATAAATATCAGGGACAATCTCACACAAATTGACCTAGTCCCAAACTAAGCTCTAGGCTTGTACTATGGGTATATTGTCCAGTCGAAGTCATAAATATGTTTACACTTTAGTACCTTGTCACTTTAATCGCTGTGACAATTTCATATGACAGTTTAAACACGACGTTGAATAGACAAGGTACTAAAGTGTAAACATATTTATGACTTCGACTGTCCCTGTTTTCCGAACACCATACAGAACACCATACAGATATTTTTTTTTACTTTTTATTGTTGATTAAATAATTAGGGAATTAGCCACCAAATGCGTACTTAACTTTTATTTTGTCAAGGTAGTAAAAAAATAGATTTCTTTATACCAATACAAATTCACCGGGTATAATTATCACCTTGTTTCAGTAAAAAAATTATTTTATGAACCAGGCTTTTTTTACCGGCTGTAAGTAGGTACTATGGGACAAACCCCGAAATCGCGAAAAAAAATTTGACCATCCCATACATTTTGGCTAGTCAGCTGACGATGGTTTGTATGGGAGGGTCAAATTTTTTTTCGCGATTTCGGGGTTGGCCCCATCGTGAAAGTTGATCAGTATGACTTACTGATTTAACCCCCAAAATGTTTAAGACGAATAAAAAAACACCCAGTATATAGGTTAACTGGTTCAAACTCAATAACAAACCGACCGTCATCTCCCTCTTTCCACCGGAACTCTAGACGCAATGCCATCCATACCCTGGTTACCGAAAATTAGAACAAAGCGTTTTGGGGTAACTTTTGTAATGCGCACGCACAGCCAAAATATGAAACACTGCATGGCGTCCGTATTTCCAGGTGCATGTGACCCAGTGTCCTTTAAAGGTAGGATCGCTCGCTCCATTGTTGACCTTGTTCTGACTCTTTGGTCTCGACTAGGGTCAAGAGCAACCCCATATAATATATATAAAAAAAAACACAGACAAATAGATAAGGTCATAAAACGACTTGAGCGTTTAGGTTGCCCACCCCTGCCCGTGTCTTTATTAATGTATAGTCGGGTATTTTTTGAAATGCCAAGTCACTAAAGCTTTGAAACGAATGTTTTTGCATACATTAGAATCAACAGCGACAGTTTTCATTGGTTAACACTAATTAATAAATTTAGTTTCATGTACAGCTCAATCACAGGTTTACCACAATTAATTGTCATCCATGTCTGCCGAAACATCCACTGCTGGGTGGGCATGGTCAAAGTACCTAATTCAACTTCAGCCTTTAGGCGATCGAGTTAGGTACTTCTGCGCACACGCAGGCGGCGCAGCGTCGACTCAACTCATGATTATCAGTGTCAGCTCCCGCCCCACCACAAGCCTGTGGCGCGGTACCCACCTACCCTTGGTTCGAAGATGAGTAGGGCTTATTCCACCTAAGTTTCATAATGCCCAATTCACTAATTTCACTAAATTTCAAATTGCCATGGGATCATAATTCCTAAATATCAAATTGTCTCATTCCTAAAATGAACAAATGTCATAATGGTTTTGAACTAAAACGTCTCATGTTCGAAATGCGTAAATATTGAAATGTACATTTCCTTAAAATACCGAATCACAGATACGACAAAATTATAAAATAACTTAAACTGAAAACTGCAGAATGACAAAATGTCACAGTTGAAAATGAAATTTAGGTAAAATGAAATTTAGACGTAATGAACCCAAAGCTCGAAGATTGTCTACTGGTCCGTTTATATTATTTACACATTTGGCCAGTTTATAGTAATCATTGTTTTTCTATAGGGTTTGTTGTATATTCAAATTCAAAATACAAATTGGACATAGAAACGAACAAAAACGAAGCAAACTTTAGACTTCATATAGGTTTTTCTATAATCCGTAAGTAAACAAGTATTTACTGTATTTTTTCTAAATTTTAGACGCAATAGTTTCGGAGGGTTGTGGAATGATCAATTTTCATTAACTTTCTTAAATAACTCTAAGACTATTTACTATAAAATAATAAAAAGATATATATTTAAAACGATATACACGATATACTTTGCAAAACTGTTTTAGTTTATTTTCTAATTTACCCCCCAAAAGTGACCCCCATTTTTTTTTTACGTTACACGTCCGTGTTTGGGTCACAGGCATACATATGTGTACCAAATATCACCTTAATCGGTCCAGTAGATTCAGATAAAATTCTGTGTGTCTGTCTGTCGCTGTGGCAGACAGACAGAATTTGCCCTAAATCTATTTTTTTTTATTTTTGTATTGATCTCAATTTTCCTTTTTTAAAAGATGTGTATCTGAATAAAGGCATTTTTATCAAATGTGGTTTGTTTAAAACGCCACCAAACAGCTTATGTGTATGAACAACATTTCATTATTACCTGTTTTTTTATAATAAATCCTTGTTATAATAAAGGCTAGTGTAAAGGTTACAGCATTATTGATTTCTAGCGACGACATCAAGTGCTCATCGCATCAGTCGCGTATCAAATGTCGTAATGAAATAGTAAAAAAACACATTTGCATTGCCGTATGTAGAAGTGCAATTTAAAAAACTAAAAGAAATGCTGTTAATACCAAAATTTGAGAAATTAGGAAATCAAAAACGCGACATAATGTTTCAGAGGAAGTTTCTAACCTTGTTTTGCTGTAAGTTCCATATATCGAGCAAAAATCACCGGACTTTTTTTTTTTACATAATTCTGAACAGTGATTGACCCCGATCTCACCTGATGGAAAGTGCAGATGAGGCCAAAGATGTAGCTCACTGGTTCCGTAACAGCCAATTCACTCTAGCCTTGAAGAGCCCTAAATTATAACTGTCCGGAAGTAGACGATGGGAGCGAATTCCATTCCTTAGCAGTTCGCATTAGGAAAGATGAAGCGAATCGCTTCGTGCGGGCCAAAGGAACACTGACAACATAAGGATGAAGACGCTCCCCCCGCCTGGACGTCCGCTGGCAAAAAGGAAGTGGAGTAATTAAGTCATGTAACTCCTGCGC
The DNA here is from genome assembly GCA_963241965.1 of Tortrix viridana. Classification (NCBI taxonomy): domain Eukaryota; kingdom Metazoa; phylum Arthropoda; class Insecta; order Lepidoptera; family Tortricidae; genus Tortrix; species Tortrix viridana. The sequence goes on along the minus strand of OY725201.1, from coordinate 3,646,625 downwards.
ACACTCACCAAAATGTATCCGGTAAAAAACAGATAAACATGAAACTCTACGACGGTGTTCTAGGCTCTGCAGCCTGTTCACGATCATCGGAGCATCACCAAAGAGTCTCCGGGCTCGGCGCTCCACCGAATCCAACGCGGCCAACTGATACTTGGCGGAACCGTCCCAAAGGTGGCCGCAGTACTCCATACACGACCGAACCTGAGCTTTATAAAGAGCAAGTAGTTGGTCCGGCGTTAAATACCGCTTCACCTTATATAAGACACCAAGCTTTTTAGCAGCAGTTTTCGCACTGGATTCAATGGCCGAGCCGAAGCTCAGATTGGATTGTAGGTCCAAACCGACAAGCTGGAGGTGATCTGTAGGTGGTAGGGATACATCTTGGAATGTAGGAGCCAAGGTGAACAGACACGCCTGCGTTTTGGCAGCATTGAACCGGACCAAGTTGATTACAACATTTCATTGTTCTCCAATATCACAATCCGCTAATGCTGTAAAGATTTTATTTACATCGTATAAACACGAGACATAAACAAGAAATCGACGCAGAAAAAAAATGAAGAATATGCAAAAAAAACTTTTGGTAGGTGGTGGTAGCATTATTTGTTTCCAGCGACCGTAGCGAGCGTTTATGTTTAGTTTTCTGACTTTCGACAAAATTTTTGAAGCTGGACACCCGTGTGAAGTAGGTTCCGCACTGCCTTCTGCGACAAGTGACTTGCCCGCTCACCACGCCGACGACCACCCCCTTCCCTGTATCAGCAGGATCCCCCGTTTCGAAACACACCAAAGGCCCCCCCGAGTCCCCGTGATAGACATCCGTGTGCTCAGATTCCGTGCAAATGACTGGTGCCGTTCTCATCACGCCTATAAACCGTTCAGCGCACTCCCGCTTACTTACCACATAAATGTTAGCCCATAATAGGTGTTCTGAAGGCTCTTTTACTGTTGGTGACGTCCTTCCGTAACCCGACACGACGCAGTTATTGTCGTTGCCGTAGTCCGTGTCCTCCGTAGCGTATGGCAGCGGACTCACGTTCTCGTCAAACAAAAACGGTTTTGCAGTAAACACCACAGCAATGTCGTTTTTGGGAAAGTTATACCCGCGGGGTACGACCCCCGATTTAATCCTTTTCCATTGCGAGCCTTCTTCTGCCTCAAAAGAATCAGCCGATATTAAAGACCCCGCGACAGCGTACTTACGTCTTATTACAACTTTTGGTTTGAGACCGCAAAGTTTTGCACAGATGTCCATGTCTTCAGCGACGCAGTGGGCAGCAGTGAGAACTTTATTCTCGGTTAGTAAAGACCCCCCGCAAAAAGTGTAATATTTGCCTCGTGGTCTCAAAGACATTCTTAAGGCGATTTGGTACGGAAACTGCCCTTTCGTAGCTACTGTTCCGTTGATGACTCGAGGCACTGGATATTCGACTGGATGCACATCGAAATCATCTAGCGTGTAGACCGCCGCAGGCCAAACACTTAGCAAGCACGCCATGTGGATATAACTAATAAAGTTACACATATTTTTATGATCTTTTTCTTTTTACAAATATTTATTATCAATTAAAGCGTGAACATGGTTTGAGGGTAAAAACTACAGATCTATAACTTAAATTTATATCTTCCTATGTTTGTTTATTTAAGGTTACGTTACTTTGTACATGCTTTAAACAATGTCATTTCAACAATGTCAAATCCGCGACGGAACCAAAGAGTAAATACACGCGAGCACACGACTAAGAAGTTTCTTATTCATCTGAGCACGCGCCACAATAGGGCGCTTTTATAACTTGCCGCTGTCCGGCACGGCCCGGCGCGGTCGCCGTCACGGCGTTGCCGTTCAACGGCAAATTATAAAGCGCCCATAAGCTGCACGTTTTGGGTAATAATTGGAACAGCGCCCTCTTTTTTAGGTACCGTAAACACGGGTTACTTTAGCCTTGGCGGGTAACATTGCCCACCCAAAAAAAACACTTAACTTTTTTTAAAATCAAAATACATTATACAGACTTTCACTACATATTCTAAAGAAAGTAATTGTTACTTTAAATTGTAAAATATACAAAGAAAAGCTTGAAATATAGGGCGGACAATGTTACCCCCCAGGGCTAAAGTACCCGTGTTTACGGTACCGTACCCAAAGGGTGCCAACGGAACCCTGATACTAAGCCTCTGCTGTCCGTCCGTCTGTCTGTCTGTCAGCGGGCTATATCTCATGAACCGTAATAGGTAGGTAGACTTTTTTTACAGTGTGTATTTCCATTACCGCTATAACAACAAATAATAAAAATTAAATAAAGTTTAAAGGGGGCCCCAATACAATAAACGTGATTTTTTCGGCGTCTTTTAGTACCTACGTATGCGAGTCCGACTCGCACTTGGCCGGTTTTTTAAGTCTAGAAATAATGATTCGTTATAAAAGTTGACCTTTTCCTGTTCTCCTGTTAAAACAGCGTCTGATGGAGGTGCTGCTATTTCACCTACTCTAGTTCTTACTAATACCAACTAGCTTAAAATAGAGGGGTGTTATAAGTTTAACGTATGTATCTGTGCTGTGTCTCTGTATCTGTGTATCTGTGCTGTGTCTCTGTATCTGTGTACCTGTCTGAGGTATCCAAAACGAACAATTTTTTTTGAGATTTTATTTGTAAGGTAATTTGATCGAGTGTTTTTATCTAAGGTTGGTGAAGGTCCGTTGGCCCATTTAAGAGTTACCAGCGTCCCAGTTTCATCGGGGTCTTTATCTATTTAATAGTTTTTAAGCATGATAAGTGAAAAAGTACCTATTTTATTGCATGCAGGATAATTGGATACAATTATCCTTTTACAAAACGCGTCAATTCGTGACTAAGTTTTTTTTTATTCTTTCCGCATCCTAACCAGTTGTATGGACCTTTACATGGCCTTAAGTCTACGCGTCATAACTCCTTTGTTTATATGAGATCGTTATTTGCGTATTACAGTTCATGAGATACAGCCCGCGGAGTGACTAAAATTTAATAAAATCACGTTTATGTATGGGAGCCCCCTTTAATTTTAAATTATTTTATTTTATTTTTATTATTTGATATTATAGCGGCAATAAAAAAAAACACTCTGTGAAAATTAAAATTGTCTACATGTTACGCCTCTCATGTTATGTATGTGTGTTATGTATCTCATGATACAGCCGGATTTAACAAAAAAAAATCACGTTTCTTTTATGGGGCCCCCCCTTAATTTTTAATTTAATTTTATTTTCATTATTTGGTGCTATAGTGGCAATAGACATTCACATTCTGTGAAAATTTCAGCTGTCTATCTATTTCGGTTCACGAGATACAGCCCGGCGACAGACAGACGGACGGACAGTATTTATTATTTTCTAAAATAAAAGTAAGTCTCCATTGCGTAAAATTTTCTATTTCCAATATTTAAGGCGGCTGCGGTACATTTCCCGCGATGAGTGAAAACAAAGTTAAATGGTAATCGCTAGTATTCATGGCTTCCGTTATTTTGATTGTTTGTTATTTAGTGATAAATGAATATCGGTAACCCTTTCGATCTGCATCATAAAATACGGCATGGTATTTTACCGCGTTTGACCGGTTCGATTCCCGGTTGAGACAGACGATTTTTCAAAAATCGATAAATGTACAGTTTATAGATTTTGAAAATAAAGGAAAGTCTCCTTTACACCAGAATATGCTATTTCCAATATTTAAGGTAATTGCCTTCCATGTGGCATTCGAACTTTCCACCCTGTATATATAAAACGGGGCTCCCTCTACTCGCATACGTACTATTGGCATAATTTCGATTGGAATAACGCTTTACGCATATAGTTGTTGCTCATAAGTCTTTTGTCATAAATGATCCTGCGCATAATACTTTCATTCATACTTCATTGTCACAATAGGGGTGTAGAACTGTAGACACTAAATGAAAATAAATACATATTTTTTTCCCGGTAGTGTTTAATATACAATTACCGAAAATCACACTTTCGTGACTATTATATTTATAATATCTTTTAAATTCATTATACAAAAAAAAATATTACATCCTTATTATCACGTGGCGGCAAACAGCGCGTGACGTCACGGTCCTCTAAACAAGCAATATTTTGACATTTGCCAAGAAACAATTGCGTGAGGTGAGCCCACAGAGTACTTTAGAATATACTAGTGTTTAGAGGATCGTGACGTCATAACGACGCCATGACAGAAGTTAGCGTTTTACCGGGAAATTTTAAAACCAAATTTATTTTAAGGCATAACTATGCGAGTGAATTTTTTATTTTATTTTTTTAGATATATATCATGTATATCTATAAAATAAAAATATAAAAAAAATCGTCTACACCCCTTCTGTACTATGTCATATTTTTTTAATCATAATGTTTATTATCAGAAATTTGTAGTCATAATATTGAAGATCATAATGTTTCTATATCCCATCAAAAACATAAATGTGAAATGAGAGCCAAGTTAAATATTATTATATTGATATATTATTATGCCTTGGTTGTTGACTTCAACGACAAAAGAAGTGAGATCTAAATGGGTGCCAAGTTCAATGGTCAGTCCTGAAATTTATTTATAACAACATAATTTTTTTTATAACAACTTAAAATATCATTTCTTCTTATAACTTAGGATAATATATTGAAGCCTAAGGTCTGACTTGGCTAGTTTTACTACACGATCATTTTAGGCGCTCTAACCTCGGCACTCGTACCTTTAGAGACTTCATTATGTGCCAGTTGCATAAATAACTATTAAATTGTCGTATGTAGAAGTGCAATTTAAAAATTAAACTAAAAGAAATGCTGATAATACCAAAATTCGAAAAAATGGGAAAGCAAAAACACTGTACAATGTGCCAGAGAGGAAGTTTCTACCCTTGTTTTGCTGTAATTCTCATATCAACCAAAAAAACACCGAATTTTAAGTAGGTTACAATATTTCATTGTTCTCCAATAATCTAAATAAGTATCACAATTCACTAATGCTGTACAGATTTTATTTTTCATCGTATAAACACGAGACATAAACCAATCGACGCAGAAAAAAATGAAGTAAGAATATGCAAAAAAAATTTTGGTAGGTGGTGGTAGCATTATTTGTTTCCAGCAACCGTAGCGAGTGTTTATGTTTAGTTTTCGGACTTTCGACAAAACCTTTGAAGCTGGACACCCGTGTGAAGTAGGTTCCGCACTGCCTTGTGTCACAAATGCTTTGCCCGCACACCACGCCGACTATCACCCCCTTCCCTTTATCAGCAGGATCCCCCGTTTTGAAACACACCAAAGGCCCCCCAGAGTCCCCCTTATATACATCCGTGTGCTCAGACTCCGTGCAAATGAAAGATTTCGTCTTCATCACGTTTCTAAACCGTGCAGCGCACTCCCGCTTACTTACCACGTGAATACGTGCCCATAACAGGTATTCTGAACCCCCTCGTACTTTTGGTGATGTATTTCCGTATCCTGACACGATGCACTTATTCTCATCGCTGTAGTCCGTGTCCACCGTAGCGTATGGCAGCGGACTCACGTGCTCGTTAAACAAAAAAGGTTTTGCAGTAAACACCAAACCAATGTCGTTTTTGGGAAAGTCATAGCCGCGGGTAACAACCCCCGATTTAATCCTTTTCCACTGCGAGCCTTCTTCTGCGTCAACAGAATCAACCGATATTAAAGCCCCCGCGACAGCGTACTTACCTTTTATTGTAAGTTTTGGTTTGCGCCCGCAAAGTTTTGCACAGAAGGGCATGTCTTTAGCGATGCAGTGGGCAGCAGTGAGAACTTTATTTTTGGCGATTAAAGACCCCCCGCAAAAAGTTGCGTATTTATTGTTTCTTATTTTCAATCTTAAGGCGATTTGGTACGGAAACTGCCCTTTCGTAGCTACTGTTCCGTTGATGACTCGAGGCACTGGATATTCGACTGGATGCACATCGAAATCATCTAGCGTGTAGGTCGCCGCAGGCCAAACACTTAGCAAGCACGCCATGTGGATATAACTAATAAAGTTACACATAATTTTTATGATCATTTTCTTTTTGCAAATATTTATTATCAATTAATGTTTGAACATTGTTCGAGGGTTAGAACTACAGATCTAGAATTTAAATTTATATCTTCCTATGTTTGTTAATTTAAAGTTAGGTTACTTTGCACATGCTTTGAACAATGTCATTTCAACAATGTCAAATCCGCGACGGAACCAAAGAGTAAATACACGCGAGCACACGACTAAGAAGTTTCTTATTCATCTGAGCACGCGCCACAATAGGGCGCTTTTATAATTTGCCGTTGTCCGGCACGGCCCGGCGCGGTCGCCGTCACGGCGTTGCCGTTCAACGGCAAATTATAAAGCGCTCATGAGCTGTACGTTTTGGGGAATAATCGGAACAGCGGCCTCTTTTTTAGGTTCCGTGATGCCCAAGGGTGCCAAGGGAACCCTGTTACTAAGCCTCTGCTGTCCGTCCGTCCGTCTGTCTGTCTGTCAGCGGGCTATATCTCATGAACCGTAATAGGTGACTTTTTTTACAGTGTGTATATATATATGGTTCTCACATTATAAAAAAATGCATGTCTTAATTTTTTGAATTAGGTATATGATTGATCTCAATTTTTTTTTCGAAAGAAGGATATCTGAATAAAGGTATTTTAACTGTGTGTCCGTCAAGACCCTTTTTCTCAGGAACGCGTAGAGGTATCAAGTTGAAATTAATATTAACTAGGTAGGTACTTAGGTCTGCAATCCCTTGGATCAGTGAAAAAAGTCAACGCAATCAAAAGATACGGCCGTTTATGCCGCATATATTGAAGGGAATCTCAAGGGAATAAAAACCTATAGGGTACTTCCTGTTGACTGAGAATCATGAAATTTGGCAAGAAGCAATGTCTTGTAGCACAAGTAAATGAAAAAATCCGAAAATCGTTAATTTGTAGTTACATCACATAAAAAAATTGTCCAGTATAAACTAAGTATACTAAAGTTAAACATTTTTTGTTCTTATTCTTAAAGTGCATACTTATTGCGTGTCAGTTTATACTGGACTTTTTCCGTGTAGTATTCCCGTGGTTTACGAACTATTTACATACCTACAAGTAGAGTTCCATAGGACTCGAGCTTTTATAGCCCGAATTTTAAAGCTCCGGACCTCTTTTTAGAGCTGGCTTAATGGAATGGGTTTCGAAGAGCTATTGATTTTAATAAGGCCGTACCTAGTCTTAAAAAAGGCAATAGACTTTTTTGAAGGGTTTTAGCTTTTTAAAAGGCTTAAGCCTTTTTTAAGGTTGTAGCCGCTGACCTTGTGACTTGTAAAAGTGCCCCTGTAAGTAGGCCTACAGATATGTAATTTGTATTTGTAAGCCAGGAAGTAGAATGAAAGCAGCTGAAGAAATAGGTAGTTAGTTACCTATCTACATAGGTAGGTAGGTAGTCAACTAACAAACCAACGTTTAAGTTTGTTACAAACGTATAAAGTTTGTTAAAATGTTACTTGCTCCAAAATGGTACAAAACGTATAAGTTGGAACGGGTTAAATTTTATTAGTTTTTATTAGTTAGTTTTAGTTTTTATTAGTTTTTATTAGTTAGTTTTAGTTTTTATTAGTTAGTTTTAGTTTTTATTAGTTTTTTTTTTAGTGTTTTATATGCTATGCTGCTAATGAAATCTTATACCGCGAACATTTTCGATTGTAATAAAATTAATGTTCATACCACGTAACATATTCGTAAAAATCAGTTGTGCACTTCTGATGCCGCTATATAACAAATTCTTAAAGTCAAAAAATAAGGGCTCCCCTACGAAAAACGTATTCTACTTATTGGCTTTTTTTGCCGGTTTCAAATATAAAATGGTTTAAGTTAATTTAAAACACCATACCAAAAAAGCGTAGAGTTTATAAAATATTTTTTATAAAATCAAAAATATTTTAGCTTCCGAGCCTAATGAAGCTTGGAGGCCTAAATATTTTTAAGTCTCAATATTTTAAAATAAAATTCGAAAAATTGGGAAAGCAAAAACGCTGTACAATATGTTCCAGAGAGGAAGTTTCAAACCTTGTTTTGCTGTAAGTCTCATATCGACCAAAAAACACCGGATTTAAGTGGGTTACAACATTTCATTGTTCTCCAATAATCTAAATATCACAATTCGCTAACGCTGCAAAGATTTTATTTTTCATCGTAGAAACACGAGACATAGACCAATGGACGCAGAAAAAAAAATGAAGTAAGAATATGCAAAAAAACTTTTTCGGTAGGTGGTCCTTACAGCATTATTGCTTCTCAGCGACACTAAAATCTCTTTGCTTTTATTAGGCGTACTTTCGATAAATTTTTTGAAGCTGGTCACCCGTGTGAAGGAGGTTCCGCATCGCCTCTTGGGACAACGGGCTGCCCCGCACACCACGCCGACGCCCACCCCCTTCCCTTTATCAGCAGGATCCCCCGTTTGGAAACACACCATAGGCCCCCCCGAGTCCCCCTTATGGATATCCGAGTATTTAGAGTCCGTGCAAATGAAAGTTTCCATCTTCCTCTTGCCTTTAAACCTTGCATTGCAATCCCGCTTACTTACCACGTGAATACGTGCCCATAACAGGAATTCTGAACGCTGTACTATTTTTTTTGATGTCCTTCCGTACCCTGACACGACGCACTTATGCTTATCGCTGTAGTCTGTAGTCCGTATAGCGTATGGCAGCGGACTCACGTTCTCGTCAAACTTAAAAGGTTTTTTAGTATACAACATAGCAATGTCGTTTTTAGGAAAGTCAAACCCGCGGGGTATAACCCCCGTTTCAACCCTTTTCCATTGCGAGCCATTTTCTCCCCGTTTAGAATCAGTAGATATCAAAGCCCCCGCGACAGCCCACCTACCTTTTATTTTAAATTCAGGTTCGCCACAAAGTTTTGTACATATGTTCCTTTTTTTAATGATGCAGTGGGCAGCAGTGAGAACTTTATACTTGGCGATTAAAGACCCCCCGCAAAAAGTTCTGTATTTGCCTGGTTCTGATTTCGAAGAACTTCTTAAGGCGATTTGGTACGGAAACTGCCCTTTCGTAGCTTTTGTTCCGTTGATGACTCGAGGCACTGGATATTGGACTGGATACACATCGAAATCATCTTGCGTGTAGACCGCCGCGCAGGCCAAACACTTAGCAAGCACGCCATGTGAATATAATTAATAAAGTTACACATATTTTTTATGACGTTTTTCTTTATACATACCTATGTAATATATATGTAAAAAGAAGATATATATTATCAATTAATGTTTGAACATGGTTTGAGGGTAAGAACTACAGATCTTGAATTTAAATTTATATCTTCCTATCTTTGTTAATTTAAAGTTACGTTACTTTGTTCTTCTTCTTCTCTTTAAAAAAAATGGCCTCTGTCCACTTATGTAGACAATTTTGCCAATGTCAATGTACGGTTAAAATATATTTATAAAATTGGTATTGTTCGGTAATTTGGAGAACTGTGGCGAAAGTGTCGATCGCCTCACGCACCAACCACTCCGCCGCGCACAACACCGCCACGCTTCACTTCTCCAAAGAGAAGCCCAAGATGGCGACCGGCTCAGCAGAAGCGATCGACACGTGCAGCAGCCAACACTCCCACCATAGGACTCTTGTTATTATTATTATTATTTATTATTTGTACATGCTTGAAACAATGTCATTTCAACAATGTCAAATCCGCGACGGAACCAAAGAGTAAATACACGCGAGCACACGACAAAGAAGTTTCTTATTCATGAGCACGCGCCACAATAGGGCGCTTTTATAATTTGCCGCTGTCCGGCACGGCCCGGCGCGGTCGCCGTCACGGCGTTGCCGTTCAACGGCAAATTAATTATAAAGTTAATAAACACTCTGTTAAGTAATACCTACGGTTCAATATTTTCATGTGAAACGCTTACATTTCGGGCAGTCAGAAATTATTTATTTGCATAGATACAGTACAGGGATGTTACTTTACAGTACATTATGTTTCATGAATCTAGGTTGCATGCAAGCGTGCAAATATACGTATAGCAGTCAATTAAAATTTCAAAAGAATAAAAAATAAATTAAAATGGTATGGGGACCCCCATTAAAAAAAACAGAAGATTAAATTTTGCAAAAAAAACAGATGGTAGGTATGTACATTGATCAATTCGAACAGGAGTGGTCGCGTTTGACAGAGCTCACGACGTATAGTACAGTCACCACACGGGATTGTTGAGCCGCTATAGAACCCTCTCACAGAAAGTCGACGGAAAATTTTGACGTAATTTCTTTTGAGTGACTTGACGTTGTCATTATGACAGGGTTCTATGGTGGCTCAACAATCCCGTGTGGGGACTGTACATAGGGTGTGATACATAAGACTCATAGGTAATTGTGACTAGGTATTAGAAGTTGTAAAGCATAAAAATCGCGAGTCCGTTAGGCAATTTAATAAGCCCTCAGCTCATCGACATCCCTGTTTATTTATTTAATCTTCGCCCAATACAATCAAATGTAAAACCTTTAATCCTTTTCTGACAATATGCATTAAAAAGTGACTTACACTCGTAAAACAAATTACAAGCTTTCGTGAAATGGGCTCCTGGCTGGCGTCTCGGCGTGAGTCCTGACAGCCAAGCGAGCATCGCTGAGCGAGTTGTTTCTTTTGCGACCAACTAGTGGCGAGTGTGAACAGCCAGCGAGCAACTATTAATATGTGTCTCTTTTATTGACACGGGATCTACATCTTTTGTTCGTTACTTGAGCGAGAAAATAGTCGATAGCTAATCGCTTCCTCGCCGGCGGTGGGACAAGTAGGTACCTATATTTTGTTGAGTTCAAGCACTAGTCAAATAAGTAGAGCTCTGTGAATAGTTTTAAGGAATAGAACCATAGTTAGTTTTGACAGCCGTATCTACACTCTCACTCATATATATGTCTATATATATGTCTCTCACCTGTGAGGACTGAAAACAGCGCCATAGCCGAGTTCTGCACATTTTCACCAGCAATTTTGTTCATTATTGTACAATTATGTTTTTATTTTGTTTATGCTGTTTGCTTATTGGTGGTGAACAAATATTATTTTATTTATTTAGTTCTTTTTACACTCCCTAGCACGCAGAAGACGTTTCGCTCCAATGCAGCTGCGTCCTTGATACAGCCTATCCGGTTTTGGTTTACCCTTGAATCGCCGACACTAATTTCATAGAACGTTTTACTTCGCCGAATTTTCATTTCATCGACAGGCGTTTCCACGTACAAGTTATAATTTTTTGGTAGTCGCAGGTCTAACCTAACCTAACCTACGTAACCCATGCTTAAGATAACCTGAAAACAATAAGGTTTCAGTAGAAATTAGCTTTCGATGAAATGAAATTCGGTGAAACGACACATTCGATGAAATGAGTGTCTGCACAACAAGGACGCAGTTCAATATTAACAATAAATATTTCAATTCTCGTCTCGCCCATCCAGACTATTTTTAGATAGGTACAAATTTCAATTCCCTCCCATCCCCGCCTCACCTCGCCCGTAGAAAAGGACCTTTATACCCTGCATACGAAACAACTCGGCATAAATCCTACTATAAATGTAAGGATTAATTTGTTTTCAAAAAGTTATTACGACAATAATCATGCGGCAAATTGTAACATGACTTTACTGTAATGTGTAACAGCCATCAAATAATTCCAAAAACTTTCCCGATGTCCATGTTTGTAATTTACCACTATCAACCAAGCGGCTAATTATTGTAATCAAAAGAAAATAAAAGGAATAATTCATATCGACAGCGCCCTCTGGCCTCTATTCACTCGATCATACATATTAATCAAACACCGTTAGTGAAACGGTCGGAGCAAAATGACTGAACTTAAAAAATAAGTTCGTTTTGAATTTCTATGTAGTAATGTCCGTGGAACAGTAAGGTTTGTCAATTTTCGACGACACCACGTCGGAAAATACAAAATTAACAAGTTAAAAAAACTAATACGGTATTTGACTATATGTGAAAATGAAATATTTTACCCCATCACTACCCCCTTACTAATAAACGTTGAGTAACGGCTGAGTAGTTATACAATGCTTTGTCCTTATCTGTCGAATTCAAATGTCACAATGACAGATAAGGACAAAGCATTGTATAACTACTCAGCCGTTACTCAACGTTTATTAGTAAGGGGGTAAATCACGCTTCCGAAAATACACGGAAAAACAAAGCATTCACTTTTTTTTTTAAAATGTCGTCGAATTTTAATTAAACAAAAACTAAAAAAAAACTGTGACGTCACAAGCAAGGTCTCCTTACAAACGTCATACTAGCGGATAGTTTTCGACGTTTCAAAAAAAGTTGCTGATTTGATATTAGTCAAATACCGTATATACCGTGATTGTGGGATTTATTTTTAGGCAGGGCAACGATTTCAAAAATGCCAGTACTTTTAAACTTTAATATAATGCACTTGTCCGATCTCAACTGGAGCATGCATCTGCAACTTGGAATCCACAATACCAATGTTACACGGACGCTATTGAAAACATTCAAACATTTTTTATGAAACGCTTAACTTATAAGTTTAGGAATATCAAGCTCAAAGATACTGTCCCTCTTCAAAAGCGCAGAGAACATCATGATTAAATTTTACTCTACAAAAATTTAAACAATATCATAGATTCTCCATACTTCCTTAGTAACATATCATTGAAATGTTCATGTCTACGTACTCGCTCCAAAAATATATTCGCTGTTAAATTTTGCAGGAATAAGTATTCCAAAAATCGCTTCCTCATAAGGGCATGTTCCACACATAATAGCAAGTATGATCATACTGACATATTTTATGACGAGTTTAACAGCTATGTAACCGCAATAAAAAAAACATTGTAGACCTTTTTCTTAAGTCAAATTTTTCATTTGATTTCATGTCTCTAGTATTAGTTCTTAGTGCATGTTGTAACAGAAGTTGCTAGCTTTGTAGGTATAGTTAATTCCTAAATGCATACATTGGTGGAAACTTTGTTGGCTTATGAACCATTAGAATAAGTTTGTAAAGCTGTATAATTAAAGCTGTTTGTTTTTCCTTAATAAAGAAAATAAATAAATAATAATAAATATACGTACCAGACCACAAAAAAAATACGACAGAAGTTTGGACTTTTGTAATGTTTTATACTACTATATACTACCATGTGAAATCCCCTCTCTGATTCAGAATAGAACCACTCCTACTCCTATGATGACTAGAGCACGGTCGCCATCCCGCCTGCTAGCAAGCTATCCTATACTTCTTTTCACATAGCTTGGGTACGGTGACAGCTGTCAATTCAGTACAAAAATGGTACAAAATATGTGTTTGAGGTTATATTTTGTACTGAGTTGACAGCTGTCACCGTACCCAAGCTATGTGAAAAGAACTATAATATTGTTCGTAATCGAAGGCCAGGAATTATTAATAGTACTGCAAAACAACCTAGTTTGGCCGACGACTTCGTTCGTCCCCCGGGACCCGTATTATGGTCATGGTAAGGGGTCATACATAAATTACGTCACATGTTAAGGGGAGGGGGTCAACGAAGTGTGACATGTGATAAGGGGTGGGAGGAGTCAAGCTTCGTGACGTCACATGTCAAAACCTAAAACTTTGGAACCGCTGTTTTAGATTAATCATTTCTAGACGTTAAGGCTTCGTCAAACAGCCAGCTTGGCTCGGCGCGACAGTAGCGTGGCGCGTCTAAGAACAAGAAATTAACAAGGAGTTGTATACCGGCCGCCATATCACGCCGCGTTGGGAACGCGCCAAGCCGAGAGCGGCGCGGCGTGATTTTCACGTTGTATTTGTTTACAAATTTACAGTGTATTTGTGTGTGATGGATGTAGAAAATTTTATATATTGTGTTAGAGAACGTCCAGTTCTATATGATTTGGGACATAAAAGCTACAAAAATGTGTTAAATTGGATCAAGATTGCGAGAGAATGCGTCGCGCTGATAGCGCGCTGCGCGCCGCGCGGCGCGGCGTGTTCTTTCGCGCGCTGGCTGTTTGTCAAAGCCTTAAAATTGCTAAATATGTGACGTCCACAAGCGAAAAATGACTCCTACGCGGACGGAGTCGCAGGGAAAAGCTAGTATTAGTCAAATCGTCGTCTAAGTACTCTTAAGTTTATTTTTGATCGCAGGCCCTAGGTCAGATCCGAGCGCATGCCGCGGCAGCCGGTCGCCTGCGCCAGGACTCCGGGGGAGCCGGTTGCCTGCCCGCGTACCCAATCGCACAACGACGGGAGGTTCTTTTCATTTTTCTTCATGATTGAAGTGAAAATTAGTAAAATATGTCATTACTCATTACGCATGTTCAAAGACACTGCACAGGGTAAATATACTAAATTTGATTTTTTTTATAATTTCATTTCCATGATCAGAAAAAAAACTTAAAACATGCGACGTTGCCAGCACAGCTTTTGTAAGACTGCCCCTGGCAAATTTAATGGAGGTTCAGTACAATGAATGTCAATGCAATTTTCCACTTATTTATTTGAAAATGGCCACTGCTGTAAAAAATATATAAACAAAAGGTTGTATCTAGCATTCATTACTCTACCTCTAACACTATCACGAATTACGCGAAAACGGTTAACTTAAACTAAATAAATCATATCTTTTAAATGCTATATTCCTTTACGCTGAAGTCGCGTAGCTGGCGGTAACGTCTCCGCCCCCTTAAACCCAGTCCGATTCCCACGATTTTTGAATATGTTATATTCATTCTAAAAACTAGGCTTGTATAGTCGAGGACAGAAACATGTTTACACTTTTTCACCTTATCCCATTGTAATAAGGTCCAAAAGTGTATACATCTTTCTGTCCTCGACTGTACGTTTCCATTTTTTTTAATTTGTTCCTTTCCAATATTTTCCAGGAAAGGAAAACGTACAGAACTAATTTATCATAATATATTTAAAAATCGGACTAGGTTTAAGGGGAGGGGACGTTACCGCATCTCGTATGGACATATCAATCACAATCCTGTTATGTGTAACGTGAACCGCAAAACAAAACCAATTAGAAGCCATCTCTGTTATATTGTATTGTTCACAGACACGCGTTTTTGTTGAATTGTACTTCAATGTCACAAAATAACAGCATATCACTATCGATATTTATTGATAAATATGTAACGTTCTCAATATAAAGGGACCTTATGGAGGCAGGCGGTTACGCCGTTTTTAGAACTGTTACCATAGTATTCCTATAGTTACAAGAATAAGAAGAGCGTAACTGCCTTCCTCAATAAGGTCCCTTTATATTGAGAACTTCACATATGTGTAAGTTAACCGTTTTATACATAAATCTAATTTCATACACACATTTAATTATTATTTCGCTCAGATATAATAATTATTCGAATATTTGACAACTTCAATTGCCAATTTACAAAATCAAGTTTTTTTATAAAAATATAGAGCTATTTGTTTATATAACCTAAAATATTACAAAATTTTATAAACTTTTTGGTAAATAAATGACTTGACAAGATGTTTATTGAATAAACTTGTACGTTGCCATTATCATGACAACCTCAACGTATTTCTCTGGATATAGTGCATATTATTATAAATCACATTTTAAATTACATTTTAATCCGAATAATATTTTGTCTCATCAAACACATATTGACTCCCTCACACGCTCGCTCGCGTGTGTACGAGACAGCTATCTAATTGTCAATTGCATTAATAAAATTAAATGTGTGTACAAACGTTTTTTTTTTTACAATTAACGATCTTTGCATCGAATTTCACAGCTTTGGTCAATAAAGAGCGTACAAATGTACCAACGTCCATTTCGGAAAAAAATATCGGTCGACATAATAGGTAGCTATAGGTACTTGGTTTGACCAGTACCATTATGACTTGACTAAATATTGCAAGCGGGGATTAATAGACCACATGTACGTGGGGATCAGTGAGAGAAATCCAAAATGGCGTAGACGATGTGCAAAGTGTTATATTAGGGCGATTTTTTAAAATCCGTAATTAACTAAACTTAAAATTTACATTAATAAATCATTTGATATAAATTTAACAATTTGATACTATTTTTAACCATTAGTTAATTACGGATCAATACACTCGCCCTTTTTACTTTACTTTTTGTAAAATTGTGTGTTAAATAATGTACGAAGGACAAAAATAATACTCGCAACAATATGTCCACATGACAATTGTCAAGAGCTAACAAGTTTGTCCGCAACTGTGCTAAAATATAATAGTTACTATTTTTAAAAAAACAGTAGGTTTGCATTAATAGGATATTCTTGAATGGCGATCTTATTATAATTGTAAAAAACAAATTGCACATCAAGTTACCCAGTCCACCCATACAAAATACAATATATATGTTTTGTTGTACACTTTAAATACAAAAAAGAAACTCGGCACTTGTTAAAACATGCACGCTCTTGCAGTATTCAAAAATATCTACCATCCCACATTTCTTAACCTAATTACAATATGGTAAATAAAACAGGGCCGCGGGCGCGACTTGACCCCGCCAGGGTCAACATTGCTACTTGGCAATACGCAAACGAAATGTGCTATATTCATTTTAATTTCCAATTTCACCTGCGACTACTTTACTATGATTATTTAAAATCTATTTTTTTTTTTAATTATAAAATCCTTCGAAACTTTAAAGTCGGATAGTGAAAAAAAATATATTACACAAGAATCAATAAACAAACTGTAAACGAAATGACACTAAGCTTATAGCTCTTATAAAAGTTTGCAAGTTTGACCCCGCTAGGGTCGACACAATACCCGCGACCCATTTATGAATCTTAAAAAAACGTTGCTACATAATCTAGCGATCTTCCTACCGTGTGCGCGACAATATTCAAAACATTGTACTCGATCATTAACAATTATGAAAATGCAGAAAATTCAGAAAGAAAACTAAACTTACGAGCACCGAAAATAATCAGGCCCAAAGATATAAGCTGGGGCCGGTTTCACGTAACGATGGCAAAGTTGAAAACGTTAAATAAACTAACGTTATTTTACAAATTGCGTTATATGTTAAGAATTTCTCGTTAACTCACACAGACGTCAACGAACACCGACAGACGTTTCTAATATTTTTACAAAATTGTAGTTTTTTTTTTTTTATAAACCTGCCCTAGCTTATACAGCTTTGGTATTAAAAAACACGCTTCACCATTTGCGTGTCTAATTGTAATCAACTTTGGCAAGATTTTCAAAAAATAACCAAAAACAAAATGGAATTGTGACGCAAAAAAAAATGTACCTTACACCTACAATGATTCCTTTAATCGCCACGTAAATTCGATAAATATCACGTCATTTGGTTAAAACCTTATTCCTTTTATAAACAAAAGCCACTGTCACATGTATTTAATATCGAAGTCTGACCAATACAAAATTAACATTATTAACGTTCACTTTAAGAGTTTGAGAATTATTCATCGCGATCATGGATCTAGTATACAAATGGTACTATGGCCAATTCGAGTATGATAATAACATTTCTCGGCTCCGTTTTTTCTCGAATGCAAGGCGAAAAGGGACTTTAAAAAAGTAGGACAAATTTTTTCCTCAGATTTAACAAAAAAATTGGTACGTTCATAAGTACATAATTTTGGATAGTAGAAAAAAATCCTGATATGTCAAAAAAAAAAACTATATACATTATATTGTAGTCTCGTAATGCATGCAACTGTCCGTTTTGTAACTAAGAAACGATTTAATTTGGGGATCACAACAGTCCACAGGAAACAATATATAGGGGGACATATATCGGGTATTTTTTTATCATCCAGAATGATGATCCCGTCTGAAGTATACATATTTCTCAAAACTAAAAATATGAGACGCCCCAACTCTCGATATTGATCAGACTTAATTATTATTTATGTTTGTAATGGTATGGCTCCCTGACAATATTATTTTTTGTAAACGCTTCACGTATTTTTTAATGCAATTTTACTACGGAATTTCTAAACGCAAATGACTCCTTTTTACTTTAAAATATCGCTGAAAAACAAAAATAAACTATAATAAAGTCGACGCGTTACAACGTAACGTAACGTTAAAATAACGTTATGCCAGGGAGCTATGCCATTATTAATAATATATTTATTTAAAATACTCATTGTTTATCTTTATGACGCTGTACACAGTAATGACTCTCACAATAATGGCATATCTATCGACTTACTGGTAACTTTATTACGACTAAACACAATCGCGACAGATAAATATATTTCAAATTTAAAAATAAATCAAACGTAATATAAAAATTTACAGAATAACAAATAAAATAATCATAATATAATATGTCTCTGATATTGATTGAAAAAATAGACTTCGCTTTGATTTTTTTTATCACACAGCACAAGGTTGTTGAGTAGATTTAAATTTCACACTGTACATATACTTCCATATAAAAAGTCATAATTATCAATTTCATGACCAACTCTTTGTTTCGCGGTTGCAAGAGCGAAATTGGTACAAGGGATTGAATGTTTATTACGTGAACTAATATCGATACTTTGCACTGTTCTCAATAATATAATATAACAACTGTAATAAAATTTGTTTATTATTATTATTATATTAGCTACTTGCAAGTTTGTACATAAACACCACTGACAATCCGACCTTTTAATATGATAAATCGGTTTGTCGATGTTATTCACAATGTAAATATCGATATCGATAAAAGTCTAAATTATAATCCGAAGTATCATATTCGTGGATGCAAGCTCAAAACCGGACTTTGTATGATAGAACAACGTCCTTTGACTAACTGGATTTGTATTGTAAATTATTGCTTCGTAACATATAACATGCTATTTCGAATATTCGTCAGTGTATAAAATATCATCAAGCATACCGTGTTTGAATAAAAAAATATTAATGAATAGTCTACGATAATCCTCATATTGTAGAAGCTTATATTTTGTCTTTGACATAATAAACTACTGCGTATTTAATTGTCACATGTCAGATGTCAGCTTTGTGGAATACGAGGCATGTGAAAAAATATAAAGTATTCATTCATATTTTATATCATAACATTTTAGAAAAACAATAAATGATACATTACATATAGTTCACATCTAAACTTGAAATTCACGCCTTTTGATGTTGTTCTTTTAACAGTTTCTTGGGTTGTTTTTTTTTTAATAAGTTAATGTATCATTAATTATTTTCTTTAATAGTATGTACATTAACGAAAAATGCCATGATTTTAATTGTAATTTGTACAAATATCCATTTTTACATGCTTAACACAAACAGTTCCAAAGTCCTTTATAAATCAAAAATATATAACTCTTTTTCGTCACCGATTGACATGATAATATAATACCAAGCGAATTTCAGTATTATGCTTGCCGCTTTGAGTCGTTATTACAGTGATTCATCCGACGATGAATCAATAAAAAATATATGTTGTTGAGAAAACATGAATTATACAAAGGACCTTGAAACGTAAAAAAAAACATTCACAACAAAAATATTATAAAAAGAAAACCGAGAGATTATCGTCTTTAAGAGAACATATTTTTATATTTATTATTTACTTTTATATTATATATTTATTCACCGCAGCTTTGGAATGTCACTCACTGTAGGATCCTTGGTATGTCCTAGAAATAAAACATTTATTTTATTATTATTACGTTTTTTTTGTATTATTTGTTTTCAGTATTATGTCCGGGGGCTTCGATACATATTTTGTATGTTATACATTAAAAGTGTGTATCTGTGTGTGTGTCTATGCCATAGCAGCTCCCAAACGGAAAAACCGATTTTGATTGAGTTTTTTAGGGTTCCGTACCCGAAGGGCGCCCAACGGGACCCTATTAATATGCCCTGTCCGTCCGTCTGTCTGTCTGTCCTAACTATAAAGAGTCTTTTGAACCGTAATAGATAGCGGATTGAATTTTTTTTCAGAGTGCGTTATTACGGCGGATTTACTAACAAATAAAAAAAAAGAAACGCCCATACACGAAACGATTTTTTTTCAAAGTATTTTTATTTTTGTTGTATCGTAGAAACGGTAAAACATACAAGCGTCAAATTAAACCCTAAAGAAAACCCTATAGAATAACAACAAATACTAAAAACTAGCTAAATGTGCACGAAACCCTCAGTGCGCGAGTCCTACTCGCACTTGCCCGGTTTTTTTTTAAATGGTAACTTAATCGTGTGTTCTTAGATAGGTTTGGAGATAATCTGCTGGGACAGTTGAGGTCGCAATGTTGTTGGGCGTTTATATCTATTTAATAGTTATTACTGAATATTTGACAACGCAGTTAGCCTGGTAGTGACCCTGCCTACGAAGCTAGCGGCCCCGGATTCAATTCCCAGTATAGGTAAATATTTGTAATGAGCGTGAATATTTGTTTCTGTATCTCAGTACAGCCTTGGCCAAAAGTATTGACCACCAATGCGTTTATCATATTTTACGTCTTTATATATTTTTGAAATTGAAAAATAATACTTTATTTGTAAGTTACAGAGGAAAAAGTGAGGTGCTCAATACTTTTAACCAATGCTGTATTTTCTGTATGTATGTATGTATATATTTATATAAGTATGTTTATCGTTGCCTAGTACCCATAGTACAAGCCTAGCTTAGTTTGGGACTAGGTATTTGTGTGAGATAGTCTCCTGATATTTATTTATTTATTTATTTAATCATCATCATCATCAGCCGCAAGACGCCCACTGCTGGACAAGGGCCTTCCCCAAGGTTTTCCACAACGACCGGTCCTCTGCTTCTGTCATCCAGCGGTTTCCCGCGACCTTTATCAGATCGTCGGTCCATTTATTCGGTCGGTTTATTTATTTACGTTTATTTAAAGCCATACAAAATGTATCACTTACCTCATATCTGTGCAGTAACGGCGGCGCGTTGTAATGTGGGCTCTCTGGGTAGAAGAACGGTCTCTTCATTGTGTTTTGCCCTGGAATGTAACTAATAAATAAGTTTACAAAAGTCGAGCAGGCAACGTCGCACAATTTCGTTTTGCTAGATAATTAAAGGTTTACATCTAGATACCACAATCTTACATTTTAACCCATATATGCCCCCTGATTCGAAAACGCTCAACATGGTAATATGCCCGTAACTATGTTTTTAATTGGTTTCTTATGCCTTCTGATTCGAAAACTAATCAAAAATTGAGTTAGGGGGCATTTAAAGTACCTTCTCCAGTCTACTCGTGACCTCGACCGTTGTAACACGGCCGAAACGTCGAGGTATTGATAAAGTTTTTTACGCAATTAAGTCCCACCCTTACTGTCAAGTGAAGAAGAGTTACCATTATTTTTGACTATAGGGACCGGACATAATCAACAATAGATACGATTAATACATGAAGAGATGAAGATGACGTAAAATGTGACTTTCTCAATATAAAGGGGCCTTCTGGGGGGCAGGCGGTTACGCCGTTTTTAGAACTGTTACCATAGTATTCGTATAGTTACAAGAATAAGAAGAGCGTAACTGCCTTCCTCCATAAGGTCCCTTTATATTGAGAACGTCACAAATAAAGGCCTAGCTATACTTACATAACTGCGTGTGCGCCGCGAGCGCGTTCTGTTTCGCGATAAGCAGTTCCGGGCCCGGCCGGGATAGCTGCTCGTAGTACCCTGACAGACAGACAAACTTTTTAGTATATTATATGCATTAATATCAAAGGACATTTCACCAAGCACCTAGCGGGAGCGGTTAGCGACAGTTTTAGGAATTAAATTTTAAAATAGCGCGCGAGTCATTATCAGAATCAAATGACCACTGAAACACACGTGTATGATACGTATACATTCATACCTCCTTCATTCTCCAAAGTAAATCCCCAAATTAAGTCTCTAAATGATAATATATTGTAAAATGATTTGACGTCGGATAAACATTTCAAGGCAACTATGTGCAGTGCCACTCTATGAGAAAGGCCACATTTCATGGCAACTATGTGCAGTGCCACTCTATGAGAAAGGCCACATTTCATGGCAACTATGTGCAGTGCCACTCTATAAGAAAGGCCACATTTTATGGCAACTATGTGCAGTGCCACTCTATGAGAAAGGCCACATTTCATGGCAACTACGTGCAGTGCCACTCTATGAGAAAGGCCACATTTCATGGCAACTATGTGCAGTGCCACTCTATAAGAAAGGCCACATTTCATGGCAACTATCTGCAGTGCCACTCAATGACAAAGGCCACATTTCATGGCAACTATGTGCAGTGCCACTCTATAAGAAAGGCCACATTTCATGGCAACTATCTGCAGTGTCACTCTATGAGAAAGGCCACATTTCATGGCAACTATGTGCAGTGCCACTCTATGAGAAAGGCCTATATATCTATTGTATGTGACACAGGAAAATCTTTACTATACAGAAAAACTGTGCAGTGTTTAGTAATTAACTACTTATCTGTGTACACCTGTGTACCTGTGCACAATTTATGTAATAAAGTATTACGTAAATCTGTAAACTGGGTCACTAAAATAAATATTAGATTTGATTTGATTTTGATGCCGGGCCGTTACCTGACTAATGCGTGAGTAAACCGTTTCAGTGTTCGTTTGATCCTAGTTTTTTTTTTATTCTGCCACTAGATGTTTTAAAAATAAAAAATATATATTTTGAAAATACACTCCCGGTAGGAAACGGGTGAATGTTTTTATTATTTGTAAAATACACGTCAAAAAATATCCTCATATCTAACGTCATGGAAGTTTGTCTGTCAGTCATCAAAATCATAGATTTATATTGAAATATTAAATTAGTGTTACCTTGTACATTATTATGGCCGTTAGCGTAATAGGGGCTACCCTGAGGTTGCATCACATTTTCACAGCCTGAAAGAACACAATAAATCCATATTATTAAGATAAATCGACAAATTTGTAAAAAAAAAAATTTTTTTTCGCTAATAATTTGATGCTTGTCAAATCCGCCATATTAGATTTAAATCGACGCTCCCTATGAACATAGTCGGATCTGCAATACGGCCGTCTTGCGTCACATAGCTGTAGCACATAGTAATATGACGTCACATAGCCTTTGACATGTGGAGTAGTAAGACAAAGCCAACGACACCTCAACATAATGAGGGAACAGACGAACATACATAGTAACAAATGTATACTGCTAAACCATAACCCTCCTTTTTTCTTCGCCATATTCAGGCAATAACTTAATGATCATTTTAATATACGGTTTGTGCGACGACGAGTGAAGCGAGTCACATGGTGTAATAAAAAGCCAGTTCAATAAAAAAAACACTGACTACCGTAAGCACGGGTACTTTATCCCTGGGGGGTAACATTGTCCGCCCCTATATTTCAAATTTTTCTTTGTATATTTTACAATTTTAAGTTACAATTACTTTCTCTAGAATATGTAGTGAAAGCCTGTATGATCTATTTTCATAAAAATAAAAAAGTAAAGTGTTTTTTTTGGGCGGACAATGTTACCCCCCAGGGATAAAGTACCCCGTGTTTACGGTATCTAAATTCGAAACAATAAAGTTTTTAGACTTTTATACTTTTTCATTTTGTTTTTTCTATTAAACGAGGTTTTTGTTACATCCTAAAAAGTGTTTGTAGTGTTTTTTCTTACAATTGGTAAGGGTTATTGATTACCTTCTGGTTCCTGCTTGACTTGAGGCGGCAGCGGCGCGACTAGACGCCTCTGCGTCTCCGCGTACATGCCCGCGTCTGCAATACAAACACGAATACAATAGTTATGTTATACGAAGCTCCAAACTTGTTGTTTGGCGCGAGTGCTAGTATTGGATCCAGAGCAAGCGAAGAACTCTAAAATTGAATGGAGCGTAGCGAGGAAAACATTACAAGTCCTCTCGTAGATGTAGTAGTTTAGCTCAAATTTGTTCCCAAGTTATGGAATGCAATAAACGATTGAGTATTGATTGAGTAAGGTCGGGGTCAATAGAAATGGCCAGAGATGTCAACAAATTAGTACTGCTTTACACATAACCTCAAAATGTCATCAAGCGTGTTTTATAATAAAAATAATACATAAAACGTATAATTAATAGATATTTTATATAAAAATTATGATGAAAGTAATAATCAAGCGTATAAATAATTAAAGACCTTTCTCGATCTTCAAAAGTACATATTTATGGAGTATAAGTATTCTGGTAGATGGGTAATTTTCAAATTTTGCGCAGGTAAACGTGTCCCAACCTAAAAAATGTTGTTTCCGTTTACATTATCCATTTCCTGCGGTTATTTGAGTGAAATGATGAATGATTTCCAGTCATACCACAGATAATTATTGATTATCGGAATCGAAAAAAGATGCTGAGTATTTATGTAATTTTTGTAATAATGCATGGTAACAGAGTGGTAGCTCCATACAAATAGTAACAGTGTTCTGTGCAAAATTTGAAAATGACCCGGGTGATTCCTTAAATTTAATTATTTTAGCTCACCTAACTGGTCCTTAGTCCTCTCGTATAGGAACTTCTCGTCCTCCGCGCTGAGATCTATCTCCTGCTTGATGTGGTTGTCCGGGAACAGGCCCTGGCTCTCCGTCACCCTGTGCTGCTCTTGTAGGATCTGAAGATTGTGCTGTTGGTTCCTTAGTATTTCCGCGCTGGAATCAAGTAATGGTCATAATGATATGGAAATAATTTCAGAAATCTATATACATATATGTAGACAAGGAATAAGACGGGATTTTTCAAAATTCCCACGGGATCTCTATTTCCACGCGGGTGGAGCCGCGGGCGAATGCTAGTTAGGTATATGATATTAGTGTATCTCAAACGTTAACCTATAATTGCAATTGCTAGTAATACAATAAGAAACATCCTCTTCCTCCAAGATAGCATGAAGAGTCCCGAAATTCCGGGGCATATCCATATTAGCGTAATAATTAAGGTCATTCATCCCAAATGACACCGATAACTCCGATCACTGATTATTACTAGTACTTGAGAGACCAAGCGACGTCGCTCGCGTTGAAACCGAATTTTCATCGATTTTCTATACAAAAAAAAACGAAAAAAAAAAATGAACAATAGAGGTTCGAACCCGCCGTCTTTGCGTAGTTGGCCATAGCTCTAACCATTAGTCTATTCAGACGGCGACAGCTGCCCCGAAATTAATAACCATATTGGGCGGGAAATCTTTTTGCGTAAAAATACGGAAACTATGACAATGAGACGTATGATAATTTTCGCCCCCGTAAACCGCCGTGTCGCAATTTTCATCGAAATCGTTAGAGCCGTTTTCGATAACGTGAGTACTAATATATATAAATAAATAAATAAAATAAATATCAGGGACAATCTCACACAAATTGACCTAGTCCCAAACTAAGCTTTAGGCTTGTACTATGGGTACTAGGCAACGATACACATACTTATATAGAAAAATACATACTTAAATATATAGAAAACATCCATGACTCAGGAACAAAGCAATATATATATATACAAATGTTTCTCGTATAGTTTATTAGGTATGTGAGTGCACTTTTTATTTAACAGTACTCACCTATCTGCATATCCGTTAGGGTACCCATAATTCCTGAAATCCTGCTTGTCGCTGAACGCGTATACGTCCCCCATCTTCTGATATTCAATAGGTTTCTGATACGGCTCTATTTTGTCGTAACCGTTTAGCGATTTCCGCCCTAGGGCATATTTTTCGGCTTCTTTATTGTACTCTTCATTGGTCTGTGGTATGTAGTCGTCTGTTTTTGTGTAGTCTTTTGGGGGCTCAAAGGTCTTTTCGTACTTCTCTGGTTCTTTATACTGGATTGGATATTCTGAAACAAAGTTTTGCTATTAAGTATACTTACTTATTGTGTAACCTGTAAGGTAGTCACACCACGGCATTGTTGTGTTGAGCCACTTGCTAACATTCTTAATTCGGGCGAGTTGTCATAAATCGTATGTTACGAGCACTATTGGAATTTGATGATTTGACAGCCTGATCGAATTAAAAATGTTAGAATGTGGTTCAACAATCCCGTGGTGACTATACCACTGACCAAAAATGACCATTGTTCCATGTATAAAAAAAAAAAATAACAGGGTAAGCTACAAAATAATTTATTTCCTGTATAATATCGTATAATATTCAGGGTTTCTATAAGGAAAATAAAATTCCATTTTGATAACCGGGTCAGTTATGACAAAAAAAAAATTTTCTTTATTGCTAACCAGCAAACTTGGTTATCTTATCTAAAAGGAACAAGGGCAAATAGTAATCTCCATCCACTTTTTAACATTGTAAAAACAATACAGACTATAAATTCCAGCGAATGTTCGTATTAGAAGATCAACATTTTTCAATTTTTCGTGTCGGCGTCAACTCGACTAAATTAGGGCATTTTTTAACCCTTTATTTGGTATATCACAACCTACCACATTAACTTTTTTAAATTTTTTTGTTCCTATTTTTTATGCTGTTTTAAAATCTAAAGAGGTTCGAACACCCGACTTCTTTATTTTTGCCAAATAAAGGGTTTAAAGAACTTTGCTTTCGTATGTGCCCGTAAAGTTGAAGTTTTTTTTCCTTTCTGTTGTCATTGGCGTGTGTTTCGACTTTTGTATTTGACATGGAATACAGTCAGTCATAACATACATAAATATCTACACACCCTTATACATATATTTGACGCGATGGCCGTATCGATATTAATGCTTTATTTATGATAATATCGTGCTTTCTCAGCTAGCTTATTAGTGGGTACTAAAGCTAACTCAATAAGGTAGATAAATACGAACTTATTCAGCTTATCCGATAAAATACGATGTCGCTTGCTCTATTCATCTAGGCATCTATTTCACATTTTATCAACCCGTCTTGCTTCAATATAGGAATCATATTCATGGCTAAGCTCTAATTTACTTGACAGCAAGAGCTACTGTAACGTCAACAATATCATTACGATATCGAAGCGAGTAAAACTGGCCGGTACTTTGGTATATACACATTTATGGAAGTAAAAAACATTATCTTTAATATTTCCAGAGTATTAGCGATTTTTGCGGACCTCTATATCTCCCACATACATAGGGGATAGTTGCCTAATCCATATAAATTACGTTTGGGATAGATGCCCCGCCGAGAAACAGCACATCTATCCCGCGAAAACTTTAATCGCATTTTGCCTTCCCATGCAATCGCAGACATGCGACACGGTTAACTTAGTTGGTGAGTCTTTCGTTAGATTAATAAAATATCATGCGATTCATCCGCGAAACTAGAGTAATTACATTCGGGGCAACTATCCCGGTTTTCCCCTACTCTATAAATATTATAATAGATTAGATGTTTCGTTTGTAATAGATAAACTCTGAAAATACTTAACAGATTTTAATAATAATCCATCCGAACGCTACATTATCCAGAAGGAACTGTTACATTTTGTTTCATAGCCTATATTTTAACTTATTTTACCGAAACGAAGCGAGGGAGGGTCGCTAGTATGATATGATTTTACTGGGTCTCTATTCCACATTGTATTAGCCCATCTTGTTTCGATAATAAATAATATTATTGTCGATATGACAGGTCTCATTCAGTTGACAGGAGAAGCTGTCACTACGTCAACATAGAGCAACAAATAAAATGGAATAAAGCCCTGGCTTAGTTTTGCAAGTGTTAATAAAAGAAGAAAAATCTAGGTATTTATTAAAGGTTGATTCTGACAAGAGGTGTTTTTAATTAAAAATGAACGAAAAGCGATAAAATAAATATTAAAAGCTTGGGTGAAAAAGTGAATCAAACACCGTGCTTGTTTAAATCAAGTTTAATGAATGATTTTTCTTATTTATAAGCTTATTATACTAATTATAGTTAACACTCACAAAAATAAACCGAAGTTAAGGGTCTGAAACCATGTCACAGATCGGATTTTCGGCAGCTAATTTAGCGAGTTCGCGTAAGATAATCACGGGTAAAGCCAAGTCATTGTGGAGGCGACTTCGTTAAATAAACTTGAAACGATGTTATTAAGATCTTTTTATATTGTAACTTTTACGCAGATCACGTAAATATGAACCCAATCCTACGAAGTAGGGTGTTATTACGAGACACCCTTACGAGATTTTACAAAGATGGTATTTTTAAATAATTTTAGATAAGTAATTGGGTCGATCAACTTTTTGTTGTTGTTATTCTGTCCCGTGAGCCAGGAGACAACAGTGATAGTGTTTCTTAGAAAGATGTTTATAATATATACTACTAACATGCTTAGATAAAAGCCCACAAAAGAATGGGATTATAATTGGCACAAAAAGTCATGTAATGTAGATTTATATCCTTTAAATTTATAGTTTTAAAGAGTGACCCAAGAGACGTAACCATGGCAACGAGGTACATCAAAAAGTTGATTGACCCAATTATGTATTTTATACGGCTTAATCGTCCATTGATTTAGTTAGTTAAATACAAATGCCACTTCCATAACACTGACCACGAACGTCAATACGGAACATTAGGTGAGTAAATTAGCTCCCGATTATTTGATCTCTACATACTCGTGGCGGACCGGCGATATGAGATCGTTTAAAATATATACACGCCTTAGGGCCCTGCCACATGGAATGCGGTGAAATGTTCATAAAGTAAAAACATGTATAGGCTTCTAATAAAGTAAAAAAAAAATACTTTTTCAAATGACCTAGGATATGTCAGACAAACTGACCTAAAATTAAATTAAATATAAACAAACGAATTCTAATTAAAAAAATATCGCTTTTGTCGGTAAAGAAGAACCTAGCGACAAAAATCGCGAGCGAGCGAGCCGTGCTAACCGCTATGAAAGTCGGGATTTGTACACTCTGCGATTTTAAAATGCTTTTTTTTTGCATGCGTCTTTTATGTTTTTTTTTCGATAAGCAATATGGCGCATGATTTCCGGAAAATGTGGCTGCTTATTTTCGATAACGCAATTTGTTATGATAGTTATGTCAAAAATTAAACGGTTTTAATGAACTTAAAGAGATAAACGTCAATTCGGGAATTAGAACTCAATCTCAAAAATCAATTCCGGAATTGAAAACTATCCGAGATTGTATGCTTTAGCAAGCAATCAACGCTACCTATGAACTACCCGCAACAGAAGAATTATTTTAACTCGATACAGAAGCCTCTTTCGGCGTTACAGTTCTTCATAGATTTTAGCTCGGCCGTTAATAGTGACCATCTTGCGGAGATTACTCAAGGTATTATACAAGGTGTTTGCCAGATTAGCCATTAAACGTAAGCAGCTAGTTAGGGCATCATGGGTTGAGGGCCACCGAAATCACAGATCAACATTGAGGAAATTGACAAACAGACAAAGAAAATGTGCCCTAAGCACCGTGGAAGCCTAATCCGGCACAGGGTGTTTGATATTCGAGTGGAAGGACTTTCAGAATGATGATGGAGTGAAGTCACTATGTATACATTCTAAGATTTAATTACTTATTTTGTAGCGACTAGCGACATCTAGCTACAACACGCAGCAAGTAGAAGACAACTAAGGCGACTAAGTACGGGCAGCGCCACCAGCGACAAACAGCATAACTAATGTTCTACGTCGCGATATCGACATTCCCCAGTCAAGTTGCATGTATAGATAGAACTTTCAACTTCATATAACGGACTTCAGTCCCCAGACACAACACCCGTCTGGAGAGAGATCTCTCTATCTCTCTTCTACAATTTGTTGTCTTTTTTAATTTATCATTATTTCTGTTTGACTTTTATTAATCTAAAATGTACGTGCTACAGTATCCATCCATAACTTGGTCACCTTATAGTTATTCTGCAATAGTATTATATTTTAATAATCGATCTCAAGATATCGTCCTGCGTCACGCGTTTCACCTTGAAAGAATTTACCAGTATAATATACTCTTGTCACGATTACTACAACTAATTTGTGTTATAAACAAGTTATATCTACAAGATTGACTACACTATGAAGTCACTTTAGGAGCATGAATCGGTGAAGCTATTCATAAACTAATAAAAACTCAAGGGGCTAATAAGCAATCATCTTTCACGACAATGTGTGGCAGGTAACTTATCGACCTCGTAGCGACCGGTGCAAAAATGTCCTTTATTATGATCAAAACACAGGTACTTGTCAATTAAAGTTCAAAAGAAGTTTGGTTTCTTCGTACGTTAGAGCAAGACAAGACACGCTCAGTTGCCAGCCACATATGCCGTGGAAATGTTGCTTGCTGAGCTCCCTTAGAACTGTTCTGTTTTACCAACCGTATCTTCCCAAGCTTAAGTCACTTCTAAGACACCCTGTATAAGCGAGTTAAAATACACAGCGTGTACAAATTTAATAATACGCAGCGGTTTAACACTTTCAGCGCTTTTTTTTATCGTCAATTTTCTAGATGTGTTTTGTACGGAATTAATTAATCAGAAAATTCAGAATCACCTAGCTGTTCCGAGTTATATGAGTGCTCCGACGTTTCGCTGTAACTGTTGTTTGGCTGGGACCCCTCCTCTTCCTCGGAGTGTATGGGGTCTGTCTGCATAAAGGCGTCTTGCTTCTTGGGCTTGGGTAGTGGAGTTTGTGGAGCGACGCCGCTGGCTATGGCGTGTAGGGTTTGGAGGCGGTAAGCCAACTGAAAAAAAAAAGATTTATTTATACTTCATTTGTTTAGAGACATGTATACATATACATACAACCAAAAAACATTACCCTCTTTTTGGGTAGTTGGATAAAAACGACTACAATCTAGTAAAAACGGATACAAGCCAACTTAGCTCGAAATAAAAAAGGATGTACCTATCATAAAAAGAGTATACTAGACTTATACGCTTTTTCACTTGAACTTCAGAAGGTTTGCATCCCTCACTATATTAGGCCAGAGTATTTGGATGCGTGTTCAACCATATCGCGAACGTTCATTGTTCTTTTATTTCCGTCGTTTTGTTACATGTATGTAAACCAACGTTTTTCCTTTCTTTTTTATTTATTTATTAATACATGGAAAACCAACAGCTTAATACAAATTTAGAAAACTTAGCTAACCACAAATAGCCAATTACAGATTCTCACATTTAGCAACTAAGTAAATAAAAAGAAAAAGCCTAACTTACGACGATTCCATTCGATTCCATTCGATTCTTTTTCCTATAAAATAATGATGATGATGAATAATTAAATCACTTACGCTGTTCTCAGACTCCCCCATAGGCTCCCGCGGCGGTTCCGGCATGCTGTGGCTGATGGAAGCGAGTGGAGACCACTTCTCGGTCTTGTCACTGGAATAAATGTTGTATGTGATGCATCAGGCGGCGAATTAGGAGCATTCCTGGCACCAAGGTTAACTACTGTGCGATAGCTTTTTAAAAAAATCTGATTTAGGTAGACGGTAAGAATAACATAAGAGCGTAAGAGAGCAAGTGAAAGAGAAATACAAACCTAAACGTTGTTTTAACAGTAATTGTACTGTACTTGGAATGATCCTACTAATATTATAAGTAAATGTGAAAGTTTGTATGGAAGTTAGTGTGTTTGGATGTGAAGGTGATATATACTCACATTGGTTCCTCCTTTTTGCCGTCCTTGTATTTGAGAGTGCGGCTCTTCCGGATCACCATGACCGTGCCATCGGGGTTGAGCTTGGGCAGATTCTGTGAAGGCACTGCATCTTTGCTTAGAGTTTTCCACTGCCCTGTAAAGAAATAGCATTTGTTACTATGAATATTTCCTGATGAGATTTTTCCGCTGCGATACAAAATAGGAATTTTGAAACCAAGAGCATGTGTCACTGTGCTTAGTGTAGGCTTCCGTCGCTATTACTCCAAACACAAAAACCGTCTCCAAAAACCACAAGTATCGAATAATTTTCTACTTAAATTTGCTATCTTTGATGGTATTCTCATTTTTTTTTGGATAATGCCTGCATACTTTTCGCTCCGGAAAATTTAACGATTCCTAGAGGAACAACTAGAAATATAATTGAAGGAAAGATAGAAGGGAGGCGTGGAAGAGGAAAACCAAGAATAAACTATATCGAACAAATTAAAAAGAATGTAAAGGTCATGTAGTATCAAAACATCAAAGAGGCGGCCTGGGATCGAACAAAATGGAGGGCTTGCTTCGAGCTACACCGACAAGAGCATAGCTCTTAAATAAGAAGAAGAGGAACAACAAAAAACGAGTTCTACACGAACAAACATAATTTGAAAATAATAAAATTAAAATATAAATAAAAAAAGTAATTTAAACTAATATCTAGACCCTATTAAGAATCTCTTTGCATGTACCGGCAAAAATTAATTATCCAATCCGGCGTGTCAGAATTTTTCTAATCTATACCTACTAATATTATAAAGAGTAATGATTTGTTTGTTTGTAATCAGTAAACACTGAAACGATTTTAATAATTCTTTCACCATTAGAAAGCTCCATTATCCAGGAGTAACATAGGCTATATTTTAACTTATTTTACCGAAACCACGCGAGGGCGGGTCGCTACTTAGGTCGTTAGATAATATATTAATGCACAAACACTACTTGATATGATAGTGAAATAAATACTCAAATACATAAAAAAAAAACATCCAAGAAATAATACTTGTTAACTTGCTTGCTCAAATGGCATTCTAAATCATGAAACATTAAAAAATGTGAATTCTGTTCAACATTGGATCGAAACATTTTAACTAAATATACATCTTTAGGACAAAAACACATTGCACCGTTGATATTGTGGTCATTCATCAGATTGGCTTGAGGAAAACGCAACATAGGGAATCCCTGGTGATGCGAGCGCAGCGTTTGGGTTTCCTGTCCCACCGCATTGTGACGTTCTCTATATAAAGGGCCCTAATGGAGGCAGGCGGTTACGCCGTTTTTAAAACTGTTACCATAGTATTCGTATAGTTACAAGAATAAGAAGAGCGTAACTGCCTTCCTCCATAAGGTCCCTTTATATTGAGAACGTCACAATTATATACAAAATAAATCTGGTTGAAAAAAAAAAACAATATTGAAACATTTCGCTAAAAGGAAAGATTGTAAAACTATAATATGCATATGCATATACTTCCTTATTATAAATGCGTTTGTGAATGTTTGTTTCGTTTCGTTTTCACGGTTAAACTCATCCGATCGTCGTAAAATTTGTGAGATTATATCCCGAAGAGGAGAAAGGGTACCTGTTATCGCGGAAAATTAGACAGTTTATTTATTTGGTTATAAATCTAGCTGATTGTTTCCCTAATTATAGCTAACCTCAGCATGCGTAGCAAACATCAACGTAGCTAAATAGGTAGGTACACATTCTAATCGAGTTATTATAAGTATATAGAACAAAGCGGAGGATCGTCAGCAAATGGTCAAAATAGTTCTCCTAAAAGTCCGTAAAGAATCATGATTAATATCAAGATGCGGCTCATCCTATGATTTGTTGTAAAACCTTGAGATTCTACTAACAGGACTGTATCGGCCCAAGTTAGTTCTGCTAAATCAGACCCTCAACAGTGAGCACGGTCGTCGAGGAATTCGAGATGGAACGCTAATACCTGGTGAGGAGATCAGCGCAGTCAATGTGGTTATGAAGAAACGTGTAAAGGAACAACAAGTTGTGCTGAGACTGAATGCCGAGATGCCCGAGTCGGTCCACGTACGAGTATGATTTCGGTAATTTAAATTTAAATCCTAAATAACGTGTGATTTTTTTTAACTCTTTCAATCACTGTGTGAATTTTGTAGCCCACCAACCTGTTGTAGAGAATCACTAAGGTAGAACATATCCTAAGTTCCTTACCATCTAAACACAAACCCAAGAGATTTTAGCGAAGAATCAAGAACTTTATATACTTGGCTTGTAAAATGCAATGAACAGTCCACTATCACAAGGTCTCGGATACCATTAACGCTTTGAAGGTATTCACCGGGAATGTGATATTTGTGTTACTTTTGTTTTTTTAACGTGAGAATTGAAGTCGTTTCCGCGGTGTCTAACCGAATAAGAATTTGGTCATGACTTGACCCAATCACCAAACATTTGGCGCATCTATAATAATGTATGTTTGTAAAGTTCTTGCTCCCTCGAAATCGCGGAGGCTGGATGGATAGACCGATGTGAACTAAAGGGATGTGAGATACGTTTTCACGTCGCAGGACCCAATAATTACTTTATTTTGAAATAATTCAAAAGTTATATTAGACTATTACTCGACTGGCGACTACTATGGAGCACCCTTATAATTTTATAAAGCGTACCAACACTAACACAGTCTTGATTATCATATGACCCTTTATTAAAATCGGTAGAGTGGAAGACCTGATTTTTGATCACATACAAATTGTGCGAGGTATTCAAAATAAATGGTTTTGAACGACAACTCCAAAGAATACCACTTCTACAAGTACCCATGCTTTAAAATGGAAAGTTACACGAAAATATGAAAACGCATGAAGTCGGGTTTTTGTATATCTCTGGAACCCTTGACCCGATTCGAGAAATTGTAATATTATCTTTTTTGTTAGACTTATTTAGTTTATAACGTTAAAACCCGAAAGCACGACGCTGAATATAGTGACGTAATATAAATACGAATTTAATTACGTATCTCATTATCATTATGAACTACATTACGTGGGCAGAGTGGGAAGCCCGCAGGAAAAGCTAAAAGAACGAATAAAAATAACTGATATTGAAACATTTGAATCATCGTATACGAAACAATTTATACGATAATTTACATTTAAACGCTTTACGATGTTTAGCCCGTTTCCAGGATTTATATTTTTGGATTGGTAGATGTTATTTAAATGTAAAAAACCGGTCAAGTGTGAGTCGAACTCGAGGAGCGAGGATGGATTCTGCGCCTAAGTCTTATTTGTATGAAATATTAGACTGCCCTCATAAGAAGAAAAGGCACATGTGCAAACAAATTGGTATTGCACATGCGACCTTTATTAACCTACACAGGGTTTAATATGCTTCTGTGAATAATTCGCAGATGTGCCCTTTTTTCTTACGAGGGCAGTAGATACCTAATGAAATCCTGCGGCTGCTTGTTGTTATTAATGTTATAATCTCGTTTAAGTAAACAAACAGATACTAATGACCAAGTACGTAAGTACTTTTATGCCGATGTGTTACCAATAACACATCGGCATAACAGTACTGTACTGGCGGTACTGGCTAAAAATCAGCGCAGTAGGTATCCGACACCTCAGCATGACACTGAGCCAGGGTTCGTATCACTGCCGCGGGGACACACACTCCATGCTATCCCTGTTAAATTGTTTTCTTTTAAATTGTTTGCCGTCCGACAACTCTTATCTTTTTCCTAAATAACATAAACGGTATACCATTTCTTTTATTTTTCCTGTAATATAAATATTTATTTATTTAGTCATGCTTTGTCATGAATTAATGGAATACAATTTGTTCATTCCTTTTTGGAATTTGTCATATAATTCATGTTGTCACGTCAGCACGCCCCTTGGAGGCCTCCTCTAGTCTTCTCCATTCTTTTCTCTCTTGTTGTCCTCCTCCATGCTTGTCCCAATTACTTCATCGACATTTGGGTCTTCCTTTTGATTTCTTGCTGTCTCTGGGGTACCATACTGTCTTTTTTTTGACCATCTATCATCTGTATTTCGGCGGAGGTGTCCCGCCCATTTCCATTTTAGTTCACGTATTGTTATCTTGCACCTTAGTCTGGTTTTTAATGTCAATATTTTATATTCTTTGTATTCGTTATTTTATCCTGCATACTCATCTCCATATTGTGTTGGCATAATTCTATTATTTTTCTTTGCTAGGGCCCAGGTTTGGCACACATATGTAAGGCATGGAAGAATACAAGTATTAACCTTTTGAACGCCATTGAGGGCTATACCCGTCATGGTTGACAGTACAATAGTTGATAGTTGGTTGATAGTAAAATAGACCTAAGTGTATTTGAGGAAGGTTGACATTAGCTATGGTATGGTGTCTTATATATCAGACGACGGCGGTACAGTTAGTACAGCCCAATATTTGTTCTAGGAGGTTTTCATTCTTCTCCCTATTTTCTTAGACATGTCTTCCTGTACAGATATTAATTCCCCCAAGTATATATCGCACTCCTAGATGAAAACAGTAGCAACTCGAAATACAACTGTGTTGTAAAATCAACTTTAATAATAAGTTCGATTAAGTTATGATCAAAATTAGCCGGTATTTGAGTTGATGCTGTTTTGATCTAGGAGTGCGATATATTCGTCTATGTTCCAGTAGAGCTTGACATATTACATTGTGCTCTAAGCTGTCGAACGGAAATGAAATGGAAGAAGATATACTTAGCTTCCATTGATTACAATGAAAACTAAGTATATCTTCTTCCCATACTCATTATCATAGTATAAAACAAAGTCGCTTCCCGCCGACTGTCCTTTTGTTTGTATGTACCCTTAGATCTTTCAAACTACGCAACGGATTTTAATGCGGTTTTCGCCATCAGTTACATAATTTTTCACGGAAGGTTTATGTACCCGGAGCGAAGCGAGGGCGGGTCGCTAGTATTTGATTGATTGTATGTATATGATCTATGGTTGAGAAGCCATGTCGAAAGCCAGCTTGTTCTATATGTTGGCTATAATCCAGGGATTACTCTATCCTTTTTAAAATGTATCTTCGAGAATACTTTGTAGATGTTTGATATTTATGTCACGTTTGTCTGTCTTTTTATGTAGAAGAGTAATGACAGATTTATTCAATTGTTCAGATATTGCTTCCGTTTCCAGGATTTTATTAAAAAGCTTTGTGAGGATGTTGATTATGTTTGGTGTGGCAGTCTAAAGCAGTTCCTTCGATATTTTGTCTAAACCTGCAGCTTTTCCATCCTTTTGTGACCTGATATCTCTTTCTGCTTCTTCAGGAAGAAAACAAGGTACAACGCTGACCTCGGTATTACTGGAATCATTGTCTAGGTTAATATCTCGTAGTTTGGTGTTTTGTAATGAATATAGATCTTCATATAAATGTGTAACTTTGGTGAGGATACTTTTTCTATTAGTAAACATCTCGCTTCCTGATCCTTTTATTTAGGGAATCCATTGTTTTTTTATCGTCAAGTTCCCTGAACACTTTTTTAACCGCTCCAGATTTATTTACCTTAATTACATTGTTTCTATGTTCTCGGCAGTCTTTCCTTACATTACAATTTACTTTTTTACTGATCAGAGTAATATCACCTTTGTTATTACGTTTTCCATTGATTCCTAACAGTTGTTTTCTTGCTTCGATTAAGTTTACAGTGTCTTGTAAAATGGGCTCTACTTTTATTCTGATGCGTCTGAAAAGTGGCTTCAGCATATTTTAAACAATTTTCGATTGTATTATAATTTTGTTGCATGGTTTGGCATGAATTATACTTGCACTTGGATTCGAGCATACTATTTATCTTTAAACTTTCATTGCTGAATATTTTAACTGGCATATTTGGTACATTTCAACGTTATCTTTATTGGGTTGCTATATATTTCTGCTCATAACATTCTATGGTCCGAGTTGAAGTTGAGTTGGTTAAGAACTTTGAAATCTTTTACTGTTTTAATGTTGTTAGTCATAATGTAGTCAATCTCATTTTTATGTTTACCACATGGAGATATCCAAGTCCACTTATGGTGTTTTCCTGTTTAGATACACTATTGACAACTGTAAGATTGTGTTAGCAAACTCGAATACTCTCTCCCCATTAGCAAAAGTTTGCCATATCCATGTTTTCCAATATTTCTTTCTTCTCCAAATCTGGCTGTTCCTATTCGAGCATTAAAGTCTCCCATCACTGTTAAGTTAAATTCTAAGTGTTCCATTATACTATTTTGTAGTTGGTTATAGAATGATTCTCTATAATAGGTAGTTTGGATGTTCTTCCATTTTTTCTCCAATTCTTCTCATTTAATTAACACCTATGATATACATCCCATTTGATTGGCTATATTGCCAATTCAAATTCCTATAATTAATGTTCTTCTGTCCTTAGTGAGCGAGCATTAAAACTAGCAATATGGAGTGTGTTGGACAGCTTACTTGTGTTTCTGTTTTTGTCTATGTCAATATGTATATTTTTATTAATTTATATTTTTTGTGATTAAGTCTACTGTCCCCATGGTGACCAGTCGGGTTGGATAGGTGTTTCTAAGTGTTTATTTTTTGTTATTTGTGCATTTTTATCCAGTTAGGACTTATGCATATATAAATATAAATAAATATAAATATCAGGGGACCATCTCACACAAAATAGAAATATTATTTTCTTCTAGTTTTTTGAGATATTAATCTCCATTAAGTACTTGTTCTTCTTTCGCGTTTCACGTTAATTACCTAGATATCTGAAATCAACTATTGAAAAACCTGAAAAAATAACATTAAACTACATAACTTGATTTAAACTTCAACCATTTCAGAGAAAATGCATCTTGACAGACAGACAGACAAAGTAATATTCTTTCAACTATGTTAACACTTAACACATTCGGTCCCGGTGACACACCTGGTGTGTCAAAGCGTGTTCCCTTGTTTTGCAGACACTAATTTCATCAAATGTGTTGTTTCACCCAATTTCATTTCATCGGAAGCTAATTTCTGCTGAAACCTTATTTCAGGTTAACTTAAGCATGGGTTACGTAGGTTAGACCTGTGACCACCAAAAATTTTTAACTCCTGTACGTGGAAATACCTGTTGATGAAATGAATATTCGGCAAAGTAAAACCTTCTATGAAATGAGTGTTCGCGAATCGCGATTCAAGGGTAAACCATGTCAAAGTGGCATGTGTTTGGAGGTTAGCAACAGTGATTGTTGTAACAGTAAGAAAAATCACAATGCGTTGAATATAAAATAAAGAATGTGCCTGTGTTAGTGCTACCTACTTACTGAATAAATATGATTATCTTTAAGAAGAAGTATCAACACACACATCACACTTATCCCTATAAGAAATCTCTTCCAGCTAACTGGCTAACTGGCTTGGGCTTTTTGTGAATGTTAGGCATTTATATGTGATGTTAAATTATCATTATTAATGATTATTTTTATATATTTTCGTAATATTAATTATAAATGTGTTACAAAATTATAAAAAAATTATTGTTGTAATGTTAGTGTACCTTATCTAATAACTAAATAATTAAATAAATATGTCATTCACAACAGACACTACTAATAAATTATACAAAAAAACAATAACCAGATACCTGAAGGCATAACTGTATATTAAAACAAAATAAAAACCAATATAAACCAATTTTGTCTGATAAAAAAGAACTGAAGATGTACAGCCTTGGCCAAAAGTATTGAGCACCCATGCATTTTTCATATAAAAATCAAACTTTAAAAGGGGCATTTATAAGTGTTATTATAAAAAGTTGTATATTTATAGGAAAAATTAGTCATACTTATTGATGCTAAGGGAAATTCTGTAGAAAAAAATACAATTAATCATTTCATTGTAAAACCCGACTTTTTCTAGCTTCAGTTTTCACATGCAAATAGCTACTTCCAAATGTTATCTAGTTATGATTTGCAAAAGTTAAAACACTTATTATATTTTTGAAATTGAAAAACAATACTTTATTTGTAAGTTACAGAGGAAAAAGTGGGGTGCTTAATACTTTTGGCCTAGGCTGTATATACAGTATGTTACGCAATGAAAAGCAAACAATCAAACCTGGAAAATAAGGTTGTAAAAATCCAGTACAAAGTCTAACTCATCCTTTTGAGGGATCACTTCCAGGTAAAACCTACTGTAGGGCATGCCCAAAGATCTCCATCATACTTGACTCACATCTGGTGTTCCTTAGTCTTTATTCTTTAATATTCAAGGCCGCTTATCATGATTTAGCTATTTGTGGCACAATACACTTCTAAGTGTAGGGATTTGTATATTTTCATAATGAGTAAATAACTGGGTATAATTTACTCAAATATAAACATGAAGAATTCTTATTAATTTTATTAATAATATTTTTTATTAATATTTTTTTTTCATATCACCTTATGCCATAAATTCTGGTGATGATTTAGTTTTATTGAAAGGGAGCATGTTTTACTTTTTACATATACATTAAGTCCATTTATGTATTCTAGGCCTTCTCCTGGCCTTACTGCTCTTCCAATTTTGTCGAAACCATTCTTGGAACATGTCTTTATTTTTATTATTACAAGGAAATATCAAAAATTAACCAAATAAGAATATGATTAACAGGTTTTATATTGTTTTATCAATCGTCCTCAATGCTAACCACAGATATGCTAATAAAAACAGACAATGACAGGTAAATATGTCCCTTGCATTTTCCACCATAAATTCCTCACTTAACTGACCATGATTCAACAATCGAAAATATCAATAGAATTCGATAATAAATACAATAAAGTTCCCAGTGAGATAGCCTAACAACAGTAAGATTTGAGAGTAGATTTTGATAATAAAAAATGTCAAAGGTCAACGCAACAATTGATAGTGAATACATTGTCCATCCCATTGCATAACAGTTAAATAAAAGTTGGGGTTTTCCAATAAGTATTTAATAGCAGAGATATGCATGTATTTCTAGTAAAAAAATCAATGGTCAAAAGGTAGTAAGTTAACACAAATAAAATGGGCATTATGATGACTCATTCTACAGAAAACTCGTGAACAAGAGTATCACGCTAACCAGACGTGGAAAAACCCAAAGAACTTTTTTCTTACCCATATTCGTGACGTTATAGTCCGCTTGCGTGAAGTGAAGACTGCACACTTTGGAGTATTTTGTATACGGCTTCCCGCGTTTCAGGATTACGTTCCATTTGTCTGCCATAGGGACGTCGCGCGGGAACCGGTGAAACTTCACATTTTTCGTCTTTCCGGCGAGAGACGTGCACTGGGGCACGGTGCAGTAATAACCCATCGCGATACCGTGTGCCTTTGTTGTTACAGAACTCCGGCAGCAAAGTATAATGCCGCCTGCGAACAGTATATCACATCAAACAGGAAGCAGGACGGGCACTGTGCGTCGCTAAAACTGATTATTTGTTGCAATCGTTATCACGTTTGTGGAAATCGCAATCATCACACTGCAGCCTTGAAAAGTTGAGTTAGTTGAAATTTTTGACATGTATCACCACTTTTTTTCGGAAAAATGGCTCCTGTAACCACAGACAATGAACTTCAATATTTTTAATCACATTAAACTAAGATTTTTTCTTATTCAGCCACTTAAATTTAAGAGTCGTTGTAGACAAATAAGTTTTTACTTCTGCTTTCAGGAGCAAAATAAACATATTACTTGTATTTTCCTTAAAATAACGCCCTCGCTTAATACCTAATTTACAAAATATTAACAAAATAAATCCTAATCGTTTTTACGAACAGATTAATCGTTTTAATCGACTTAATGTACTATGCGAGTTACTGTGAATGGTAGCCTTTATGACCAGAGACAAAGTCAGCATTACCGAGTAATTTTTTTGTACACTGGCAACACATACAGATTATTTTTCTTTATTTTGATAATGTCGGCGCTTGGTGTTTATGCGCGAAGTTTTGTTTGTTTTTATAACTATTTTACCTACATTTAAAACAATAATACGAGTGTAACATAGCTATGATAATTAGTGTGTTGAAGCGGGCTTCGAGTTAGTTACAAGATGCCATATTACTGCACCGTGCCGCGATGTACTTCTATGGCCGGCAAAGCTAAGAACGTATCTTTTCACCAATTTCCGAGAGACGAGGAGCTTGCTAAATTATGGAATCGCATTTTAAAAAGAGGCAAGCCTTACACGAAGTATTCTAAAGTGTGCAGTCTGCACTTTAAGCCGGAAGATTACACGGTAACGAGCGTTGGAAAAAATAAGGGTAAGTAAAGAAACACCGATTTCTCTCAGCACCACATATTAGCATTAGATAATTACTTGTACATAAGGCTATAGACTATGCCAGTCACAGGGTGCGTGGCAATAAAATTGAAGATAAGAGAAGCTTTTAACATGATTATTTGTGATATATTTGCATAGCCCCTTTTGCAAGCTTACTTCATTATTATCAGATTTTTATCCAGACATATAAATGAACCATATACTTGTAAAAACCTTTGACTCTCTCTACCACTTATTTTTCTTCTCAGCATATACTTGTCAACTACTGAACATATTCCTCTTTCAAGGATTTATTATTACCACTTATTATCTCTCATAATTATTGCTCATTGCCTAGCTCAGCT
The DNA here is from genome assembly GCA_963241965.1 of Tortrix viridana. Taxonomy (NCBI): domain Eukaryota; kingdom Metazoa; phylum Arthropoda; class Insecta; order Lepidoptera; family Tortricidae; genus Tortrix; species Tortrix viridana. The sequence goes on along the minus strand of OY725201.1, from coordinate 3,604,378 downwards.
ATTCTTTAAATGAGCTCTGCAGAGCCCTAGGGCTCCGATAGGTCTCTGCAAGAGCTCCGCTTAAGTGTCAACTTAAACAACAATGTTATGTAGAGTTTATTTTATTAAGAGCCAATATAAAATGAGTTTTAACTAGTACTCAGTAAAATATTGTTTTAATAGGGTTCCATAAAAAACAAAATGTTGAGAATTGCTCGCCTAACAGTTGAGAATTTAATTTTCCCATCTTCTTTATTCTTACTGCCTTTTGGACATCCAAGTAAACACTTGGAGAAATACTTCTTTTATTAATTGTAAGCATTTAGAATCTTTGTAATCATGATTGATTGTCAACTTGTTGTTGCATATTTATTATAATCTGTAATTATCAGCTTGTAATAGTTGGGTCAATCTAGGGTGATCCCTATGATGACTCATATAAACTTGTTATCAATTTTGTACAACTGCTAGTAGCTAAAATACAAATAGACGTTTAGGCCACATAGTTTAATGTATATTAAAGAGCAAAACACAAACATGATTTACCAGCAACATAAGCCTCGCTTATCTAAATTATCAGACTACTTCTTTGTCTAGGAAACCAACTTGAAACAGTAAACAATATTAATGTTTTCTTTGAAATCGTACCAAAACATTCCTTCTTCAGCCAACCCTGATAAAAAAATATATTTTTCATGAAACCCACCATCCAGGTTTTCTTTAGTTTACAGCGAAATAGGCCGCTTGCATATTGGCCAATGGCAATCCATCTTTGGCAATTAACTGACTCCCTAGCTGCAACTGCAGATCACCACGACCCCTAACAAACTTGATTGCCAACATATTTTCGCCTTACTTTCTCAACCTCGTATCTGCATTTTTTTTTTCTTGCAGTTGGTAAACTGATTGTATCATAAATTATAATTAATGAAATTAAATTACCAACTGCAAGAAAAAAAAATTGCAGATACGAGGTTGAGAAAGTAAGGCAATGACTTGTATCTTTGACTTTTCATGAATACTACATTGATGCAACAACCTTCAGTTAAGTAAATTAGTAGTTGTAGTTTTTGAAATTACATAATATGGCTGTCGGGGATCATTCTAGATTGACTGAATTTTCAAATTCAAATTCAAAATAGTTTATTTCATTACATTAAATTATACATTTTATTAATAATGGTAGTTAGCACCTGTAATGGAAATGGCGCGGGCACAGCTTGGCTGGTTTTAAGCCCACCCATGGTCAGTGGAGGGTTATAGTACAGGTTATTAGATATTACTAGGGTTAATAGGATATTAGGAAAAGAAAATTAAGTGAAATTAAGTGAGTGAATTTTAGCTCAATAGGTTATAAACAGTGGTTGGAATGGAATAGGTACCTAGTGCTGATTTACCTAAATTTGATGCTTATTAATGTTCACTCATGGCTGAGTGAGACAGGAACACATATTTGAATGAATTGAGTCAAGTTTAGACAAATAAGCTCTACTTCAAGATAATGTCTTATTTCAAACGCTAGTAGTAATGATAATGATAAAACTTAATGATCTGATTATTATGCTTGTAATTATATGTAATTTAAGATAACAGTGCAAATAAATGAATAAAACTACCTTTTATACTTTTGACGACGCAGTTAGCCTAGTTGGTAGTGACCATGCCTACGAAGCTAGCGGTCCTGGGTTCGAATCCCGGTATGGTCAAATATTTGTGTGATGAGCGCGAGTATTTGTTCCAGAGTCATGGATGTTTTCTATATATTTAAGTATGTATTTCTCTATATAAGTATGTTTATCGTTGTCTAGTACCCATAGTACAAGCCTAGAGCTTAGTTTGGGACAAGGTCAATTTGTGTGAGATTGTCCCCTGATATTTATTTATTTATTTATACTTTATATTTATTACCACAATCATTTTTAACTACTTGAGCTAGGTATCTAAGTAGTACCCAGCCCTCTTTCATAAAGTATTTCTCGTCATATATTTTTTTTGTACACAGGACAGTGGCGAACACTCCGGAAAGATGCTGTTCCATCTCAGAACCTGCCTTCAGACTCCCCTGCTCCGTATACGCGTCGGCACTCTTCGGCGTGGGTACCCAGTCTATCACCAAACCTTGTGGATCCCATGGTAAACTCGTTGACATATAAAAATATTTTTTTATTAGCCCGTGGTAGTGTCCTACTGTTGGTCAAAGGCCTCCTCTTTCTCGCCATTAATACCTAATTCTCTATTGATTGCATGCTCCTGTCAGTCATTTTGGAATGCGTCCAAGTCATTCAATTACCTCCTTTCTAGTCTGCCTCAGCTCCCACCGTATTTACATATAGCTAAACTCGGTAAAAGAGCCTGTCGTGGTGACAGGTGGAACTACAATATCCCTCCCCCCTAATCCAATACCGGCCCCGAGTGGCAATAGGGTTTTTTTTTTCATCATCATTATCAGCCGCAGACGTCCACTGCTGGACAAAGGCCTTCCCCAAGGTTTTCCACAACGATCGGTCCTCTGCTGCTGTCATCCAGCGGTTTCCCGCGATCTTTATCAGATCGTCGGTCCACCTTGTGGAAGGCCTACCGACACTTCGTCTTCCGGTCTTTTTTTTTTGCTTTAGTAAAAAGTCATTCATGTAACGAACAGTAGAGAAAAAATATTTTTCGAATAACTATAAACATAACAAAGATAACGCCATTAAAGATTTGTTTCTATCTCTTTCTAGCAAATCAAAATTTAACATTGTCTTTATATGGCCGTAGTGCCCGCTGACGTCATAGTTCATGTCGGATCTCTCAGTCTAATAAGTAGTTTATAAATGCTTATATTATCCGTATTTTTGGCCGATTTAAATTTTAATTTCACTTTTTGCCATCTCTTTTACGGTATTTTCATATTTTCTTAAGAAATGCGGTAAAAAAATTCATGCATATTTATTTAAAGGAGCGCCTAAGTTTTGTTTATTCAGTTTCGGACCGTTCTTTTTAAATATAATAGATAATCAAATTGATAAGCAACTAGGTTTATGCATATCAATGCAATTTACAAATTATAACGATAAAACAGTTACGTGTGTCTGTAGATTGCGGATATACGCCTAATTGAATATTCCGTTGCGTAACTTTGATTACAATGATAATTATTTTATGAGATATGCTCCCGAACGCATCAATAAGTAACAAATCGCTGCACAGTGTCTCGATTAGTACAAGATAGCGGGACAAAATTATTTCTTGTATTATTTTGATTATTTATGTATTTTTCTGGTATATTATGATATTTTAACAGAAAAGGCGTAGAAATGGAGATGTTGTCACCATTTAGCACGTTTGGTCAACATTTACGCGAAGAAATGTGGGTGTTTACTCGTAATTAGTCGTGTCTATCTACTATACGTACCTGTAAAGCAGGGACAGGAGCGCATATGTATTTGTTTAATACTTAGTACCAAAAAAACATACAGTCAAATATAACAAATATTTCCAGGTTCTATATTGTATATACAAAATTTAACACATCAACAATATAATAACTAATTGTAGGTACTAGTAGTTTATGTGACTGGTGCATAATGCCTAATTATGTACAGGTACATACACTATTTTATCTACATACATATTATAAGCTCTCTATGATGTGTTCAGGAACCGCATGTTACGGCCTGCATAGCGGCACTGATCAAATATTAGAACGTCAAAAATGGCGGCAACCGTAGTTTTATTTTTAATGCAGACAATCTAGAGTCTGCCTCTACTATCATATCGTTCGATATCAAGTAAAATGCGAGATTTGTCAAAATTGTATGCAATTGACATTTCATTTCGGATTCAATGTCATCTCGAGTGATATTAGAATTGAGGTCAAATAAAATTGTTTTGTTTTTCAAAGATGTTCCAAATTTGAAACTCATAACTTTCGTAATTAATTAGAACATTATGTTACTGCTACAGATAAGAAAATTATCATGGTAAAATTGATTATTGTAATGCTGGTCATTGCCAACGGATTCTGAACGCATTATAGGGGACTTATGATATGTAGATAAAATAATTAACTAAAGCACTCAAAATACAAATTATAGTTAGAACTAATAATAATACGCTTAATCATTCAGTTAAATACAATAATTAAAAAATAAATCTATTTTTAAATCATTGTATACACTAATAGTCATTATAAGATAATGCTTAGTCGTTACTTGCATATTCGGAAGTATCCGATAGCAAATAACAGTTGTAAATCTACAATAATTAACTAAATAACTAATATAATAACAAGCTTAATCATTAACTTAAATACAATATTTAAAAATAGATGAATTCTAATAGTCACTACGATAATCCTTCGTCATTACTTTCGTATTCGGAACTATCTGATATTAAATAATCCTCCGCATTCAATTCGCGAATTGGAAATGATATGGATGGTAATGAAGGTGGGGCAATCAACTGCAGAACCTCTGCCGGAAAAGCACTGAGCTTTTTTCGCGGTAACTCTCTAAATGTGTTAATAACAGGACCGGGCGTAATCCGCTTCCTTGTGTGTCGCTCACGGAATCTACGGCAATCCTTATTTCTTGCTTCCTGGGCTTCTTCGGAAAGCTGTCCAATGGGAAGGAGACAAGAGTTTCTATTCCAGAAACCCTCTAACCAATTCTTATGTTTGTTTAAAAACCTTTCTTTATTACACTTCGATGAAGTTCCACTTTTCATTAAATTTCGTAGAAAATCTTGAAATTTTCATCTTTAGTTTTATTAAAGATTCATCAGAGGCATCGGTTATATTATGCTTTTCGCATAAATAATCAAAATTGGCACCAGTCCTCTCACTTTTCTCGTGTTTTAGCCATTCTTCGAAAAATTATAATTTCGTCATAGTTATGACTCGTTCTGAAACAAAGATAATAATTTTACTTGCGGGGCTTTTCGGGGTCTAAAACATGCACCTGTCTATGCCTGAATGTTGTAACTATAACATACAGAAGAATCTACGTGGATACATTTGGATAGAAAAAGGTGCAAACCTTTAAAATTTACACTTAATGAGAAATATACGGAATTTCTTTATTGATTTTCAAACAAACGAAACTACAAAAATAAAAATGCTTTTGTACAATGAACAAATGGGAAAATGATGTACATAACAGAATATTCCATCATAAAGTCTTGTTCCACTTTGCTAGCAATTTTAAGAGATCTTGCAACGAATGCAACTGATTTTCAAATGCAAATCAATCTCCTTTTATCAGTCAACTTTCGCGCCTGATAAAGTACCTTAATGAGGTGATTAACATAATTCGTTTTTGAAATTTGGTACATGGGAAGGGTTGTTTACAAGTTGTTATCTATAGTTTCCGGAAATGACGTCATGTGTTTTGTCCCGCTAGTTTGTATTAGTCGAATCTCAGTGCGGTAGTATTTCTTACAGTCTACATATACCTAAAGACCAGATGACAATTAAAAAAATCAATAATGTTCTTATGATGTGACAAGACTTAAGTTATTTACATTACACATGAGCAAAGTTGCAAGAATGGCAAGGCGAGTTCATATTCGAGGAAATCACACTATCGTGTGCGCTGACGAGCTAAAGTTTTTATCAGCAAAAAACAATAAATAACTAGCTTATTAGAACCGCAAACGAACTGACAGCTGCAGCGGTGCGGAGATAACTCGTCTGTAATGATCAAATTTAAATGAACTAAGAACTGTATTATGTTATTAGTACTTAAGAGGCCACACATGATGTCACCCATGTGATAGTCGTCCATGATAGTTGTAAGTATAGCGCAGTATATGCCAGGTCTCCTGATTTTTCTGGAGATCTATTGGATTTTCCTGAGAATGTACTGATTTTTCAATCTAAATCCAAGACTCAACAATCAGTAGACTCTTAGGAAAGTTCTATAGATCTCCTGAAAAATCCAGGAGATCTGGCAACCGGAATTTGGGGTAGGTTTGCGTGGCGTCGCCACGCAAACCTACCCCAAATTCCGATACAAAAAAACAAAAGGGAACGATTTATTTTCAGGCTACCAAGTCCATAGATTATGTATTTCCGCGCGAAGAACGTGAGATAGAGATGGTTTGCTTGCGCCTCGATTGCATCGTCGCTAGCGCCAAAACAAATAATGGTTGCTTACTATAGAATCAACATTTAAGTACTAAAAAAAATAGTCGGCGAACGGTGACGCGGCAAAAGCTAATAAAACATTAAACGCATTGCAGGTGCAGCAACAGATGGCCCAGGCGATATACATGCAGACCATGCTTGCCATGCAGGCAGCAACCACTGCAGAACCTCCTGCTTCTAATGGTAAGTATTGATGAGGACCTTGGCAAAAACGTTTAAAAAAAAGAAAACAATAAACCAACTCCAAACTATATTAAGGAGTTCTGTTTATTTTTCATCTATCTCCTTAGCAGATCAGGACAAAGACAGCATTATTAAAATAGGTCCACAATTGGCGAAGATATTACGTAACATTGAGAACCTCCTCCTTGTCGAGTTGTTCGAGTCGGTTGAAAAGAGTTAGAGATGCTGAAAGGGGAATTACGATTTTAATTTTGCAACCACCACATTTAGCAGCAGTTTTTCTAGCGGTTCTGGTGTCATATTTTATAGGAACTCGCTTAAATTAAAACCTTGTTTTTTTTTTTCAGAACAAATGTCACAACCAGAACTGTCTAACCCGAGCCCTTCAGGAAGCTCCCTCTCTGAAATAGAACTCCTTCTCCGCAGAACTGAGACTGAACAGAAAGAAGAAACATACAGATGCTTAGAGTGCTCAAAATGTTTCAAGGATCCCGACGTTTTCATACTCCACAAACGCGTGCACACAAACACTATTATGGAGAAATTACCTAATATTGAAAAAGAGAACTATAGCGCAAACATCCAAGATAGTGAAGAAACACTCAGAGCTAATCCTATTTTAGCTAATCTGCTTAAATCTAGTATAAGGTTAGAGCCAGAATCAAACCTAGAAACAAATGTACTGACGATTGAAAACCAAATAATGAGTGCACTGACGTCGAATATGGAGGCGTATATACGGACATTGTCTTCAATGTTGTCAAATCAAAGGAATACAGAAGATAGGTTGTCTGAGGATTTGGATGAAAGTGAAGATGTAGGTAATGTTTTTAAAGAAGATTCTGCAGATAGTTACAAGCATGAAGATGAGTGTGGTGAAAGTGAAATTTGTGAAGCTGAGTGTCAAGATAGTGATAAGATTGGAGATAAAAGTAATAAATGTGATGATAAAAATATGCATAGTGATGAACTTATATCTGGTGATGAGGTAAATGATACACAGTGCGATGAAAAAGATGCATATCAACATGTAGGTGAAAAGTTTGATGCTGTGAATGAAAAGATTGAAGATGGTAGTTGTGAAATTAAAGATCAGGTAGGCCCTGACTGTGATAGTAATGTAGGTGAAACATTAGACGGTTTAAATTGACTTTTTATTGGTAATTAGTAGCCAAATTAATCCAGTGCCCTTAACTATGTTAGTGTGGGATTGTGTTCTATTTTTTAGATCAATATTTAACTTATCGAGTTTATTTTTAAATGCTCCCAAAAGTGACATATTCCTTAGGTCTGATAACCTGATAAAAGTTAGAGGAATGTGTTGAATGTAGGTCGCATGGGACCAATCACAATATGATCATCCCTAAAACTGGAAATTCAACATTCTTGTGAATGTCAAATCCTCAGTCCAAGTTTTGTTTTGGACTGATGATGGATGACCCACGGATTTTTTCTGCCTGAGATGCCCTCAAGATTTCAAAGTAAACATCAATCTATAGAAAACTGTCATTTCTGACGTGGCTTGAAATGGGCATAATAGTCAAGATGAGTTTATTATTACAGTCCTTAGTAACTTGCATAGAAAATAATTATATATTTTTCACTCGTCATATGATCGTGCAAGTTTTCCGTCCTTGTGCGATAGACGGCAATATTGTCTGAGCGAGCGAGGCAAGCAGGTGTACCGCCGCCATGTTGATTTTCTTCAAATGACTGATTCATACAAGTGAAACTAGCTTTTATATGGTCAATATTAACTTCTTACACTTATTTTTACGGCGCAAGCGAAACAAGAGACGTAGGACGAAGAGGCGTCGCGGTGCACAGCGTTCTGTGCGCCCGCGCCGCGTCCTCGCCCCATCTCCGTATGTTTTGCATCGGGAGGACGCTTTTATACATTTTGTATAAAAGTTCATTAAAGGGGCATCGCGTCCGCGACGCGTCCTCGATGCGTCCTCGTCCTACGTCTCTTCTATTTGGCCTGCTCCTAATATGCCAATAATACGCCTTTTCAATGCCATTGAAGGATATAATCACACACACATTGAGTAGCGTAAAAGTACAATGAAGGTCGTATTACGGGTTTGGGTTAATTCTGCTAGACTTGCATAAGAGTGTATAATAGCGAGTGAGAGAGAAGTACAAATCCGAAGGCCAGTTTAAAAGCTATCGCACTGTAAGATTTAGTGGTGCTACCACCATCTCCGTTCCCACCCAAGCCAAGCAGCAGTGATCGCATTGTTGTGCACCAGTGTGGGGATACAAGAACTGGTGAAAATCTGGCTTTTTTTTGGTCTCAGTGTCGATAACGCATATGCAGTAGGTACCGACCATACTGCACATGCGCGCTGTCTTGAGATTGCAAATGTCTGTGGGGAAGGCATATGTCCAGCAGTGGGCATCTTCCGGCTGAAATGATGATGATGATGATTAAGTTGTCATTGGCGTGTGAGAGACGACTTGTATTTGACATGGCGTTGTAAAGGTTAAAACGTCTCATCATTGTAAAAATCGCGTATTATGGTCTCCTTTATCGCAGTGGATAAGATTGGATAAAGCATCCGTCACTCTCGCACTTACATAATGGTCAGAAAGAGACACATCTTTTATCCACGGTGATCGGTATGATAAACTTACACGGCCATAATATGCCCGCAGTACTAGTTTCATAGTAATCGGCAATCTTCGTATTTGTGACACGAAATGACAAATATACTGGCAGATGCGAGTGAGTGTGACAGCGTATAGCCGCCCGATCGCTAAAGCGGGAAGTATTGTGATGGCATCTAGTTTTTACTTATTGTCACAGTATTTATAGAAATGCCCACCTAGAGACTGGTTAATATTGTATATTTTGTACTTTTTTCATCTAGATTAGAGTAGTATTAGTGATACTAGGATATATTGAGCCATTGGCTCCTTAGTTTCGAATATGTTAAGTCATGCTTAACGAAGACTGTCCACTTTAAGACTTATCTTGTATAACTTTTTTAAACAAATCATAGTGTATTATGGGCTGAGGTTGATCTTGAAAAATTATGTACAATCATGTTGTGTTTTAATTACAAAATGATTAGTTTCATCATTTCAACATTTTGTCGTGGTTAGGAAGACACATCAGGAGGTTTTTTTCTTTTCTACAAATCACGAAATGGATTCTTGAGAGTGGCGAGAATGGCTTTCGGTCTCCGATGTAAAACTCGCACGGTTATTCGTCGTGCGTGTCGATTAGTGCATCTCTTTCATTTTGATCTTGTTAGAGGAAGATATACTGTGCGAAAAAGAAATAGTGCTCAAGAGTTTTTTTTTTTTCAATCAGTCCATAAAATGATTTTAACATATGGCTACATTTTCTAACGGTAATTACAAGCTATTTCTTTTCTTTATATTATTTTCAACACAATTGCTCGTAAAGTGGCCCTTATTCCAGCGTCTATTGGGTCATAATGCAGCATATTAAACACACGTCCTTTTTACTTTACATTACCATACTAGTCTTTTTTACATTACGGTTTATTTTTAATCTCAGCAAGGAGTCTTAAAAAATAGTAAACTTTTTGTAAATAAATTAAGTGTCTTGGTTAAAATATCTATAATAAATATAAATTTTTTCATTAAATTATTTATTTTATCAACAAATTAATATAGTTTAACAACAAATTAACATAAAGGTAGTCATATTTTTAATAATTGGCTGTTTGGCGGATTCGTCAGTGCCTCTATTTCCACCAGTGCGCGCATAACCTAAACACCAGAACTACGGCGCGCGAAAAAACAAAATGTCCGCCGCCATGTTTCACATGTGTTTCACAGATTAGTATTTATATGTGATTCTATTATTTTCTCCTCGCAATTGTGTTGAAAAACGTCGTATTAAACGCGTGAGCGTTGGTCATTACACTCTCGGCTCCATTACTCCTTCTTTTATTGTTTTTTATTCCTTAGCATTATACAGTATTACGATACTTTCAATGTAATCTAGTATATATTATTGCTATCTTCTATCCCAAATTAGGACAATTACTATGTTAAAAAAACGCTGAGATTCAATTTTTCTTTTCTTTTAAACTATGAAACAAACAAACATAATATGGCGCTATAGTTGTTAATATAATGTTGTAAGTAATTTTTTAAACCAATGCCAGAATTTTGCATTAAAAGTTCAGGTCATGTGGTGACATTTTGCTTGTTTCATGGGTCAAATCATAGAGGTGAGGAATTCGTTTTGGTTGACTATGTAAAAAAAACTTCAAATCTCTTAGTAGATGTGATACTTTTCTTATAAATTAAAACGCATTACCTAAGAATCATTTCGAAAAGGCGTTCGTATATAAAATTGCAATTTAAGCAGGCTCTAAAAAGTTGTAATAAGTACTCGTAAAATATTCGAGCTATTAACGATTTATTTACTCTTATTAAAACATGTACTGTAGTTCCCGTAAAATTAATCCTCTTCTCCATTTGTGTAGGTATTCCACTAAACGTAAACAAACAAAACCACATGATATAATAGTTCGTCAGCCAATAGAAGCAGAACACTGATATGTCAAGGTTCGACAAAGCAGTTTTGATTGGCGGTTTAACAGAGTGCTGTGGCTTGTTGACATTTATTTATGTACCTAATGAAATGGAGTATAGTACACACTATAATTTCATAAAGAAAAGGGTAAAGAAGTGTAATGCGTTGACAGGTGTCAGGAATTACTTATCTTGCAGAAGATTGTAAGATTGTTAACATTTCTTTTATATTTAGAACGGGAACGTTGTGTGGTTTGCCCTATATGTTAATTTGGGAATACCGAATATAGGGCAAAATAGTTAGTTTTATTCTATCACCTCTAGCACATCTTGTATTTTCTCGCTTGTCGCTCAGTGCGTCTCTGTCGTAACAGACTAGTTAAAAAGAGATATCCGAGCGACAAGCAAGTCGCGGGCAAGTTGTAGCAGCCCCCCTGCACTGTACGTGAATGATAATATCATGTTAATAAACAATATGGCGGTACAGTATATACTATAGTGTCATGATTGGCTTATTTAAAACAAAAGACTGTTTCAATTAAAAAGACTGGTACCCACCGATTTTTTCTCTAGTAGCGAGTAAGAAGTAGTGCCTTAGTACTTATATTGAATAGTATTGTGTAAAAAAATCATCTAGTTTTGTACTAAATAGATAGTAAACGTTTACATTTACCGAGTTGTGGTTTTGATTTTTTACCTTTATTTACATACTAGCGACCCGCCCTCGCTTCGCTCGGGGTTCTATTATATACATAATCCTTCCGTGAAGAATTATCTAACCGATGGTGCAAACCGCATCAAAATCCGTTGCGTAGTTTTAAAGGTCTAAGCGTATATAGGGACAGACAGACGCGGAGGGCGACTTCATTTTATACTATGTATTGATTTGCTAGCTTTTGACTCCGGCCGCGTAGAGGTCGTTTATCGCTATTCTCCAGGGAATTGTACAATTTTCACCATCCCCAGGCTATTAACACATTTGCTTTGCCGCCTTGTGATGTCACCTACGCCGAATGTGTTAACCGTGAAGAAGCAACAAACAAACGCACATTCGCATTTACGATTTATACCGTTTATGTCGTTTATCGCTGTTCCCCCTGGACGCTGGCCAATTTTCTGATATCGTAAGTACCATATCAAGTTTCATCGAAATCGGTTCAGCGGCTTAGTCGTCACAGCGTAACCAACAGACAGTTACTTTCACATTTGTAATATTAGTAAGTACTTTACAAAAAGGAAAGCGACTGCGAAAGACTGCAGGCAGATGCTGGATGCGGCAAGCTGAAGACGGCGCTATGGCGCTCATTGAAATATTGAAATTGAAATGTATTTATTTAAGAAAAGCACATTCATAAAGAAATCATGACTTTGGGTCCTGAGCTAGGATTCCCTGTGTTACAGGACCCAGTGAGACAATAACATTAGTTTGGTTTAATGCCTTCGGACATAGTAAGAATCTATGCAAAGCTGTGTGAATGGGAGTGTGTGTGCGTGTTAAATTAAGGGTGTTAGTTAAATTAAGTAAATAGTGATAATCTGATAATGTAAATATTGTAGATTTAACTTTGGGAGGTAAGGGAATATCAACATGGGTGACAATGCTAATGTATTGACATTGAAGTCAAGGTTTAACATGTAGGATTGAGCTTGTCTATTTCACTACAGTCAGAAGTAGCTCAGTCTCGTGGTAGTTAAATTGCATAAGCCACTGCGTTACTAATTTCCTATGGGGTGGTCTGGAGGCCTTATAAGATTTACAGAAGGTCTTCATAAGTAACGGGGAAACAAATGCACTGAAACGCTGCGCAAATTTGGTGTGGCACTTGGGTTTTTTCCATCGTTTTCGTGGTCGCGTGTCTGCGTTGAAGTTCCCATCGTGTTTCCTACCGTATTCAAGCATGACTTTTCTGAGATGGCTGGCGCACCGTAAGAACGTTGGCATCCATATAAAGGTATTTTGTGCTACAACGGAACGGTTTACAAAGTGCGACTTTTAGCAGTGATCGTTGCGCTCCTTCCAAGGTGATCAGGTGACTCTTAGCTGCTCCACCGCAGGCTGAGTTACAATATCCCAGTATTGACTCACCGAGCGCAAAGTATACCGTTCTGAGGAGCTCCGGGTACGCAACATCTCAGTAGTCGGAACACAAACATCAGCTTGCGAACACGGCCCTTCAGGGACTCTATGTGCTGGCGCCAAGTTAGGTGGCTGTCTAAAATGATGCCAAGGTATTTGACTACACTTGTGCGCTCAAGTGTGTTGTCAGTGCTTACTGTGGGCATTTGTAGCTCGTCGTTCCGCGGACCAACTCTAATGGAAAAGTCAGATAAACATAGATATTTGGTTTTTTTGACATTCAATGTCAGTAAATTTGCATCAAGCCAGTCTGCAACTACGCGCATGGTTAGCTCAGCTGTTTTCTGCACCTCTGCCCAGTCCTTACCCTCAACGAGGATTGCTGTATCATCCGCAAAGGATACAATTGATGTTTTGTGCAGTTTAAGGTTGCAGAGATCATTGATATAGATCAGGAATAAGGTTGGACCCAGCACGCTTCCTTGGGGCACTCCGAAATTCACACTGGAAAACTCGCTGTAATGGACGCCTACCCGAACGCACTGCCTGGGGAGCCTATGTCCAGCAGTGGACTAGTATAGGCTGATGATGATGATGATATAAAAAGGAAGGATTAGGATCGTTGCACTGAAAGAGATGAACATACCAGAAGTCTTAATGGCATGAATGTTTATACAGGGTTATTTTTTAGTCGGTGCGCAATTTTGGGGGTTAAATCAGTAAGTCGTACTAACCAACTTTCACTATGGGAACAACCCCGAAATCACGAAAAATAAATCGACCTTCCCATACAAAACATCGTCAGCTGACTAGCCAAAATGTATGGGAGAGTCGATTTTTTTTCGCGATTTCGGGGTTGGTCCCATAGTGAAAGTTGGTCAGTATGACTTAGGTACTGGTTAAACCCCCAAAATTTGCGCACTTTAGTAAGTACGTGAAAAGGTATATTTTTGAAGTGCGGACTTAAATACGGAGCCCTCGGTGCGCGAGTCCGACTCGCACTTGACCGGTTTTTGTTATTACGTTGCGATTACACAACCCGAAATTAGACACTTTCGAGAGGGACGCCGCAATGAGTTATATATGAGTGGGGTACATACGGTTTTAAACCAAGTGACCTTGGTAGAAGCGAGCGGCTAGACGGTTTCAAACAAGCCCATTTGTTTGGCGCTAGCACTACACACTCGTCAAGGCAAGGCGAGGTGGATATATGCCGTCCTTTTCTAACTTATTATATGTTTGAGAAGGATGGCAAGCCTGGCTCGCCTTGCCTCGACGAAGAGTGGAGCTAGCGTGATATCTGCTAAGGGCGTTTAAGGTCAAGCAATTTGGTTTAAAACCACTGTCTACACGTTTTTAAACCACATGTTTTAAACCGTTGCTTGAAACCGTGTAGCCCACGCATTAAGCGTGTGCTAGACGGTTTGAAACCATGGTTTTAAACCAAGTGACCTTGGTAGAAGCGAGCTGCTACACGGTTTCAAACAAGCCCATTTGTTTGACATCTGCCAAGGGCGTTTAAGGTCATGCGAAATTTGGTTTCAAACCACTGGCTACACGGTTTCAAACCACCTGTTTGAAACCGTGTAGCACGCGCTTTAGGGTGCTGTAATCGCAACGTTATTCGAAAGAACAGCCTTTTATAAGAATCTAATTTAATCTAAGGGTTTAATGAAATGTGTTTGATTTTAATAATTAAGTAGGTACTGTAAAGCACCTTTCCTTAATCTTTCCTTCCTTAATCTTTTTGCAACTTAATTTTCTTAGTCTTCCGGCCGGCTGCTGTCACTTTCTTTGCTATAGCAATAGCAGAATAAGACGCAGCAACTTTGATGAAACTTAAAAAATAATTTGCTGTCTACATGCGCTTTCATGGTCATCTTGCGCTTCCCTCTGACGCATGCCTCTGCAACCACAGCGCATGCAATAACGCATGCACTCAAACTGGTTTGATAGCAGCGCATATCCGTAGCGCACGCTGATCCGTCACCGTTGGGTTGACGTGCAACATTTTGCAAATAAAATGGCGGAGGATAAAGTCAAAACATTGGATTTTATTGAAGATTCAGTGTCACCCTCGTATTGCATGCGCTTGACGAAAGACGAATTGAAAGTAAAATCAAGTCGCAAGTTGAACATGAAAGCGCACAGGTGTAGACATAGCAATTAACGTCTCTGAAAAAAGTCGAGCGTGTGGTGACAGCTGGAACTACAATATTTTCAAATAGCAACCAGCACATTTTAGTGTAAACCTTGTATCATGTTGCCAATATCTTTCCGAACAGCGCCCTCATTTTTTTGCTCGACTTTTTTGCCAGGCTATAGGTATATGGTGGCCTTGGGTGAATGGATAATTATAATGGTATAACTGCCGCACTCAGAGACGTCAATTAATTCATAAGTTTGATTAAAGTTGCTGCGCCTTATTCTATTACTGTAGCAAAGAAAGTGACAGCAGCAACTAAACTTAAAAGTTAATTGACGTCTCTGAGTGCGGCCGTAATATAATTCTACAAATTGGGATTTTACTTATTTTTATTATTTTTCTAAAAGCTTTTAATATCTTTCGCAATACTCAACTTTCATAAAAACAAGAGTTTTTTGACATAATACTGAATAAATATTTAAAGTTAAACCAGTTGGCCAACATCATAAAAATATTTATTCTATTACCTATGCGAGACGTTCAAATATCAAATCAAGAGATAATATAATGATGTTGATTTCATTTTGGCCTTATTTCTGCAACAATTTTTTTAGTTTTAATGTCACTAAATTATATTTTTTACATGGTATCCAAGTTTATTTTTATTGGGCTAAAGTTTCCGTGATGTTTCCAAAGAGTAAAGGTATCTATGGAGATGTTTCCCTTCGTCGCTCTTTTAATTTCTGTCAAATCGTGATAATTCAATTTACGCTACAAGATAAAGCAAAAGCACCTTAAATGACATAAAAGAGGCTTTATAATAAATGTATAAATTTGGCTGCTGAAATTAAATTTCTTTAGGGGTTTTAATTTTGAGAAATATTTTTTTGTAATAATTTCTAGGGAATTCCATAAGTAAGCGTGGAATGAAACGTGCTGAGGAGGTTTTTGTTAACGTCAAACAAAATGCAAAGGGGATACCCCAGTCGCGTGCTATGACTTAAGTGATTTATATGTAGGTACGTAGTGTTTTGTGTTGTGATAAATTGAATTAAAGAAAAATGAATTAAAGGCGACATAAACTATGTTTAATTTTGTATGATTTGTGTAAATTTAAATGATTTGACATCGCTTCTGAACGAATTATATTGTGTATGTATACAATGTCATCAACCATGTCAACTTCAAAGAAGATCGTAATTAAACCAATTATTATAAATAACACTAAGAAAATGGTAATAAATCCACAGAGCTCAGGTATGATCCTTTCGAAAATTCATTTCGCGAATAAAATGTACAAGGAAGATGTTATTTACGAGTCGTCCAATTGTGACTTTTTGAAAGGGGACTCCCAGAAAGTGCGAATTGTAAACAAAGTCAATTTGGTCAATAAATCTTATAGAACGATTGCGAAATGCACTAGCAAAGGCGTTACTGTAGAAACGACCTCTGATGATATCTGCAAACTTATTGGGCAGAAAAATTATGACACCATACTTTCTGCACTGGGATCTGTTTTCAACGAGGAAACAAAAGTAAGAGGCATATTAGCTTTATTAAAGAAACAAACTACTTACAGCTCAGCATCCACTGAAATGGATGTTGATATTCAGAATAAATACATTTCTGATAAAAGTGTTCAAGCCTCAGAGTTGGATATTACGTTACACTTTAAAAAGAACCAGCGGAAACGAATACGAAGGCAACAGTTTGCTCCGTATATTGTAAAAGAAAGTCCAGTCAAGGTGAAGAAATGTATCATAAACATTCAAGATGTAATCAATAGGAAGCCAAAAGAAGAGGAAACACCTCTGATAGAAGATAAAAACTCAGATTTACTGGAGCAAAATACCCCAATAGAAGACACAAAACCAGATCTACAGGATTTAAAGTCTATTGTAGATGAGGATAGCAACATGTCTTTTGGAAATATTAGCAACCTATCCTGGCCTAGTAGTATATCCAGTATAACAGGTTTATTAGAAAACCCCGACAGTCTACTGGATTTACCAATAACAAAAGATACAAATAATGTGATTGCACATAATAATATGGACAAGCCTATAAATTCATCATATATTATGTTACACAGTGGTACAAAAATATATGTGCCTGTAAAGCCTGAAGATATGTTCCACATAGCAACACCAGAAATCCTAAAGAATGTCACGAAAGAAGAATCTAAACTGTTGATCTGTGAACAGGCAAATTATGACTTGAAAATGTGTTTGGAGCAGGATGAAGATGGATATTAGTAAGTTATTCTTGTTCTTGTTTCACCATATATACTACCAGATAAAAATATGGTAGGCAATTAGGTAATTCTTCAAGCGTTTCAACCGCATTCAGTTTCCTGGTCCTATTATTATCTATTTCCCTGTAGGTTCAGATTACCATTTTCAATTATTTTCGAGGAGTCGATCCATTCTTCAAAACAACCGAAAATGGTAATCCGAACCTACAGGAAATGGTTAATTATACGACCAGGAAACTGGAAGCAGTCGAAACGCTAAAGAACTACCCAACACACACATTAACATTCTTGAATTTATTATCCACACTAATCTGTTGTAAATGTACTTATTCTTACACAAAAAACTGTGTAGACTTAATCCTAAAAGAGTTATCTACCAGTCAACCTTTACGGAAAACATTTGTTTGCTTATGTCTAATGTTCATATTGTTCCTCCGTTAAAAGAGGGTTACAGTTCGTAATAAAACCATAATGTTTGTGGAAGCCCGAACGGACGGTTTTCAAGCGCTTATGCGTAAGAAAATCGTCTCGTTAATGAACAGGCTTAGAGCGAGTCCCAACAGCATCCTGAGTGTCATTGCTGGCAGATTTGACTGCCCCATACTAGCATATTGGGTCAGTCAAACGAAGGGGGTAGCGCAATTTAGATTTAAGTAGCTTAAGAGATACTAACATAGGATAAGACAAACTAACACTATTATGGACACCATATACCTAGTCTGAAATAAAGTTTTATTTATTTTTATTTATAATCTGTGACAATGACAAGACAGATTAATTTTTGATGGCAAATCATTTCGAGTTGTAATGTCGTTTACATTGTACTGTAAAATAAAAATAAATGTATAAAAAATGTTGCAATGGTTAAAAACCAAGAAAGTATGTTCGAGGAGGCTAAGAGGTACACTGAACTGAGACACTGTAGCCTAAAAATTACTTAGTAACATAAATTCAGGATGTAGTGCTCATTTCATTGATTGATTGATAAAGATTCTAGTTTAGTGAGTATGGTTATAGAGCTGTGGGTTCTTTGCTTCAGTATAAAATAAAATATGTCCTATATAATATTAGTTGGGGATTTTTAATATTAGTTCATTCATTCCAGAGATTACCCCAACAAACAAGGAACCAATTTTTTTAGTGATAAGTTATTTTTAATTGATGTTTTTGTTTAACAGCATGATTTTGTACCTTATAATTAAATAAATAAACAACGAAAAGGCGAAAAAGTTCCGTTGTGCGACGAAAAGTATCCTTACAATAGGGATGCGTCCTGGGTAAAAAAGTAATCATTCTATTTAATCCGTCAGTTAGATTATCAAAAAATATAGAACACTTATTTTTTGCTTTATCAATGATTTGATTAAAAATTGACGAAGATAACGCGCATCAAAGCTTGGGCTTGATAATGTAAATGACGGACTAAATAGAATTTTTCAGGACACTAGCCTATTGTATGTTGTATTATATGAAAATTTAATTGCGTGAGTTAGAATGCCCAACTTTTTGAACTCCACCCAGCTAACACGGTGTTTGTTGCAGCCCCCTCCACGTGGCTGTCCTCAACGACGACGCCGACCTGGTGATGCGGCAGTGCCGTGCGCTGCGCGCGCGCCGGGAGACCGTCGACTTGGTCGCCGGCGGCTTGGTACGTATACTGGGCCCCACGGCTGTCACACGGAGGGAAAGAACTTTCAATAATCTAGATAGGATATTTTACTTAATGGGTGATTCCACGAGCATTTCTACCGCCGTCAGTCCCTTGATGGCATTAAAGTCGAAATTTCTGTAGCTTTGGATGCCATTTTCGGTTATTTTGTAGAAGTGAGGGCACTCTATAAAATGACCGAAAATGGCATCCAAAGCTGCAGTAATTTCGACTTTATTGCGATCAAGGGACTGACGGCGGTTGAAACGCTCGTGGAATCACCCTAATTTTAGATATTACTAGCAATCCGCCAAAGCTCCGCACGAGTAGCACTAAATTAATACATTATATCACCTTAGATAAACCCTCTTGTGAAAACCGTAAATGCGCACCGTAGGTAGTTTCAGAGATTAGCACGAACATACACAAACTCAGCACGGCGGGAACTTATATCAATATATATTATAAAAGAAAGTGTACAATGTGCGTACCGCTAAAACTCACAAACGAGTCCCAGCACGATTGAGGGAGTTATATGGTGTGGTAGCCCTCTATCCCCCATCCACGAAGAAGGATCCCGTTTTTACTTGAAGGGCGTGCTTTTGAAGATATAAGGGCTGAAAGTTTTGTACTTCAGAAATTTCTAGAACAGTCCAGAAATAGTTAGCCTTTATACCAATTTCCACGTTTCTATCTTCAAAAATTGATGACTTTCATACAAACTTCCAACTCCCCTTTTACCCCCTTAAGGGATGAATTTTGAAAAATCCTTTCTTAGTGCACCCCTAGACCTCATAAGGAACTTACATGCCAAATTTGGAATCTCTAGACCCAGTGGTTTGAGCTGTGCGTTGATATGTCAGTCAGTCAGTCAGTCAATCAGTCAGTTTCTTCTTTTATATATTTAGAAGAAGATAGATAGAAGAAGACTATTTGCCAAAAGGACTCGCGTAGGGTTTGCAATTCGAATATTCGAATGTTCATATTATTCGAATATCCGCCAAAAATAAAATCCGAATTCACCAATATTACTTATTCGAATAAATCGGATATTTTGAATAGTACAAAAATAGGATTTAAATAGTTAAATGCCTTTAGTAAAACGCTAGAATAGCTTTTCTTCATACCTACTGACATGACATGAGGCTTTAAAACTAATTTCCTGTTTATTATACTCCCTGGCAAAAAAAAACAGTTTAGATCCCCAAAACTTATAATCGAGCAAGCCAGTGACAAAACGGGGTCGCTCGGTACCTAATTATTGTTAATTACAATAAATTGTGTTTTTCATATTATATTTAGGGTAATATCTGCACTTTTAAACATAATATCTTTAATGATATAACGTGAAATCATTATTTCGTTTTATTTCATAAAATATTCAAATTATCCGAAAAATCCGAATATTCGAATACAAGAAATCGAATTATTCATATTATTCGAATGTAAAAAGTGAACGGATATTGCAAACCCTAGACTCGCGCGGACCGCGCCGCGCCGCGAAAAACACGTTCTGACAATATCTAATTATTATTATAAAGTAAGATACATGCTTCTTTTATAATTTTTTTATGTCCTAGCTCAACTTCCATAGACCAACATTTTTTTACACGCAGTCGACTAACGCAACGACAAAAAAAATGCAATTTCTACGACGAGTTAACGATTAACGATTTCGTTTAACTTCCGTTATCTAAATCTTACGAAATGCAACGCTAACGTTTATTTTTTTTCTTTTTTTTTTGTCGCTAATATTATATAAGTAGTTTACACGTATATATTATGTTTGTACGGCGTTCCGTGAGTCACTGACGGTACTGGCTGAAAATCAGCGCTGTAGGTGTCTGACACCTCAGCATAATGCTGAGCCAGTGTCCGTTTCACTACCGCGAGGACACACCGCGTTTATTTTTTTCCTGTTTTGTTGCTTTATTTTATCTTTGTATATTTGTGTCTTCTGTGTAGTGAATAAATGTCTTTCTTTCTTTCTTTCTTTCTTTCTTTAACGAAGTTAAAATTTTCCGAAACGGATTACCGATTAACGAAGTGAACTGATTAACTGTGCCCAGATATGCATACATCACATATATAATATGATTTTAGTAGGATCCAAATTACAACAAACAAATGCTTTTAACTTGAGTGATAAATAATTTAAATTGGGTCCAATTTATTCCACGTATCGTAACTCAATAACCTAGTGGGCAATATGAAGATAACATAGTATCAAGTGCGCGGTATCGCCCGGGACTTTACTCGGGGAGAGAGTGAAACATTTGTGACGTTCTCAATATAAAGTGACCTTATGGAGGCAGGCGGTTACGCCGTTTTTAGAACTGTTACCATAGTATTCGTATAGTTACAAGAATAAGAAGAGCGTAACTGCCTTCCTCCATAAGGTCTCTTTATATTGAGAACGTCACATTTATTTACATATATTTAAACATATAAACACGTATCTTATACTATTAAACGAGAAACATTTGTATATGTATATATATTTGTACTCACGTTCTCGTAAACGACTCTAACGATTTCGATGAAAATTGCGACGTGGTGGTTTACGGGGGCAAACAATCTATCTAGCTAGGTCTCATATCTGGGAAAATTCGTTTTCCCGTATTTTCACGCAAAACGATTTCCCGCGCAATATGGTTCGTAATTTCGGGACCGCTGCCGCCGTCTGAATAGACTGATGGTTAGAGCGTTGCCCTACTACGCAAAGACTGCGGGTTCAAACCCCAGCTATGGATAGTTTTTTCTTTGTTTCCTTCTTTTTTTTGTGTTTTTGTATAGAAAATCGATTCGGTTTCAACCCGAGCGACGACACTCGGTCTCACAGGTATACAATTATAATAAATCAAATAACTTCTAAAATTAACTGAAACTATGGACTAAACAACTAAAACATACAAAAACCAATAAATACTATAGCCGAAAAGGCTGACCAGCTTAGCTTGTTGCTGGGCAGAGCCTCAGCGCTGGTCTTCAGCTGGAGCCTGAGATGAAGGTAGATGGCTGTGAATGCTGTAATGCTGTAAAGGACTCGAATAAATCTAAAATAAAACAATTCAAATTAAAAATAAAATAACATCAATCTTAACATATTGTGCAGTGTGTTATTTAATGTTATCATGTACAACATCCAAAAATTATATACTTACCCTAATTTTATTAAAAAAACATATAATCAGTAATTTTGCCCTAGTACTTAGTTTATTTACGTACACAAGATTTATAAAGTAGGGGGAAGGCCCCTACAGGGGCATTTATAAGTAACAAACAACAAAGGCATTAATTGAGTACTTGAGTTTGACATACCTAAATGACATTATAAATGAATGTTCACTTTAATTCCCGGATGCATATGCATTTTTTCCTTAACCACACACTCAATAAACCAAAGAACATAACATATTTAATAGGTTGTAAAATGCACCTTACTGACTTACCTTGTAACATAAAAAAGATAAGATAAAAGATATTTATTCAGTAAGTAGGCCGCACGGGCACTTTTACACGTCAAAATCTACCAGCGCTTCCCAAGAGGAGACCACTGCTGAGAAGAAGCGCCGAAAGAAACTCAACATTTAGTTATTTTTTAAAATAAAACTTAAGACAATAATACTACTTATTCTAGCATTATATAAAACTATAAAAATAATATAAAATATCTGCGTAGTTCTGCAGGAAAACATGTCAGAATTATTACGAATTCGAAATTAAGGTGCATTTTGCCCTTTCTTGAATTTGTTAGTTACGCATTGCAGTTTCACCGACGATAAGCCTATATTATTTATGCCTTCTCATAATATTATACTATGCTATTTCTCCCTCTTCTATCCCGATCTCTGCCAATATCTCCTGCTCTATCTACAGACCGCCCTGCACATGGCGATCCGTCAAAACAAGGCCCCGCCACACTGCACCAAACTTCTGCTGCAATATGGCGCCGACCCGCTCTTGTGTGACGCCGAGCAGCGCACTGCCCTCCACCTGTGCGCGGACGCAGCGCTGCATCAGTTACAATGTGTGTTGGAATACTGCGATACTCACGCCAGGTAATATCAGGGGACAATCTCACACAAATTGACCTAGTCCCAAACTAAGCTCTAGGCTTGTACTATGGGTACTAGGCAACGATATACTTACTTATATAGAGAAATACATACTTAAATATATAGAAAATATCCATGACTCAGGAACAAATACACGCGCTCATCACACAAATATTTGCCCGTACCGGGATTCGAACCCGGGACCGCTAGCTTCGTAGGCAGGGTCACTACCAACTAGGCTAACCGCGTCGTCATAACATAATATTGTATTTTATGGCTGCGACTTGAAAAACCAATGTATCCATAATAATTGAAAAGTATCAAGATACGGTGGTAGTTGTAGCGTAGTACAAAACAAGATAACGCCAAAACACCTCACTTCAAAATACAATAGTTTAATGAGGCTCTAGTTTATTATCCCTATTGTTTACGTTCAAGTGGAATCTCGTCAGCTTATTTGGAACGAACTATACATTTTAGTACCTTGTCTATTTAATGTCATGTTTAAACTGCCATATATGAATGTCGCAGCGATTACAGTACACATATTTATGACCTTGGCTGTACATGTTTGGTATAAAATGTTTATGATGAATTAGTAGGTACAGTCACACCACGGGATTGTTGAGTCACTTGCTAACATTCTTAATTCGGTCGGGTTGTCAAATCGTCAAATTCCAATAGTAATATACCGTGTTCAATTTGACAACCCGACCGAATAAAGATTGTTAGCAAGTGGCTCAACCAGGGACCGGCCCGCTATCCCTTTCAATGGGTGTTGTATGGGTTTTTCGTAAGGATTAACTTACCAAACCCTCTGCCCGTCAAAACCCTTTAAATGTGCTTTTAAAGCGCTATTTCCAAACGATAGCCCATTCTATTAAGCGTTTACCAATACCCTTACTAAACTCTTCAAAAAGGTTACTAGTACATACGCAATTTTAGACCTTTTGTAGACTTCATAAAACACAACGTGTGTTTTATGTCTTGCGTCCCGTTCGAAGCAAGTAATCGACAGCCCATTCAACTAAGCGCTAACCCAATACACTTATAAAACCCTTATTAGTATACACGTTACCGACGGCTACCCTTATCGTTGGGTTCTTCATTGATAAGGGAAAGTCAATCGTATGGGTTGCCAATTGGAATGGGTGAGCAAATCCATTGAATCCATCTTTTTCCCGATGAAAGGGTTGTCCGGTCCATGGGCTCAACAATCCCCTGGTGTGATTGTACGTACGGATCGGAAATTCGGGCAAATTGAACATCATCGTGAATATTAAATGAATCCAAACAAGTTCTTCTATGTCGCGTCGTCGTGGCGGAGGGACTATTGTCAGCGCTTCACCTCCGCTCCAGGCTGCTCGAACCTGGGCTCGGTGAGTGTTGTGTCCTAGTCTTTTGATGTTTTATCTTCTTCGATTGCAGGCAAGTTCTTAAAAACAACGGCGACTTCTGGAAGCGGGAGCTAGAGAACGACACGGACAAACAGCTAACCGATTATTTGTACGACCGAGTCAGCGATATGTTCGACGAGCAAGGTAGGTGATGGGTTCAAACCAAACGCGAAATTAATAGCGCGTTTACAGCCGTGGCCGGATAATTAGGAACGCTTGTATTTTTCCCATACAATTGCTTTCAAATATGACTTACAGAAATTAACCACCAATCAAAAAGCTATTGACCAATGCTGTGCAATCTCCAGGGCCCTTAGCCAAGACGCATTACGCTAACTAGCGTTTCTATTCGTTTCGGTTTTTAACCAATCGCGTCTCTGGTAGATCACGTGACTCTTCGTATCACGTGATGTACCAGTGACGCGATTGGTTTAAAAACGAAACGAATAGAAACGCTAGTTAGCGTAATGCATCATGGCTAAGGGCCCAGTTAGTATTGGAGCTTCTTGTTATAATCCAATGACGCGATGTTGTTAGGTTACAACCCCCTGATGCGCGCGTGCAACGGCGGGCTGGCGGCGCAGACGGCGCTGCTGTGCGCGCGCGCGCCGCGCCGCGTCGACACGCCCGCGCCCGGCTGCGGCAGCACCGCGCTCTACCGCGCCGTCGCCGCCGCCTGTCTGCACGCTAAAGGTGCCCACTCACTGTCATGCCTTGATCACACGTACCGAGTAAACGGGCGAGACAGTAAAATGTTTCTCGGCCGAGACAGTGATGTAAGCAAGTAACTGTTCACACATGTTTTGAAATTAGGACAGTCAGTTCATTTAAAAAAATATGACGCGCGCGGCGATGCGCCCATGTGACGACCGAGTGGCGAGTCAGTGCGCGTTCAGACCTGCCGAGCGAGTGAGCGAGACAGTGCGGGGAAGCGGGAGGGTGGGCACTCGGCCTAGCAGATAGAACGTCCACCGAGCTACTGACTCGCCGCTTCGTTCGCCCGAGTGCTCGGCCGAGCACTCGGCGCTATGTTTATACGCACCGAGTACTCGGCCGAGCACTGTCTCGCCCGTTTACTCGGTACGTGTGATCAAAGCATCAGTCGGCAAATCACTCGGTCGGTCAGCTACTCGGACAAGCTTGCCAAAAGTTTGACAGGAGTATTTGTCCACTGTAGACATATTTGAAAGAACGAAAGAAATATAGTTTATTTGACACATTAGGGCACATTAATCAAGACAGTTAAACAAATAAACAATAAAAAAAAGCCAAACATGTGTCAAACGGGGTGCCACTCCGCGTAATTCCGTAGCGCTGTTTATAATTTCTGTTTTTGATAGATAATACGAGACGAAGTAACTTTTATTGGTGATTTGAATTTTTAAATTTGCCGCCAATTTAAGGCAACGTCATCTTCATCGTATCAGCCGAATGACGCCCACTGCTGGACATGTGCCTTCCCTATCCCCAAGGAACTCGCATCCAATAACGCAACCAACGCCAATAAAATTTTAAATAACACTTTCATTATTATACATATTTTTTACTAGTTTAAGTCAATGCCATAGCAATCTGTCTCAGAAAACGTTAAATTTGCTATCACCATAATATATGCAGAAGAAAATACCTTAAATAAGCTCACGTGTGCATTTATTAACTTCCAGAAAGCGGCAACAGGTCGACGGCTCCCGAGAACTTCCTAAAAACCATAGAGATTCTAGTAGAGCACGGTGCTGACCCGATAGTCGAAAACCACTTTGGATCCTCAGTCAACTCTCTTCTAACAGAATTCAACATCTGCGCCCTCTCTATGACCATAGCCAACAAAATGACTGCCATGAAACATGGCAAACTTGCCAATAATATGATACTTTACAAGGAGAAAGATGGTCGGATATGTTATAAAAATATAAACGGTCTTAAAGAAATCCATGAAAACGACAGAAATAATGATGATGAACAGAAAAGCGATGGTAAAGAAAGGAAAACTGTTCCTTTGAAAGCTATAATAACTTTTGACGTTAATAATGAAGTTAATAATGAATTAAATCCACCGAAGAGATACTTGAGTGCCAAAGAAGCACGAGAAATAAATTCTAAAAACGCGGAAAAAACTTCGAATGATGAGAAAAATTTAAATGTAACGAAAGATAAAGCTACTTGTTTAAAAGTAATGAAGGTTGACCAGAATATTGTTAGTAAAGATATACAGACAGATAAAGTGGTTATTGTGGAAAATGTCAAATTAAATAACACCGTTTTTCCAGCAGCGATGGCCAGTGCAAGTAATGTTGTAAAACCTAAAGATTTCTTATTGACAAGTCCGATAAGAATTAAACAATTTTACCGAGGTAAAATAGATAATATGGCTCGAGCCAGTGGATTTGTTAAAATATCTCCTAAAATAGCACCCAAACCTGCGTCCAAATTTCTTGTTGACAAAATTGAAGTTGCCACCTCATCAAATGTTAAGAAGAGAAAATTAGATAATAAAATGAAATAAATAAAGAATTTTGTTTTTGATGAAATTAAATGAATGTATTCAGTTATAACATTGTATTATTTGCCCTTTATTGTAGCTTAACCTATGTCTCAAATACTACTGAAAGTATGTGGTCAATTAATATTAGCTTTTTGTGGGGATTGAGGGAGTCACCACAATGCGACTGCGGAGCACCTGATCAGACCCTCTCACACGTGGTAGTAGTTAGTTCTCATCTCAATACACGCCAGGAGCCCTAGCCAAGAAGCATTGCGCTAACTGGACGATTTTCGAAAATCGACAAAATGTATGGGATTGAAATAATCGGCTGACGCGACTGATTGTTACTTTGCGACAATCCTATAATTTTCTTTGAGATTGCAAATAGGTCTCGGATCCCAATTACTGTCCAGGTGGGCCTGTGTTCCCATTTGCCGTCTCTACGCCATTTCTTCTCTAACTATAAGCCTTACACAACTGAATAAAGCCTATAACCACTACGAGTATAAATGCGACGTTTTCAGTATAAAGGGGCCTTATGGAGGCAAGCGGTTACGCCGTTTTTAGAGCTGTTACCATAGTATTCGTATAGTTACAAGAATAAGAAGAGCGTAACTGCCTTCCTCCATAAGGTCCCTTTATATTGAGAACGTCACAAATACCTTAACGGTTGCTCAAAACAAAATCCATCTACGCTTATTAGTATCAATCATTTTTATTGACGCGGCAGGGAAGTTAGTAAAATAGCAATTACGTAAGTATGAACGGGGATAAATACTTGCTGTGACAAGGAGGCTGGAGGCTTTAATTATAGGTACTTAAGCTTATAGATTATAATGTCATTCATAATTTCTCAAACTTGTAATATATAATGCATTGGGGTAATTCCGTCTGCAGGGCAATACCGTACACAGGCGTTTGTGCCCATTCTAGACCGGCATATCGTTGCTAAGGGCCTGCACAGTGGGCCTATTATGCATGACACAGCTTTATCGTGTGGATATGTATAAAACTTTATCATATTCGTTAAATTTATCGAAAACTCTAACATGGTTGACAACTTGGATAAAGATATCGCGTCGATAACGCGATATCTAATGTGTATAAACCAGTGTGACAAGAATTACGCGAGTTTACCACCATTTTACAAAAAGGTTGCCAGTGTTATGAAATCAATCCATTTTTGTACATTGTTTGATATTGAATGGCGGACTTTATGTAATGCTTCCGAAATGAGTTGTTTAAAATCAGTCACTGAACGGAGCGGACTCGGGGTACTTTTCTAAATGTATGGGTTATCTTGCTTGACAAGTCAATCAGTTTTATTATCTATGTATGTATATAAAATATTATTATGTTGAAGTTTTGTTTATGAGTTAATAAAATGATAGAAAATAAAAATGAGATTGGATGGGGACTTTTAAGAAGAAACACAAGTAACACAACGAAGAAATACAGTTGAAACATGAACCAAGCAAGGTAGAAAAGTGTAAGTTTAACATGTAAACTAATTATGAGTCTTATTTAGTCGATTCCTTATTGTGCCTCGTTAAAACAATTACTTATGTTGTGTTACAGTCGCTGTACTGTACGGCAATGCAAAAAGGAAGTTCGTTGAATATATGGCTAGCCACCACTCTTTGCAAACGGAGGATTTAGTGGGCCACTCGGGTCTCGGACACATAGTCGGTCTGAGTGGCAAACTTTGCGGGAGTTTGGGCCAGGCAAACCTGTGGCTGTTTGGAAACTCGTAAGTATTTAAATTTTTTTCCATATATATTTACCTACTCGGGAATATTATTCGTAAAATATTTTATCACAATATTTTTAACAATATAATAATAGATTCATTGAACTCTATCATCGGATGGAGTCACACCAGCCAGTCAAATTACATTCTGGTAAAACATACAGGTTATTATTATTTTTATGTAAGAGTTGCAAGTATGAATATGGATAGCTTCATTCTAAGTATAAATATGGAGAGATTGAGGGAACATAAAAATCAGTAAGTTTTAATTACCCATACTAAAACAGTTTGTCTGTTGCACTTTTGCAAAATTTGATTGGATAAGGAGGTAGCTTGAGTCTAGGCTATTTATTATATAGGAAAAAGTCAGTTTGACATTTATTGTTTTTAAAAATAACACTGTTCAATGTGTCTACTCTAGTATGAAAGTGAAATGAAATGAGTATGTAAAATAATTATTTATTATGGCTTCCCTTTTCTCTTGAGCCACTCTTAATAGGAGGCCACTTTCCGGGAGCTGCTGGGTGGCAATGACTGGATTGCTATCTGCGGCAGTGTCCAGCTATGAGCCAAGTGTTCTGAAAAATAACATAACATTCTGTTATAGCAGATTATCATTATAGTACCTACTTAAGTTAGGGATTTGTAATCATAATAACCTATAATAATGCATCATATTATACAGTATACAACAGGTGTTAATTATTTCAGATTTCTCTAACAAATTTGAGGTACCCATTTGTTTGATCAATGGTGTTGCGAACCCGACAGTGCCAGTGGGTGTATTTCTTCTGGACTATTTGGGGCAGCACATTCAAAATAAACATCATGTGCAACAGTTCACAAGCCTTCCCCCGAGTCAACAACAAACAATTAATTACATCATGGATAAATTATACTCTTATTTTCAGGCTCGAGGTCAAGCAAGTCAGCACCAAGGAGGCCATAGAAAACTATTTTAATTTTATTTTTAGGGTACTAGTTTTATATATATTATGTTTAGTTCTTTTGTTTAGATTAATCACAATTTAGTATATAATACTATATGGAGGAAGATTTGTTTGTTTGTAATCATAATAATAAACTCTGAAACTAATAACCCAATTTTAATAATTCTTTCACCATTAGAAGGCTACATTATTCAGAAGTAACAGTCAGGCTATATTTTATTGCATAGCCTCAAACAAACAAACATACATAAACAATCCTACTATCCTATTAATTATAAATGTGAAAGTTTGTGTGTGCGCGTGTGTGTGTGTATGTGTCTGTCTGTCTGTCTAACTGTGTGTCTGCCTGTTTGTGTGTGTGTCTGTGTTTTTGTCTGGCTGTGTGTCTGCCTGTGTGTGTGTTAGTTTGTTACTCTTTCACGCTGCAACGGCTGAATATGAAATAATAACCAAAATAGAGGGATGTTAATTATATAAGTTTGACGCCTATGTCTGTGTGTTTGTCTGTGGCTTCGTAGCTCTCAAAAGGATGCCCACTATGCCCTCGCCGCGTGTTGCACGCAAATCGGTTTCATACATTTAGTATAGGACTGATTATATTGCTCCCGCCCCGCGTGACGGCTAAATGTATGAAACCAGCGTGTGGCGACACGCAGCGTGGGCATATGTAGTAGCCCTCTGGCTTAACTAAACTGTGCCAGTTAGTTACTGACGGTGGGTGGACTGTGGAATGCATAACCAATATTCCTGCCCTATTCCACGTTGGTAACTTCCATACGCCAAAAAGTGCAACGGAGCTAGAACCTGTGAAAGAGTGCACTTGAACGAGTTGATTTGCCAGTTGTTTTACTAAGCCCTCATAGAGCCTATACTAACGTTATGTAAGTCCTACCGACCTACTATACTTACCGAATAATAAAATTTAACCTAGGTACCTTACCTTTATGTAGAATGTAATCCATCACCGTTGTGCGGCTGGAATTCTGAATCCAGTTTGGCACATAAATAGAGTGCCATAATATATCCTTACCCACTCTATAGGTAGGTATAAGTGCCGAAATTCGGCCTCCGGAAGTTCGAAACGATTTGAGGCATCCCTTATTGTCCTCCGCTGCTGTTTCTTCGTTCTTTTTCAGCTTGCATCGTGAGACGATATTGACATCCTACAAATATTGTTTACAAATTATAATACGAGTAACGCCATTTTTGTAGGCAACTGAGTTGTTTTTGATAAGTAGAACTATTAAAAAACCAATACTTACGCTTAAATGTATGTATTTTTAAGTTTTAATTACTGCGAGATGTTTATCGTCACCAACACGGAACTTGTATAAATTTATCGAATTGAGATGTCAAAAATAGATTAAAATTGACGTCCATGTTAGGTAAATCGATATAATTATCGTTTTATCATTTACCGCTGTCAGAAATGGATAATACAGTTTAACCGATGCCACCATGTTAGCATACGTCGACAATGATAATTTGTCGATGATCTCGTGATAAAAATGGTTTATCGCGTCGATAAACGTGGCCATAATAGGCCCACAGATCACTTTAAATTTATCAATGTATATTATTTTCTATTTTAATTACAATAAGGTATAAATTTAGAGCCGCAGCCGCAGAGTAGAAATCCCCCGTGATGCTCCGAGGTTGGTCTCAGAGCATTCAAATTTATACCTTATTGTCATTAAAATAGGAAAGAATATACATTGATCAATTTAAAGTGATCTGCGCTGCGCTCCGCCGGTTTGCGCAGGCCCTAACTCTGTCGTTTTAAAGCCGGGGAATGTTTTAGTTCTATGTTTTTAAAAGAAAGCGGCGAGACGCCATTGCGCACAAACGCCTGTGTATGGTATAGCCCCGCAGACGGAATTACCCCAATGCACTAACCAAATTTTTCTAATTCTGACTTATTAACCCGACAGTGTCCTAGTCTAGGACAAGCTTTTTGTAGTGTTTGAAGCTGCCCTTGTAAAGCTTAGGTATACTTTAACTAAACCTTTGTGTTTTAACATGTTTTATCTGACAAAGACTTTATCTACTTCATTGGCTTCGACCTTCGATTTTAAAAGTATCAGAATCTGTCATATAATTTCTGATGACGTAGTATTTTATACTCGGATTCTAACTAGTATTTAAAAACATTATTACCTAGTATTTCTCTACGTTTTCCACACATCCCAGGTGCCTTAAATGCCTTGAAAGGCAGCAAATTGTGTTACGACGAGAATCGAATTCCCCGGAAAAGGTCGACTGATCGGATTAGTCCCAACCCCTTATCGCTCAGTCTTGAAGAGTGCTGACTGCGGAGTCTGCGGAAAAACGAATACAGGGAAAACCTAAGGGCAATACAGACTAATAACAGTCCACCGGCAGTCCCGACTCTGCAGTCTGCCGGCCAAAATCTATGGAGCGCACTGCATTAAAACAACTCACGCCTGCCAGCACTGCCTGCACACATTCGTTTGCTTAAAACGGTCGCTCACCACACATTCGTCCGTTTTTGGACGACATTGCGTGTAATGCCATTTAACTGCAGGACTAGACAAGTTGCATTCGGTGAACGTTACCGTTTACGTTAGAAAAAAATATGGAATTGACATTAGCGGCCGAAGTGATAGATCGGCAGCTTACGTCAAATTCCTTGACAGTTTTCGAACATCGTTATCCTTAGAGCTGCCGCACATTAGGCCACTAGTCGCGGCCACAGCGTAGCCACTTGTGGCCGCCACAAGCTGGGGACGAGTTTTTTCATACATTTTGTATAGCATCGGCGCACACCGAGCGTTCGAGTGGCCGCGTCTGAGCCACAAGCTGCGGTAGTCGCCCGCACTCGCTACTAGTGGACGCGTGTTGTCGCTAGCCTCGCTCACAGTCTCGGCCACAGTCGCCGGCTTCTCCAATAGACAATAGTGGCAAATAGTGGCAGCCACTGGTGGCCGCGACTCAGCCACCGTGGCCGCGATTGGTGGCTGCGTCTAATGGCTTAGCCGAACCACTTGTGGTCGCGTTTTAGTGGCAGCCACTAGTGGCTCAATGTGCGGCCGCCCTTAGAGTTATGTATCATGTCTAGCACCGCTGTACGGTGAGGTGCCAATGAAGAGAGACCTCGCTCACCTCCGTCGCCCAGAGTTGAGGCTGGGCCGTAAGAACGCATTAACTACGAAGTTATTGACTGGATGAATCGCTGTCCTAGGCACTAAGCATTTGTGTAGAGTTCAATAAGTTGGACCCAATTAGCAAATAGTTAGGCGTTTTTTGTCGTTGCCGGTGGCCTGTTAGTCTGTGTTGTTCTTAGGTTTTCCCGTTAGACTCGTGGAGATCCTTGGGGAAGGCCTATGGCCAGCAGTGGACGTCTCTCGGCTGAGATGATGATGATGATAGGCATAGTCTGTTAACCATTCAAACAACAAAGGCGATAAAGTTCCGTTGTGCGACGAAAAGTATCTTTACAATTTGTATGGCTTTTCGCCGCACAATGGAAAGTTTCATAGAATATTTGTGACGTTCTCAACTAAAGGGACCTTATGGAGGCAGGCAGTTACGCCGTTTTTAGAACTGTTACCATAGTATTAGTACAGTTACAAGAACAAAAAGAGCGTAACTGCCTTCCTCCATAAGGTCCCTTTATACTGAGAACGTCACATTTAGGTAATTGCGTGAGTTAGCACCACTTTTTGAACTTTTCAAGTAAACTATTTTAAACCAAGTTCGATCACCTTTTCCTAAGGAAATTTAAGCATAGAAATGTGTGACTAATTTTTGTCAATTAACCTATAGATACATTATGGTTAAATTTCTTTAGGAAATTGTTATCAATTTTCTTTTATAAATCCTTAATTACGTACAATCAGATGCGTATTTAAAGATTTGGTGCCCCGGGCCTGTTAGCTTATCCCATAAAGTTAGTTAGCCCATAAAGTGACGATCACAATAAAGTGACAAGAAAAGGCGCCCCTCGCAGCCTGCCGCCCGGGCCATGGCCCCCTTAGCCCCGGGGTAAATAGGGGAGACCGGGTATGGTTGTCTCACGGGTTGGTTGTTACAGCGGCCAATTAAGAATACTAAACGAAGGAATAATTGAACCAATCGGTGTTAAAAAATCGTAAAATCGTAAACGTATATCTTTCCGTACTTCAACAATCGATTCACTTAATCCTTCATTTAGTATTATTTTATGGCTGCTGAGACAACCAACCCGTGAGACTACCATACCCGGTGTCCTGCCTCTGCTGCGTACTATACCTATCTCTGAGAACCACTCTACCTCTTAAAACCTTAGACTAAAGCAAAAGGGGAAGACACGTTATCGCCGTACAAGACACTGACAATATTGCGTGCCGCAACACCTACATTCGCAAATTCCACACACACACAGCTGTACCTAAACATGCACTAAGGAGTAATAGAGATAAATTGATGGACTAATGTCGTGCGCGTAAGTGAGACAGCCATATGT
This sequence comes from Tortrix viridana, assembly GCA_963241965.1. NCBI lineage: Eukaryota > Metazoa > Arthropoda > Insecta > Lepidoptera > Tortricidae > Tortrix > Tortrix viridana. The sequence goes on along the minus strand of OY725201.1, from coordinate 3,570,344 downwards.
CTCACAATAATGACGCAAAGATGGCGTACGTCACGGTTTCATATTATCCTACGCTATCTCGCTCGCTCAAACATGGAGGCCAAAAATTGAACTAATTACGTATATGTACAAAATTAAATGAAATGTGATCCCGTGTAATTTATTTTTGTGTTTTGAGCTGTTAAAGCACCTTAAAAACGCGCAATGCGGCATGTTTTTCCCTTTCGATCGAGCGACGTCGCACGTGCTGACAGATCGGTGACGGCCGGACAACTGTGACGCAGCTTTGCTAAATATAGGCGCTCAGCGCCTAATTATTTAGGTGCTCAAGCCCGCGCGCCGGTCACGTATCTCCCTCTTTTTGTTTTCATCTAAGCTTAAAACAAGAGTTTTAACAAAATATGCATGCCCAATCACTGTCAACATGTACCTAAACTTTACCGTCTGTTTCACAACCATCAAGTAAACCATATCTGTCAAATACACTTTCTTACACTTGAAAATAGACGAGGAGGGCTATCTTTATTTGACAGATGAATTTACTTGTCGATTGTGAAAGCCCTTGTAAAATTAAAATGTCAACTATGACGGACATATAAATACAATATCGCGTACAAATAGAAAGAAGTTTGAAACCTTTCCTTTTTTATTATTATTATAAAAGCGGACAGCCTGCCACAACGAAGGCAAAACCCAATGGTTCGGAATACCGCGACGGCTTATATAGGAACATCTCATGTGGAAAGCTTTTCGTTTGAGTTTGAATCGTATAACAATGCAAAAAGGACTGATTATTCATCATTATTTAGAGTGTAGGTAGGTCGGTAGGTATATCACGTTAGTTAATAGGGATTTGAGAATATGGCATAAACAATATAATGTAGGGATATACTGACTTCTAGGTTATGTTTATTTATGGCGAAAACCTTTCGATCTAGAGGTGATAGGTAAACATTTGGAATATTAAATTGCTTTAACGTACGTATGTACAAGATATATGTAGTTTTATTTGGACACAATTTCATTAGGTAGGACACATCGCCAATTAGACACGAACTGCCGCACTCAGAGACGTCAATTAATTTTTAAGTTTGATTCAAGTTACTGCATCTTATTCTATTGCTATAGCAAAGAAAGTGACAGCAGCAACTTTAATCAAACTTAAAACTTAATTGACGTCTCTGAGTGCGCCCGTAAGTATTTTAAAATATTTTTTATAAGTTTTACCTATAGTTTTACTAGTCAGAGTATTTTTCTTAAACAATTAAGTTTTCAATTCGTGGCAGCGAGTGAATTATCTCTTCATTGCTCGGTTGATACGCTCACCGCGCAGTGGTTAACTGACGGTACACGCAATGTATTAGAAAACTTACTTGTCGCACAGCCGGTCGCGCGAAGGGCCTTAAGCTATCTCCATCTCAAATTGAACCTTAGGGCTTGTATACGGAGGCGCGGGGCGTGCGGCGGCGCGTCGTTGTTTGCGTGCACACTGGTCGCTGACTATGAAAGACTTCTATACTTCCAGTAGGTCAGCGACCAGTGTGCACGCAAACGACGACGCCCCGCCGCACGCCCCGCGTCTCCGTAAACAAGCCCTAAGGTTCAATTTGAGATGGAGATAGCTTAAGGCCCTAAGGCTGTGTTCTCATTACGCGAACAGTGAGTGGCTGACTGATTGCCTCCAGTTCCACTCCCTATACGTTTTAAATGGTGTTCTCTTGTTTTGCAGACACTCATTTCATCGAAAACTAATTTCTGCTGAAACCTTAGTGTTTTCAGGTTATCTTAAGCATGGGTTACGTAGGTTAGGTTAGACCTGTGACCACTAAAAAATTATAACTCCTGCACGTGGAAATGAAAATTCGGCGTCGTAAAACATTCTATGAAATTAGTGTCGGTGAAACCATTTTATAAATGAAGTGTTCACACTGTATACAGCTCAGTACGCGCTGTATGAACAAGGGAGGCGAACCGGAGGCAAACAGTCAGCGGCTCACTGTTCACCTAATGAGAACACAGCCTTAATTCGTCCAGCCGTTTTAGCGCGAAGGAGTAACAAACATAATTATAGACACACACACTCACAAACGTCCGCTTTTATAATATTAGTGTGATGTTGTTTATGAATACATCCTACTCCACACGTAAACTTTCATGACGTTTCATAACTAATATGACCACACATCCTGTTTAGAACGGAACAGTCCCATAGTTTAGCTCCTGTTATCCTGAGCGAAATAAATTGTCCCATTTTAGAATTTGGCTATTTTTTTTGTTACAGAGTATTTTCCAAAATAAATGAATGGTCTGAGAAAAGTTAGTAAACCTCACGTAATTGTACCTAAACGTTACATTTTCCCTGACATCTGACGACACAGCCTAGTTGGTAGTGTCACTAACCTACAAAGCAGCGGTCTGAGCCCTTAGCCAAGATGCCGATCGCTAACTAACGTTTCTATTCGTTTCGTTTTTAAACCATTCACGTTACTGGAAGATCACGTGACTTTTCGTATCACGTGATCTACCAGTGACGCGATTGGTTTAAAAACGAAACGAATAGAATCGCTGGTTAGCGTATTGCATCTTGGCTAAGGGCTCAGGGTTCGATTCCTGATATGAGCAATGTTTGATTAGTGTGATGAGCGCAAATATTTGTTTCTGAGTCTTGGAGGTTTTCAAAGTATTTATGTATTTCTTTTATTTATTTATGACGAAGCGGTTAGCCTAGTTGGTAGTGACCCTGCCTACGAAGCTAGCGGTCCCGGGTTCGAATCCCGGTATGGGCAAATATTTGTGTGATGAGCGCGAGTATTTGTTCCTGAGTCATGGACGTTTTCTATGTATGTAAGTATCTATTTCTCTATATACGTATCTATATCGTTGCTTAGTACCCAAAGTACAAGCCTAGAGCTTAGTTTGGGACTAGGTCAATTTGTGTGAGATTGTTCCCTGATATTTATTTATTTATTTATCTATATTATTATGAACATTATTATCGTTTTCCAGTACCCATTATAAGGCCAGTTTGTGGTAGATTGTACCGTGATAATTATTTATTATTATAATATGTTATGTTTTCAGACACAAAGGATGGTCACATTATTCGATCCCTAGAGATACGCACACGCGGGCATCCTATTGTTGTTTGATCGATCGTCCTTTCTTGAATGTTCACGGCACATCCATGTATGAATTATGTATGGGCGTTTCTTAGTCCGATTATTTAAAAGACGATTTACGTTCTAGCGGCCTTTGCCTACGACTCAGTCCGCGTAGGAGTCGTGTGCGGATATTTTCTAGGAAATTGTTTGATTTTCCGGAATAAAAAGTACCTTTTCACTTCTCATGCTCTAAAAGTTCGTATTTATGTCGTGCGTAGGCGACATAAAGTCGCTTCTTATGCTCTATTGCATAAAGTAAAATCTTCGTCGATGACCTAGGCAATCGGTCCGACAGCCACACGAACAACTTTAACTTCATAAAATAACCTCTTTATTTTATTTCGTGTCGTTAGTATTCTAAGACCAAGGGCAATGATACCAACATCCAAAGTACACAATAAAGCTTCATGAAATAAAGTTATAATTTTTATTTCGTCGCATTTATTATTATTATTATTTTTACATGTTGCTGTTTCATTTCCCCGCAATCGAAGTGAAAAGTAGAGTGTACAACTCGTCCATAAAACCCATTTAACACTCGACTTTATATCCATCCTCGCTCGCAAGCTCGCTTGGATGGATAAACGTCTCGCGTAAAATGGTGCGTTTTATGCACTTGTTGTACAATCTACTACTTATATGTCCGTCTCCGTGCTATTAACTATCCTTTTACCATATTTCACATCGATCGGTTAAGTTGTTGAGCCGTGAAGAGGGAACAAGAAACAAACAAACGAGTAAACTTAGCTATGCTTAAGGCTAGTCCTACGAGACACCTGTCGTATCGTCGTATGCGAAACTAAGGACTGATTGTTCCAATCTTCAAATTAAATTATCTGACAGATAAAGTTACATATCATCATATTACTTACCTTTTTTTTGTCATCTATCTATATTATTATATATCTTATATCTATATATAAAAATGAATCCCTATTAACTAACCTTGGTCACGCCATAATATTCCTTGAAGTCCGAGGTTATTAAGAGAAAAATTGGGTATTTCAACTTTAAGGGGGAAAAATAGGAGGGGGAACTTTAACCGAAGCAAAGTAAGGGCGGGTCGCTAGTATTAGGTACCTACATAAAAGGACAGAGCTGCAATTTATCTGACAGTGTTATCTGGAGATAGCAACCTTAGTAAAACCATTTACACTTACATACTGGTCAGAAAAAGACAGATGTTTTTATATACAATAAACAATACCGTAATAGGCCCGCTTACAAAACCCATCTTTTTATGGTAATCTAAACATGAATAAAAAACAGTTCTGAAATTCAGGAAATTTTTTGTAAATGTTAACATTTCCATAAAGTTAGTAATAACCTCGAGAGCTGGGTCACTTTCTTAAGCGATAGACAATTAAGCCACGTATTCACTATAAAACATTTGTTTAAAAACGCAGTTTCGGAAACTAAATCTGCGTAATTCTGAAACATGTTGCGGTTAACACAGCTGGGCTTAACATGCATGAACTAGATAAAATTTGACAGGTGCTAGGGAAATGAATACATCTATTCCATATTCTAACGTAAGACTTAACGCTTTAGGTTATAAATGAAAGTGTCTTGTCCGGACTTTTATTACCTTTTATAACTAAGCAACAATAGCGATTTTCACTTTTTTATAGCGATTTGATCAATATGGGACACTTTTATTTTAAACCGTAAGCGTTAAGTCTTACGTTAGAATATGGAATAGATGTATTAATTTCCCTAGCACCTGTCAAATTTTATCTCGTGTTTACATGCTAGGGGGCCGGTTTACCGGCATGTTTCTGTGCTCCCCGCTGGTGGTGGGGAGCAAGTGAAACAATTCGGTTTCGCAACAGTTCTAATCTGTCCACACCGTGCAGGCTGAAACATGGTTTCTGTAAACGTGTTTCTAGTGAATTCGTGGCTTTATAGGATATACTGAAATATATAGTTTCAGAATAATTTTGATTATGTAGGTCAAAATGAAATGAAACAATAATATCTCGTGAAATTATGCAAACTAGATTTTGTCAGAAATTAAGCTCGCCTCGCGTACCTATATTTTAAACCATTTAGCAAATAAGATATTTGCAAGAATGTTAAGAGATAATACGGATTTGTTCGGTTTGATAAAAACTTCTAAAATAACCCAAATTTACTGTAACATTCAGAGACGTCAATTAATTATTAAGTTTGATTAAGGTTGCTGCGTCTTATTCTATAGCTATAGCAAAGAAAGTGACAGCAGCAACTTTAATCAAACTTAAAAGTTAATTGACGTTTCTGAGTGCGGCCGTTTAATAGCCATAAATATCTATACACAACTTTATTTTCTTATAGCCTGCACGTGCCTGTACTATAGTTAACGAATATTAGATATTTTTGAGTAGTTGGCCCGCTTAGTTACTTTTGCTGCTAACTGTAAGAAAGATCATTGCTATTCCAATGATAAATACAAATTTCTAGAAATGTTTTCGGAGCAAGCTCCAGACAATGTAGATTTAAAATAAACTTAGCAATTACTTGAAATGGTTTCGTTTGATTTTATTTCGTAATATTGTGGTTCACGCAACAAGTCGAATTATAAGAAAATAGGATTTGCCCGCGGCTCCGTCTGCATGTAAGTCGTTTTTCGCGTTCCTCGAGAACTATCAAAATGTCAATGTCATTATAACGGATTTTGATGAAAGTTAACTCACAGATACTCCTTGCATCTGCGTCCCAAATTTCACCCAAATCCGTACAGCCATTTAGGCGTGATTGAAATACAAACACCCAAGTTTAGACGTAAAAAAGCCAAAACTGACGTTACTTCGCACACAAAAGTTTTCAAAATTCTGTGAAATATACTCGTACATCATCATCATCCGGTATGGTCTCTCCTAAGGTCATTTTCCGAAGGTTCCAGCAGCTGCCCACGGCAGGACCCATCTCAACTTTCCGCCATGAATTTTATGCGCAGCAAGATATTTTCAGGGTTCATGAAGTTTTTCATTTACCTATTGGTTCAACTTATTTTTGTTCTTCAACTACATACTTGTTATAATAATAATAAATAATAATCCAGCCTATATACGTCCCACTGCTGGGCACAGGCCTCCACTCACAACGAGAGGGTTTGGGCTATAGTTCCCACGCGGGCAGTGCGGATTGGGAACTTCGCACACACCGTCAAATTGCTTTGCAGGTGTGTGCAGGTTTCCTCACGATGTTTTCCTTCACCGAAAAGCTCATGGTAAATTTACAAATTATATTTTGCACATAAATTCCGAAAAACTTAGAGGTGCGAGCCCGGGTTCGACCCACGACCCTCTGCTTAAGAGTCGGCAGGGTTTGACCTAGGCCACCACGGCCTTATTAGCATAGGTAGTTGTTATATTACGCCAAAAATACCAGATGTAAATAACTGAATACGATGTAACGTACTTACGTTTCCGGGGGATCCCTCTGAGTTTTACAAGTAGTTCAACACAATGTTTTAACACACCATATTCGTTGTTACATGCGGTATTTATGGCGTAACTAGTCACTTGAAGAAAAAAAGTTAATCAATAAATGAAAAACTTTATGAACCCTGAAAACATTATACTATTGTTTAGCCATTGTAAATAGCTTTGAAACACGATGAGCAAAGGCTGAAAATGTTCGGTTCGTCCTGCAGTATCACACAACCCGCGGAGGACGCCGGTCGCGCGCCCCGATTTAAAGTTCGTCTGTGCAGACCCTTACAGTGTAGTGTGGTGCCAACTTGGTGTGTTGTGTTGTGTTTTTTTTAATTGGATTACTACTCCCAGGTGAGTCTAGTTTTATTGGAATTTCATTTTGGTAAAGTGCAAGTTTATTAAGTGAGAAAAAGTTTTTGTAGGTTAGTCGTATTTTAATTGGAATTTAATTGGGTTTTTTGTGTGAATTTTCAATTGAATTTTTTATATTATATGAAGTCGTAAAGGGTATTTTAAGTTTCACGACGCAAGCTTCTTTTTCATCGGCCTAAGTTTTGATAAACTTAAAGCGCGCAGTTTAGGTAGAGTTTAACATTAATTTATTGGCTTTAAAACTATGAATTCAGATTAACACGATTGTTTGTAAATTAAATAAAACTTATTTTAGCTTTTGTTTTCCCTGACTCTACTTTATTATTTAGTTTAGCTTTTATGACAAAAGGGTGTCAGATAAATTTAGACGTACGTAGGGTTAGATTACCAATGCAATAGGTTTTAAATATGTAATTACTGCCGCACTCAGAGACGTCAATTAATTTTTAATTAATTCAATCAATTCGTCAATTTTTTTTTTTGCGTCTTATTCTATTGATATAGCAAAGAATGTGACAGCAGCAACTTTAATGAAACTTAATAATTAATCGACGTCTCTGAGTGCAGCCGTTAATACTCAGAATTTCACGACTGTTGTACTAAAAATAAAAGGAGAATTCATATTTTATCTCGTGTTATATATTTATTTATTCAAGTGGCGTAGAATATTCCATTAAGTATATTTGAGGTAAGTACCATCGCGGATTTTAAATGCTCAGCCGCCATAGAACCCTGTCATAATGACAGCGATAAATCACAAGAATGAAATTACGTTGAATTTCCTTCTTGTGACTTATCACTTTCATCACAGGCTCCGTGATGGTACCTACCTACCTAGGTATTATGTAGTTAGTGACAACATTGGGAGGTCATTTTAGAGACGGGTGTCTTGAAGGGCGAATGAATTTGACAATAAACTAGATGGGAAATAATAGTAAGAATAAGTTTTAGAGAACGAGATGCAAGCAATTCCCAGCCTGGACGGGGAGGTATAAATATATAGATAGACAGCATTTAGTATAGATTAATAACACGAAAGAAATAAATTCCTGAGCATGCGGTCAAAGTGTTTTGACTGCTTTTAACAGGCCCCCTAGCATGCAAGCATGAGATAAAATTTGACAGGTGCTAGGGAAATTAATCTTTTCCATAATAGAATCGTATCGTAAAAGTCGCTTATATAGTAAGGTAATAAAAGTCAGGACGAGACACTTTTATTTTAAACCTTGAGCGGTAAGTCTTGAAGTTTAGTGGATTAAACTTTAAAACAGACTGTAAAAATTATTTGATGAAATCTGACATTAAATAAAGAAATTCTTCTGCTGCACCCGTATTATGGATACCTAAAGTGTCGATAAAGCATTCGTCACTCTCGCACTTACATACCTACCTACTGGTAAGAAAGTGACAGAGGTTTTATCCACATTTATCCCCATCCCCATTTAAAAGCGACCATAATACGCCCGCTGTTGTTCGTGCAACTCGGTACAGTCAAGGTCACAATTAATAATTGTGCATTTTAGTACCTTGTTGTCTATTTAATGTCATGTTTAAATATGAATGTCACAGCGATTAAAGTGACAAGGTACTAAACGTGTACACATATTTATGAGTTTGACTGTACAACTTATATACCTAATACGACATTGATTTCCGTTTTCTCCTGATCCGTAATCAGATAAACTGCACTTTGTGCATCGTACGTCTTATCTACTTATTAATCTAAGTGACGTTGAGCTTTAACGTAAATGGAAATGCACGAGAACACATACCTTTCTAGATAGTGGAGTTTAGGTATGCACTTAACGATACCGCATGATAACGAGACTAAAAAAAAGATAAAATACATCTATTCCATATTCTGATGTAAGACTTAACGCTTAAGGTTTAAAATAAAAGTGTATCGTCCTGACTTTTATTAGCTTTTATTAAGCGACTATAGCGATTTTCACATTTTTATAGGGATTTTATCAAGACGGGACACTTTTATTTTAAACCTTAAGCGTTGAGTCTTACGTTAGAATATGGAATAGATGTATTCATTTCCTTAGAACCTGTGGAATTTTATGTCGTGCATGCATGCTGGGGGGCCTGGTGGTGGTAACTAAATATGTGCCAACCGTGCAACCGCGCGATTTCCAACCCCCGATTTATCGGAATAAATCGGGGGTTGAAAATCGCGTGGTCGTGCGCCGGGCCTTACCGTTGCGTTATACCCAAGAAGCTTAAATTAATAGTAGCCCGAAAATAATTGAAATAGATTATATAATTAGAATTTATTCCTATGAAAAGAAAAGCAAAAATAATGTGACATAAGATACGGTTATTTTTTTCTAGCTTCAATAGGGATGATGACTGGGTAAAGAAAACGAAATTCTATTTAGTTCGTCAGTTAGATTATCAAAAAATATTGCGACACGTATTTTTGTCAATTAAATAAAAAATTACAAAGATAAAGCGCGTCAAAGTTCAGGAGGGGGCTCGTGACGTCACTTCTGTGTAAAAATTGAACCAAATTGTCCCAAGACGTGACGTCATGCGACATTCCAACTGAATATATCCGTAATTTTTTGATTATGTGAAAAAAGTCGGTCAAGTGCGAGTCGGACTCGCGCACCGAGGGTTCCGCACAAACTTGTAGGCATGTAAATAGTTCGTAAATCAAGGGAATACAATATAAACTGACACGCAATAAGTATGCACTTTAGTACTTAGTGAGTGTCAGCTTATACTGGACACTTTTTATTAACGGTTTTCGGATTTTTTCCTTTGCTTGTGCTATAAGACATAGCTTCTTGCAAAATTTCATGATTCTAAGTCAACGGCAAGTACCCTATAGGTTTTGATTCCCTTGAGATTCCCTTCAATATGCGGCATAAGATGTTTGATTTTACGGCGACTTAGATGTTTGATTTTTTCATTGATCCAAGGGACTGCAGACTTATGTATTTGATATTAATTTCAACTTGATACCTTCACGCGTTCCTGAGAAAAAGGGTCTTGACAGACACACAGACAGACAGACAGACGGACAACATAGTGATCCTATAAGGGTTCCGTTTTTTTCTTTGAGGTATGGAACCCTAAAAAGAAAAAAATACGTGTCCAATACTTACTACACTTTGATAATCAACCGGAGGGCCTAGTGTAAGTTTTGCACCGTTTTTTACATCTCATCGCTTTTGCGTAAAAGTGTCACTTTGTATGGAACTGTCAAATGTTTCGAATACGCGCCGCAAGGGGCGCTGTCACACTTCCATACTAATTGAGACTAAACGCAAACGCGATCGAGACGTAAAAAACGTTGCAAAACTTACACTAGGCCCTCTGATCGACAAAGAAAAAAAAAATAGTATAATATCAGTGTTAATGTTTGCTCAGCATTCTGCATTACTCGTACAAACAAGCTTCTTGTGTAAGTCTGACAGCAGCCGTGCTGAAAATTGATATGCTTGTTCCTAAGTTAACAACGCACCGAAAACAGCAGTATTACGTATCTTTTGAACTAGTGTATAGTTACAACCAGGGTATTATCCTCTTCAATAACTCTATTTCCAATTCGTCGAAGAAGTATTGACTATAGTATTACAATTATAGATTATACTCATTTTCATTTCTACAGGGTTTCCACATTGACACCGGAGGTAGACCAGACTAAGACGGACCGAACCAGCCTAACATGACCTCAGTAAAAGTCGCATGGTTTTCGAGATATGCCAGTTTAAAGTTTGTACTGGAAAAGAACTTTAAACTGGTAAATCTTGAAAACCATGCGATTTTTACTAAGATCATGTTAGGCTGGTTCGGTGTGGGGACAATGCGTAACGCATTTCCACTCCGTTAAAAAAAAAATCAAAAGTAAAAAAAAAAAAAGAGAAAATAAAAAACAAAAAGTGTCTGATTCGGTCCGTCTTAGGCTGGTCTACCTCCGGTGTCAATGTGGGTTACTGATATTGGGACACCCTGTATATTCGCAAATTTTATAAAGGTAAAGTTTGAGATTTTGAATGGAGTTTCAGGGTGGACATAAGCTATATTTTTAAACCCAGACGCAAAACAGAGGGGTATAAGTTTAATGTGTGTATCTGTGTGTCAGTGGCATCGTAGCTCCTAAACGGTAGACCAAAATGTAATTGAGGTGGCACTCCTTTAAAAACTCAGTTTCAATTCGTCAACGAAGTATTAACCGGCATGCAAAAGTTGCTACGTGCGCTCGTAGGCACATAAGGCAGTTCTGCCCTGCTAAGCTAAAATGCGGTATCTCAGACAAAACTGTTGTAACAATTGCTACCTCATTACTAACAGGAGAGGACTGAATCTACTTTGGTAATTGAATTTGAGATATCGGCTCTAGGACGGCAGAGTTAGCCAACCGTTTTGGCCAAGCTTCGTCAACAAAACCAACCAAATTACACACATGTTAATAATGCTTTGATGGGATAACATACAATCGCCGAATAACAATTCGTCGACGAATTTAAATGCGAGTTGAGAATCACCGGTTAAATTTAAGGTTAAATTTAGAGTTACAGTTGATCGACGTTAAACTACATTTATAAACTTTATTTTATTTATTATTACTAAAACATTCTTATTTATTATTTATTTATTTATTTCAAAATATCTTAGGTGGTAGGTAAACAAAAAATTTCGCCAAACTGGGGGCAGTTTGTTGGCGAATAGTGCGCTCACAATCTAAGCCATTATTGTGTTATACCTACTTATACAAACTAACTTAGGTACTAAGCTAAGCTACTAATCTACTTGAATCTAATTTGGTTACAAGACTAAGGTGTAATTACTATCATATGTATTTATAATGCAAGTACAGCAGAGACGTATGCATAACACTAATATGTATGAAGTATTTAATACCAGTATATATTTTATATTATGTATCTATATTATCTAGAAGTATTACTTTTAATCTTTTTTTTTAAATCTCAGTTGGTTAAAAATCTTAGGTATCATGCGCTTACGAGTTCTTTTGCCATAGTAATTATTAGTGTTATATTCATTCTACATATCGTCTTTTTGTGCCTACCCTAAAGTTACGTGACGATTTTCTACACGTATTTATTTCCACTAAAACACTGCCTGTTTCACAATAGTCAAGTAAAGCATATCTATCAAATAAATTTAGCCCTTACCCTTTCTTACACTTGAAAATAGACAAGGAGATGGCTATCTTTATTTGACAGATGAATTTACTTGTCGATTGTGAAACAGGCTCTAAGAATCACCGCTCAGCAGATACGACATGCGACTGTACTGTTATGATTATCATTACAAAACACATTTGTAATTCTCTCTTGTTCAGAAAGTTCGGAAGAGGCAAACAACCAGATTTCTGGACCCAAGTGCTCGGAATGCTAACAGTTTCAAAGTTTGAAGACTCTTTACTAACTTCGAGAGTCTCGCCTGTGTACCGGCCGAGGGTTCACTGTTATTTTCGTGCAGAATTCTTTTTTTGGGTTCCGTATCAAATGAAAAAACTATAATATTATAGTTAACCTATTTTAGGTAACGTATGTTCTGTCACTTTCTGTCAAATTCAAATATCTCAATGAAAAATAAGGCGAAAGCATATTAAGCATGGGTAGGTACTTTATTTATTGTGCGTTTATTGATTTATTTATGGAAAACTAACAGCTTCAACCTTTTCAACGTCATGTCAAGTAAAAACTAGAGCTAATGTCAACCTTAATTCATACATACTCAGGTTTATTTTGCGTTGTCAACCATGACGGATATTTCCGTCAATGGCGTTGGAAAGGTTAAAACAGATCATAAACTCAAGGTAAATACGAGTACAGTCGAGGACAGAAAGACGTATACACTTTTGGACCTTATTACAATGGAATAAGGTAAAAAAGTGTAAACATCTTTTTGTCCTCGACTGTACATGAAGGTAATTAAGGAATAAATAAGAATAAGAGGGTAAGTTTACAGCCGGGAGAGGGACAGAGGGGTGCTAACTGATGATCCCGGAAAATAGAAAAGGCCCGAGGGAATTGCGATCCGCTACATCTGCGCGGACCCAGTCGAGGGAAAAGTTAGTAAATTATAAATTTTGTGTAAAAAAAAAAACAAATTAAATTAATCAAAATCCATATCGTTTAATATTTTTTTAAATACAGTTGCTTAAAAAGTGGTACTTTTTCGCACTAATGCTTTTTACTTTTTGTAGCCGTGCAAAAAGTTGGATTTTTCGCACTTACTTTTCCATTTTTGGTAAATTTGGCGGAATGTGTGTTCGAATGATCGGTTAAATGAGTATTATGCGTGACCGCTGGATAAAAGAGTATTATGAGTGGCTGATTGAGTACCTATTAAGAATGACCGATGGTTTTCGTACACTTAGGTACTGTTTTATTTTGGTTTCATTCATATTTTTTCGTAAATGAATTAAACAACATAGTTTGATACACGCGCGGAACAGTAATTTTCACTCGTCCCGATCCTTGTCCCTCGACTGCAGCTCGGGCCAATACACCTCGGGACTCGTGTAAAATGACATACTTTTTGCATCAAAATGTACTACTTATATTAAAACTTCGGCTAACGAGCTGGCTTTAAGTTAGTCTCTTTAGGGTGTATTTGGTACACCGTTATTAATAACCAGCGAGTTCATTGTACAAACTCTTGCGGGCTTAACATGCATGCACGAGATAAAATTTGACAGGTGCTAGGGAAATTAATACATCTATTCCATATTCTAACGTAAGGCTCAATGCTTAAGGTTGAAAATAAAAGTGACTCGTCTTAATAAAATTGCTATAAAAATGTGAAAATCGCTATAGTCGCTTAGTAATAAGAGGATATAAAAGTCAGGATGAGTTTTACAATAAAAAGTGAGATCTGGTTGAGAATTAACGTGGCACTGCTTCAAAATTTTCACAACATATCTGTGAATTTTTAAAATGGATGTTGATAAGTTCAACATCCATTTTAAATTTCTATTTTTGGCACTGAAATAAAATAATGGCCCCTGTAACGCTATCTTACGTGCGGCAACTTAAGTTTGCTGGTTAGTACTTCGACAACGAAATGAATTTATTTATTTAATTAATTACTAGTACGATTACAAACCACTTACACTAATTAATAAGTTACTTAAAAGGTTTACTGAAAAATAATTAGGTTATACATTCATATTAAATATCAGAATAACGAAACTAAAAGTCTACTAAAAATACTAAGTAATTCAATAAGCAATCATGTCAAAATGGTCAACAACAACATAAAGCATGTCAAAAACAAAACAAAAAAACAATCTTAGTTAAAAACGTTTATTCGTCAACCTCACAAAACCTCAAGCATTCACTCATAATTTCCTTCCAATCATCAGTAAGAACGTCACAATGCGGGGTTTTTTCTTGGACTTTGTTTAAGGCAGTGAGGGTGCGGGTGCGGGGAGCGGAGTGCTCGAGCTAGTTCGACACTGATGTACAGAGAACAGCCTGTGACTACGACTGCGAAGGTGATTGTTCTGTTCGGTGCAAACAGCCGTAGTCGTCATGCAAGTTGGGAGCGTCGATATTGCCACGAACAATTTTTTTCGTGAGTGACGCTGTTGTTCTAAGCTGTACCGGTGATCAATCTTGATTAGCGAACGACTCAGCTGCAGAAGGTCGTACGCACCGTATGAAATTTGAATAAATCTGTAAACAATCTGTCAAGAGGGATGAATATTTTCCACAAAATAACTTTTTGTCAGCTCGAGATTGAGCGTGATTTATCGGTATCAAGAGGCCTTTTTGATGAAATATTTTTTTTTCTTTTGATATTTCCGGGAAAACCATAAAGCCAGTGTAAAGTGGTGGTCCATTCTTCCTTCAAACTTGTAGCACAACTGTTTTTTTTTTAACTAGGTATAGTAATACTAATTTGATTGCTATTTAAAAGAAAAATAATAGATGTAATACAAGAATAGCAATTAAATGAAGTGATGAACATTTTTTGTCATTTCAGGTACTTTAAGATTTATTTGCATTTGGGGACGAAATAATTAAATATTTAAAAAAGCAATGAACCGGCTCCAAATTATTAAGGAATTTCGTTGATTTTCCATGGATTCCATTTATTACTTTAAGATTTATTTGCATTTGGGGACGAAATAATTAAATATTTAAAAAAGCAATGAACCGGCTCCAAATTATTAAGGAATTTCGTTGATTTTCCATGGATTCCATAATAAAAATAATAATAATTTAATAATAAATATCAGGGACAGTCTCACACAAATTGATCTAGTCCCAAACTAAGCTCTAGGCTTGTATTATGGGTACCAGGCAACGATATACATACTTATATAGAGAAATACATACTTAAATATATAGAAAACATCCATGACTCAGGAACAAATACTTGCGCTCAGCACACAAATATTTGCCCATATCGGGATCTTAACGAAATTTAAATGGTAGCATACCTAAACTTACCCAATTATTAAAATTGTTCCGCAAATTGGCGAAGATATTGCGTAACATACACAAAAAAAACAAGCAGTCGAATTGAGATCCTTCTTCTTTTTTAACTCGGGTGAAAACCCTATGAAATTGCAAAATAATAAGCACTTACAAGTTTTTGAAATCGCACCGAAGTGCTTTAAAAGTACTAACAGACCATGCATGCATGCATGCTGGAGTGCATTTTTTATCGCTATCCGCTTAATCTTGGACCAAATTCGATGCCCAAAGTTTTTCAATTATCGCCGACTTTAGGAATCACGATCCACGCGAGATTGGACACGCGGCGTCTTCTAGCTCTTAACTGGCGATAGCCACTTATATTGTAGGTTTGATAGGTTTAAGACTGGCTGGGAACGACGTGTGAGCGAGAGAGATGACGCAAAACAAGAGAGGAATGACAAAAAAGGAATGGGAGGACGTGTGCAATAGGAATTCGGTATCTGAATAATTCTTTTATTTTAAAATAACTTGAAGCTACGCCCCTGACGCAAAAAGAGTTAGTGTTATAAATTTGACGTGTGTGTACGGATGGACCGATTTTGATTTAGTTTTTTTTGTTAGAAAGGTGAATGAATCGACAGTGTTGCATAGTTTATTAAAATCGGTTAAGCTATATGCTCTGAAAGTATAAGTCCCGATTTTGTCGGGTTTTTTTTACTCGTTTAGGTACAGCCAAAACTATATATATATTAATAAAAATCTAAAGAAGTAACGATATATTTTCAACGCATTTTTGTATTTGTTCTAATGCAAAAACGCGGTGTAATTACTATAATTATAGTGCTCTGAAGAAAAACAAAAAATGAAAAAACTACACACAAACGAAGTGTGAGTCGGGCAAGACACCCTGGTGCGCGTCTGTCTCACACTTGACCGGATTTTCGTCCGTCATATACAGCCAAAGATGTATACTCTTTTGGACCTTTCTGTCCTCGACTGTACAACGAAGCTAGTTGGCAAATGAAATTAAAACAGATGTTGGGTTCTCTTGTAGAAAACCTGATACTTCCAAACTTCGAATTTGAAATATAATCTATGTCGAGCAGTAAAGTTAAACTTTAAAACTCGGACAACCTTCCCGTTAAAGATGAATACTTGCAGGAAAACCATTAAGTTGGCAAAGTTAATTATTAAACACTTTAATTTTTGTAAGGATACAGAGACACTAGAACTAAATCCCATCAAAAACATAAAATGTACAAAAATGTCAAGTCTCGCAATTTTTCCACCGTAAAAAGTAGTGAGATCTCATGTAAAGCCAAGCCTACATTGAGTGAATGTATTATTAGACATCTTTATTTCCGGTTAACTGTTGGTGAACCTTAATAAAATAAATAAATAACGCTAGCGGCCCTGGGTTCGATTCCCGATTACAGCGCGAGTATTTGCTTCTGAGTCTTGGATGTGATTCTCTGTATACATTTAGTATACGTTTCTATAAAAGTACTTAAATAAATAAATATCAGGGACAATCTCACACAAATTGACCTAGTCCCAAACTAAGTTCTAGGCTTGTATTATGGGTCCCAGGCAACGATATATATATTTATATAGAGAAATACATACTTAAATATATAGAAAACATGCATGACTCAGGAACAAATACCTACTCGCGCTCATCACACAATTATTTGCCCATACCGGAATTCGAACCCGGGACCGCTAGCTTCGTAGGCAGGGTCACTACCAACTAGGCTAACCACGTCGTCAGACTTAAGTGTATCGTTGTCTGTACCCATAGTACAAGCCTTAAGCTCTGTTTGGGATTAGGTCAAATTGTGTAAAATTTACCCCGCATATTTTTTTATTATTCATAATATTATTTTGCGCTTAGGCTGTGTTCTCATTAGGCGAACAGTGAGCGGCTGTTTGCCTCCCTACATAAAAAGATCAGCGTACAATACGCGCTGTGAACACTCCATTTAAAACATAAAGGGAGGCGAACCGGAGGCAGTCAGCTGCTCACTCTTAGGTCTAATGACAACACAACCATTATATTCGCCATTTGCTAAACAATATTGTTCTCGACCTCTCTGTTTTGTCCTGCTCTTGCTTTACCAAAGGGAAGAAGAAAGTTCTATCATAGTACAGATCGGCTAAAATCTGGGGGATTGAATCGCTTTAGTTCTAGACTTGCCCTTGTTTAGGGGCAGCGAGAATGACGCCTGAGAGGGCTCTCAAGTTTTATGGCTCGCTTGAGAACCGTTTAAGAACTGCCGTGTCTTGAGATGCGAGGACGATTCGAATGTAATGTTTTGTTGGGAAGATAAGATACCTTTTGCCCGCAACTATGTCTTTTATGTTTACTACAAAATGTACGATCGACCTTATTAATATACATTTTACTATTGATATACTAAATTCAAACCATTCTCACTAATTTCTCACAAATTCAAAACATACGTTACTATGACAAGGTACTAACATGTACAAAATCAAAATATTTATTCAGTAAATTGGCCAAACACGGGCTCTTTTACACGTCGGTAATATAGAGTGAATCTACCAGCGCTTCGGACAAGACCATCATTGCGGAGAAGAAGCGCCGCAAGAAACTCCAGCAGAAGGTCATTTTATCAAACATAAAATACAATAATACTTAAAAGTAAGTTATATTACAAGGTAATACAGTAACAAATATTTATTATTAGAACTAGCACAAATGAAAACATTACAAATGTAAGGTCAAATACGTTACACTAAATGTAATGACTAGGAGAACAACACGACGAGGTCTCTGTACCTACCTACAGAGTTTGTGTGTAGAGATCGGATACTCGGGGTCCGATTTAAGGATTTACCTAAAGTTGTCGTTATCTCTTGCAAAGTTAATAATAATAAATAAATACCAGGGGACAATCTCACACAAATCGTAGTCCCAAACTAAGCTCTAGCGCCTGATCGAAAAACATTACCGGCTTTAACATGTGCCTTCTTTAAGGGCGGGGTTATCTAACTGCTATAATTCTATATCCCTTTTTGCGAAACTTTAAAGGTTAAAAGTTCCTCTTTAGAATTTATAGGTCAAACTAACAATCGTGCTCATTCTAAATTCACACCTTTGTGTTTGACGTTCAGCGCACGTCGCGTTGGAGTTTTACTATTTTCCATGTGCATGGTTCAACGGAGTTCCAGGCTCTTATACAGAACGAGGGTCTGGAACACCAGTAGGTAGTACTCGTTACTACAGGATCAAGAAATGAAGGGGAATTATGTATATTGAAAAAAGGTAAACTACGAGAAGAAAGCG
Organism: Tortrix viridana; assembly: GCA_963241965.1. Lineage (NCBI taxonomy): Eukaryota > Metazoa > Arthropoda > Insecta > Lepidoptera > Tortricidae > Tortrix > Tortrix viridana. The sequence continues at coordinate 3,551,689 of OY725201.1, read as the reverse complement.
AAGAAGTTAAAATCAGCGTCACATGATTACCCAATCCTGTGACACATGCTGAGTAGTGAACATTTTGGACACCGTTACATAGATTATTAACTGCCGCACTCAGAGACGTCCATTAATTTTTAAGTTTCATTAAAGTTGCTGCGTCTTATTCTATTGCTATAGCAAAGAAAGTGACAGCAGCTACTTTAATGAAACTTAAATCTTAATTGACGTCTCTGAGTGCGGCCGTAAGTGATTAGTTTTAATTATTTCTTACTGGTTTGTTGTTTCTTTTACTGTATAATTTTATCTGCTACCTGTAATTTCGTGTAACCATATGGTACGTGTGTCCAAATAAGTTATTCTTATTCTTATTTAAAATTTAAGAAGATTGTGACGCTGAATTTTTTTATGCAAAATGCGATGATGATGATGTAGATATTATGAAAAACTAGATCCATACGCTTTCCTTTACAAGAAAATATTTCTTAAAAAATATATAAACGAAAACGAGTAAACCAAATTTTTCATAATAAAGGAGCAAAATTTGTACATTTATACTATTAGAGTTACGATAATAATACAGTAGGGATACCTTGATATTCTCAATTAGCTTTCCCCCACGGCTTCGTTCGTTATGCGGAATATTAATGAAGTTTTCGTCGCTAAATACACTACCGTTTATGTGTGAAAAATATTTACTGAAGTTACGTTCCAGAGAGACGTGGCGTTCTTCGATGTATATGTAAATGAAATCGTGTGTAATTTAGCGGTTCTATAGAATTCCTTACAAACCTGCGGTTACGGCAACGTATGACACGTTTCCGTACCCCAGTGAATGAATAGCAGAGAATTCTGTACGGCGGCGTATTTCGCTGAACGTATTCGAAATTCGAAATATGTCTTGACATTTACAAATGTGTTCTAAGGAGAACAAATGATCGCGGGGTTATTTACAATTTGTTAAAGCCCATCTATAATTAAAAAAAACCGGCCAAGTGCGAGTCTGACTCGCACACGAAAGGTTTCCGTACAAGATTTAATACTTTGTACCTACTTTTTAAATACTTTCTAAAAGAAACAATATAGGCGCTATAACAATATGTAAAGTAGGTAGGTAATTGTCTAAATTCATTACATCCTTTTATTTAGGGACCCCCTTTAATTTTTAATTTAATTTAATTTTTATTATTTGTTGTCATAGTGGCACAGAGATACACACTCTGTGAAAAGTTCAACAGTGTATCTAATACGGTTTATGAGATACAGCCTGCGAAGTGACAAAATTTAATAAAATCACGGTTTTTGTATGGGAATCCCCTTTAATTTTAAACTTAATTTAATTTTTATTATTTGATATTATAGCGGCAATTAAAATAAACATTCTGTAAAAATTTCAACGGTCTACCGGTTACGGTTCATGAGATACAGCCGGATTTAACAAAAAAATCACGTTTCTTGTATTGGGTCCCTCTTTAATTTTCAATTTTTTTTTATTATTTGTTGTTATAGCGGCAATAGACATACACATTCTGTGAAAATTTCAGCTGTCTACCTATTTCGGTTCACGAGATACAGCCCGGCGAGGGACGGATGGACGGATGGACAGCGGAGGCTTAGTAATAGGGTTCCGTTTGGCACCGTTCAGGTACGGAACCCTAAAAGACTGATATTCTGTGTTCCAGTAGAGTTAGTGTTAGACTGTGTCGCCGTTTGGGTGAGGTCGAATCTGGGACCGCTAGCTTCGTAGGTAGTGTCACTACCAACTATGGTGATGGCACCAGTGATGGACAAGGACCAATGATGGATACATGATTCTTATTCTGAAGAAGATAAAGGCTATTCATTTATTTTGCAACAATCAATTTATAACCCTATGATCTTTGAATTAAGAGTTAAGTGTCCATTAATGGTGCCTGTCAGCTAGAAGTGTCATACACTGGTGCCGTCCCCTAGGCTAACCGCGTCATCATATCATAATCATACCAAGTAGCACATAAGCTGTAAGAGCCTATGCAGCCATTATAACTCTAATTTTATCATTTTAAGGGTTGTATAAAAGCTCTTATACAGCTTGCAACGTCAAGTACATATGTACTTGACGTTTTAGTAGCTCTTAGTGTTGTGAATATGAGTTACCATATCGTCAACAATATGATTAGGATATCAAAGCAAGATGAGCTAACATAATGAAGAATAGGGGCCCGGATTTATACAAGTAAGTACCAGTATCGTCACTGGCGAGAACCGAATCCACTAACTTCGTAGGCAAACACTATCCGTACCACTAGACCTATAAGTCTATCGGCCGCACTCAGAGACGTCAATCAAGTTTTAACTTTGACTAAAAGTTGCTGCTGTTACTTTCTTTGCTATAGCAATAGAATAAGACACATCAACTTAAATAAAACTTAAAAATTAATTGACGTCTCTGAGTGCGGCCGTAATTGTCTAACGCTGTGAACTGTGAATAGACAGTTAATCTAGAATGATAAACTGTTTATGGACACTGTACTCTCTTTGAACCAAGTTTGTTATATAGTTAAAATGGCACATCTGTTCAAACATTAAGAACCAATTTCACCATACGATGTTAAATGTTAATAGTCGATTAACATTTAACGTTAGTTCATACATTCAGCTGTCAAAATGTAGGAACTAACAGTCGATTAACATTTAACGTTAGTTCATACATTCAGCTGTTAAAATGTAGGAACTAACAGTCGATTAACATTTGACATCGTATGGTGAAATTGGTACTAATAGTCCTTATGAGACGTTATGTAAAACTGTATTAAGTTTATTTTGCCGTAGCTGGATCTTTTTACTTAGCATGGAAGTAATCGTTATCTACAGAGGGTCCCGTTTTTTATTCTTTCAGACCTTTGTCTTTTCGAATCCACTCACATGCGACCTATTGACCCACATTTCTATCTACCACTATCTATTTTCAATGGTCGACGAGAGGGTTTTAAAGAATTCCCGTCCACGACCATAAATTTTTACGTGACTTTGTTAAAGGAAGGTTGGAAATTTTCAGTCTTAGCTACGCTGTCATTATTTCAGCAAGTTTTTCAGAATAGAAGCCCTGAAGGAACTTATTAAGTACTAGCTGTTTATGACTTTTTCTTCGGGAACTATATATTTTCCGGGACACTACGTAATCAGTCTTTCCCCAGGACAGTTACAGTGTATCTTGCCAAATTTCATTAAAATTCGTTGAGCCGTTTTCTCGTGAAAAGGTAACAAATAAAAAAAACAGAGATACCCTTGTGTTTATAATATTAAACTTAGTTCTTATTATAGCATAATATATTAAATAATTATGAATTAAATTCCTTAATGAATGAATATACGCAACATCTAGCAGCATCTTCATCAGGTTGTAAAAATTGTGATCTTTCCATAATCCACGTCTATGCAAAGTCTATGCAAAGTAACGTACTTATTTCTGGTCTATTTCATGCCATATTTAAAGTGTTTTAACGGCCATATATGAATGTCACAGCGATTAAAGTGACAAGGTGTAAACATATTTATGACCTTGATTGTACTCACTGAAGTCGGGTAGGTATTGTTTCGTAGAAAATTAATAGCTCGATTTTCTTTTGCCCGAACACGATACTTCGATTCTCAGTAACGCGAATTTTTACTTCTTCGAATTTTCGTTTCTCCGAATTTCATTACTTCGATTATTAAATTTCCGATTTTTAATTGAAAATATGTTCAAATCTACGAAGTTTTAATATCCCGAATGCACTTTTCACAGAATAGGTTTTCCCCGATTGTTCAGTTAAACGATTGTTTAATACGCGGTTTCACACAAAGTCGGAATATAAAGATTTTATGATTTCTTATTTATGTTTCGGGCGCTTCGCCGGCCGCTGCCGCGGCACGCTCGCTTCGCTCGCTCGGCTCGCGTGCTGTTGTGGTCACAGTTCTAACCTAACCCAACCTAGTGAGGGGGGGTATTTGTTTTTTTTATGGCGGGGGGCTTCGCCCCCCGAGCCCCCATTGAGGGGGGCTACGCCCCCCACCCCCCCTCCGCCTAGCTATCCCACTCCGCCTTCCTAAAGTGTGTCTAACATTCGAAGTCGAAACCCATTCGAAAAGTATTAATTAGGATTTCCAACTATCAGAATCAACCGTTTTCGGTGAAACGTTTTCGAGAAACAGAAAATTTTGCCTATTAATATTCGATGTATTGAAAAAGCAGCAAGTGAAATTAGGGGAACTGTAGTTTCGGACAACAGATGACTTCGAGTAAATGAAATTACAAAGCAATGAAATTCTAACTATCGTGATTCGAACAACTGAAAATTCTGACAAACGTGGTCGGAGAACCGAAATTCGAGGTATTGACTTTCTACGAAACGATAGGCACCCCACTGAAGTCATATTATCACCCAAGTAGCACAGAAGCTGTATAGGAGCTTGTTACAGCCATTATAACACTTTAGTTAAACATTTTAACGGCTGTATAAGCTCTTATACAGCTTGTGTGCTACTTGGGCAGTAACCCTAATAATTCAAAAGTTGCTAACAAAAACCCAACCTGCGAGTATGACGCACACTCACGACACTCGCACGTTTTTGAAGAATTATGACACCCCATTTACGTATTAAAATCGGTCCAATAGTGTAGGAGCTAGAGTGAGACATCCCGGATTGGATCCAGGAGTCATATATCTCCGATATAGACAGTTCATCAAACGACCACACGTAGTAACGTAGGTAACCGACGACAGTCCCTGGATGGGAAAGTTTATATCCAGTTTAAACCTGTTCATTCACCGTTCAGCTCGGGTAGTTTGGGTACAGTCAAGGACAGAAAGATGTATACACTTTTGGACCTTACTACAATGGAACAAGGTGAAAAAGTGTTTTCTTTCTGTCCTCGACTGTACCTTTGCATAAACAATAGGTATTCTCGAAATGTCATAATCGTTCGCGGTCACGCTACCGTTCCAGCGGAGGTATTCTCTTTAACTCACCGGCGAACTTGTCGTCGAGGGAATTTAGCAATGTAACTAGACACGTTAGTAAGAAATATAATATCAGAGGACAATCTTACACAAATTGACTTAGTCCCAAACTTAGCTCTATGCTTGTACTATGGGTACTAGACAACAGTATACGTACTTACATAGATAAATACAGTACGACACACTAGATATGGCTTACCGATGTACCCGCGCAGTAGTCAAATGTTTGAAGCGCGGGAAATGTAATTGACCAATCTGTATGATCCAATCACCGCCGTTTTACATCCTGTGCCGTGATGTTTGTGGACGCGCCGTATGGGTTACAACCTCGATCAACGTTGCCTGCTGTTTGGCATCAAGTGTGTCGTACTGTCGATACCTACGTAAATACATAGAAAAAATCCTTAGACTTAGGAATGAATACTTGCTCTCATCACAAAATGTGACGTTCTCAATATAAAGGGACCTTATAGAGGCAGGCGGTTACGCCGTTTTTAGAACTGTTACCATAGTATTCGTATAGTTACAAGAATAAGAAGAACGTAACTGCCTTCTTCCATAAGGTCCCTTTATATTGAGAACGTCACAAATTGCCATTACCGGGAATTGAACGCGGGACCGCTAATGCGTTAAAATAAATTAATGCGTCGCGTAGTTGTTAATTAAATAAGGTCATAAATTACCTTATCCGGTTAAGGTATAGGTAGGTAGCACACCTTATCTATACATTTATATCAAACCTATGTCGCATTTCACCAACCACTTAAGAGACGATTAGAGTGTTAATAGCTGTCAAAATATAAATTTAAATTTAATTATTTAAATTCGTAACATTTAACATCGTATGGTGAAATTGGTACTTAACCTCTAATAGAAAATGCAACTCGTGGCATGCTTTATACATCTCTATGAATTTATTGTTGCCGCTCGTCGCTTATCGCTGCTGCTGCCGCCGCCGCGCAAAGTCGTGGCCAGACATACTCGTGCGATGTTTTCTAAAACAAAATCTTTACAGTACTGTAGGGGTGTAGGGGCGTAATATAAAAATAAGAACTGTTTTAATACTTCAAAGTATATTTTAAAGAAATTTAGAAATATCGATTAATTAAACGGTCATTCTCCAAACGTTTCAACCGCCCGTCGTCCTTCTAATTAACGAGTCACCGAATTTGTTAATTATATCACAAAATTTCATATAGAACCAAATGCTAAACCATAGATTATACAGGCCTATGCTGGGAATAAGCTTTAAAATTGATGTTAGTTGTCTATATAGCCAATTATTAGGTGACGCGTTAATTAGAAGTACGACGGGCGGTTGAAGCGCTCGGAGAATGACCGTAAAATTAAAGCTTTCGGCACACCAAACGCGTGTCAGGCGCGTCGCGTCGCGTCGCGTGGCGTGAGCGGCGCAGCACCGGCACACCGCAGGCAGGCGGCAGCTTCAACGCGTTTCGAACGCGTGCCAGCGCTGCGCACGCCTCGTGGCTGCGTTCGGTGTGAGTTGCTGCGCGGCGCTCGCGTACCCCCACCACGCGTTTGTAAAAAATACAACGACTAGTACCTGCGCCGACGCCGCGCTGACGGGTCGCATGCCAGCGCGCGCGACGCGCCTGCTTCGCGCACGCCACGCGACGCGCTGCCCGAGTTGTCTGCGGCGACTGCGGCGCGTCGCGTGCGCGAAGCAGCTCGAACGCGTGCCCTGCGCAGGCACGCGTTACTTTTTGGTGTGCCGGTTTAAATTTGATTTGTTGTTTAACAACATGCGCGGGCCCGCGTTCAAAGCGCGACGCGCCTGACACGCGTTTGGTGTGCCAAAAGCTTAATTCTGCAGCTTATTTTTAATGCAATGAGCTCAATAAAATTGTAAGTCTTTCCAAGACAGCCGTCTGTCACAACTTAGGAAACATTTATTATTCTTAATTTGAATGCAAACCCATAAAGAATACATATATGTATGTATGTCTACTAACCTCTACAGCACTATTATTCTATTAACAAAATTCGACTAAAGTCGAAGACTCACACAAGCAATTGTTTGTTTTAAACTTTCGCGATGTTCACACATAAATCACCTAATACCACACAAGCATGTAGGTTTATAATATTTTGTGTTTGAGAGGGTCCCTGGACGGTTTAGATTCACAATTGCTCCCGGTAGGTGGTGCTGCGAAGCCAACGTTCGGTCTGTCAACTACATAGAGGAAGACCGCTCAAGTTAGATTCGCCAGTGTCATTTCGTCGACGAGTTTACCGGCGTTTTATAAGAATAACACCCCAAGCTATCCCTTTTACTCTTCACAATTTACGCGGAAACGACTAACGTAACTTCAATTTGAGGATTAAAACTGTAAGCCCGTATTGATTTTGAATTAGGGGTCAATTTGGAAGTATAAATTACGACCGTGGATGGAAAAACATAGTTAGAATGTTAAAGTGCTTTTTAAAGGCTTTAGGTTAATAATATTTGTAAATACACAGCGGAGGTTAGGTAATAGTTCAGTTACAAGCAAGTAGAAAATCAAACATCACTACCATTTAATTTTTAAAGGAAGTTACATTAATGTAATTAAACTATTCGGTTAATATTACCCGTAATCAACCGTTTTAGAAATGGTTCAGATTTATTTCGTTTTAACAATAAATCGCAAATTGAAACACGTTGCATTAGGTTTCTTTCAGTGAGTTCGTGTGGCACCCAAATATCGAGCTTTTTCTTGTACCCAGACTTTTGTAAATGACGTAACACTGTTTTGTGATCAATATCCAGTTCTTCAACAATGTCGTAACTACTAATATGTCGATCTTGCTCAACTTTTTCATAGATGGCATTGATTTTATCAGTAACAGGGCGTTCAGAGCGAACCTCATCTTTCACACTAAAATTTCCGGACTTAAAACGCTTTAAACCACAATTGTGCTACTCTTATTGATACCGCATTAGGTCCATAAAACGCATACATTTTATTCGCGGCATTAGTCGCATTGTAATAAAACTTTAAAATGTACCAAATTTCTTCGTCACACACGTCCATTTTGATAGCTCAAAAACAATTGAAAAATGCCGGGAACCAGTTTTTTTTTAATTTTATTGTATTTCAGAATGTTGACTTTTAATGGTATTAAAACCAGCCAGGTACATTTAGTATAGACGAAGAGGTTTGATTACAACTTATACGGTCCAAATACGAAAATACTTTGCCCCGACCTATTAATTAAGTCGGTGAATTAGAAGGCGAGTTGTATTACATAGATATATAGTTATTGTGGTTTAGAAACTCCATTACTACGTCCAAAATATTATTGCGCATCGAGTTCAGACTACGAATTGAATATGATCAGTGGTTGTACCACATTTAAATTCTTCTACATAAATTACTGTGTGTAGGTGGTAGGTCAGAAAATGAATGCAGCAACGAAAGCTTCATTCGCGTGAAATTAGCATAATTTCGCGGTAAAAGCTCTCTGACGCCGCTTCAGCCTTTGTGTTAAATAAGAAGGGATCAACTTTGCTTTGTACCTTCTCCATACAATCTACGCCAATTGTTTTAAAATTTCATACTGAAAACGAGGTTAGCCTTTGGTAACCTTGCCTAAGAAGTAAGCGGTCCCGGGTTCGAATCTATAATATCTATAATATTCGTATTATGAGCACGAGTATTTCCTGAGTCATGTTTTGTATTTAAGTATGCATTTCTCTATACATTTGCAATCTCAAGACTGCAAATTCATTGCTTAGCCTGACGACCAGCCCCCTATTTCACTAAGTTGACATTGACAGGTGACATGTGACAATTCGGGGTACATTGCGATTTATTATGACAAATATCCATATAGAAACTCGTCGAATTTACAGTTCGTTCGTTCAAATAGTGTGCAGTACGGTTTACTAATGATTCGCAAGCGCACGTTTCGCAAACTGTTTCATTTCGCAATCATTTCATGAGGCCAAACGCTTTTTTTTTCTGAAATTGTTAATATTTCTGGATTTTTGTAAAACTAACCTAACGTATAGGGTTCTACACGATGATCCTGCAATATTTACAGTTTCGGTAAAAAAAGCCAAATATTTTATTGAAGACTTCATTTCTTGATATTGTTCATAGTTCTATCCTAACCTTACCTATAAATATGTATAACAAATTAACTATGCATTTATTACAAGCTTCAGCTTAACACAGCTTTCAGAAAAAAAAAAAAGAAAATGTTATATTGCTTTCTAATCTTCTATTAAATAGCTTTTACATCGTTGCAAATATAATAATATAACACTTAATGGACAAAATAACGAGGCGGTAAATAAAAACGTTTGCAACAATTACCGAGTTAATCTCAAAGCAAGTTTTACACAGCTGAAACCGCAACTCGGCTGTCTGCAAATAGGAAAGTGCCTTGCTCACGGTGCTTGTTGAACTTTAACTTACAATTTTCTCTAGCATTATAAGGATTAACGTGCATTTTTCATTAGATAAAGCTAATATGCTAAGTTCTGAAACATGAAACGTATTATCTGCATCTTTTGGGGCAGGGGCGTTTTAATAATATTGTTTGTTTAAATTGTTGTAGACTGGAACACGGTACAACCCTCCTGTGGATTTATTTTTTAAATCTTGGGAGGCTTGCAGACCGGTAGCTCTAGTCTCATATTTTTTTCCCTATAATAATAATAATAATCCAGCCTATATACGTCCCACTGCTGGGCACAGGCCTCCACTCACAAAGAGAGGGTTTGGCCTATAGTTCCCACGCGGGCCCAGTGCGGATTGGGAACTTCGCACACACCGTCAAATTACTTTACAGGTGTGTGCAGGTTTCCTCACGATGTTTTCCTTCACCGAAAAGCTCATTGTAAATTTACAAATTATATTTCGCACATAAATTCCGATAAACTTAGAGGTGCGAGCCCGGATTCGAACCCACGACCCTCTGCTTAAGAGTCGGCAGGTCAAACCACTAGGCTACCACGGCTTTTTTTTCCCTAAAAAGGTTTTAATTGGTTTATAAGTTATTATATTTTTATATATATTTTTGGCATCAAAAATCTAACGCGCGGATTGGGTGAAATTTTCGACAAACAAATGTCACTCTCGTGTCACATCACCGGGTCTCTGTTATGCAAACTTTTTATTTATTATTACCTAATATTATTATAGAACGAAATCTTAAATAATACCTAAACTGTAGAGTTACAATAATGAGTACACATGCCACACTGGCTTATGTGTGTAGGTAGGAATAGGTATTTTTGGTTTTAGTATAAAAAATCGATGAAAATTCGGTTTCGACCCGATGCTTTTTAACATTTTTTTTGATATTGTTCTTGTATGGCTTTTGGGAGTAAATTTATTGCTTCACGTAGAATGTAATAAAACAATATAAATCTAAATTCACATATTTGTTTGTTTAGCCTTAGCAATTGTTCGATAGTAAAAGAATTCTATCAGAACCTATACGGTTCAAAACTTCATAATAGGTAAAGGCTCAACGAGTGTCGTTTTATTTGCATTGCCCCTGAGTCACCAAACAAATGACGTCACAAAACAAACATGGCCGCTCAAGTAGAACGTGAAGAAACATCGCTAGGCACCTTGTTAAGTTTTTGTTGTTCTTTTTGTTTTATTGTGAGGGGAAAAGTTTTAAGCAGGCTTAAGTTGAACTCCCACGTTTATGATGAAAAAGTAATTGCACAATATGATAATTCAGATGTTAAATGAGCTTTTTAAGCGTAATTGGGGGTAAGGTATAAGGTCGCATCTTAAAGAGAACAATGGGGAATGCGGCAAACATTATAAACAGAAATACTATAAACGAGGAAACAAGTTAGATCCCTAAATTACGTCACACGAATTTCATAATTTTTTGATCCCCCACGTGCTTGTTACTTTCATTTGTGAAATATCTGGTGACCGTCAAATATTTTGCAATTTTTCATCTAGGAATGATTAAATTAAAACAGCATTTCCGAAAATTTTTGATTTTGACATGTGACAAGTCATTTATAAACCGTATTTAAAAGTAAATAAAATGTTATCAAGTCAACTTTGAACCAGTTACCGTTAAAGAAATGGACTGAAATTTGGAAAACATGTAAACCTGATGATGCAATATTATAGTATTTAAGAGTTAATTTGATAATAGAGTCGGAAGGTGGCAACAGTGTCTCCGCTAACCTCAACCTAGATCCTCAAGCTGGGACTCGTTACTTTGGTCTTGATAAGCAGAAGAGAACTTCACAAAAGAAAAAGCAGTCGGCGACAAAAGCTTGTCCCAATACAATACAGCACAGCACAGCACAACACAGCACAGCACAGCACAGAACCAGCACAGCACAATACAACACAACACAATATAAATAATCTTTACTAAACACCATAGTAATTACAACACGGAAATTAAATACAAAAGAAATGTAACGGTGTATGTGGCGGTTTTATCGCTACATAGCGATCTCTTACAAACAACTTTACAAAGAAGAGAAGTTAAAAGATAAACAAAATTTGGTAGCCGGAGCAAACTATGATAGTTAAAACAACCTAAAAATACAAAATAAATATTAAATACACATAAGAACACAAATATGTATATAAATAAATACATAGGTACCAATATAACGAGTAAAAATCATGGAAAATAACGATTTCGTCATCGTCCTGAGAAAGTAACAGTAAGCGTACCTAATTAATTTCTGACCGAAATTTATTCCGTATCATTTTGCAATGTCTCAGGAAAGTTCAACTTTAATTATAGATACCTTTCTTATTATTGTATCCGCGACCGTTCCCAGAAGTGACGGGTTTAATCTTGTTATAAGTAGCTATATGGTTGAATCTATGTCAAGGGAGGCTTGGCTCGCTATGTGGCGGTATTATGATGGCATGACTCCGCTACCGAATATCGACCACTGCTTTACACCGGTATAATACTAACACAGATATCGACTGATATGGTAGATATGGCTTTGTTTAGGAAGTAGTAAATTTGACTTTCACGGCGTAATAATAAGTTGACGGTTATAATTCTAAGTCAACTAACACTGTAGGATTTTTCTGTTTTTTTTTTCCATAACATAAGTTCTTTCCTGTTTGAACATAGACTAAGTATTATCTCTTTGTCCTGAGTAGGGCGTATCCAGCTGCGACACAATTTTTAACTACTTCGACGACGCGGTTAGCCTAGTTGGTAGTGACCCTGCCTACGAAGCTAGCGGTCCCGGGTTCGAATCCCGGTATGGGCAAATATTTGTGTGATGAGCGCGAGTATTTGTTCCTGAGTCATGGATGTTTTCTATATATTTAAGTATGTATTTCTTTATATAATTAAGTATATCGTTGCCTGGTACCCATAGTACAAGCCTAGAGCTTAGCTTGGGACGAAGTCAATTTGTGTGAGATTGTCCCTGATATTTATTTATTTACTAGTAATGTTGCTGTTTACGAATTGTACATTGTGTGAAATTATGTTCAGTAAATAAATAATTATTATTATTGCAGGAATATGTACTCAATTAGCGCTATTTTCTATTAGGATGACTTTATAATGATTGGTCGGAAGTTACAAAAATGTGGATTTGGTGCAAAAAGCATGCATAGCATGAAACATAAGGTAAGTATAAAACAAGGCATAAATTAAAAACAACCCGTCGTAAAACCTTTGCGTATAAATCCTTTTTATCAACTCAGATTACAGCTGATAAGATAACTCTTCACTGTTTCAACCATGAAACTTTAGTTCAGATCACTTCTGAAGGGCAATCATTTTTTTTTCATTTGTTAGGAAATCAAACGCATATTCTAAAAAAATCAACCCGCTATGTTTTACGGTTCAAAAGATACAGCTCTTTATAGTTAGGACAGATGGACGGACGGACAGCGTAGGCTTAGTAATAGGGTCACGTTTGACCCCCATTGGGTACGGAACCCTAAAAGCACATCATCTGTTTTGATCCTGGGTGATGACATACTTGCAAATAGTAAATAGTAATAGAGTAAGAATAGTAGTTTTCGTTGACAAGTTGTGTAGGCCTTTGCTCTGCAGTGGGACACAAACACAATAAAAAGTAGTAGTCCTAAAGTAGGTTGGGAGTCTATTGCGACGCTTCTAACAACGGAGTTGGTGCTATACTAACACAGGTTTTTCAAGAGCTGATAATATTTAAGAGTAATTATATATTTAAATTAAACTGCTTTTTAAGCCGTTTAAAGGAAAAGGAAATAATGGGGTTGGACGCTTGTAAATAATAAATTTCCCTTACTTCCGAATATAACATGGCGCACACATGCTACCTTTTAATGTACGGCGGGATGGTAGTTTATAGCTAATCCTAAATAGGGTGAAGCGGTTCTTCACGCCTGGACAGCTTTTATCTCTATACAAAGCTCAGGTCCGATCAGGCATGGAGTACTGCAGTCACCTTTGGGATGGTTCAGCTAAATATTAACTAGCCATACTTGACTCGGTGGAACGCAGAGCTAAGAGACTCATCGGCCACGACTTTCTTGAAAAAGCTAAGCTTCACAGCCTAGCTCACCGCCGGAAAGTTTCCTGCTTGTCGGTGTTCTACAGACTGTACTTCGGGGAGTGTGCACAGGAGCTCCACGAGCTAATACCGCCGTCTCCTTTCTACCATCGGACTTCCAGGCACACCGCGGGATGCTATCCGTACCTGGTTCAAATTCCGCCTTTTCGAACGAAGCGTTTTGCATCATCTTTCATAATGCGTACTGAAAAAGAGTGGAATGCGCTTCCGGCGTCTGTATTTCCGAGTGCATACAATCTGAACCTATTTAAAGCTAGGGTGAATAGGCATCTTCTGGGTGAGCTCGCTACATCGTAGACTGAGTCTTCGTCCTCCAAGGGCAAGAGTTAGTCAAGAGCAAACCCATAATCGATAAAAAAAAAGTTTGTTTGTTATAGAGGGTAAGGCAGGGCTATAATTTAATCTTAGTATTTCTCGCGGTTGTTTTTTCCTTTAATAGCTGCGAAAGACGCCCCGTGGCAAAATAGGTAAAGTATTGGCTTTATTTATCTATAATGTTTATCTGTATCTACAAATAAAAATCAATTGCCGGCAGGTATGACGGATCATCATTATCAGCCCGTACTAGCCTACTGCTGGACAAAGGCCTCTCCCACACGCCACTGCTCGCTTCCGTTGTACGTCGCCAGGGTCAGTTTGGTTTGGCGGCCGATCGTAACCCGGTGATTCTTACCCCCCGCCCCGCCGTCACCACGAGCGCCGCCTTGGTCAGGAATAGCGGGGCTGCCGGGGATGTAATTGGTCGATTCCTACACAGCTCCTCTCCGCTCCGCTCGTCTCCGCTTCTATGGAAAGGCAGCCTAAAACAATAGCGCGGTTTAGTTTAAACTTGTTTGAACTAAAGGTCGCACGCCACTGGTGAACAGGCCACAGTAATTCATAATTTATTAGCTGTCTCCTTTGTAAACCGTCACAACCACTTAAAAGGCAATAAGGGTGTGTCTACATCCGCACGATAGCTGTCGATCGGTCGACAGACAAGTGAGATCAGACTTTAGTCCCGAGATGATATAACGATTTTTAATTTTTGACAGAAATAAAGTCTTACGCCATAATTTAACTTAATTCTAACGCCTGAAGTGATTTTGATGATTTTACAATACGAGTAGTTGTTTAAGATCATAAAATGCAAGGTTTTCTCAGCAGGGGAGCAGTGCTTTCTTAAAAGACAAACGGCGGTATTTTAATGGTAATTCTCATTTCAAAAAATTAAAATTCACTTCCACTGATGTCATTTTCTTTCCAATTACTATATTTAAAACCTTAGGCAAAACATTCATATTTATTACACAGATATTATATAAGTATAACAGATTTAAATGTTGATGTGATTCAGATGTATGATATAGGGCAAGAGTCAAGAGCAAACCCATTATCAATAAAAAAATGTTTTCTAAAAGAATTAAATCCCTTTGTGCAGGTTTCACAGAAACTGAAGTAAACTATTCACGCCGCCCGACTAACTGAACTTTCTCCACGCAGCTTTTAAAATAAACTTTTTCCATTAGCATTCTTCTAGTCAGCAAGTACCTAACTTCCGTAAAAGTTCTTATTGTTTTAAGTGGGAAGTTTTTAGTTTTTATTTTTTATGATTTTTAGCTTATTCTAATGTATAATTAATGCTGATCTAAAAACCTAGACTATATTCGATACTTTGTTTGTAGGTATAGGATAAAGTGTATCGGTGTTCCCTCAGGAAACCTCACATTTTCTAAGATAATGTAAAACACTGTAAAAATTATTACAATCTGATTCTTACACCAAAAAATCTGATTTTTACGCCAAAGAATAATAACATTGTTCTGCATGTATTTTAATAAAAATCAACTAAAGTTTGTATCTAAGACAATGGAAACTTGGGTGATAAAAAAAAACATTTTTACTTCTTAACGAACGAGCCTCTGTAAAATCTTTTATCTAAACTTTTGTAACAGCTTCTGCCACGATAATTTTTTTGTAGAACCGCAACGAAAGAATTTTTAAATAAAAATGCGTGACCCAAATAACGAGAATCCAAGTCACAATACGGTTACGTTGGCAGCTTCCCTGCTGTTCTGCCCTTCCTAAGCCAAAAGGTGGTATCTAAAATCGACTAACCGAACCATTTTCAATCTTTATCGCTTTTCAATACGGTCGCAATTTCAAATGAGAGATATTAAACGTAAAGCCATTATTTCTTTAGAATGTATTGTTCGGTTGGTACTAATTCACCGCGGCACGCACGGTTGTAAATATTTGATACATTTCCGGTTCCGCTAATACGCCATGAAGGTTCTGATTAATCAAATATTTATCGCTGAGCCTTTTACCGACGACAAGCCTTCGGAATTATTATTTTATTGTTAATGTTATTACATTGTTTATGTTTTTTTTTGCCTGCGACTCCGTCCGTGTACAAGTCGTTTATCGCTCAAGAACTAAGTATCAAATATTTCGGGATCGAAAAAACTCTTATGTCTCATGGGATAAAATCTATCTGTGTGCCAAAACTTCACCCAAACCCGTTCAACCGTTAAACTTGTTAGGTCCGCTGATCTAATTTATTGATCGAGGTTGATCAGATGGGTGTGGACACACCCTTGGTGCTTTGTTGTGACCACTCTAATTGTATGTAATTGTAGGTATGTTTAGATGTAAACAGCACATCAATGATGTAATAATTGGTCGTCGTTTAAAACAACAAATAATAGTGGTTTAAAGTGGATCATCATCAGTAGATCATTGCTTGTTTCTATGAGAAAAAGGAATTTTAAATGTCTGTCTCGTTCGCCCTCTGATTACGTATTAAGCATGCCTACAACTGATTTAGGTGCCAACGATATAAGTTTATTATTTCCCTAAAATATAAGCAGTAAACCACTGTTCCCCACCGATCCACTGTGCCCCACCGTCCCAAGAAATAAAGATAAACTTTTTCGCAGACGGAGTCGCGGGCAAAAGCCTTGGCACAAAATACCAAAACACTATTCAAAGTGCTCCAAAAGCTAAATTATACTTCTGTTAACCTTTTAAAGTATTTCTGCGTCATAAATTACTATGTATTTCACAGATACGTGAATAAAACAACTACAATTCCACTGCGTGGGTGTTGCAAGAGCGATGAACTTTCAAAGGAAAAGTACACTTTTTAATTATGTGTATTATAAGCTCGTATCTCATACAAACATTAGTAGTAAAACAACCTTATGTCCCTTGATATAAAAATGGAATTTAAAACTAAACAAAGTGACATACGGCCTTGTAGTATCAACTAGCGCAACTGAATTGTTATGTGTTTTCGAATAGTTTTGTTATTGGATTAAAACAAAACGATCGTACTACGATCGTAGGTACGAGTATGTTTATGTTTTAATTTGATGGAAACTTCACATAAGTATTATTATAATTACCGACTAGTTTTTGCAATACTATCGAATGTTTCCGGATAAAAAAAACCGGTCGAGTATTATGGACTCGCGCAACGAGGGTTTAGTATTTATGTCCGTACTTCAAAAATATCTATTGCAGCCACAGTCATACCTAATAGCGGTGTTCGACACTGCCGTATGCCGCTTGAACCCGCCGCCCTCGTAAGTAGATGGTTGTGATTCCTGCGCTTGGCTCAATATAACGTGTTCGTGGAGACGAATACGTTCCACCGGGGTCAAAGTGGGTCGTCGAGGACCCGAATGTCTTTCTTGCTACCCAAGCTCTTGCACGCCAGTTTTGTACGTTAAAAGTGAAAAATCTGGGAATAGACTTAGCTTACTTGCTTACTTAACTGTAATTAGCAATATACACGTATGCATCTGTTTCTCGACAACGGCTCCTACATATGTAATAGGGCCGTAATAGGCCGCGCGTAAAAGGGCCCGCTTTCTATGAGCGTCTACCCACCGACTTAAAAAATGAATCTTCGGATGAAAAATTTGGTCGCCGACTTAAAGATCTCTTATTGACGCAATCACTATATTCTGTAAAATAATATAGTGATAACTGAGTAAACAATTTGTGTTTTTATTTATTCTGACTTATTATTTGACATTGGCAACATTAAATTTCATTTTTGTCTTTGACATTGTGACTGTAGCTATCGAGCTATGTTTTTATTTTATTTTTATTGTTTCTTTGCTTAATTATTATTATTATTTTTGACATTGACTTTTTACATTTTGACATTGCGAATTTTTCTATTATTTTATTTTAATTGTGTTATTATTATTTTTTTATTTTTTATACTGACGATCTTATTGTGAATTCATTGTTATTATGTGACAAAGAATAATGTAATTTTCAATATGAAATAAATGCCTACCTACCTACCATAGGGTTGAGTTCACCCCTTATTTGTTAAGTCATACGATATAGCGACAGTTTAAAGTTTTATTTTTCTTGCACTAACATAGTAAGTTTGCCTACAGCTGTAACTGTTGCGTGAGGTTCGTGACAGCGTCTGACAGTACTGAAGCATTGCCCTATTCGTGCGTGTGTCGAGTGTATTCATTATTTTTTTATTTATAAAATGTACAACAATAATCATTTACAACGAAACAAACTTATATATAAATTAAACGTTAATTCTACTATGATTAAAAATGATACATTGATGTAAGAGGTTTTTTATGAATCTCATACTAGGCAAAGCCTGTTTAAGTATATACATATACCTACATAAATGTAGTAGCCAGCACGACAAAAATAATTCGCTGTTGTAGTTTAGTAGGAATTGTGAATACAGTATAAAAATGTCTTTGCTGTGGTTCGGTATAAATGAAAAAAACCTTCACTTCGACCATATAAAGTGGGAACATGTGTTGCCATACAAAAACCTTAATGTAATTTTTTTTATATGTAATGTATAATTTTATTCTGCAGAAGAAAGTGTGACTTAAGCCAAATTCGGCAAATTTATTAAAAAATTTAATCTGTTTTTTTACTTACAGGTAATGATTGGACCCACACCAGGTAACATCCAACTGTCTACGGATTCTATGACTCTGTTAGAGTTAGGATTAAGTTAGTACAGGGGGCAGCACTGGTTCACCGTAGATGTACGAGTATCATAGATAGCTAAGGCATGTACTGTTGGTTTGGTACCTTATCTGTGTACTTTTAGATAAAAATAATAAAATTTGCTTGAAAACGACCAAATTATCCGGGATAAAAAGTATGCTATATATTAATCCAGGGTATAAGCTCCATTCCAAATTTAAAACCAAATCCATCCAGCCGTTGCAGCGTGACAGAGTAACAAACTAACACACACACACAAGAAAGAAAAAAAATAAGGTCACCAACATAGTATAAATATAGCTAAACGCCGCACTCACACAGACGCAAGTCTCAACGAGACCTCTTAGCGGACATGGCAGTGCTGTCAGTGGCGGGTGTCTGTGAGTGCGACGTTTTGAACGTTTGTTCAAAGTTTCTTTACTGCTTTAGCTATATGTGACTTTCTCAATATAAAGGTACCTTATGGAAGAAGGCAGTTACGCTCTTCTTATTCTTGTAACTATACGAATACTATGGTAACAGTTCTAATAATGACAATGGTTGGTCATCATTTTCATTGAACTTTGTGTCTTGTGTTGCAGTGTGACTGTCAAATAAATGTTTTGAGTTTGAGTTTTAATAACGGCGTAACCGCCTGCCTCCATGAGGTCCCTTTATATTGAGAACGTCACATATTTATACTGTGTCACTAATCTGAGCCCTTAGCCAAGACGCCCATCGCTGACTAGCGTTTCTATTCGTTTCATTTTTAAACCAATCGCGTCACTGGTAGATCACGTGACTCCGTATGACGTGATCTACTAGTGACGCGATTGGTTTAAAAACGAAACGAATAGAAACGCTAGTTAGCGATGGGCATCTTGGCTAAGGGCTCTGAACACGAGCGCCGTCACAAGGTTTGTATTAAGGTAGCATTTATGAAAAGTTAAAAAAACAAGTGTAATGCTGTTACTATGAACGGTCACAGGAGTCATCTTAGCTAGATTGACCAAACTATAGGTTAGATTATTCGAAAATTATCCACTGTTTCATGTCACACAGCTGTAATAACCCACACCAATGTCAAATATTGTATTGCATTGTCGCGTGCGGCGATTCTACATATTTGCACCGCATTCGTGTCGCCATGAATTATAATTTAGTAAATGTGATCAAGCATTCGGTGCCGGCAAGTAGCAAATGTATGCAATTTGAACGGGCAGGCGTGTCGCGGGCCTAGAATGATAATACAACAGCCATGTGACGAAGTCGCATGACTCGTTCTTTGTTGGTTGAGGAGCTGGCGACAAACTTGAAGGGGTTTGAAGGTCACAGCACACATATCAACTCGGAAAGGGATCGTCACCCTATCAACTTTGACGACGCAGTTAGCCTAGTTGGTAGTGACCCTGCCTACGAAGCTAGCGGTCCTGGGTTCGAATCCCGGTATGGACATATATTTGTGTGATGAGCGCGAGTATTTGTTCCTGAGTCATGGATGTTTTCTATATATTTAAGTATGTATTTCTCTATATAAGTATGTTTATCGTTGTCTAGTACCCATAGTACAAGCCTAGGAGCTTAGTTTGGGACTAGGTCAATTTGTGTGAGATTGTCCCCTGATATTTATAAAAAAAAAAAAAAAAAACTCGAGCCGTTCAGTATCATTTGTATGAAACTCCCTACTGCAACGCACACTAATCAGCACCGTAACGGCATCGCCTCGCCTCGGAACAATAAGGTGACTGGTGATGATCCCTTTCCGAGTTGATATGTGTGCTGTGACCCTTAGGCACTTGGAAATTATAAAAAAATACTATAGCAATGATAGTGAATCTGGAATCACGAGTCTGGCTTTTACGGTCATTTTGTTAAGAGGAGGTGTATTATGTGCTTAAAGTCTTTATGCGTACCTATGTACAGTCAGTCATATATTATCAGTCAGGCAGATATTTTATATTATTTTTACAGTTTTATATAATGCTAGAATAATTAGTATCATTGTAATTTTTTATTTAAAAAAATGACTAACTGTTGAGTTTCTTGCGGCGCTTCTTCTCAGCTGTGGTCTCCTCTTGGGAAGCGCTGGTAGATTTTGACGTGTAAAAGTGCCCGTGCGGCCTACTTACTGAATAAATATCTTTTATCTTTTTTTTTATCCAACATTGTTCTCAAAAATACCTGACACGTCTCTGACGATCTGTCGCATCAGCTGGTAAAATTTTACTTTTGTACATATTTGAGGACTTCATTAAAAAATTCGTTATTTTTGTAACGAAAGTTAACTATATGATTCTCTCTCTCTCCTTATTTAAGAGCTAAGCCCTTGTCGGCGGAGTAACCGCCAACCGTTCCGGACTTCTGTCAACTGCTTGACTTTCTGGTACGACACGACTTTAACCTTCTGTTTTATTTGCTCTATGTAATTTCTCCTTGGTCTTCCCCTGCTTCTTCTTCCTTCTATCTTTCCTCGAAAAGATCGTGTTACTATATGATTGTATGACTGATTTTCGTTAAAGGAAATATTAAACACCTTTTCAACTGAGTCATTAGGTAACTATTTTTTTTTAATTAGCAGCTGACGACGCGACATATGTAAGATGACATAAATACATAGAAAATAAGTCCAAATGTATGTAAATGATGAGCGGGTCTAGTCGCATACATATTGTTGGCATAATGCAATGTTAGTCATGATATTTTTTAGTCATACACCCTTTTAACTGAAATTACAGGATTTAATAAACATCCATCCTGTGATTAGTTAGGTTAGGTTATCATCATATCATATCACCCGAAAGACGACCACTGCTGGACATAGGCCATAGGTTAGGTCATTTAAATAAAAATCCTGGGAAAATAACGATATCTTGAAAAAATGTACCTATTACGACTTAAAAACACATTATGACTAATAATATGTATGCAACCCCATATGGACCCATGTAAATGACTTCTCCTTTTATCCCACAAAGGTTATTTGTTAGACCGTACTTAAGAAGTACTTAAACTACAGGTCCACAAAGTTAAAAGCCACTCGTTTGCAGGTTTTAGGTTAACGACTTAACTTACAAGTCCTTGAGCGAGTAACTTGCTTCAAATAGTTACTTATACTCTAGGAGTCAACGACATAATGTGGCAAAAAAGAGTGATGTGATCGGCGAAAGTACAATATTTTTAATTGGCTACAGTTTTTGGATGAAAATTTACTTTTAATTTTTTCAAACTCAAACTCACAATATTTATTTGTCAAACACACTGAAACACAACAGACAGTTCAACTTGTTTGCCAAGCTTTAAAAAAACATCATGGTGCTTTTATTGCAATCTACAGGCCAAAAAAAAAGATAAAATATATTTATTCAGTAAGTAGGCCGCAAGGGCACTTTTACACGTCAAAAACTACCAGCGCTTCCCAAGAGGAGACCACTGCTGAGAAGAAGCGCCGCAAGAAACTCAACAGTTAGTCATTTTTAAACATAGTTTATACTAGCGGATATTAAAGCGAAAGACTGCGTTTGAGTTGGTAGCAATTATATATTTGTCTTTTTACATCCATGTAAAAAAATACTTAGTAAAAATTAGAGATGAAACTCTTCCACATTAGCATGTAAGTAACGATAAAAAAATAAATCGTTGCGCTGTAAACGCCATCCGTAATCAGTTTATACTGCGTGGTCTTAGGGCCGTTCTAACAAACTGATCTTGGCTGAGTCCGTCTCAAGATGCATCCAAAATGACAGTTTGCTATGGATTGACGTCTACTTTGACGTGTTTTGAGACGGGAATCACAGTCGAGATGAGTTTATTAATACGGCCCTTAGGCTGCCTTTCCATAGAAGCGAAGACGAGCGGAGCAGAGAGGAGCGGAGCTGTGAAAAGAGGTATGTGATTCCACTGAGGCGGAAACTACTAAACAAATTTGATACAGTCGTCACCGCTTGACTGTTTCCATTGAAGCGGAGCGGAGTCGAGATGTGGATTACAACCAATGTGATTGGTCGGTTCCTACACGGCTCCTCTCCGCACCACTCGTGTCCGCTTGACTGTTTCCATTGAAACGGAGCGGAGACAAGATGTGGATTACATCCAATGTTATTGGTCGATTCCTACACAGCTACTCTCCGCTCCGCTTGTTTCCGCTTCTATGGAAAGGCAGCCTTAGTTTGGTTTTATGGTTAAAAGCAATACAATTGCATTGTTAAATTATATTGATCTCTTTAAGTGGATGCAGCAAACCAAAACCAAAATACTACGTTGCGATCAGGAGTCGACACATCATGCCACTAAATAGCCACGCTTCTAATTTCCTTAACATAATCAAGTGCTTCTTACGTGTCGTTGCCTCCTAGACTATCCTAGACTAAGTACAGCAACACACTAATAATGAGTTCTTATGACATTTAAACGCCATACGACGTTGAACTTTATTATCATGGCAGTAAGGCAGTTGAAATGCAGCAGTGGCTATGTTTTTCGAAATGGCGACACTATTTAAAACGGGGTAGAGAAGGCAATGAAATGAAATAACGTAAGTCGCGGTTTTAGTAGTGTCGGGTACTTTTGCACCTAACTTCAATGGAATAAGGTGGTGCAAAAGTGTACATAATATCTTTATGGGTACCTACTCTAGTAATGGTTGTATTGTGTTTTCGTTTTTGATGAGATGTGACAAATATAAAACTAAAAAGTTAGGTAATATAATAATACGTTGCATCTTGTAATAAAATTGTAAATTATAAAATATGGTAAGTACCTATGTTGTTTAAGTATACAAAATAAACTATTTTGCTAATTCATAAAAGGTTAATTTTAAACCTATGTAATTTACGTTTTTTTTTCAAACCTAATTTGGTACTTTTATAAACCGGGGAATTTGGTACGAAATCCTAAACAAAATGTTAGGTATTGTAATTGATAATGGAAAAAATAATAAATTTTTTTTTTTTTTTTTTAATAGCCTGTTTGAGTGTCCCACTGCTGGGCAAAGGCCTCTCCTCTTGATCTCCATGACTCCCTATTCGGTGCTTCTTCCGGCCAGTTCCCAAGAAATGCGTCCAAGTCGTCCCGCCATCTCCGTTTAGGCCTGCCCCGTCTGCGTCGCCTATTTTGCGGCACCCACTTGGTAGCTACACTAGCCCACCGGTCTGGGTGCATGCGGCAGACATGACCGGCCCAATCCCATTTCAGCCTGGCGGTTTTTTCGCCAACATCGGCTATGCGTGTTTTGGAGCGCAGTGTGGTGTTCCGGATACGGTCTGTCCTTTTAACACCTAAAATGCTGCGCTCCATGGCTCGCTGGCAAACCTTCAGTTTGGACTTCTGACCCTCAGTGAGTGACCATGTTTGGGCACCGTATTAAAATTTATTTTTAAAAATGTTTTGTTCCCAACGAATTATGGAAACGGTCCCTTAGTCTCGTTTAGCTATAAATATCTTATATCCTATACTATTAAACGAGACATTATGTTTGCATAAGTATAGGTATATTTATTGTAATCAACTAATCACGTTCTCGAAAACGGCTCTAACGATTTCAATGGAATTAGCAATATGGAAGTTTACGGGGGCGAAAGATCGATCTAGCTAGGTCTCATATGTGAGAAAATTCGTTTTGCGGGTTCGATCCCCAGCTATGGACAGGTTTTTTTTTTGTTTACATTTTGATATTTTTCGTGTAAATATTTTGTTTTTGTTTTTGTGTAGAAATCGATGAAAATTCGGTTTCGAGCCGAGCGACGCTCGGTCTCCCAGGTACTGTGTATAACGCGACAAATAAAGACACATTTTTGACGACGCAGTTAGCTTAGTTGGTAGTGACCCTGCCTACGAAGCTAGCGGTCCCGGGTTCGAATCCTGGTAGGTATGGGCGAGTATTTGTTCCTGAGTCATGGATGTTTTCTGTATATTTAATTATGTATTTCTCTATATAAGTATGTATACGTTGCCTGGTACCCATAGTACAAGCCTAGAGCTTAGTTTGGGACTAGATCAGTTTGTGTGAGAATGTCCCCTGAATTTTTTTAAGACAATCTGAATGATAACGGGCTAATTTCTGTAGTCTAATTTCTATTGTTAACAATTAAACCCACACATATTTGAATTTCCACATCCTACGCAGGCCCCAGCTCATCATCACTGTAATCAGAGACAATGAAGACAATAAAGGCCTCCCCGGGGATCGATACCCCGATATCCGCCACAAGGCCCGCTATTTTGGTACGCGGTCGCCAAATTAGAACTTATCCTCCCCAGCGCTTATCCTTTTTAATGACCAGTGAAGCACTTCAACTGTCTTACGATTTCTTATATTTGCCCACGACATTTAACGTTATTCGCCCGGGAACTACTCACTAATTTCTTGTGTCCTAAACACGTTGAATGGGAGATAATTTTTGCTAACCTGGGACTATCGAGTAGATATTATTATTATTATTATTTGACGACGCGGTTAGCGTGGTTAGTAGTGACCCTGCCTACGAAGCTAGCGGTCCCAGGTTCGAATCCCGGTATGGCCAAATATTTGTGTGATGAGCGTGAGTATTTGTTCCTGAGTCATGGATGTTTTCTATATATTTAAGTATGTATTTCTCTATATAAGAATGTATATCGTTGCCTGGTACCCATAGTACAAGCCTAGAGCTTAGTTTGGGACTGGGACAATTTGTGTGAGATTGTCCCTGATATTTATTTATTATTATAAAAATCGTATCGCGTACATTTACTTCACTTAAACCGACATGCTTATCATGAATTAGTCGACACTGCGCCTGCGCGCGTATAACTATTGTCTGTATGCCAATCTAGCGCGTGGGCCGCTTAAGTCAATGCCATACATCTTGGTGCAAAAAATAGGCCTCATTACTACGCGTGCCAGTAGCAACAGCATCCTGGAGCTAGTATTGTTTATGTTTTTTTTTAATGTTAAGTTGATGTTAAGTGACGACGAGGTCGAAGATGGTTCACGCTTACCCAGAAAATGCCTATTCACTCTTGCCTTGAAAACACCAAGGTTATAGGATTCCCGGAATACAGACGGAGGGAGAGCATTCCACTCCTTGGCAGTGCGAATAAGAAATGACGCAGCAGACCGCTTCCTCCGAACTGATGGAAATTCGACTACATGAGGATGGAAGCCCTCCCTGCGTCTGGAAGAACGATTGGAGAAAGTGGAGGGTTGGATGAGGTCGTGTAGTTCCTGGGCACACTCGTACACCTTGTAAAATACCGAAAGACAAGCGACTTTACGACGATGTTCCAAACTTTGAAGTTTGGTTTTGATGAGCGAAACGTCGCCTATGAGTCTCCTAGCTCTTCATTATCATATAATCATCTGTAGTTTAATGGGTGTGAAACTGCCAACGTGGGTTTCGTTAGGGCACAGTATGAATATAGCTAAAGCAGTAAAGAAACTACGAACAAATGTTCGAAACGTCGCACTCACCCAGACGCGCGTCGTATTGAGAACTCGCTTCTCAAAAATCGACCCTCGGATCAAACTCTTTTGCCAAGCGATACGAAGCTATATTGAGTGTTATAATATAGAGTGTATACTCGTATGAAGGAAGCAATCTAGTTTGTAATGGAGACGCGGTCGATTGATTGAACATAATCGAGTTTGGACCGGAGTTCGAAAGGCGGAGCGAGGCTGCAAGGGACAGGAGGTTTATGTATTCATATTCATACTAATATTCACATTTATTTTTATATTCATATTCATTCTATTACAGTGGTCTTACAATATGCACAATACACCTCCAATTTCGTTGACCATCTTATGGTAACAGTTTTTTTTTGGGGATAATAGTAGCCTATGTGTTGTATTTCGAGGTTGTCTTCATTCCTATCAAAGTCCGTTTAGCGGGCTTAGCATGCATGCAGCAGATGAAATTTGACAGGTGTCAGGGGAATTAATACATCTATTCCATATTGGAATGTAACAGTCAACACTTACGGCTTAAAATAAAAGTGTCCCGTCTGGATAAAATCGCTAAAGTCGCTTAGTGATAAAAGGTAATAAAAGTCAGGATGAGACACTTATTTTAAACCTTAAGCGTTAAGTCTAAAGTTAGAATATACAATAGATGTATTTATTTCCCTAGCACCCTGTCAAATTTTATCTCGCGCATGCGTGTTGAGCCCGCAGTCGTCTCAGCGTGAAGGTGTAACAAACAAACTAACACATACTTACTGCCGCACTCAGAGACGTCAATTAAGTTTTAAGTTTCATTAAAGTTGCTGCGTCTTATTCTATTGCTATAGCAAAGAAAGTGACAGCAGCTACTTTAATGAAACTTAAAACATAATTGACGTCTCTGAGTGCGGCAGTTATACACTCACAAAATTTACCATTTATAATATTATGGTACTTTTCAATAGCCCCTATAAAATGAATAAAAAATTTTGAAAATTGTGAAATTAAAATTTGAGAAATGAAATAAACCCGACGGTTCAACTTCACAACTCTGACAAGATGAAAAACTTGACACTTCAACACTTCAGAATGTCTGGCTTGGTGGCTTTGTGGCTTAGAGTGTCAACTCGTTATCGTAAAGTACTGACTTCAAACCCCGCTTTGTATCACGGAGCTTTTCAAACTAAAGTACATTTGCTCTTACTATGAAAGAAAAACATCGTGAGGAAACCTGCACGTTCGAACAGCTGGGTGCTTAAGAGTAATTGTGCGAAAGATTCTATAGGGTCAATTTATATCCGAAAGGGCTTATCTGTCCAAAGATAAGATAGTTAACATAAACTATTTCAACAGCTCTAGCTCCACTTTGAGTACTCCCCTATTTTGTTAATCCAGCTGCAACAGTAATCAAATGCAATAAACCATCGACGGTGCTGATTTGAAGTGCGCTTCTCTGATAACCGATAAAATTTTATCGTCCACTTATCTATAATAATAATATTCCAGCGTACGTCCACTGCTGGGCACAGGCCTCCACTCACAATGAGAGGGTTTGGGCTATAGTTGCCACGCGGGCCCAGTGCGGATTGGGAACTTCGCACACTCCGTCAAATTGCTTTGCAGGTGTGTGCAGGTTTCCTCACGATGTTTTCCTTCACCGAAAAGCTCATGGTAAATTTACAAATTGTATTTCAAAAGATAAAAAAAAAAAAGATAAAAGATATTTATTCAGTAAGTAGGCCACACGGGCACATCAATTCCGAAAAACTTAGACTTACACTTATCTATATAAATATACTGGGTGTTTTTATATTCGTCTTAAACATTTTGGGGGTTAAATCAGTAAGTCATACTGACCAACTTTCACTATGGGACCAACTCCGAAATCGCGAAAAAAAATTTGACCCTCCCATACAAAACATCGTCAGCTGACTAGCCAAAATGTATGGGATGGTAAATTTTTTTTTCGCGATTTCTGGGTTGGTCCCATAGTGAAAGTTGATCAGTATGACTTACTGATTTAACCCCCAAAATGTTTAAGACGAATAAAAAAAATATTATAATGAATCCCTATTTCCCTTGGTCACGCCATAACTTGAGATCGGCCTGGCCAATGCGGCTAATTTATTTCAAATATGGTGGACCCGGCAGACGTCGTCCTGCCCGATCGCAGAGCCACCTACCGGGTCCAACTGTAAATATAAACCACCCCTGTATCAAAGCGAACAAAATAAAAAATAATTATTCAAATCGGTCTAGCCGGATCGGTCGGTTTTTGAGTTTTAGCGAGACTAATGAACAGCAATTCATTTTTATATATATAGATGAAGAGAAAGATTGGACATTTCAATTTTAAGGGGGGGGGAAATGGGAGGGGGAACTTTAACCAAAGCGAAGCAAGCTAGTATAGTTAAACAAGTGAGCGGTGTCGAGTTTTTTTATTAACATTTTGTCTGCCATAAATCAAATATTGGCTCAATTTTCAATTATGACAGCAGGTAAGATAATTAAGTAAACAAATTCAAAATTCAAGAACTTAATTAATTATCTGTGGGCGGTACACAAAGCTGTGCAGACCCTGAAACTTTGTTTGTCACCTATTCGCTTGTACCTTGGACTTGTCACAGAAAATAGAACAGAAGGCGTTTAACACGATTACTGCGAAACTGGAGTGCGATCCGCCGGGAATAAGCAGTTAGTACACCAGTGGATGCTCTCTGAGCCTAGCAAATAATAACCAGCGTATAATTGGCTCTGAATTCAAATGTTTGTTAAGAGTTCATGGGTCAAAGTATTTTGGAGAAAGCTGGCTTTAGTATCCACACAAAGACCGTTTACGTTGATGTTTTACCGCTATTAGAGTGTGTTTTACGTCACAATAAGTAGAATGAAATTAATAATTGAATAGTCACTTCCCAAGGTGGACCGAGGGGGTGGTGAGGGTCACAGGAAGCCAATAGATGCGAGTGGCACGAAACCGGCCGTCGTGGAGATCCTTGGGAGACCTGGGTCCAGCTGTGGTTGTCTTTCGACTGATAATGATGATGATGGAGAGAAACGTCCGATTGTCAGTCAGATGATTACATAAACTTAGAGGCCAGCTGTCTACCTATTTCGGTTCATGAGATACAGCCCGGCGACAGACAGATGGACGGACGGACAGACAGCGGAGGCTTAGTAATAGGGTCCCGTTTGGCACCGTTCGGGTACGGAACCCAAAAAAGGGATGGCTTTATGTACGCGGCGTGAAAAACGTGAGATGGAGACAGTTTTCATCGTGATTGCAGTTGTAAGCGCTTGAGAAGACCAGAAGAATTAAGAAGGACAACTCTACTATTTAATTAAAAATCATCAGATAGCATCATTTTGAAGTTTTATCCAAAAATCTGCAAGAAAGTTGTCAAGTTAAAAAAAATAAAAGTATCGAGGTTTTTGTTCCTAAGCGTGCTTTTACAAACAGTATTAAAAAATAATCAGATTCAGATTCTTTATTGATTATATGAAATATTACAGGTCTGGTCGGGTCAGGTCAGGTCAAGTTATAAATATATACAAAGAACAGACTTAACAAATTGTTACTGAGATCCAGTTCGCCGAATATCACCGACTTTATGTGCTCTCTTAAACTCAATAAATATCTTTATTTTGGCTTTGTGCAGTTGGCTGAAAAGCAACAAAGGCTGAAGTTTAAGTAAGTTTTCATTATTAAAGTCTATGAAGTTATGATGAAACTCTTGGACCTGCCAGTAAGGCGAGGGATAAACTTTGACGTACGGTCAAAGGCATAAATATCTATACAGTATTCACGACCTTATCGTTAAAAGTATAGAGCTGTGTAGTTATTTATGACTTTGTAAGTAGTAAAAACTGACGTGTTGCAAATACCACATTAGCATTGTTTGTTGAAGCTATAATAGCTATGCCCCTGCTGTTGCAGTACTAAATCAAATAGCGACATCTATGAAACAGCTGTAGTAACATAAAATATATTTTTCAACATTTTAGCTGCCAAGCGTTGTTGAGTTATTTTATTTGAAGCGCTCTAGAAATATTCAGACAACCCTTTAAGCACATTTTTGCGTTTTCTTCACTTTTCCTCACTTTTGCGGAAAATGGTACAAAGAGCTCCGTAAATAGCCTTAGATCGATCCGAGTACCTACTTAACATTTTTGATGAGTTGACGGTCAGGCCGGATCTGTTATAACAATTTGGATAGTGAGGTAATCTTCTGCTTCTTTAAGTCAGTGGAAATGAAAAAGTACAGTACATTTTAGTACCTTGTCGCAGTATTGACATACTAAATTCAAACTATTGACAGTTATAATTTATAATACGTAACTGCGACATGGGTAGTAAGCATAGAATCGACATAAGCGGCTGACGCGACTGGTCAATGGCTTACGTCAATTCCATGCAATACCGGATGAAATCGCTTAGTAATAAAAGGTAATAAAAGTCAGGGCGAGACACTTTTATTTTAAACCTTAAGCGTTCAGTCTTACGTTAGAATATGGAATAGACGGTATTCCCTGGCACCTGAACAATCAGAACAACCACGAAACAATAACAACCCGGGGCTAAAGTCCCTACAAACAACGTCTGTTTGCTTTCCATACACCCCGAATTAAATACCAAATGAGTTGTTTACGTTCTATCGAATTTACAAACCCGCTCGTCGTAGAATAATAGAACCTTCCTAGGCTTATTATTTCTACAACACAGACTAAAAATCCGCCGAATCTCGACCTGACAGTTCACCGTATTAAATATACTATCACTACTAGGTACTACACATTATATCACTACTTCTCTTCTCGTTTCATTCATCAAGCCGGCCGTTTGACGAATTTGCAATTGCCGGCGAACTTTTCATCTGTATTATCCTTAAAGGATATTTGATACATTCTGTTTCTAAGAGCACAAATTATGATATCGTATGTACATTTAGAAGGCACAATCAATTTGTATACATGTAGAAGCGCCTTTGGTCTATCTATATATGCAAACACAGTCGTGTTGGTTGTTTTGCAGAAACTCATTTCGTCGAATGTGTCGTTTCACTGAATTTCATTTCATCGAAAGCTAATTTCTGTTGAAATCTTATTGTTTTCAGGTTACCTATCTTAAGAGTTACGTAGGTTAGAGCAGGTTAGACCTGTGACCACCAAAAAATTATAACTTCTGCACGTGGAAACGTCTGTCTATGAAATGAAAATTCGGCGAAATAAAACATTCTATGAAATGAGTGTCAGTAATTCAAGGGTAAACCCAAACACAGGTCTAGTAAAAGTGTAACGGTTTTCGAACGGTTGAAATGTAGATTTTTTGCATCTTGTTTCAGTTTTTTTTAATGTTATTTCGGTAATAGTTGTCATTTTATGGATTACAATTGGGTGTACGTTGCGCTAAGAGATGTGAGTATATAACAATTTTAAACACTTTAGTGCTGGTTACTTCATCGACGAGTTAAAAAGTAGTTTAAATACATGAGACCCTGAGCAGGAATCATCCAAAGTTACAATGTCGATGGCCTTTAGATGTTACCACGATTTTTGCAGCTGACTGTACAAAATAACGCAAGCCAATAACGTATGTTCTATGCAATGGCAGTGCAATAAGCAGTAACACATGTTTCCTCTTGTAGCGAGTTACACTCGGAAGCAATATCACTATATTTCATAGAAATTGCAATGCACGCGAACCATATATCATTTTTGAGATTATGAGACGTACGCTCAACGAAATAAATGGACTCTTTTAACTTAGTGCAGTGTTGTACTGCGGGGTTAACATGCATACATAAAATTTGACAGGTGCTAGGGAAATGAATACGTCTATTCCATATTCTAACGCAAGACTTAACGCTTAAGGTTTAAAATAATTATCTTGTCCTGACTTTTATTACTTATTATTGAGGTAAAAAAAAGACAAAGACAAAGACGTTTATTGCCAGAACATAGTAATTAAACAGATCTTCGTAAAACAGTATGTGCTTTTATGTTCTACCTTAATTAGACATGCAATATTAAGATGATAAAAATTTTATTTAAAGTTAAAAAAAAAGTTACAATTAAATATGTCATATTATTATTATTAATTAATTTCCCATTATGTCCCAAAATCGTCCCAAAACATAAAGTGATCCCCTGATTTTGTACCAGCAAAGACTACGTTACCCTTTATGTGAAGGACTTCAACCCTTATTGAATAACCTATCAGTTTAGGAGGGTAGGCTTTGACCTGCTTCGTTTAACACAATTCTAACGGTTCAATATATCAGGTTTATCGACAACAATTTTATTTAGCTTTGCGCTTGTTTGTAAAAGCATAATACAGGGTGATCAATCCAAATGGGTCCACTGGGGAAATCTGAAACTATAAGAGATGGAGTTTGGTCTTAGGAATTAGGTACCTATTGATTCGAGTTTTAGGGTTCCGTAGTCAAACTAGGAACCCTTATAGGTTCGCCGTATCTGTCCGCAGCTTAGCTCAGAGCCTCTTAGTATTAGAAAGCTGTTATTTGGCATGAATATACGTATTATTAGTTACGCCGACAAAGTGGTAAAAGCCAAAACTACAAATACTAAAATTCTGAAAAATAAATGAAAGCGCATATAACGAACGTAAAACTATCACGACTAAGTAGACTTTATTGGTTCTTGAGTTAAAGACGATTGAAATGTTTATACCTACCGAAAATCAGCTAAGATAACTTTAATAAGAAAAGATAATATTTGTGTTATTTGGGCGCGTAGCTAGTTTTAATTAAATACCTCAGTTTATCAGCTGTCGAATGATTATGAAATATGTAAGGTCTTATTTAAATCACCGCTTAGTTATTTCTGTAGTTTTCTAAGCATAAAGCACAGGCCGATTTATTGGCTTCATTTGATTACATTAATATTGATAGTTCAAATCTATTCTTTCCTTAAAACAGCACAAGTACAAGTACCTATTATATTCGACTTCATCGGTAAACAAAGAGAGTTCAAATTTGACTTAGTTCAACGGTAGATATGCTCTTTTGTCTTACGACCGTAATATCGCTTGTTTGGTTTACACTGTATGCTTAACCTTTGTATGTGTGCATTGGATCATGTAGCCGAGGAAGTAAAATGAGGGTGGAATGAATGATTGACGAATTATTTTCATGATTTTTATAACTAGGGGTCAGAACTGAAGTCGGCTTTTGGTTGAAAATGTTGTGACGCCAACTTCAGCTAGACTGATATAGGACGATTTGAAATACAGAAAGAACAAACATACTTATTATTATTATTATTCAGGTGCGGCTATTCAAGGCTATTTAACCTAGTATCACTGCGACTAGAGTTGATCTATTGTGATCGCCACAACCTACAGTTCTCCGCTAAGTCCTGTTCATTCAAGGAATTGCAGGACTTTTTTGGCGCTGAGATACTTAATCTCCACATACTTACATAGATAATTAACAACTAACTTACATTAAAATAAAATAATAAAAATATATAACTATAGGTGTCCACTATATCCTATACTTGATACTATCCCCTGGGTCTACACTAACGGGAAACGCCGTTAAAATCAACATCCATCATCCATCGCCTTATGCGTAGTAGGTATGCATAAGGCGATAGAGGATGATTTTTATCGGCGTTTCCCGTTAGTGTGGCCCCAGGCTAAGCATTGCCATTGAACGACGCAATGCTGCCAGCACTTTGGGAACGATGCCCACGGGCAGGGGCTGTATATATCGATAACCGAGATATATCGGTATTTTTAAGAAAATATCGATAACAATATCGATATTTCCCGAATATATCGATAATTGTATCGGTAAACATAAATATCGGTAAACAGATATCGATACTTTGATCAATACTTACCGATACTAATAGGTAAGTAAATATTTTTTTTGCAAATCGTGTTAGTAATCAGATACATAATCACCTGGCCAAATATTTATGACGCGATAGGTGTATAGATATTAGTGCATTTGACTGTACCTACGATTTTTGAATAGTTCCGTGGATTCCTCATCAACAGTTTATCATTGTTATGGAGGTGAGACCAATCTGAAATGGGTATATTTCATTCGGATGTGTGTTACCTGACTGAATAAAAAATAATTACAAAACGCGTCAAAAATGATGAAATTCTGTCAAAATATCGAACTTATCGATACCTATATCGATAAACAGATACGTAATTATCGATATTTATATCGATATCCGATATCGATTTCAAAATTATACCATAATTATCGGGACTAATACGGGTAGTGTAGTTTTAGGTTAATATACATTAGCCTAAAACTACACTAATGTAATAAACCGCTACTCGTGGGCGTCAATCGTAAAATGGCAGCATTGCTTCGTGAATGGTAGTGCTTAATGCTTAGGATAATACCAAGTATAAGATATAGCAGGATACCTAATTACGATAATCTTATCGTATAATTTATCAGAATGCAGTTTATTTTGCCCTGTCTGTCTGCGCCTTTAGCGAGAAAATGTCAAGTTCCCAGACAACTCTCAGAACGGGAATGTTAATAGTAATATTGAAACTCTGTAACATGGTGTCAAAGTTTCACGAGGGTCGGACTTAAGGAACTTGCTCCAACTGTCTAACAGATTGAAAGATATTCTGGCCGAGTTTGTTTGGAAATAAAAGAGGATTAATTGTTAATTTTATTATAATGTATAAAAAATGTGTGCCTCTCAAACAGAAGGTTGTGTCTCATATACCTAAATCGTTAAGTCTGTTTGGAGAAACATGTGCTTTACTGACTTCCTTAACAGAAGAACTGACGAATAACATCTTAGTAAGCTGCCATTTTGAAAAAAAAGGGTTATCACAAGAAACTTCACTTTTTGGTCATATTACTAGCGTTTGCCCGCTACTTCGTCCGCCAGAAGTCGTTTATTGCTGCTCCCTCGGGAACTGTCCAACTTTCCGGAATAAAAAGTATCTTATGTCCTTCTCCAGGGTTCAGACTATCTCCATACCAAATTTAATCGAAGTTGGTTCTGCCGTTTTGACGTGAAAACGGAACATACATATACTATAAAAGTACATACACCATATACATATAGTCTGTGTATATATAGTGTATGTATGTTATGTTATGTGTGTATATATATATCTTCTTCTTCCTTCTTCTTCCTTCGTCTTGTTTCTTCTCCTTTTTGTTCTTTCTTCTTCTGTCTTCTTCTTCTTCAGATTTCAATCAACGAATTAAGATTCACAACGTATTAAGGTTCAAAAGATAAAGACCTGTACGGTCAGGACGGACAGACGAACAGACAGATCGGATATTGATAAGGTAATGCAGAACATAACTATCTATGAAGAAAGTAAAATAATGAGTCTTAAACCATATGGTTACGGTTTTGTATACTAAGTAGCTTTTATTAATTTGACAGTGCAGGCGGGGATTATAATTTCTTAAATTTAAAAGGAAATATTAAAATTAAACGAAATTACTTTATCAAGAAAAACAAATTTACTTGCATAAGAAGTAATTAAACCTAAATAACCAATTTCCTTTCGTGTCCCGGAAAAAAGTTTTAATTAATGGACACTTTATTCTTTGTTCAACATAATAATAAATAAAAAAATGTCGTTTAAAATATTCGACTGTAATTCTTAAGAACCTTGTTTTTTATATTTACTTTTCCCTGTGACCTTATCCGAAGAATACGTTCATTTTGATTCATAAAAAAAAAACCGGTATGACCATAATAACAATATTAATATTTTCTTGAAGGTCTCTAATTCGTAGCGGTCAGTACCGCTAGAAAAACACTGAAGAAGAAGACGAAAGAACAAAAAGGAGAAGAAAGAAGAAAGAAGAAGAAGGAAACGGAAGAAAAACACAGTAAAAAACATGACACAAAAAGATAAAGAGGCTTGATGTCACGAAATAAAAGAGAAGATATAAAAGATACAATTATATGGATTCACAAAATATTCGTGAGTGGAAACAGTTCAGAATTTTCAACGTTCGTCTCGACATATATTTCCTTTCCAAGATCTAGAATATCTTAGTTAATTTAACAGGATATCCCAGGGGTTGATTGTCGATGTAAATCAAGGACAAACAACGAAGGCATGTCAATTCAGTTCGTATTATTCATGCAGAAATCCTGACCTACTTCCTTAACTCAAATAAGGTATCTGGTTACACAATGCAAGATCCTTTGATAATTTTGCGTTTATAATCAACTGATAATTGAGTTTGTTTAATTCGTTTTTAACCGCCGGCGCAAACTGGCTATAAATAAAAATAACTATAAATCATACGTGAAGAAAAATTTGTCAAATTTATAAACGTAATAAGTCGGACTCGCGCACTGAGGGTTCCGTACATATTTGGCTGGTTTTTAGTATTTGTTGTTATTCTATAGGGTTTATAATTATATCAAATTTTATGCTAGTATGTTTTACCGTTTTTACGATACAACAAATATAAAAATACGTTGAAAAAAAAAACGTTTCTTGTATAATTGTCCGTCCGTCAGTCTGTCCTAACTATAAAGAGCTGTATCTTTTGAACCGTAATAGATAGCGGGTTTTTTTAGAATATGTGTTATTACGGATGATTTCCTAAAAAAGAAAAAAATCCCCATACAAGAAACGTTTTTTTTTTCAACACATTTGTATTTTTGTTGTACCGTAAAAACGGTAAAACATACAAGCGCCTTTGGTATGATTATAGAACAAACCTTATAGAATAACAACAAACTTCACAAGCAAGGCAACGCTAAGTTTACCTTGTAACGTTAGACATATTAAAAATAAAAATAAACAGCTCAATATATCTTCCCCTCTCGGCGAACCGTGAATTCACTGAAATACTGCTGGCGTCATCGGCTCGAACGGTTGGCTTGGGCACGATTTATAAGTCTTAAGTTTACCTTGTGTCTTTTTTCGCTGATCCCTCGGGAACTGTCTACATTTTTGAGATAAAAAGTATTCTATATCCAAATCCAGGATAAGGACTATCTGTGTGCTAAATTTCATCCAGATCCGTCCAGCCGTTTGGATGTGATAAGATAATATTAAGGAAATCATTGCAATCTCAATCAATGTGCAATCCGCACTGGGCCCGCGCGTGGGAACTATAGCCCAAACTCTCTCATTATGAGTGGAGGCCTGTGCCCAGCAGTGGGACGTATATAGGCTGCATTATTTTTATTATTATTGCAATCTTGAAACGTTACACCGAAGATAAGAAAAGAAGAATAAGAATAACTAAGAAGATAATTTAGATAGGTATATAGAAACCGATAGTTTTTTAGGATTCTGTACCTCCGTCGGTCTGTCTGTCTGTGTGTCTGTCAAAACCCTTTTTCTCAGGAACGCGTGGAGGTATTAGGATGAAATTAATATGCAATTCCTTGGATCAGTGAAAAAATCAAACATCTAAGTCAACGCAATCAAAAGATGCGGCCGTTTATGCCGCATATTTAACTTCTAGTATATTATGTCGTGTCATATACATATGTATTGAAATATCAATTTTATATCTATTTATATATGTTTATTTATTTATTTATTTATTTAATCTTTATTGCACAAAAATACAAATTTGAGTACAAAAGGTGAAGGTGGGTATGTTATTATATAATCAAAATTTTTGACCTAAAATTGCGTCAGCGGGAGATGAGAGGTTAAGGGAATCTCAGAGGGAGGGAAAACTCAGAAAAAGAGGGAAAAATCTTCGAGACTCGATTCCCGTGATTTACGAACTATTTGCATACCTACAAGTTCGTGCGGAACCCTCGGTGCGCGAGTCCGACTCGCACTTGACCGGCTTTTTTTTTATATACGGAGTAATTTCGAAATGTTATACATAACTCATTTTTCCTTTCAAAATCCTGGCAACTCCGAAGTTAATAAATGTTCGGTAAAAAAAAAAACAAAACTAAATTGCCCACAACCAGCTGGTGCCTGGTACTGCAATAATTGTACTTCATCATATCTCACAAAGCAGTGTAGTTTGAAAATCAACCTTGTGTAAAACATGTTACGTTTAGATACAGTCAACAAAAATAAGAGTCGACGTTTTAATATCTTTTGACACGGAATATATTGACAGGCAGAAGAAGAAATTTTCGATACGTTATTTTTTTCTTTATTAGAAACGTCATAACTTTCGCAGTATTGGATCTATTGTAAACGGAAATTGAAAAAAGTTAATAAGAGCGGTTCCGCTCCGCACTGCGCATGATTCGAATTCGAATCATATCCCGGAAAATTTGATAGCTCCCGAGGGAAACGTGATAGGTAAACTACTTCTACGCGGGCAAAAGTTAATATCTGACGTTCTCAATATAAAGGGACTTTATGGAGGAAGGCAGTTACGGTCTTCTTATTCTTGTAACTATACGAATACTATGGTGACAGTTCTAAAAACGGCGTAACCGCCTGCCTCCATAAGGTCCCTTTATATTGAGAACGTCACATATAAATTTATAATTATTAGCTAGTATTAAAAGTATCTAAGGACCGTCACGTACATGGTAACTCAAAAATGTTACATCAAGGAGACAGAGAGAGGGAGAGAAAGAGAGAGAAACAGATCATGCCTCATAAAAATCGTGAAATATATAAAATTACTGAAAATAGATATGACTTACCGCCTGTTTCACAACCGTCAAGTAAAGCATATCTGTCAAATAAATTTAGCCCATTCCCTTTCTTACACTTGAAAATAGACAAGTAGAGGGCTATCTTTAACTGACAGATGAATTTACTTGTCGATTGTGAGACAGGCCCTTAGATTCTTTTGAGATTACAAAATAACTAAAATATGTCGTTTTGCTATAATATTAACCGTTGAGTTATGTAGGCAACGTCATAATATTTAATGTCTCTTCAAATATCCCTAAAGAATGTACCATCATTATACAAGTAAAGTGCAAGCAGAACATCACCGGGAGTTTTCTTTGCGACGCACCCTTTTAAATGGCTTCTGAATATGAAATAACGTTGGAATATATAATGTAATTTACTAGCGCTGTCACAATATTAGACTTGTCAATTTGAATTCTATGTGGTTACAGAGCGGTCTGCGGGCTTAACGTGCAAGCAAAATTTGACAAGAGCTAGGGAAATTAATATATTTATCCATATTCTAACGTAAGACTTAACGCTTAAGGTTTAAAATAAGTGTCTTCACGGTGTGTTTTCACATTTTTATAGCGATTTTATAAAGACGGGAAACTTTTATTTTAACCCTTAAGCGTTAAGTCTTACTTTATAAGTACCTGGAAGACCGAGCGGCACTTGGGGCGAAACCGAATTTTCATCGATTTCTATACAAAAGTTCGCTGTATCCTTGATGCGACCGTAAGTTTTAGTTTAGGATTCTTCTATGGGTACTGGGTAACGATAAACATACTTATATAGAGAAATACATACTCAAATACATAGATTACAGTAATCTATGTAATCTATGAGTCTTGACTCAGGAACAAAATACTCGCGCTCATCACACAGATTTGCCCTTAACTGCGAATCGAACCCTACCGCTAGCTTCGTAGGCAGGGTCACTACCAACTAGGCTAACCGCGTCGTCGACACACAAAGAATACGAAAACGCGTCCTAGAGAAAAACAAACTAAGGCTAGGCAAAAAATATTGCATCATAATAGTCAGGATTTTGGTTTAACTTTGAATCACCGACACTCATTTCACAGAATGTTTTACTTCGCAGAATTTTAATTTCATCGACAGGCATTTCCATATTTGCGAGTTATAATTTTCTTGTGGTCACAGTTCTAACCTAATTTACGTAACCCATGCTTAGGATAACCTGAAAACAATAACGCTTGAGCAGAAATTAGCTTTCGATGAAATGAAATTCGGTGAAACGACACATTCGATGAAATGAGTGTCTGCAAAATAAGGGGACACCGGATTTTGTATATAACTTTTTAATTAAACTATAATAATATTACGAGGCGTAAAAACGTGCTAAATTCCAGGAAAGGAACAGCACTATAGCACTTACATATTCCTCCCCTTACTGACTGAAATTTGACAGGTTTTTAAACTTTATATAATCCGCGTAATGGGAGTCCGGTGTAGTTTTGGCCTGTGTCGAAATTATATGAGTTAAAAACTCCCAAGTCGTTAACTATTGGGAACAGAAGGGGCAATGTAAATCTAAATCTGTGTATAACACTGTTATCACTTAAATTCATGCATTTTTTGCCGTTAACATGTTTGACGAATGTCTTTTGGATCTTTGCCAGAGAAACGCTGGCTCGTCGTGCCACCTGTTGCTGACTAGCCTGTTGGTTGTCATTAAGGGTTGGTTGTATTACACATTAGGTTACCACCGCCACGACTTAGGGCCGTATCAATAAACTCATCTCGATTGATACGTCCGTTTCAAGACACGTCAAAGCAAACGTCATACCATAGAAAACTGTCATTTTTGACGCATCTTGGGACAGACGTCTCAGCCAAGATCAGTTTATTGATACAGCTCTTAGAGCAGCGGCGGTGGCGAGCAAATTCTTAAGTGCAATGCACGGTCAAGACTCACCGTCAGCGTCTTAGACTAATGCAAAAGGGAAAGACACGTTATCGCCGTACAAGACACTGACGTAATGCGTGCCGCGACACCTACATTCGCAAATTCCACACACACAGCTGTAAAATGCACTAAGGAGCAATAGAGATAAATTGATGGACTAACGTCGTGCGCGTAAGTGAGATAGCCATA
This sequence comes from Tortrix viridana, assembly GCA_963241965.1. Lineage (NCBI taxonomy): Eukaryota > Metazoa > Arthropoda > Insecta > Lepidoptera > Tortricidae > Tortrix > Tortrix viridana. The sequence continues at coordinate 3,511,084 of OY725201.1, read as the reverse complement.
TGTCTCACATTAATGACGACGTCGCACGAGCTGACAGATCGGTGACGGCCGGACAACTGTCTCGAACATAGGCGCTCAGCGCCTATATTTAGGTGTTCAAGCCCGCGCGCCGGTCACGTATCTTCCTCTTTTTGTTTTCATCTCAGGTCACCGTCTCTGTCGTTCCTTGGGGTAGTGGCAGAACCAGCGTTTTGTTCACACGAGCAAAGCTATACCCTGAGCCATGGATTTTGCTCTGCTGTAACGCACACATGCTTTTGGCGACGGATATGTAATTTTAGTGTTATTATTTATGTTTTATTCTGTCAATTTGTATGATTTGTAGTACCTACCCAAGTAAACGTTTTATCTATCTATCTAATGTATTACGAAATTCGCTAGCTGTTTAGCCAGTCTTTCAAAGTCGTGGCCAGGCTCTAACACTGCTATGAGTTTGAGCGACGGCGGGCGGCATAAAACAAATGCAAAGAAATGCATCATGCCACCTGTTGCCGCGGTGGCGATGATGGATTTCTATGCATTTGGTACCTCAGCCGTGCCAAGTCGTTGCCATGCCTTAGGCTGCCTTTCCATAGCGGAGACGAGCGGAGCGGAGAGGAGCTGTGTAGGAATCGACCAATCATATTGGTTGTAATCCACATCTCGTCTCCGCTTGACTCTTTCCATTGAAGCGGAGCGGAGGATGTGGATTACAAACAATGCGATTGGTCGATTACTACGCAGCTCCTCTCCGCACCGCTCGTCTCCGCTTCTATGGAAAGGCAGTCTTAAGCCGCCCATCTAAGCAGTGTCAATTCGGCGCCATTTATTAGCTACTTCAAATGCAACCGTCTCGCGAGGTTACACGGGTTTGCGACGAGGCATTAGGCAGTAGGTCTTTGCCATTGTGTTCTTGAATCCTATTTCTGGAATTTGAATCTTATGCAAAGACCCACTAAGGCTGCGATTTCACCAGAACCTTGAGAGGCAGCTCAGCTTTGGAAGAAAACCCTCCGACAAAATTGGGGCTCCTACTTTCAGGACTCATAAGGCTTCATGGACCTGATAGATTTTCATCAAACCAGGCTAAGAACACTCGATTAAGTCGCCTTTCTAACAAAAAAGAAATAAATCAAAATTGGTCCTTCCGTTTGGGAGCTACGATGCCACAGACAGATACACAAACACACACGTAAAATTTATCACACCCGTCTTTTTGATTTGTGGGTTAAAAAATGTACCAATAAAATACATTTCCCAATTTAATGTTGCTCTTGACCGCATGACCGCTGGGGCCAAAGAGTTTTCTATTGGCGACTCCGTACGAAAAAATAAGCAGCAGATGCCCAACGTGTTTTACTTGTTTTAAATTTAAAACAAGTTTATAAGCCGTGACTAAACTTGGTACTTTTTAAGATAATTAATTTGAATAAGTAGGCTGTAACAAACCTACTTAGTACTTTACCAACGGAGTTCACTTAGTCTTCAAAATGTTCGCAGTGTTGTTTATTCTACGACAAATAAATTGTTATTCAAGTTTTTATGTAGGTATATAACTCGATAATAATACGACTTGGCTTCAATGATATTCTGAAAGTGAAAGTTATTATCATAATTGTCTAAGTTTGTGACGTTTCGGCAAATTGCCATTTTGTTCTTGAAGGCCAAGCGTTTGACAAGGTTTTGGTAAAATTTATGGATTGGATTATAATGAGTTAGATCGATGGTTTGTCTATTTGGACGGAGTAGTTAAAGGGCGTGTTTATTCGTTACGAATTTATCACTGTGATCAAGGCTTGGTTACTTAGGCCACTTGCAGCAATAAGATAAATCTAGTTTAGTCTAATCTAACTAGTCTTCAATTGAGATTTAATTTTAAGTACTGTTTAATTATACTATAAAAACGTATGGGACTGCGTCAGTTTTCAATTTAGATTCAAGCTTGACTGTTTCCATTGAAGCGGAGCGGAGACGAGATGTGGATTACAACCAATGTGATTGGTCGATTCCTACACGGCTCCTCTCCGCACCGCTCGTCTCCGCTTCCATGGAAAGGCAGCCTAAGGCTTAAGCTAGATTTTTTTTGCTGCAAGTGACGTTTACGATTCCATATATTTTGACACAACAAAATTTTACTTAAGACTAAATCTCGATTTACTTTTTTCTACTAAAAAAGATAAAAGTTAAGCATTTTACCAACAAGGAACTTCTCAAATGGTTGGAATATCTCTGTAACTTCTTTAAATATTCTTAATTTTTGTATGGAAAGAGAACATTTGAGAGCTCTCAAATGTTTTATCACTAACTACTTGAGAAGATTTCCAAATTTTGAAATAGAAATAGAAACATTACCTCGACGATCACAAGAAAAAAAAAACAAAACAAAAATGAATGAACGAATGTTTTGCTACAAATATGTATGTCAAACTAATGTGTGTAATTTAAGAATTCTGTAACCATGCTTTCACCTAACCTAACCGGTTTGTCATAAGTTTTATGACATCGTTTTGATCCGTATTATCCCCTAGTTTTACTCATCCGTTACGTCTATGAACCCGAAAGATATAGATAGACATAGAGAAACAGATAATTTCTCGCCGTTGAAATGAGGGAGCTAGCTATTACGTATACGCAGTGGTTATTTCGCTTCGGTTGCTCCTTCTAATCATTTATTCCAGTCTGGTGCACAAATCTGAACTGCCATTTAATTTGACGTGATTTTCCGAAGCGTTCCTGGGTTGTCATTGTTTTTTATTGGTTCCGACGCCGTTTGAAAGTTGTGGTTTATTCGAGCGGCACAATTAACAATAATGGCGAACTAAAATCTGACTGGCGTCTAGTATGACGCACCTTTACAATTTTTATAAAGCCTATGACACTCGCACGTTTTTGACGAATCATATGACGTCTCATTTATTGAAATCGGTCCAATAGTTTAGGAGCTAGAGTGGAACATGCGATTTTTGGTCATCATTAAAATCCGTTGCGCAGTTTGAAAGATTTAAGCGTACATACAAAGAGACAGACGGCGGGAAGCGACTTTGTTTTATACTATGTAGTGATAGTGATTAAAATCATTATCCTTCTTTTGGCTTGCTCAGCCGGCAAAAAACATGACATCGCATTTTGTTGTAAGCTCGCTTTCATCTTGCTTTTCCTGTTAGCTTAACGATGCGTACTAAATTTAATTCTATCCATTTGAATTAATTTGTCTTTTTCTAGTAAACAATAAGGCGTTGATTTCCGGTGTGTAAAAATTTGAAGGTCAAATGAATATCGAATAGATTTACGCCGTTTTTAGAACTGTTACCATAGTATTCGTATAATTACAAGAATAAGAAGAGCTTAACTGCCTTCTTCCATAATAATAATAATAAGAGCTTTTGATTCAAAAATCAATTTCCAGATACAATGCTTTACATGAACTCGGTTGCTATGGCAACATTGCCTATATACTTTCATATATGCTAAACACAGTTCGTGGAGAAGATACAGTCAGCATCAAATATATAGGAGCAGCGAAAGTGGCCAAATTAATAGCAACACATCTTTATTACTATAGGAATAAGGATGTGTTGCGCTATATTTGGCCATTTTGGCTGCTCCTATATATTTGACGCTGAATGTACATGTAAATTCTAAGCGAATGTCGTTTCTTTGTGAAAGGAAAATACTTTATTTGGAGTTTATTTAAAAGATACAGAGATTCCTAGCATGCAAAACTTTTTTTTAATCAGAATCAATGCGTCCCACTGCTGGGCAGAGGCCTCTTCTCTGGATCTCCATAATTCTGTCTATTGCAGCCTCCGGCCAATCTTTTAAAAGCGTCCAAGTCGTCCCGCCATCTCCGCCTGGGTCCGCCTCAGGCAGAGTTTTTCCGTTGAGACGTTGATACTTAATATACACCCTACCCATTGGCCAATATTATCCTAGCCTAAGTTTACTAAGAGCTGCCGCACATTGGGCCACTAGTCGCAGCCACAGAGTAGCCACTAGTGGCCGCCACAAGCTGCGGACGAGTTTTTTCATACATTTTGTATAGCATCGGCGCACACCGGGCGTTCGAGTGGCCGCGTCTGAGCCACAAGCTCCCGCGCTCGCTACTAGTGGCCGCGTTTAGTGGCTCGCCTCGCGCGCACACTCGGCACAGTCGCTTCTCAGATAAACAATAGCCAATAGTGGCAGCCACTAGTGGCCGCCACTCAGCCACCGGTGGCCGCGATTGGTGGCTGCGTCTAGTGGCTTAGCCGAGCCACTAGTGGTCGCGTTTAGTGGCGGCCACTAGTGGCTCAATGTGCGGCCGCCCTAACAATATACGGACCCCTTTCAGTCTAAATAAATAAATTAATTTGAAATTGAAATTGGCAATCAAAATGCTCATTCCGTATAAGGCAAATAGTTTTATGCTAACGGCCTGACCATGACTTTGAGCGACGGCGGCGGCTAGCGAATTCTCTCTCCATTGCTCGGTGGAGACGCTCACCGCGCAGCGGTTAGTTGACGTTACACGCAATGTATTAGATAATTCGCTCGCCGCTCAGCTGGTCGCGCAGTCTTGACGAGGCCCTTAAACTGCAATGCTTCCGATTATAATTATTTTTTCTTTAAGTATATAACATTATCCCGTACCTATCCATAATATGTTTGTAATGTTGTTTTTGTTATATAACCTTACTTTAACGGCTTGTTAACGGCTTAGATGTCGAGAGAGGATAAATGTCACAAGTATCAAGATATACTTTTTAAACTATCGGTTTAATATTCATGACACTAACGGGTTCTATCCGCTTTTCAATTAATTCAAGCTCCCGCTATTGCAATCATCTAAATCGAGAACTCACCAATTAATTCAAAACGCGCCAAGAACCCGTTTGTAATCATAAGTATACACTTTGATTAATTAGCAAAATCGTAATATAAAATTGAATATTCAGAGGGCGTTGACCTTTGCTACGCATTTCGCACGCGTAACCGCTACGCCGTAGCTACACGACACGTAGCGCTAATTCGATTGTAGCGTGCTACGTAAGAGCGGGTGTTAGGTGGAAATTGATGATTATGGACACGTTTACATTAATGTATTTACATTACATTATAATAAGTATGTATGTATTTTTGTTACTTTCTTATTAAAAGTGATGATACGTGATACGTGACAGAGGCGAGATTTGAAGTCACGCACTCACCGTCATTACAGCGTAGCGTTGTAGTATCCCAATAGTTGCGTTGTTAGGGTTCTGTACTCAAAGGGTGCCAAACGGAACCCTCTTACTAAGCCTACGCTGTCCGTCCATCTATAATAATCCAGCCTATGTACGTCCCACTGCTGGGCACATGCCTCCACTCACAATGAGATGGTTCGGACTATAGTTCCCACGCGGGCCTAGTGTGGATTGGGAACTGCACACACACTGTCAAATTGCTTTGCAGGTGTGTGCAGGTTTCCTCACGATGTTTTCCTTCACCGAAAAGCTCATGGTAAATTTACAAATTATATTTCGCACATAAATTTCGAAAAATTTAGAGGTGCGAGCCCGGGTTCGAACCCACGACCCTCTGCTTAAGAGCTACCACGACTTTTACTTTTTCCGTCCATCTGTCCTAATTTAAATAGCCGGTTTTCTGTGAACTTTTATTTCAACTTTATTTGTATTTCGTTCTATCGTAGAAACGGTAATACGTACATAAATAAGCGTCTTTGGTGTGATTACGGCACAATCCCTGAAAAAAAAAAAAAACCGGCCAAGTGTGAGTCGGGTGGCATGGAACCCTCGGTTTTTTACGAACTAAAATGCTCCAAAGTGATTCTAGCTTAGCTATATCTTTAACATTCTGTTAATGAGATTGCATACGCAATAAGAGTTGTATTACAGAGCTCTCGAGACAAAAGAACATAATTAAAGTAATTTCAAAGTTACGGACTGGAGGCAGGTACGGAGCGAGCCTTTTGTTCTCCGTTTGCTGAAGTGGACCGGGAGCCGGGAGTAAAAAATATGTTTTATTGTTTATTTGTGCACAAAGGGTACAACAAGACTTTTACTTTTATACCAATAATACAAATCTATACATATAAAAACCGTTCTCTTTGTGACTAACTGGCATACAAAGCCGAGCCTAAAAATAGAAATATGATTATACTTACATTAATGTATGTATTCTGATACTTATTACAAAAACGGTTTATTTACTACATAATTCATTCAATAATGGCTAGAAATGGCCTGAAAAATATATTTTGAACTCTACGGGGGTCTAATTACGGACTTTTCGTATTAATTATATGTAAATGTGATACACTGTAGCCTTTTACTTAGTAGCTCGCTAAAAAAAGAATATAAATAGAAATATCTTTATTTGTTTCTACTTACATGTCACATCCAAGGCCGAAATTTCCTTTTAAGTAAAAATATACCTTTGCCAGGAGACCTAGCTCCCTCTTTTATGAAGAGCATCTAATTGTAGCATAGCAGCGTTACGTACCTAAATAACGTTGCGAAAATTATTATAGTTTTTATGGTGTTTGGCTCCCGGTCCATTATTCGCTTGGTCAATTCTCTCAGAGGTTTTGTTTGAACGACTGTTATTGGCCCTTCCTCTTACCTTTTTGCCTTTTCTCGTTAAATCCGAGCCGACTTTGAATAGGAGCTTGTTTCTTGGTAGGAAAGTAACTCATTGTGACTGGAAAAATGTATGTATTTTCCACTGACTTCAAAAAAGGGGTGTTCTCATTTCGACTGTATTTTTTTCGTCAATTGTGGCCTGATTTAAAAAAAAAATTTTATTACCGGATTAGATTATTATTTCAGGGGATAGATTAAGGAAACATCAACGAAATTCCTTAAAAATGGTTTTTTTAACATTTACAGACTTATTAATAAACGTGGATCAACCGTGTAGTTAAACGATGCTTTGTCCTTATCTGTCATTGTGACATTTGAATTTGACAAATAAGGACAAAACATGGCTTAACTATTCCACGCTTACTCCAATTATTGATAAGGACATTATAGTTATGATTATGACTGAGATTAATTTTGTACTTCTTGTTACTTGCTTTAGGTTTGGGATAGCAGAGGCAGTATGATTATCATATTTTGTATTATTAAGATGGTATGGAAAATTTAGCTATGAAGAAATAATAATATAATAATAAATATCAGGGGACAATCTCACACAAATTGACCTATTCCCAAACTAAGCTCTAGGCTTATACTATGGGTATGACAACGGTAAACATACTTAAATAGAGAAATAAATACTTAAATACATATAGAAAACATCCATGACTCAGGAACAAATACTCGCGCTCATCACACAAATATTTGCCCATACCGGGATTTGAACCCGGGACCCTGCCTGAGGGTCCTACCAACTAGGCTAAACGCATCGTCAAAACTAAATAAGTCCGCCTGTTATTATTTATTTAAATTATAATACAATTATCTGAGATATGCCTTGTTTAAGGAGTAGTTGGACGAAATATCCTACACCATCGGTAAATGGTAAGATATTTATGTTTAGTAATTATTAATATATCCCTGTCTCTGTCGCTAAGCTTGGTATCTCTTTCCCACGATAGTAATTGCGTCATGTATCACAGTGTAAGCCTCATCCCTCGGGACACGGCGAGCGTGTCGCCAGGAAACTGGTTTCCCGATACATTGAATTCTGGGACGCGTGGAACATCAATTATTATTCAGGTTAAGTGGTAAATGTGATACTGTGTAACATACCAGCGGCATAACTACATATAAGTATACAACGTGTAACAATAATAACGCAAAACCGGAAAACAGTTTGTTCAGAATCGACAGTAGAATAGGTTCTACTAATTTTGAATGTAGGTATTAGTTTTCAAAAATAATAATAATAATTATGCCGTGTCTAATCACTGTCGTGGCGCTGTGTTAGCGCCCACGAACGCGCGACAGACGCTCGCTTCGTTCATTCATAACACCAAAGCTATGAATCTCTAGAATAGTTAGCAAAACAAAAATTACGCGTATCTTGGAAGATATTGTTTTTTTTTTTAAAAGGAATTCGGAAATCGATTTACCATAATAAAAATCAATTATGGTGTCTGAGGTTTAGCGTTATTTTTGTAACACGTTGTATAATGCTTTTCGAAAACTGTCAAAATGTACAGGACTGCTGCCAATTAATCGCTAAAGTCAATTTCATACATTTTTAACCACCGAATCCAAAAAAGAGGGGTGTTATAAGCTTGACGTGTGTATCTGTGTATCTGTCTGTGGCATCGTAGCTCCTAAACGGATGGACCGATTTTGATTTAGTTTTTTTTATTAGAAAAGTGACTTATTCGAGAGTGTTCTTAGTTTAGTTTGATGAAAATCCGTTAATCCTTTTAATAATAATATAGATAATGATGATAATGTTTTAGATAATGGTTATTGTTTGTTATTATTTGTAATTAGAAATAATTAAAATAAGTAATATTAATAATAATTTAATGAAATAAGAATATATAATTTAATGTAATATAATAACAATAACTTCATGTATTTCACTATATAAGTATGTTTATCGTTGTCTAGTACCCATAGTACAAGCCTAGAGCTTAGTTTGGGACTAGGTCAATTTGTGTGAGATTGTCCCGTGATATTTATTTATTATTTATTTATTTATTTATGTAATAATAATTTATAATTTATAATCTACTATGGATGAATACCTGGAATAAATGTTTTTTTTTTTAATAGATATGAGCTCTTATCATGATTTTGTCGGGAGTTTTTTAATACTGGAAATCTTCTACTGACGAAGTCCCTTCAGTGAAAATGTACGTGCTTGGAGCCCGTTGAAGTTTTTGCTCATTGCTCAGAGGTTTATTAGGCGCTTATGTCGGGGGTTTTTAACTCGGTTAGGTTATTCTAACGCATGTTAACGGTAACGTTCACCGTTGTCTGCGCAGGGGTCCTAGACAAGGTACATAACGCTAATTTAACTATTTCGTACAAGATTGACGTAAGCTAACGATCAGGGTCCTTAGCCAAGATGCATTACGCTAACTAGCGTTTCTATTGTGACTCTTCGTATGACGTGATCTAGCAGTGACGCGATTGGTTTAAAAACGAAACGAACAGTAACGCTAGTTAGCGTAGGAACCTAATGTATCTTGGCTAAGGGCCTTAGTGAGCCGCTTATGCAAATTTCATACATTTTGTCAGTTCTAAAATCGTTGTCTGCGTATTGCATTTTGGCTAGCTCGCCAGTCCGCGACTTATTTGTTGCTTACATATCCCTTTCTAACTAGTCTGTAACGACAGAGATGCACTGAGAGACAAGCGACAAAAAGATGTGCTATCCGCTCCTAGTACTGTACCTACGCACTTAGATAGTTAATTTTATTGGAAAATGCCGCATCCTAGTGAAGTCCCTGTCAAATATGTTGGAAAGGTCAGCAATTTCATTACCGTCGAGTCTGACGGGACGTGCCGGCGTTACAGACCCGATTATTCCCCGCCATCTTTGATATCATTGAAGTATTTACTCGGTTAAAATGTGGGACGACCCTAAATGTTTCAGTTAGTTTGAAATTTTCACGTCTGCAGCATGTTCTTATATTATTACGTTGAATCAGGTGTTAACGCGATAAATACGGCAGATATTTTCTGTAGAAATCATCAATTTATTTAATAAACAATGTCCAAGAGTTTTATGTTACAAACTAGCGACCCACCCTCGCTTCGCTCTGGGTACTATATACACATAAAACCTTCCGTGAAAAATTATCTAACTGGTGAAGAAACTGCATTAAAATCCGTTCCGTACTTTGAAAGATCTAAGCGTAAATACATACAGTTTTTTTGTATGGTGACGTTTATAAATGTATGTACATCAAAGAACGGGCTATGGTGACTGCAAACGTGCCTTGCATTTTGGAGCCTCTGAGTTTGTGTCGGACGGATCGGAATAGAAATAGAAATAGAAAATATTTATTTCGCATAAATTTTTACATACATGTTATGTTTTATTTAACACATGCGGCGCCGGTGTGTCGAAACCACATACGTACATTTGGAGGCCAGGCGGCAGCGACTGTGTCAATGCAAAATGTACTTAAATCTAACAAGATGAGAGTTGAAGCATAAGAGTTTAGTATCAATAACATTGCTGCGAAAATGGTCTGACGCTTGTCCCGTGGGCATAGGGTCGCGGTTTGCTCTGGGATGCTACTTGTGTTAGTAACTTTGCGCCTAGCCACATCAGTTGCACGGGGCGTTCAGCTGGTGCCGCAGCTGAGGACGCTGCGAGACACAAACGCGCCAAATACTCAGACCTCAAGGAAGCGTATGACTGTGCCAGTCGCCGTGGAAACTAGGGGTGTTACGAATATTCGCATCATTTTAAACATTCGCATTGATATTCGCATTCGCATCAAACGATGCGAATGTTTTGCGAATGCGAATGAGTGCAGGTTGCGTCGTGTCTGGCTGTGCCGGCCGCCCGTCGTTGTCGAAATTGCTCTTTTTAAAATATAACATACCTTTGTTGAATTTTGATTACTAGTTACGTTGTACGTAGTTACTTACCTATTATAATTACTGTACCTAGTGTACCTACTGGTTCTATTTGCTTAACTTTGCCTAATAAAAATGATGACAAAAGTTGAGTTTTTTTATGCTATTTCTAGAGATTCACATTCGCATTCGCATTCGCACATTCGTGTCCCGGATATTCGCATTCGCATTCGCGAATGTTATAAAACTGACATTCGTGACATCCCTAGTGGAAACAGCGGGGCCGTGGTGTGCCGAAGCTAAGCGATTGGTTAGAGATTTAGGGCGCAGGTTAAGGACAGGGGCTTGGATCCTCGATCCGGTTCATACCTGGTCCAGCAAGTCTTTAGCCATTCAGCGGGGCAATGCTGCAAGTGTTATGGTATTGGTATGCGTCGTTTGGGATGATGGGCTGATTGATGGGTATTTGTAGGGTATTAGACGAAGTTTGTCGCCAAGTCTTATATTTTTAATTTGTAATTGCTGACGAACCCTTTGGTGATTATAATTATCACTTGTTACGTATCCTGACGAGGCCTGTGTTGTAGATGTAATTTGTACTTTTAATAATAATAATAATAATCCAGCCTATATACGTCCCACTGCTGGGCACAGGCCTCCACTCACAACGAGAGGGTTTGGGCTATAGTTCCCACGCGGGCCGAGTGCGGATTGGGAACTTCGCACACACCGTCAAATTGCTTTGCAGGTGTGTGCAGGTTTCCTCACGATGTTTTCCTTCACCGAATAGATCATGATAAATTTACAAATTCTATTTCGCACATAAATTCCGAAAAACTTAGAGGTGCGAGCCCGGGTTCGAACCCACGACCCTCTGCATAAGATTCGGCAGGTCAAACCATTAGGCTACCACGGCTTTTTTGTACTTTTAACCGACTTCAAAAAAGGAGGAGGTTCTCAATTCGTCTGTATGTTGCTTTTTTTTCTAGTTTCTTTTGTACACAGTTTTAATTTTTATTGAATAAAACAAGATCTATTTGAATCAAGAATCTGTTATATGTATAAAGCAGTCGTTATATTCCTCCCTCATTAGCCAAACGACATAAAAGTTGTGATGTTTGTCGAGCTCGACGCGGCCCGCCATTGTTCTTTTACCAGCTACATATAACAAGGATTTAGAATTGTTAAAAGAATATTATACTATAAAAAGCTAGCTTTAAAACCCGACGGCGTGCTTTGATATTGTGTATATTTTCCTTTTCAGGGTTCCGTACCAAAATGGTAAAAAAGGAACCCTTATGGTGAGACTTCGTTGTCTGTCTGTTTGTCACAGCAGTTTTTCTCAGCAACAACACAAGCTATCAACTTGAAAGGCATAGTTGTATAACTTGCTTGCCAGGATCTGTTTTTAGTAAAAAAATCATGAAATTAATTTTATAAATAGTTGAAAAGGGGTCTAGAATGGGGGGTTGAAAAATGAAAGTGATTTGATTATAGCAATAGTGCGGGGTGTCATATGAAAGAACTCAATCTTCACATTTCAAAACTATTTTTTTATAATTTTCCGGACATTTTTATATTTAACGGACTTAAATACGGAACCCTCGGTGCGTGAGTCCGACTCGCACTTGACCGGATTTTATTATTTAGGCACCCAATGAGACTTGCGAGGCTAAGAGCGTTTTTTTATTGACCGACACGATGTCAGTGCAAAGGGACGCAGTTATGGGTTAGAGTAAGAGAAGTACATCGAGCTCGCTCCAACCTATTACCGTGTCCCGTGTGCATCGATATCGGATAGGTAATAAAAAAACGCTCTAGAAGAATCTAACGATACCTTGTTTGTCAAAATTGTGTCATCCGTCCAGCCGCTACAAAGCATCGAAGAACAATACATACATACGCATTATAAACATAATATACGATAGTACATACGGATCAAGAACAACCCCTTCATCGTTTTTTCATTGACCGTGTATACGACACGACATATCGCGTCGATGCAACGTGACGCAGTTATGGGTTGAAGCGAGCTCGATGTAATATCTTAGGGCCTGCGCAAACCGGCGGAGCGCAGAGCAGATCACTTTAAATTTATCAATGTATATTCTTCCCTATTTTAATTACAATAAGGTATAAATTCGAATGCTCTGAGACCGACCTCGGAGCATCACGGGGGATTTCTACTCTGCGGCTGCGGCTCTAAATTGATACCTTATTGTAATTAAAATAGGGAAGAATATACATTGATAAATTTAAAGTGATCTGCGCTGCGCTCCGCCGGTTTGCGCAGGCCCTTACTCTAACCCATAACTGCGTCCCGTTGCACTGTCACGTATCGGTCAATGAAAAAACGCTCTAAGTAAAAAGTGTAGTTTATAAAAAAAGGTTTACAAGCAAAAAGCCATTAGGTGAACGTGACTTGTCGGAATCTCCTAAACGATCTGAAAACCATTAAACCTCTCTAAGAGGGAGAAAAACGTTTTAAACCCCATGGTGAGATATTGTACCCCATTTATCTGAACATCGGATGAATGCTGAGTGTTACACAATGAGTACAATAGATGGCGTTATCATAAAAATAATTTGTATAAAAATAACCTCCAAGTTTTTCTTTTATGGAAAAGTTATTTAGTGTTGAAGGATGTAAAAAGCGTTAAATATGAACTTAAATGAAACGCTTTCAATATAATATTTTTAAAATATGCTTTCCTTCCTAAATGTACAAGTTTATAGCCTAAACCGCTAAACACACACAAAACACACGCAGATAAACACACACAGTACGCAGATAATCCTTAGAGCGGTTTCGCACTGCCTCCGATCCGTTTCCGAGAAATGTTCTGTCCGAAGTAGCAGTAGTACTATTTGTAGAGATTGCGCACTAGATCCGAATTCCGTCATCCGATTTCTCATAAAAATTCGACCCGACCGATTTCGGACCGACATTCTCGGATACGGGTCGGACGTATCCTATACTTTTTATCCGTCCCCGAGGGCAAGTGATAAACATTCTGTTAATTACATATACATTTTAAGGGTTGGTTTTTAATTAAAAATAAATAAGTACGAAATAAAACACAAAAATCTGTTTCTGTAAGGTATGTTTCCGGAACGGTCGGAATTACCTGTAGCAACGTGTAATTACGCGAACTAATTACAGATGGCGTGTAGTGACCCCACGCTAATTAGCACTTTGATTAGAAGTGATTAAATACATGTTTTTTATCCAAGATATTTTTTTTCAGATCCAATTACGAAAACGATTTGTAAATCTTTTGATGGTGCACGAGATAAAATTTGATAAGTGCTAGGGAAGCTTTTCCATTATATAGTAAATAGTAAAACACAAACAAAAATATCCAAAAAAACATAAAATATAATATATTCAAAGTTCTCATAGATGATTTTCAGTAGGTATAAACATTTTAGTCGCCTATAACCCAAGAACCAATGATGTCTACTTAGTTGTGATCGTTTCCTTTTTAATGTTATATGCGCTTTCATTTAAGATATTTGTCAGATTTTTATTATTTGTAGCTTTGGCTGTTGGTTAGCCAAAACTATTAAACTACACTTGACTCTAACAAAAATGAGTACTTTAAAGCTTAATATTTCACAAACGGATCCCTTAATCGAATTTTTTTTTCCACAAAGCCGCTATTTTGTAAGATTTCATGCCTAATAACAGCTTTCTAATACTAACAGTCTCTGAGCTAAGCTGCGGATGGACGCAGACGGACAGACATGGCGCAAATATAAGGGTTCCTAGTTTGACTACGGAACCCTAAAAACTATATGATTGATGGATTGAAATCACTTAAAAATAGCTCGGATTACAAAATTCGCAAAAAATATTCGTAAAATCAGCAGCGACAAGCTAAATCCCGCAGAATTGAGGCTTTTCTCGACATTAAAGGAGCGATCGCACGAAAATTGACTTCCAGGGATTATTGTTAAGGACGCTTACCGCAAATAATTTGTGACGCTCTCAATATAAAGGGACCTCACGGAGGAAGGCAGTTACGCTCTTCTCATTCTTGTAACTATACGAATACTATTGTAACAGTTCTAAAAGCTGCCTCCATAAGGTCCCTTTATATTGAAAACGTCACATTTGATTCAAAGTTTCTGGTGCCCTATACCTTTCACACATTATTCGAGACTAAATCGAGAGTAGGGCCCCTGAACTTTGCAAAATCCGAACTGGGCTTACTTAAAACTGAGACTAATCTGCGAGATTGAGGGCCTCATTTGAGCGATTGCTTTATTACACCTACGGACAAAAAAAGGGCGATAGAATCAACATTTACAAAATGGAAAATAATCCAAAAATATTTAATTGAGAGGGACAGATCGGGACGTGAAAAAACAGTTGGTACATTGTGACGTGTAACAGTATTCGTACAGAATTAAGTATAAATACTATTCTTACTTATTCATACAATTTGTTTGGTAAATCATTTTCTGTGTCCCATATTGTATATTTCCTTTATTCAGAAACAAGCTAAGCTCTTTGGGAATATGTGACGTTCTCAATATAAAGGGACCTTATGGAGGCAGGCAGTTACGCTAAAAACTAACAGTTCTAAAAACGGCGTAACCGACTGCCTCCATAAGCTCCCTTTATATTGAGAACGTCATATATATATATATATATATATATATATATATATATATATATATATATATATATATATGTAAGGGTAAATACTAATCTTCTCTCGGATTTTAGTTGTCAACATTTTTGTTTAATAAGTCTATGGATCAACGTATTCTTCGTTCAAGTCAATAGAGAAGTCCTACCGCAGCGCTACATATACAAATCTAATTTGCATCACAAGCTGACGGCTTCCGCTGTCGACGTTCGGAAATAGAGGGGAAACGAGATAAGTATCGGAGAGGTTTCGCGGATGGAAGCTAACCCGGGTTGAAGTTGGGGTGTTATTCTATGCTCACTCAACGCTTCAGGGGGGCGATTTTTGACTTTCACGCTCGAAAGTTTCACTCGAATGTGAGCAAAAACGGTGAAATACGAGAGATAGAAAATTTAAAAAAAGCCGGTAGTGCGAGTCGGACTCACGCACCGAGGGTTCCGCACAAACTTGTAGGCACGTAAATAGTTATTAAATCACGGGAATACAATATAAACAAACTCCTGTATAAACTGACTCGCAATAAGTATGCACTTTAGTACTTAGTGAGTGTCAGCTTATACTGGGCTCATTTTTTATGTGATGTAACTACAAATTAACGGTTTTCGGATTTTTTCCTTTACTTGTGCTATAAGACATAGCTTCTTGCAAAATTTCATGATTCTAAGTCAACGAGAAGTACCCTATAGGTTTTGATTCCCTTGAGATTCCCTTCAATATGCGGCATAAACGACCGTATCTTTTGATTGCGTTGACTTAGATGTTTGATTTTTTCACTGATCCAAGGGACTGCCGACTTATGTATATCAAATACATAAGTCGGTATTTGATATTAATTTCAACTTGATACCTCCACGCGTTCCTGAGAAAAAGGGTCTTGACAGACACACAGACAGACGGACAACAAAGTGATCCTATAAGGGTTCCGTTTTTTTCTTTGAGGTACGGAACCCTATAAACGAGTGATCCACATCATTCGTTTTCATTTCTATCATTAGAAATTTGTTTTGAAATTTTGTCTGTCAAATCAATCAAAACGTCTTTATTAGACTAGACATCTAAATGATTAATTAATTTGTTTTAATAGTAAAAATGTTTGGTAAACGGTATTAAAACACTGAAAGTGCATATAAATAATAATATTCTCGCCACAATTACAACTTCTAATTATGTCGTATGTTTATTTATTAAATAATATGATTAAAAAAACCGGTAATCATCGACTTGAATATATTAAATCAATCACTAGCTTTCGAGTGAGGGCTTTAAAAATACGGATTATGGTTCATGCGAAAATAATCGTGACATATTTTCTATCACTTTTCATTTCGAGCACACTTGAAAGTCAAAAATCGCCCCCCAGCTCCGCGGCAATATACGAGTGGAATATCTTACAGGTTGGTAAGTATGGACGCAACACGAAGGGATACCACTTTAAATACTCAAAGACTATTCTTTTAAACAATAAAATAATTATTGCATACATATATCGTCGCTAGATATTTTAAATAGGGGTGTAGACGATTTTTTTTAATATTTTTTTATAGATATACATGATAGGTATATATCTACAAAAAAAAATAATTCACTCGCATATTAATTTAAAATGCCTTAAAATAAATTTCATTTTAAAATTTCCCGCTAAAACGCTAACTTTTGTCATGACGTCGCTATGACGTCACGATCCTCTAAACACTAGTATATTCTAAAGTACTCTGTGGGCTCGCGCAAATCTTGTTTCTTGGCAAATGTCAAAATGTTGTTTGTTTAGAGTACCGTGACGTCACGCACTGTTTGCGGTCACGTGATAATGACGATGAAATATTTATTTTTGTATAATTAATTTAAAAGATATTATAAATACAATAGTCACGAAAGTGTAATTTTCGGTCAAAGTCAAAGTCAAAGTCAAATATTTATTCAGTAAATTGGCCACATACGGGCTCTTTTATACGTCAGTAATATAGGGTGAATCTACCAGCGCTTCGGACAATACCATCATTGCGGAGAAGAAGCGCCGCAAGAAACTCCAGCAGAAGGTCATTTTTCCAATATAAAATACAATAATACTTAAAAGTAAGTTACATTACAAGGTAATAAAGTAACAAATATTAATTATTAGAACTAGCACAAATGAAAACATTACAAATGTAAGGTCAAATACGTTACACTAACTGTAATGACTAGGAGAACAACACGACGAGGTCTCTTCGTCAAAAGCCATAACTGGAATAATTAACTGAACAAGTCCTTGCAAACGTGAACAGACCGGACCCCACAAACAGCACCCGTTCACGAGTATGACGCGTATCTCAGCCATCGCCTCCCTCAACCATATGTTCGGGAAGGTGGCGACCCGATCAACGACGCCGCCGTAAGCAAAGACCTTTGATTTGGTAATTGTATATTAAACACTAATGGATTTTTTTTTTATTTTTTTTCGTTTAGTGTCTACACCCCTATTGTATCGTTAACTATAGAGCCGCCCTCGCTTCGCTACTGTGTAAAGTTGATTTTATTTATTTATTTATTTATTTATTTATTGTGAAACAAACAGTCATACAAAGTACAAAATCACTAATATATAATACTATACAGACCTATAGTTTCCAAAATTTATTAATTAAAACAAACACGACAAATGTAGCAAATAAGACAATTATGTAAAAGTACTACAATTCCCGTGTTTCTGTTAAACATAATACAACACTATCGCGCAAACTAAACTAAACTAAACTAAATGTATTCTAAATTAAGTTTTCCCTACATTAGAACTCAATCGTGCTTCTTTAAATTTTTTGTTACAAATGTTAACACGAAATCCATTTCAAAAAGTAATTTTAAGTCAACATCCAACACAAAACAAAGTTAATTAATTTTTCGCCCTAAAAACATTTTTTAATGAGCCTATACTACAGTTGAATATGTCTATATTGAATAGTTATTTATCGTTGTTATACAGCTTACATACTCGCTTGATAAACATATTCTTAGAATAGTTTGTTCTACTACTTGGGGTGGAGAAAAGATGTTTATATTTGTCACGACATTGGCGTTCTCTTTTACCTGGAACTCTAAATTGGACGTCTCTTAGCAGGCTAGGGGCATCAATACGATTATTAATTATGTTATATAACAAAACTGAGTCAACACAGTCTCTTCGACACTCGAGGGATCGCATTTTGTGACGATTTAATGATTCTATATAATCTCTGTATTCATTTCCACATCTAAAGTCAAGGTTTTTATGAATTTTTTATAGTAAAGCCTATGTTACTTCTGGATAATCCAGCTTTTTGATAGAAAGAGAGCCCCATTTATTTATAAATAACAGTCTATAATTTGTATTAAACTTTTTAACTATGTTATCCAGTTTAAGGGCTTCAAATTTTAAATGGTACATATTTGGCACCCCTGTTGACTACGGGATGTTTTGAAATACAAATTAATTAAATCGGTGGATCTAGAAACTTTATGACGACACATGAGCCACACAATCACAAACTTGGGAATGTAAAGAAAGTTTTAACCAATTCCCTCGTGTATTAATTAAAACTATTCGTCACCGTCAAATGTGGTGGTAGTACAGTCGTAGTAGTGGGGTTGTATAGCGACAGCTATCTTAACGAGATAAAATTGAATAGTCAAACGAACTTACCTGTAAGTGAAGTTCGACGATAATTATGCTCGTTGTTGTCTCGTCCTCTATGATGATTACAAGTGTAGTATCGGCTTTATTCACTCACTGGCACTACATAATTTTAAAGAAAAAATAGCACAAAAAAGAACTCTGCACAGAGCTGTCAACACCTCCTGTAACGAGCTTCATTCATTTTAAAGTTCACTCTTTTTGATTTTACAACATAGGGGACTGTTGTTTTACAATGTCGAGGGCAGGGTGGGACTCATCATCTTCGGACGAGACAACAACTTCGCATAATTATCGTCGAACTTCACTTACAGGTAAGTTCGTTTGACTATTCAGTTATGCTCGTTGTTGTCTCGTCCTCTATGATGATTACAAGTGTAGATGTTCAAAGAAAAAGTTGTAAAATCAAACAAAGTTTATTTTCTGCAAACAACAGTCTTAAGGTACTTATAAATATATAGATACACAATTTTATGTTTATGAGTCAGTCCTTCCGAAGACAGTCTCAGCAAAAATATTATTATTTATAATTGGTCTGTTATAGAACCTAGCAAATGTTGTTGACCCACCGGTCCAACCAGCTGTTCGTCTAATGACATCTATATTAACACCTTTCTTGTAAGCTGCAGAAGTTGCAGCATGACGGGTGCTATGCGCACTAAAAACTGATATGTCTATTCCACTTAATTCCATTGTTTTCTTTATCCAACGGCTAATTGTATTAGTAGAAATCCTCTTGAAAGGTTTTTTAAAACTAATAAACAGATAATCTGTACTTCTTTTTCTTTCCATATTTGCACAATTATAACAACTAAACAACAATACTGAAATGAATACTATGTAGCGCAGTGATGACATAAAAAACGAATGAAGCTCGTTACAGGAGGTGTTGACAGCTCTGTGCGGAGTTCTTTTTGTGTTATTTTTTCTTTAAAATTATGTGGCGCCAGTGAGTGAATAAAGCCGATACTACACTTGTAATCATCATAGAGGACGAGACAACAACGAGCATAATTATACAGGTGTTAGGTTAATTAATACATCTATTAATTATAATTTTAACGTAAGAGTTAACGCTTAAGGTTTAAAGTAAAAGTGTCTAGTCCTGACTTTTATTACCTTTTATTACTAAGCGATTTTCAGATTTTTATAGCAATTGCGTCTTGCGTTACAATATGAAATAGATGTAATAATTTCCCTAGCACCTGTCAAATTTTATCTCGGTCATGCATGCTAGGGGGCCAGGGTGGAAAGGACGAATGCGAAAAGGGAAATATTTTAAATATTTGAAATAAGTAGCATGTTTTGGTCAATGAAGGGTTTTTTTATATTTTTTATGGCCAAATACACATTTAATAAAATAACGTGTTATGTTTGGTGAAATTTAAGGTTTAAGATATCGCACGAGAATTTGTTACATTTACGGTCTTCCTTCATATTCGAATAAAAATGTCCTTTAGGTCCATGTTGTAAACATACAGGATATTTTTGTCTCCTTTTACTCCTGGTTTTATTCCCGTAGATATCCGGTAAAATATCACTAACTAGTGAGTTCTATGGATCAAAACCGTATGAAAATCCGTAGTGTCTGAGATAAGCCCGAATAATATATTTTAAATTAATTATACAAAAATAAATATTTCATCCTCGTTATCACGTGACCGCAAACAACGCGTGACGTCACGGTCCTCTAAACAAACAACATTTTGACATTTGCCAAGAAACAAGATTTGCGCGAGCCCACAGAGTACTTTAGAATATACTAGTGTTTAGAGGATCGTGACGTCATAGCGACGCCATGACAGAAGTTAGCGTTTTAGCAGGAAAATTTAAAACGAAATTTATTTTAAGGCATTTAAAATTAAAATGCGAGTGATTCTTTTAATTTTTTTTTATTTATATCATATTATAGTATAACTATAAAATAAACATTTAAAAAAAATCGTCTACACCCCTATTGCTATACAGAACAGTCTAGAATAAGGGTCCTGAACATCAAATATGCACAGCAAAGTGAATTAGTTTTCTTGCAGGCGAACCTAACAGGGTTTCCTTACAGGGAAGGCGTATACGACATTATTTTGCCGTGTAGCATTTAAAAAAAAATTTGAAGATAAAATTATGAAATAAATTTGAAATGTTTCCCAAAATAAAATATTGTGCGGGCAACATTGTTTCCGGATTTCCGAGCTACCTTCACCGTTTACGTTCCTAAAAAATGTCGTAACTCCAAAATACGTTCATTGAAATTCAAACCTTCAATTGAATATACTTAAGTTTTAAACAACAATGCGATTTCCTGCCTTAGTTCGTTTGGTTTATAAAAAAAGCAAATTTTGCGCTACATTTTTCTCAAGACAATTTGCTCGTTTTTTTCGCGTGAAAATTAACTTAAATGCTTTGCGTTAATGAAAAACTATAGGGGAATTAGGAAGTCTTATCTTTAGGCGTTTTTATAATGAAATCAAGACAACCTGCCTCATATTAAATGTTTAAATATATTTACTTCGCATAATTTAGACTGCGAATACACATGTCTGTTTGCCTGCACTGTAACAAATATATTATTATTGTTAATGCAGCACAATATTAAACACAATATTATATACCAGGAGACTTGACATTAGAATTAAAAATTCATTTGTTAACCAGTTTCATAATCATTAATTAATTTAACTATTTATATAATCTTGCATAAACCATTACGTTTGAGTCACACGCATTCAGTACCGCGTACCCGATATCGGGTTCTTTGTTCGTAGCGAGATTTCGCTACATACGAGGACGGCTACGCGCTACGCGTGTAGCGGCGTAGCACCGCTGGCAATGAATGCGTTAATAAGGTATTTCGCAATCGTATTTTCTACCAATTGACCTTAAAAAAAATATTACACCCCGTAAAACTTATAACACCCCTCTTTTTGGGTGGGGGTTAAATGTATCACGTTAGTTTAAATTACTACGATCTAATTGTTTCAAAAGTTAACGTTGTCCTTAATGTCTCTAGTTTTAATTGTCAGTAAATGTCTTTTCCAACAATCCTGCGCACCTGTAGCGAAACATTAATTTCATTAAACAGAATCCTCGGCGGAAACTAATTAGCAGTAAGGATGGTGTGTTCGCGGACATAAAGGAGCTTCAGTGAAACCCAAAATTCGTGCACGCAGGCCCCCTAGCATGCATGCACGAGATAAAATTTGACAGGTGCTAGGGAAATCTATTCCATATTCGTCCGGTTCCATCTAACAACGCTACCTACATTTTAATAGGTATGTATAGCCGTCGTCGAGACAGCAGAAAAAAAACAAACACATGATTATGAACAAGAATAAAAAAAGGATTAACTAGAGATTTAATCTTATTCCGTGTTTCTTAAAATTATGTAATTTTAATACTCCGCCGCAAGGAGCCATTCGTGTGTTCCCACAGTACTTATTCGAGTGAAACGCTGTATCCGAACGTTCTGAGGGTTTGAACACGTCATAAAATGAGAAAAGGGTGCGTAAGAGTGTGATGGGAAATGGCCCAAGTTATAAGCTGTTGAGGCTTTCTTATGGCAAGGGAAAGGAAGACGAGCATACAGGACACCGGGGCCTATAAAGTATATTAAAAAATAGAGATTACAACAAAAATAAAATAATCTAAAGCACATGGCGTTGAAAAGGGCACTTGAAAAATCACACCACGGGATTGTTGAGCCACTTGCTAACATTGTTTATTAATTCGGCCGGGTTGTCAATCATCAAATTTCAATAGCAATATACCGTATACGATTTGACAACCCGACCGAATTACGAAAGTTAGCAAGTGACTCAACAATGCCGTGGTATGACTATACAAATCATAGCGTTGCTAAAATTTAGTCTGTGTGAAATAAGTGTTAAAGGTTACCGGTAGATGTTACCAAACTCATTAATAATGTCAGTTCCTGCTTCGCGTATGCAAGATTTTCCCACGAAAGTAGACCCGCTAATTTAGTTGTTTGTAAATTCGGAATCTGAAGGTAGTCCAGAGAGTTGTGGTATGTACCTGATTGTACCTACTGCTATACCTTTTATCATTTATTCGTCTGATACCATTGGGCTACGTGAACAGCCCCTACCCAGCATATTGTGCCGCGGGGTGCAGCGGCGCTGGTAATACAGCCTCATGGTGTTATAGTGATACAGCTTTATGATTTCCGCTGCCGCTCATGACTTGTACCAACCGTTTCACACTCTATTACCTACAAGTACGAATACCAACGAATCCTTCCCAAAGTATATTATTTTTTACACACTTTTTATTTTTCTCAGGATTTGAGGGTAAGAAATTCATGAAGAGCTTTGTAAAGGTAATGGATTGGTTTCTTTATGCTTTACTTAGCTACGGTATCGAGCCGTTCTCGGAATATTTAAGATGTAAGTAATTACTTGCGAAGCGAAGAAGCTATTTTATTCTCCAAGGACAACTCCAATAAGGAATAATTAGTTAGAAATATTGAACATTAAAAGCGTGGAAAGGAGCATTTTTGTTTTTAACAATAATGAATAGTTCAACCTGAAATGTCTGAAACAATTGCAGTTTTTAATAGGTAAACAAATTGATCTAGCACCAAATTAAATTCACAACGGCAAAAGACATAGAAAACCTTTTATTAAGAAAATGAGACAGTTCTTAAGAAAATAGCGAGAAACGACTTTAATGTGGACAGAGTCGCGGGCAAACGCTTGTAGTAAATTACTAGCAAACATCAAGTTATATTCGTTGCATCTCTTTCATTCGATATGTCGAATGAGAGAGACGTGAGACCAATTTTTAGCAAATACTGTCAAGTGTAGTGCCACCATAAAAACTTCTGCCATCCAAGGAAAAAGCAAATAAAACTCTCACAAACCTAAGATAAACTGATTACTGAACAAAACCGACTCAGATTCAGCGCGATTCGTACGAAAGTCGTTTAAATTGAATTTCGATCACTCTTGATTACAGCGTCGGCGCTGATTGGCCGATTTCAAAAACGGAATTCCACGGCGAATTTGTTCGCAATTGGTTGGAATTTGTTTTGATTGCTTATTTAAACGGCCAGTAACATGCTTTAGTCTGGTGTACACAAAGAGGTTAAATATTATATCTGTAACAACCTCTCAAATAGGCCTAAGAGTACTACAGACTAACAATTTCCAAGTCTGTCCGTGAGCCTGCCGGCCAAAATCAATCGAGCGAACACATTAAAACGGTTCAGGTCAGCCGGTTATAACCGTACGGCCAGTTTAAAACTGTCACTCACCACATATTATCCCTTCCAGTTCAAGATCGACAGTTTTACGTGACGAACCTAGTTCGCATCATAGAACAGAACTGAAGATGATCATGATGATGAAAGTTTATGAGAACACAAATGCCAAAATGCTAAAAAGCACTCTCTGAATTAACATTAATATTATTTATTTCATTTCAGGTAAGGAATCCGTGGCTCTATTTTAATCTTCTCGGTGATTCAAAATCCACAAGAGGTAAGTTCAAATAAGAACACATTGCAACTTAAATTTAAAGGTATTGTTATTACATAGAGTTCAGAATGGTAGTTAATTCATTTTCGACTTAAGACTGTATGAGCCTGTGAGGAAAATTCATAATAGGATTCGGAAGGAAGAGTATTAATACGACATCTGTAATTTGGAAAATTAAACACTGCGGGGAGTCTTTTATTTGAAAGTCATTTTTACTGGTGAAAATAATAATCGCTAGCGTGTTTAAGGTAAAGATTCTAAGCACATTAGGCCAGATTGTTTGATTATTAGTGTAATTAGGGAAGACGAGAGAAAAAACAGTCAGCAATAAAAAAATACTGTTCCAAAAATATTTTTGACAGAATCTATTAAAGTTATTGTACAGGAAGACGCCAACTGCCATTAAAACTCCATAATCAGTATAAATAAAGCTAAAGCAGTAAAGAAACTACGACTAACTAACTACGACGTCTCAACCTTGCCTCCACGCGACACCCGCCATTGACAGCACTGCCATGTCCGCTTAGGGGTCTCGTTGACATGTGCGTCTGTGTGAGTGCGACGTTTCGAATGTTTGTTCGTAGTTTCTTTACTGCTTTAAGTAGCTATATTTATAGTGTGACCGTAAGTACTCAGTGTATTACATTTCGGCCATTGCCTTTAACAGTTCTTAATAATTCTAAGTGATTTTCCATGAATAATAATCGTAACTAGTTTATGAAGCACTAAAACACGTCACCCTTTCACAGAGCAGAGCTTTCTTCGAAATAGGCGCTTAATTTGATAGACTGTTTGCTTGATTCAAGCCATTAACTTAACGAGAAGAAATAAATCCTGATCACTTACAGAAACGCCTATCTTACTCAAAATGTTTAATTAGGAAAACAACCCTAAAGCAACGATATAAAGTTAGAATTTATAGAGCAGTATAAGTTATTTAAGGCATTAAGAAAGTGAGGTGTGATGTTAAGCTTAATCCATTCAGAAGATAAAGTTACATTCATAAAGCTATTTTTAATTAAAGATACTATATAAATGTACTAAATATTGTGGGAAGTCAATGGATGCTCAAAACCGACCGTCGCGTCGTGGAGATCCTTGGGGAAGACTATGTCCAGCAGTGGACACCTTCCTGCTTATACGATGATAATATCACAAATCTTGGTGTCATTAGCATCTTCTTAGGTATCTGTAAACCCTGAACGACGAGTTCTACTTTTGAAAAATATTTCCTTTTTTTTTTAAGTTGGTTCACTGCTATTTTTTTTAAGGTAACACTGTTTTAGATATCCAGTGCGGTTTGTCGATGAGAGCTGGATGGACCAAGTCCACCTCCAATACAACTTCACACATAAACCAGCGCCGAATCCCTCGCGTCGCGCGTCGCCTCCATCCATCACTCGCCTCTAAATGATAAATGTTCCGAAACTACTTGAGGCTCTGCTTGAGCGTCCGTTTTAGTGTTATAAAAGTCTAGACTTTGCCCGCGACTCTGTCTGCGTGGAAGTGTGCAAGCAAGCGTGCAAATATAGATTAATAGCGGCCCGCCCTGGCTTTGCCCGGGTGCATTTAAAAAACCTTATATTCAAAAATTGTCTTGACAATTACAAACATAACTAAAAAAGAATTAGCCAAATCGGTTGCGCTCACATACATTCGCGTATTCGGCAATTGATTTTTATTTATGTAATAGAAGAATTTAATGATAAAATATAAAATTACGTCAATAAAAATTATAAATCCTAAAATGCATGTCAAATTACAAATAAAAACAATAAAATTAACATTACATACTAAAATGTAAACAATTCTAAATTATTACATTTGCTCGAGGAAGTCCTTAACATTATAGAAACTTATCAAGGAGCCAGCTCGACAATTTGTACTTAAATATATTTCCCTGAAGTAGCTGTATGTCATCAGGTATGGCATTATGGATTTGTATGCACTTTCTAAATTATCCCAAATATAAATAATAACCAACGTTTTCTTATATCGAACTTGGCCCCTTTTTTAACATTTGTCATTGGCGATATTGCAGGTTTAGCGACAAACCGATAATTAGGTCATTCTGTCAATAGCTGCAAATCACGAGACCTCGGCACGTGACTTGAATCGATCCCTCCACCCACAGGGAATCTATTTTCATAACCAGAAATTATAATGAACTGGCCCTGCAGCTGCGACGTAGTGTTTGTTACGTTTTTTAGGGTTCCGTACTGAGGTAAGAAAAAAACGGAACCCTTATAGGATCACTTTGTTGTCCGTCTGTCTGTCTGTCTGTCTGTCTGTGTGTCTGTCAAGACCCTTTTTCTCAGGAACGCGTGGAGGTATCAAGTTGAAATTAATATCAAATACATAAGTCTGCAGTCCCTTGGATCAGTGAAAAAATCAAACATCTAAGTCAACGCAATCAAAAGATACGGCCGTTTATGCCGCATATTGAAGGGAATCTCAAGGGAATCAAAACCTATAGGGTACTTCCCGTTGACTTAGAATCATGAAATTTTGCAAGAAGCTATGTCTTATAGCACAAGTAAAGGAAAAAATCCGAAAACCGTTAATTTGTAGTTACATCACATAAAAAATAGTTCCAGTATAAGCTGACACTCACTAAGTACTAAAGTGCATACTTATTGCGTGTCAGTTTATACAGGAGTTTGTTTATATTGTATTCCCGTGATTTAAGAACTATTTACATGCCTACAAGTTTGTGCGGAACCCTCGGTGCGCGAGTCCGACTCGCACTTGACTGGCTTTTTTGGGATCCCGTCCCCGAGGGGTGCGAAACAGAACCCAAACTTACACACTTTACCTCTTTACAAAATTAGTGAAGATTTATGACTTGGACGCGTTTCCAAGAGAGTGGTGCATGCACTCAATAGGGCCGAATGATGGAAAAGAGGGGAGGCCAGTGCCCAGGAGTGGGCACTTAACATAATATCAGCCGAAAGACGGCCACTGCTGGACGTAGACCTTCCTCAAGGGAACTCACTTTCACATTCAATCATTTACTAGATCATACCCGCGGTTTCACCCGCGTCAGCTATGCACAAAGCGGTTCGCCTATACGTTTCTCTTGAGGACTTCGGAGTGGAACTCTCTTCCAGCTGACCTTTTTCCTCAAAAGTACAGATATAACTTGGACTTTTTCAGTGAATAGGCACTATCTAGGTAAGCATGCTACATCTTCGGCTTCACCATGACATCTATCAGGTGAGATCGAGCAAATGTTTGTCTATAAATACATAAAAAGGAACATTTCGAAAAATTATGTCTTATTCCTTGTCTACATCATAAAGGGAACCTCTGTGCAAAATTTCAGCTTTCTAGATCCAAGGATTTAGGTTAGGCGTTGTGATTAGTCAGTGAGTCAGGCCTTCTCTTTTAATAAGGATACGTACAAAAACCCAGACAAGTGCAAGTTTGACTCGCACGCCGAGGGTTCCATACCAACTTGTATGTAGACTGTTCGTCCATCACGGGAATCGAGTCTTAAAGATTTTTGCCCATTTTCTCAGATATTTTTCTTTATAATAATATATAATCTTACGTTACAATTTGGAATAGATGTTTTCATTTCCCTAGCACTTATCAAACTTTATCTCGTCTATTCATGTTAGGGGGCCTGAGTTATGTCGAGTTACAGCGCGCGAAATATCCTGTTAACCACTGAACTCGATGTAATCCCAACCACAATAATCCATATCGCGCAAATTCTACTAATCCAGCGTCCAGCGAGAATCTGCTCACTGGCATTCCGGTCACGAACTGGCTTGTCCCGCGACGTCAAATAACGCTATTTGGTTCCCATTTCATTGCCATTTTGATGACAGAGATTTTAAAATGGTTAACATAATGTTGTCTTACGTGACTAAGTAGCACAATTATCTATTTATTTTACAAATATATTTACACGGAATTACAGTATAAAGGTGAATTTCAGGGCGTTTCAACCACCGTCATTAGTGTCACCAAATATATTGACGAAATCAATGACACCTACCAGCAACTCCTGATGTAAACAGAAGCAGAACCGGGGACGTAGTTTATATCAGCATCAGAAGTTGCTGTAGTGTCATTGATTCCGCCAATATATTTGATGACACTAATGACGGCGGTTGAAACGCCCTGAAATTCACCCATAAACCAATAAACTGAGATACTTAACTAATTAAACAATTTAGACAAATAACAATTAATAACAAAAGTGATTATATAATACTGGTACGCCTGACATCCGTCATCTCGCAAAATCTAAGACATTCACGGCACACCAGTTGCCCAACGCCACGCGAACAAGTCACACTCGGGCGCTGACGCCAGGAGCGCGTTCAGTAGCGCCAGGACGCGGAGCAAGTGCGGTTCCTCCGCGACGCGTGCGCGCCGCCGGCGCTGCCAACAACGGGCGCACACGCAGGGTTATCCTGAAGGGGTGCGCCAAAGTTCATATAAAATTACAAATTAGATTATTGGAACTCCGAAAATGTATCTCATACAATTTTACAACCTAATGATCATTGTACATATTTTTTTTTATTACTAACGATCGAAACTCATAATCATCAGATTTAATAATATCACTAATTATACACCTTGTTTATACTAATATTTGTTTTCATATATTTTCTGATACTAACGATTGAAACTCCTAATCATTCTAATTCATAACGAAGGTCTCCATTAGGTACGATAACGAGCGAAGCGAGGAGGAGTGTTAGGTAGAATTGCGACCCTACAGCGCGCGAGCCGAGCGAGCGAAGCGACCGTGCCGCGGTAGCGGCCGGCGAAGCGCCAGAAATGAACATATTTTTAACTAATACTTACATATAGTAGACGATGAGCGAAGAATCACCCTTCTATTTCTAAGTCCCTGCTCCGTTGGTAGTAGTAAAAATGTATGAACAAAAAAAGTATAAGGAAAAAAATTATGAAGAGTGATTATTATAAATACAAATGAGTATTAATAAAAAAATTATGATAACTGTCTGTTATGAGTTCCGTTGGTAGTAATAATAAGTAATGAACAAAAAAAGTATGAGGAAAAAAATTATGAAGAGTGATTATTAGGAATACAAATCGGTAGTAAAACCAAAAATCGGAATATGAATTTTGTATGAGCCAATATGGACCCATCCTGAAGACATCCGGGACAAACAGCCTCACGACCTGCCCCACTATCTTAGAGCAATCAGACTCACCGCGCAATATACGGCAGGCAATATACTGTACTGTACCCCATCTTTCCACACCTGTCTTAACCCTCGACACAAGAGCGGTGTTATAACGTCGGTGAAACTGCAATACAGCGTGACTAGCTTTTTCCATAAGTTCTAATTTTACTATTATTTCATTCCAAATTAGACCTTATGGAAAAAGTTAGTTATGCGGTATTCCAATCTCATCGACGCCGGTACGTTGAACGTGTGTATCTAAGGGGTATGTATCTGTTGTTAGCAAGAGTAAGGAGCTTATTACACCTTCCTGAATTAGTCACTGACAAAAGGGACGCAGCAATACGTTGGAATGAGATGGAGATATCTCCATACATATCTAACGCATTTCAGCGTCCCTCTCCTCAGCGACTAATTCAGGAAGGTATACAAGTCGACACAGGTAAAAGGAGCTCTGAGCGACCTACCTGCGCAGTGAGAGAATTACGACCAAATTGGTGGTATGAGGTCGGGGGGAGGTCAAACCGCTCCAACCGCTCCGGTTTGCTGCC
Source organism: Tortrix viridana (assembly GCA_963241965.1). Classification (NCBI taxonomy): domain Eukaryota; kingdom Metazoa; phylum Arthropoda; class Insecta; order Lepidoptera; family Tortricidae; genus Tortrix; species Tortrix viridana. The sequence continues at coordinate 3,481,103 of OY725201.1, read as the reverse complement.
CCGCTATTGGTTTGTCAGTTGACAGCAAGCGCAAACATATCCCCTCCACTAGCCGCTCGGAGCTCTTTTTACTCTAAGCTCTTTACACAACTCTGAACGGTGGCGCCTAGCGAATTCCACCCTAATTGGCACCAAAGCTTTTAGGTCTTCATTCCAAACTTAATTAACTAATGATGAATATACAAGATAAACTTTCATAAATTCTAACGAAGTCAAATCGCGGCGGCGAACTTTAATTATGCTTTGAGACCGCTAGAAACCGCCCCGAGTCTTAAATGGACTTAAACTTATGCACCGTCATTGACAAGGAATAAGCTTTAAGTTCTTATAGTTATGTCCAGAATAGCTGGGGAATATAAGACAGATTGAAAATAATAAGTTTTATGTTTACTAAAAGCTGTTATCTTTGAATTGTCTTTGCTTCTTTGTCTTTTACGGCCTGGCCACGATTTAGAGCAGCGGCGGCGGCGGCGAGCGAATTCTCTCTCCATTGCTCGTTCGAGGTGCTCACCGCGCAGTGGTTAGTTGACATTACACGCAATGTATTAGAAAATTCGCTCGCCACTCAGCCGGTCGCGCAAAGTCATAGCCAGGCCCTTAGGCTTTGATAGAAAGAAGACGAATCGCGCCGCAGTGGCGCGTCTCTATAGGAAAGGTTTGACATCGGTGTCTTAAAAAATAAAAGTTGATATTATAAAATTCTGAGTATACCATCGCATTCCTCCTACAAGCTCCTTCGCCTCCGTAGAGTAATGTAGAGTAATGTAGTCGGGACACGTACCGCGGCGTCGTGGGTGTAGCTGGACACAGCAGGGTTCGGTCCGGTCGATGGCACCGCACAGGTTCCTCGGGGCAGACTTCTTCCTCTCCCTCCACCCGGGTGAAACCATCATCATCCTTCCTCGGCAGCGTGAACTGGTTCAGTAGGAAGCTGTGCTGGTGGCCCAGCGATAAGTCGTCTGGCAGCAGCATACGCGCGATTCGAGGTCGTCAACCCCACGCGTGGCTGCTGCATTTGTTCATTGATTCATTGCACATTCGAGACGCTCACCAGCGGTTGGCATTCCACGCAATGTATTAGGAAATCGCTTGCCGCGCCGCTGGTCGCCTCGAGTCGTAGCCAGTAAGACAGTCCACGTGGCGGAATCCTCGTATGTATTCAATTCATTAATCACGACCAAGGCCGACGAAGCTGCGACGTAAGCCAACCCACATCACGCTGACATGTTGAATGCTGGGGTTTGAATAGATTCGTTCCAGGGTTGAATAGTGTAATAATTGATCCAAAACATAAATGTAAATACGTCTTCAAAAACCCACTAAACAAGGTTAAATATCTATCCGTTTAGGAGCTACGATGCCACAGACATATAGACAGATACACACGTCAAACTTATAACTAACACGCCTCTTTGTTCGTCGGGGGTTAAAAATGTCGACGTATAAGAGTTGTGACTTTAAAAGGGTATGTAAGTTTTGATGACTGGTAATTTGTGACGTTCTCAAAGGGTCCTTAAAGAGGCAGGCGGTTACGCCGTTTTTAGAACTATTACCATAGTATTCGTATAGTTACAAGAATAAGAAGAGCGTAACTGCCTTCCTTCATAAGGTCCCTTTATATTGAGACACATTTATCTTTGTAATGTACCCCGATCTTAATGGCTGGCTGTATAACTGTATAATTAAGAGGAAGGTTCCAATTTGGAGGTCTCGGCTTAAGTTGAGAGCCATGGATTAATCGCAAATTGGGGCGTGAATAGTAGCATTAAAATCCTTAACAGGGTTGCTATATTCAAGTCAGGGTTGCTCACCCTGTGATGTCTGCCATCTTGATACGGCCAAGACTCAGACAAGCCAAGAATGCGGCCTGTGTCGTTTGTTATTGCTCATAGGGTTCTAAAGTACAGGAATGTTTTGTTGACTTGTTGACTGTACATTATACGTATATTATACTTGTGTTTGTGCTCTTAGTTAGTTTTTATTTAACTATATATATATATATATAATTTGAAGTTAATATATGTATTTATTTATATGTTTAATATTTATGTATTTACATGTACATATTATCAATATTTCTAATTAATAGTTTAACACTTTGAATACTTTTTGTTACTTTTTGTGCAAAACTTGTATGTGTCTAACCCCATGCATTGTCCTTACTCATCTACTTCAGGGTTAGCTGGAAGAGATCCCATTTAGGAATAAGTTCGCCTTTGTGCCTACTTTAAATTTACGATGTGAATGTATTTATTTACTTATACTTTTTGTGCAATAAAGAGTTTACATACATACATACATTATAACTAGGTATATTGTAACTACTTCTAAGTTATAATAACATTCATATATTCAACCTAACTAATTTCTTGCCAGCCCTACCTCTTTATTTTATAAAAGTGCGCAGTGAGCCAAGGTGCAGGCTGAAAATCAGCGCTACGCTATATAATCGTGGCACAGGCTGCGCCCGAGTCTTTTGCTACCTCAACGTTTTGTGTCTCTGTTCTGTTTTGTATTCTACCTGTATTGTTTTTGTTTTGAACGTTTGAAATGCCTGATTGTGTGATGGGTGGATGTGACATGCCTGTATGGTGTAATTTAGTTTTTTTTTTTGTTTGTGATGGATGCATGTAAACGACTAACTAAAGGGATGCTGGTTAATAATCTTTCAATAAATTTAAAAGCAAGCGAGAACAATTAACAGTCAAGAGCGAAAGCTTGTTTGAAAAAATAAAGAGTAATTATATCTCGTAAAAGGAACACCGACTGTTTTGTCCAGTTAACGTAGGGTCTTAAGAATTGAAACGGATTCCAGCAAGCAAAGCCACTTCAATAAAAGTTTTCATTCAAAAAGATTTTCAACTTTAATTAGGTAATGAAACCTCTGGCCTCGGAGTGACAATCCGACAATGGAAAAGGAAGAATTTTTCTTCATGCCAACATTATATTTCAGCGCAAGTTAATTTAATGTTATACAAAGTGGAGTCGATATTTTATTCGTTGGGTCTTTTTGGGCACTGATATAATTGCGCTGACAGAGGGCGAAGTTTAACAAAGTTTTGGGGTTGTATTTAGAGAAATTTGCTACAAATTATAAGCAAAGGCGATTTGTTTTTTGTACGTACCATTTTGTTTTCAGTGTACATACTCAGAATCACCAGTTTAAGTCATAAGCTTTAACTTCTGAAACGTCGGTAATTTTAATTAGTACGCCATACATTACCCAAGTGTATATAAAACCTTTATTACGATTATGAAACTTATTCCCACTTCAATAAACCTTTTTCTTAGTTGGCATTTAAATTTTACTCGTACCTCTGGTGACAAATAATCGTATAAAATTTTACTACTCTCAGTGGGCTTAATATGCATGCACGAGATAAAATTTGACAGGTGCTAGGGAAATGAATACATCTATTCCATATCCTAACGCAATACCTAACGCTTAAGGTTTAAAATGGAAGTGTCTCGTCCTGACTTTTACTATCTTTTATTACTAAGCGACTATTGCGTATTTCTCATTTTTATAGCGATTTTATGTTAAGTCTTACATTAGAATATGGAATAGATGTATTCATTTCCCTAGCACCTATAAAATTTTATCTCTTGCATACATGCTAGGGGGCCAGAGGGCGCAATAATTGCCTGGAATAAGGGTAACCTTACCCAACTCAACTTTGGGACCTTTTTCATGGGTTAATTAACGTTTGATATTCCAAAGGTTGCCAAGACCTGACATTAATAATATTTCTGGTGTGGAAGTTTGTTGGCTTGAGGAAATGTAAAACGTTCTACGCTATTCCCTCGGAAACTAACCGATTTTTTAAATAAAACTCTTTGTCCGTGTCCGGGCTAAAACTATTTATGTACTAAATTTCATATCGATTGGTTTAGGCGTTGTAAAGGAGGGACAAACAAACAAACACACTTTCACATTTATGATATTAATAAGAATTATGCAAGTTACAATTTAAAAAGTGTAGAGCTTAGTTTGGGACTAGATTAACTTGTGCGGTATTGTTCTTTGATATTTATTTTAATTATTTTCTTGTAGTGTCCCTGGAAGTACCTACAGGTCAAATCGAACAGGGAGGCGGAGGACGCTGAGCTCAAGTTTGATCTATAAATATTCAGCGATTTTTATTCATAAGGAGCGTCCTCACTGAGAGCATTCTTACCCAAGCATTTGTAAACGAGCAATAATTTCAATAATTTGTAAGCTTTGTACGCTCGGCTCAACGTCCACACCACTCGAATATTCGACACCGAATGCTCATACACGCGAATGCTCTCAGTGGGGACGCTCCTTTAAGTTATTTGGGACATCCTGAATAATTTTCCTTTGCTTTACAGGTACTCGAAAAACATTATTTTTTCAAGTTTTCATTTTACTACTTTGTCGGAGTCATTTAAATGTATAACTATGCCAAATTTACAGCTTTGTAAGAGTCCCTGAGTTAAACCTCGGACAGACAGACCGGACGGACAGATGGACATGGCGAAACTATGGGTTCCTTGATGACTAAGGAACCCTAAAAATTATAGGGCATAGCCTTGGCATGCCGTGCGAAGATCGCAGGCCAAAAAAATGCTTAAGATGAAAAAAGATAAGTGATTATGTACTTCATCTAAAACTTTCAAAGGATCACTTAAGAAATTGTTGTTTTACTAATGCCCTTACTAATAAACGTTGAGTAACCGCTGAGTAGTTATACCATGCTTTGTCCTTATCTGTCGAATTCAAATGTTACAATGACAGATAAGGACAAAGCATGGTATAACTACTCAGCGGTTACTCAACGTTTATTAGTAAGGGCATAAGTATATACATATTTTATTAATTTCAGCCCTTTTCTAAGTACCGATTTCACCATGCGATGTTAAATGTAAATCGACTGTTAGTTCATACATTTTGACAGCTGTTAACACTCTAATCGACTGTTAAGTGATTGGTGAAATCCGACATAAACCTATTAGAATTTTATAAAGCTAATGTCGATAAAATGAGAGAGTAAACTTTTCCCACGCACACATATTCCTATTGATAATTTTCACAACGAGAATTACCTAATAGTTTTATGGCCATTAAACCTGAAAAGGGTTTTATGTCTGGAATTAAATTACACGCTAGGGTGATCGTACCAGTAATGGATAAGGACCAATGATGGACACATGACTATTATTCTAAGATAAGGGTTATTCATTTATTTTGCAACAATCCATTTAAAGCCCTATGATCCTAGAAATAAGTTTTAAGTGTCCATTATTGGTGTCTGTCAGTTAAGTGTCCAACACTGGTGCCGTTATCCTATATGTCGGATATAAATAATAAATATCAGGGGACAATCTCACACAAATTGACCTAGTCCCAAACTAAGCTTTAGGATTGTACTAGACAACGATAAACATGCTTATAGAGAAATACATAGAAATCATCCATCCTATAACCAGCAACCCACCCTCGCTTCGCTTCGATTAATATAATAATAATAATAATCCAGCCTATTTATGTCCCACTGCTGGGCACAGGCCTCCACTCACAATGAGAGGGTTCGGGCTATAGTTCCCACGCGGGCCCAGTGCGGATTGGGAACTACGCATACACCGTCAAATTGCTTTGCAGGTGTGTGCAGGTTTCCTCACGATGTTTTCTTTCACCGAAAAGCTCCTTTACCAAAAGAAAAAAAAAAACATACATAAAAAAAAATCCATATCTTGAATCTACCAATATCCGGATAGGGAACATGACCTTTTTTTACTGCAAATGACCTCTACTATAACCTCTTAACGGGAATGGATGCAATAACCAATAACGCTGTATATTAAGATTTCAGGTCAGATCTAAGGTCAATTTTATTACTTTACTGCAGAATGTTTAAGACTTAAATACGCGTAAAATTAGTTTCCCTCTATCCTCTCATTTCTGTAAGGTTGAAATGCCAAACCGTAATATACTTAGAAGTAAATAAAGTTGTCTGTCTCTTGTTGGCATAATTTAGTTGACTTATCAAAAAAGACGTCTGCTCGTTCGACTACTAATATTATGACAGCGATCACTAATTTTAGGTGCCAAATATAGATAATGATTTTATCGATTTATGAAACCACCTTGATAAATGATTTTGCCCCTAAAATTGTGACGTCTGGGCCCTTAGCCAAGATGCAATACGTATTCTGTGATAATCGTATGATGTGATCTACCAGTGACGCGATTGGTCTAAAAATGAAACGAATAGAATCGCTAGATAGCGTAACCTTCTTTATTAATACAAACATCTTGTTCCAATTTCATAATGGAAAGTCTTTTAAAAAAGACCCTCAACCTAGATTATTTAATTAAGAACACTTTATACCTTTAATTGCAAATTATAAAGCAGCTACTTTTACGGTCCCTGAAACTTCGCAGAGGGTATGAATCGAATTACGAGGTCCTCCGAGTTGTCCAACTGTCCTCACTGCGTTAAGTTAAATTGACACTTATTTCTGTTCAATAATGTAAGTGAATTTAAATGATTAAAGACAAACCTAAAGATATTTTATCCCGTTTTAATGGAATTGTTCATCCTACTCTTAATCGACATCAATTGTAGCGTCCCCACTACTGAGAGCATTCGCGTGTAATGAGCATTCGGCGTCGAATATTCGTTGAGCCGAGCGTACAAAGCTTACAAATTATTGAAGTTATTACCCGTTTACAAATGCTCGGGTAAGAATTCTCTCGGTGAGGACGCTCCTTTTGATAGTGTGTACGTGCGTGCGTGCGTGTGTGCGTGCGTGCGTGCGTGTGCGTTAGTTTGTTACTCTTTTACGCTGCAACGGCTAGACAGATTTGAATGAAATTTGGAAAGGAGATATCTTATTCCCTCGATTAACATATAGAATACTTTTTATCCCGGAAAATTTGGTAGTTCCCAAGGGAAAACCCAATTCCCAATTCAAAGTAGTTTTCCCTTTTATAATATTAGTAGCTAAAATAATACAGTCCTATTAATACTACGTAACCACTATTAAGGTTTAACGCGAACTAACACCAAAAAGGTTTCGTATTTAAATTTTTCCAACCAACTCGGAATTCTAAACACGTCGGCAACAAAATTTGCATCGGACGGACGGGACCTAATTGGGGAATTTGGATGTAATCTTTTATCGAGGCTTAAGTCAGGTTTTTCAAAATATTATGCTGACAAAAAACACAAATAAGACTCTTGATGTAAGCTCAGGCTAATATGCGCGAATTTTTTGTTAATCCAACCTTGACCTTGACTGCAATAATGGGTGTTTAATTTACAAAAAAAAACTGCACGTTTTTCACCAAACCTGAGTTTATTTACAATTGTGACGTTCTCAATATAAAGGGGCTTTATGGAGGCAGGCGGTTACGCCGTTTTTACAACTGTTACCATAGTATTCGTTTAGTTACAAGAATAAGAAGAGCGTAACTGCCTTCCTCCATAAGGTCCCTTTATATTGAGAACGTCACAATTATCCTCTGCGTTAGAAAGAAGAAGAAAAACAATTTATTCAGCACACATACAGCTCAAACAACATAGTTATAGAAAAAGTGCTAAGTGTGTAGACGTGGTGCGTATAGTGTGTGTTAAGTGTGTGTGTGTGGTATGGTAGTAGCCAGCAGTGTGTGTGGATGAAAAGTATCTGACTCAGCTAGTGTTGCGATACAGAGCAATCACTACAACTATGTACATTTTCTATGCATTTTATGCTAACAAAAATTACATTCAATGACCCGCGAATTGCACGAGTCATAGTTCGAATACAGTGACAAACAATGTTAGTTTTAAGACAGTGTACGATTGGAGTAGAGCTATTAGTACTTTATCGAAACTCCTTTCGTCGAACGTATAATTTCATCGAATTCCATTTCATCGGAAGCAGGAGTTATAATTTTTTGGTGGTCAAGTCTAACCTAACCTACGTAACCTATGCAAGATAACCTGAAAACAATAAGGTTTCAGCAGAAATTAGCTTTTGATGAAATGATACGTTCGATGAAAGGTGTTTCGATAAAGTGATGAAATACCGTACGATTGACCTGCACGATTAGAAAACCTTTATGCAAAACACGGTCTTTAATTCTTTGGCACTCGTTCCTCTACTAGACATTGACATACCCTTTGACATACCTAGACAATCACAACGCTGTTATTCTGTCAGAACCTTTAAAAAAAAGGTGACTGCGTTGAAGAAAACAACTGTATTATTATTTATTATCAATTTGTACTATTTTTAAACAATACATTTAAATTTTAGCCTAAATTTCTGATTGAAAGTAAACGAATGTTTGTCAACAATAACTTTATTATTGAAAGAATGAAGAAAATATGTTTCAAAAATTAAGTTTAGTTTTTGGAAGCAGGTACCTTAAAAGTTTGACACTAGTTTAACAAAAGTCAAGTACACAACGAATATTAACTTTATCTCCAATAAAACAGTTAATTGAATAACTGATAAGAATAATTTGATGTGACACATTGAATTGGTCTTTCATATCTAAACCAATATCAATTCATAGAGTAAATAACCAAACTCCCAAATTGGCTGTTTATTGATTATTTCAACATTGTTAGTGACTCTGGTCGGTTTGAATACATTATCCCAACCACCCAATCAAGACCCATCTCGCCGCACCCATCGACCACCGTTTGTAGCAAATTTAATAGAGAAATACACTTCAAATAAACCAAAATAACAAGATCATTATTTTATGATGTTTACGGTTTTTGACAGAATCTGACTGAATGTATACATGATTGCAAGTGTGTTGACAACCAAAAAAACCGGTCAACTATAGTTCGTTCGTTCAAAATGTGCAGTACACCCACACTGCCATGGAAACCATATAATGTTATCTGAATAACAATAACCCATTTGTGAATAATTTAATATATATACATTTTTAAATAGTCACAAATAATCAAACAAGAGAAAATGAAACACAAACATATAACGTCAACATTTTATTAATGAAAATCTTAAACACAACTCTTACCGCGACTTACCAGCGCATACTGCAGGTGTACACGCCTTTGAAGTCGCCGACACCGCTTTGTGCGCGCCGGCGGCTTCTTTGTAGCGGCACATCAAAGCATGCAAACTATTAGAGCGAACGAACTATAAGACAGCCCGGTAGCACATCTCCGCCGCGGAACTGTAGTAGCGAAACTCTGGCAACGAAATAAAGTTCAATTTCGTATTAAATATCACGATTCCGCCACAGTTTCGCGGTTTCGCGGCGGAGGTGTGCTACCGGCGTAAGGGCCGTATTAATAAACTGATCTCAGCTGAGATGCCCGTCTCAAGATACTTCAAAGTAATATCGCAACTAATCAACAATAGTACCTAACTCAAGAAAAAAATTGTAAAATTTTACCTTTTCTTTTAAAAGGAAGAATTTTTTTTAGTTATAAAAAAAAAACTTTAGACTTTTATTAGTTTGAACTAGACCGATGTCAGGTTGAAGAATGATAATTAATATTTAGTACCTTCCTGGGACACCGAGCGTCGTCGTTCGGGTCGAAACCGAATTTGCTCGATTTTCTATACAAAAACAAAAAGAAAACAAAAGAACGGTTTTTCTTTTGTTTTCTTCTTCCATAGCTGGGGTTCGAACCCGCAGTCTTTGCGTAGTAGTCCAACGCTCTAACCATCAGTCTATTCAGACGGCGGCAGCCGCCCCGAAATCTTTTTGAGTGAATATACGGGTAAAACGAATTTTCCCAGATATGACACCTAGCTAGATTGAATTTTCGTCGCCAAATTTCATAGTCTGGTTCCTTACAAAATTGTTTTAGTTGTTTAGATATAACAAAGGCTCGTCTATATACATATTGATTCTATACTTATATACAGCCTTTATAAATGTAATGGAATAACATTAAACACCGACAGAAACATAAGTTTACGCGTATCACGTTATTTTGGTCAACGGTTTGTACGATAAACATCTTTAATCACACTGAGCGGTTCTATACGAGCCATTAATATTGGATACACTGTGTTATGTTTTTACTTTACAAAGTAAACCTACTCAAGCGTAAAAAACAGAGCGGGTGCGGGTCGGGCGCGGGCGTTTTATAATTACATTGCGCGCTCTGTGATAAGGCTTATCGGAGAATGCGTGCATTACGACCAATGTAATAGCAAAACGCCCGCGCCCGACCCGCGCCCGCGCTCTATGTGTTACGCTTTATCTAGTTCTAATTAAGTACTTGACATTAGTGCTACTATTTATAAAGGGTGTTTTTTTATTCATCTACAAAATTTTGGGGCTTAAATCAGTAAGTCATACTGACCAACTTTCACTATGGGACCAACCCCGAAATCGCGAAAAAAAAATTGACCCTCCCATACAAAACATCGTCAGCTGACTAGCCAAAATGTATGGGATGGTCAATTTTTTTTTCGCGATTTCGTGGTTGGTCCCATAGTGAAAGTTGATCAGTATGACTTACTGATTTAACCCCCAAAATTTTGTAGACGAATAAAAAAACACCTGTAGAATAAGTTTTATGCAGTGTTTAGATATTGTTATTTTTTTAAACCTAACGCAAAAATAGTATAATAAGTTTGACGTATATATTTGTGTATTTTGTCTGTGGCATCGTAGCTCCTAAACGGAGGGATTTTGATTAAATTTTTTTTTTAAGAAATATGACTTAATCGAGCGTTAGATTATTTGATGTTTCGTCATCTACCTAATCCAGGTCCAGCTGAAAATCAACGCTGCGCTCCGTGCCACGGCATATATTTGTGACGTCCTCAGTATAAAGGGACCTTATGGGGGCAGGCGGTTACGCCGTTTTTAGAACTGTTACCATAGTATTCTTATAGTTACAAGAATAAGAAGAGCTTAACTGCCTTCCTCCATAAGGTCCCTTTATATTGAGAACGTCACATTTTTCTTTACTGTAAAAGCACACGGCGACCAATAGGCATTGTCGAGCCCGGCATAACGGCACTGGCGGTACGTTGAGCTGGTACAGTCGAACACAGAATAATGTATACACTTTTGGACCTTATTACAATGGAACAAGGTGAAAAATCTTTCTGTCCTCTACTGTACACCGATTCGGCTATTTCGTGTTTCCCAAACGTACTTTTGGTTGTATAAATAGATTAATTTATATTATATCTTAAGTGTATGTATTTGAATAGCCGAATACATCCCAAGCAGCACACAAGCTGTATAAGCTGTATATTGCTGAAACTAGAGTTATAATGGCTGTACAAGCTCTTATACAGCTTTTGTGCTACTGGGGATGTTTCTTTTCTTTTTTTTTTTGTCAGAAAATACATTTTGTACTCATTTTCTTCACATTTCAAACTTAAAACGACATTGAAATAGTAAAAACAGTTTTTATTTGTGATGCGTAACTACTTATAAAAATATACCAGACAGAAAAGCTTTATAACCAGCTTCTGCAAGCTCCCAGTAGGTTCATCTCGGAGCTTAAACACGAAATATAAAATTTATGTTGAACATAAAAAATATATCTCAAAGCGTGCTTTTATGTTGACGTTAAAGCTCTTTCAAGAACGTTTCGATAAAAACGTTATATTACATACCTCGTAGCTACGTTAAGGTGTAAATAACAAGAAAATAATCTCTATCATTCGGTATGTCAAGTGAGAAGCAAGATCAATATTTGACAAATACTGCCAAATTTTTGTCTAAGTAGCAGCATAAAAAAAAATACGCCAATTAAATTCAATAGAACTATACAACTTTATGATGTCAGATGCCAGACTTCAGGTCGGTTTGAAATTTAATTCAGTCAGACGTCAAATAAATGGGGTTCCCTCAACGGATGAATCTTTTGCTTGGGAGAAAATTGGAATTTTCGGAGTAACTTCACAGTAAACTACAAAGATAAGTTAACGTGGGTCGTTATTTTCTGAATAGCGACCTTTCTGATTTTGACGCTGAGTTTGACCGGCAATGGTAACTTGACCCGTGTGCTTCTAGGCATTATATGGCAGTAGGTAGCTTGTTATGACTGTGATTTGTGACGTTCTCAATATAAAGGGACCTCATGGAGGCAGGCGGTTACGCCGTTTTTATAACTGTTACCATTGTATTCGTATAGTTACAAGAATAAGAAGAGCGTAACTGCCTTCCTCCATAAGGTCCATTTATATTGAGAACGTCACATTTGGTTTAGTAAGGCTCTGGTATTTGTTGACAATTAATACAAGTTGCAGTTGTAGTTTTCGAAGTGACAGGACAGCGATTTTGCTACCGTATTACAAGTATCCCAACAAATTGTATAAATTGCATCAAGTACTGCTAAAATTTAAGTATATTTTGCAGTTATTTTGCTTATTAGGTAAAGTTTAATGGTATTTCATCACTTTATAGAAACACCTTTCATCGAATGTATCATTTCATCGAATTTCATTTCATCGAAAGCTAATTTCTGCTGAAACCTTATTGTTTTCAGGTTATCTTAAGCATGGGTTACGTAGGTTAGGTCATCACCAAAAAATTATAACTCCTGCACGTGGAAATTAGCTTCCGATGAAATGATACGTTTGATGAAAGGTGTTTCGATAAAGTGATAGCTACCCAAGTTTAATTTATGCCAAAATGCTAAACTAAACAGCCATGAGATCGTCCTTGTGCAAACAGGTACAGTGGCCGGTCTTCACGCCTGATGACTTACTGTCTTTCTAACGGGTTCTGCGACCAAATTGGCTATCATGTCTGCCCCTGACGGCGATGGATTACCGCATTTAACCGCCCGTAGTTCTTTCCGGTCTGATTGTACAATAACCTTAACCTTTTGCCTTGTTTGGTTGAAAATATTAGAAATAATCGTGGGCCTAGATAAGATCCTTGGGGTACTCTTTAAGTAAAATAATTATTCATTGTTTCAAATAACTAATTGGTCCTAACGTACACTTTTACTCCTTTTTTTTGTAAAGCTGAAGAACTGTTATATAGTGAGAATACAGTGATAATATGTTTTTGGCAGTTTTTATCTTATTGAACTTCCAAGATAGAGATTTATTATTTCAAGGATCCAAAATAGAATCAAAAAGGCAAAAAAAAAATCTTAATAAATACATATAAGTTAAGGGTCCAGTATAACAACATACTCAGGCTGCTATTGCGGCTGCCGAAGCACTGTAGCACCGAAGCGCGGAGGCGCACACTGATGTATTTTTGCCATCAGGCGAAAAAGGAAAGCGTCACTGATGAGCCGGGTGCGTGGCAGCAGCAGCAGCTTTTTGAGGGTCTGGGTGAAGCGACTGGACTGCCCACTTACAAGTTACAGGGTCCAAGTTGCCATCGGCAGGAGCAATTAAAACACACCATCTGTTGTGGTTGCTCCTGCGATGTCAACTTTAATTTTCATTTTCGTTTTTTTTTTTACTTTTGTGGTGTGTTAGGTACTAACATAGGTTAAAGCTTCGTTGTACTAACACTCTATGGATCATACCTGATCATACCATGATCTGAAATAAAAAGTTTTTTTTTTAATAATACTTAAACGATTTAAAAACACTAAATGGCTTCATCTTCAGAGCCACTAGAACCCTCAAATTAAATCTCAAGCATTTTTCTCATTTTACAAAGATTCCAAATACCCTAAATTGAAATCCTGTCTAAATATAGCCATTATTCTGTTAATTACTCGCTTTTTAAGACAAAGCCTTTTGTCTACCGTTTTCTCTGACACCTTAATCTTGAAAACAATGGGTCGCCATCTTGTCGCCGACTTTGGTAAGCAGAGATCGTTTAGCCTCAAAGGATTTAAGAATATCGTCGCAACCGTTTTTGAGTCCGATTCGAATCTCAAAATTTTTCCAGATGAAGCGTTTTACGCGCGATTGTGGTCTCGTCTACATTTGTCGTCCTCATGAACTCGAGCGAAAAACGCGTCTAGTGCAGCCTAATTGCGGCACTTCATTTGGCTCATCGAAATATAATAAGTAATATTTCGATGATTTACCTACGTTTTCCAAATATTGATCTTACATGTCTTACATTTGACATACCGAAAAAAGAGTTGCAGCGTAAATATTTGAGGAATAGAAGCCAAGTGAAGTGCCACCATTGGCGTAAAACGTACGCGTAATAGGGAATATGCACGATTTTTTTCATCGCATTTGTTATCAAAATATAAAAATACCGTAAAAGACATAACAAAAAGTGAAATTAAAATTAAAATCGGCCAAACAACACTGATAATATAAGCATTTAAAAACTACTAATTAGACAGAGAGATCTTTAATGGTTATTTTTATAGATTTTCGAAAAATATTTTTTTTCTACTATTTGTTACATGAATGACTTTTTATTAAAGCAAGAAAAAATCCTTCCATATTCTCTATTACCGCGGTAGAGCCTGTTGTTGTCGCATTCATTGGACTTGGACTCTGTCCTCTGCTATTCGCGTGTGAAACACACTCTCCCGGAACGAAGAGTTCGCGCGTCTGAGAACCTACATAAGGGCGGCCGCACATTGGGCCACTAGTGGCCGCCACTAAACGCGACCACTAGTGGCTCGGCTAAGCCATTAGACGCAGCCACCAATCGCGGCCACCGGTGGCTGAGTGGCGGCCACTAGTGGCTGCCACTATTGGCTATTGTTTATATGAGAAGCCGGCGACTGTGGCAGAGTGTGCGCGCGAGGCAAGCCACTAAACGCGGCCACTAGTAGCGAGCGCGGGCGACTACCGCAGCTTGTGGCTCAGACGCGGCCACTCGAACGCCCGGTGTGCCTCGATGCTATACAAAATGTATGAAAAAACTCGTCCGCAGCTTGTGGCGGTCACTAGTGGCTACGCTGTGGCCGCTACTAGTGGCCCAATGTGCGGGCAGGCTAAAACGACTCATCTGGTCAAGCTCCAAGAGAGATTTTGTAATTGTATCCAAAGTAACAAAACAAAAACAAGTAAAGGTAATGTCGGTCCCAAGATAAGGCGTACAGTTACATCTCAAACTGAGAGTCCTCTACAAACACCTTTTCTTAAACTAAACAAAAATATGGCGTGTAATAATACATTAAGAAAAGTTTTTCAATTGTTATTAAAGTCAAAAAAGCTAACATTCCTGTAATGTGAATAAGATTTCTCTCAATCCTTCCAAATGCCTGAAGCGATTTACATATTTCACCAACAAACAAAACTTATTGATTCAAATTGATTGATATTTTCAAATACAACATGATATTTGCGCGTGAAAACAAAAAAAAGACAACAAAAAGGATTTTTTTATTGGCATCGAGGAGCAATGTTCATAAGGTATCCCAAATACATATCTAAAGTAGGTTCTATTCTCTCTCGTTAGTAACGACTAATGAGGCCAAACTTCAGTTGCTTCGTAAATGCAAGACACGTGTAAAACAATTTATTTTTCTTCTCCAGTAACTAAAAAAAACAGTAAAAACGCTGTATCTTGTCTAGAAGACACGGATTATGTATTCTGATGTCATGTTTCCCTGCAGAACTACGCAGATATTTTATATAATTTTTACAGTTTTATATAATTCTAGAATCAGTGGTATCGTTCTCATAAGATTTATTTAAAAAAAAACTGTTGAGTTTCTTGCGGCGCATCCTCTCAGGGTAATTCTCCGAGCGTTTCAACCGCTCTCTTTCTCCTGGTCGCATTAATGT
Organism: Tortrix viridana; assembly: GCA_963241965.1. Taxonomy (NCBI): domain Eukaryota; kingdom Metazoa; phylum Arthropoda; class Insecta; order Lepidoptera; family Tortricidae; genus Tortrix; species Tortrix viridana. The sequence continues at coordinate 3,465,461 of OY725201.1, read as the reverse complement.
CGATATTCCTGTAGCTTTGGATGCTATTTTGGGTTATCTTGTAGAGTGCCCTGACTTCTACAAAATAACTGAAAATGCTATCCTAATCTATAGGGAATTCGAAATAAATGCGACCAGGACAATGAGAGCGGTTGAAACGCTCGGAGAATTACCCCTCAGCAGTGATCTTGATCTTTTATGTTTTTTTAAACAATTTTAAAGCGTCGATATTGCTCTCTCATCCCCTATTACACTGAAGGTAAGAGACAATATAAAGTTCCCAGCGTGTAGTACCCCAAGGTTCGCGACTGAAGCCAATGTTTCTTCTATCTTATTGCATTCTTCTCGCGTCGCTACGTGACATGATTGCCACATTAGTTGGAATCCCTCGAGAGATTTATGTAGTCTTGGGTTTAATTGATAAATTACCGTGGAACCTAAATGCAGTCAATGACAAAATTTACATGTTATTTTTGGTTATTTGACGTTATTTCATTATAACAGGGAAACGACTTATATTTATTGGTACCTAGTGTATGTACACATTTATGCTATTTAAACATAATTATAATTATGTATATTTTCTCGTCAAGCGACCCTCGCCCTGAAAATTAATTCTAAATATTGGTGAAAGAACCTTTTAAATTGGTTGAGTAATTTAAGATATTACTTACTACATTCAAACTTACAAACTTACATATAATCTTACCTCTTTATAATAATAGTGTGTATAGTAACTTGACAATATGTGACGTTCTCAATGTGAAGAGCGTAACTGACTTCCTCCATAAGGGCCATTTATATTGAGAACGTCACATATATCGCGTCTGCGGCCTCTTTTATACATTTTGAGCCAAAGGTCATATTAAAAAAAAATTATTACATAATATACATTTTGTCAGTTTTTGAAAATCGAAGTTACCGTTATGCATCTCTAAGCCCTCTCGATGTGCCAGAAGATGTCGCTGTGGGTTGAGCATGGCATCACAGCTGTTATCGTCTAAAGGCGTAATGAACTTTTTTATAATTCTAGCCCCTGCTCCCAACCAGTGATATTATTTTTATAGCGAACGTGTTTTGCAAATATAAACATGAATAAGGCTGGTTAAACACGGCCAGTTTTTGCGGCAACACTAGCAATTAATAGACGTTTGTTTCGATTCAAGTAATCCCTCTTTTTATTTCATTCGAATAATTCGAATAATGTCAAAGAACAATCGAATAAGTTCGACTTGCTATGTGGCGCGGCGGTCCGCCGAATCGAATTCGAAGTCGACTAGTTAGTTGTTATTTGAATGCTTCGACTTGCCTAGACAGCGGCCGCCGAACTTTGCCGAAGTTACCCGAGTCGACCCGAGACGAACTACCACGATTCGCGGCTGACAGTCGAAGTTGAAATTTCGAAGTTGAAATTTTAATTCGATTCTTGAAGCTAATGTGTTATTTTGTTATTCGAGTAAAATTGTCAGTAGTTACTAAACAATCGAAAATTGAAATCATTCGAAGTCGCAAATCCCTAACAGCGACTGAATCGCAGCAGACGCGCTGCAAAAAGTCGCCGAGTGCTCCCGCTCTAGCGTGCTATGTGTGCGCCAACGGTTACTTTGACAACGGCGTAAGTTTTCGCAATTATGTGAGTGCCATATTATTGTGTAGTATAAAAACAAGCCACGCTGTGAGATCAATAAGAATGATAATATATTTTTAAATAACACCGCTGTCGTTTGTCTTTTATATCTTTTTATCTTTTTAGTTCGACGATGGTTTTTAATTTTCATTGAACTTTGTCTTTTGTGTTGCAGTGTGTTTGTCAAATAAATGTTTTAAGTTTGAGTTTAAAAACCTTTGTTACTTTGAATTATGTTTTCTGTGAAAACTTTTTCATTAGCATTACTTGAGATTTTGTTAAAAATGTTATGTTGGAGACAATCTTTTCTTTATGACTATTTTTTCATACATAACCACCTGCTCTTGGAATCTCTGTCTATATTACATAATATTCCACTAACCCCACTTACCTATATACTTATTTAAAAAAATATATAATAAAAAAATCTAAATTAAACCTAAATGTAACATAAGTTATACGTTATATAGATATGAGTTAGTATAAAGGTACCTACATATATACATATATACGGGGGCGAAGAATCGATCGAGCTAGGTCTCATGTCCGGGAAAATTCGTTTTCCCCGCATTTTCACGCAAAAAGATTTGCCCGCGCAATATGGTTCGTAATTTTGATGCGGCCGCCGCCGTCTGACTAGACTACCTAATGGTTAGAGCGTTTGTCTACTACACCAAGACTGCGGGTTCAAGCCCTATGCTAGATATGGACCAGTTTTTTTTGTATTCTTTTTGTCCTTTTTTTGTTTAAATCTTTTGTTATTTGTTTTTTTGTATTTGTTTAGAAATCGATGAAAATTCGGTTTCGACCCGAGCTACGACGCTCGGTCTCCCAGGTACTGATATATTAATTACGATTCACGACTTAATTTTGATCCGTATTTTTCAGATTCAGATTCACATTTAGATATTTATTCATAAAATTTCATATTTTGCATGTCTTTTTTTATCTAAAACATAATAATAATAATTTAATTTGTTTCGCAATGTCAAGTTTTTAATGATAGTCAGTAAGTATTTATTAATTATGTACATCACAGTTTTATATAAATATTTCTTAGGTTTGGTTTGGGTCAACAATCACCATCGACAAATTCGTCAACGCTGTAGTACGCCAGGTCGGTCAATTTTAATTGCTTTGAGTTTTTTCGTTATGAAGGACAGCGCAATTTCAAATTACTGGCCAATATTTTTACACATTCCGAATACACATTCTAATGACTCCGGACATTTTAACTTAATTTTAACTTAAATTTTCATACAAAAACAAATTAAATTCTGGGGTCCCTTTTGGAGCGCGGAAACAATTTCGAATGTGGACGCGGAACACCTTTAAAATTAACTATACTACTATCTAAGTATCTATTTATTTAACTATACCGTCAACTGTCAAATTTGATTCGTGTTAGACACTTGAATTCTTAGATTGGATTCTTGTTGGATGCTTACTAAGTTTTAACTTAGTTAGCTTTTAAGTTACTTTAAATTGTTAGCTATCTTAACATTCTTAACCAGCACAAGCGCACGAAATTTTGCTATTGGTAACCCTGTTCTGGCCCCACGAGACAGGCGTCGTTTAGTTATTGTACAATAATGTTTAAGTTGGTAAATATTTTTTTTTATTTTTTCACTTAAAACCTTTGCAAAGTGTTATGTGCATAACTAGCGACCCGCTCTCGCTTCGCTCCGGGTACTATTATATACATAAACCTTCCGTGAAAAATAATCTAACTGATCATGAAAACCGCATCAAAATCCGTTGTGTGGTTTAGGAGGAAATAGCGGACGTACAGACAGACGCGGAAAGCGACTTTATTTTATACTATGTAAGGGTTAGTGTATCTTGCGAGGTATTTGCGAGTTATTGCGACGGGGTTATCACGGTTAGGCAATGTTGCCACAGTTGATGGCACTAATAATTATAAAGAGGAATGTGTAGGTATGTAGGCGATTAACTCTGAAACTACTTAACCTATTTAAATAATTGTTTCACCATTAGAAAGCTTCATTATCCATCAGTATACGCTATATTTTATTTAATAGGCTATATTTTAACTTATTATACGGAAAAGAAACAAGGGCATGTCGCTATTATAATATGCAATATTAAATTATTATGCATATTGCTATACGCATTTTAAGCGGTCAATTTAAATCCATTATCGCTATTTGTATGAAAGCGCGTACAAATAGATTGGTAGCTTTTGCCCGTGTCTCTGTCTAGGAAGTCCTTTATCACTGTTTCCTCGGCAACTGTTCCATTTTTCGGGTTTAAAAGTGCTCTTTGTTTATGTTCGGGGTATATACTATCTCTCCACCTCAAGTTGATCTGGGCCCTTAGCCAAGATGCTTTCGCTAACTAGCGTTTCTATTCGTTTAGTTTTTAAACCAATCGCGTCATTGGTAGATCACGTCATACGGAGAGTCACGTGATCTACCAGTGACGCGATCGGTTTGAAAACGAAACAAATAGAAACGCTAGTTAGCGTCATGCATCTTGGCTAAGGGCCCTGTTGACGCGTTAGAATGGATTAGTGTGCAGCTTTCGTTCATCTTGCTACGAACATTCAATTTGTTAATTATTTCTCAGAGGTATCATGACAATTAAATAGAAAAAAACCCTCAAAAATTGAGAAACCTACTTTCAGGGCTCATAACTCTTCAATTGCCTTACGGATTTTCACCAAACTTAGCGTTTCAACCGTTCTCATCCCCTGGTCGCAATAATGTCGAAATTCCTGTGGCGTTGGATGCTTCTTTCGGTCATATTGTAGAGTGCCCTGACTGCTACAAAATAACTGAAAATGCTATCTTCTACAGGAAATTCGACATTAATGCTACCAGGGGAATTAATGATCGAGTCACCAGGGAACAAAAACAACAATCAAGAGGGTTCCGTTTTTCATTTCTTTTTTAATCTTCATTAGTGCCTTTTTGTAGTAAGTAGCACGTCATCCAAAACCCGACAGTGGAATGTTAATACCGTATACGTACTACTTTTGGTATTCTAATTCATGTAAAACTAATGAGTAGGTATAGCTGGAGGAAGTTTGCGGGGCCAATTACGTGCGGCGGCGCATTGCATATGTAACGTGTTGTCAGGGTTCCGTAACATTGGTAAACTTTAGTTTTATCAAATTTCAAGTTAGTAGGGTAGTGGTGTGGACGCGCTCCATTTATTCCCACAAGAGGTAGGTTATTCAAGCTATGTTGTGTTTTCTAAAATGATTATGCGGAAATAGCATTGTACGAGGGGCATACCAAAATGATCGGGAAAAACTACAAGTACGTTACACCTAAATTATATTTCATTGTTTTTCGAAGTATTCTCCCTTGCAATCCATGCACTTTTGCATTCTTTCGAACCAGTTATTAAAACAGTAATTCCACTCTGAAGTGGACGTTTCCTAAATGGCCGATTGATACGCTTGTACTGCCGCTTCTGGGTCTTGAAATCGCTGACCACGTAACAAATCCTTAATTTATGGGAATTTAAAAAAAATGTTCGGGCTCAAGTCGGAATTATACGGAGGATGAGTTTACTCTACGTTTTCCCTGGTTCAAAAACTCTTTTGTTTTGCGAGCGGTTTTGTTTTTGTACGAAAACGTTTTACGATGTTTTTACTAGAATCTCGGTCCTTTTCGAGATTTCCAAAAAATTGGCAATGTTCTGCAACTGTTGTAATTTTTAATATGCAATGACAAACATAAAATTCACTATGAAAAATATGCCCAATGCGACCAAATCCGTGAACCTTGCACTTCCCTAACAGAGTAATTTTTACAGTTCTCTTACACAACAAAGTACATAAAATAACTATTAAATACATAAAAACTCCCGACATAATTGCAATCCCTCTCGATTAATCCACCGTTCAAACAAAACGAAATCAAAATCGGTCCATCCGTTTGAGAGCTTCATACGTTAAACATAATAACACCCCTCGGTTTTGCGACAGGGGTTAACAATATTCAACTTTTCAAATTCTCTAATTCATAAAATTGGATGAAATATGCTTCAAACTTACTTTTTAGAAGAAGAAGAAGAAAAACATTTATTCGTGACATATAAAAACAATACAAAAAAGAAGACATGATACAAAAAATAATAAAGGCCTTATGAAACGAAATGGTTCCAGTTCAGCATAATGCTGGCATAGAAGCCAGCGCTGGTCTTCCACTGTGACCATCGAGTGAAGCTAGAGCAGGTTACACTTTAGGCAGGTTACATTTTAAAATTCCGTACCCGAAGGGCGCCCAACGGGACCCTATAATATGCTTACGCTGTCCGTCCGTCTGTCTGTCTGTCCTAACTATAAAGAGCTGTATCTTTTGAACCGTAATAGATAGCGGGTTGATTTTTTTTCAGCATCTGTGCTATTACGGCGGATTTACTAATAAAAAAATATAAAGTGAAATAATAAAGGGGATCCCCATATTCCCCATACAAGAAACGTTACTTTCAACGTATTTTTATTTTTGTTGTATAAACGGTAAAACATACAAGCGTCAAATTTGGTATGGTTATAGAACAAACCCTATAAAATAACAACAAATACTAAAAACCAGCCATATGCGTACGGAACCCTCAGTGCGCGAGTCCTACTCGCACTTGTCCAGTTTTTAATTACCCGTGAGACTGCAAAAAGGTTTCAAAACATTTGCGGTTGACGTCCACGCAACTCAACGAAACAAATAAACGTGGCGAAGGTTGTCTCCTTCTATTTGTAGTTCATGGTTAGACTAACGTGTCAGACACACGGTTCATGTTGCACGAACCTCTGTATGAGTATTCAAAATAAATGTCCAGGGGGACTGCCACGGTGCTTTCACTTCCAACAATCCGTTTTGTAATGACGCCATAGTTCCGTCAATTTGCACTAGATGGCGATGTTTAGAAAGGCTATAATAGATGAATACAACTTTAAATTCTAGTTTCAAAAAGATGTGGCAGTGGCCCATGGGCAGTGGCACAGCAGGGCTGGTATTGGTACGTGTGATTATTGATCCGTAGTTACGGGAATTTGCGTTAGATGGCGTTCTGCCGTTGAATAGAGTATCTCTATCCTCCTATATATAATGTACTCTTTGGGAACTCCTGTGACAAGAGTGTTGGTTGCTGCACGTGTCGATTGTTTTGTCGCGTTTTTTAGTGCCTCAGTGGTGTTGAAGAGCTCGGGGGAGTGGTCGGCGCGAGCGGCGGCCGACACTCTCGCCTCTGATCTCGGAGAATATAACACTCTATTAAATGTTTGAATAAAAAGAACCAATCACATGTAACCTCAAACTTTGACAGTGGCAGAATTGTTCTCATGGACAGAAGCCATTTTAACAAAAAAAATATTGAAAATGTCCAGGGGGTTAGCCAAGTTACGATAGCGTTAGCACTTGTAGAAACGCTAGTCCGTTCATCCCTTTCTTAACTAGTAAGTGAGCGCGAGACGTAGCGTTTACGTTTGTAGAAACGAATGCCGCTTTGCTAGGCTCAGTTAAGCATAGAGTGAGCGTCACGAAACTTAAGTTAATGTTCATTTGTCATTTTTATACATTTTCAGAATGAAATTGTAAGATAAACATTATTAAAGCAATCGTGTCACTGGTAGATCAAGTGATATGATAAGTCAGGTGGTCTACTAATGACGCGATTGGACTAGACGAAACAAAAGACACGCTACGGAGCGTGTGGCATGGCTATAGGATCTGATTTTTAATTTTTATTCGCTATTAGTTATTTTTAATTATATTTTTTTTATTTTGAAATAGAAATATAAATAGCTATATTTAAGCTTAAATAAGCAACAAGTTTCGTAACAATATTACTAGATTACTAAAAAATACTGGTTTAAAGGTTTTTAATACGGTTAGCTACGCGCTACGGTAGCTACGAAGTGCTACGTCACTTCGTAGCTAGAATCGATGCTACGTCGCTACGATTATTAGGAGGAAAATGTATAAATTTAATATCTACTGTACAATCAGGGGCCCTAGCCAAGATGCATTACGGCCTGGCCACGACTTTGAGCGGCGGCGGCGGCGGCGAGCGAATTCTCTCTTCATTGCTCGGTCGAGACGCTCCCCGCGCAGCGTTAGTTGACGTTACACGCAATGTATTCAAAATCACTTGCCACGTCAGTCACGCAAAGTCGTGGCCAGGCCCTTACGCTAACTAGCGTTTCTATTCGTTTCGTTTTACCAATCGCGTCACTGGTAGATCACGTGATACGAAGAGTCACGTGATCTACCAGTGACGCGATTGGTTTAAACGAAACGAAAAGAGGCTAGGACCTCAGAGCAGTTAGCACATCTTGTATTTTCTCGCTCGTTACAGACGAGTTAGAAAGGGATATCCGAGTGATAAGTCACGGACCACTTGTGTTAGCCGAGTAGCTCTTATTAACATAGCGGTAAAGGCGACCGTATCATTAACAATTCTATAGAAAAAAGGTTAAAGACGCAAATTAGTAAGGGCCCTGTTGTAACTTCCAGGATCCTATGGCACTTTACTTGACTGTTATTTTGTCAAATATTTACGTTGCAAAAAATCCTTTGAAACTTTTGTAGGTATCTTTCCAAAGACAAATAATTTCCTTAATTTCAAGATGCAAGTAAACCCACAAAGTATCACCTAGTGTTGTAATACTGGCCGAGTGAAGAAATTTATTGTCTGTATCGAAGTACTGCCGCCTTTAGACGGGCGAGTCCACTCGCCTAAAATGTGCCGAGTTACTGGAAAACCAGTGAAACTTGCCTGTGACGAACTGCTATGTGTTAACTTCTAACAATAGCACTATTTGTTTGCAACAGGAATAAAAAAGGTTTGTGATATTGGATCATAAAATGTTTAATTAATTAAGTTACTTGAGACGCTTAGTTTAGTGCAACACAGTGCATAAATATTTATTTATTCAAATAAATAATTTGAAACATTTCGCTTATTATCATTGGTAGGATATGTATTTGTATTTTAAAAGCTGGTTTCCGCAACTTGACAACTAGCGCCTATTGTGCGTGTGGCTGAGATTACTATGTTTATACTAGCCATCCCAACGCCTCGAGGAAGCCCACCAGAACTTTGATGTCGATATGGTTACCTCGGGGAGACACCTCAGCGGACCGAGGTGTTTAGCCCTGTAGTGCACCACCTGGGTAGGATCCATAGGAACGTCTAATTTTAGAAACAACAAGGTATATTTTGTTTAAGTCTTGGATATTTTTACGCCCCACTTACTGTTTACTTGTAGTAGGTGTCCATGAGCTTAATTGCTTTCTTTTAGGTAGCCCGCTTAGCCTCTTCTAGCATAAAAATCGTTTGCTTTCGTATAACTCTATGTTTTATATACTAGTCGGAATTTTGTTCAATAAAATAAATAATCAGATAGTATAAGCAATTATAATATTATAATACTCACTTTTGGCATTAACATGTAGAAAATTAATAACTACCTAACTGTCTAATTAAATTAATAATTACCTACCCAACTAACCTAACTACCTAACAAAGTTACCTTATTACTTAATTCATACAATGTATTTTTTCGTTATTAAAGAACATTTTTTTTAACTTTTACTTTTGAAGTGTAAATTCACCACACTTTAGATTTCACTCAACTTAACATAACGAGCTACTAAACCCCTAGTACTCGCACAAAAGAACTCGCCCACCCCAACGCACCCGGGTCGATGCTCCGCTGCGTCATGCCCGCATCGGTCGCACCAGGTCGCACCTCTGCGGAAAACGAAATTACTGCCGATGTCGCGGGCCGCCGCTAGATGGTGCTGTTTACTGTGTTCATTCATACGTATTACGTTCGCTTTTATCGCGGTGGATAAATTTGGATGAAGCGTCGGTCTCTCTCGCACTTATATCACTGGTCAGAACGTACATAAATATCTTCCTTTCCCGGGACTTAACTCATTCAGCAGCGCCAGCAGTGCTACGCAGCTACACTCGTAGCGCGTAGCCGTGTAATCATCGTATGTAGCGAAAACTCTACGAACAGAGAACGACAACGTGTCGTGAGTGGCGCTGAACTATCTTCATACTAAATTTCATCAAAATCTGTTCAGCAGTTTAGGCGTAAAAGCGTAATAAACAAACAAACAAACTCACTTTCGCATTTATAATATTAGTAAGGATTTCAAGTTTCCAAAGGAAACAATGACAAACGATAACCATCCCCCCATTTTACCAAGTTGACATTGACAGGTGACATGTGACAGGTACCTATACATTGCAAATTCGACGAGTTTCTACATGGAGTTCTGTGACAAGAGTGTTGGTTGCTGCACGTGTCGATTATTTTGTCGCGTTTTTTGGTGCCTCAGTGGTGTTGAAGAGCTCGGTGGAGTGGTCAGCGCGAGCGGCGGCCGACACTCTTGCCTCTGATCTCGGAGAATATAACACTCTAAATGTTTTAATAACATTTTCAAGAACCGATCATATGTAACCTAAAACTTTGACATTGGCAGAATTGTCCTCATGGACAGACGCCATTTTAACAAAAAATTGAATTGAGTTTCTACATCAATCATAATAAATCGCAATGTACCCCGAATTGTCACATGTCACCCGTCAATGCCAACTTGGTGAAAAAGGGAGCAGATGGTGACACAGGCGAAACCGATTGTTTTTTCGTCAATATATATTAAACAGATAAAAACCCCGATGCAATTGGACGTGGTTTAGCGAAAAGGATCCAATTCAACCATTTCACATTTGTAGAAGTGGACATAATATTGACTGCAATAGAATTCAAATTTAAATACGTTTGCTTTGTGGGTTGGATCCTTTTACCTAAACTACGTCAATTGTGACCCCTGCTAAGAGCTCGTAACTCCTAAATGACCCAATTTAGCTTTATAAGATCCCTTCTTTTGCCATAATTTTAATTTTCTCGAAGAACCTTAAACATTTCAAGATTATTTGAAAAGATCATTGCATGGAACCCATAAGTTAGGTTAGGTTTATTTTCATCATGAAAATTATACGGTGTTAAAAGCCTTTATGTCAAATGACGATTATGGCAAATGATACATATAGAGACCCAGTTTGTCGTTTGGAGTTAAACTTGATTGTTAACCGGACCATCTCCCCCGCGGGACAGGCAGTGCCTAGTGTGGGGGTCAGTTTAAACTGTAACTTGTATGTTTTTATTTTTGGAAATAAACTATTTGTATTTGTATTTTGTATTTAGTTAAAGGAGCGACCTCACCGCTGCTCAAAATACGGTGACGGTACGGAATCGCAGTGAGAGAGAGAGATCCGGTGAGGACGGTATGCGTTAGAAACGTTGCGTATGCGTCACCGTATTTTGAGCAGCGGTGAGGTCGCTCCTTAAGATCGCTTTCGATCAAGTCACCTTTCAAACAAGAAAAACAAAGTAAAAACGGTTCATCCGATTTGGAGCTATGTGCACACGCTACACGTTACTAATAAGTAATAATACAGCTGTTTTGAGTCGAGGGTTGAGTGTCAAAATGGCCGCCTGAACGAACACTGCTGTGATCGCGGACATGTTTAAACAGTAATCATTCATCGTTGAACAAACATGCGGACAGCGTGTTCGACATATACATATAGATAATGAATAATTGAAGCTTGAAAACAAAGGCATATAGTAGCACAAGAGTTGTATAAGAGCTTATAGAGCCATTATAACTCTAGTTTCAGCATTTTAAGGGCTGTATACGCTCTTATACAACTTGTGTGCTACTTGGGTACTGGTGTGTATCTAAACACTTTATTGTACTAAAAAATAAAACAAAATACATTCATTTTAAAACAATGATGTACAAAGGCGAACTTAACCTTTTAAGGGATCTCTCCCGGCTAACCTATATACTAACAATTCCTACTAACAATTCCTACTAATATGATATAGATGTGAAAGTTCGTATGGATGGTGGGATGTTCATCTTTCAATCACGCCTAAACGTCTGGACGGGTTTGGGTGAAATTTAGCACCAGATAATATGCTAAATTGACACATAGGATACTTTTTATCGTGGTAAAAACCCGTGGGTTCGAACCCGGGCTCGCACCTCTAAGTTTTTCGAAATGTATGTGCGAAATATAATTTGTAAATTCACCATGAGCTTTTCGGTGAAGGAAAACATCGTGAGGACAAAGCAATTTGACGGTGTGTGCGAAGTTCCCAATCCGCACTGGGCCCGCGTGGGAACTATAGCCCAAACCCTCTCATTGTGAGTGGAGGCCTGTGCCCAGCAGTGGGACGTATATAGGCTGGATTATTATTATATTGTACTTCTTATCACGTAAAATTGTATAGTTCCTGAGGGATAGGTGATAAACTACCTCTACGCGTACGGAGTCCGCAAAAGCTAGTATTTGTTATAAATACTAAATTTTGGACCGTGTCGAATGCTTAGATTAAACGCTTACGTTACGTGATAACGTCATAGTTATAAACAATATGGCCGAGCTATTCATTATCCTAAAAAAAAAACTAAATCAAAATCGGTCCACCCGTTTAGGAGTTACTATGCCACGGACGTTTTCGTGGGGGGTTAAAAATAAACTTACCCAACAAAATAATATGGAACCGTAAAATAACTCCGCATTTTTCAAATAAAACCCTCACTTAAAGAAGTTTCGTAATATTAAGCCATTTTTCGCGTTACAAGGGCGCTGGTTCGGAAAATATTAAAATCCTCGGGGAAATAAAACTTAAGTGCAATGACATTTGTTTAGTTATGATTATGAACCTTCTCGCCTCGACGCTGTCGTGTCATCAAATAATCTAAATATTAGATAAGCAATTCTATGCAGTAAATATTCAATTCCTAGGTCTTTATTTAACCCTTTTCAGTGGGTTTTTGAAGATGGTTTTATTTTTTTATTTTTGTTTCTACGTCTGTAAGTTGTTACTGCACTTATTAATATACCTACTATAGCTTTTGCTCGCGACTCCGTCCGCGTAGAAGTCGTTTATCGTGTATCCCACGGGAACTATCAAATTTTCGGGAATAAAAGCTATCCTATGTCCTTCCCCGGGATTCAAACTATCCCTATACCAAATTTCATCTAAATCAGTTAGTTCAGCTGTTTAAGCGGGATGACAGACAGAATTACATTCGCATTTATAATATATTAGCGACCCGCCCTCGCTTGGATCTGGATATAAAAACCCTATATATATAAAAACCTTCCGTGAAAAATTATGTAACTGATGGTACAAACCACATTAAAATCCGTTGCGTAGTTTGAAAGATCTAAGCGTACATACATACAAAGGGACAGACGGCAGGAAGCGACTTTGTTTTATACTATGTAGTGAAATGGGGATATAATAAACTGTCTTCTGTGATTTTTGTAGTTCATTACATTACAAATACTGCCGACCTAAGTTAAAAAGCGATATCTCAAATTCAATAGCCAAAGCAGATTCAGTCCTCTCCTGCTAGTAATGAGGTAGCAATTGCTACAGCAGTTGTGTCTGAGATATCGCATTTTAGCTTAGCAGGGCAGAATAGTACTAGGCACACAATGGCCACATTTCCAGCCACTTGTTCGATCCAGTAATTGCGCTCTTGCCGGCCTGGTCTCGCGCCAAAAAGGCCCGCGATTGAATTATGGCCGCCAAATGTAGCTTTGTATGGACATTATTACCCTCCATTACACGGGTACTGTGCGAAATGGGTGGTTACATACATTATACGTACTCATAGGCGTTTACGTTTTTTTTATGGAATGAAGAAGGCAAACGTGCTTAAAGGAATATGCCTATATTACTCGTATGCACTCTTGAAACGTGTCAAATTCCAGTGGGCCTATTATGGCCACGTTTATCGACGCGATAAACCATTTTTATCACGAGATCATCGACAAATTATCATTGTCGACGTATGCTAACATGGTGGCATCGGTTAAACTGTATTATCCATTTCTGACAGCGGTAAATGATAAAACGATAATTATATCGATTTACCTAACATGGACGGCGATTTTAATCTATTTTTGACATCTCAATTCGATAAATTTATACAAGTTCCGTGTTGGTGACGATAAACATCTCGCAGTAATTAAAACTTAAAAATACATACATTTAAGCGTAAGTATTTTTTTTTTAATAGTTCTACTTATCAAAAACAACTCAGTTGCCTACAAAAATGGCGTTACTCGTATTATAATTTGTAAACAATATTTGTAGGATGTCAATATCGTCTCACGATGCAAGCTGAAAAATAACGAAGAAACAGCAGCGGAGGACAATAAGGGATGCCTCAAATCGTTTCGAACTTCCGGAGGCCGAATTTCGGCACTTATACCTACCTATAGAGTGGGTAAGGATATATTATGGCACTCTATTTATGTGCCAAACTGGATTCAGAATTCCAGCCGCACAACGGTGATGGATTACATTCTACATAAAGGTAAGGTACCTAGGTTAAATTTTATTATTCGGTAAGTATAGTAAGTCGGTAGGACTTACATAACGTTAGTATAGGCTCTATGAGGGCTTAGTAAAACAACTGGCAAATCAACTCGTTCAAGTGCACTCTTTCACAGGTTCTAGCTCCGTTGCACTTTTTGACGTATGGAAGTTACCAACGTGGAATAGGGCAGGAATATTGGTTATGCATTCCACAGTCCACCCACCGTCAGTAACTAACTGGCACAGTTTAGTTAAGCCAGAGGGCTACTACATATGCCCACGCCGCGTGTCGCCACACGCTGGTTTCATACATTTAGCCGTCACGCGGGGCGGGAGCAATATAATCAGATCTATACTAAATGTATGAAACCGATTTGCGTGCAACACGCGGCGAGGGCATAGTGGGCATCCTTTTGAGAGCTACGAAGCCACAGACACACACACAAACAGGCAGACACACAGTTAGACAGACAGACAGACAGACAGACAGACAGACACACAGTTAGACAGACAGACAGACAGACACATACACACACACACGCACACACACAAACTTTCACATTTATAATTAATAGGATAGTAGGATTGTTTATGTATGTTTGTTTGTTTGAGGCTATGCAATAAAATATAGCCTGACTGTTACTTCTGAATAATGTAGCCTTCTAATGGTGAAATAATTATTAAAATTGGGTTATTAGTTTCAGAGTTTATTATTATGATTACAAACAAACAAATCTTTCCTCCATAAGTATGTATTTCTCTATATAAGTATGTTTATCGTTGTCTAGTACCCATAGTACAAGCCTAGAGCTTAGTTTGGGACTAGGTCAATTGGTGTGAGTGTCCCCCCTGATTTATTTATATAGTATTACATACTAAATTGTGATTAATCTAAACAAAAGAAAAACTAAACATATATGAAACTAGTACCCTAAAAATAAAATTAAAATAGTTTTCTATGGCCTCCTTGGTGCTGACTTGCTTGACCTCGAGCCTGAAAAAAAGAGTATAATTTATCCATGATGTAATTAATTGTTTGTTGTTGACTCGGGGGAAGGCTTGTGAACTGTTGCTCATGATGTTTATTTTGAATGTGCTGCCCCAAATAGTCCAGAAGAAATACACCCACTGGCACTGTCGGGTTCGCAACACCATTGAGCAAACAAATGGGTACCTCAAATTTGTTAGAGAAATCTGAAATAATTAACACCTGTTGTATACTGACTGTATAATATGATGCATTATTATAGGTTATTATGATTACAAATCCCTAACTTAAGTAGGTACTATAATGATAATCTGTTATAACAGAATGTTATGTTATTTTTCAGAACACTTGGCTCATAGCTGGACACTGCCGCAGATAGCCATCCAGTCATTGCCACCCAGCAGCTTCCGGCAAATGGCCTCCTATTAAGAGTGGCTCAAGAGAAAAGGGAAGCCATAATAAATAATTATTTTACATACTATAGCATTTCATTTCACTTTCATACTAGAGTAGACACATTGAACAGTGTTATTTTTAAAAACAATAAATGTCAAACTGACTTTTTCCTATATAATAAATAGCCTAGACTCAAGCTACCTCCTTACCCAATCAAATTTTGCAAAAGTGCAACCGACAAACTGTTTTAGTATGGGTAATTAAAACTTACTGATTTTTATGTTCCCTCAATCTCTCCATATTTATACTTAGAATGAAGCTATCCATATTCATACTTGCAACTCTTACATTAAAATAATTATAACCTGTATGTTTTACCAGACTGTAATTTGACTGGCTGGTGTGACTCCATCCGATGATAGAGTTCAATGAATCTATTATTATATTGTTAAAAATATTGTGATAAAATATTTTACGAATAATATTCCTGAGTAGGTAAATATATATGGAAAAAAATTTAAATACTTACGAGTTTCCAAACAGCCACAGGTTTGCCTGGCCCAAACACCCGCAAAGTTTGCCACTCAGACCGACTATGTGTCCGAGACCCGAGTGGCCCACTAAATCCTCCGTTTGCAAAGAGTGGTGGCTAGCCATATATTCAACGAACTTCCTTTTTTGCATTGCCGTACAGTACAGCGGCTGTAACACAACATAAGTAATTGTTTTAACGAGGCACAATAAGGAATCGACTAAATAAGACTCATAATTAGTTTACATGTTAAACTTACACTTTTCTACCTTGCTTGGTTCATGTTTCAACTGTATTTCTTCGTTGTGTTACTTGTGTTTCTTCTTAAAAGTCCCCATCCAATCTCATTTTTATTTTCTATTATTTTATTAACTCAGAAACAAAACAAAACTTCAATATAATATTTTATATACATACATAGATAATAAAACTGATTGACTTGTCAAGCAAGATAACCCAAACATTTAGAAAAGTACCCCGAGTCCGCTCCGTTCAGTGACTGATTTTAAACAACTCATTTCGGAAGCATTACATAAAGTCCGCCATTCAATATCAAACAATGTACAAAAATGGATTGATTTCATAACACTGGCAACCTTTTTGTAAAATAGTGGTAATTTTGCGTAATTCTTGTCACACTGGTTTATACACATTAGATATCGCGTTATCGACGCGATATCTTTATCCAAGTTGTCAACCATGTTAGAGTTTTCGATAAATTTAACGAATATGATAAAGTTTTATACATATCCACACGATAAAGCTGTGTCATGCATAATAGGCCCACAGGAGGCGAATGGGACAGATTCAGAGACTGTCATAATTATGCCTTTTTACACTGCACGAAATTTAACATACATTCAGTCAACAAAGTATCGGGAATGGATGATTTGTTTATGGTTCCAAATTCAAATTTTTGTTTTTTTTGTTGTTGTTAGATTGGCACAACTGTTTTCTATTTTGGCGCGGAGTTTGAGTTGCATCTGTTATTTATATTAAATACAGTGCTGTTTTTAGTTATATCATATCTAGTGTGTATTGCGAATTTCATAATGGACAAAAACATTGAACAAAGAGTTTGTCTTAAATTTTGCATCGCCAATGGAATTTCGTGTTCGGAGTCACTGAAAATGTTACAGAAGGCTTACGGTGATTCGACTTTATCAAAAACACGTGTTTATGAGTGGTACAAAGCGTTCAAAAGCGGTCGAGATGTGATGGAAGATTTGCCTCGCTCTGGTAGGCCATCAACGTCTGCAACTGAAGTTAACATCGCAAAAGTGAAGGAAATAGTGACTGAAAATCCTCATTCAACTTTGAGAGAGATAGCCGCCGAACTTTCTGTATCTCACGAGTCGATCCGTACTATTTTAACTAATCATTTGGGTATGAAACATGTTACCGCTCGGCTAGTCCCAAAAGACCTGAATTTTCTCCAAAAACTCAATCGCATGAGAGTCGCTGAGGACATGCTAGAACGAGTCAATTCCGACCCAACATTCATGAAACGCATTGTTACTGGTGACGAGACGTGGGTTTACGAGTTTGACATGCAAACTAGTCAACAAGCTTCGGAGTGGCGCCTTCCAACTGAACCGAAACCGAAGAAACCACGCCAAAGTCGATCAAAAGTCAAAGTCATGTTGACTGTTTTCTTTGACTATCGCGGTGTTGTGCACTCGGAATTCTTGCCGGAAGGTCAAACGGTAAATAAAGAATATTATTTGAGCGTTATGCGGCATTTAAGAGAGCAAATTCGACGAAAAAGGCCAGATTTGTGGAATGAAAATTCTTGGATTTTGCACCACGATAATGCGCCTTCGCACAAGGCCATCATTGTGAAAGAATTTTTGACCAAACACTCAACAAATACCATCGAGCAACCACCATATTCACCAGATATGGCTCCTGCCGACTTCTTTCTTTTTCCTAAACTCAAATTACCACTTCGTGGCACCCGTTTTCAATCGGTAGAAGACATAAAGGAGAATTCGCGCCGAGAACTGAATTCAATTCCGGAAACAGCGTTTAAAAAATGTTTTGATGATTGGATTATTCGTTGGCGTAAGTGTATCGTTTCTGAAGGAGCATACTTTGAAGGTGATAAAATAAATTTGGATGATTAACAAACAGTTTGTGTATTATTGATCTTTTCCCGGTACTTTCTTGACAGAGTAGTATATGTATATAATATATGTTTCATATGTTTGTAACCCTTAGACCCGCGGTCAAAAACGCTAGTTTGCACAGCCTCTTAATAGATTTGGACGATTTATTTAATTACTCTAGCAATACCGAATAAAATTACTTAGTAATAAAAGGTAATATAAGTCAGGACGACACACTTTTATTTTAAAACTTAAGCATTCAGTGTTACGTTAGAATATGGATGTATTAAATTCCCTAGCACCTGTCAAATTTTATCTCGTTCATGCATGCTAAGCTAAGCCCGCAGGGTAGTGTGTTTTTAAAGTTTTCTTTTTGTAAGAGTAGTTTAAAACTGTTTAAAGCAACATAACTGCACAGACAACGCAGCCTTCGAATGAAATAAGAAAATTACTCCGTCTTTTGTCACAAAAATGCAAATTCCTCATAGCCACTAAACGAGCAGCTTGGCAAGGATCCAGCTCCGCAATTATGGTCTCGCCACTCAGGATACTGGCGGAAACGACCAATTGTGCCATAACAAAGGAATTGATATTGTATTTATACGTTCTGGTGAAAGAGTACCGTGTTTCAGTGACCTAATAAACATTGAATTTGGGTCAAGAGGATTGAATCGATAATGAGTTCATTTATTATGAATAATAAATAAACTAATTACGGGGCGAAATGGAATTAAAAACAAAAAAATATGCGTTCTATTTTACTTTTGTTTGTGTCTCAAAAAGTCGTGTTTTGGCGTTTAATACATTTCATTCTCTTCGGTAGGGGATGAAATGTAGTAAACGCCAAAACACGACTTTATTTTGACTTTATATTCGAGTCAGTGAAATAAGCAGCAAGTAAAACACGCTTCTCAAAATTATCCACAGGCACTGTTTATCTAAATAGATCAATCTATCGAGTCGAAACTCGATGGGTTATGTTAAGTACAACACAGATCCTGTAATCAACTTCCATCTCTATTATCATATCACTTCTTACACAATCTTCTATCCTAATGTTGCTGGGCCCAACAGAGTCCATAATTACGTTATCATTTCTGTATTAACTTAACTTACTGCCTGTTTCACAATCGTCAAGTAAAGCATATCTGTCAAATAAATTAAGCCCTTTCCCTTTCTTACACTTGAAAATAGACAAGGAGAGGGCTATCTTTATTTGACAGATGAATTTACTTGTCGGTTGTGAAACAGGCCCTTAGCCTAACATCTGTAATCTAACATTATGGATTGCCATAAACGTTTGGATATTTGAGAAAACAATTGCAATCTGATTTACCAATATTAAACAATTTCTGAATTAGTTATAAATTACGTGCAAGAAGAATCTACGTACGTATCTTACGTAATAGAAGATTATTAAAAATCAACAATCTGAGGCTGGATGACTGTAAAAAAGGTTAGTTACGAAATAAAGTCTAAACAATAGCCGATATATTTTTTTTAGCCTGTGTTAGTGTCCCACTGCTGGGCAAAGGCCTCCCGTCTTTTCCGCCATTCGTCCCTATTGAGCGCATGCGCCCGCCACTCGCTCCGAAACGCGTCCAAGTCACCCCCCATCTCCTTTTTGGTCTGCCTTTGGTAAATAAAGAAGATAAAAAAACGAAAGCCATACGGTTTAATTAGGGGACATTTGTCCCGCGACACGAAGTTGCGAAACGTTGCCGGCCTTCGCTCGACGTTGCTGGCGATATGTATCGTGGGACATTGTCGCCGAGTAAATCCGTTGCATAAAGATAAAATAACACTACTTAGTAACAAGTAATACATTTTCAACTTCTGTCGTCTTGAAACTCCATTGCAGACAATACCAACAAATTTAAAACACAATTATTCTAAAATTTAATTTGAATTCTACCAATCCTGTTTCTAACAATTTAAACGAGTTTAAACTTTAACTAGATTCATTAAGGGGGACCACGACTGCGGATGCGTTTTGTATGCAAGGCATCGCTTGTAAGAGCACAGCAATTCTGGATAAGCGCCAAATTGTAAGGATCGGTTTAGCGAAGTTTCGGTGGTGGTTTCTTGTCTCGTTAATTTGTTGGTTTTCGTTTGTAATTCTTCAAATTATCTGCTGTTATATTCTAGAAGTAGGTATGTAGTAACTGTACGCTAACTTTTCCTTAACAAAATCCTACTAGCCATACATAAATCTTTAAAGTCAATAAAGGGCTACAAAAAACGTGTTTTCAACCTTCCTGTTCCAAGAGTTCGTTCCGCTTTCGGGAAGCGCTTCGGAGGTCACATCAGGGCATCTGCGTATAACAATGTCTCCAAAAAGTGTAATCTGAGGGGTGCAACCTTAAACGAGGCTAAGAGGAGAATCTTGAACTTTCTTCGTAATCTTTCGTATAATAAATAAATATAAATAAATATCAGGGGACAATCTCACACAAATTGACCTAGTCCCAAACTGAGCTCTAGGCTTGTACTATGGGTACCAGGCAACGATATACATACTTATATAGAGAAATACATACTTAAATATATAGAGTATGATGAGACAGAGGCAATTTTAGGCTAACTTATAACTATAATTGTTTTTATTTTGTAATTACAAACCTAGTCTTAGGATTTTAGTCTTGAGATTGTAAATCTATGGGTCTCAACACTTCCCACCAGGTGCTAGGAAAATGAATACATCTATTCCATATTCCAACGTAATACCAACGCTTAAAGTTTAAAATAAAAGTGTCTCGTCCTGACTTTTATTATCTTTTATTACTAAGCGACTATAGCAATTTTCAATTTTTTTATAGCGATTTGATCAAGACGGAACACTTTAATTTTGAACCTTGAGCGTTAAGTCTTACGTTACAATATGAAATAGATGTATTAATTTCCCTAGCATCTGTCAAATTTTATCTCGTTCATGCATGCTAGGGGGCCAGGCGGCATGTGTGTTGCCTTCTCTATCATCTCTATGACAAAAAAACTAATTTCGCAGCTTCTTATTTTTCTTTATAAAATCCTCGGTGCATAATTGTATTTATATAATAAACTCCTTGGTAAGGGTAAATATCAATCAGAAATGCATGCGGCGCTGTAGGTGCACTCAGGGAATGCAGGCAGTCATATGCTAATGGAATTTCCGCTGGGAGTACAATTACAGTATAAATATAGCTAAAGCAGTAAAGAAACTACGAACAAACGTTAGAAACGTCGCACTCACACAGACGTCTTAACCATTCTTATCCTCCACGCGACACATACCACTGACAGCACTGCCATGTCCGCTTAGGGGTCTCGTTGAGACGTGCGTCTGTGTGCGACATTTCGAACGTTTGTTCGTAGTTTCTTTACTGCTTTAGCTATATTTATACTGTGGTACAATCTTTAATAAATAAACGGAAACATTACATGCATGAATGGATATTTTGTAAAATAAATGAGATTAAAGATATAAAATGAAATATAAAAGCTCCGTTATCTTGCTTTGAGGTCGCCAGTGCGGAGCCGGGGCGTGTCGCTAGTCAAAAATATAAATAAATGTCAGAGTACAGCCGAACTCATAAGTAGCTGTACATTTTAGTACCTTGTCGCAGTATTGACATACTAAATTCAAACTATTGACACTTATAACTTATAATACGTAACTGCGACATGGTACTAAAATGTAAAGCTACTTATGAGTTCCACTGTACATCTCACACAAATTGACCTAGTCTCAAATTATTATGGGTACTAGGCAATAATAAACATACTTATATAGAAATATACATACTTATATAGAAAGCATCCATGATTAATCACATAAATATTTGCCTATACCGGGATTCATCTGGGGCGCAAGCTTCGTGGGCAGGGTCACTCCTAACTAGGCTAACCGGGTCGTCAAATTAACTGTAAATTGTTTCGGTTTCTTTCGACCCTCACCGCAGTGAACGTGTTAACAGAAACAAGTAACCCTAAATTATAATAATATTATAATTTATGTACAACCCAAAAATCATTAATA
This sequence comes from Tortrix viridana, assembly GCA_963241965.1. Lineage (NCBI taxonomy): Eukaryota > Metazoa > Arthropoda > Insecta > Lepidoptera > Tortricidae > Tortrix > Tortrix viridana. Next base: position 3,443,419 of record OY725201.1, on the reverse strand, counting down.
TTAATTTACAGGTTCATATTCCATAATATTACAATATTTTTCACCTCACCAACTCAGAAAGGCTTTCTTTGTCGGTGAAAATCTGCACGTAAAAGTCCACTTTAACCGCTAGCGTGGAAAGTCATGTTGGTGCTGCGCGAGGAGGCACTCCGCAAGTACGACCGCAACTGATGTGACACTTGTACAATTGTTTTTCCAACACCAAGTGTTGAGCAAAGTTATTTAGGTCTCGAGGCCTTGAATTCCGCGTTACGCTCAGGATTCTATTTTTGAACCACTCGCTAGGCTCGTGGTTCAATTTTAGAATCATTCGCTAACTCGGGATTCAATACTGGCTCTCGCGCCAAATAACAACTTTGCCGTCTTGCATAACAAATAACTATGGTCCTAAATATTACTATTCTACTCGCAGACTCCGGTAATATCACAGACTGTGTTTTCTCTGATATTAATATCTAGATTATTAGAAAAGTATTATATTGTTTCGATCGAGCGGACATTTTTATTGCAAAATGACTAATAAAGATACAATCTGAAGGTCCATGGGGTATTTTTTAACCGACTTCATGTATGTACAGTCAAGGGCATAAATATATATACGTTCCCGATCTCAAAAATATCTATACACCTTTATGCCACTGGCAATAAGGTCCATGTATACATATATTTGACGCGATGGCAGTATAGATATTAATGCCCTTGACTGTACAGGTCAAGGTCACAAATATGTGTACATTTAAGTACCTTTTCTATTTATGACATGTTTAAAGTAGTTTAAACTGCCATATGTGAATATCAAAGCGATTAAAGTGATAAAATACTTACTAAACGTGTACACATATTTATGACCTTGACCGTACATGAGGTCATACATTTGTGTACATTTGAGTACCTACCTTGTCTATTTTGTCATCTTTAAACTGCCATATATGAATGTCACAGCGATTAAAGTGACGTGTACATATTTATGATTGACTGTACCAATTTGTGTGCTTGGTCTATCAATAAACTTATTTATCTTATTTATTTATTTATTTATCTTATCATATAAGGAACGAGTATGACACTTTGTGTAGTATAAACCAAAAAGTAGTTTATCTGGATGCTTTTTTTCTGACTATCTCAATTTTAACATATAATTCTCTTTTGTTTCAGTTCACAATGAAGAAGCGTGATATAGTGTTGATAGTGATACTAAGCTTTGGCGCTATAGCCGTGCTCTTCGCACTCGCCGCATACTTGTATATGCGCCGGCGCAGGAGAAAGAGAGAGGACGACGAAGACGGCACTAGCTGTGCCATCAGGTTAGTCAAAATATTATCTGGATTGTTTAATTAGCACATTCTTTTGATTTGAGGATAAAAAGGAGAGAACAAAGATATAGGTAACTGCAAAGTATATACCTACAGACACGGTAAATTCAACTGCGGCCCTTTTGGAGATTGAGTACTTACACACACGCAGGCGCAGCCTCAACTGATTCATGATTATCAGTGTTAGCTCACAGGCTTGTGGCGCTTAGTTACGTGTAAAGTATGCACATTCACGTACACGTACGTTTCACGTACGTTTGGATGTCCAAACCGCACGATGTTCAAAGATTGTTTAATGAATATTGACATTATTTAATAAAAACAATCTTTAACCGAAAACACTTGCCCAAAACTTCTTTTATTCAATAAATAAAGCTAAAGGCTTCGTCAAACAGCCAGCGCGGCTCGGCTACAGCACGGATACACACACTACAGCACGGGTAGCATAAGTATTTTCTCGCTTGTCGCTCAGTGCGTCTCTTTCGTTACAGACTAGGGAGAGAGGGATTTCCTAACGACAAACGAGTCGCGGGCAACTTGTGCTAGCCGCCCTGAAAACATCGCGTAGCGCGCCACGTGTTCTCTCGCAATCGCGATCAATTTAACACATTTTTTTTGCTTTTGTGACCCTAATCATATAGAACTGGACGTACTCTAATACAATCTATAAACTTTTCTACATCCATAGTCACAAATACACTGTAAATTTGTAAACAAATACAACGTGAAAATCACGTTGCGGCAAGCGCGGCGTGACTATGTGTGACGGCCTGCATACAACTCCTTGTCAATTTCCACGCTAAGAACGTGCCACGCTACTGTCGCGCCGCGCCAAGCCGGCTGTTTGACGAAGCCTTAAATATTCCGTCCGTGAATTCAGAACGAAGCCTTCCGCCATCTTGTAATCTTACTTGTAGGTATCTCTTAGTACAACTGAGAACTTCTTGATAGCTACTTATTGACAAAATCTTAGAACGGCATCCAAGTTATTGCTAAAATGTTTCGAAGTTGTTTTTACCCGTCTAAGTACAAAGTTATACTGATCAAGTTGGTAAGTCGTCAAGTTATTGGAACGAAGAACTTGCGGCCAGTAGTGAGTTTGGTTTGGTCAACTTAGTGGTATTTTGAAACGGGGTTATTTTAGCCAGAGAGAGAGGTACGGTCATATTATATTATGAATTTCCTCGACGTCGTCGAGTTAATTTCAAACAGTACTTATACAGTCCAATGGGTGAATTTCAGGGCGTTTCTACCGCCGTCATTAGTGTTACCAAATATATTGACGAAATCAATGACACTAACAACTCCTGATGCTGATAGAAACTACATCCCCGGTTCTGCTTCTGTTTACATCAGGAGTTGCTGGTAGGTGTCATTGATTTCGTCAATATATTTGGTGACACTAATGACGGCGGTTGAAACGCCCTGAAATTCACCCCAATAACAAAACTAGATTTAAAATAAACAAATAAAAACGTGTTTTTCTTGTTGTTCTATCGTAATAACGGTAATACATATAAGCGTCAATTTTGGTGTGGTTGTAGTGTACACCCTGAAACAGTCAACATATAATAACCGGCCAAGTGTGAGTCGGGTGGTGTGGAACCCTGGCTCGGTGCGCGAGCCCGACTTGCTCTTTACCGGTTTTATTACGATAGTCGCTTCTACTAATATGTGAATAAGAACTACAATTTAACAACAAAAGTGTAAAAGACAAAGTGAATACTAGAAAAGAGACCCTGATACTGTTTTATAAAAATCTCGACCCGTATTTTCCTCGTCGCATTACGATATTTATGTGTGTGGCTTGCACTTTAAATAATGCAGTTTTACTTATTGAGCTATCCCACAACACCCTTAAACTTTAAAAACCAAAGTGCCAAAAACAACTTTACCCAAACCATACTCTATACCAACTACTTTAGTGTGTCAATTACGTTGAAAATGTATTGGCACTTAGTATTTTCAGGGACAGGATTTGCCCATTGTTTTCCGATTTGCGTTGTAAACAGAACCATAAATTTAGTGTTAGGGTTTGGTAGTGTTAGGACCCGTGTTAGAATGTGGAATGGTGAACCCTTTAGGTGTATTTCGGGGTACATAATACATGAGTGACCTCGGCGCGAGAGGTTCCGCCTGGACAAATGTGAAATCGGGGTATTTGTAAACTAAAGCTTTTGCCCGCGACTCCGTCTGCGCGGAAGTTGTTAATTGCTTTACCCTGGGTAACTGTCCGATTTTCTGGGAATACAAAGTATCCTTTGCTCGTCTCCAGGCTGTAAAGAAACAAATGTTGAACGGGTGATGCGTTGATCGTGATGATGGGACAAGCAAACAAACTTTTGAGTTTATAATATTTTGCTGGCTGATTACTCATTTAGCACTTAATTATTTAACTAAGAGACTTATAAATATTATGTAATTTATAACGAGTGGAAAAAAAAATAATATTTTAAAAGCTTTAATAAGAGTCGGAAACACCATTCGTACCGTCATAATTACAATAGAAAAATATAGTTTTATTTTTGTTTTAGATAGTTTAAATAGTTTATAAAGTAGTAAGGAACTCTCAGTGCGCGAGTCCAACTCCCACTTGACAAGTTTTTTAATGAGAATTTGTCGAAACAGCATACTTGAGGGCGGGCGGAGTCTTGCTCAAGAGTGTGCTGTAATGATGCAAATCGTCCTCACTCTTTCTAACTTTGTAGAAAAAAAACGCAGGTTCACTTTAGTCTTTAATGTAAATTAAACCTTCTTCCCATACTAATAAGGTTGCGATTACATTAAAAGTTTAATGACCGACACGGCCGTTCTAAAGAGGTTCGTCCTCGCAACTCATACGTGACAATTATTTTGACTAGAAAATACGGAAATGGCCGTTTTATTGCACGTAAAAAAAAGACGTGAGTTGAAGACGTGATATTTCAAATAACACGTTAAAAGGTGGGGTTTTATTGATTTTTGTTGGTTTGGTTCGCACAAGTTTGATTATTTAGGAATTATCGCGTGTAAATCCATTGTGTCTAATAGACAATTTGACGTTTTTCATGTGAAATTCCATAAAAACACTTTTATGCAAGAAGTCCCTTAACATTTTGGTCTGTGGCACGCAATATTTTTCTGTAAGTCCCATTCGCGCTTGTCTGTTTACAGTCAAATTCGTAATATATACATTACCAAGATGACATAAAAATCTTCACAACCCTATGCCACTGAAAATAGGGTCTATGTATACATATATTTGGCGCGATGGCCGTATAGATGTTAGTGCTTTTGACTGTACTATATTTTACCTCCTATTATCTCGTATTCCTTTTTATTTAAATGAATATTCCAACCTCTAGTATATTCATCGAACACTGCAGTAAAATAAAGCCAAATAAATGTCTAAAATGGAATATTTTCAACTGACAATTAGTTTAAACTGAAAATCAGACAGCTCTAGACTGACTCTAATTATAAATCATAGAAAAATAGACTCTATCACCAACCCATTGAGTCCACGAAATACGCTGCAAATATCGAATCACCGTGGTTTCTGCAGGTTATTTCCATTTTAGACCAAAAATATTTCGCAATTGAAAATGGACTCTATTAACGTCAGTTAAGGTTGCAATTGTATTGGACATTTGAAAGACACATATACGTTTTACCGACCGATTGCTTAGTATTTGGGAAAATAAAGCTAATTTTGTAATGTTCTGCAATTGTTTAAGATTCTTTAAAAAGCATTTTATTTCTATGTAAATAGAGTTTAATTTTCATTGCAGTATATCCGGCGAGAAACTAAGGGTGACTTGGAAAGGTTACACTACACATAAAAATGAGCCGTATTGCATATAGTTTTTTGGTCGGTTTTTCATTGTTTGGTGTTATACAGGGTAGAGGCAATTTCGGGCAACGCTGAAATTCAGTATATTCGCGAGATTCGAAGGTTAAAGTTGTATCTTACGTCAAAATACAGGCAGTTTGACCGCGCACCGTTGCCGCTTCTATATTTAAAACTTTAGAAAAAGAACGAGGTTCGGTTTTGTTGTAGAATGTAGATTCGAATTAGATTTTGGAGTGTTTTTAACAGTTTACCAATTTATGTGATTGTTCTTGTGTGTACTTTTGTGTATTTTGAAGATGAGCCTTAAAAAGTAAGTTTGAGAAAAATATGTTTTTGTTTTTATGTCAGTGTTATGTATAACGTAGTTTAGATTTAAAAGTCTGTAATTTTCTTCTAAATAAATTAGAATAAAGTTTGGGCATCGATATGATATTATTTGGGGCTTTTTCAAAAGGGTGTTATTACAATTTTTCGAGACCGGCAACGCATTAGTGAGACCTCTGGTGTTGCAAATGTCCATAGACGGCGGTGACCACTTCCCATCAGGTGGGCAGTCTGCCTGTCTGCCTGTCTAAGGCAATAAAAAGAAAGTAAGTTACTGTATTATCCGATAACGCGAAGTTTAAAATGGAGTTATGAGTTTAAAACAGTTTATGTATGTATATGATCAAGAATCATGTTTTCTAGCCTAAAAAATTTGACCAAAAAGAAACAATGGGGTGTCATTATAAATAAGGGTGCGTCATACTTAACTGGTCGCTAATCGGGTTTTAAGTATTTAATTTTTCACTTATTTTCCTATGTTAAAGTTATAAATGGATAAAGTAATTGGAAATAAACAAAACTAGATTATGCACGCCCGCTAGCTTTATCTGTGCAATAATTTTCCCGCGCTTTAGTAACTTGTACAATTTAACAACGTGACGGCAATTTTTTTTTATATGATTACTAAATTAGTTTTTTTTGGTCTGCCCAGCTCTTCACGCTCAGGACTTTTGGAGTCCACCCGTTCAGGACTTGGTATCCTTCATCAGGGGACGAGAGTGTGTTGAATAATGTTCGATTATTGTCAAGCCATAATTTGGCGACGCGGTTATTCTAGTTGGTAGTGACCCTGCCTTCGAAGCTAGCTGTCCCGGGTTCCAATCCCGGTATGGGCAAATATTTGTGTGATTAGCGCGGTTGGTTCCGGAGTCATGGATGTTTTCTATGCATTTACATATGTATTTCTCTATACAAATATATTTTTCGTTGCCTTATTAACCGTACAAGCCTAAAACTTAGTTTGGGACTAGGTCAGTTTGTGTTAAATTGTCCCCTGGTATTATTATTATTACAAACAACTCATTTGTAACGCAAAGTTCTTTTTCCCCTGTGATTTCAATTATAATGTGTCTTTTTCTCCATGTCACACAAATTCTGTCTAAGACATCTTACATGTTTTGTTATTCAAGTCAAACAATGTATCTATTGAATATAAACGTAACTTGTGAGCGTTTTCTCGAACTTTTTCGGAAATCTGGAGCATCCACAAAGTTATAAATTATTGGGCAAGTTTCCCCATTTTCCCCAATATCTCGGAACAAAAAAGCGAGAACGACAACGGCTGAATGTTTTATTGAGTTAGCTGCGTAGGTCTTGGAATTAACAGGTTTATATTTTATTAATAGGACTATATTTTATTTTATGACTGGCGACCCGTCCCGGCTTTGCACGGATAGCAGAGCATACACGCACCTGAACCTTAATGAATTTACCTTAAAACCTTCGTCATGAAACACCCCGTCCATTGGTGAAAACCGCATTAAAATCTGTTCAGTAGTTTTTGAGTTTATCGCGTTCAGACAGACGCAGCGGACTTTGTTTTATAATATTTAGTGATTTTATTTTTATTTTTTTAAGCTGTGATAATCCAATCTCATGGGGTGAAATGATTTGAAATATTATTTGTTCGTTTTTGACAGTCATGATTAAAATACTGTCAAAATATACCTAAATCTAAACTACGGTAGGTCCTATACTGCCCTGCTAAGCAAAACGGCGCTATCTCAGACAAAACTCCTGTAGCAATTGCAACCTTATTACTTACTGGGGAGGACTGAATCTGCTGCTTGGAGGGCCGTATAGGGCATAAGTACCTGGGAGACCGAGCACGGGTCGAAACCGATTTTTCTTCGATTTCTATGTATACAAAAAAAAAACAATAAAAGATTTACCTCCCACTCTTATAAAAAAAAAAAAAAAAAAAAACCTGCTCATAGCTGGGGTTCGAACCCGCAGTCTTTGCGTAATAGGCCAACGCTCTAACCATCAGTATATTCAGACGGCAGCAGCCGCCCCGAAATTACGATCCATATTGCGCGGGAAATCTTCTTGCATAAAAATACGGGGAGAACGAATTTTTCCAGATATGAGACCTAGCTAGATCGAATTTTCGCCCCCGCCGTAACTCCCCATGTTGCAATCTCCATCGAAATCGTTAGAGCCGTTTTCGAGAATGTGAGTACAAATATATATACAAATGTATCTCGTTTAATAAGTAAGATAGATAAGGTAATCCTTACTAATAGTTTTATAAATGCGAAGGTAAGTTTGTTTATAGTGTTACCGTTAGCCTAGAAGCTAGGCTAAGCTTTATAGTGTTACCTTTAGCCTAGAAACTAGGTTAAGGTTTATAGTGTTACCGTTAGCCTAGATGCTAGAAGTTCGAGTCGTTTAACCAAACGGTAGATCTGTTTCATTTCTATTCTATCTGACCTACAAGTTCCATCCAACTTCAAACTCACTACCTACACGGGTCGTACTGACAACCCTAAGGCTTCGGCACACCAAATGCGAATGCGACGCGTTCGCTCCGCCCCAGTGTGCCGCTAAACACGGCGGCCATATTTAATACAACTTCGCGTGGGCGCGTCGCGCGCGCTAAACAGTTCGAACGCGTTACTTTTTGGTGTGCTGGGTTCAATTTGCTTTGTTGTATTACAACTCCCACGGGCCCGCGTTCGAAGCGCGTCGCGCATGACACGCGTTTGGTGTGCCGGAGCCTTTAGCTAGTTTAATTATTTCGGGTAGTTCTGGGATGATTGTACCTTTTTGGTGTACCATGTACCCTTGCTGTCATATAATTAACCCTTAAGTCTCTTGTTTCGAATGTAAAAAGCGTATACGGTTCGAAGGACCATGTTATAATCAGCATATTTTACGAGGATATTAAATGTTATGGTGGAAAATATGTTGTTTTGAATGTATGGGCTTTTTTTTGTGATTACTTATAAATTGTACTAGAGAACGCTGGCATAGTGTCATCTTGTTATTGCATGGTACTGGGTTCGTTCCTCAATACGGTCAAGCGCGAGTCGGACTCACGCACCGAGGGCTCTGTACCGCCACACAATATTATGATATTTCAATTTGTATGTTACGGATTTAACAAATTAAATAATTAATAATGCTTGCAACCGTTAGCGCGATCCCGATTGAAACTAATAATAACTATGAACAATAACCGCAATTGTTTAAAAAAGTGTAAAAATATTATAACAATACAGAAGCGACATGGCTAAATTAAATTGGAATAAAGCTCCAGTAAGTTTTTTTAGCACATAAGTGCTATTTTTCGGAATACCTTGTTTACAAGGGAAGTAACAAACATTACTGACATTTTGGAAGTTGGCAGCACCGTGTAGCTATCATAAATCTTCAGATATAAAGTAAGGCATTCACGGCACGTAGTGAGGGCAACATTGCTGGATGGCATGTTGGACAGGTTTTATTAAAAATATACTACTTATTAAATAATATAATAAGGCTTTTTTAACTAAACTTGTTTATTTCTTTCTCAGTTTTTTGGGTTGTAATTTTGTTAGTAAGTTTTAAACTAGTTCCAAATTTTAACCCGTTTAGGAAATTTGGAATATATAATAGGTACGTAGGTAGGCATATATTTCATATTGAAAATTACATTATTAATAACACATAATCATATAATGAATTCACAATAGGTTCCAAATATGACGTAAGCCTGACGACAATGCAACATTATGGTATCCAAGACCTGATCTGATCTGATGACGGAGTCAGAAGGTGGCAAGAGAAACTTTACTGTACGTACTTAATGAAGACCTAACTAATTTGGTCCCGTTAATTAAAAAAAACTGCAAATGTCAGCACAAACACCTTGTAAACACTGAACCCACCAAACCATATCATACCCACTGCTGGGCAAAAACCAATTCTACGCTCATCTCTAGATCTAGCCATGCCTTGCGAGGCTGGCTTGAATGAATCCAAATCGTTCCGCCTTCTTTTTGTTTTTTTTTTGGAAAATTTGTCCTTTTTTATTGAATTGTACGATGATTGTATCATGTCGACGGGCCTCGGAGTACACAACCACACACAACTTTACTTGGCAACTTTTTTTGATGAAATATCTGACAGCTTTGTCAAAATTTCAATAAATAGTTTGTATTTAATGGGCCTACCACACGCACAAGCTTCACCACAGTTTTGCCTGCGCAGGCCGGTTTGTACACGGAACACGGAGCGTGTGGTTGGTAAAACTCTATAGACACGAAGTGTTCAGTTTTGGCTTGCGCAGGTAAAACTGTGGTGAAACACATTTGTTCGTTTAAACTCAAACTCAAACTCAAATCATTTATTTGAAAAACACACTGCAACACAACAGACATAGTTCAATTAAAATTATACCTAACAGAAAACTATTGTAGAACTAAAAAGATACACAGATATAAAATAATAAAAAAATGAGATTTTTTTAGTAACGTTGCGCTGTAGTGTGGACTCAGATAGGACTCAGCTCAGCTTTACCATTCCGCAGAAAGTTCATAGATCAATATCATACTCATTTTAAGCTGTAAAAAAAGTAGTGAGTGGTCCTCATAAAACCAGACCGTAGGTAACGATAAATAACTTAAGATAAGGCGTTGCGAGAATTTAACGCCACTTTCCGTAACAACATGTTTTCATCATAAATTCTTCACACATTTCATACCTTAACTTTAGAGGCGAAGGTTTATTAATTGGGTCAATCAACTATTTTTTGTCCCTCGTTGCCATGGTGACGTCTCTTGGACAACTGTTTAAAACTATGATTTTTAAATATATAAATTCACCAAACATCAGTTTCTGTGGGCATTACAAGCCCGTTATTTTATAGGTTTTCATTTAAGCATATTAGAAGTGTATACTAATACAATTTTTCTAAGAAACTCTATCACAGTTGTCCAGGAGACAAGGGGACAGAATAACAACAAGAAAAAGTTGATTCACCCATTTATTGTATTAATATTACAGTCTAGGTTTAATAATAATTAACCTAGTGATTAATCAGAAAGTACTATCAAAATATAACAGACATCTTATAGAAAATATCTATAAATAAAATAGCCCTTGCAGTTCGTCAGTTTATCGGTGTATCGTCTATCCCACGGTGTGGGGGGTTGTTGGCTAGGTCTTTCAAAAATATTGGGGGTTTGTGAAAATAATGTTCAACAACAAAATAAAGGTTTAAAGTGCTAATTTTTGTTCGAGTCAAGTGCTTCCTTCCAAAAACTTCTAAACTCAATAACATATAACTTTAAGTAAAACACCCGAAGCCCTGTTATTAAAACACCATCTTGCCTGAATAATTCCGGCAGAAGCTCTCTAATATTTTCGATTAATTGAAGACATAAATCAGCCGCCATGTTGTCTCGCCAATGATAGATAGCCTGGATTATCTGACATTGGTACATAAATTATAGGTACCTTCTAACAGGCCAAGTTCAAAATTAATTCGTTTACGTAAAAAAATACGTGTTTAAGTACGTGTGTTAGGTACAGTCTTACTTTAATCGCTGTGACAATTTCATTTGGCAGTTTAAACATGACGTTAAATGGACAAGGTACTAAAGTGAACAGATATTTTTGAACTCGACTGTACTTACTTTGAAAATAATTAATTGGGATTATTTTAAGTGTTTAATAATTTATTTAGGTACCGGCCAGTCAGAGTGTTAGCGCCGAAGTTGTAATTTTCGTAGGTCTGTATTTGTTGACAGTAAATAATAATTTTTATATGAAATTTGGCATTCTACATAAAAAAAGTACAAAAATAAAAACTACCTAGATATACCTATACTATAAGATGAGTGGTGAAAGTGGCTGGAAATAGTTCATGAAAAAAAAAACACTCATAAACACAATCTTGCACATTATTTTTTATATAATATATTATAAACCTTTTGTTTACGTATGAGAAAGGTTTGTTTGACAATAACACGAGGAAACGGAAGTGTTAATACCTGCACAAACAGTCTACGAAAGGAGGAAAATAAACATGAACAGATGCTATTTTTCCTCGAAAAAGAGTTCGTTAGTACAGTAGAATAATAATACGTGTAAATCTACAGTGTCCAGTGGTAAAGTGCAAGAATAAGGGTGAAATTACATGTGATTTTATCACGGAAAAAAACGTGTTTACAATAATTAGAAAAAAAAATAAAAAGACACGCAAAATATACAGGTAGTTAATTTATTTTTTTTCACTTTTTTCCTTGAATAAATCAGATGTACTTTCACCCTTATTCGTTTGTGCACTTTGTCCCTGGACACTGTATATTTAACGTTACGAAGAAGTCACGAAGAGAGAACTTTATTTGTGTGTACACGATGGACAGACGCCTGCGCACTGGTAAAGGCGCGGGTAGTCGTCGGATGCAGGCCGCAGGATGTTCGCTGGAAATCAAAGGAAGGCCTATGTTCAGCAGTGGCAGTAGAGCTGAGATGATGCTGATGATGATGAAATCTTAAAAATATACTATACAGGGTGTCCAGGGAAAAAGTGTACAAACGAATAAGGGTGAAATTACAAGTGATTTTATCATAAAAAAAAATATTATTGTAAACCCTATGCAAATTTTTTTGCACTTTTTTCCGTGATAAAATCACATGTACTTAGTTTCACCCTTATTTGTTTGTGCACTTTATCATTGGACACCCTGTATAGTTCGTTTCTGAAAATTATTTCGCTGTTTCCTAATGATATGTCATGTTTTGTGCGGTCCTCTGTTTAAATAACAACAGTAAAAAAACAGGAATAAAAACAAAAAAAAAAACTCGAGAAATAAAAAACTAAATCAAAATTGGATCATCCGTTTAGAAGCTGCGACGCCACAGACAGATACACAGATACACACAGAGATAGACACACAGATACACATACAGATATCAAGTCAAACTTAAACACCCCACTTTTTTCTGTCGGGGGTTAAAAATGAAAACGTAGTATGTACGTATTATCTTTACACAAAAACTTTGTTGCTGCCCAAACCTCATATCCATACTTTAATACGATATTTGGTCCCACGAGGACCAAAGAAATAGTTTCGCGTTGTAATAGGCACGTAGCATTTTGGTCCCGGGGAGGTATTCTTTTACGTGCATCGTCGAGACAACTCTAACTTGACTTATCAGTGCATAAGGATTATACAGAGTGACGTGTCTACATCCTTGGTTTTTTTGATAGTGCAAGTGCCATGTAAATGCAAAAAGTACACACGAACACACACACACATATAAAATTCGCCAATATTATTTTAAATTAAAAGCATTAATACGTTTATTTATACTTATTTTGTAATTAAGTAAGGGTTGGCTCGTTCCATAAATAAATTAAAATAAAAATCAATTTACAAATTTTACTGATTTCTGTAAGTTCAAAACTGTCTAGACACGTGGGAAACACGTAATGCTTTCCCGCTCAGAGGTCAGCATAGGCTTGTGAGTGATGTCGATTGTGGTCCTCAAGATAATAAAACCCTGGGGGATGAAAATGGGACACGTATGGCGTGATGTATTAGGGTTGGAGGAAGAAAGATGGCTGTCTTGCTTGTCACTATTATAATGGGCTTAAGGAACATTGGGTAATAAAAAGAAAAAACAAGTTAGGGGACATCGCACACAAATTGACCTAGTCCCGAACTAAGCAATATTTGCCCATATCATGATTCGATCCCGGGACCGCTAGCTTTGTAAGCACAAATTTCTAAATAGATTACTGAAATTATAAATGTGAAAATGTGTTTGTTTGTTAGTTCCGTTTTAACGGTTAAAACGTCTTAACCGATCGGCATGAAATTTGGAACAGACATAGTTTAACCCAATAACGGATATGAGGTACCTTTTATCACGGGAAATTCGACAGTTTCTGAGGGAATATACTGAAAAAATACTTAGTTCTTAGTAGTGGGCAAAAACTAGTTTTACTACTTATAGTAGATAAGATAAGATAAGATATGATTTTTAAAACACAGCGTTATTGCGCCTGCCATATTATATGTAGTCTTATTTAGTACCAATTCCACCAAACGATGTTAAATGTTAATTAGTTCATACATTTTGACAGCTGTTAACACTAAGCTAAAATATACCATCAGACTACTGCTACTCCTGTTTTTCCATTAGGTTATGGTCTTATGAGCCGCACTGGTGGTACTAATTATGTAAAATAATCAAATGATTTGAATAATTATTGTGAAACTTGCGAATTTTTTTAAATTATGTCGGAAGAAGTAGGCATAAGTGGAATCAAGAAGCTGAAGGGATCGTCGGATTACCCAAATTGGAAGTTCCTGGTACGTGACTACCTGGAGAATAAAAATTGGTCGAAAGTAATCTCCAGAGAAAGTAAGGATGCCCATAACCTAATGGAAAAACAGGAGTAGCAGTGGTCTGATGGTATATTTTATTCATTTATTCTGGTTGTTATAAACAGAAATGTCACTACACAATATTTAAAAGCTTGTCAACATATGCAACCTCCAATACGCCCCCTTAATTCATTACACATATGAGTAAGCACTTCTGTACATGTCTATACTCAGTACATAAAATAAATTATCACTTTAACACTGTCTGAAAGTACACCGTCGTACTCGTAGTTAAGAGTACCACACAAAAAACTAATAAAATTTTCCACATGCATAACGAAAGAAAGATTCTGAAAATTAGTCTATTATAAAACACTTAAAAAAATACATAGCATATCAAAACATTACTAACTAACGATTCGAATCGTTCTTGAGATGACGAAAAGCTCCCCAGCGTGACGCTGGAAAATAAAATAAAAAGTGGTTTTTACTTCAAGTTATTATCATTTATTATTATTATTTAATAGGATTTTCCAGCAGGGCGACACGTCACATAGGTATATCAAACATTTACAGACAATTATAAACATTTTGCTAAACAATAACTATAATAACGGGCTCTATAGTATATTTTCAATATTTTCAAAACTTATTCAATTGATGGGATCTTATTAAATGTTAATAAAACTTAACAATTGAGGTTTAAATTAAGAATTTCCAAACAAAAGGCGTGTGTGGCTTCGCTTGACCGTTTCAATCATACGTTTAAATCCCCATAATCGACTACCACTAACGCATATGAATTACTCAATAAAATAAAACACAATAATTCATCGTAAAACCAATGAAATTAGATCATTTTAGGGTAAGCCGCGGAGCGTTTGAACCGCCCCGCGTTTATGTCACGAAAAAAATTACGTGTATTATAATAAACGGCGTTTACTTTCAATGGAAATAGGTAGTCGTGTTTAGTTTCTAACACAATACCTCGAAAGTGGGTAGGTATTGTTTCGTAGAAAATTAATAGCTCGATTTTCTTTTGCCCGAACACGATACTTCGATTCTCAGTAACGCGAATTTTTACTTCTTCGAATTTTCGTTTCTCCGAATTTCATTACTCCGATTATTAAATTTCCGATTTTTAATTGAAAATATGTTCAAATCTACGAAGTTTTAATATCCCGAATGCACTTTTCACAGAATAGGTTTTCCCCGATTGTTCAGTTAAACGATTGTTTAATTTTGAATTTATGTATTGTGTTTTACTCATTCTGTACGCGGTTTCACACAAAGTCGGAATATAAAGATTTTATGATTTCTTATTTATGTTTCGGGCGCTTCGCCGGCCGCTGCCGCGGCACGCTCGCTTCGCTCGCTTGGCTCGCGTGCTGTTGTGGTCACAGTTCTAACCTAACCCAACCTAGTGAGGGGGGGGGGGGTATTTGTTTTTTTTATGGCGGGGGGCTTCGCCCCCCGAGCCCCCATTATGGGGGGCTTCGCCCCCCACTCCCCCCTCCGCCTAGTTATCCCACTCCGCCTTCCTAAAGTGTGTCTAACATTCGAAGTCGAAACCCATTCGAAAAGTATTAATTAGGATTTCCATCTATCAGAATCAACCGTTTTCGGTGAAACGTTTTCGAGAAACAGAAAATTTTGCCTATTAATATTCGATGTATTGAAAAAGCAGCAAGTGAAATTAGGAGAACTGTAGTTTCGGACAACAGATGACTTCGAGTAAATGAAATTACAAAGCAATGAAATTCTAACTATCGTGATTCGAACAACTGAAAATTCTGACAAACGTGGTCGGAGAACCGAAATTCGAGGTATTGACTTTCTACGAAACGATAGGCACCCCTCGAAAGTAAAAGCTGTTTGTAAGTAATGTTACACGTCATTTTGTTCGTAACCCTTACCCATTGATAATATGATCATCATCATCATCATTATCAGCCGCAAGACGTCCACTGCTATTGATAGTTTTTTATAAATGTTTTTCAATAAAAACTGGGGTTCCTTTATTTATATAAATAAAATAAATAAATAAATATCAGGGGACAATCTCACACAAATTGACCTAGTCCCAAACTAAGCTCAAGGCTACTATGTACTATGGGTACTAGACAACGATAAACATACCTCCCAATCTTGTCCCTTACCAATTTTGTCTCTCTAAAGAAATAATTTTAAAAGTACATTAATACTTAAAGACGTTATACTATCGTGAATCACCGGTGTGGTAAAACATAAGCTTATTGGATACCTCAGAGGCTTTTAGTTTTAATGTGATCCTTCCCGGCCTTTCATATTCTCGTATTTCTCAGTCCACCACTGAATTTTCCTGTTTGTATACGCCTATTTATTTGATTGGTATCTATATTTATCCCTTGATTGTCCCTTTTGATGGACAGAGACGTCTATAGAATATTATTTAAGAAAAAAAAGTAAATTCTTTATTATGATATGTGACGTTCTCAATATTAAGGGACCTTATGGAGGCAGGCGGTTACGCTATTTTTAGAACTGTTACCATAAGTAGTATTCGTATAGTTACTTTCCTTTCGTATAGTCAGTCCTTTTATATTGAGAACGTCACATATTTTTATTGCGGACAGCTGCTATGTTATTCTATTAACGCATCGTCGTTCAGTTCTACTCAGTCGATGAATAGCCGGCGAATTTACGTCGTGCGTCAAGGTGGGTAAATGACATTCAACTGCCTGCACATTCATTTACCCACATTGACGGACGACGTAAATTCGCCGGCTATTCCTCGACTGAGTAGAACTGAACGACGATGCGTTAATAGAATAACATAGATGTACTTTTTTGCACATCATCTGCTTATCAAGACATCAAACTCGCGATGTTATGCATTGTTTTTGTACTGACTTCCTGTGGCCACCTTCCAGCTCGTTGGCAGCCTGGATTTTTGTAAATCTGTACAACTACAATCCTTTGCATATTTCACAATATAGCCAACAACTTTTGTAGGTAACAATGACAACACGAACTTTGAAACTCAGTGTTACCTCTTCACACAACCGTAGCTAAGAGAGACAGCCATTGTTCCAGTGTGCTTTCATCCTGAAAATTGTGGATATGTAGTACCAAAGACTCAAATTGAAGACGATTTTGTATAGAGAACAGGAGTCGTGGCGCTTAACTATTTTAATAGTATTACGTTCGCGTCACTCGAGAAAGTAATTACCGGAATGCATTCAACCTAGTTTAGGCGGTTACGTGTTACGTGCTAACTTAATCTGGTAACACGGTCGTGAACAGTGTTGGAACTGGATTTGAAATCATTTAATTTAATTAAATAATAATAATTTAATTTGTAATAATGGGGAGGTTTAAAAGTGTTATTAATGTTGCTTGTGTAAGTCTTATAAAATAAAACGAATCCTTTCGTTTGAGAAATAATAGGACCAAAATTATTTTCTATACAGTATTATTATGTATCAGTAAAATAAATCTAAAAGTGTGTATTATATGTTTTTCAATAGAAATCTTCTCAATCTTATTTCCTTTCAATTTATTAGTTTCCTGAAGAAAATACCTGCCCTTCTCCTGGATTTTTTCGTCCGTAATTTTGCCGAAACCTTTTTAACAGAAGCAATGGGCTGTTTGAGCTTTTTAATAATTTATTAAATTGGTTCGCAATAGAAACGCCAGCTCGACCAGCCAGCGTTTTTATTTATTTGCGATTTCCCAAAAATACAATTTGCTGGTAAAACCTACTTATTTTGTGTGCGCAATATCTCATCTAGCCTAAATTTAAAATCGGCCAAAAATACGGATTATAAATCATTTTAAACTACTAATTAGACAGAGAGATCCGACATGGAATGTGACGTCAGCGTCCACTACGGCCATATAAACTCCATGTTAAATTCTGTTCTGCTAGAAAGAGATAGAAACAAATCTTTGATGGCGTATATCTTGGTTATTTTTATAGTTATTCAACTTTTTTTTCTCTACTGTTTGTTACATGAATGAATTGGTATTAATGCAAAAAAAAAACATGCATATTCTCTATTGCATTTAAATTAAAGTTAGGTACATGAAACAAACGAGAAGTATTTTTTTTATTTATGTTTTTGTCTTAACTGACGTATGCACCTCAAGAAATGTAGGGTGACCATGAAGTTAGTAATTTTTATTAACTTTATGTTGTTAATTAAATAATTCGGGAATGAGTAAATACAATACTAAACACAAAAGTAGTTAACTTTTATTTTGTCTAGGTTTTATGAAAAATTGAAAACTTTATACTAATATAAATTCACCGTATATAAGTTAAATCCTTACGTGATAAGTGAAGTCTCAAGAGACGTGAATCACAATAAACTTCTTTACGATACTATATTTATACCTATTATATGTTTTACGACTCTTGCTCTGGAGTTAAGATGTGAGCGGAGGCGGAAAGAGTTTAGAAATAAGCAAGAGGCTTAACCTTCACTGAAAAAAATAATCGATTACTTCTAACAAGATGGCGATTGTTGTTAATAAGCGTCTTGATTCCATTCGAGCTTGACAACAAAGACCTTGCTGTTGCGACTACCAGCTTTGGTTGAATTTTTTTCAACCAAGTGAAAATCTTTCTTGACTGACTCGCAATTTTTTCAGTGTTTAGATATTGCCTTGAATGTCGGTTTTTTCATCTCTTTTCTTAGAAATGAAGAATCTGTAAAATATGGTATCCCTTCATTTTTCATAATTTCATTTGCACTAATTTCATTTGCCATAATGGTCACTGGCTATAACCTTCATTTTCTCTAATATCACATACCATAATTTTTTAATGCCATAATACTCTAGTGTCATAATGTTCAACCTCCCTAATATCAGTTACCATAATAACACTTTCCATAATATTTACTTTCTATAATGTTCATAATCCCTAATATTATATGCCATAACACTTCATTTGCCATATTTTCGGAAAAAGCAGACCCAGACTGTATCAGTGTCTTTCAGTGGGTAGGTATAATTAAATACTGGTACAATTTGGATTACGTACTACTATTATAATAACTTACCTATTCTAACCTACCTACTGTAAGGAAGGTCTCCGTTAGGTACGGAGTTAGGTATAACTGCGACCTTGCAGCGCGCGAGCCGAGCGAGCGAAGCGAGCGTGCCGCGGCAGCGGCCGGCGAAGCGCCAAACCCGTTTTTTTTTGTACCTACTATACTTCGACACAACAAAAAAAAAACAAGAAAAGGCCTTCAACAGGTATATAATAAAACGCATTCTGAATGTTTTATGGCAAATAATTATTATGGCGTTTAAAATTTATAGCATACAGTTTTATAACACTTGATAATAGGGAAAATGAAAAGTATGGCATACGTATCGTTATGGCACCTAACAATTATGCCAAGTGAAAATATACCAAATGATGATTCGTTATGGCATATGAAATTATGTCATATGAAGTTCGGCCAAATGAAATTATTGCATATGAAATTCGGTCAAACAATAGAGACCCGTAAAATATAACACTTGGCAGGTGACTTCGCACCCGTATTTTGGTCGCCTTTATCCCGGGGGATAAGTGTGGATAAAGCATCCGTCACTATCGCACTTACATACTGGTTAAAAAGTGACAAATGTTTTGTCCATATGATAAAACATAGGCCCGCTGATCGCTTGTGACTTGGACCAGCCGCGGTATATCGGGTGAATATAAGCTAGAGGCGACATCTGGCGGAGGCTGGCGTTATCGACTCATTCCCTTCACTGCGCTGCCTTGTTAAGCTCATGTGGAATCTAGATTTTATTATAAAACAGACAGGCATATTATGTATTTTGTTTCGTTGAGCGTCGTGTCCCCTTGTTTTGCAGACACTCATTCATCAAATGTGTCGTTTCGCCGAATTTCATTTCATCGAAAGCTAATTTCTGCTGAAACCTTATTGTTTTCAGGTTATCTTAAGCATGGGTTACGTAGGTTAGGTTAGGTTACCACAAAAAAATTGTAACTCCTGCACGTGGAAATATCTGGCGATGAAATGAAAATTCGGCGAAGTAACATTCTATGAAATGAGTTTCGGTGGTTCATGGGTAAACCGTTGTGCGCATGTCTGATAGATGGTTGTCCTTGTCAACTATCACTAATATTATAAATCGACGGGTCTCTGACTCAACCTCGTATATGAAAATTTATGAAATTGGAATATCTACTTTAGGACGTGTACATAAAGTGGATATTAGGATTTCGTAAAATTTCATATACTAGGTTGAGTCAGAGACCCGTCGAAATGCGAAAATGTTTATACCACTTTCATCTAACGCCACAATTAACCCTTACCACATGCCTTAATAGCTAGACGGATTTTGATGTAATTTGGCATACAAATAGTCCTATCCTGGATATCCATAAGGATACTTTTTATGCCGGAAAATTTGATTCTTCCCGAGGAAAAAGGGATAAACGACAGATGAAGCCGCAGGCAAAAGCTAGTTATTGGGTCGATCAACTTTTTGTTGGTGTTATTCTGTCCCGTAAGCCAGGAGACAACAGTGATAGTGTTTTTTAGAAATATGTTTATAATATATACTACTAACATGCTCAGAAGAATGCCCGTAAAGGAATGGGTTTGTAATTGCCACAAAAAATCATGTCATTACATTATTATAGACTTATATAAAATAGTTTTAAAAGATAAAGATAAGATAAAAGATATTTATTCAGTAAGTAGGCCGCACGGGCACTTTTACACGTCAAAATCTACCAGCGCTTCCCAAGAGGAGACCACTGCTGAGAAGAAGCGCCGCAAGAAACTCAACAGTTAGTCATTTTTTAATAAAAAATATAACAATGTCACTACTTATTCTAGCATTATATAAAACTGTAAAAATAATATTAAATATCTGCGTAGTTTTGCAGGAAAACATGTCAGAATGACTACGAGAAAATTTATATATATATATCACACAAAACAGTTTTGACATGTCTTCCTACATAAACCGTGTCCCCTAGACAAGATACAGCGTTTACATGATTTTTATGAGGTATGTACGAGTAGTAGGTAAGCTATTGAACATTAAACATTAGTTCATTTTCTGGTTTAGGCCAAGCATTTTTGTCCGTTTTAAAGAGTGACCCAAGAAACGTAACCATGGCAACGAGGTATATGAAAAAATTTATTGACCCTATTAACAAAAATATTCTCAAAACATTGTTAAGGAAAATTCCTTAATGATCCCGAAAAATGATCCCTTGGCTCCCGTAATTATTAAATCGTTAATCCCGCTACAAATGCGTTGTTGTTTGTGGGAACAAAAGAACAGGATATTGCTTGTTTCTTATTCCTTGTTTTGTCGACGAGTATTCGTTGGTTGTTGTTTTTTTTAGATATGTGTGAGTTCAAATAATATTCACCCTGTGTGTGTATTCTGGTTGGACACAATTTTTTTCGACCGTCTTCAAATACAGTTTATTTTTTAGTAAATGGTTAGTCATAAGAGGATGGCTAAAAAGAAAGTATCTGGATTTAATAGCGAAAGACAAACCCAAACCCAAATATTTTTATATAAATAAAAATCTTTAACCGAATTGAGAATACACTTAAGGTTTAAAATAAAGTGTCCCGTTTTGATAAAATCGCTATAAAAATGTGGAAATCGCAACAGTCGCTTAATAATAAAAGGTAATAAAAGTCAGGACGAGACACTTTTATTTTAAACCTTAAGCGTTAAGTCTTACGTTAGAATATGGGATAGATGACATAGAATAGATGTAATCATTTCCCTAGCACCTGTCAAATTTTATCTCGTGCATGTACACTGGCCCGCAAAACTAAGTATCACACTTTTAAAATTTCATTTTTTTCCAAACTATAGAAGTTAGAGATTTAAAATAAAAAACGTTTTATAGCAAATTTTATCAGCTTTCTTTCCAACTATAACTAAAATAAACAGTAACATTTTCAACTAAAAAAAAAACATAAAACAATAAAATCGCCATTTTTAGTTATTGCAATTTTAAAAGTGTGATACTTAGTTTTGCGGGCCAGTGTATGTTAAGCCCGCTGACTATGTAGCCAGCGGTGCGGGTTCGATCCCCGATAAGGACAAATATTTAATATACTAAAGCATTTATTTTTATATATAAGTATATTTAACGTTGTTTAGTACTCACAATACAAAGTTAAGAGCTTAGTTTGGTTGAAGTTTAATTTGTGTCATATAATATTTATTTACTAAATAACTTCGGAAATACTTCGCTTGTTCCACAGACCCATTGTAGTTATATAAAAGTGAGACCGTAATAAATTATAGACCCCGTTCGACCTTTTTGAGATAGTTACCCAACTTCCGCTTTGGACGTGAATAAGAAATGGGTTTCTCTCTCCGTATAGTCATTCAATGGAAATAGTTATTTGTTATGCAAGACTGCGAAGTTGTTATTTGGTGCAAGAGCCAATATTGAACCCCGAGCTAGCGAGGAAGAATTAACTAAGTTCAAAAATAGAATCCTGAGCGTAACGGGGATTCGTGGCCTCGAGACCCAAATATCTTTGCTGCCGTGCGAAACATACAATTTTTCACCTCAATGTAGCGAGGAAAACCCTTGGTGTTGGAAAAACAATTGCGCGAGCGTCACATCAGCTGTGGCCGTCGTCACGGAGCACATTACTTTCCACGCTAGCGGTTAAAGTGGACTTTTTCGTGCAGATTTTTAACGACAAAGAAAGCTTTTCCGAGTTTGTGAGCACTCTTTCTTTTAACCTATAAGGATGTTCTATTCCGCAATTATTAAATTTAAAGTTATTTTGATAGTAAACAGTGAGATAGCATAATCTAAGCTTAACTAATTAATCATATAACTACATAACTGCCAAAATGACGCAGCAGTGATGCGGCAGAACATTCGCAGGGTTATATAACTTCAATAAGTTTACTTCACAGCCAATATCAACCATAACTCTAATGCCTTAAGCTCAGTTTCTATTAACCGAGAGCCTATTACAAGAAGCAAACTCACCAATTAAAATTTGCATTAATTATGGCCTTATTTCAGTCGAGTTAAGGTTGTGTGTTGAGTAACTCAAGTGCATTATAAACTTGCTTAACACTTTCGATGCTGGCGACACACTTACCGTGCTCAATTTACATAATGATTGTTAGTTTGTGGCATTGAAGTATGTGGCCAAGTCCGATAAGCTTTTGATAACTTTATAGCCTTTCAACTGAGCGGAGCGGCTAACTTCCCTTTCGATTTTTATCGTAAAGTTCATTTTCATTAAAACCATTGGAAGGCAACCAAGTTTAACCAAAAGCATTTTTCAATTCCATAAATCTCAGGTTCGTTTACGAATATAAACAGCTTAAATTATTCAAACGCAATGTGCCACTGCATTTTCACTCCAGCGCCATCTGTGTGGCGGTTGCGGAACTAAACTGAAAACTCTGAAACTGTCATAATAACAGCCATTGAAGTAAAATGGTTCTGGAAAATTTGGATAGATGGCGTGGCGATGTAGAGTTTTGTCTTCGTTCATTGTTAATGTTGTTTTTGTAGCGCATTTGAGAAAAAAGGGTCACACAAGTTTTAATCTTTTGTTCCGTTTGACAAAGGAATGCACTCACATAAGCACATTATAAATGCCTCTTTTTTTCAATAAATTAACATAACTTCTAGACTTAACACAACACTAGTGTCCCGCCGCTACGCAAGACAAATTACTGTGATGATCTTTCATACATGCGTCAATTGACTTTTATTATTTATGTATAGATTTAAATTGTATAATTTACATCTTTGCTGACTGAACTTTATTTTATCGAGTTCGATATTATGCCAGTTTTCCGCATTGGTCGCTAATGCTTTGAATAGAATTCTTTTTTTGAGTTCTATGACTTGGAAACTTGATAAAGGGCTGCCAGGAAAAGCGTCTTTGTAGGAAAACTGAATAATAATAATATCTACTAAAATACTTAGTTTTGATGTACTTAACCATCTTTGTAACATTTACTAAAAGCTATTCCCACGGAAACCGTTACATTTCTGGGATAAAAATTACCATCAAGTCTTCTTACGTCTTTTACCACTTTAATTAATTTTTGCTCTAATTTGGCGTCACAGGAACCAAATAAAGTTATTAAATTCTCGATTTTTTTTCCAGAGTGGACCAGTCTTCAGACAGCGGAGGGAAGGGCTTGAACAGGCTCAATGGTTTCCTGAACCTGAAGACGCCTCTGATCAGCACAAAGACCTTGGGGTAAGTCGTAAGTGATTTTTAACCCCACTTGATTATACGAGGAGTCGCCCAAGTATGTGGTCCACCGCCTTATTTTTGTAAGCGGATGGGATACTCGTACCAGCAAGTTACCTAGTAAAAAAAAAAAGATAAAAGATAAAAGATATTTATTCAGTAAGAAGGCCGCACGGGCACTTTTACACGTCAAAATCTACCAGCGCTTCCCAAGAGGAGACCACTGCTGAGAAGAAGCGCCGCAAGAAACTCAACAGTTAGTCATTTTTTTAATAGAATTTACTTATGACAATGATACTACTTATTCTAGCATTATTTAAAACTGTAAATATAATATAAAATATCTGCGTAGTTTTGCAGGAAAACATGTCAGAATGATTACGAGAAAAAAAATATATATATACCACACAAAACAGTTTCGACATGTCTTCCTATATAAACCGTATCTCATCATCATCATCATCAGCCTACACTAGTCCACTGCTGGACATAGGCCTCCCCCAATGAGCGCCATAGCGCCCTGTCTTCAGCTTGCCGCATCCAGCATCTGCCTGCAGTCTTTCGCAGATCGTCATCCCTCCTGGCCTGAGGGCGTCCTACACTACGTTTGCCGAGTCGCGGTCTCCACTCAAGAACACGTTTACCCCAGCGGTTGTCGGTTCTTCGCGAGATATGGCCGGCTCACTGCCACTTCAGCTTGCTGATTCTTTGAGCTATGTCGATAACTTTGGTAAACCGTATCTAAGGAAGCCAAGTTACGTGGATTTTGTTGTATCTACAGGCACGGGAGACAAGTAATACGTCCGAGCATTCATTACGCACTGTTTAATCATCTGAAATGGTGGTGGGCGCAGCCACCCTACAGCTATACCTACGTACCTAACATGCAACATATATAACATCTCCCCCCCCATTGACCCATTTAGAAAAACTGCTTATAATCTACTTTTGCCCTATTTCGGCGGAGTCTCGGTGAACGAGCGAGATCAAGGGCTATTAATTCTGGTGATGTGTGTTGGTGTGGCGAGAGTGGTTCGGCGTTGTCTGCTGCGGCGTCGGGCGAGCTGGTGGGCGTCGCGAATGCCGTGTCATCGGCGCTCTCGGCGGCGCGCGCGCGTTGCGGGGTGCCGTCCTCCTGCTCTCCTGCGGTTAGCGCCGGGCGGCTCGTTGACTCGCCTGTCTCGTCTCGGGGTGAAAAAGGTAACGGACTGGTTGCTGCAGGTCGGTCCGAGTCGGGATCTTGCTGCTCTTGCGATGTAGTTGTCAGCCATGGATCGTAGTCGCTCAATTCATCCACCTCACTCTCATCCCTTTCCCCTGCCTCCACCCTGTTATCTCCTCTGTATGAAAGCAGTTGGTTTTGATGGCGCATAACACTTTGCTTCATTTCCGGTAAATAAACTTCATACATTACTTGACCCACTCTCTTTACTACTACACCTTTACTCCAATAACGTTTATTATTATTTACGTATTGTCTCACCCAGACACCATCACCTTCAGTAAAGTTCGTTCTGCATTTACCACCGTAATGTTTGACCTGCGAGCACTGTTTACGCTGGACCAGGGCCGCCAGCTCCGAGGACGCGGGCGGCGCGGCGGCGGCGACCAAGTCTAACCGACAACGAAGCCTACGACCGAACACTAGCTCCGCGGGAGATCGATCTGTGGTATTGTTTACGGAGTTCCGGTAATCAAACAAATACTTACATAACCGGTTTTCTAAAGAATTGTCTTTGTCATTTGTTTGTAAAATTGTTTTCAACCCTTTCTTAACTATTTTAACGAAACTTTCGGCTTGGCCGTTGCTGGCCGGATGGTAAACCGGTGAATACAAATGTTTGATTCCGTTTAATAAACAAAATTGGCCAAATTCTTGTGATGTGAATGAGGTTCCATTGTCGCTGACTATGATATTAGGAATACCAAACCGTGACATAAAACTATATAGTTTACTAATTACTGCTTTAGATGTAATATTAGTGTTCATTGTTTCGCATTCCACCCATTTAGAGTAAGCGTCTACTATGACTAAATACATTTTTTGATTTACTGGCCCTAAAAAATCTATATGTATTCTATAAAAAGCATGCGGAGGGTAGGGCCACGGCGCTAGCGGCGCGCGCGGGGGCGCCGGGCGCAGCGCCGCGCACACGACGCACGCGCCGGCCGCGCTTTCCAGCGCCGCGTCGATGCCCGGGAACCACACGCGCGAGCGCGCCTCGGCCTTCATTTTTACTATTCCTAAATGAGAACTATGCAACTCCGATACAATTTCGCTCCTTAAGGTGGAGGGAATTACGACCTTGTGTCCTCTTAATAAGATACCATTTTCTAATGCTAACTCGTTTCGACATAAGAAATACGGTTTAACTTCGGCGTTAGACACTTTTTTAGGCCAACCGTCCATGACGTTTTGCGCGACAATCTGCAGCAGCGAGTCGGCGGCGGTGGCGGCACGTAGGCGGTCCGCGGTGACGGGCAGTGTACCTTCTACCACGAAATTTACATACGCCGCCGCGTCCTCTAGTTCTCGCTCCCCGCGCGCTCCCGCCCCCCGACACGGTATGGCACGCGACAAGTAATCCGCACTATTAGCCGCGCTAGTTACGTACTCAATATTGTAATTATACGCGCTCAAAAATAAAGCATAGCGTTGTAGCCTATTGGCGGTCACTTCCGGTACTCCGCGATTACTTCCGAATATTGACGTCAGCGGCTTATGGTCGGTACGGAGCGTGAAAGGATCCGCTCGACCATACAAATATTGGTGGAAACGCCTTACTCCAAAAACTATGGCGGTAGCTTCCTTTTGTATCTGGGAGTACCTCTTTTCAGCGGGCGCGAGCGCGCGGGAGGCGAACGCCACGGGCCGCTCGCGGCCGTCCTCCTCCTGCGACAAAATGGCCGCCAGGCCATCTGGAGACGCGTCAACCGTCACGATAATTTTAGCGTTCTGATTAAAATGTGCTAAGACCTGATCTGAAGCTAAAACTTCCTTAATTTTTTTGAATGCTTTTTCTTGCTCCTGAGACCATTGCCATGTTACTCCCTTTTGCAACAACAAATGTATAGGGCTTAAAATTGCCGATGCGCTAGGAATAAAACTCCTATAATAATTTAGTAGGCCTAAAAACGACTGTACTTGGGTAACATTTTTGGGTTCGGTGGCTTCCAGGATAGCCCTAACTTTTTCCGGGTTTTTCCTTAAACCATTTTTGTCAATCAGAAAACCTAGGTACGAAATTTCATTTTGAAAAAAAGCACATTTCTCTTTATGTAACACTAAACCTGCCTCTTGTAAGCGCCCTAGTACCGCTTGAAGCCTATTTAAGTGCTGAGCTGTATCCTTTCCGGTAATTAATATGTCGTCAAGAAAAACTAGAACCCCGTCCATGTCACCCAGAACTGATTCCATTGCCCTTTGAAATATAGCGGGCGCGCTAGCCAGCCCGAATATTAGGCGCGTGTAGTTAAACAAGCCGCGGTGTGTGTTTATGCATGTGAGGTTTCGGCAACTTTCATCTACTACAAACTGATTGTAGGCCATTGATAAGTCTAGCTTTGAGAATTGTTTGCCGCCGTATAATTTAACGAATAACTCCTGAATTGTAGGCAAAGGGTATTTCTCTATAAGCAACTGTTTATTAATGGTGCCAGAGTAATCGGCACAAATCCTCACATTGCCGTCGCGTTTAAGCACCGGCACGATGGGCGAGGCGTACTCCGAGTACTTAACCGGTTCTAGTATTCCTATCTGAACCAACCGATCGATTTCGGCTTCTATTTTGTCCCTCAATGCGAACGGAACCGTGCGTGCTTTACAAAAAATCGGTTGAGAATCGGGTTTCAACTTTAGACTTACAGTGGTTTTGTTGAAACAACCTAACTGATCAGAAAAAACCCGAGGATACGTTTCCTCTAACTGTGACATGGGGTCCGCGGCGGGCGCGGCGGGCGCGGCGGGCGCGGCGCCGCAGTAGCGCACGGGCGCCAGCTGCAGCCCGAACGCGGCGATGAAGTCGCGGCCCAGCAGCGGCGGCCCGCCCGCGCGCACCACGTACACCGTCAGCGCCTCCGTGCGGCCCGCGTACTCCACAGTCAATGCACTGCAACCTACTATGCACATTGTGCCGCCCGTATAGTTTATTAAACGTTTTTTCGTCTGCGACAAAGCAACCTCATTGAAATGTTTTTTATATGTCTTTTCTGATAACACCGTCACCGCCGAACCACTATCGATCTCACACACAATTTTTTTACCATGTAATAATACGGTTTCGGTCATAGGCTTTCCCTCGTGACAACGAATGTTATAAATTGACTTACCGTCATCGCCCTCGCCATCGGAACCGTCGTCCTGGTCCACGTAATTTACCTTCCTATCGGGACACATCCGACGGAGGTGACCTTTACGTTTACACAATTTACACTTATAATCAACGAAACGGCACTCAGTTTTTTTATGATTAGTATAACCACATATCGCGCATTGATCACTACTCGCTGACGCAGACTGCCGGACGTTTCTCGGCGAACCGCTGTGCTTTATGGCGAACACGGCCTGTGCGCGGGCGCCGCTGGGCTCCTGCGGGGGCCCGGCCGCCGCGGAGCCCGCGCGCGCGCAGCGAATACTCTCGGCCAATTCCACCGCTTTACTCAACGTCAAATCTGCAATGTCTTGCGAAAACAACTTATCGCGCTCACGACCCGATCTCATACCCATCACAAATCTATCCAACAGTGCATCCTCCAAATTCTTGAACGCACAATGAGTGGCGAGGCCCCTTAACCTCGCGGCCCACTGAGCATAATTTTCATCAATTTGCTGCACTGCTGCGTAGAAAGTATACCTTTCTGCAAAACCACATCGTTTTGGAGTGAAGTGGTCATCCAGAATCTTAATCACTTCATCAAACGATTTATCTTCAATCGTTTTCGGCAAGGCTAAATTATTTGCCAACTGGTAAGTCGACTCGGTGAGTGCGCTCAAAAACACTGCTCGTCTTCGTATACCTGCTTTATCGTTCTCCTCATTGATGCCATTAGCAATAAACCACTGTAATAAACGGCTTTTGTATGTTTTCCAGTCTTGTGACTGATGATCGAAACAAAAAAATTGACTACAACTATTAAAATTGAACGGCGTTGGGGCAGCCATCTTTTTAATAAACACTAACGCGGGTAGACGTCGCCACTGTTGTATCTACAGGCACGGGAGACAAGTAATACGTCCGAGCATTCATTACGCACTGTTTAATCATCTGAAATGGTGGTGGGCGCAGCCACCCTACAGCTATACCTACGTACCTAACATGCAACATATATAACAGATTTATTACCGACTAAAACCTCCTCAGCTAGTGTTTGTGCTTGTTGAAGACTCCGCGTTCTCCATAACGGCATGCGGAACCTCCTGCACGACGCCTGAGCACTTTCCAGCTCACAGCTTTATGTGACCTCAAAAAACACCGGGATATTGTACATGAGCGGATTAGCGTACTTAATGGAGTTGTTAATCGATTTTCAGTGAAATTAAATAGTTAAATACAATTCTCATTTTCGTACATGAAACCCATTTACAAACTGTATGAGTACAGTCATGAACGTTAATTTGGGACCCATTCAAAAATATTGCTTGAAGTTGTCAATGTCATTAGAGATGCCAAGTCATTTGTAACTTACAGGAAACTCCACCTTATTGCTGTAGAATGTCAGATTGACTTTGGACCTGAAGTGGGTCCCAAATTAAAGTTCTTGACTGTACAACACTGATATCTTATTATTATGCTTTACTTTAGTCCATTTTAACACTTTGGCGTGCACTACCGTGATTAGTGATCAATTAGCCATACAACTTGACGTCTATAGACGTCACCGCCGCTCAATGTGTTAAGCATATAAAATGAGCAACTTATACAGTTTCTGAAACGAAATAGTCTTGTAAGTTAGGTTCTGAAGTGGTAGACTCAGACACGTTATACCTAGTGCCCTCGCATATTTTTTTTTTTACTTAATGTATTGTTAGCATATTTTTTTTCGCTAAATACCCTTTTAGGCTGTTACAGAACATCTATCGTGTATATTAGTTAAATTAGGTTAGGTTAAGTTAGTTTTACAATACTTCTGAAAAAGAAAATTATTTAATGGAAAAATTAGTTTTCAACCAAACGATTTTAGACCAAACAATACATTATGAAAAAAAATATGTAAAATAATATAGACCCGTAGTGCCCCTCTGGACGTGCAGAATAAGTTTTTATTCATTATTCATGTTCATTATTCATAAACCTATTAAATAAACCGGGGTTTTGCCAAGATGCGTTTCGTTAATTCAAATCAAAGATTTTTCTTTGATTTCATTTGTTTAGGATCGACTTAGGTCAATGAAACTGCATTTTGAAATTGCCCATTCTTTCGAATTAAAATGAAAGTAAATTAAAAATGTTTTTTTTACTCATTCACCTATTGAAGAAAAAAAGAATTCGGATCAAAACACCTTTTATTAAGAAACAAGATCTAAATTTCAAGCGCCTACTAAATCTTTCCATTGTCCATTGTCGCTCCTCGCTGGTCATCAATTTTCAAAACTAAATCTTAAACCGTGCCAAGTCGATCCATAATTCATTGCGGTGGTCCGTTATCTGACCTTATGTAAGATTCATGGCGACATCTAGCTGTCGTGGAGTTAAAGTATTTAGGTTATGTTATAATAATTCAAAGGTTGCAACTTAAAACCCCACTGGGGTCTAGTATGACGCAGCCTTATATTTTTATACAGCCTATGACGCTCGCACGTTTTTGACGAATCATATGACACCCCATTTGTTAAAATTGGTCCAATAGTTTAGACTCTCGAGAGTGGAAGGGTGAATCAACTTTTTAGGTACTCTCCATTTTTCGAAATGTTTCACAAATTATATATATTTTTTTTTAGTCGTGGCTTACACGTTTATAAAATCAGACAAATAGGCAAACATTAAAAAAAAACTAAAAATAGTACAATTTTAAATAATAATATAGTTGGTAACGCAGCGGATGATGTTGTCCCCAGGTTTTGTATGAATAATGTGCATTTTCCCCTGAGTTACCAGGGTTTTTAGAAAAATTAAAGAATATTTGTGGTGTTTAACATGTGGGATTTGTAAATTTGATGGTCTGATTTTAATATACATAAATTATTATTAATCATGAGTCACCAAGAAAATTTTAGTGCCGCAAAATAAAAGGAGTACCTTAAAAGTTGACTCACCCAACATCAAATTTTTGGTCACATACATATACGTACATGGTATAGGTACATGGACTGTTAAAATCATTACCCTTCTTTAGGCTCGCTCAGTCGGATAAAATATGCGACCCTTCTGCCGATTTAATTTGCAAATTGCTTTTAGTAAATCCATACCCGGCCAATAAAAGATAACCCAAGCATCGGTGGCGCCTGATTTATACCTGTCCCATATCAATTTATATCGCTTTCAAACAATTTAAAGGTTTATCTTACTTATTAAACCAAAAACCTTTTTATATAAAAAATATCAGGGACATTCTCACACACCTAGTCCCAAACTAAGCTCTAGGCTTGTGCTATGGGTACCAGGCAACGATATACATACTACTTATATAGAGAGATACATACTTAAATATATAGAAAACATCCATGACTAAGGAACAAATACTCGCGCTCATCACACAAATATATTTAGTTCGGATTATAAGGTAGTTCACACACAATTAACAAGTTTATTAATATTGTTCTAACCTTAGTGTAAGTTTTTGCGAAGTTTTTATGTCTCGATCGCGTTGGCGTAAATGTGTCAATTTTTATGGAACTGTCAAATGTTTCGAATACGCGCCGCTAGGGGCGCTGTCACATTGCCATACTAATTGAGAGTTAAGCAAAAGCGAACGAGACGTAGGGTCTCTTGCAGGAAAACATTAAATCTAGGTTTAGGCTAAATCTCAGTTAAGTTATAGTTTAAGTCAAAATGTATGGAAAGGTCAGAGTTAATTCAAGGTTTTAGACTTCATTTCGATTTAACTTTCCTGCAAGTGGCCCTAAAAGTAAATGACGCAAACTTACTTAAATTTAAAATTTGAAAATCTAATTTTCGTAAAGACAAATCGCGGTTTTCACATATCGCTAACTTTTATACCCATGTAAACGTACACTCAGATCTAATATGTGGTTAGGATTGTGTACACTCGGCTCAGGCGCGTTTGCCGAGTTGACTCTCCCTATATTTGTGTTATAATTATGTTGTAGGAGTATCTTTCTTTGATCAGCTGTCTGTAAAGCAGTGTCTTATAATTTTCCTATTAATGGAAACAAATACATGATAAATTATATCAATATAATATCAGGGGACAATCTCATACAAACTGTAAGGCTTACACTATGCGTGTACCTACTAGACAACGAAAAACATACTTATTATATAGAGAAAATATCCACGACCCAGGAACAAATACTCGTCCTCATCAAACAAATATTTGCCTATACTGGGATTCGAACCCGGGACCGCTAGCTTCGTACGCCAACTAGGCTAACCGCGTCATCGAAAGTCGATTACCATTACGCCATCGAATGGTCTTATCCAAAATAAAATAAACAAACGTTTATTTGTTTTAAACATTTAGGTAAAATTAAGTCCCATTCTATTATAAAAACTGGTTTTAATATTGAAATATTTTACATTTTAATAACTTCCAAAGCTACAACATTCATTTAAATAAAAAAAAGGTACAGAAAGCGTAGGTACTGGGCAGAAACAGCGCAGTTTTCTTTACCCAGGTAATTAAAAAACTCTGAGAAATCTTAGTGCTTCTTTGCTGTTAAAGCAACAATATTATAACATTGCTTTTTGAATTATATCTATAAAAAAAATGGATTTTTTTATTAACCCTAACTGTAGGTAGATCAAAATACAAGAAAAACACACGAAAACCTGACCAGTAGTCTCAATAAAATGTGACGTTCTCAATATAAAGGGGCCTTATGGAGGAAGGCAGTTACGCTGTTCTTGTTCTTGTAACTATACGAATACTATGGTACCTAACAGTTCTAAAAACTGCGTAACCGCCTGCCTCCATAAGGTCCCTTTATATTGAGAACGTCACAAATGATAAAATTTGCACTCCCTTCGTTTTCCGTAATTTCATATCATCATCATTATCAGCCCGTTCTAGTCCACTGCTAGACCAAGGCCTCTCCCGATGCACGCCACTGTTCCCGATTCCAGCTTCTCTCATACAACCTACACCGACCAATCTGCGCATTTTCAAATGACATAATCGTTTCATTTGCCATAATTTTCATTCTCCCGATTTTTTTTAAAACCTTAAACATCTCAAGGTTATAAAAAATATAATTGCATAGAAGCCGTTAGATAAGGTTATGTTTATAACAATCCTGAAGCGTATACAGTTTCAGAAAAATAATACCAATATGTCAAATGATGATTATGGCGAATGATACATTAATTGGCACATTAATTTATGACAAAATAGAGACCCGTAAAAATTAAAATTTTTGTGTGAGACGTTTCTTTTTGCTAAGTATTGCTTGTTCTCTGAGACGGTCTTGTTTTTAGCTCTATTTACGTTTTCTTTATTTTTCGTTATTTTTTCTATTATTGTCAATTTAAAAACGTTTGAATTTGTAATTTAATCAACTTATATAAAAAGCTTATAAAATGGTCAAAACATCAAAGTAAAACGTATATTTTAAGCGGATCCTACGTTACGCCAACAATATGCGTAAAACAGGAGTCGAGAACCTTTTTATCTGGTTCGCCACCAACAAAAACACGAGAACAAATATTATGTCCAGCGTTTGGGCACCTCTGCTTTACATAATGGGGTGCTATGGCGCGCGCGGGTAAACAAGCCAAGTTCAAGCTAGGTGACGTCAATGTCGACTATAGCCCGGGAGCTTGGCCTTCGTTTATATCACTAGCTTTTGTGCAGGTTCGCTTCGTCCGAATACAATGGTTAACCCAACGAATCTTTCCGTTCATTGTTGAAATAATTTCTAAAAGTTTGTCCCGAATTGCTCCACGAGTAATCCTTATTTCCTTGGATACTTAAGTATCATGTTATCTAAGACAATGATTATGTATATGAATGTATGTATGTAAACTGATTAATGCACGTAAACAGGTTGACAAATTAATATGTACACAGAAAATAAATGGCTCAGTATACCTACTTAACTATAACTATGCATATATGCATATACTGAATCAATAGGTTATATAATGATATAAAATAATAATAAATATATTAGAAATATTTATCTTAATTCAGAGTATAAACTACCTAAATGCCAAATTTTATCTAAATACGCTCTGTCAATCATGCGTGATTTATGACATACAAGTTAACATCAAAACATTATCTCAGACATCGTCTCTCATTTAGGATGCTAGTGGTTCAACATATAACAAATGAGGTATTTTTATTACCATTCAAAGCTTACGTATTTATTCTTAAGTAATTTAATTTAAATTTTATTGTTTTGCTTATTTCATTTCAAATCTATAATCGAAATTTAAATTGGGCTGATCTTTAAGCTCCAGTGATTTTTTAACTCTTTACACGTAACAATTCGGAATACATTATTTATTTTTGTTTCAATAAACCATTTATTTAT
Organism: Tortrix viridana; assembly: GCA_963241965.1. NCBI lineage: Eukaryota > Metazoa > Arthropoda > Insecta > Lepidoptera > Tortricidae > Tortrix > Tortrix viridana. Next base: position 3,408,740 of record OY725201.1, on the reverse strand, counting down.
TTATTTAATCTTTATTGCACAAAAATACAAATTTGAGTACAAAAGATGAACTTAATGCCTGGCATTCTCTACCAGTTGACCTTTGGGCACGCAGAAAATCACCATCTGTCTGGTTTAATAACATGATTAATTTTACCCTACCAAAATGACTTATGATTTCTATAGCAAGCTCCTGCGCTATGTGACTAGAGATAAAATTCAATGTAGCTATCGTGGCGACAGAATCGCTTTATTGTTGCCTACCGTCTCGTCTACAAAACTACAAGGTCTAGTACAGTCAGCATCAAAAAGATAGGAACAGTCAAAATGACCAAATATACCTATATAAATAATAATAATAATAATAAATATCAGAAGACAATCTCACACAAATTGATCTAGTCCCAAACTTAGCTGTAGACTTGTACTTTGGGTACTAGGCAACGATACACAACACATTCTTTTTCCTATAGTAATAAAGGAGTTATGTATTTTCTAGTCAGAATAGTAGTAATTCTTCATTCAGAAAGGATTATACATTGTCATTCGTGTTAAGTACATAATTGCATTAAAAATAATATATACCGTTAGATGCGAGTGGGAATGTGAAAATTGGCCAACTTCCGAGGGATTAACAGTATAAAAATGACTTCTACGCGGACGAATTCGCGGGCAAAAGCTAGCACATATTAATAATGTATGCCTTTGAAGACGAGGACTTTTCTAGATAGTTCTGAGAACGTTAAATATATAGAACAAGAAAGTACAGTTGCTCATCTCGTCAGCGCCCCCGGCCGTAGGTAAATACATAGAAAATGGAATCTTTCACACGCCCTGCCGATCCTGGACGCCATTTTGGTGCCAAGTAAATTCCACATTTTTTATCTGAGACAGGACGTGGTTTGAGTTAAAGGCGAAAAAATGAAGTTAAAATTATCGGTTATTGTTATAAAATTTATAAACACATTTTTTGTGGAGTCTGAAACCCTGGGAATGTCCACATTTGTAATATTATTATAAATTTTACATTACCGACCTAGCTAACGAATTTTCGGAATTAAATAATCGGAATTATGACTTTCGTGAAAAAGAAAATTTGCAAATGTCAACATTCGTAAATGTATTCGGAAAAACGTTTTCGTGATTTTAATACTCGGTAATAAAAAATTGGAAATTTTATAATTCGATCTTGTAAATATTCGGGATTATGAAATTCGGTATTTTCAAATTCGGAATAAAATAATTCGAAATTTTGTGGGTGTTTCTTGTTCCACAACATAACAAAATCCTCTAAAATAACACATGTGTTTTGCTTTGACGGTGGGGCTGCTATAGTTAGTTTTTCATCCAATACGTGTTAACGCAGTGTACAGCGCAAGATTACTTAAAAAGTCATTATACTTCGGATGAAGTTATAATAGTTATTTTGCGTTGTAATTTGCCACGGCAAGCCTTTTTGCTTCAATATTTAGTATTCATCAACCGCTTCTACCTTACACCACATAATTCTATATCTCGGAATGTAACAAGCAAGCTGTATCTCGGATGGGCTTGCCCTTCGACTGTTTTGATGTAAGGGCGAATCTAGAGGCTGCAAGAGGAAAAATCTTTATAGTACTTATCACTCTTATCACTTGTACTGGAACTAACGTAACATATGCCTTTTTGTTTTTGAAAAAAGGAAATAAAATTTTAATTGACATAAACTATGAGACATTTTTATGAACTTGCCAAAAAATGGGTCATACATGGTGCCGCTCAGCGTAATGGCGTGGCGTGGCGTGGCGTGTAGTTATACAGAGTGAGTTAAACCAATGCCGGAGGAGAAGTATCCTAGATATTGAAGATAGCAAATTTTACTAAAAGGAAACATTCCTTTATTTTCAGAAATAAGAAAATCTGTATTCATAGATTTTTTAAAGTCACTTGCCAGACTCTGGAATCGAACCTGCCAAATGTAGAAAATTTTTGTTGAATTTCATAGTCTTCCTCAAATTTTAGACGCAATTTTTATTAGAGAGATTTGTTCCTTATGATTGACCCTGTCGATTGGTATCATAAAAATACGGTGTGTTTATTTTCTACATTAGGCGGGTTCGATTCCCGGCTCTAGCAAGTGACTTTAAAAAATCTATGAATATCTTATTTCTGAAAATAAAGGAAACTTTCCTTTCAGTAAAATTTGCTATTATCAATATTCAGGATACTTCTCCTCGGGAGCATGGTTTAACTCACCCTGTATACACGTAAGTGTACATACAGGAGATTTTTTATTGGAACTACATATTTATTGGGGATACAGAAGAGGTCATTTGCAGTAAACAAGGTCATGTAATCCTGTCTGATGCCCAGTTTGCTTTCCTTCGTTAGCCATGATACCAAGATGACTGTATACCTACACTTGTTAACTGAGTGCTTCTCAAAATAAACGTCCCAGTTAAAGAATAGTTAATGAGCGTCACCAAACATAAGTTAATGTCAAGAACATACATTTAAACATTATTAAAGTGACACTTAAGTATGCCACTTATTATTTTTTATTATTTTTATGTAAATATTTATTTATTCCCACAAAATTCTACCTATACCTGTTTAAGATATAATCTGATAAACACGGCATAATAACTTAACAAGTTTATTTATAATTTATATTTTATAAACAGAATATCTCATAATTAAAGATTCATAAAACATAACTTTTTTTTTATCTAAACTTGGCAAGTTCAAATCTTAAAAGCTTTAACTCTAGCTCTAAAACAACTGACTGCTAACTGTAACACAATGTTTTTAAAGTAGGTTTTGGAATGAAGTTTTTAAAATTATAAATCCTTTGCGCATTTAGCATCCAATTATACGCGTAATCGTCTGTTAAGGCTAAATGGCGCGTTTTATCTGTCCTAACTACTAAGCCTTGGGATTTGAAAAGGGATTGTTGAACACGAAGATTACATTTTTTAAACTTTATTTCCTTCCAGACTCGTGTACTATATTTACGTACGGCCTTCTTCTTTTTATGGCTGTATCTCTTCCCAAGTAGCACGCAAGCTGTATAAGAGCTTATACAGCCATTATAACTCTAGTTTTAGCTGCATAAGGGCTGTATAAGCTCTTATACAGCTTGCGTGCTGCTTGGGTTGTCTTGAACTATGGTACGGAACCCTTCGTGTGCGAGTCAACGTACCGAGCAATATGCCAATAAAAAAAAAACACGGAGCAGAAGCAAGATGCGTTAAAACAGACCGGAATAGAAGCCATGTCAATATTACTTTCAGTATCAGGCCTAGGCACGCTCCTGTCGGAATGGAAGCCGTGTATCAATATAATAATAAAATAATAAACCAGCCGATATACGTCCCACTGCTGGGCACAGGCCTCCACTCACAATGAGAGGGTTTGGGCTATAGTTCCCACGCGGGCCCAGTGTGGATTGGGAACTTCGCACGCATCGTCAAATTGCTTTGCAAGTGTGTGCAGGTTTCCTCACGATGTTTTCCTTCACCGAAAAGCTCATGGTAAATTTACAAATTATATTTCGAACATAAATTCCGAAAAACTTAGAGGTGCGAGCCCTGGTTCGAACCCACGACCCTCGGCTTAAGAGTCGGCAGGTCAAACCATTAGGCTACCGCGGTTTTTTTCATCAATCTCTGTGTATCAATATATGTAATATAATATTAACCTTCCACTATCAGCAGTAACTGTCCCGTTTCTATACCCAAGATCAGATCTTAGCCGGAGCTCATTAAACATCTGACCACGTAATTAACTACACGACCGCTACATTGTGCCCAATAATCAATAACTGATTCAGCTGCGTCGGTATTGTTAAAATAGTTATGTAGACAGCAGGCTTGCACGAGATATTTGACAGGTGCTAGGAAAATGAATACATCTATTCCATATTCTAACGTAAGACTTAACGCTTAAGGTTTTAAATAAAAGTGTCTCGTCCTGACTTTTATTACCTTTTACTAAGCGACTAGAGCGGTTTTCACTTTTTTATAGCGATTTTATCAATACGGGACACTTATTTTAAACCTTACGTTAGAATATGGAATAGATTTATTCATTTCCCTAGCACCTGTCAAATTTTATCTCGTGCTTGCTGCTTGCATGTTAAGCCCGCAGTTATAATTAATTACACCGACCAAACAAATAATACACGAACATGTCCGATAATATACGATGAACGACGCGGTTTGATTCCAAAATAATTGAATAGTTATTTATTTAATCATTATTGCACAAAAATACAAAGAGTACAAAAGGTGAACTTAATGGCTAATGGCATTCTCTACCAGTTGACCTTTGGGCAAGCAGAAAATTGTTGTAGACGGTGCAATATTGTACGAACAAAAGCATGAACAGAAAATAGAAAAACATATAATGCAATTAAAACCAAACACGGCTGTATTGCAAAAACGCCCATATTTCTATCGCGCTTAGAATGAGAGTTACGGGAACCTCAAACCTAGTATCTCAACTTGCTACTCGTCAATACCAAAATCAAAATCCTAGCAAGAATAATAATTCAAAAGTCGCAAACTAAAACTCGACGGGCAGCTAGTATGACGCGCCCTTAAAATTTTTATAAAGTCTATGACACTCGCACGTTTTTGACGCATCATATAACACCCCATTTATTAAAATCGATCCAATAGCTTAGGAGCGAGAGCGGAACATGCAATATTTGGTAACACATAGACAGTTAAAATCATGTTTTCGGTTTAGCTTCGCTTACGGCCGCTCTTAGAGATGTTAATTAACTTTTAAGTTTGATTAAAGCTGCTGCTGTCACTTTTTTTGCTATACCAATAGCAAGACGCAAACTTTAATCAAACTTAAAAATTAATTGACATCTCTGAGTGCGGCAGTAGTCAAGTAAAAAATATTTACATAATAATTTAAAATATTATTCAATAAGATTGTTTATTAAAATCGACTTGACGCGTTTCGGAGCGAGTGGCGGGCGCATGCGCTCAATAGGGACGAATGGCGGAAAAGAGGGGAGGCCTTTGCCCAGCAGTGGGACATTAAAACAGGCTAAAAAAAAAGATTGTATATACTTTACTTTTCAATTAACTAAAGAACTAAAAACAGATCTGAGAACCTCTAACCCGTCTTTAACCCTAAACTGCCCTTCGCCGTAATCTAAACCCCAACATTAATTATTACTCACGTAGACCAAGGGAGTTATTCTCTCAGCAACTCACCTATTAATTCATCGCCGAATTATTAACCAGTAAACCTCGAATGCCATTTCTTATACCCAGACTCCGCCCCCTATGTTTACATTAAATACATAAATAAATATCAAATCTCACACAAATTGACCTCGTCCCAAACTAAGCTCTAGGCTTGTACTATGGGTACCAGGCAACGATATACATACTTACATACATAAATACATAGAAAACATCCATGACTCAGGAACAAATACTCGCGCTCATCACACAAATATTTGTCCATACCGGGATTTTAACCCAGGACCGCTAGCTTCCTAGGCAGGGTCACTACCATCTACAGACCACATTGACAGAATATGACATGTGACAATTATTATGAAAACCATTGATGTAGAAACTCGTCAAGTTTACAATATATACCGAATTGTCACACGCCACCTGTCAATGTCAACTTCGTGAAACAGGCAAGGACGTCATATTATTATGCCGACACGATGGGTGCGTAATGATTTGCGTAACAAAATATACAGGTTCTAATAATAGTAATTAATTTTGCATAACACGAACTGTAATTTCGACCTCAAACTGTTTTGTGTCAAGTTATGCGGGGTTTACACGGGCCGATTTCTGCCGCTCGGCTAGGCTGCAACGCACGACAAACACCGATCATCTAAATGGTAATTCGGTTAGCAAGTTATTAAAGTCGCAAGCCCCAAAGTATAGCATCCCAAATTGGCCACTCGGCGACCGGCCACATGCGGCTGGTGACTAAAATCGACCGTGTAAAATGGTCAGATGGATGATGTGTGTTCTGCGCTCGTTGTTCCGCTACCGCTGTTCTGACTGCTCAACATTTTCAACGAGAATGACGTAGTCGCTTGCTATTTCAATCAACTGTGTAAATGGGGTAGCGATGCGGCTTGCGAGGCGATTTAGCTGCAAGCGAAAATCGACCCCGTGTAAACCCCCCATTAGACTCGCCGATTAGTTTTCATCGACGAAGTCACCGGCGAGTTGTTTAGGGAATAACGCCTTTGAATAGGTAATTGGCTATCCTTTTTTGTTTTTACAAATTGGTCCCTTTCATAACGGTAGGTCACGTAAAGGGGCTTTGAGGATAATTTTTTGTTTTTGTATGAAATTAGATAGGATTAGAAATTAGGGTCTTTTGGTCACGTTTTTTACCAAAGGTTGAATAAGGAGGGTAATGTATTTCCCTGAATGTATGTAAGGTATGTTTATGTGACTTTTTGTTCCCTCGTAAAGGGTAAATCTTCTTTTTTAATCCAAGTCAAATAACCCAGTGTAAAATACTAAATACTAAATTGATTGATTGACACGATATCGACAAATAAGGTGTTGTCAAAATATTTGACATTGGTTTATTTGACTTGGATTTAAAAATATAACATAGACGGTAGTTTTAAAACATGCAATTGGGATTTTAGAGCTTGTTTTTTCTTATACTTGTTTTACTACGATAATGGTTAGCTGGAAGAGTTCTCTTAAAACGATAAGTCTAAGCCTTTGTACATCCTTGTTTTAAAATGACTGCATTTTGTTCTGTATTTTAGTACAGTCAACGTCAAAAGTTAGTGATCAAAAACAAAATTTCAAAACATATTCTGGCATGACGCCCCTGATTAACAGATTATAACAGTTTCATTTTCAACTGGACATTTAATAAGTCAAAAGAAAATGATCATAAAACACAGGGACACAGAAGCAAAATGACAAATCAATATGTCAAAGCGAAATAATAATACACGATGTCATAACTACACTACCGCTCTAAAGTATTTAGGCACCCTCAAATTTCATGAAAAATCAGACAAACATTTTATTAATAGTGCTTTTTCTAACTACACTTCAAGATAATAATATTATGCTTAAAATATTGAATACGAAAAATCTGCAATAATCAGAATAAGTCAGAATAGTAATCAAATTTAGTAAATGATAATTCCTTTTAAACTCGGTAATTTTGGTAAAAAGCAAATATTTAAATGATGCTAATGGCTATATTTTTGTATATTATTTTTCAGTCATACTTACCTCATTATTAGTAGATGCTTTTAGCCATATATATAATAAAATAAAATATATAATTAGACTTATGTATTGACGAATCAAAAATTTTGTAATTAGTGTTTTTTTAAATGAATTATACACATTGTGTAGAGTAAATTAATTATAATAAACATTTTATCAGTTGTTTTACTTGTATTCAAACATATAACAAAGTTAAATTAAAAAAATGTGCAGTGCCTAAATACTTTTGAGCTGTAGTGTATCTCTTTACTAGGAACTTCAATAATTAATTATGAAATATTTGAAGAACGACCAATAACGACTGTGTTGATTGGGCGTTGTGTCACTAATACTGCCGTCCTAAGCTAAAAGGCGATATCTCGAATTCAATAGCCAAAGCAGATTCAGTCTTCTCCTGTTAGTAATAAGATAGCAATTGTTACAGCAGTTTTGTCTGAGATATCGCATTTTAGCTTAGCAGGGCAGAATAGTAGTAGTACTTGCTGTTGTTCATATTGTTGTAGTGTAGTTGTTTTGCTAACGTACTCATATCAACATAATATTTAGATGCAACATTTATCATAATGTCATGATAGGGACAGTTAAATTGTCCCCGGTACGTTTGAGACAATGAAAGAAAGAAAGAAAGAAAATACAATTATTGCCACACCAGATCTTAGCATAAATATTATACAGAATACAATGGACGCTAGGCTACGTTTTCTAGACCTGCAATTGACTTTGGGTGAAGTCACTCTGTTGTCAGGTTGGTAGACCTGGCTCTCAGGTTAGCCAACCATTAATATTGCATGTACTTTTGTTCTTCTATTAAACGAAGACGTGTAGTCACACACTACCTTGTCTGAGTGTAACCGGCTAAGTCAGTCAAGTAACAGTATACAGTTACATATGATAGTTTGGTAGTTTTACTAACTTTTGCTATTTTAGATAATCAGTTTAATTTGAAACACTCAGTAATGACTTTAACTGTTTGAATGGCATGTCACTTAGTTTTCAAGTTTCGAAATGAATGTGATCACTTACATATGACACATTAGGAGTTAATATACTTATGCTAAATTACAATAGTCAATGACATCTGACTCAATTTATTGTACTTACTATTTTGAGACACTATTTCATCAGTTTATTTTGCTGTTGACTGTTAAATAAAGTTTTTTATATACATACATAATGGTATGCTATGGTATAGATGTTTACTTAGAAACGTAATTCTAATTAATCGTTTAACATCAAACGTATCTGATCTCCGATTCTTCAAAGGATTGATATTCAGCTCTCTCATGTCTGCAGGTGATTAAATAACAAATCCCATCTAACGTTTGAGTTAATAAAACAATGTACTGCTTCTTTCTATGTTTCTACCTAATCATTTTAATTAACAATAACTATGTAAAATTACAAACTATAGCATCCAACCTAACTTAACGTAATGAATAGGCTGCACACAGCGCGGCCGTAGTACAGTCAGCATCACATATATCTTATCAGCCAAAGTGGCCAAATAGTTCGTCACACCATACAAAATATATGGTGTTACGAATTATTTGGTCACTTTGTCTGTTACGATATATTTGATGCAGACTAGGTACAGTCAGCATCAAATTTATTGTAACAGCCAAAGTTTCCAAATAATTAGTAACAGTAACTCTTTAAAATCATATGCTTCATTTTTTTTTCACAAAATTAAGGAAACAGTATTTTTGGGCCCTCTAGAAACGGTTACTTTTATTGATTCATATTTTGTTCGAATTCGAGATTGGAATATTTTAATTGTCATACTTTTCAGCGTTCCGTTTAGACACAGTTAACCTAATATGACCACTATAATATAGAGGTTAAGAGGAATAAATCGACATATTATGCCAATAGGCTCCCAACATCCAATACAAGAAGAGAAACGCCTATTTTATTGTGTTTCCAGTGAAATACAAAATCCGCACTTAGCTGTTTTCAAACCCCCATAAACGTGAGTTTAGATAAATTCAAATTAATTTATTGCGTATCACATTTCATTTACAACAGATTGGAACAACGGGCTAAAGGTATGCAGTGACGCCCTGCAAGGGCACAGCAACATGAGAGGGCTAACTTCTTAATTATCCTTATTCTAAATTATTGCACATTATTACAATTTTGGCACAAGTCGGTAAAATTTATGATATAAACCAACATTTAAAAACAAGTAAAATTTAAATCAATATTAACGAAGCACATCTCCATTTATCAATATCACCGACCTTAACCTTGTACTGTCATCAATATTTTTGAGTGACAAAGATAAATACATATACAAAAATACTCTCCGCCTTCGACAGTAAGTGCTGCCATCTATTTGCAGCTGTCAAACCAACACTTCGCAAATGGCCGCCGTGCTTCGCTGGCGTTCTTTATCGGAGATCATAAATTGTAGGGGGTTGTTTGTAAATATTGTTTTTCTATTAACATGCGCAAACTCGACTGCGGGTTTATTTATGAGGATTGTAAAGAAAATGTCCATACAAGGAGAAAGCAAGAAAGAAGACATGAAAGACACAAAAACAACAAAGGTAGAACTAACAAAATTACATAAAACACGTATTGTGTTGTCATATTGTACAAAATGCGGTAACGTTTCTCTCCTTAAACCTAGTCCGATTTTTACGATATTTGAACATGTTGTAGATTATTATGAAAAACTAGGTCTGTACGTTTTACTATGCTAGGTGCATAGTAAGTTTTTTTTTAAGTAAGAGTTATTTATCGATGTCTAGTACCCATAAAACAAGAGTACTTAGTTTGAGATAAGGTAAATTTGTGTATTGCCCTTTGATATTTTATTTACTTAAAAATAATATTATTTTTTTAAACTAACATAATAATTTTTTCGCGCAATGAAAAATATATTATGGAGACCGAAATACCCAACTAACAAATTTCATTTTCCGAATATCGCCAAATATATCTCTTGCAAATGTATTCAAGCCCGCACTCGCCAGAATAACATCCATTCATAGCAAAACTTCGGCGAAAATAAACGCCGCCGACGAGAATCGGACCTTCAAGAAATGGAGGAAATTTTAGCAATAACAACTGAATGGGGGATGGGGGGGGGGAGTATTTAAGCAGTGTTCTTGAAAAAAAAACATGGGTTATGTCGACTATTCCACGAGTATATTATTGTGTAGTTTTAAATAATATAATTCCGAAGAGCCATAATTCCGCATTGATAAAAATCCCTAATTTTTATAATTCTGAACGTAATTTTTCCATGGAAGACTTTTACAGCACGTTAGCTATGTACAGTCAAACTCATTAATATGTGTACGCGTTTAGTACCTTATCACTTTAATCGCTGTGACATTCATATATGGCAGTTTAACATGACATCAACTAGACAAGGTACTAAAATGTACACATATTTATGACCTTGACTGTATATAGCTAACGTGCTGTAAATAGTTAAAAAAAACTGTACATGTTACGTACTAAAATCTAAAATTAAGAAACGATCACTTTTCCATTAGTCACGAAAAGCATTTTTAGATCTTTTCGTGTAATAAAATAAAAGGGTATTCTTTTACTGTTTTTTTAACTGAATATGTATCTATCTTTACTCTTTTGCTCCAAACGGGCCAAGTGTCATTTAAAATATGACGTCATTCAAAAATCAATATGGCCGACGCTCTCATTACCCGCTTAAATCGCGGGTATACAAATATGGCCGACACAGACAAAGGAAAGTTCCACATGAGACGTATTGTGAGCTCACGAACTAATAGGGAATGCAAAAAAAGCTCTCAGAGGAGTTTTAGAGAAAGCTTAAGTAAAAACTTAATTAAATGTGCTATTATGTACCATTCGGATGCTGGTAATGTCGCATTGTTTTTATATATTTAACAAGCAAAAGCCCTCGACTCCGTCCGCATAAAAGTCATTTATCGCTGCTATTTCGGGAACTCCAATTGTCCTGAGTAAAAATTATCCTATATCCTTCCCCGGGACTCAAACTATATCCATACTAAATTGTATATAATTGATTTATAATTGATTCCCCGTAAAAACAATCTACCCCCCTTGTAACCCCTTTAAGGGATGATTTCCGAAATAAAGAGTAGCCTATGTACTTTCTCGGGACTCAAGCTGTCTTCATACCAAATTTCATCGAAATCGGTTCAGCGGTGTAGCCGTGAAAGCGTTACAGACAGACAGATAGAGTTACTTTCGCATTTATAATATTAAGTATGGATTAGAGACCCGCCGCGGCTTTGCACGGTCACGAGCATTAATTAGCGACCCGCCCTCGCTTTGGTCCAGGTACATAAACCATCCGTGAAAAATTATCTAATTGATGATGAAAACCGCATTAGTATAAAACAAAACAAAGTCGCTTTCCGCCGTCTGTCCCTCTGTATGTACGCTTAGATCTATTAAGCTACGCAACGGATTTTAATGCGGTTTTCACCGTCAGTTAGATCATTTTTCACGGAAGGTTGTATATAATAGAACCCGGAGCGAAGCGAGCGGGTCGCTGGTATATTATAAATATGTAGTGATGATTACAAAGATAAACTAATCGTTGAAATATGTAAAAAATTCAAGTGCAATAATTATACTGTGTTTTACAATACATCGTAAATTGTATATAACTGTAGCTGGCATCTATAGACGTAAGAAGATAAAAATACTAATAAAATTGGGAACCCTACTTACAAAGCTCGTATATTTTGAATGACTAATCAATAAAGTCACCAACATCAAAAAAAAAACTCAAAATCGTTTCATCAATTTAGGAGCTACGATGCCACAGACACACACGTTAAACTTATAACACCCCTTTTTTGCGTTGGGGGTTAAAAACCCACTTGGAGCCCTACGCGAGATAGAACCTTGGAAAGTTTGTTCGAATTTGACGACGCAGTTAGCCTAGTTGGTAGTGACCCTGCCTACGAAGCTAGCGGTCCTGGGTTCGAATCCCGGTATGGACAAATATTTGTGTGATGAGCGCGAGTATTTGTTCCTGAGTCATGGATGTTTTCTATATATTTAAGTATGTATTTCTCTATATAAGTATGTTTATCGTTGTCTAGTACCCATAGTACAAGCCTAGAGCTTAGTTTGGGACTAGGTCAATTGGTGTGAGATTGTCCCCTGATATTTATTTATTTATTTATTTATTTATTGCAGTGCTGCCACCATCAATTCCGCTAAACTACGACACCGATAACAGTCACAATGTCAAGGTTAACCTTGACATTATGACTTGACGACATTGTCACATAATGCATACGAAACTAACTTATTAAACTTGTCTGAATGGTAATGTAATATTACAACACGCAACGATCTCCCGACGGAGGCGAGTAACTAGTTTAAGTTAAAATGTTTCAGGTCCATGCAAGCACGAGATAAAATTTGACAGGTGCTAGCGAAATGAATGCATCTATTCCATATTCAAACGTAAGACTTAACGCTTAAGGCTTAAGTGACACGTCTTGATAAATTCGCTATTAAAATGTGTAAATCGCAATAGTCGCTTAGTAATAAAAGTCAGGACGAGACACTTTAATTTTAAACCTTAAACGTTAAGTCTTACGTTAGATGATTGAATAGATGTATTCATTTTCCTAGCACCTGTAAAATTTTATCTATTGCTTGCATGTTAAGCCCGTAGGTCTAAATAAGAAATGAATTGCGAAATAAGATAATATATATAATATCTTCTCCCTTATCCCTAACGTGACTTATTTTATAAATGCTTATTTTATGTGTTTTATTTTTATTTTTAAACGGTTTAAGTTAACAAATTTCAGTTTTGTGATCGAGTAAAAGACATTCAATTTTAAACAGTCTGGTTTTTACATAAAAATAAATAAAAAACACACTTTTGCATTTGAATTATAATATATACTAGCTTTTGCCCGTGACTCCGTCCGCATAGAATTCGCTATATCGTTTTACCCTCGGGAACTATCAAATTTTACAAGATAAAATTATTTTTCATGTAAATTCAGGATAATGTATATCTGTTTGCCAAACTTCATCCAAATTCATTCACCTGTTTAGGCATGATTGAGAAATAAACATCCAAACATCCATACGTAAACTTTTACATATATTTTTATATATACCTATACATGTACATATATTTTTTACATTTTGATTTCTTTTTTGTACACTTTTTGTGCAATAAAGTATTTAAATAAATAGCTTAATATGAATAGGACTAGTTAGAAAACACTTTCCTTTTTAACACTTATATATGTTTATTAGACTTTACTGTACTGTCCTATTTCTTATATCACAGTTTTTCTCTTGCCGACTGTACCCTGTGACGTCACGCCCTGAATATTGCAGCTACAATTACGTATCTTTTCAGGCTCGGCGGGGACGTCTTAATTTGGGTCCGCGGTTGCAGACATACGCTTGCTTTGTACGGTTGTATTATAAGCATTAAGGTTTCGTTAGTTGTAATTAGCGCATTATCACACTGATATTCTGACTTTTATGTATATGTAAATTTGTATTATTTATGTGAAAACGCTTAGGTATATTCACATCGTAAACGGTGTCATAACGCCATCCATATAGTAACCAAAGTATTCTCTTAGCATTATGATGTATATTTTAAAAGAATTATGTTTGTAAGATCGATGGTTTAGAAGACAAATGTGCTAAGTGCAAACTTTTGCATACGTATTTTAACATTTAAATGCCAAATTTACTAAATATGCATGTTCTACCGTTTGGTAATAAATTAAACAATTCTTAATACTTTACAACACTTTACAATGCAACTATTTTGCCCCTGGTGCGGGTTCGAAGCTCACTAGAAGCACATTCTGTTTGGTGAGCTGCCTTTTTAAATATAAATAAATATATATTTCTTTCTTTTATAGGTATAATAGGTGCGCAGGATATTTAGATATAGCTATTTTTTCAATACTATTATTACGACATTCTGCTATGATGATGAAAGTCTACAACAAAATGTCATATCTATGATGATTATAATATTTTTTTCACATAGAGCGTAATCCTCATAACGAAACTGCAATATTATGAAACGACCGAATCTCAAACAGAATTTCGTAGCGCCTCTACGCGCAGCTACGAGCTACGAGATGCTACGGCCCGTAGCTCAGTGTTATTTCTGATGCTCGCAGGCGTGCACGTCTCTCGCTTACTCTCTCATTCTATCTCTCTCTGTGGTTTCAAAATCTTCCGAAATCCAAAAGCAATAAAAGTGTTCTTATTTTGAAGTGTTTGAATTTGAATTTGGAATCGTGTTTTGTTTTTTTTTTTCGTTTTGAATGTGGCTCTGGCTGTTTGTTATGTAACAGGTAAGTTTAAAATATATTTTATGAGGGGAACGCTCGTTTCATTGTTTTGAGAATTTTAGGTATTTTATAGGTCCTCGTGGAATTTGAAGCGGGCGTTTTGTCTCATTTTATACGTATTGCCCAAAAGTGTTAGGTAGTTGTGTTTAGTTCAGACAATTGAAATACACTGTATTTTGATAAATAAGGTAAAGAAAACTTATTTCTGATAAATAGCAACGTATGTTTTATTCATAATAATACCTATTTAATAATTATTCGATATAATTTGAAAGCTTTAGTCGTGAATGAGGCTACATTTACATGTTTTGGTGATAAATTAAGTTAATGCTGTATGTTTTATCCAAAAGAATGCATAACTAGGACAATATTGTGTCGTTCGAAAGAAATATTACGAAAAAAACTACCTAAGTAATTTTAAATGTTAAGAATAACAATCCAAGCTTATTCTGTTTTACTCGACTACGGCCAAGCAAAGGAAGGGTAATGCTTTTGACATCCTATATGTATACTATACATACGTAATGTATGTAAATATGTTCCACTCTAGCGTCGTTCCTAATGAACCGATTTTGACAAATGAGGTGTCTATCGATTCGTCTTTATTGTGCGATGCTTATTAGTTTTTATTTATTACAAATTAAACATAACGGCTGGATATAAAAAAAAAAACTAGAATTTTCATTCTTCAGTCGGGATGTTTTTTAAATGTATTATTTATTTTCATTTGACGATTAAAATCTCTGTTTTATTAAAGGTCTTGAATTCTTCCTGAATAGTATACCTAGTGGGAATCCATATCAGTATAGGGGAGACCGAAACTAAAAAAAGAAAACTGCATTGAAAAATGTGTAGTCACTTTCATGAGAACACAACCGGGAATCGATCCGGGTAACTTTGCTTTCGGTACTTGTAATTCAGTGCGAATTCTTTGCTTAACATTTTAAATTTGTTATTTGACAAATATTTACGTTGCATGCAGATCAATATTTGGCAAACGTGATCAAGTAAATTACCATACCACATCATAAGTAAGTAATTCTTTGAGCGTTTCAACCGCCCTTAATTCCTCTGGACGCTTTAATGTTGAGATTCCTGTGGCCTTGCTATTTTCAATTATCTGGTAGAGTGCCCTGACTTCTACAAAATAACTGAAAACACTGTCCTAATCTACAGGAAATTCGACATTAATGCGTCCAGAGGAATAAGGGCGGTTGAAATGCTCGAAGTATTTTTCTAGTATCCACTGTACTGTCAGCATCAAATAGATTTTAGAAGCCAAAATGGCCAAATATATCGCAACACATCCTTATTCTTATAGTAATAAAATGTGTTGCGATATATTTGGCCACTTTCGCTGCTCCTATATATTTAATGCTGACTCGAGCCTAGAGCTTAGTTTGGGTCTAGGTTAATATGCGTGAGATTGTCTGTTGATATATTTTTTAATTGTTTATTAAAAAAATTAATTCAAAATGGCGTGTTTGTTTCATTATTTGCGTGAATAAGTTAATAAATCGGCATGTAAAAAATGTAAACTTAAGGAAATTTGTATTTAGAACAGATTGCATATAGTTTAAATTACTTCTTGCTTGCTACGGATTTGTTCCGTCTTCATAGGATTACGCCTCGACCGTGATAATAGGCAATATGCTAGAAATTTTTGTATCGCATTACTTAACTAAATATGAAAATACCGTAAAAGAGATGGCAAAAAAAATTCAAATTAAAATCGGCCAAAAATACGGATAATATATGAGCATTCAAAAACTACTAATTTGACCTAGAGATCCGACATACAATACAATATACGAAATACAAAACGCAATACGGCCATATAAACTCCATGTTAAATTCTGTTTTGCTAGAAAGAGATAGAAACAATTTGTTAATAATGGCTTATATCTTGGTTATTTTTATAGTTATTCGAAAAAAAAATCTCTACTGTGTGTTACATGAATGACTTTTTATTAAAGCACAAAAAATCATGCATATTACCTATCTATAGCCCTTAGACGGACATAGGGTACTTTTTACAAACAAAGGTTGAAATTAACCAAATAACTACACCAAAACATGGATGTGTGTATCCTTGCGGTAGTAATCCATTTATTTCATAAACTTCCAAAACATAATATTAAAAAAAAAACTTTACACCTACTTAACTTTATTAAACATTCAAGAAAATATATTATTTAATTATATCTTTTATTCGTATTTTAAGTAGCTTAGATTTCTTTTTATTTTAGTGTATTAAAGTTTTTGTTTGTATAATTTATAAATATAGAATCGAATAAGTAATCAAATAAAATAAACAACATCAAAATTTTAAGACGTAAACTAAACAACATTATTTTACGGCAAAGTCGCAAACAGCTGTAAAAACAATTGTTTACGATGTTTTTGTCCTTTTTTGCTCTATAAACTAGCCACTTTTATAGCCATGTTTATCTGCAGTCTAGTTGTAAACAGAAAAAAAACAATCAGTGCCATGAACTACAACTTGAAGTAAACTTTGTATACAACATTGGGAGCCTGGCATATACTGTATTAATACATTGAGTGCCCACATTACTAATCTCCATATAAAATAGATGCAAAATTCTTGTTAGCACTGAAACTATTTACAAATACTAGCGTCTGACCTTGAGTTGAAGACGGATTTCATTAAAAGTTTTTCTAGAAATACTAACACGTGAAGGGTATTTCATTTTCCAAACTTTGTATTTTCTAATGACTTTGCTCGAATCCTTGGTCCTACTTATCTAAAATACCGTGTTGTTCAAAATTTCAATCAAATCGGTTAGTACTTAGAGGTAATTCCGACAACTTTTGTAATCCGTTTTTTATTAATGCAATTCACCGAAGCCTTAACATACCGAAAAACCGGTTACGATGGTCGAAAGCATTAGTGTTCAACACAAGTCGACAGAAAAGTAAGTTATTGTAAATTTTTTCAAAAAATTTGCTATCTCCGAACTGGTCGATTTGTGCAACCTCTAAATGTTGTCCCATTACCTTTTAATTTGATATTTAATTTATTACATTGTATAGACTCTGGGCGTAAGCAAAGTCTGCAAAAAATATGACATTTATTTTTCCCACACAAATATGAATCACCCTAACCTGAACTGTCAACGAACATCGGAATTCGTACAGCAAATTTTTAGGAAGCTGTGTTATACATATCACTAGCTTTTATCCAAGGCTTTGCGTTAGCTTAAAAAAAAACGAAATTAGGAACCTATGACTTTTTATAACCCCCTAAGGCCTTGTACAATAGAATGTACAAAATACGGCCATTGGAATATGATTCCATTGCAAAGGAGATAGAGTGGAATTTCTTTTGCTTTTATGATTGACAATTAATTAAGAAAATAGACTCTATTATTTTCATTTCATTGGCAAATTTCGAAAAAAAAATGGGTCTTTCAACCGCAAAACAAAATCCCGAGAAATGCTTGAATTATTATTAGAAAACATGAATACCTACGTCATATGAAAAAACCCGTTTCTGAATTTGCTCTGCCATTGTATTCACAATGTAAATTTTATTAAGCTCGGACCTTTTTTAACTTGAAAGCTGTCTGTAAAGCTTTTCACAAAAAGCACCCTATTAGGGCCTTTAAGGTTACGACTCAGTGGTTTCCAATAAAGTATATTTGTAAAGAATTGGGTTTATATCGCCATCAACAGGGACATAGGTTTTATCTTGCTGAGGGCAAGTGTGATGTAAACTCTTTTCGTTAAACCCGTTAATATCCTATCACAATGAAAAGTGAATTCACTTCATTCCACTGCACCAGACGCAACTTCGAAACACAAAATTAAAACCCCGTCTCTTTCACTCAATTAATAACACTTCTACTTGAGAGAAAGAGATAGCTCTCAGTTTAAGGTTTCATCTTTCAGCGGAAACCTCACTAATAAGCTGTCAGTTTTAACAAAAGACTTGGCGTTTTGAGAAACAGAGGCGTTAATTGCTAAAACTTTGGACTTTTTTATAAAAACGTTGAACTTATCTAATTAGTCCTTCCAGCCAACTGACAAATTACATAAAGACAAAGTTATCTATATTGAATTTAAACTTGAAACAATTCAGAGTAAAAGTTACTACCGTTTCGGAGAAAGCTTTATGGAGAGGTAAAGAACTTCTCGGAAATCTTACATCTCAATTATTATTACAAAATAATCATCCCTTCCTAAATCATTAATAATAACTATAAAAAAACGAGAGATGGCGCGGACACCCGGTTGGAACGAAGTTCCTTTTGCTATATTATAACTTCGGGAGTACTCGGCTGTCATCGGGACATGTCGCGTCCGCTATAGCAAAAGTGTCATGTCGGACGCTTTTTTCGGCCTAGCTCTCATTTGCCAAGAAAACAATTGCCATTTTATTTTTCAGTTTTTATAAATAGCTTCCTATATATATATATATATATATATATATATATATATATATATATATATATATATATATATATATATATATATATATATAAATTTTTGTTAATGTCTGCATTATGCCCAAAGCAGACATTAACAAAAACTTTATGAAACAGGTTTGAAAATATCTAAAATCTGGTGTAATCTGGTCACGTATTACGTATAAGTGTTACGTATGTTATTGGGTGATGGGACCTTTGTTATCAGCATAGATAAGGAACTTAATAGTGGACAGGGACAAAAGGGACATAGAGATAATTATATTTGGAACCAAGTTACTTGTAATTAGTGTTACTTTATCTGATGATCTTGTTTTAAGGGCAGCACAGGCTAACAGTCCTCCGGCCTCTCAGTTCATTGTATAGGACACAGACTAAACATGAGCTGTTAATCTACAAGTATCCATTTTTGACGGCTAATAATTACTTACTCTTTCTTAATTATCTTTTAATTAATTAAGTTCAGTTCTCTTTTGCAATAATATCGGCCATTGAAGTATGCATCTTAAGATAAATACTGATTTCTGAAGAGTTCGTACCAGGTACAAGAGTAATGGAAATTCATAAGAAATGTACTTCTTAGTTTTAATTTGTAGTAGTAAAAATATTAAATATTCAAAATAAGCAAGTTTGCTTATTTTGAATATTTAATATTTTTTGATAACTATTGTACCTCATTAGATAGCTAGTAAACCAAGGAAGTTTTTCCAGTGATTTGTACGCTGCCGTCGTACTGCCTGTCGTACATTTATTTAATAAAAAACACTGTCTTTTAATGAAGTAATTACTTTTTTGGGTCTTTTTATTGGAGTTTTATTAAATAACATGACATATAGCATTATGTGATTAGGTTTTTGTCGTTACATGAAATCGCTGACATTTTAACTTTCAGAAAATACATTAAAGTGCATTAAAAAAAGGCAAATTATTTTTTTATCGTTTTTTTCGAACATGTTCTGCAATTTCGAAAAAAAAAACTAAAATTTCAAATATCTCAGAAACTAATCATTTTCGGCCAGGGTACTACATGATGTGATTTGCTCCAAATGCGCTCTACTATGCCTCCTTAAAAGGATTGTACCGAATATCCAGTCACCCTGTATAGTCGTATAGTTACAAGAAAAAGAAGAGCGTAACTGCCTTCCTCCATCAGGTCCCTTTATATTGAGAACTTCTCATATTGTTTAAACTATAACATGACATAATGTTCCTTAAATATAAACTAGATCTAAAGATCTAAAGCTTACAAGGACTTTATCCAATCCACTGCTGAATTATTAATACTGTTACAAAATAAATTAAATTAAAAGTAAATTTATAAATATTGCAGAAAGAACATTAGTATAACGCATAAGCGGTTTCCCGCCCTTTTTTGGCTTAAGCCTCACAAATAAAGCTGGTCCCAAAAAGCTCCCATTCATTTAAAAAAGCTGCCATTCAGGACCAACAGAGCGGTAAAAGCGAGTCACAAAGGGAATCCGAAATGCAACTGCATGCCCAACGATGCATCGTTTTGTAATATGCCAACGGTTAATTTGTCAAAAAGAGAAATCAGAAGTGTTTTACCCGACTACGGCGAAGCAAAAAGAAGGGTTATGATTTTAGCAGTCTAAATTATTAAATATCATCGGTTTATTTCAATTAATTCCCACTTTACTAACAAGCAACTAATACTGAAGTTAATAAGTACACTGCATTCTCTCGGACTAACTAAGTTGCGCTCGAAGTTTCGAAAATAACATAGCATATTGGAATCTGGGAGGAGAACTGTTGATACAGACAATTCTGGTTATTTCCTACATCCCGGACAGAATGGTTCCAGGATTTCCAATTACGTCTGGATTTTCCGGAAGATGCGGTGGAATCAAATGAGTATTGCTTTGGAATAAAGGTGCTTTGTTAGGAAAAGGATAATGTGTTGTTTTGTGTTAATAATATGGTATAACTAGGTCAACTAATAACGTAACCTAACCTAACCGAGTTAAAAAAACTACCGACTAAATCGGGATCTCTTCTTTCAGCAAAACTCTTGAATTAATTTTCACCAAACCAAGCTAAGAACACTAATCTGTCCATCCGTTTATGAGCTACGATGCCACAGACAGATATACATATACACAAACACACAGATACACACGTTCAACTATTAATCATCCCTCTTTTTGCGTCTGGGGTTAAAGAAGGGGTTAAATGCTAAAGTATTCCTTTTTATTATTTTAAAGTATAACTTAATAATTTGTGCTTCACTGTACTATTGTTCGTTTAAGTTCACTCTGTAAACCTTTTCTGTAAACCGGCTCACAGGGCTCCAAGATACAAGGCGCCGCCTAGTTTGGAGTCCAAGGGACATTTTCTGTATGTATTCTTGTGCTTGGTCTATCAATAAACTTTCTTTATCTTTATCTTTCTTTAAATGGCCGCGTTTTTATCTACTTCTTACTCTCATGATATTGCCGTCTATATTCACACGTTCCTGCTCAGACAGCAAAATAAAATCTCATTTAATATTTAATTCGAATTACAATTTTCGTGTCGCAGTCATTTATATTATTTTATTATAATAAAAAATAAACGAAAACCTTTTTTAAACAATAAATATTTATTTTTACATTTTTTACATCACCCTTTTATAGTCAACATAATAAAAATACTATATTTAATTATTATTAAGTACCTAGTTTTAAATAAAAATTGACAATAATTTATGTATCCAAAATGTAAATTTCTTTTTTTTCTACTTTTTAACAGTATGTAACTTTTTAATGCGAGAAATAAAAGGCTTTTTTATTTTTATTTATTTATAATTATTCAATAGTTAGAAGACTGAGTGTTTATATTTAAATAGCAAATAGATAATTTAAAACAATACTCTTCTTATTTGACAGTCGGGTAAACAGTAACATTTCCCTGACGATTCTGATTGAAGAATAATCAAGGCCCTAGAACACTTCCCTGTGGAACACTAAATCTGAAATATTACAACTTTAAAACTGTATGAAAAACCTTTAAATCAACGTAACACTTTTACCTTATTTTTCAACAGATCATTTTTCTGCCCAAATTGTTACTTAATATTAACAAAACACCAAACACATAAGCTGCCAAAATTCTCAACAAGCTTATAAGAAATCCTTATCCGTTTCATTCATTGTTCCTAAATTCCTCCGCTTACTCTCATCTCGTTCCGTCGGCCATTTCTGAAATAAAATACACTATCATCGCTTTCTTCGAGAGGCTGAATAATGTGAGGTAGAACACAATGGTCGATGACTTCGCCTTCTTGAAGGCTTGTGATGCGAAGCTTTGTTACTGTGCGATATTTTTCTGGTTAATTTAATGAGATTGTACGTGGTTTTGGATATGGTATAACCATAATAGCCATAATAGGGATGATGACTATTTTTTTTTCTTTGGCGATCACGTAGATTATCAAAAAGTATTGGATACGTTTTTTTTTTCACATAATCAAAAATTACGGACATATATTGAGTGGAAATATCGCATGACGTCACGTCTCAATACAGTTATTACATAGAAGTGACGTCACGAGCCCCCACTCCCGAACTTTGACGTGCTTTATCGTTGTAATTTTTTGTTTGATTGACAAAATAAAAAATACGTGTCGAATATTTTTTGATAATCTAACTGACGGACTAAATAGAATTTCGTTTTATTTACCCGGTCATCATCCCTATTATTGAAGTTTTTAATGAAATTATGATTGCGATTGTAATAAATTCTAGGCCTAAGAATATAACATGACTTTTGCAGTTAATTTAAACGAAAAAAATGTTAATTTAGTCAGTAAAGTAGGTAAAAAAAAGTATACATTGAACTAACACAAATATCACATTAATGGTTTCGTGGCATTAAAAATACTAGTAGTTTCTACTCAAGTAATGTTAAGTTGCAATTTTACTACTAAATGTGACGTTTTCAATATAAAGGAACCTTATGGAGGCAGGCGGTTACGCCGTTTATAGAACTGTTACCATAGTATTCGTATAGTTACAAGAACAAGAAGAGCGTAACTGCCTTCCTCTATAAGGTCCCTTTATATTGAGAACGTCACAAATACTTAAAATTTAAATATTTATCTCCTTTCTTATCCAAAACCTAACTTCATTAACACTTCCAAGTGTTACCACTTCAACGATTATCTTTGACCTTGAAACTACAACTCCCTTTAGGTTTCTGACACAAAACGCCCTTTAACTTTTCAGCCTTTTTGGGTAAGCTTTATCCAACTTATACGCGAACTAGGGAAGCCCTAAAACTTTGAAAATAACCGCTAGGGGCCCTTTACCCGATACCCTACCTCAGTGTCCTAACGACGAAAGCCACTTAGGAAATATATGTTTTTGAAGCCTTTTCTTTCGAGGTTTTGTAAGATATTATCGCTAAAACTTTTAGAATTTGCGAGTGATAGGTTTTAACTCATATCTATTCTAAATTAAATGAAAATGAAAATATTTATTTTAGGCATTAAATTATCCATAACCACATCACATAACATAATATAATAATGTTAGTAACATGGACTTAATAACTAGGATAGTAAAATTTAAATAGTATTACGTTTTTACTATAAAACTTTCTAATAAGTATATTAATTTGGCAAGTGAATATTCAAATATGGCGGGTAAATACAAATGATATTCAAAAAATGATGTACTGAATAAACATTAAACCAGGTCATGTTATTTCGAGACCAAGTGACATATTTATTGTTTTAAAAGTGTTATGTCGCTTAAAAGATTTGGTCACAAAAAAGCTGACATGACTGACTGAAAATAAATACGATATTATAGAATGTTATCCTATCTCTTGATATCTTATTTGTTATTTCGAACAAAAACAGCGCTGCAGCGTACGCTCAATTGTATCTACAAGTGTTAACTCCTTTAGTCTAACCCCCAAGATCTCCAGCTCTACCCCCTACCACGGACCGCCGTTTAACACAGCACGCAATTGTCGTGATCAATGCGCCAAGACAATTCGTGCCGTAATATCGGTTCGTACGATACCCATCCATCAGCCTTATTGACTTGGCGCAGTGCCAACCAGCGATGGCGTCTATCCACGTCAAATATTGGCGATATTGAGACGGCAAATCTTTTGGACTTGATTTTTGTGACAGACCGATATTACCATTCTTTTAACACGATATGACGGAGATAAAGAATAGAAAAAAGGTAGAATAGAAGCGAGAAAGTAAACAGGATGACCTTACAAAAGTCATTAAAAAAAAGCAGTTATGAGTCGTTTAAGGAATGAAAATGGATGAAAATTAAATACGTTGTACTATTAAAATGCAGTTACCTCAAACTGCAAGACCTCTGTTTGAAAGCCTACTTCTCCTAAACAAAAAGACTAAATACTTAAAAAAAACGTCTAGTTATACACAATTTGTAGGTTTCATAGCAGTTATAAAGCTATTAACTCCCAATTGGTACCAGCACGCGACGTTATTCAATTAATAATGCCTTAATAGAGCCTTCATTTTTCCCAATTAAGACGAAAGGGCACAAGTACAGCTCAAAAGTCAAGGAGGATTATTTTCTATCCAGTTATAAATTAGCTTGCGTATGCAGAGACAGTTTTACTGCATATGAGTCCATGTTTCTGAGTACAATAGCGCATGTTTTCATTGGTTAAGGCACGCGCTAGGTAATTGGATTGTTTTAAATTTTAAATTGCATGCAGTCGGCAGGTGCAGTACAGTTAAAAGATTGGTCTGAATTCTAAAGGATATCCTAAAATGGAAACGCTCGAATTGCTGTATCACCAAAGTGACTGCACCTATTAGAATAATTTATGGCAAACAGATTTAAAAAAATCATAGCTTCAGCATTAATCAGAGACTTGTATATACGAGTAGAAGAAGATTTATCAGTTTTGTTCTTTATGACGCGGTTAACCTAGTTTTACGGATTTAACAGGGGGCAAATGTCCCGCGACATATGTCGCCAGCGACGTCGGGTGAAGAGGCGCAGTTTTGCCGGACTTGACATGTCTGGCAACATCGACTTCGACAGACGTCGCTGGCGACACGTGTCGCGGGACATTTGTTCCCTAGTTAATCCGTGACTTAAGTGTTAATTTATATGTTTATTGTTGCGTAGTACCTTTAGTACAGTCAGCATCAAATAGATAGGAGTAGCCAAAATTGCCAAATATATCGTAACATATCCATTCCTAGGTAATAAAGATGTGTTTCGATATATTTTGCCACTTTCACTGCTCTTATATATTTAACGCTGGCTGTGCAAGCCTAGAGCTCAGTTTTGGGCTTTGTCAATTTATGTGAGATTTTATCCTGATTTTTTTTAATTCTTATTTTGCTACATTTGAAGGTTAGATAAATTAAAGCACTGGCAGGCGCCAATGCCCTTAAACAATATTTTTTTAAACCACTTGAGCCTGTCTGTGAAGTTAAAGTTACATTGACAGTTGAAATGGATTGGCACGCGGGGATGAAAATAACAGAAGGATTTGTTCAATTGGAAATCTAAAAATAAAATGTTTTATATTTAATATCAAACTGGAATTTTTAACATACATTTTTAAAAAGAAAAATATTTTGTTATATTACTAGAGAGTTGGTTTTTTAATCATGTTTTAAAATATCAAATTATTTGAATAGAGAACTTATGTTTTTCTCGAAACGTTTATCTAATTGACTTCGTAAAAGGGTGTTCTGAGTTTGATCCATTTGCATGTACGTATGTATGTTTAAACTTATCTCAAAAACTGCTGCACCGATTTGCAAAATTATTTCTTGCAAAATATTATTGTTCCTTTTAGATGCCCCTACACTATGAATAACACTCGGCGTTGCTTACGGTAAGCTTGAAACACCTTGTGATTCTACTTATATTACTACACCTCAACTGTCAGAGTTTCAAGATTAAGCATCTCTCTTATAATGCACACCAACGATCCTCTGAAATTATTATGATCGCTTCCATTAAAATTAAGTGCATTGGAATGAAACGTCATTAAAAATGTGCTAATGGAGGACAGATAACAAATTGAGTTAAAATCGGAACGGGAAAATGGCAGGTAAATATCTATCTATACTGTAACACCCCATTCCTACTATAATTAATATAATGTCAGAGGACTATCATGCATGAAATTATTGATTACTTTAACCGTATTCTTGATTGGTCACATTCTTCTTTCAACGCATTCCGATTTGAGCATGTTATTGGAAAACCTTGGGGAAGGCCTTTGTCCAGCAGTGGACGTCTTGCGGCTGATGATGATGATGATGATGATTGTTTGGACATATTCCGGTTATCCTTTAAGAATAGATTCGATTTCTCTATTTTTGAGAACCTGATTTATTTATTAAATACATAGAAAACATCCATACCTACTCAGGAATAAATACTCATGATAAACAAATTAAACACAAACAAAAATAAAACAAATACGGAGTGAGTCTTTATAAAGTTCACATATTAAAATGAGGGACATTAAATTAACTTTTATCGACGAAAAAACGTTATTATACGTTATATGTAAGTAACTTATTTGCCTATGTTCTTTTACTAATACACATAATTATATAGTATGGTAACTAAAATACCTACGAATAATTGGTACATGCGAAAATAATCGTCATATATTTTCGTGTGCTATTGTTTTCTATCACTCCCTTTCTGTCAAAAATCGCCCCTGTTCCTTATTATAGGTACGTTAATCTAAATTTATTCCATATACTTACTAAAATCAGACACTTGACTTCCTTCTGCAACTCGAATCCCGGAATCCCGGGGCACATCTATACTAGCATAACGATTGAGTCCATTGACCCCGTGTTGCACCGTCGGTGCCGATCGTTGCCTACTCGTATTACACATGACGTTCTCAATATAAAGGGACCTTATGGAGGCAGGCGGTTACGCCGTTTTTAGAACTGTTACCATAGTATTCGTATAGTTACAAAAATAAGAAGAGCGTAACTGCCTTCATCCATAAGGTCCCTTTATATTGAGAACGTCACCATTGCTCTAACAACAAACAGGGTGACCCATTCAGCGCCACGAGTGCTACGCCGCTACGCTCGTAGCGCGTAGCCGTGTAATCCTCATATGTAGCGAAAACTCTCTACGAACAGAGAACGACAACGTGTCGTGAGTGGCGCTGAATGAGTTAAAAACAATTTTCAGTTCTTACTTAAATATTATTTAACACCAATATTTTAACATTTTGGAGAGGCGTGGCTCCAATTTAATTTTATGATTCTAATAAATAACGATAATTGTTTAATTTGTATTCCCTTTAACTTTCTCCCCTTTAGCACAAAGGGTTGTATTACAAACAGTCTTCGAGTGTTTTTGAGCGTTTAATAACTTTGCGAAAACATATTATAAAATATTTATTTAGTACCGAAGTAATAATTTGAAGAGCCCAAAAGTTAGTCATCTGACAAAACGACGAAATTGTATAAGTACAAAAGTTAAATTTTTCTGTAGTCAATGAAACTTTAATATTGTCACATTCCCTTTTAACTCATTTTCTCTGACCTTTAATAACATCGGTACCTATATAAATATAATTTTTACAAGCTTACAATATTTGTGAGTTTGTTCGATTAGATCATATCAAGCAACTGAATTTTGAGTCACTGTGCAAAAAAAGTGCAGTCGCTGGAGCTCCTAAACGAATGAACCAATTTTGATTTTTTTAGGGTTCCGTACCTAAAAAGGAAAAAAGGAACCCTTATAAGATCACTTCGTTGTCCGTATGTCTGTCTGTCTTTCTGTATGTCTGTCTGTCTGTCGGTCAAGACCCTTTTTCTCAGGAAAGCATGAAGGTATAAAGTTGAAATTTTTACCAAATACTCAAATCTACAATCCCTTTAACAAAAATCAAACGCAATCAAAAGATACGGCCGTTTATGCCGCATATTCAAGGGAATCTCAAAGGAATCAAAACTTATAGGGTACTTCCCGTTGACATAGAATCATGAAATTTGGCAAAAAGTAATGTCTTAGAGCACAAGTAAAGGAAAAAATCCAAAAACCGTTAATTTATAGTTACATTACATGACATAAAAAATATTGTCTAGTATAAACTGACACGCACTAAGTATGCACTCTCGTACTTAGTGAGTGTCAGCTTATACTGGACTTATTTTTATGTAATGTAACTACAAAAACAGTTTTTTGTTTGAAAGGCGACCTGATCGAGAGTACTTTTAGCTATATTTGGTGTAGTCGTGTCGTCTGTCGGGCCGTTTGTCGAGGATTTTTTAAACTATTTAATAGTTATCTTTAGTACCTACCTATCAAGTGTAAAAGCGTTGATGAAGCGTTGACAGCCATTATAACTGTAGTTTTAGCATTTTAAGAGCTGTATAAGCTCTTATACAGCTTGTATGCTTGGGTACCGGGTCTTTATTTATAACAGCGGAAACGTGAAAGTTTAGTAAATTAAAAAGTAGACTCGATATAAAAATAACTTTCCTGCGCACCTTCAAAGGACTGTTTATTGAGTAGCGTCGCGGAGAAAAGTTGGACGTCAGAAATTGGTAAACAGCCCCGGGGGGTATTTTAATTGTATTATTAGAAACGATTTTTATTACCGTGTCTACAGGATGATTCAATTTTAATTGTTTTATATTTATTGGTGTCGTCTTGTAACAATAAGTCTTATCACACTAATCACAAGACATAGAGATTTTCCTGAAACGAACGTGTTGTTAGTGTTTGACATAATTATAACATCGACAATCCTGTTATCGATAAGTACCACTTCGACATCATAGACTAGCTAGAAATTTACACAAATCGGTGCAATAAGAAGGTAGCAAAATAGTATTACGCGTTTCATTTTATCCCTCTAATGAATACCAACGTTAAGTAAGTAATCAAAACTTATTACATTCATTGTCCTTATTCATCCGAGAATAAAAATAAATTAACATAAATCACTGTCAATTCTTTCGCATTGCACGTAAAGCAAAGCAAATACTTTCAAAAATCTCCAGTTTAAAAATATGCCGCCCAGAAATACGTCTCTAGAAGAGAGGATCAAGTCATTAATTGTAGAATTCCCGGAAATCGAATTCCGTGGTTCAACTTTATTTTGCACCAAATGCGAAATAAACATCGTCCCAAAGAAATATAACCTCACATGTCAATGTCACATAAACACAGAAAAGCTGGTCGCATTGTATATTATACAATATCACAGAAGGTTGTTTTTGGAAAAAAATTGATTCTGTGAACTTCTGCGTTAATTTGAAACACAATCTCGGCGTCGAAAACTTATGGGAGATTTAATTCAGTGGAAGGGAAGAAAGAAAACTACAAAGTGTTTCTTCATTATTCGCAACTTCACAAGAATATAAATTATTAGATAATAAATTGATTTAGTTTGGTATTATTGTTCATATATTTTCAAACTTGTCACATTGCACATTTAAGCCACTTATAAGATATCGATAAACTAAGTATCAGAAGGAAGTCACTAGCGTTGCATCGTTCGTGCCAGGAAAATCTTTATGTCTACTAATCACACATTAATATTAAAGCAATGTTATAAATGCGAAAGTTTATCAGTGTATGTGCGTTAGTATGTTCACTTCTTTACGCTGAAACGAGTTAACGATTTGATATTAACTTTAGAATAGATAGCTGATACCCCTAACGAGATCCTAAGATAAAATAAATTTTACTACTCGTAAAAATCGGTTTTTAGGTAAAAAAATAAGCAAAAGATTTTCCAATTTCTGTCCTGTGCTACTCAAAGTTAGATTGGAGCAGTAATTAATTAATGTAAATGTTCGTGTTAGGTTCTAGAAATCAACGAGCTCACTAGTAATTTGTATGTATTTAAAAGGTAACCGAACTTTTAAATATGTCAAAAATTAGTTTAGACTTTAAAAGTACGTAAGAACCAATTACAGACCCCGTTTTGTTTAATGTAGCGTACTAGGTAAATAATACAAAAAAAAATTAGAATTTTCACGTGAATTCACATAAAATAATCTATTACAGCAAGTAGACATTTATAAATCTGTTATAATTTAGGGCTCTTCAAGGCTAGAGTGAATCGGCTGTTACGGAACCAGTGAGCTACATCTTTGGCCTCATCTGCACTTTCCATCAGGTGAGATCGGGGTCAATCACTGTTCAGAATTATGTAAAAAAAAAGACCAAAAACTTGAGACGTCGAGAGAAAAACCAAAAAATCACATACGATACGAAAAACCTCCTTCACAAGACCTCATTATCTATGCCACAAAAAACACATTTTCTTTACGTATCAAATTACGAATCAGCCTGTGTTTATGGAACGTGTTCCAAATGGAATATTGGCCACCTCGCTCTTTATTGCCAAGCATGACGCGTGTGGCAGAGAGAAAAGATTTATTTTTAGGTAACTTAATTTTTATTCTTTATTTGAATTGGTTTCGCGAGGTGTCTTCGCTAAGAATGGATAATTGCTTCATTGAGATTTGATAAAATAATTGCAGCATCATTATATGTCTGAATATTATTATTATTATTAAGAGCCTGTTGTGTCCCAATGCTGGGCAAATGCCTCCCGCCACTATTTCCATACATAATATATCATTATTATTACTATGTATTATTTACGTATTAGGTTTATTTTTTCAAGTTACAATAAAATACAATAAAAATACTCTTTATTGAACACTACATTCAATTTTAACATGGAAAGTAAATACAGAAAGCGATTGGTTTATTAGATTGCAAAAAGCCAACGTGATGTAATTTGCGATGAATTTATTATTTACGTACTTTATTTTATTTATTTTGTAATTACTTTGGCTGGATTATAACAAAAATTTAAAGCACAGCTGTATCCTGTACGTAGCGTTTAGTTTTTTTTACCAAGTACCTGAGTAAATGTATTAAAAATGTTGGAACCCTGTCTTAGTATCGTGACAGCGTCATATCATAAACCTGTCGTTGATTCAGCTTGACGAGGCACCGCAGAGATAGCAAGTACTTTTAAACGCCAAGAGGAAATTAGAATATCCGGAAGGAAAAATGACTAAGGAAAGTCAGGGAATGGAATAGTACTTAATACTGGAAATATTAACTGTCTTTGAACCCCGGAACAAAATAATGTTTGATCCGAATTGCTTGCCTTTTTATGAAACGAATCTAATTTTTTCATTACAAATACAAACCTAATATTCTATAATAAATGTCCAAACATTCATATTTGTTTCTGTCTAACAGAATCCTAAAATAACCTATGGTTATTTTTTATTACTTTTTTGCATGCATAAAAAAACAGGAATTTTGTTTCTACTTTTTCATCTTGGCATCAATTTATATGGAAACTACATCTAAATATACTTCATTAATATATCTAATTTGTATATAACTACTTTTTTGTAGTAATAATGTAAACTTTGAAAACATAAATCTCGGTACTAGTAGCTAGCGGCCACTTTATTAATGTTAAAACACCGTAATATCACTTACGACGTTAATCTTCGTGTAACGTCATACGACACGAGGAAGTCTGGTTTGTTCACGACAGCACGCCATATCTACGATGCCTCCATTACGCTTCGGTGTTCCTTCCTTGTTTCATATATTTTTTGTATGATATACAGGAGGTAAACTAGGTCACGGGTCATCTGAGCCTATAGCCAAGTGTCACACGCTCACGAACCCGGGACCGCTAGCTACGTAGGCAGGCTACTGACTACTAGGCTAACCGCGGCGATGACTGCTCTGCTGCCTCAATAGTGTGAACACTGTTGCTAGTATAGCACTAAAACTAGTATAGCTACAAAAAAAACTAGCCACTATAAACATAATTATTACCTATACTTGTAGGTTGTATACATGTAGGTTAAATTTTGCCTTTACGACATATTTAAAGAGGTTCTTCAAAGTTATGACGATATGGGACTTTAATCTGTATTAAAACTTTGCAATATCGCGGGTAAAATGTAACATTTTGTAACTAAATATATAATTTAAGATAGGAGTTAAAAACTGGAAGTTACCTCACTCTTATGCTGCGCTAATAACAATACATTGTCATGCTCGCCCTCTAAAACTTATTTTATAAAGCTTGTTTCAAACTTACAATAACATAGTAATAACCATTACATAACCTCGTAACAGACTCTTACTTCGTTATTCTTTCATGTTAAGGAACACTTCATTACATTAACGATATTGTATTGCGATTTTTATATGCCCGCATCCTGTTTTAGCGTTTCGTAATACCTTGTTTTTGATCGTGTAATGTAAAATAATCGCAGTAAGGCAACTTTCCCCACGACAGTTTTACGACCGTATTTGTAAAACGTATTTGTGCTTAAACCGTCACATATTACATATGTTACACAGGCTTATTTGATAGGTTAGGTTAGACGTGGTCATAACAAATATAAAATACGATGGGAAATACCTTTTCACGAAATGAAAATTAAATTTGTAAAATGATTTGGTACATTAGTTGGGTTCAAGAAAATAGCTTTAATTTCCCTAAAAGGCCGGCAACGCACCGTCAATTCTTCTTCTTCTTGAGTTGCCGGTGTTCATGGGCGGTGGTGATTACTTCCCATCAGGTAACCCGCATGCTCGTTTGCCTCGCTCTCTTGTAAAAAAAAGCAAACCAGTTAACACTATAGATTAAAAATAATTTTGCGCTACTGCGTATCTCTTTTCTGTGCTACCGCTGTAACTGCGTAGGTGTTTCTAACTACGTCGAATTGTGTACTTGCACAAGTTATATTAATTTAATAACGTTGTTAACGTTATAACGGTTGTAACGTTACGCATTGTGCCTTTATTAACGTTAACACAAGAGCTGTTTTCGCTTTGATGTACCCTAACTGACTTTACGTGCTACTTATATAACTTTGCCAACATACTGTAATTTCGTATTCAACGTTAAGTCGTAAGGATGGAAGCGGCTTGTCAACAATTTAGAGTTATGGCATTGTGATTCTGAGTAGGTATCTATAAC
The DNA here is from genome assembly GCA_963241965.1 of Tortrix viridana. Classification (NCBI taxonomy): domain Eukaryota; kingdom Metazoa; phylum Arthropoda; class Insecta; order Lepidoptera; family Tortricidae; genus Tortrix; species Tortrix viridana. The sequence goes on along the minus strand of OY725201.1, from coordinate 3,375,773 downwards.
ACATTGAGTTTTGGGAAGCAAGTTTGAACAGTAGAAGTTGTTATTGACGCTAGTTACACGACATTATTAAAGAACTAGGTAGGTATGCAGCTTTTGCCAGGCAAGTGCCCCGGGCGGCAAAAGTCAAAGTCAAAATATTTATTCAGTAAATTGGCCACATACGGGCTCTTTTACACGTCAGTATATAGAGTGAATCTACCAGCGCTTCGGACAAGACCATCATTGCGGAGAAGAAGCGCCGCAAGAAACTCCAGCAGAAGGTCATTTTTTCAAATATAAAATACAATAATACTTAAAAGTAAGTTACATTACAAGGTAATAAAGTAACAAATATTAATTATTAGAACTAGCACAAATAAAAATATTACAAATGTAAGGCAGTTTCAGGGGGGCGCCATATTAATACGTTTTAAGAAAAAACTGGGCAAGAGCGTGTCGGACCATTGCTCAATATAGGGTTCCGTCGCCATTCTTCAATACAAACAACAATCTCCAAAAAACACAAATATTAGCAAATTTTCTAATTAAAGTTATCTTAGCTGATTTTCAGTAGGTTCGAGTATAAACATTTTAATCGTCTTTAACTCAAGAACCAATAAAGTCTACTTAGTCGTGATAGTTTTGGCAGTAGGGGGGGACACTTGACTCTATCAAAATTTAGCTTTTTAAAGCTTCATATTTCACAAACGGATCCCTCAATCGAATTTTATTTTCCACAAACCCGCAACATTTTTGGAAGACCTATCCAACGACACCTCACACTATGGGGTAGAAGAGAGAGAAAAAAAACCATCCTCTCTTTATGTGTAGGGGAGGTACCGTAAAAAAATATTTTTTCAGCATTTGTTTTACCACTTGGTTAGCCACTCACTTGCTTTGGGTTTCGTAAAAATATTAACTGTTACGACTTTTTAAACGTCCGCGGCGCGGCGCCGTGTTTTGTTTAAAAATCGATAACTTAACTATTACTTATTAGATTGATATAAATTTTATCACGTTTTAAAGTGAAAGAAACAGGAAATCGGTTTCTTGAATTGTTTTAATGAGTTTTTATAGTAAAATTAGCGTGACTAATATGTATAATCGTGCCTAATAACAGCTTTCTTGTACTAAGAGTCAATTTTTGTGAGTATCCCTGATATTTATTTATTTATCCAAATTCAACATACTTTCACATTTAATAATATTACGGATAAGGATTTATTTAAACTACTTGAACATTTAATAAATTACTTGTGTTTGGCTGTACATAAAATCTAATCTAGCGACAAAGTGCTAACGAGAAATAAATGAGAACCCGGACCACTACACGGGAAACTACTTTCTCCTAATAGAAAAGAAATCCATTGTGTTAGTTTCGGAGAAATAATAAGTGGGCTCGACGCTTTAGCACCCTGTATATTTAACTTATTTACATTCAGTCAACAAAGTATCGGGAATGGATGATTTGTTTATGGTTCCAAATTCAAATTTTTGTTTTTTTTGTTGTTGTTAGATTGGCACAACTGTTTTCTATTTTGGCGCGGAGTTTGAGTTGCATCTGTTATTTATATTAAATACAGTGCTGTTTTTAGTTATATCATATCTAGTGTGTATTGCGAATTTCATAATGGACAAAAACATTGAACAAAGAGTTTGTCTTAAATTTTGCATCGCCAATGGAATTTCGTGTTCGGAGTCACTGAAAATGTTACAGAAGGCTTACGGTGATTCGACTTTATCAAAAACACGTGTTTATGAGTGGTACAAAGCGTTCAAAAGCGGTCGAAATGTGATGGAAGATTTGCCTCGCTCTGGTAGGCCATCAACGTCTGCAACTGAAGTTAACATCGCAAAAGTGAAGGAAATAGTGACTGAAAATCCTCATTCAACTTTGAGAGAGATAGCCGCCGAACTTTCTGTATCTCACGAGTCGATCCGTACTATTTTAACTAATCATTTGGGTATGAAACATGTTACCGCTCGGCTAGTCCCAAAAGACCTGAATTTTCTTCAAAAACTCAATCGCATGAGAGTCGCTGAGGACATGCTAGAACGAGTCAATTCCGACCCAACATTCATGAAACGCATTGTTACTGGTGACGAGACGTGGGTTTACGAGTTTGACATGCAAACTAGTCAACAAGCTTCGGAGTGGCGCCTTCCAACTGAACCGAAACCGAAGAAACCACGCCAAAGTCGATCAAAAGTCAAAGTCATGTTGACTGTTTTCTTTGACTATCGCGGTGTTGTGCACTCGGAATTCTTGCCGGAAGGTCAAACGGTAAATAAAGAATATTATTTGAGCGTTATGCGGCATTTAAGAGAGCAAATTCGACGAAAAAGGCCAGATTTGTGGAATGAAAATTCTTGGATTTTGCACCACGATAATGCGCCTTCGCACAAGGCCATCATTGTGAAAGAATTTTTGACCAAACACTCAACAAATACCATCGAGCAACCACCATATTCACCAGATATGGCTCCTGCCGACTTCTTTCTTTTTCCTAAACTCAAATTACCACTTCGTGGCACCCGTTTTCAATCGGTAGAAGACATAAAGGAGAATTCGCGCCGAGAACTGAATTCAATTCCGGAAACAGCGTTTAAAAAATGTTTTGATGATTGGATTATTCGTTGGCGTAAGTGTATCGTTTCTGAAGGAGCATACTTTGAAGGTGATAAAATAAATTTGGATGATTAACAAACAGTTTGTGTATTATTGATCTTTTCCCGGTACTTTCTTGACAGAGTAGTATGTGTTTAACGGAATTTATGTGCGAAATATAATTTGTAAATTTACCATGAGCTTTTCGGTAAAGGGAAACATCGTGAGGAAACCTGCACACACCTGTAAAGCAATTTGACGGTGTGTGCGAAGTTCCCAATCCGCACTGGGCCCGCGTGGGAACTAATAGCAGTGGGACGTTTATAGGCTGCATTATTATATTTAACTTATAATATGTATTTTACACTTAATTGATTTTTAAAAGTATTTAATGAAAAGAAACGGGTTTAAATGTATTCGTCTGGTTTTTAGGGCTCCGTACCTCAAATGAAATGAAAACGGAGCTCTTGCAAGATCACTTTGTTATCTCTCTGTCTGTCAAGACCTTTTTTCAGGGTTCCGTAGCCTGACTAGTTACTTATAGTTTCATCGTGTCCGTCCGTCTTTCTGTCTATATGTCAGTCACTTTTTCTCAGAAACTATTCATGATACAAATTGAAATTTTATACACATACATGTATAATATTTGTCCCGCGTACAAAAAGCGATCATGAAATTAATAAAAAAAATACCACGTAAAGCAAAGGTGAAATATTTTTTATTCATTTTAATCAAGTGGGGATTGTTGGAGAGCTCTTATAAAGCATTAGGAACTTGAACTCTGAAATCAACTTTTTGCTAGAATAATATAATAATATATTATGTTAACTACAAGTACTAAAAACTTGGATCCCGCTTGATAGCCTGTGTGCTCATTTGTCTCTTCCTCGCTGATAAAAAGCATTTCTACGAGTTGGTATCTCAAACCCTTCCTTCGCTTTTTCTAAATCTAAACGTGAACAAAAAAGTTAGCGCCACATTTCTTAAATTTTATTAGTATTCAGCAAAAAGACTGTTCATCGCTTGACGACATGCTTTCTCAAGCAGAATCTAGACACGGTAGTGTGTCCGGACAAGTTCGAAAAGCCAAGCGACAGCTGACCTCAGTGTTTACACGAAACCATTCAGGCCATATTTCTTACTCTCATAACTTTTTTCCCAGGGCAGCTAGGAACTTGATTATCCTAACCTTACACCTCAAACTCAGTAAAAATATCAATATTCTATAAATATCCTATAAAAAGTGATTTATTTCCAAAAACCATGGCAATTTATTGCGACTAATGCATTTTGAAGCCTCACTTTGCGGTTTCCTATGGAGTATGTAATATGACCATTTTATCTGGCGTATTTGAGAAAACTGCCAAGTAGGGCTCAATATGCGTTAATCCAACTGTGTCAGTGCCAAACTATTTGGATATCACTACTTTTGGAGGCACAAGAGAACTTGGCCTGTTTTCTACATTTGTAATTTTGCTGGGATACTTTTGTAGAATTCGTAGCTCGCCCACGCTTCCCCTGGTAACGTTTGTAGTAAAAGGGTTTTCCTTAAGAATAAATGTATCTTTAATACCGTTTTTGTCGCGCCCTTTATCGAGTAATGTCCTTTGGTTACGAAACCTGAGCCAATTAATGTCTATTCTGCGTCTTTTAAATCCCGCACGCCAAACAGAGGGGTGATATAACTTTAACGTGTGTCTGTGTGTCTGTCTGTTGCATCCAAACAGATAAACCGATTTAATTATTTTTTTTGTTTGAAAGGTAACTCGATCGATTGTTCTTAGTAATATTTGGTGAAAATCCTCTGGAGCGTTGAAGAGTTATGAGGTCTGAAAGTAGGAGATCTACTCTGCCCTGCTAAGGTAAAAGGCAGTACGTTACACAAAACTACTGTAGCAATTGCAACCTTATTACCCAGTAATGAGGTTGCAATTATTACAGTAGTTTTGTGTAAAATACTGCCCTTTACTTTAGCAGGACAGTACTTTTGACGAGTTTTATCTATTTAATTACTCTTGTTGTTTTCTAAACCAATCGCGTCACTGGTAGATCACGTGACACGAATCACGTGATCTACCAGTGACGCGATTGGTTCAAACACGAAACGAATAGAAACGCTAGTTAGCGTTATAAATATTGGCTAGGGCTGAGGGAAGTAATTCGTAGAATGTATTTCCATAGGTCCAAAGACAAGGCCGAGTTGGGATGGGGTATTACAGTAACCGTAATATCGGGAAACTTGTGCGGTCCCCCGAACCCTGCTTACAGGGACCCTACTTCAAGTATCGAGAACTTAAACAGACTACGCATCATATTGAGATACTTGACTTTTCCTTTCTGCCGTCCTAAGCTAAAAGGCGATATCTCAAATTCAATAGCCAAAGCAGATTCAGTCCTCTCCCGTTAGTAATGAGATAGCAATTTGCTACAGCAGTTTTGTCTGACATATCGCAGTTTAGCTTAGCAGGGCAGCTTTGTCCTTTGTATTTCTACATAAAAGGTAGGGTATACTCATCGAATTCCGTGACTCGCACAATTCCTAATAGAATCTAGGAACTGAAATACGACCTTGGACTTTTAAATAGGCTAAGGCAAATAAATAAAGGGCGTATTTAAGGTCCCGGGTTCGACCTGTAGGGTTCTATGGCGTATTATAGAACTGCTACCACGGAATTGAGCGAGTCACGGAATTCTATGAGTTTACTATATTGGTAGTATAAGATCTTATTTAAAATCAGTAAACGAAAATCTATAATCGTGGCCGGACTCGAAGCCCTACCCAATATTTATGACGCGAAATAACGATTTTCAAAATCGAGAAAATGAATGGTGTTGACATTAGCGGCTAATACAACCCGTTAGCTTGCGTCAGTTCTATACAATGTCTTAGATTTCGAAAATTCACTTTAATATTGTTTAGCTTTACACATATTTTAGCCACATCTTATGCGTATCTTACTAGTATCTGAGTAAAATAAAATAAATATCAAATAAATAAATATCAGTGACAATCTCACACAAATTGACATAGTCCCAAACTAAGCTCTAGGCTTCTACTACGGGTACTAGACAACGATAAACATTACTTATGTAGAGAAATACATACTTAAACACATAGAAACCATCCATGACTCAGGTACAAATACTCGCGCTCATCACACAAATATTTGCCCATACCGGGATTCGAACATTCTACCCTCGACATTGAAGACTAAACCATCAGTTATAAACTTCTCCGGCAGTTAATTCGATTTTATTTAGTTAAAGTTTATGCAGCTTTACAAATCATACTTACAAGGTTCTCAATCTTACAAGTGAGTGTTCTGCACATCAGAAACAACACTGAGATCACTGGGCTGAAGCACAAAAGCAGTAAGGTATTTGAAATCATATCCTATATATAAATATACATATAAACATCGGAGGAGAAAGAATAATATTTTTTCTAAAAATACCGACTCAAGTTGTTGTTTTGTTGGATTGATATGACGGTGTCAGCCACCCGCGAAGCAAATAACAGATAAGGAAAACACACTGACATTGACGTTGGTTCTAACAATCACAGACTAAGGTAACGTTGCGTTTTGTTGCTGCTATAGTATAATATAAAACTTTGAGTATTGTTTGGGATTTGTAAACAGAATAGAATAAATACAACAACAGTTAATATTATGTCTACGATAGTATGCTCTGCATGTTCTGACAAACTTGTTGAAAAAGAAACCCTGAAGTGTTCGCAATGCAACGATTGTTACCATTTTGAATGCGTTAACATATTACCTAAAGATTTTAAACAGCTCACTCTAGAATACAAAAAATCCTGGACTTGCCCTGTCTGCCAAATAAAGCAACCAAAGAGCGGTGATAACTCCAATACACCTATTGGGAAGCGCGCTCAGCTGCCTAAATCAGATACAGCCCAGTATGACAATGTGACGCTCCGCTGTAAAAACTCCAAAACGCAAGTTTCGTCCCAAAATACAGGGCTGGTTGGCACTAAGGAGAACGTAAAGCAAACCGTAGCGCAGACCTCTCAATCTCATAACGAGCATAAATGCTTGTCGAAGGAGGACGTTCGTGAAGTTATTCAAGTGGAACTGCGTAAGGCCTTAAAGGAAGAAATAGTAAATATAATAACTCAAAGGATAACTCCGGGCTTGCAAGCAATCAAATCAGAAGTGGCTGAACTAAGAGTTGAAATAGATTCAATGAAAGACTCTATGCAATTTATAAACCAACAGTTTGAGGATGTAAAAACTATATCTGAGAAAAAAATTAAATTATGCGATCAGCTTTGCACAGAGGTGGAAACCCTAAAACGTGAAAACAGAGATTTGGTCTCTCGCTTGAACGAAGCCGACCAACAGTCTCGTGCTTGTAATATTGAAATACAATGTATACCTGAGCACTCCTCGGAAAATCTAGTTACCACAGTATTGCAGTTGGCCAGAACAGTATCCTGTGGGGTGAAAGAGGATGATATACATCTTTGCACGAGGACTGCCAAACTGGACTCTAACAACCCACGGCCGCGTTCTGTTATAGTAAAGCTAAAAAGCCCGATGGTGCGTGATAATTTGCTAGCGTCCGTGATTAAGTTTAATAAAGCAAATCGTAATGACAAACTCAACACCAGTCATCTTGGCATCGGCGGCGACAAAAAACCCATTTATGTCGCGGAGCACTTATCCCCGCACTTTAAGCTAATACACAAAGCAGCAAGGTCCGCCGCCAAGGAGAAGCAGTACAAGTACGTGTGGGTGAGAAGCGGCAGAATATTTGTTCGCAAGGACGATACATCCCAATCACTTGTTGTGAAGACTTTGGACTCGATAAACAGGTTACTAAAGTAGTGCTGTACAATTCTCACAGGTATATATGTATATTTATCCACTCTCACTTGCAAGACTTTAATTAAGGTTAGTTTTTACTCATGGCAGCATTAACGTGTTACTACCAAAACGTTAGGGGTTTAAACACCAAAACTGTTGATTTCTTGTGTAATGTTTCAATTAATAACTATGACGTCATATGTATTACTGAAACATGGCTACAGAACAATATTAGTGACTCAGAACTTTTCGACGATAGATACATCGTTTATAGGCGTGCCCGTAATCTTGATCTCCCCACCTCTAAGAAAACAGGCGGAGGAGTAATGGTTGCCGTTAAGAAAAATCTTTTATCTTATAGAATGTATGAATATGAAACTGAGTCGGAAGATTTGTGGATTGTCATAGAACTTAAGAAAAACAAGGTTAACACTAAATTTTGCATTTGTTGTGTATACCTTCCTCCACCGGTAAAGTTTGTGGATCTTGAACGGTTTGTGGATAAGGCATCGGCTAATTTAACTTATTATTCTGAAGCTTTGATATTGGGCGATTTCAACTTACCTACGGTTGACTGGTCTGTTAGCGGGAACGAATTATTTTTAACCCCATCTTCGCACGGCTCGTGTTCTTTTTGTCACCTATTAAAGGAGTTTATGGCTTTAAGTGACATGAAACAGTATAATTCTCTGAAAAACTGTATCTTTAGGACTCTTGACTTGGTTTTCTCCAGTCATCCCGTCCTACTGGAAGTAACTGACACTGCCTTGAGTGCAATAGACCCGTATCATCCTCCCTTAACACTAGATTTAAATTTTGATAGGGCTTCAACTCTCGAAGCAAATATACAACCCAGACTCAACTTTTACAAAGCCAATTATGAACAAATTAACAGATATCTAGGCGGTTTGGACTGGGCGTCGATACTGGAGTCCTGTCGTGATGTCAACCATATGGTGGAAGAACTAAGGATAAGGCTTGACTACGCTATTCAAGAATATGTTCCATTAACGAAACCAAAGGGTAAAAAATACCCCATGTGGTTTTCTCGAGACCTTATTAGACTTTTAAAAGAAAAATACAAATTGAGGCAAAAAGTTAAGAAATATCACAACCCTCTGGACGAACTTAGCCTGCAACTTATAAAGAAACGCTGTAACGAACAGTCCTTAATAAACTACAAAGAGTTTTGTACAAATCTAGAAAATAATATAGAACGTAACCCGAAAAATTTTTGGACTTTTGTAAAGCAAAAACGTAAAAATAAATCTTTACTACCATCATCCATGCATTTGGACGAAGAAGTAGCTCAGGATTGTAGGGGAATATGTAAACTATTTGCTAGGAACTTTTCATCTGTATACAGTTATGACGCTCCCATTGCTTCTGAGCCCGATCCGGCAAACGTGATCTCAGTCATACCTAATTCTTTAAATAAAATTACACTAGATGAAAAAACGGTGTTGAGAAAACTAAAATCTCTAGATGTACAGAAAGGGTGTGGCCCTGATGGTCTACCCCCTTTATTTATTTACAAATGTGCAGAACACCTTTCGTACCCTTTGACAGCAATATTTAATCGATCTCTTGAATCCGGTTTATTTCCATTATCATGGAAAGATACAAAAATAGTTCCCGTGTATAAGGATGGTCCAAAATCGGATATACGCAACTACCGTCCCATTGCTATATTGTCAGGAATCCCAAAACTATTTGAATCAATGGTTTACCCATATTTATATAGACAACTTTTGCCGCAGCTAACAGACAAGCAGCACGGTTTCATCAAGAACAGATCAACTAACACGAATTTGGTGGCTTTTGTTGAATCGGTATCTGAACAAGTTGACAATAGGGTACAAGTGGATGCGATTTATACCGACTTCAGTAAGGCCTTCGACAAGGTCAACCATGAGTTGCTTCTCAAAAAGTTGTCGGAGTGCGGTGTTGGTGGTTCCTTGCTGGAGTGGCTCGAGTCCTATCTTACAGATCGTAGGCTCTATGTTGCGGTGAACGGTGAGATATCTAATTACTTTGTAGCATCATCAGGTGTCCCACAAGGCTCACACTTGGGTCCCATATTGTTTTTGGTGTTTATAAATGATATTATAGATAGTTGTCTGAACTCTAAACCTTACCTTTTTGCTGACGACCTCAAAATCATGAAACCAATTAGATGTTGTGATGATAGCAAACTACTTCAGGAGGATATCGATAGACTGTCGGTTTGGTGCGAAAAAAATGCGATGATCCTGAATCCCAAAAAATGCTTCCATGTCACTTTCACCCGCAATAGAATAATAGTCCCTACTAAGTATCATATTTGCAATAACACGCTCAAAAATGTGAATACTATAAAGGATTTAGGAGTAACGTTGGATGCACAGCTTAATTTTAATGAACACGTGGACAACATCGTTAGTAAGGCATCTAAGATGTTGGGCTTCGTGACGAGAAACACTAAGCACTTCAAACGTGTAAGAATAAGGTTACTCCTATACAACTCGTTGGTGAGAAGTAACCTTGAGTACTGCTCCCAAGCTTGGTCGCCTCTGTTTGAAGTCCACAAGAGCCGTATTGAAAGGGTCCAAAGGCGTTTTCTACTTATCCTGGGCTATGAATCTCGACTAACTAAATCACTTAGATCGTATAGGGAGCGTCTAAAATTCTTTCACCTAACCTCACTCGGTTGTAGAAGAAAAGTGTTGGACCTTTTATTCCTTTATAGACTGGTCAACTGTAGGGGAATTGATAGTTCGGAGTTGCTAAGTAGGGTGAATTTTACTATTCCAAATAGATTACCTCGTAAGGGCGTCTTCAAGCTGTTCAAGGAACATTTTCGGAAAACCAGGATGGGTTGTAATTCTCCAATGTTAAGGATGTTACGTATGTACAATCACATCCCTGCCTCCTCCGGGATCGACATATTTCGTGACTCTAAAAGCACATTTAAAAAAGGAGTACATGAATATTTCGTCTCCCTGGAGCCAGGAGTGTGAGTGTGGTCCGCCGTGTGCCTTCCTTGCTTATCTTTCCCTCCATCTTAATTAATTATTTGGTCTTTGGTTTTTGTGTGAATTGTCATTAATATGATTATTATTATTATTTAATAATTTTTATAGTTTTTTTATCTGTTAGGTGTAATTTAGGATTCATTATTAATTTTTAAATTTTTCAATCTTAAACCATATTTAGTAATTTTGTGATACGTCTTTAACATACGTGAGTTAGCTGTGGTTACCTATAATTAGATAAGCATCTAACACATCACTAGCATAAGTTATTTTATATTGTATTGATGTATTATCTGTTGGTAATCCTTAAATAAATAAATAAATAAATAAATAAATAAATAAACCCGGGACCGCTAGCTTCGTAGGCAGGGTCACTACCAACTAGGCTAAACGCGTCGTACAAAACAAAACAAATACATGCCATACAGTACCTCGAGCATGAACTTTTAAATGTCGAGTAAGTAACAATAACGTATTGACGTAGAAAATGTGTATGGCGATTTTCTAGCACGAACTTTGAAGACATTTTGAATCGTCATCGAGTAAAATAAAATAAACGTAAAATAATGTGTTAAAAATGTATTGAAGCGTGTATCTATTGTTTTAATTTATTTGACACGGAACCCCTGTAATACTGTCATCTTTCACATTAACACGTTTTAAAATACAACCCCCCTCGGTCGAGTAACACTTAACTATAAATTCACGCCGGCCCGAGTTCCGATGACAAATGTCATCTCCCAACGCCCCCTATTCCCCCTACCCCTTTTCAGGGGCAAAAAAGGAGGCCCGCTGTCGGCAGTTCTGGCGATCAAAATTTAAAGAGCAGATTGAAATGTCCACGTATAATAAGTATATAATATATGACGGTTTATACGCTACGCTGCCACAAACAGCCTAGTTGGTAGTGACCCTGCCTACGAAGCTAGCGGTCCCAAGTTCGAACCTCGGTATGGGCAAATATTTGTGAGATGACGTGAGTATTTGTTCCTGAGTCGTGGATGTTTTCTATGTATTTAAGTATGTCATTATTTATTGAATACACTTACAGCAAATAAATAAAGCACTTATATCATTAGTATCCAAAGATATTAAGGGCCTGTTTCACAACCGACAAGTAAATTCATCTGTCAAATAAAGATAGCCCTCTCCTTGTCTATTTTCAAGTGTAAGAAAGGGAAAGGGCTTAATTTATTTGACAGATATGCTAACGATTGTGAAACAGGCGGTAAGTCTAGTGCACAAGCCAATTACAAGGTATACACAGCATTTATAGAAAACTTAGCGGTTTAAATAGAAATAGTAAGTAACACTAAATATCAGTACGTAACAAACAGGCCAAGTTTTTAGTTTTAAATTTACAAAATTTGAATCTAAATTCAGATCGAGATCAGGCAAAAATGCACTCATGCCATTAAACGTATTACAGACACGAGGCAACGGAGAATGCCTGCCAATATTGGTAGTATATGAGGGGTCTGACGGCATTATGCTAACAGATTTCCTAGGTGGGCCCCGGCAGAGAAAATTTAAATAAAGGTAGTCTAAGTGTTTAATAATTATGTTCTTCACTTCTTACACAATCGTGACTAACAATCTTGTCACAATTACAACTTCTAATTATGTCGTATGTTTATTTATATTTAAAATTATGATTAAAAAAACCGGTAACTTTCTGCGTGCAACGAAACACGTGAATATATTAAGTCAATCACTAGCTTTCGAGTGAGAGCTTTCAAAAATACGGATAAATTAGTTAATGCGAAAATAATCGTGACATATTTTTGTGTGCTATTATTTTCTATCACTCGACTAAGTTGATTTTAAGCACTCGAAAGTCAAAAATCGCCCCCCTAACCCGTCATTATTTACCACAGCCCTTGAGAAACTTCTAAACAAGTTTAATCAAAGTAAAATGCGGATGCAGTCAAACTTGCGACGTTCTACTTCGAACCGTGCATTTTCAAATGTTAACTCCAAAGGTCATAAACACCGAATTGAATACCAAAACTTGCAACCTTACTGCGTCGTGTTTCAGTTTACAATCCAATGAACAAAACTGTGGGTTAGGTGGAATGGAATTGTTAGGTTTAAAATTGAACTGTCTTTGAAGTAGAAATGTGCAATCGCGCGCCATATTTCAGTGAAAGACTCGTATATAAAGACTGTATCTAATATATCCTTGACGTTTGATGACAGATGAAAAGAGAAATGGTATTGACTTCCAGTTGTAGCTTTCGTTTTTATGTTTGATTAAAAATTAAAAATATAATTTTAAACTAATAAGTAATAATTGTTTGTTTTAAATATGTAACAATACGAAATGCTTATTTTGTCAAAGGGTGCAACCACGCCGTAGCTATTCTTTTATTTTTACAACATGATTTTTGGAACAAAATAAAATAAAAACAAAATACGCCTTAAAATTATTTTGCTTAATTTACTTGGACTTATTTGTTTTGGCATTTTATTCTTTTTGTATTTTTTTTTGTGACCTGTGTACGTTACTAACTTAATGTTTATAATAGGAGAGTAAATAGCTTATTATTGTTATCATAAATTATTCTTTCAATATTAATTAATTAAAACAATGCTGTTATTAAAACCTGCCTTTTATATCACATACCACAATAAATTAGTATAAAGTATTGATAATATTTAGGCAAAGGTACGTATTTTTCAAATTTTAGGGTTAAAAAAGATGTCAGTTTTCTTATATTGTATTGTTTTTGTATATTATTGTTGTTTATACATATAATTTAATTCGTGTAAGTGAACTTTTGGGCAATACGGATTTTTTTTGTTATTTGTAAAGCAGAAACTAACATGAACAAACTTTTTTCAGGTTGAAAACAGTGTTGCCAGTGCCAAAAAATACATCGAGTACATAGTCTGTGATAAAATAAGAAATAAGAGAGAAACCATAGTGTGCTTTATAAATAATCTGTTACAAAATACTGTTGTATTTCGCGTGTTATTTGTTGCAATATTTATAAAAATTAATTAATAGCAATCAATGTTGTGTTCTGAAATCGAAGAGTAAGTGTTAATTGGTTTAGGCAGTGTTAATTTTCCGGCGTTTTTTTAATTTTTTTTTCTTTTGTGTGACACTAGTGACGTCACCAGAGTCGACCATGACGAAGAACTTCCTTACCGTAACCAATATTGTTAATGAAGGGATCAAGGGCAGCAAGATATCGAAGTTGGGGCTGTCCAAGTACCTGTCGCAGTCACTGTGAGTAAATACTTGGTATAAATACTTAGTATACATACTTAGTACATACTAGATAAATACTACTACATAGTCCATACTATTATTCTTTCAAATTCAAAATATTTAGTAATTATTTTTTATCATACATAGAATAGATTAAGTACCTATTTAAAAAAGTGGGGCTTGGTTCTTATAAACATTATTTGAGGGTTATTATCTATTTTTAGATTTGAGCGAGCGTTCAAAAAAAATTAATGTTCCCACTGCAAAAATTACGAATAATAAACATCTGGAAAACATCATAAATGGAAACGCATAATAAAATAATGAATTTAATATAACCTATCACGACAAGGTACACTATCGGTTCTTGATTTACAGGAGACTAAAATGTCTAACCGCCTGTTTCAAAATCGTCAAGTAAAGCATATCTGTCAAATAAATTTTGCCCTTTCCCTTTCTTACACTTGAAAATAGACAAGAAGAGTGCTGTTTTTATTTGCAATGAATCTACTTATCGATTGTGAAACAGGCCCTAAATCGTCTAAAACTTCTTATTTCGGTGCTCACCAAATAACTACAATTAGAAAATTAGCTATTACCTACCTAATTTATTGTGTTTGAAGTAAAGGCGGCGTCTGAACCCTATTAAGGAACCGTATTTTATAGTCCATCATTCTTGCCTGTTTTTTTTTAAATCAATAAGTTAGCTTTCAGCATTTCATTATTATTCCAGCCGTCGTATTGTGCTAACGAACCAACAGGAAGTCGGCCATTGTTGGCCTGCTATTGCATTTCACAACCCATTCAGTAGGCAGCAAACTTGGTGGCGCTGAAAATTTATTTCTTTTTGATTTACTTAATGTTTGCACAATTTCCTTTTTAGCCAATTTGGAGCATTGTAAGTTTTAAAACACTTCATAAAAGAGTAATCTCTTTTTTCTTTGGGTAGTCCTGTAAAAATTACGTGAAAGTTTTTTTCATTTACTTACTTTTACAAAATAAGTAAATGAGTGAGTTGACAAATCAAAATAGGTACTTATTTTTGTAAAATTACAAAATATAGTTTTCTTTATTCAATACTTTATTACCCCAAAAAAGGGTAAAAAAGCGGACTAAATGCTACAAGCATCCTCTACCAGTCAAAATAATTGTTTCATTTACCTACTTTAAATAATTAGCTTCGAATAAACACGTCCTTACTGCAACTTTAAATATAAAAATTAAAAAAAAAGGTATTTTATGCGACATTTTGCTCCGTGGCCCAGTTTGGTAACTGTTACGTGAAAACTAATTTGATAACGGACGAAAGTTTCTGCAACTGCTTAAGTTCTTTCTCCGGAAGTTGAATACTGATTTTTAAATTTCTTAATACTCAGTGCCACATTATAAATGTGTATATGGTTAAAATTATATATTAGGCGCAATCCGTTATAATGATTAAACTTATGATTACTGTTAATTCAATTTACATTCGCATTTCTTTTAAATGGATGGCATTTCTTTTAAGTGGCAACGATCACATGGCAATCACGTTGACAATTTGAGCGAACAGCGCTCACATTTATATTTACCTATAATATAGCCTTTTTCAATCCGACGTATAATGTATCATAATGTATAACAGCACAGTGGAGTGGAGTGGAGTGGAGTGGAGTGGAGTGGAGTGGAGTGGAGTGGAGTGGAGTGGAGTGGAGTGGAGTGGAGTGGAGTGGAGTGGAGTGGAGTGGATTGGAGTGTGGTGGAGTGGAGTGGTAATGGGGCACAGTGGATCGGCTCCTCCTCTAAACAAACCTGTTATCAATTCGACCGTCGACTGATTGATGACAAATCAAAGAGCTATAATTACAAATCAATTAACTTTTTGAATTACTCGATTTATTCAATTGAATTTATCATTCATAATATGTACTCGTATAATGATAAGATTTCTTTCTAACCTAAAACATAACCTCGAAGTTTAACATTTATGGTAAGCGCAACTGTGGCGCAGGCGCAACTCCAACCTCCACCCGCACTACCTCCACGAATTTTGGGCCGCAGCAGGAAATTAAATATGACAATCCAAAACTGGCCGCTGCTGTACACTTTTAAATCTGTCTTAAATGTGCATGAATACATTAAGAACAGCACAATACAAGCCTTGGCCGAGAAGGGCGGTAGCTGAGGTCATGTAAGGGTGAATAAAAAAAAAAACAGTTAAAGACTCAATTGAAAATCTTTAAATTTGTTATTTGTGTAACAAAATAAAGTTATAATATTGTAATCATATGGCTAACTTTTGTTACACAGAGAAAATAAATGTTTTTTAATTGAGTCCTCAACTGTCTCTACGTTTCTGTTTTTAAATTCGCACATAGTTATTGCTAAATTATTCATACTCTTCCAGC
Organism: Tortrix viridana; assembly: GCA_963241965.1. NCBI lineage: Eukaryota > Metazoa > Arthropoda > Insecta > Lepidoptera > Tortricidae > Tortrix > Tortrix viridana. Next base: position 3,359,736 of record OY725201.1, on the reverse strand, counting down.
AATCGCTTGCTCCTTGGCCCCAACAATAGTATTTTTTATTTACTATTTAATTAGCACCAGAAACTAAATGACGCCTTAACTTGGTTCAAAAATCCGGGTTTCGGACACTACATGAGTAAAAGTGCTATTTACGATCTGTTTGATTGAATTTACTACGAGTCGATTCTCAGATAACGCATTCCCTACCTCTTTCATTCAATAAAGCGGTTGGCACACATTTCTCGCTGATTCAGTTATCCATCGTCTAACATCAAACAAAATGGCCACGTTTGGGACCATCTTAACAAAACAAACTTATCTTTACCAGTGAGAGCTGCGATGCATCGAAAACAACTCTGAAACTTCGTATCAGAATTTCCTAGTTCCAAATTTCACCGGCAGCAACATATCTTTGTGGTTATATAAGCGCTTCGCTTCATCACTTCATATAATGACTGTGAAGTTGTAAAATGGTCTCTCTTGTTACCGTGATAAGGTCTTATTTGTGAAGATTAGGAGATGGGGAAAAAGGTAGGCCATTTTTTGTTTAAATACGCTTCGTCCCCGTTTCACTGCTAATTTACGTTTTCAGTACATGTTTGTGAAAGTTGGAGAGGTTTTCTTGACTATAGTCAAGGATGGAGGCTAATGGGTTTGGCCTTGCTCGTATAATTTAATAAAGAAAAATACAATGTTGTGGTTTCTACGTGGCTTATATAATATGGTTTATATAATAATTTGTCTGTGTTAGGTCTTTTGTTGAGTTACCTGTTAGTTAAATTCCACGTCATTTTGCTCTTCCTAAGGTATACTTTTGGAAGAGCTATAATTATAAGAGTTACATATCCATTTTCGGTTTTTGGGTTCACTATAAGATAAGATAAACTTTCTGATTTTTTAAATAAAAATATCACAGTTTCTACAGTTTAACTGCCATAAACTTGTAGCATGTCAATCTTCCCGTGACCTTGTATGTTATTCTGTTAACGTTTCCTCCTTCACTTCTACTGCGTCGAAGAATAACCGGCGAATTTACGTCATCCGTAACCTATGCGTAAATGACATTTAACTGACTGCACTTTCATTTAGTCGCAGGTTTTAAGCGACTAAATGAAAATGTAGGCAGCCAAACGTCATTTACACACCTTGACGGACGACGTAAATTCGCCGGTTGTCTTCGACTCAGTAGAAGTGAAGGAGGATGCGTTAACAGAATAACATACAAGGTTACGGGAAGATTGACATGCTACAAGTTTATGGCAGTTAAACTGTAGAAACTGTGATATTTTTATTTAAAAAATCAGAAAGTTTATCTTATCTTATAGTGAACCCAAAAACCGAAAATGGATATATAACTCTTATAATTATAGCTCTGAAGGCGAGACGATTAACAGAATCACACCCCTTTAATTATTAATCTCCTATGTAATAAGGTTCTCTGTATAAAAACATTTACTCAAATATTTGTAAGTACAAAACACCCTAAGACACTCCACGATCAACAAACTACTACTAAAGAGAACCTCTTCTAACTACAGCGCGACGGAACCCTAAAAATCTACGGCCCCTAATAGTTAGGGACTGTGACGCAGGGATTACCTAATACCGCCGCCATCAACGTTCCAGCCAACTTCTGTAATGTATACTACCTAGTATTTAGGAAATACTGAGTATTTATTGAGAGTAGAAATACTAGTAAATTATGTATCAATCTAATTTTATTTGTACTTGGGTGTGTTTTTTTCTTTATATTATTTAAAGTTACTTTTCCGACCTACACTTTGTAAATACTAAATAAGTAAATGGCCGGCAACGGACCGAACACTCTTTTTGGTTCGCATAATCTAACCCGCATGCTCGTTTGACTGCCTTTTATTTTAAAAAACTATTCCAATGTATCTATGAGGTGCAACGTTGCCCGCATGTCTCCTATCCAGGTAGTGTTATATTCTCTTTGCTATCCAGTAAACGGTTGCCAAAACGCTTTGATCGTGTCAAAATATCCCATCAAAACATAAATGTGAAATGAGAGCCAAGTTCAATATTATGATATGTCTTGGTTGTTGACTTCAACGACAAAAGAAGTGAGATCTTAATGGGTGTCAAGTTCAATGGTCAGTCCTGAAATTTATTTATAACAATATCAAATATTTTACAACAACTTTAAATATCATTGCTTCTTATAACTTAGGATAATATATTGAAGCCTAAGGTCTGACTTGGCTAGTTTTCATATACGAATTATATTATAGCCTTCGCAAGAGCTAAAGCTGTAAGTTCTTATTTTATTTTTCCGAAAATTTGGTTTGCTGGTAGAAACTGTACTTTTAGGTACTTAATAATAATTAGTTTATTACACACGGTGCTGCTTGCCAGTTCTGTTAGCTTGAACTTGGCTTGACACGCTACCGCGTGTCTAGATTAAGTTAGCAGTGTACGAGTATATACATAAAATACGGGCGTCATGTACAAGAAAATAAACTAAATAAACGTCTACAATTTCGACTCAGGGACCTTGAAGAGACTAACATCCTCGTCAAAGGCCGGCAGCAGATCTGCGATTTCTCCATTTCTTTTATAAGAGAAGGAGGAGACTCCACTCGAGAGCTCTTCGGCCCCAACGGCTATCTGTGACCGATGGATGCAACCGGCGCAAGATCGATCCTTGTGGCAAACCTTGGGGGAGGCCTATGTCCAGCAGTGGACGTCTTTCGGCTGAAATAATGATGATGATGATGACGGTGCCTTTATCATTATACCTCTCGTCATCGGCGTATACCTACTTTTATCGAGACGGGCAACATATGGTGGTATTTCTAATGTCGATAAAAGGTGGCGATAATTTAAAAAGCTATCTTATCATGATGCCGCGCCTTCGATGTAATCCATAGCCGGTAACGACTTTCAAATATGTATCTAAATATGTGTCTTCGTAGAAGTCGTTTACTGTTATTCCCTCGAAAACGGTCTGAATTACAATGAAAAGTATCCTGTGCGTTTCCGGGTTAGAAACTGTATATCTATACCAAACTTCTCTTCCCTTAGTTGAAGCGTCGAACCGTAGAGATGGAATAAACGAATAGACAAACACTTTTGCATTTATAATTATTAGTATGGATAAGGATCACAGTACCGTAATTTATAATCAGATTAATCAATAGATTTCAAAGATATTATATAAACACTTTGCGCCTTATACCATGGAAATAAGGTGCAAAAGTGTATACATACTTTTGAACTCGACTGTACGTGTACACTAAAAATATAAAACGAAAACACTTTTCTCATCCTCAGTTGTTTGAAAACGTCGATACGGTTTACGAGTATTTTTACCAAGTACAAAATACTTTCAGGTCCAACTGACCTAATAGGTCTATTAGGTTTGACCTGGGGCATAAGTTAGATCATAACCGAACCGAGATAACAGCTGATAGCTCATTTAGGCTTAGCCTAGCTGGATTTCATTGCGTTATCTCAAATATGCAGAGCTTCACAATCCTCATATCATTTCTTTTCCTCATCTGTTTTAAATGGGTTATATAAGTGAGACAGAAAATGGTGGGTTTAGCTGGGCATAGTGTTCTAGTCTGTTTTTGAGTCCGGATTTGCGGCCTTAAGCACGTGCTACACGGTTTGAAACCATGGTTTTAAACCAAGTGACCTTGGTAGAAGCGAGCTGCTACACGGTTTCAAACAAGCCCATTTGTTTGATATCTGCCAAGGGCGTTTAAAGTTATGTGAAATTTGGTTTGAAACCACTGTCTACACGGTTTCAAACCACCGGTTTTAAACCATGGTTTCAAACCGTGTAGCACACGCATTAAGGTCTCTGCCCCCTACACCGTCTCATACCATGACCGTACTATGAACGTATCAGGCACGAACGCTCACTGCTATAGAAAGTGACGGTCAGTGACGGACCGGTCTAGTGGGCATAGCCTCATACTTTTCAATGCATAGAATATTTTTTTTGTCCGATACGTTCCTATTACGGTTATGGTGTGCTCCAGTGAGTAGGCAGAGGCCTTTAGAGTGCTATTAGTAGATAAAGAAGCGCATGACATAATGAATTATGGTTTTGATCGAAAATATACTACATACATAACTGACCTGAAGCCATTAAAGCTACACCGTGTAAAGCCTAGTTTTATCTTGTTTATACTATAGACATTATACATTGTAGAACTGTCTTTATGGCTTAGTGAAAGCTAACTGGCACAAACCACGTCCGTAGGGTTCGTTTTGAATGAATTATAAACTGTCAGATATTTTTGTTATAGCCTAGTATTTAAGAATTTTATAAAATAAACATATAAAAATTTGTGACGTCATGTCAGCTCTCCTATTATATAAGAGGCCTTTTAAAATGAAACGCGACGAATAAGACACAAATTGACAACAAGTGAAAAATTAATTGTTTTTATTTAAATACACGATGAGCAGTTTTAACTTTGTCGTAATCACTGTTTAATTACGTACAATATATTTTAATTCACCGACTAAATAAAGATGAAATTACCCTTGAATTATCGCATATTTCAAGTTTCAAATAATGAATCGATTTAAACTGTCCTTGATACTCCACAAAATATTCAAAATAAGTTAAGTTAAGCTTGCGAAGAACCACTTTTCAAATGCTTGAAGTGTTTGGACGCCTGGGACGTGACAATTGACGGACTTACAGACAGAATAATGATGAGGCCTTTTGTGTTTATTGGATTTGTGAGTATTGGCACACAAATAGACGTGGCCCTAGCCAAGACGCATTACGCTAATCTAACGATTTTCAAAATCAAAGAAAACGTATAGTATTGACGTAGCTAACGATCAGCCGCTTATGTCAGTACTGTATGTCATGCTCCCTGGAAACCCCACTGTCTGTTTTGTTATTTATTAAAACATAACGCTGATGTACCCAATAGGTATGTACTGAATTAGTACACACTTTTTTGAATGTACCTCCATATATTGTAGTTCCAGCTGTCACTATACCGGCTCGACTTTTTTGCCAGGCTATGTATAATATTATAAGCAATTGATTGTACATAACAAAAACAATACAATAAAGATAAAAATAGAAGCACAAAAGCGAACTTACCCATTCAAGGTATCTCTTTTACCCTTGAGAAAAGTGAAAAGTACAAAGTCTACCAAGACATAACCCCCTCCCCTGGTTAACCACTACTACCGTTAAAGCCTTACCTGCATATCGGCATATCCACTCGCAAGCATAATCCATTTTACGAGTAACTGTCGGTATTTAGTACTGGACTAATCTACGGGCGAGCAGGGCAGCATTGACGTATTTAAGCTCATCGAAGCGCTGAGCTTTAGCCACAGCCACCACAGCTTTTATTAAACAGTATGCAACTTCCGGAGGATCACACTAATATTAGTGTGATGTGTTGTTAACACTAATAAGATAAATGCGAAAGTTTGTGTTAGTATGTTTATTACTTCTTTACTCTAAAACGGCTGAACGAATTTGTATGAAATATGGAATGGAGATAGTTTAATATTCTGCAACAGTTCTCGTGAGATGATAAAATAAATTATATTTGCTAAAAAATATTTAGGAAGTGAAACTTGGCCAATAATATTTCGTTAAGACGGCAGGATCCAGGCGCTTCGTTGATTAAAAACTACTAGTAGTTGGTGTTTTTTTTAATGTCATTATGTCTCAAAGTATGGGTAGGTAATATCCTAATTTAACTTTTAAATAACTTACTGCACAAGTTTTTACCGTGACTCCACACACAATAGCCAGCTAACGGGATATCGGACACGGCGCTTTCAGCTATGTTATTCTGTTAACACATCGTCGTTCAGTTCTACTCAGTCGATGAATAGCCGGCGAATTTACGTCGTCCGTCAAGGTGGGTAAAATGATATTCATCTGCCTGCACATTCATTTAGTCGCTGGTTTCACAGCTGGTCGTCTGTGAAACCAGCGACTAAATGAATGTGCAGGCAGTTGAATGTCATTTTACCCATCTTGACGGACGACGTAAATTCGCCGGCTATTCATCGACTGAGTAGAACTGAACGACGATGCGTTAACAGAATAACATAGCAGTCCCGGATAGCAGAACCGCATCGTTATTGGGCCAGCATTATCGACTTTGTCGCTAAGGTACTTTCAGCTTTGAATGCAAAGAAAGATAAAGGTATGTTACAATGATCTTTATACTTAAGACATCTTGCATAAGTATACCTAGATATCTTAAGGTAAGAAAGTGATTAACCCACAGATTCACTAGGGGACAAATCTCCCACTACATGACTATACTCGTATGTGTCGCCAGCGACGTCAGGCGTAGTCGCGCAACGTTGCCGGACTTCACTCGATATGTCTGGCAACATCGTCTTCGCTGCCAACACTTGTCGCGCGACATTATTCCCATAATGAATCAGTGGCTTAGGATCTCACTGCTGGACAAAGAACTCCCTTCTAAATCTCCATGAGTTCATATTTGGTACCTCTTTCAACCAATTGCTGAGGACTGCGTCCAAGTCGCCCCTCTATCCCCATCTAGGCCTGCCCCGTCAACGACGCCATTTTGTGGCACCATAATGGCTACACTAGCCCACCATTTCGTGTGCATGCGGCAGATTTAGATTTGGCATATTAGCTCAGCGGGTCATGCAGCACGAGATAAAATTTGATAGGTGCTAGGGAAATGAAATCTATTCCATATTCTAACGTACTTAACGCTTAAGGTTTAAAATTAAATGTTTTAACTTCCCTAGCACCTGTCAAATTTTATCTCGTCCATTCGTGTTAAGCTCGCTGCGATAAACATTTCAACGTCTCGAATTGCGGTTCAATATGTATGTTTTTATCAGCTGGTAGACGTCCACCGCTAGACATAGGTCTCCAGTCTCCAGTCTCCACACAGGATCGTCACAAAAAACGTTTTCCACGTCATTTGATAGGCGTTTAAACCTTCAAAGTTACAGGTAGACAAAGAAAAGTTATGTAACACATAAATCACTCCTTTGCTCTGCTTTTTACTTGGCAGTTGGCAGGTTATCTTGAAATAAATACTGAAATTTAAAAAAAAAAACATGGTAAGAAACGGACCTGGCAGTTTTCCCGTCGCTAAATCGTCGCATGCTCATGAAATACTTCCGTCGATGGCTGGGAGCCAGAGTCAACAAGTTTCCACCGCAAATGCTTGTCACAAGCATGCCAAACGACCCTCAACTTACGTCAACTATGATATTATAGTTGACCAACTATTTATGTTGTTGTGGTTAGTAGAACATGATATTTAGTGAAAATGTACCTACAATTTCAACCAAAATTTAAAAATATAAGTGCTGAACAAAATAAACACTGATAAATATTTAACTTTGTTTCGTATGCTTAGCGTTGATTTCAAAAAAGAAGGAGGTTCTTAATTCTTTTTTTTTAATTTTTATTTTTTTATTTTTTTACCACGATTGTTTTCATTGTCCCAGACGGAAAAGCGATAACATCTTCTATGCGAATACTCGCAAGCAAAAACTAGTAGCTCTGTAAATTGCAAATCTTTTCCATGACCAGCTCCCCGTCTATTATGTAAGATCGAATATCAGTCGCAATAATTATTTGAACGCAAGCTCGAGGTGATTAAGCCCCACGTCCTGCAATCCTTCTTGGCACGTTATGAATTGTCCCTGTCAAAGATAATTTGTGACGTTCTCAATATAAAAGGACCTTATGGAGGCAGGCGGTTACGCCTTTTCTAGAACTGTTACCATAGTAATCGTATAGTTACAAGAATAAGAAGAGCGTAACTGCCTTCCTCCATAAGGTCCCTTTATATTGAGAACGTCACATTTAAACTACACTCCTGGTTCCAGAAACTGTCAAAAGTACCAATTAATTTTCAACATGGCTGCTCGCTTATTGCTTGGCAGGGAGCCAACAGTTACGTACGCGTTAATATTTTAAAGATGGCAAAAGCATTATGTCCTTTTTAATTTTGATTTCATGCTTTAGGCGTGTTGACTTTAATTTTACTTACTAGATTTTGCTGGCGATTTGGTCAACGGCGCGGCGCGACCACGACTGTGGGCCGCGGCGAGCGAGTTCTATCTTCATTGCGCGGTCGAGACGCTCTCCACACAACGATTAACTGTCATTACACGCAATGTATTACTCACTCACCGCGCCGCTAGTCGCGCAAAGTCGTGGCCAGGCCCTAAGAAGTTATTTATCGTGTTTCCATCTAGTACTTTATATGTCAACGCTTGGACTTGATCACCGGATTCCATGAAATCGATGGCTTGTATCCATGTCATCCCAGTTGAACGTTTTTTTCTGATTTCCTTTGTTTTCACATATTCTACTGTAGAAATTCCGTTCCGTGGAGGGTATTTTGGCAATTAAGTTCAATATTATCCGATTTTAAATGTTTTTTAAATAGGGCTAGCATCTACTTTCCTAGCATTGTGTTTATAATGATATTGTGTAAAGCCAGTTTACTAGCGTAAGTAGTATTCTGGCTGGAAACACTAGTCTCGTGTAATCCAGGCATTATGGAGGAAAGTTTGGGATTGTTGGTGGGTGTTTGACAAAACAAACGGGTTTAGCGTGTCTTTGTAGACTCAAGTTTACGTGGTCTCAACGAACTCAACTTGAGGCTAAACTATACTATACTGTAAAATGAATAACATTTAGCATACAATATGATTGTGACATAGAAGCAATATGGGCTATATTAAAGTTTTAGAAAGGCCGGTACTTCTATTTCTTTACCCAACTGAACGTCGTTTCGTTTTTAAACCAATCGCGTCACTGGTAGATCACGTGACTCTTCGTATCACGTGATCTACCAGTGACGCGATTGGTTTAAAAACTAAACGAATAGAAACGCTAGTTAGCGTAATGCATCTTAGCTAAGGGCCCTGAAAAGCGTAATGCACCTTAGCTATATGCTCCTAGTCTCATGACAAACCTAATTTCTACTCACTAAACTTGGAATAACTCATTTAACATGTAACATAAGTAAAATCATACCAAGATACCCAATTACACCATTTCTATACATCATTAAAACTTATTCGCAAGGTAAGGTTACGACTCTCGGAATAATATACTTACTTACATGGAATAGCGTATTTACTAACTTTTACGTATAGCCGAGAAACGACAGACAACCTAAATAAATATCTAAATTTGATCAGCAATGTCATATTGTGCTGCTTTAAAATCAATTGGTAAGCCATATAGTTAAATATATTTACTGCATTTTTTGAGACACTTTTAATAAAATTTCGGTTAGCTAAAGCACAGAGCATAAATCCTAATAAATATAAGAAATACACGACAAAGTCGACGGAGCTCCGCTGAGCGGAGCTCCGATTTCACACAACTCTAACCTAACCTAACCTGTCAAATTGAAATTTACATAATTTCGTAAATATGATATTTTTGATAATTACTTAAATTTTACTGCTTTTTGTTAATTACTTAAATTTTACAGTTGTATAATCTTGCTGACCATTAATAAATTTGCGGATCAAATTATTATTACGTATTGAGATAATTTTATTTACCGTGAAATCAAAGAGTTTCCGCGGAAATTAGATAGCCAGATAAAGATAAACCAGAGGACAATTTCATACCAAATTATCTAGTCTCATACTAAGCTCAAGACTCTAATAGCAATAAACAACTTATGCACGGACGGAGTCACGGGCAAAAGCTTACATAAACATAAAATTTCCTTTAGAAAGTTTCCCATTTATTACATGGTAAATAATTTCAGCCTTTATTGAACTTTCTGAACAAAGAAGGCTTATCACGATCCTGATATGAGTTCATCTTATCTCATTGTTCAAGACCTCTACAGAAGCCGTTGTATAAAGTGTCAACACCTGACAAAGAAGCAATTTTTTGCTGTATATTAATGAAACATTCACATTGATTTGTTCCGCTTTGTTTTCTTAAATTACAGTGGTCATATAAGATTAAGGGTCCGTTCACACAGACGGGCTCCGGAAAGAAGAGCACATTTTTATCACGTTGGAAACAGAGTTTTAAGTAATTGTAATAAGGTTTATTTTTGCATGTGCACTTCTTTTGTCATTAAGAATGCTTGCACAGTTTTTGCACATGCAAAAATAAACCTTATTACAATGACTCAAAACTCTGTTTCCAACGTGATAAAAATCTGCTCTTCTCTCCGAGCCGTTCTGTGTGAACGTACAGTCACCACACGGGATTGTTGAGCCACCATAGAACCCTGTCATAATGACAACGTCAAGTCACTCAAAAGAAATTACGTCAAAATTTTCCGTCGACTTTCTGTGAGAGGGTTCTATAGTGGCTCAACAATCCCGTGCGGTGACTGTACCCTAAGCGTGTCTAACCGGAACGCTGAAGAATAATATTATGATAATTAAAATATGAATACAAATATATATCCACAAAAGTAATCATTTCTAGGGAGCCCAAAAAAAATTGACTCTTTTGAAGCACCGGAAAAGACAGCGCTATATCAGTCAGATATCTCTGTTCTTCTCTGCCTGAAACTGTGTTTTACTGGGGTCTACCCTTGGATCATCGTCACTCATTTCATAGAATGTTATTACTTCGCCGAATTTTCCATTTCTTGACAGGCATTTCCAGTATTTCCACGTGCACGAGTTATAATTTTTGCTAAAGATAACCTGAAAACAATATGATTTCAGCAGAAATTAGCTTTCGATGAAATAAAATTCGTTGAAACGACACATTCGATGAAATGAGTGCCTGCAAAACAAGGGGACACGATTTTCTGGTTTTACAACGTTTCACAACGTCCTCTAAAGCGGTAATCTGAAGTCTTATAACTTGTCCAATTCCAGCTAATTAAAAAGACAAAGCCATAGCAGCATAGCTCTCTCTTTTTTGCTGGCTGGTTTTTAGCAGGCTTGAAGGCCTCGTAATACGGCCCCTGGATTGCACTCGGGCTCACGAAGTTATGCTTTTGACCTCTCCAGCGATGTCACGGTTCAAAGAGGTTTATTTATTAGTTTCTTTTGTCATCTGTTGCTTTGCCTGTTGCTAATTCGGTTGTTGCTTCCGCTTGTGTTCTTACGACCGCACTCAGAGAAGTCAATTAACTTTTAAGTTAGATTAAAGTTGCTGCTGCAGCAACTTTAATCTAACTTAATAATTAATTGACGTCTCTGAGTGCGGCAGTGAGAGATAGATTAAACCGTGTAGTTTCAAAAAACTAGATGGGTGATTCTACAAGCGTTTCAACCGCCGCCAGTCCCTTGATCGCATTAAAGTCGAAATTTCTGTAGCTTTGGATGCCATTTTCGGTGCTTATTTTTTACATTCAAATTCAAAATATTTTATTGCATTCACGTAGTGATATAGTTCTTAAGTCAGGGCACTCTATAGAATAACCAAAAATAGCATCCAAAGCTACAGAAATTTCAACTCTAATGCGATCAAGGGACTGACAGCGGTTGAAACGCTCGTGGAATCACCCATCTAGATCTTTCAAACTACGCAACGGATTTTAATGCGGTTTTCACCATGAGTTAAATAATTTTTCACGGTAGGTTTACGTATATAATAGTACCCGGAGCGAAGCGAGTGCGGGTCGCTAGTTCTTTACAAAATGTAATTATTTGAAAAATACAAAATCAAAATTGTTTTTGGTTGATATACAATGCGATAGCTTATAACGCTCTCTTATGCGGGTTTAGACGACTCCCTCCGTCGCAGAATATCATATTCGCAAAACATGATATTCGCAAAACATGATATTCTCAAAACATGATATTCTCAAAACACGATATTCTCAGAACACCCATGTTCGCAACCGGTAAATTTATTAGTCGCATTTTGCCCGTTCCAAAAATCTAATTTGACAGAGTCGACGGAGCTCCGTCATGCGGAGCTCCTATTCCTTGATTATTTTGGCCCTCCGGGCCTGATATAAAAACTAACCTAACTTAACCTACCTACGACTGTGATATTACCCATTTGCCCATTCCAAAAATCTAATTTGACAGGGTTTAATTTAATACAACACTTATCGTGTTTTGCGAATATCATGTTTTGCGAATATTATATTCAGCGACCGTCCGTTTTAGCACTCTTGTAAGCCTTAAGACTGAAGACCATCTACGAGTTTTCGGTTTCTGCACAATGGAACTTCATAATTATACAACAGGTTCATACCTTATTTCTACATGACGTAACATACAAGTTAATTGGGCCGAAATTCTTCGCCCGTCCGTCCGTTTGAACGCTGTTAATTTGGCGAATTCCGAACTTCGATATTAACAGTTGAAAAATTCAGGCTTCCGTTTGTAACGGACCATTGTGTCCGGATTCTCTAGTAAGAGTCCATTGATTAAAAACGTTTTTTTTTAAAGGAGTATATTTTTTTAAACCGTCGTAGCCTAATGGTTTGACCTGCCGACTCTTAAGCAGAGGGTCGTGGGTTCGAACCCGGGTTCGCACCTCTAAGTTTTTCGGAATTTATGTGCGAAATATAATTTGTAAAACCATGAGCTTTTCGGTGAAGGAAAACATCGTGAGGAAACCTGCACACACCTGCAAAGCAATTTGACGGTGTGTGCGAAGTTCCCAATCCGCACTGGGCCCGCGTGGGAACTATAGCCCGAACCCTCTCATTGTGAGTGGAGGCCTGTGCCCAGCAGTGGGACGTATATAGGCTGGATTATTATTATTATTATTTTTTTTTTTTTTTGTAAATTAGACCTTATGAATAAAATAATCCTTATCCTGATCCTTACTAATATTATAACACCCTTACTATTATTAACACTCGATTAACACATAGGCTACTTTTCATCCCGCAAAATTTAAAAGTTCCCGAGGGAGCTGCGATAAACGACTTCTACGCGGACGAAGTCGCGGGCAGAAGCTATAAATAATTAAACCAGGGGACAATTTCACTTTTGGCCCATTCGACAGCTTATTAAGAACCCATAAATTAATTTCGCCTCTTCCAAAGAAAACGTAACGATGATAAATTTCCTGTTATCAAAACATAATGCTTTAATTAAACCCGCGTTAAACTTAACAAATATAATTAGTTTTTATTCGGACATCGCGATGAAACGGCCCGTTGCTGTTAATTTCAATTTGTATGCAAATTATTGTCGAGCCATTTTTAGTAAGTCACGGGAGGACGAAGTGAGACTTGTTACGCATAAATAAAAGCGTTTTTTTTTTGCTGTCATATAAAATGTTGCCGTTACAGTTAGTTAAACGTTACTCAAACGTTTATTTGCAATATGTTAGTTAACAGATATTAGGCTAACTTAAGTTAATACAGAAACGATAACTTAATTACGGAGCGTGTTGGGCACTTAGGTATATAAAAAAGTAAATACGTACAAATCACCTTTCTAACAAAAAAATTAATCCAAATCGGTCCATCCGTTTAGGAGCTACGATGCCACCGACAAATACACAGCTACACACGTCAAACTTATAACACCCCTCTTTTTTGAGTCGGGGGTTATAAATAATGCTTTTTTTAGCCCATGTGCGCACCGTTACGGCCTGGCCACGACTTTGAGCGGCGGCGGCGGCGAGAGAATTCTTTCTTCATTGCACGGTCGAGACGCTCAACTCACAACGGTTCATTGGTATTACACGCAATGTATTAGGAAATCGCTTGCCGCGCCGCCGCTTGCGCGAAGTCATGGCCAGGCCCTGGAGACTTCGCAGTGGGTGTCATGCCCCAGTGGTGAGGCACACCCGGTTGTTTAGAGCCGTTACGCACTGTCGACTGGTCGCCGGCGACTCAGTCGACATAGTGGGTAATGGTCGCAGGCCGCAGCATCTGGCTAGTTGAATGTGCGTCGCCACTGGCTAAGTCGCTCTGGCGACGGCGACCAAGTGCGTAAACACCTATATAAACTATAGAAAGTCACAGTCGCCGTCGACCGAGTCGCCGACTAGTCGACAGTGCGTAACGGCTCTTAGCTTGGCAGGCTGAGTCGAAGCTGAATTAATCATCTAAGACTAAGGAACAATAACTCGTGCTGAACACACAATATATTTGCCCTTACCGGAGATCGAACCCGGGACCGCTTGCTTCGTAGGCAGGGTCACTACCTTCTAGGCTAACTACGTCATGTGACTTACCTTTCTAGAACGTCAAGTATTAATATTCTACTTTACATTATAAATAAATAAATAAATAAAATTATATATGAAAGTTTGGATGGATGGATGTTTGTTAATCAATCACGCCAGAACGGCTAAACGGATCTGAATAAAATTTCGCACAGAGATAGATTATGGTCTCAAAAAAAACATAGGCTATTTTTATCCCGAAAACAGACAGTTCCCGAGGGAGCAGCGATAAACTACTTCTACGCGGACGGAGTCGCGGGAAAAAGCTATAAGTTAGGTCATAAAAGCAGTAAATAAACATAAGTAAGTTCATATAATGATGATTGCGGCAATATTTCCATCGAATAACGGAAGCGAGACCTATTAATGTACATTTCCGCTATAAGCGTTCATTTTCCAGTAGATTTACTTGTTGACGCTGGCCCCTTGCCAGGGGGAATATTCTCTATCGATATAGTTAGTTTGACATCAAATGTCAAAGCAGAAAAGCGCGTGCTACACGGTTTTAAACAACATGTCCTTTTAACGCCCTTGGCAGACATGCGTGCGCTTCAAACAAATGGGCTTGTTTGAAACCGTGTAGCAGCTCGCTTCTACCAAGCTCACCTTGGTTTAAAACCGTGGTTAACAACCATGTCAGCCGAAAGACGTCCACTGCTGGACACAGGCCTTCCCCAAGGATCTCCACGACGACCGGTTTTGTGCTACCTCGCATCCATCATCGGCTTCCCGCGATCTTCACCAGATCGTCGGTCCAACTTGTGGAAGGCCTGCCAACACTTCACTTTCCAGTCCGCGGCCGCCAATCTAGAACCTTTCCGCCCCAACGGCCATCGGTATCTTATGTGCCTATACTCCTACCTACCTCGCGCACCGTTCAGCTACCTCGCACACCTCTAGTAGCGTAACAGACGTAAATGGCTTCTTCTATAGTAACCTATAGCTATGAGTAAGTAATAACACCAAAGACCATAAACGAGAATGTTTATTTTCTATAACAATCTCGATTTCGATACGCTACTTAGATCGAGCGATACAATATTTCCAGCTGGATTCAAAAGGCTTATTGAAAGTGTTAATTTTAATAGGTACCTATTTTCGGAATGTCATCAATATTACTAACAACAGTGCTAATTGCTAAACTTGTAAAAGAGCGTCCTTGAGAGCATTCTTACCCGAGCATTTGTAAACGAGCAATAATTTCAATAACTTGTAAGCTTTGTACGCTCGGCTCAACGTCCACACCACTCGAATATTCGATGCCGGATGCTCCTTACACGTGAATGCTCTCAGTAGGGACCTAGGGACGCTCTTTTAGGCAACAAGATATCCAGAGAACTGAACGTAGACCCGCCGACTTTGAACTCGTTAGCACTCGTTAGCGTCTCAATATATACGATGACTGTGCAAAAAAGTACAATCCCAAAAAAAAAGGTTGCACCTTTTTTACCCTACTACGGCGAAGCAAAAAGGAGGGTTATGATTTCAGCTGCCTAAGTTCGTTCACAGTGTGAATATAGCTAAAGCAGTGAAGAAACTACGAACAAACGTTCGAAACGTCGCACTCACACAGACGCACGTCTCAACTAGCGAGGTACGGACAGGGGGCAGGAATGCTCACAAACCGTACAGTAATATTACTTAAGTAGCCTATTAATAAACAAAAACACAGTATGTCTACGCGCCTTCCACTACGGTGCCACATGAAACTGTTACTTAATGAAATGATTTCGAAAAGGTATGAAATGAAAAATGAAAAAAAAACAATTATAATGAAAATACAGACATGGAAATAGCAAGTGATGACAATTTCTACTGCTGTTGCCTACCACAAATAAACAAAATACAAACAAAAGCAACACCCGCACTCGTGAAAATGTGAATCAAATTTTGTAATACAAAACTCCTCGGCTCCAAACCATACATTTACCTTTCCAACTCCAATTTTTAACAAATTAGAGAACTTCCAACCGCTACGGTTCAATCATGATTTACCTGACCTTGAAATGGGGTACGCGGGGAATAATGGAAAAGGAAGAAGTCATTTAAGTGCAAAACATTTTTACCTTTTATTTAACTTCACATTTATATGTATGTATGTCCGCTCCAAAACCCAAATAGCTGATGTAGCCCAAGCAGCTGCAAAGCTCAAATGGGAATGGGTTGGAGACCTGGCGCATGCCGGAGGAATTCTGGGCTAAAGTGTGCACCAAATGGGTCTCACTCAATAGAATCCGGCGTCGCGGCAGACCACGGCGACGTTGGCGAGATGAGCTTGACGCGTTTGACCAAGACTGGGGGAACACTGCCCAAGATAGGGTTACGTGGAAGAAAAGGAGGCTTTTGCCCAGCAGTGGGACATTGCAGGCTGTTAAGTTCAAATATAGCAGCCAAGGTTTGAACCACTTCCCGACTGAAAACTGAGATTTGGTATACCTACGTCATCTATGATCTGATAATCCAGGATGCACGTTTTTGCGGATAAGTGGCAAATATATCTACGCAATAGTTATTTGTTATGCACGGCTGCGAAGATTTTATTTGGCGTGAGAGCCAGTATTTTGAATCCCGAGTCAGCGAAGGATTTTAAAATTGAACCACGAGCGCAGCGAGTGGTTCAAACATGGAATCCTGAGGGATTCAAGGCCTCGAGACCTGAATAACTTTTCTGTTGTGCGAAACACACAATTTTTTACCTCACCGTAGCGAGGGAAACAATTGGTGTTGGAAAAATAATAACAAGAGCGCCAGTTGTCACCGTGCTCGCGTAGCGCTCCCTCCGCGCGCAACACCAGCATTACTTTCCACGCTAGCGGTTAAAGTGGACTTTTGCACGCAGATTTTGTGCGCCAAAGAAGGCCTTTTTGAGCTGAAGAATAGATTTATTTTTAAGTTTAAGATTGTGAGTGCTTTTGTATATACTGTAAACTCATTGTGTCCTGAATAAATACATAAATAATGAAGTCGAAAGAGGACAACAAGATCTACCCTTTGCTTAACGTACCTACGCCCACCGAGTCTCGTTAGATTTGTCTTAATAATGATGATTGTGAAAATAATTAATTGAAAAAACTGGTCAAGTGCGAGTCGGAGTCGCACACCGAGGGTCCCGTATTTAAGTCCGTACTTCATAAAATACCTTTTATGTACTAAATACTTACGAGTAGTATGCAATAAACACAGATTTTTTAAAGTTTTTTTAGTTATTTCTCAAAAACCGTAAAATATAAATAATTAGCTATACGTAAGGAATTTTTCAGATTTTTAGTTCATAAACTTCGGAGATAAGGGGGTAATTTTTTGTACATTTTTGGCTATAAATAAAAACGTACCTATGTTATATAAAAATATAAACGAAATTGTTTTGAAATTTGCAGAATAAGCCCTTTCATATGAAAGGTGCCACTTGCTATAATAAATTCACTTTCATTTTTCAACCCCCCATTCTAGACCCCTTTTCAATTATTTATAAAATTAATTACATGTTTTGACTAAAAACAGATGCGGGCAAGCAAGTTATACAACTAGGTACTTATGCCAAATTTCAAGTTGATAGCTTGTGTAGTTGCTGAGAAAAACTGCTGTGAGATACGGACGGACGGGCAGACAGACAACGATCTCACCATAAGGGTTCCATTATTGTACGGAACCCTTAAAAGAGCCTTTTGGAAAAAGCATGTAACAGACGCCCTTATTTTTTCTCACTGCTGGCGAAAGGCCTCTCCCATCCCATTAATTTCCATGAGTTCCTATTTAAAGCCTTTACCCAGATGCACTTTTACTATTTTTATTAATTATTTTATCATTTGTGCTCCTCCAATCGAAAAGGCCCTTACGCTGTTATAGTTTTCATTTCCTTGTCACCAGTATAACAGCCGTGATAAAAAAAGGCGTAACCACCTGCCGCGATGTCTCTTTCAATTTGGACGACCACGTTTAACTACGCGGCTATAGCCTAGGTGGTAGTGACCCTGACTGCTAAGCTCGCGGTCCTGAATTCTATTTCAAGTAAGGCAAATATTTTGTATAATGAATGACCGCGAGTATGTTCTTGAGTCTTCGATTTTTCTATGTACTTTAGTGTGTATTTCTCTATACAGGTGAAATTAAATGATCTGAATCAACTAAATTTAGCTCTTTTAATGATAACCTATCGTTTCCTATTAGTACAGTAACATATTTAAATTTAACGTTTTTTTTTTAATCTAACTATGTACTTTCAGTTATCTACTACGAGCATGGTCACTCTACATTAATGTAGTACTTAGGGAATGTAATAAATTTTATCTTGACTTTGTTAAATCGTCATCATCATCATCAGCCGCAAGACGTCCACTGCTTTACAAAGGCCTTCCCCAAGGTTTTCCACAACGATGAAATAAATAAGACTTTTTGTTTGCCATTACGATACCATTATCATCTATTTTAAAGAGGTTTTATCTTGGTCAAATGTTTATTTTAGGGTGACCATTAAAAAAGCGACTACATGTTTGTATTTACTTTCAATAATAAATCAAAAAACGTTAATGTTTCACGTAAATATGGTCGTACAGGGTTAGTAATTCATCACGGAATTAGATAAACTCGATTCTGATTACGTCTCTCATTTCACTTTGTATAAGTATATTTTGATGTGTCTCATTTCAGCCTGTATATATTTCTCGTTATCTAGTAGTCATAAGCGTGTGCTACACGGTTTTAATCCATGGTTTTAAACCAAGCTCACCTTGGTAGAAGTGAGTTGCTACACGGTTTCAAACAAGCTTATTTGTTTGAAGCGCACGCCTGTCTGCCAAGGGCGTTTAAAGGTCAAATTTAGTTTAAAACCACTGTCTATACGGTTTTAAACCGCCTGTTTTAAACTGTGGTTAAGCTTAGAGCTTAGCTTAAATAAATAATAAAAAAAGGTCAATTCGTGTTAGAAAATTGCATAACGGACATGCGTCAACTCTAACTTGTAACCATCTGGGGAACCTTAACAGTAACATATCAATCTTGATTTAACCGACCTTGTGGGGTGACGTGGGGAACAATGGAAAAAGGGAAACAAGGCCACGGTAGAACGAGGGGAATATTTTAAGGGTTATTAGTTACTAGCTTCTGCCCGCGACTCCGTCCGCGTAGAAGTCGTTTATCGCTGCTCCCTCGGAAACTTAAAAATTTTCCAGGAAGTATATATAGCCTATGATATAATCGAGGGTATAAGCTATCTCCATTCCAAATTTCACCCAAATCTGTCCAGCCGTTGCAGCGTGAAAGAGTAACACACACACACACACACACGCACACACATAAACTTTCGCATTTATAATATTAGTTAGGATAATATTCTTTCGAAAACTCATCTACCACTTTAATTTAGTCAATGTACCGAGTAATATGCCGAAGTTACTCCAAATCAGAAAGTCGGTCAAGTGCGAGTCGGACTCGCGCACCGAGGGTTCCGCACAAACTTGTAGGTATATAAATAGTTCGTAAATCACGGGAATACAATAGAAACAAATTCCAGTATAAACTGATACGCACTCAGTATGCATTCTCTTACTATCAGTATACTTCTTAGTATCAATTTACTCTGGCCTTTATTTTTTATGTGATGTAACTACAAATTAACAGTTTTCGGATTTTTTCCTTTACTTATGCTATAAGACATTGCTTCTTGCCAAATTTCATGATTCTAACTCAACGGGAAGTACCCTATAGGTTTTGATTCCCTTGAGATTGCCTTGAATATGCGGCATAAACGGCCGTATCTTTTGATTGCGTTGACTTAGAAGTCTGATTTTTTTACAGCGCTAAGGGATTGCAGGCTTGAGTATTTAATATGAATTTCAACTTGATAACTTTACGCGATCTTGAGAAAAAGGGTCTTGACAGACACACAGACAGACGTAAATACAACAAAGTGATCCTATATAAGGGTTCCTTTTTTCCATTTGGGGTACGGAACCCTAAAAATACGGTGTATAGAAGAGTGGGTTCTTATGGCACAGGTATAATAAAATAAAATAATAAAATATCACGGGACAATCTCACACAAATTGACCTAGTCCCAAACTAAGCTCTAGGCTTGTACTATGGGTACTAGACAACGATAAACATTCTTATATAGAGAAATATATACATAAATACATAGAAAACATCCATGACTCAGAAACAAATACTCGCGCTCATCACACAACTATTTGTCCATACCGGGATTCGAACCCGGGACCGCTAGCTTCGTAGGCAGGGTCACTACCAACTAGGCTAACCGCGTCGTCGTATATTTATTTAAAAGTAGATCTCGACCTTAGATTAAAGCAAACACAAATATAGACATTACTGTTTTTATTAGTTATTCGGCGCTTACGTATAGTTTGCACTAAAAAGAAATATCTACACTGTGTCGAATTCAAAAAACTAATTAACAAATTATATATTATATAGGTACCTACTTAAATTTGTTACCATTTTAATTCCTTCTTACCCGACAGCGTGAAGCAAAAGGAAGGGTAATGTGGTTAACAGTCTATGTATATATGTGTGTGTGTGTGTGTATTCGACCCCATAATAGGCGAAGTCCATAGTTTCTTTCTAGCAAAGGGTCGCCGTCATCGAAATCGATGAGGAGGACTATATACAGGGTGTTTTTTTATTCGTCTTAAACATTTTGGGGGTTAAATCAGTAAGTCATACTGATCAACTTTCACTATGGGACCAACCCGAAATCGCGAAAAAAAAATTGACCATCCCATACATTTTGGCTAGTCAGCTGACGATGTTTTGTATGGGAGGGTGAAATTTTTTTTCGCGATTTCGGGGTTGGTCCCATAGTGAAAGTTGGTCAGTATGACTTACTGATTTAACCCCCAAAATGTTTAAGACGAATAAAAAAACACCCAGTATATGTGTGTATGTATGTGACCAAAAATCGGATCTTCCACTCTAGCTCCTTAACCGATTCGTCAAACTATTATTTAAAACTAATAAGGGTGCGTCATACGTAGTCGGGTTTTAAATAAATAAATAAATAAATATCAGGGGACAATCTCACACAAATTGACGTAGTCCCAAACTAAGCTCTAGGCTTGTACTATGAGTACTAGACAACGATAAACATACTTATATAGAGAAATACATACTTAAATATATAGAAAACATCCATGACTCAGGAACAAATACTCGCGCTCATCACACAAATATTTGTCCATACCGGGATTCGAACCCAGGACCGCTAGCTTCGTAGGCAGGGTCACTACCAACTAGGCTAACTGCGTCGTCTGCGTTTAGTTTCTGAGGTAAGGTTAAGGTTATTAACCCCCGACGCAAAAGGGGTGTTATAAGTTTAACGTGTCTGTCTGTGTATCTGTCTGTGGTATCATAGCTCCCAAACGGATGAACCGATTTTCATTTAGTTTTTTTTTTGTGTCATAGATAATTTTATCCCGAGTGTTCTTAGCCATGTTTCATGAAAATCAGTTCAGCCGTTTGAAGATCATCAGCTCTTTTCTAGTTGATGAGGGGATCTCATTTTTTAATTCTTGAAATCTTCTAGTGAAAATGTACGTCCTTGGAGTCCGTTAAAGGTTTTGCTCATTGCTCAGAGGGTTTTTAGGCGCTGATATCGGGGGTTTTTAACTCGGTTAGATTATTTTCATCTCAAATGTCGTGTTACATGTTACATTACAATTAAAATTGTCACACCATTGACATTTTTAAAAATCTTTTTACAAAAACTTCATATCTATGGAGAAAACAATATCTATACAATCTAGGTCATAAATATGTGAACACGTTTAGTACCTTCACTTTAATCGCTGTGACATTCATATATGTCAGTTTAAACATGACGTTAAATAGACAAGGTACTAAAATGTACACCTAATGACCTTGCTGTACCTAACCTTGGAGCCGTGAAAACAGTAATGAGTTTTAAAAGTTCTACCATTAGCGGGCTTTCGATACTACCAAGATTCCCGCCTACGAACTTTTACAAAAACGTTTGCAAAAGAACCTCTCACAATTAAGGTTCCGCACAAAATATTATTTCTACCTGCCTAGAAGTCGTTAATCACTTCCTTCTAGAACTATGCATTTTCTAAGATAAAAGTATCATGTGTTAATCTATGATTTAGACTATCTGTGTGCCGAATCTCTTCCGATTCTGTTCAGCTGTTTAGGCATGATGGAAACACAAACATCCAAACGTCCATACAAAATTTCACATTTATAATATTAAGCGACCCGCCCTCGCTTCGCTCCGGGTTCTATTTTATACATAAACCGATGGTGAAAACCGCATTAAAATCCGTTGCGTAGTTTAAAACTGGAGTTTTCTATTTGGGTAGGTATTTAGCGTCATAGAAGCGTATATATATTTTGAGCATCTTGGAACCGTATCTAAATTTATGCTTTTGACTGTAAATAAAAGCGGGATTCGAACACGCGATCCGCACGGCAGGCACGTTGCACTTTGGCCCAACGAGTCAGGCAATTCTATTTCGCTACGGAACCCTAAAAAAGTCCAATTTGTAATTTAGCGTTTGCATAATTTTCAAATTGTGTCCCGCGTTTCATTTGAAGTGCGCAGTAAAGACAAATTAAATGTGATATAAACCGATTAGGCACGATATTGGATATTTTGATCAAGTTACCTATTAAATGGAGAACTTTCAGCTTTTGCCCGCGTCGTTAATCGCTGTTCCTTCGGGAACTATATAAAATACGGGGATAAAAAGTATTCTACGTGTTAATCCAGGTAATAAACTATCTATGTGCCAAATTTCATCCACATCAGTTCAGCCGTTTTTGCGTGATTGAGTAACAAACATCCAGACATCTAAAGATCGAAACATACAAACTTTCTCAGCTATATCTACCTATATAATATATATATATATATATATGAATGAACCCCTATGTCCCCTGGTCACGGCATCACGCGTGAACGGCTGGACCGATTTCGCTAATTATTTTTTTGCTGTGTTTGTTATCGTCAGGAGAAGGTTCTTTAAGGGGGGGAAATTAGAGCGAAGCGAGGGCGGGTCGCTAGTTTGCAATAATATTAGGATAAGTAGTTTTTACCCGTGACCACGCCCATGTAGAACTCATTTTTATCGTTTTTTTATTCCCTTAAGAACTGTCTAGTTTTCAGGAATTCAAAGTAAGATAAAAGTAATAAATTGCTCCTTTGGTACACCCAAAGAAGTCATTTATTTTTATATGGGGAGTATTGAAACGTATATTAATTTAACATATGTCGATTTGTTCCTCTTAACCTCTAGATTACAGTGGTTATATTAGATTAACCGTGTCTAACTGGAACGCTGAAAAATACAACATTTAAAATATGAATACAAATAATTAATAAACGTAACAGTTTCTAGTTGGCTCAGAAAAAATTGTCGAAAAAAAGAAACACAATTATACGTTATATTAGTAAGGATAAGATTATGGAGATGCATTTAAAAATAACTAATAATTTAAAAAAAACTACCACGTGATTGGAACGAATATTTTTTTATTATTTCGTAAACCTAAAAAACTAACTTAAAACACTGTCCTATTTATTAACGAGCTAAAATACAATTTTCAAAAATGTCAACGCACAATTCCATATGCTGTTTGAGTGTTTAGTAGTGTATATGTTCCAGTACGATTTTAACTAGAACATTAAATAAAACGCCAACAAAAACAGCATTAGAGTAAATTCTCAAACAATTTGAAACTTCAGTCGTCGGAAATGGTCCCAACTAATTAAAACGCGAACCGAGCGAGGTTTACAACATGTCGTACGTATATGAAATAATAACAATTATAACATGAAACAAGAACGCTTGCGAGTTTTAATTATTTTTAGTGGATTCTGGGTTTAACTTCTCATAGTTTTAGTGTATTAATAGTCAACATCAAAAGTAAATAGATACCTACTCACTTTTGTACTTAATCGCTTTAACATATTTGAAAATCTTGTTTGACATTGCTAACGTGGCTGTACAGCGACAAGGTACAATAGTGTGTATCTACTTTTGATGTTGACCGTACAACTAACTACTAAATTGTCTCTTATTCTCTTTTTTCTAAGGTTCGCTGGAAGAGATCTACATGCTTTGTTAAGTCTTAGTTACTTAGGGCCACTTGTGGAAAAAAGTTAGACCGAGTTTTAGTAAAAGCCGTGGTAGCCTAATGGATTGACCTGCCGAGTCTTAAGCTAAGTTTTTCGGAATTGATGTGCGAAATATAATTTGTATTTACCATGAGCTTTTCGGTGAAGGAAAACATCGTGAGGAAACCTGCACACACCTGCAAAGCAATTTGACGGTGTGTGCAAAGTTCCCAATCCGCACTGGGCCCGCGTGGCAACTATAGCCCAAACCCTTCCATTGTGAGTGGAGGCCTGTGCCCAGCAGTGGGACGTATATAGGCTGGATTATAGAGGTTTAGCCTTAAATCTGGATGTAAGGCTAATCCTACTAATATTATAAATGCGAAATATTGTGTGTGTGTTAGTTTGTTACTCTTTCACGCTGCAATGGCTGGAAATTTGGCATGGAAACAGCTTATACCCTGGATTAACATATAGAATACTTTTTATCCAGGAAAATTTGGTAGTACCCAAGGGAAAACTGATAAACGACTTCTACGCGGACGAAGTCGCGGGCAAAAGCTTTACTTCCATACATTTCGGCACAATTAAATTGAGCTTTAGTCTAAATCTAGATTTATATTTTCCTGCAAGTGGCCTTCATATTTTTTGCCGTCAGAGATGTCAGATTATAATACCCATGTCTCTAAAATTTAATTTAAAAAATTGATGTTGTTCTTAAGATCTAATTTTGGGCGTAATTTTCACTTAATAAAAATCTTTTTTGAAGATTTTAACAACACCGCAAAACTAAATCGTTTAAATGTTTTATTAAGTCGCTCAAAGTTTTCAGCGCATCGCCGGCTGCGCTCGCGCTCCGTCAGTTTGCTGACTTTAATAAAATCGGATTAGATACGACGGGAGAAAGCTGGTTTATTTTGCGAATTAAAAGTACTGGGAAAAATGGTAACATCGCCGTTTCGAGTTCTTGCTTGATTTTATCCTAGTACCAGGTTGGTAACGTTACTAGATATTACATTAAATAACTTACTTATAAATTTTAATGTTATTTAGTACAGTAATTTTATTATAATGTTAACTTACTAATGTTAATTTTACCGTTAATTTTAACAATGGCCCGAGGCTTGTTAATTTCTAGATGATAACATAATAAATAACGTTACTTAACAATAATTTAATAAAGATTTAACTACACCAACACCGCAAATAAACCCAATGAAAAAAAAAAAAAAAATTCGAAAAACTGAATAAACAAAAAAAAAACACATAATTATCGAACCTGCTCACAAAATGTCACGAGAATCGGTTGAGAAATGCGACCTGTAGAGAACAGCCGGACATACGAAAGCATTTTTACCCGAGCTGAAATGGAGACGCTTCGCTCGCTCGGTCAATATAAAGGGACCTTATGGACGAAGGCAGTTAAGCTCTTCTTGTTCGACCTTATATTCAGGTAACTCACTAAATTAGGTATTGTTATGTTAGTATAATCTACTGTAATGTGTATTGTTAACTATTTTTTCTGTGTATTTTTGCACCAAAACATTAGATATAGGTTATGATCAAGTTGTGACGTCTGTTTTTGCTTGTTTTTTCTTGCTTAGGGAGGCTAAGGGACTCTTGCCCATACTGCCAAATAAGGCGGGGCAT
The DNA here is from genome assembly GCA_963241965.1 of Tortrix viridana. Lineage (NCBI taxonomy): Eukaryota > Metazoa > Arthropoda > Insecta > Lepidoptera > Tortricidae > Tortrix > Tortrix viridana. The sequence goes on along the minus strand of OY725201.1, from coordinate 3,333,913 downwards.
GAAAGGTAGCGTGTGATTTTTGATTTTTAATTTTTTTATGTTCGTTTCCCTTTATTATTGTTTCGTTTTCCTCCTTCTTGTTTTGTAATTTATGTTTTATGTATCTGTCAAAATTATGTGTGTGTAACCTTCCGTGGTTTCACCTGATGGTTCCAACGGAAGACCAGCGCCGACTTTAATGCCGGCATTACGCTGAGTTGGGACCATTTCGTGACTACATTCTTACTGTGTGTATTTTTTTGTCCTTTGCTGATATTGGTCACGAATAAATGTTTTTCTTTCTTTCTTCTTTCTTTCTTTCTTCTTATTCTTGTAACTATACGAATATTATGATAACAGTTCTAAATACGGCGTAACCACCTGCCTCCATAAGGTCACTTTATATTGAGAACGTCACATTATACGCGAACGGAGTCGTCAGCAAATGCTGTTTTGTATATTTAACCTCCTGAGGCCTACATCATTTCGCTAGTTCGAAACAGAATCTTATGTCAGTCAACAAAAATTGAAAATCATTTTGACAATTGTCCTATACAGGGAGTCCCAATATCAGTAACCCACATTGACACAGCCTAAGACGGACCGAACCAGACACTTTTTATTTTGTTCTATGCTTTTTTTATTTTATTTTTGACGTTTGTTTTTTTTTTTAACGGCCAGCAACGGCCAAGAATCAGCCTAACATGATCTTAGTGAAAATCGTATGGTTTTCAAGATTTGCCAGTTTAAAGTTCTTTTCCAGTACAAACTTTAAACTGGCATATATCGAGAACCATGCGACTTTTACTGAGGTCATGTTAGTCTGGTTCGGTCTGGGTTAGGCTGGTCTACCTCCGGTGTCAATGTGGGTTACTGATATTGGGACACCCTGTATGTAGGGCGTTGGGTCTCGGAGGATATAGCTAGCTAAAAGGTATCCTACAGCTTTTCTAACAAGATAACGGTTTAAGATTCGGTCCGCGCCGTAGTTTTCCCCAGATTTGTCCGTAGCTCCCGAAGGGCTGTTCCTATAAAGATTTATCGTCCGCTCCAGTGAGCAATTTATGTTTAACCTCTTTGACTTCCTTGGCTGGAAGAGTGTCAAGCTGATTTAGGACGACATATTACAGTTTAGTATAAACAATACCCTCGGCACATTTGTGTCGTGTAACTGTCGCTCCCGTATCACCCTTACGAGCCATATACGTCTAAAACTCACTTAAATACTTAAACTTATTTCTCTATAATAAGTATGTTTTTTGTTGCCAAAGTACAGGCTAGAGTTTAGTTAGGGACTAGGTCAATTCAAGCGGGAAGCGCTGGTAAAACACGCGGGCGCGCGGGACGTTTATAAATACATAATAATATGTCGGAGATGAGGGGGGAGGGGGGGGCTGCGGCTAGATGTCTCAGGAATCTTCAGTCCCATATAGTATGAATACAAAAACTCCTCGCACGCGCGGGCCAGAGTGTGCGCTCAAACTACTTTCTGCCCTGCTAAGGTAAAAGGCAGTATTTTACACAAAACTACTGTAGCAATTGAAACCTTATTACCCAGTAATGAGGTTGCAATTATTACAGTAGTTTTGTGTAAAATACTGCCTTTTACCTTAGCAGGACAGTTTTCAATACACACTCACCAAGCGTGCGTCTGCGCGTGTTTTAGCGTACGTCCTCAGACACGTGAAAGTGCCAACAGAGTCACAGAATGAACGTTTTGATTTTGCTTTCATATTATTTTTTATGACAAATTCAAATACTTTCAAGAATATATATTACGCGTTTTATAGCACAATTCATGAATAAAATTATTGTTTATTTATTTTCTACCAAAGAAAAACCCTACTAATAAATAAATATCAGGGGAAAATCTCACACAAATGAACTGAGTATTGTTTTAGTTCTCAGCAGTCGGCACCACTGTAGAGTAAGGTCCCGAAGTATAGCTTTCAAAGTTTGTTTATACGGGCGTGAAAACAGTTTACATTTAAATCATATTTAGGCCCGGTTCGACCAAACTTTTTACACGGGGGTAACGCTTACTCTGGGGTTTAAATGTCAAAATGCCATAGTAATCTGTCATGAATCTCTCATTTTAATCTCAGTATATATGCCTAAAAACAGTAAACACTTCCGAATTAGCTTTTCTTTCAGCCATCTTAATTTTTTGCATCTCATTTTCTTAGCTCCACTTATAAAAGTTATAAAGCACTGACATTAATTGACCCGTAAATCATATGTGACGTTCTCAATATAAAGGGACCTTATGGAAGCAGGTGGTTACGCCGTTACAAAAAAATTACAAGTATTGAAAAAAACTTTCACCTCATTTTTACAGGACTTCCCAAAAACAAAAGAGTTTACTCTTTTAGGTAGTGTTTTAGAACCTACAATGCTCTAAATTGGCTAAAAATGAAATTGTGCAAACATTAAGTAAATCAAAAAGAAATACATTTGCAGCGCCACCAAGTTTGCTACCTACTGAAAGGGTTGTGAAATGTTGACGTTCTCAATATAAAGGGACCTTATGGAGGAAGGCAGTTACGCTCTTCTTATTCTTGTAACTATACGAATACTATGGTAACAGTTCTAGAAACGGCGTAACCGTCTGCCTCCATAAGGTCCCTTTATACTGAGAACGTCACATATTTGCTATAATCTAAGGTATTGCAAAATATTCACAACCTTATTCTAATTAGAAATAAACCTGCGTAGCCCACCCACAAACAGATATTGACATTTCGGAGACCTCACGCTACACTAGCGCCTCTAGCGGCGAATTCACTCGCGATAGCCCTCATTGATCTAGTCCCAAACTAAGCTCTAGGCTTGTACTATGGGTACTAATAGTATAAGGTTTTACATACCGCAGATGTATCCTTAAACCGTAGACACCAAGGCTGCCCTGCTAAGGTAAAGGGCATTATTTTACACAAAACTACTGTAATAATTGCAACCTCATTAGTGGGTAATAAGGTTGCAATTGCTATAGTAGTTTTGTGTAAAATACTGCCTTTTACCATAGCAGGGCAGAAGGATGAAGTAGTCTTGTAGTCTTGTAATAATTGCAACCTCATTAGTGGGTAATAAGGTTGCAATTGCTATAGTAGTTTTGTGTAAAATACTGCCTTTTACCATAGCAGGGCAGAAGGATGAAGTAGTCTTGTAGTCTTGTAATAATTGCAACCTCATTAGTGGGTAATAAGGTTGCAATTGCTATAGTAGTTTTGTGTAAAATACTGCCTTTTACCATAGCAGGGCAGAAGGATGAAGTAGTCTTGTAGTCTTGTAATAATTGCAACCTCATTACTGGGTAATAAGGTTGCAATTGCTATAGTAGTTTTGTGTAAAATACTGCCTTTTACCATAGCAGGGCAGAAGGATGAAGTAGTCTTGTAGTCTTGTAATAATTGCAACCTCATTAGTGGGTAATAAGGTTGCAATTGCTATAGTAGTTTTGTGTAAAATACTGCCTTTTACCATAGCAGGGCAGAAGGATGAAGTAGTCTTGTAGTCTTGTAATAATTGCAACCTCATTAGTGGGTAATAAGGTTGCAATTGCTATAGTAGTTTTGTGTAAAATACTGCCTTTTACCATAGCAGGGCAGAAGGATGAAGTAGTCTTGTAGTCTTGTAATAATTGCAACCTCATTACTGGGTAATAAGGTTGCAATTGCTATAGTAGTTTTGTGTAAAATACTGCCTTTTACCATAGCAGGGCAGAAGGATGAAGTAGTCTTGTATCTCCCACGAGCGCGCATAAATAAGCATACAGACCTAAGTACACTCAGCGGCTCGAGCGCTTTGCTTAAAAGATTTATTACCTGGCAGAGTGTTATCCGGGCTTTATACTTTATTTTAATTAATTAATACCTGCTTCCGACAGCTGCTAGGTGTTTAAGTTAGCAGGCTCTAATGAATGTGCTGAAGTTGGCCTGGAACAAAACAATTAGGTAGTGGTTTAGTTCATTTTCTTGAATTATTTCGGGAGTTAACAGATTAGACTTAGTGTACTACAAAAAATGCTGGCACCGTCGCGAATTTTCGTTTCTTTTTTATTGAATTTCTCAAATTCAATGTATGAACCCTGTGCATCCAGTGTTTATACTACATATAAGAGTGTACCATTTTGAGCACAATTAGAAAGTTATAATAGTTATGCAAGGCTGCGAAGTTATTATTTGGCGCGATAGCCAGTATTAAATCTCGAGTTAGTGAAGTATTCTAAAATTGAACCACTCGCTAGGCTCGTGGTTCAAAAATAGAATCCTGAGCGTAACAAGGGATTCAAGGCCTCGAGGCCCAAATAACTTTGCTGCCGTGTGAAACACAATTCTCCACCTCAATGAAGCCAGGAAAACACTTGGTGTTGGAAAAACAATTGCACGAGTGCCACATCAGTTGTGGCCGTGGTCGCACTGCGCCCGCGCCGCGCTCAGCACCAGCATTACATTCCACGCTAAAAAGTGGACTTTTTCATGCATATTTTGACCGAAAAAGAAAGCTTTTTAAAGCTGGTGAGGTGAAAAAATATTATACTATCCATATTCATAGATTGATGCTAAAGTCAGCATCATCAATATACAAGAATAATACTTGTATCATTGTGTGATATTTCAGCTATACATATATAATTATGTACCTATCTAGCTGCTATGTTATTCTGTTAACGCATCGTCGTTCAGTTCTACTCAGTCGATGAATAGCCGGCGAATTTACGTCGTCCGTCAAGGTGGGTAAATGACATTCAACTGCCTGCACATTCATTTAGTCGCTGGTTTCACAGACGAACAGATCTTCCCTCAGACCGCCCGTGAAACTCACGGTATTCTGTTACATCACACGCCCGGCTGTCCGACGTCCACTGCCAATCGAAACACCCGACATCTGCCCGGCGACATGATAGAATTGACAACCATTCTCAGGAGAAGGTCAATCGAAAGATATTTGGAATCAAACCTGTTACTATCTAGTCAATCTGCATGTGTACTATCGGTCAAGAAAGTCTGTTTATACTACGCGCACATTTTCGTAACGAAATTATAAAAGTGAACTGAACCTCCTATATGTACACTTATTCTGCGAAATACCTACTCAGTTCCATTTTTTCATAAAATATTAAACGAACAAAGCTATCTCCATTTAATTACAGTATGTGGTTTAATATATCAAGCTGTCAGATTAATCCCCCCTAAACCAAGGGGGGTGAAATAGGGGGGGTTAGGTCTAGATAATCAGAATTGTGGCGTTAGTAGTTGTTACTTAGAAATGAAATAACTGTTTAAGGGATTTAAACCTTATGAATATGAAATCTTAATTAATTGCCAGCATAATTAATTTGAGAAGACCTCTTTTTGATGTTTTTTTTTTACATAAATAAATAATAAATTACAGAAAATCTCAGGGCCTTGTACTATTGGTACAAGACGACGATAAACATAATAAAATTTGTATAGATAGAAAACATCCAAGACTCAAGAACACATACACGCGCCCACGCACTAATATTTACCCAAAACTACCACAGATTGAACTCCAAAATCGAAACCAAATAAAAACTTTTTAATTCATACTACTAACCTCCTAAAACAATATTCTTATGTTCCTCTTCCTCTATTGGTGTCCCTGTATTAGTCAGTAATTTGCAAAATATTGTTCTTACGTCTCTCTCATTTGACATACCGAATGAAAGAGATACAATAAAAATGTTTGACAAATAACAACCATAAAACATGTAATACCTACATGATTCGATGATGTATTACTCAGTTTCTACCAACATAACGAGTAATTCTCTCCAAAGTTAAAAGGCCGCATCTGTTATTTATTTTCTAATGCAAATCTAACCTTTCCGTGTTAGGAATAAAGCAGCGATCACTATAGTAGTTCTGTTACAGAAAGTAGGGTAGTTTTAGCGATAAATCATTGTTTTTTTTGCAAATCTCTACCATTAACGTCAAAGCGGACACATCAATTTGTTAACAACGCCCCGTTTCTTATGCCTTTCTGGCTTGTTGGCAGAGCCATGCTGGTGGGAATTTTGGGCGTGAGCTGATTCTAAAAACCGCGGTCAAGTGCGAGTTTCGCATACCAAAGATCATCACAAAATAAGCATAAAAAAAAATATTATGACACATTTTTTTACCGACTGTACCTGATGAACAATGATAATAAACTCGCTGTAAAACGACGAGTCAAATAGTAAATAATAGATTATGTACAGTCGGTCAAATACTAACGGGTCATCCAATTTTGAATGGCCATAGGAACTCCTTGGCTAATAGAATAGTAGATTCGTTGCGTTTGGACCAGCGTTACAAGTATAGTCGGCAATAAAGCGTGTTCAAAAAAAGTCGCCGGCAAAAAAATGGCTTAACTTATTTAGAAACGATTTTTTCAAAACCTTATTGCAAATATAACCCTGTTTTTAAATTGATATGTCACCGGCTCAAGTAAGCTTTGCAGCGACTTGCCCTAGATTTAACTACATGACGTGACCTATTTGCAGTAATTGATTTACTTAGTAAGTCATAAATGTACTTCAGGGGCAAGTTTGGCATAGTTTTAATTACCAATCAGGGACTTTGAAGTCATTTAGTTACTCTGGTAATCATAAGGCTATGCAAAGGTATGGTACTAGTTTGAAACTCAAATTTAAGTTGTGCGTGATGCGTAGGCATTTGAAATTCATACTAGCTTTTTCCCGCGGCTCTGTCCGCTTAGAAATTTATCGCTATTGCCTCGGGAATTGTCCAATTTTTCGAAATAAAAAAAGTGTCTAATTTTATGTTCTCTTAAATCGTTAAGGCTAAACAACACTCTTCCGCATTTATAACTTTAGTATAATAAGTGAAACAACGTAATGACTTGATTGCTTTCTGGTTAAATTTGCTTTTTTATTGTTAAACACGATTTTCACACATAATAACGTTATGAAACGGAATTTAATCGCGTAATAAACTACATTTACCTCGACGTTTCGACTGTTACAACAGCCGTGGTCACGAGAAGTACTGAAAGGGTGTGAGTGTGTGGGTTGGGAGTTTTTCGACTTATCCGCACTCCTCGGTCTTGTTTTTGTTCATTCATATTCGCTACATATCTTTCTGTCTTCCAATATACGATCGTAATTTAAAAATTATCTGCGTGAATATTTCAAGTAGATAAAATACCCAATATTTAAGTCAAAAGCGTCATATTATTAGACTTCTAAGCATCTTGCTTTTATGCCCCAATTGCCAGCGTATATTACGTAATCAATATAATTATAAACTCCATTACTGAGGGTCACGATAACGAAATTATCTTCTGGAATTAATATCGTTCGCTTTCATCTGCGATACCCAATTACGACACTTGGAGTGAATTAAAGACGGCGTGAAATACCTGATGCCTGTGAGTGTGAGCTCGGAGCTGCTTTATAGCAAGCTTTCCTCAACTACAAACAATGGGTGGTTAAATTATTAGGAGCAGAAATAAAAAGCTGTAGCGAAGTATACATTTAAAAGCTGGGTTTGATCCGATAGTTTACTAATTTTCATTAAATCATCATTTGGCAAACTGCATTATTTTATAAATTTTCATTTCGGTACTTTCCGAAGCAGTATTCTATTTTTATTAACCTATCCTAACCTAATCTAACAATTGGCTATTTGACTGACTGGTCAAATCAGCAACTTTTATTGAAAATTAGTATGAAAATAGTAAAATGTGACGTCACAATTTTTAGTGTTCTTTATAAAGTTTTTATTGAATTAAAAATCGATTAAATTCCATAAATAAACGATAGCTAGTTTCCGTGTTATTTTCAAAAGCTGGATTTATTGTAGTGTAAAAAATAATTTATTTTGACATTATTGAAATACCCAATTGTAAATAAACCTATTAAACTGACTACACCAATCGTATGACACGGTATTTGTACATAACAAAGACATTTTTGCAAAATAAAAGTTTTTATACGCAGGTTTGATCAAATGAACGGAGGCTAAGAAACGACCTTACCGGAACGGATTACTTTTATTTTCTTTACCCAAATACGGCTAAGTTTTCGTAAGTAAAAAAATCTTACCTACCAATTTCTGGTCCGTGCTATATTTTATTCTAATTGAATGTGACTCAGCTGACGGAACACCTACGTCCGCAGCATTTGACCCACTTTCCTACACCGATAAGTGTACAGTGTTCAGTTACCGTACCCATTCATCGACTTATAAGGGTTCCCTACTCATATTCGGAACCCTTGATCACGTATGATGATTTTTTTGACACGGATTACGTCAAGGGCTTATGGTGAGGGCGCCTGTTTAAAAATATTACGTATCCGTTTTCAGACTACGAGGGCCGTTCCGAAAGTTTGTAGCTGTGCCAGTATTAATCGTAATTTAAATTTATTGTTGATACATTAATAAAACAAATTTTATTACGAACAACTTTGCCAAAAAATGGTAATAAAGTTTCCCTATTCTTTGATGTTTAATTTGCACGGAGAGTTGCTTTTTTATGAAATTTTAATTTATGTGAAAGAATCAGCTTTTTGGTAATAAAAACCTGTCTAAAATTTAAAGGAGTCGTCTGATTCTGATGGTATTACCCGTGATGGAATCGTCAGTGTTTCTAGTATATTTGAGTAGCTTATTTTACCCTGTTCCCAAATAATAGTATTGCATAAAGTGATTTCATTGAAAGTCACTGAATTTTCCTGGGACTCTAATTTAGACATTTCTTCAGGGCATGTTTACTCCATATTCGAATATCGAATGTTTAAGGAAACGTATGGTTTAAAATAGGCCAGATAAACCTCACGTTTTGTTATATTTATATTGGAAAAAATTAAAAGGTTACAACTTTTTGACACCGTCGCGCGGCAATACGTCGCTTGCACATTTTTCATAGAGTTAACACGTCTCGTGATAAAAAAAATCGTAAACAAAAAACGAAGTAATTTATATCTATGATTTTTGGGGATAGAGTTTGTATTTGAATTTGCCTTACATTTATATCAACATCAATATTAGTATATTTCAATAAATGTCGACACAGCTAAAAACTTTCGGAACGACCCTCGTACAGTTCGCCATCAAATATATCTGTACATTTCAGAGCGGTCAAAAATATCTGAACATGCACTCTAACGCCTTGACAATAGAGTCGTGTTCAGATATTTGTGAGCACCTTGTTTGCTGCAATATATATGATGGCGACTGTACAGTGGGCCTAGTGTAAGTTTTGCAACGTGTTTACGTCTCGATCGCGTTTGCGTGTCACTTTGTATGGAGCTGTCAAATGTTTCAAATACACGCCGCAAGGGGCGCTGTCACACTTCCATACTAATTGAGACTAAACGCAAACGCGATTGAGACGTAAAAAACGTTGCAAAACTTACACTAGGCCCTCAGTTCGATATTGCTCGATACGTACAGGTCGATCCACAAGAGCTGGCACGAATGGAACGAACGAAACTAATGTCATCTATGATTGCGTGCGTGCCGTCCCTTTATACGTTGTTCGAATTTCAAACCGAAAGCTTTATTTTACACACATGTAAACTTTCATTCACTTGTTCGATCCATTTTTGCCGTGAGGCGTAATACTGTCCGGCCGATATCTGTCAATACAGATCGCCTAAAACCATTACCCCCTTACTAATAAACGTTGAGTAACGGCTGAGTAGTTATACAATGCTTTGTCCTTATCTGTCATTGTGACATTTGAATTCGACAGATAAGGACAAAGCATTGTATAACTACTCAGCCGTTACTCAACGTTTATTAGTAAGGGGGTAAAGTTACAATCTTACCTCTTTCGCGCGAGCCCGACTCGCGCTTGGCAGTACTACCGTGACGTAACGCCCATTGAGTTGTACGGGCGGCTCTCGTTAAGGTAGGCGGGTTGAATACTAAATTAGACGTGATAATTTCAGGTGAGGTTGTCTTGATAGATTGTTGTGGTATTTAGGCATTAAATTATTATTAAGGGTTTTGTAGTCAAACTGTTAACTCTTAAGCTCGTAACTTAAAATTCAAGGGATCTCATACAAATTGACCTAGCCCCAAACTAAAGGCTTGTACTATGGGTACAAGGCAACGATTGACTTATTTACTTATATAGACAAATACATACTTAAACACAGAAAATATCCAAGGCTCAGAAACAAATACTTGCGCTTAACACAAAAATATTTGCCCATACCGGGAATTGAATCCGGGATCGCTAGACATACAAACTACGGTTACCTCCTCGCCTCGGTCGTCCTCACCGTCGCTAATTATATTTAAAATAGTTCTTAATAAGTACTACACTTAACTTGTTTTCCAACTTTTTTGAAGTTTTAACTGAAGCAAGATAACTTAAACAGCAAGTTGTAACTTTAATATAGTTGTTAATTTAACTTATGCCAACGGTTAACCTGCACTATTCTGAGCCTTTGATTATTTTTACATACACGTAACACGTATAAATAATAAGGGACATATATAAACTCTAGTAAATTTACAAACAAAACATAACGCAATCCATAGTATAATGTGTTGTCGGGTTAATTGCTGTGGTCGGAAGACCCCGCAGCGTGGGTTTTTGGGTAAAACCTTTTTGTTGGCCTATAATATACTCACGTACAAAGATATGATGCCGTATTATGTGACGTTCTCGATATAAAGGGACCTTATGGAGGAAGGTAGTTACGCTCTTCTTGTTCTTGTAGCTATACGAATACTATGGTAACAGTTCTAAAAACGGCGTAACCGCCCGCCTCCATAAGCTCCCTTTATATTGAGAACGTCACATGTGTTGGTAGCAACAAATTATTTATTTAAATTTTTTAACATAATTAAACAGGGTGTCCTAGAATTAAAGAGGTCTAAAATTAACCTGTATTAACTAGACTTTGCTCTATCGAAACCGCCTTAAGCCTAGTTAGTCTTACGGTTTGATAATTGCAACTTAATGCAATTTTGTTGTTGTCGTTCTATGGTACTCCAGTGGTACAAAGGGCCTTCGTGAGACGCCGCCATCCGCTCCTGTCCTGCGCCTCGCTCTCCGCTACCCTCCAACTCGGCCAACTGATGTGATATTACTGCATGATATTTATTTTTCATTAGAAATGTAATCAGCCTTGTAACGTTTAACAGCCTGCGTTTTCATTTAATCGCTGATATCATCGATGAAACCACATGGCTGATTATTAAACTATAGCTATTGCCCGCGACTCCGTCCGCGTAGTTGTCGTTTATCGCGTTTCCCGCGGGAACTATCAAATTTTATGGGATGAAAATTAGCCTATGTGTTAGTCCAGGGTATAAGCTATCTCCATTCCAAATTTTATTCAAATCCGTTCCGCCGTTGCAGCGTGAAAGAATAACAAACACACACACAAACTTTCCCATTTATAATATTAGTGGGACTATTCAAAACTATACTAGGGTGATGGCACCAGCAATGGACACGGACCAATGATGGACAAATGATTCTTATTTTGAAGAAGATAAGGGTTATTCATTTATTTTGCAACAATCAATTTATTACCCTATGATCTTTGAATTAAGAGTTAAGTGTCCATTAATGGTGCCGGTCAGCTAAAAGTGTCCAACACTGGTGCAGTCACCCTAAGTATCATCGCAAAAAGACCAATACCCAAAGGAGTACTGAACAAGAGCCTTCATAAAAATAACTCACGTTTAACTGTATCCATGAAGATTAATGATAATTATTATAAGTTGAATAGTTGCAGAGTTAATGGACACATTGCCCAGTGGAGCGCAAGCCACAAATCACGGATACTCATTAATAACAAAAGTTGCGCTTGCGAGCAAAATCAAATTTACTGTTTCGATGGCTACCATTCTAGTAAATAATATCTGTGTTTGATAAAGTTAACTAGAAATTAATAATAATGATGATGAGTAAACTAGCGTAGGTATTATGTATTTATCTATGAAATAGTCACAAAAAAGTATACATTTTCAACTTAATAAAAAATAAGGCACGTTGACGCAAAGAAAATTAGTATAGAAAACAAAGTCAACAAAGCACATTAAAAAACACATAATTAAACAATTAATATTAATTAATATTATGTAGATAAAACCGTACCGTATTTAGAGGTTCACAATCAACCTGTATATAGAAAAGCTGAGAGCAGAGGCTCGTCTATATACAGGTTGATTGTGAACCTATTAATATAGGACACCCTGTATACAGACAGATAAGGTAAACTCCAACACTTACATATGAAGCACTAGCTTTGCCATCTACTCCGTCCATGTACAGGGCGCTTATGGCTTTTCCCTCGGGAAGTATCAAATTTTCCGGGATGAAAAGCACCCTATGTATCAATGATTTATTTTATTTTTGTCTTGTACCCAAGAAAAAACTAAAGCATGTAGGTATACAATGAAAATAATGTCTTACTTCAACTGATGGATCTTTAAAATAAGATTCGGCCAACTTGAAATAATAAGAAGATTACTTTTTGTGAGATTCTTCCTTATTCTTCATTTTACTCCCAAATATGCGGGTTTCACCAAATCCACAATAAACTACCATAAACATATAATATTATTAGGTTAATACCGACAGCAATGCTGCAGCGTCGAATGCGGTCACATTAATTGTACGGATCGCGACCCGTTTACCGAATTCACCCGAACATACACGAGAATTGCCGAAACAAAATCAATATACATTGTATCTCTTTTGAAATTCGAACGCAAAATACTTTGGGTACTTGATTGGGATCTTATAGTGCAATTAGAACTTAGTGCCGCCGCAGACTGCAGACTATTTAGTCGGCCGATTGTGTTTTGTCTCCACAAACTTTGTAAAAATGGATAAGGACAGCCGTATAATGGCTCGATATAATAATATAGTCGGCAGTCTGCGGGGCTGAAAAAAGTATTAAGGAAAAAGTCGGTAAGACTTGCAGAAGAGCATATAAGAGCGCGTGAAAGAGAAAAACACACGATGGCCGTTTTGAGAGCTATTACACTGTATGTTTATAATATTGTATGTATGTTCATCACCCCTAAATGGTTCAACGGCTTTTTTTTCAGTTTTCAAGGTAAAAGGGATAAACGACTTCTAAGTGGACGGAGTCGTGAGCAAAATCTAGTATTAAGTAACCTAGGTACACAACAAACCGTTTACGAGTTACGAAACATGGAAAATAAGAAACATAAATCACAAAAACCGTTAGCAATTTTCGAATGTCTCGATAATTCAAAACAGCTATGCAAAGCGCTGCGTTCGCTATCAAGCATTCGAACGATAATACTGCTCAAAATACAGGCACATTTGCTGCTCTGGAATGTCAGTTGGAAGTGCAATTCGGAATATTGGACGGCTGTTGAAGACAAAGCGGCCAATCATAACGCGGCGTACGGTCCGAAACGGACCGGTGGTGTTTTTGTATTTGAAATTGGAATGCGAATTATGGCTGTGATTAAATTTACTCCGTTAAGTGCCAAAACGATCTATTTTGGGTTCATTATATCCAGTAATGAAATCCGAGGAAAGTTCGTATTTTGATTAAGCACATTTTTAAACGGTTTTTAAAATATGGCTGAGAATTGAAAACCACATCCTTTTAACCTTTTCAACGCCATTGACGGATATATCCGCAGCACATGTTCAACGCCAACGGCGGATATATCCGTCACGGTTGACAGCGAAAAATAGAACTGAGTGTCTATGACGTAAGGTTGAAATTAGCTCTGGTTTTCAGCTGTCACTGGCGGTGAGTGACGACTTTTGTATTTGACATGGCGTTGAAAAAAAAAAGTGTCTGTATGTTTGAACGTTTAACGAAGAGACCTCGTCGTGTTGTTCTCCTAGTCATTACATTTAGTGTAACGTATTTGACCTTACATTTGTAATGTTTTCATTTGTGCTAGTTCTAATAATTAATATTTGTTACTTTATTACCTTGTAATGTAACTTACTTTTAAGTATTATTGTATTTTATATTGGAAAAAATGACCTTCTGCTGGAGTTTCTTGCGGCGCTTCTTCTCCGCAATGATGGTCTTGTCCGAAGCGCTGGTAGATTCACTCTATATTACTGACGTGTAAAAGAGCCCGTATGTGGCCAATTTACTGAATAAATATTTGAATTTGAATTTGAATTTGAATAACCTTGCGAACACCATTTATAAAGCTACACGGGATTGTTAATTTTAGAAGTTTGGCTACACAATAAATTAATACCAAGATCAAAGGATTGGTGGCGAAAAGTTGTTATAAAGTTTGATTAGAACCCAAATACGTTCTTTTACCTACTTCTTCATTAACGCGAGAAGGGCGGTAAGCCCAAGGATAAAACATTTTTCGAAGCCCAATTTAATTAATTTTGCAGTAAATACTCGCACATACTTAGTATAAGTATTGAAAGGTACAGTATGGTTTTTTATTTCCTATTCGATGATAGCACAGATCACATATTTGACGTTATCAATATAAAGGGACCTTATGGAGGCAGGCGTTTACACCGTTTTTAGAATTGTTACCATAGTATTCGTATCATTACAAGAATAAGAAGAGCTTAACTGCCTTCCTCCATAATGTCCCTTTATATTGAGAACGTCACATTATAACCAGATAAGTCCATCCCATATAATTACGTGATACAAAAAAATTCGACTATTATGTAGAAGGCGTTAGTGCGTCTTCACAATACATTCAAGCAATAACTTATTTTTATTAACATTTCTAAAGCTAGTTTTCTACTTTATTAATGAACAGTTTAAAGTAAATGCAACTGCAATATAATTTCAAGATTTTGCATTGCAGTGCCATCTATTGAGTTATACAATGCAAATGTGTTTCTATGTGACGGGCTCTCTGTATGTAATTACTTTATGATGATACCGAAATAAAAATAAGGGTTAATCAGTGATCGGTGAAACCATACATTATTTTATATCTCTGTGATTAATATGTTAGATGGCCAGAAATCTATAAAACACTAATTATAATCCAAACCAAACCACTTGGCACCGACACGAGTAAACCATCAAAACTGTTTTTAACCACCTACCTACGCAACATAGTTACTATAAGTTTGACGTGTTTGTCTGTGTATGTATCTGTGTGTATATCTGTACGTGTATCTGTGTGGCGTCGTAACTCCTAAACGGATGGACCGATTTTGATTTAATTTTTTTTCTTAGGCGACTTAATCGAGAGTGTTCTTAGCGTGGTTTTATAAAAATTCGTGCAGCCGTTTAAAATTTATGAGCTCTGAATGCGATTTTGGCGTCAGTTTTTAATACGTTAGTACATACTACTTGCTCGGAGTCCGTTCAAGTCTTTGTCGGAGCCTGTTGAAGTTTTTGCTCAGCGGTTTTTTTTAGGAACTGAACAAAAAATGAGACAAATACTCGTTATTAGCGGTCCCCTGACGTGATGTCGGTTGGATACCTATAACTGACATTAAGCTTTAACCTTTTTAACGTCGTTGGCGGCAGGGACTGTATATCGATAACCGAGACATATCGGTATTTTTAAGAAAATATCGATAACAATATCGATATTGCCCGAATATATCGATAATTGTATCGGTAAACTTAAATATCGGCAAACAGATATCGATACTTTTATCAATACTTGGTACCGATACTAATAGGTACATACCTACGTGACATTGCCAGCTCGAACGAGTGGAACGGCAACGTCTGCTCCGCGCTCAGCCGCGCCACCGCCCCCCCCCCCCCCCCCCCCCCCGCCGCCACCGCCGCTCGTCAGGGACGGAATGTACCTACCACGCGCGGCGCGTGAGCCAATTGATCGAGCAGTTTCTTTGACGTTATACTCCAGGAAATTTACGGACGCTAGTATGGTGAAACGGAAATAATTTATAATAGCTGATTTTTCTTGTGTATCGAATATATTATAATTCTAGTAATTAGGTAAAAATATAATCCAACTAAATATGAGTTAATAAGTTAATTAAAAAAAATGAATAAATTTAAGAATATCCTGAAAATTTTGTTAAAAATAATTATAAACATTTTTTTTTTCATATTTGATCTATAATATTCAAGATGAATCGCAGAAAAAATAATTAAGGATGTCTCATTTATAGGTATTCAATTAGCTAGAATATTGTTTTCATTTAGCATATTTCCGTATTTAAAAATCGTAATTGGCTATAGTTTTCTTCATTCCTTGTTGATTACAATAAATATAAACGTTGCAAGCAAATCATACACAAAATTATACCGGAAGGTCGATTTTATGGTGGTAAATAATGATTCCTTATAAAAAAATACAAATTGATCAGTGTATTTTAACACTTTTAAATAGTTTTATGACATTTTTATCAAAATACTACTTATTACTAACTTTTTCTATCATTTAAGGGTATATATTATAACCGGAGCCATGTATTTTGCTAATTTAGTGGCTTTCCGTGTAAATATTTTGTTAGATATCACCACTTTTAGTTAGATATCATCACTCATTATAGACAAAAATATTATTATGCTTAGACACAAAAACCAATATTATTATGCGAATAATAATAACAAAAAAACATTAATTACAACGTAAAAACATTTCTTTTTTGTATGGGGCAGGTACGTCTTCTCATTTCAATGTAATTTTTAACCGACTTCAAAAAAGGAGGAGGTTCTCAATTCGTCTGTATGTTGCTTTTTTTTTAAAGTTTTTTAATGTAATTTCTGTTTCCTTTATTCTTTTCTTATCAGAAAACGATCGACCACTACTTTTGTTACACTTTGTATGTACTTATTAGGTATTCTATATCTCGAACAAACAAATTAAAACCATTTCATTTTTCAATCTATACTATCTTTACTAATACTATAAATGCGAATCTGTCTGTCTGTCTGTCTCTCTGTCTTTTACCTTTTCACGCTTAAACCGCTGAACCGATTTAGATGAAATTTGGTATAGAGATAGTTTGAGTCCCGGAAAAGGACATAGGATACTTTTTATCCCGGAAATCATCCCTTAAGGGGGTGAAGAGGGGGGTGGAAGTTTGTAGGGAGAATCAATTATTTCTTCAGTAAGGTATATACAATTTATTAGTATGGAGATAGTTTGAGTCCCGGGGATACATAGGATACTTTTTATTCCGGAAAATTGCAGTTCCCGAGGGAGCAGTGATAAACGACTTCTACGCGGGCATACATAATATCAAATGTGAGGTTATTTGGTTATCGTGATTTTTGGTGCTTTGGAAGCGTTTTCAGCAGGCTGAAACATCGTTTCAGTCCGTTTCAGAGGTAGCTCTATCACATACGAATTTATCAAAATGTCAACCAAGTTGCCGTTGTTTTCAGGCGCCTGAAACATGTTTTCAGTCCGTTTCAGAGGTAGCTCTATCACATACCAGTTTATCAAAATTTCGACCAAGTGGCCGTTGTTTTCAGGCGCCTGAAACATGTTTTCAGGCCGTTTCAGAGGTAGCTCTATCACATATCAGTTTATCAAAATTTCGACCAAGTTGCCGTTGTTTTTAGGCACCTGAAACATGTTTTCAGGCCGTTTCAGAGGTAGCTATCACATACCAGATTATCAAACTTTCAACCAAGTTGCCGTTGTTTTCAGGCGCCTGAAACATGTTTTCAGTCCGTTTCAGAGGTAGCTCTATCATATACCAGATTATCAAAATTTCAACCAAGTTGCCGTTGTTTTCAGGCGCCTCAAACATGTTTTCAGTCCGTTTCAGAGGTAGCTCTATCATATACCAGATTATCAAAATTTCAACCAAGTTGCCGTTGTTTTCAGGCGCCTGAAACAAGTTTTCAGTCCGTTTCAGAGGTAGCTCTATCACATACCAGATTATTAAAATTTCGACCAAGTTGCCGTTGTTTTCAGGCGCCTGAAACATGTTTTCAGGCCGTTTCAGGCCACCCTCTGCCAGATTACGCGATAACTTGAAAACCCGTTTTCAGGCGTTTTCAGGACCCCTTATGGGCCTTTGAAGTACATTTGAGAATATGGTGAATTTTCAAAAAGAGTGAAAGAGATAGCATGATTATAAAGAGATAGCAATACTGAGAACCTTCCAGAATCGTCGCGATCAAAAACGAGACAGAGACAGCTATAGAACATTCCAGCAACGACTACCGGACTAATTGTATGACTTAGTTATATTTATATCTGTTTTAATTAGGTGATTTAACAAAAAAACTAACGTTAGTACCATTAGTTTTCATAAGAATAATTTAGTTTGATGTTAAAGAATAGTGTAGGTACTGTTAGTCAAACAAAACACATATTTTGTAAAAAGAAACAACTAATATATGTTATTTAAATACTTTAATACGTATGAGTATATAGCTATGTCCACACCTGTGCGCTTTCATGTTCAACTTGCGCTTTCAATATTTCAATTCGTCTTGCGTCAAGCGCATGTAATACGAGGGTGACACTGAATCTTCAATAAAATCTAATGTTTTGACTTTATCTTCCGCCATTTTATTTGCAAAATGTTGCACGTCGACCCAACGGTGACGGATCAGCGTGCGCTACGGGTATGCGCTGATATCAAACCCGTTTGAGCACATGCGCTATTGCTGCGCTCTGGTTGCAGAGGCATGCGTCATAAGAAAGCGCTAGTTGAACATGAAAGCGCACAGGTGTAGACATAGCTTATGTATCTTAATTTCCGGCATTCCGGGAAATCCCGGGAAATTTATTAGCAAAATTGAGTCCACCTCCATACTACTTAACATCAACGCGGTGTAGGCACTGAGGCCGAAGTTTAGGTATAAAAGCATCCGAATTTCCGATCCCTAGTTATGACGCAGGATTCGGAGGGCGCGGGATGCGAGGGGGAATTAATTATTGATATAATATCGGTATTTTAGTATCAGTACCGATACTGGTAAAGTAAGTCAAAATATCGATATTAATGTATCGAAAATTATATATCGATACCTATATCGATAAATCGATACCTAATTATCGATATTTATACCGATATCCGATATCGATATCCAAATTATACCGGTATTACAGTCCCTGGTTGGCGGAAATATCCGTCATGGTTGACAACGCAAAATAAACCTGAGTATGTATGAAAAAAGCCGTGGTAGCCTAATGGTTTGACCTGCCGACTCTTAAGCAGAGGGTCGTGGGTTCGAACCCGGGCTCGCACCTCTAAGTTTTTCGGAATTTATGTGCGAAATATAATTTGTAAATTTACCATGAGCTTTTCGGTGAAGGAAAACATCGTGAGGAAACCTGCACACACCTGCAAAGCAATTTGACGGTGTGTGCGAAGTTGTGTGAAGAGAAGTGCGCACCCGCATCCGTCACTATCGCACTTACATACTGATTAGAAAGTGACAGATTTTTTTTCCGCGTTTTTAAGAGGATTGTGAGGTGACGGCTTTCCATACAAATGGCGATAACGTTTTCCACCCCCTAAATGCTAGCCGATATCGACCAATTTTTGATACCTACGGTGTCAGTCGGAACGAAAACTATGTCCGTACGTTTCGTTTTTTTTCAATATTCTTATTAAATTTTGATTTATTCCCGTTTTATTCCCGTTTTATTGTTTTCATACAAAAGTAATTTCGGCCATAATCTCTTTATAACTAATCAATATTTAAAAAAACGAAACGTACGGACATAGTTTTTGTTCCGACTGACCATATATCAAAAATTGGTCGAATTCGGTAAACGTTTAGGGGGTGGAAAACGTTATCGCCGTTTGTATGAAAAGGCTAGATTTTGCAGTTGGTTCACAGTCCTCTTAACCAACGAATGAATCACGCAGTTTTGTTTGTTTACATTTAAATGTAGTTAATTATATCTAAATGCATAAATAACAATCATTTTACCGCTGACCTTCGATAATAATGTCAAAAAAGGCCGCCATGTTGATTTAGTCACGTAGCTAGTACGTGATCAAATCAAGAGATGGCGTTAGGTGCGAAAGGTTAACGTAAATAACGTAAATTGGTGATTTCCTGTCAACAGCAGCTATAAGTATGAAACACAATGTTTTATTGCTTTATTTTTGATCAGAAAATGGCTGGTTCATTAACATTTTAGAAACCCAACTTCATTTTGTTATTAACTTGCGTAGAAATTGTTATATAACATCCTAAGGCATCAGTCTCCTGGCTATGAACTATCCTTGTACTAAATGTCACGCCGATTGGTTAAGTCGTTGAAACTCGTAGACGGAGCAAACAAACAAATACACATTCGCTTTTAATAGAATGTCGAGTTTTACTAAAGGATGTAGGTAACAGGTAACTTAAATTTCAGACCACACCAATCCAAGTAAAAAAAAAACTGTCAGGTGCGAGTCGGACTCGCGCACCGAAGGTTCCGTATTTAAGTCCATACTTCAAAAATATACCTTTTTATGTACTTTAATCGTATGCAATAAGGTCCATTTTGACTTGCCTAAAATTTAGTACAGATCTTTAAAGTTTTTTTGTCAATTTCTCGAAATCTGTAAATTTTGAACACTTTGTTTTATTTTTCCCGTAAATATATAAGTAATTAATTATCTAAAAGTAAGGAATTTTTCAGATTTTTCGGTTCTGAGATAAGGGGGAACGGTCATTTTCGGAACATTTTTGGTTATTAATCAAAAATAACGTCACAGAAAATTTTTTTTTTTACTAAAAACAGATGCCGGCAAGCAAAGTTATACAACTATGCCAAATTTCAAGATGATAGCTTGTGTAGTTGCTGAGAAAAACTGCTGTGATATACAGACAGACTGACAACGAAGTCTCACCATAAGGGTTCCTTTTTTACCAATTTGATACGGAACCCTAAAAAGTGGAGAGGTTAGCGACCTTCTTAAAGATAAAATTGATCTTACTGTATAAAATAAACAAGGTAAAGTAACTCATCCCGGCTATCATAATAATAATAAAGGCATACTTTCTTCCCGGGAAACAAAAACTTTTTATTACTCCCTTGAAAAATTCAAAAGTTTTCAAACAATCCAGCTAAAAGTATTTGAGATTATCGTATAAAAGGAAAGTTGGAGTTGTGTTTTAGAAAACAATGCCTCGTTTGCTTGCGAGGCCACAGGAACAGAGACAAAAAAGGCTGTGCGGAAGAAAGAGCTGAAAAAAGTAACACTAACATAAGCAGGTCTTAGGTCCGTATTAAGGTAAGCGTCCACTTGTCGGTATCGTACGCATCGGACGCATCGCACGCAACGGATCGTAGCATTCTTTGTATAGAAACTCATATAAGTGCGTCCACCTGTCCGCATCGTACGCATCGCACATCGGCAATGCCGACACCGTTTCTCCGAGAGGCAACTTTTGCGATGCGTGCCGATGACGTCATACGGAATGCCGATCAGTGGACGCACCCCGCGCGCTCGCTCTGCATCGTCGGCCATTTGCATTTTGGCGTTTGTCGTGTCAACAAATCAGGAAATAGGGTGTGATATTCTCCATGTTCCGATATCTTCTTGAATATGTTGTGTATCCAGATACTATGTTTTCTTTTTTTAGTTTTTTTTTTTCCAATTCTTCCTCTTCTGTTAACAAACAAGCTACAACGACAAATTGTTCTTCATCGCTTTCCTCCATTCTCACAGAGTCCACACGTGCGCTCACTACGAAAATCCGAATGAACTGGCATCGTCAATCCGTATGCTGGTACTCACCGTCGGTAATCCGTACGCTGCCAATACAGTGGACGCACTGTGAAAAATTTATCCGTTTGATGCGATGCGTCTAATGCGTGCGATGCGGAACAGTGGACGCTTACCTTTAATGAGCTCATCTCAACTGTGATCCCCCTTCAAGACACGTCAAAGTAAACGTCAATCCATAGAAAACTGTCATTTTTCACACATCTTGTGACGGGCATCTCAGTCAAGATGAGTTTATTAATTACTGGCCTTAGACTAAAGCAAAAGGGGAAGACACGTTATCGCCGTACAAGACACTGACATGATGCGTGCCGCAACACCTACATTCGCAAATTCCACACACAGGCAGGAGTTATAATTTTTTGGTGGTCACAGGTCTAACCTTAGCTAACCTACGTAACCCATGCATAAGATAACCTGAAAACAATAAGCTTTCAGAAATTAGCTTTCGATGGAATGAAATTCGGTGAAACGATACAAAATGAGTGTCTGCAAAACAAGGGGACACGAAATTTATGTGCACTATGAACCCTGTCGGGCACAGCATTGAGAGAGATATAGTATAACTCTCTAGAATTATAATATAAATAATGATATGTGACGTTCTCAATATAAAGGGACCTTATGGAGGAAGGCAGTTACGCTCTTATTCTTGTAACTATACGAATACTATGGTAACAGTTCTAAAAACGGCGTAACCGCCTGCCTCCATAAGGTCCCTTTATATTGAGAACGTCACATTATAGTTCTAGATTACAAGACAAGTTGCATTTGGTGAACGCCGTTTACGTGACGTTAGAATTATGTACAGAAATGATTTTTTTTCTTAACCGGTACTGTTGAATCGAAATTAAGGAAACCGGGTCAATACCGGTATGGGACCGGTTACAAGCCTTTATTGAGATTGAAAATAATATTATGCCAAAATTGCTGGTGTCCTTCATAATATGGGAGGCTGCGTAGCCTCAAGTTATCCAACTAATATTATAAATGTGAAAGTTTGGATGGATGTTTGTTACCTACTCAATCACGCCGGAACGGCTGAACGGATCTGGATGAAATTTGGCACAGAGATAGAAATAGCACGTAAGCTACTATGTATTTAAAAAAATTTTAGTTCCCAAAGGAAGAAGCGATGAACGACTTCTACGCGGACGGAGTCGCGGGGAAATGCTAGTTGTGAATAAGTGACGTTCTCAATATAAAGGGACCTTATGGAAGAAGGCAGTTACGCTCTTCTTATTCTTGTAATTATTCGAATACTATGGTAACAGTTCTAAAAACGGCGTAACCGCCTGCCTCCATAAGGTCCCTTTATATCGAGAACGTCACATTTGCATAAAGGAAAATATCTGGGCACGCTCGGAGAAGGCCTTGTCCATTGCCTTTCAGATCGAACAATAGTGGAATTTAAAGGCGTCAAGCGTTGTCGAGGATTTCATTTAGAAGGACATTTTATTCGTGACGAATTTATATTATCACGTCAATAGGTATTAAAACATTTTTACATCACCATGGCGCCTATTATAATCGTGTATGTGATATGGGTATGGGTAGACATGGATGATAGTCTCTTTCTCACCTTTATGTAGGTATATGCGAGAGTGACGGACGCTTCCCACACTCATCCATTGCGATAAAGGCGGCCCTGTGAGGCGACTATAAAACGGATGCAGCTCGAAAAGGCAATTTTTATCGCTCAAACTCTACGTGCAAAAGTCCACTTTATCCGCTAGTGAAGCAAAGTTTTTTTTCACTTCTCCTATTCGAAAGAGGCGTTTCTAACTCGGCTTTGCTCCCTCTTAATATATATTTTTTTAGTTTTTCATTTCTGCCCTGCCGACAGGGAGTAAAATCGATTTTGCTCCCTAATGTAAAGTTCCTCATTTAGTAAAACCACAGATATAATAAAACTTAAAATATAGTAAGCGTTACACACCAGAGACACCACAGAGCACTATATATTTTTTACTTTTTCTTTATTTTATATGTATTTATTTGTTTTCCTTAATTAAATGTATGATTTATAACTACTGCTATTTTACTTACTTATAGGATGAATAGTTTTTCTCATAGGAGAAGTGAAATGAAGTGTGTATTACACGGTAGCAAAATGTATATCTCGGGCGCGTGGCGGTTTGAATCCCTCACTACGCTCAGTATTCCATATTAGAATCCGCTACGCTCGGGATCCTATTTTGGAATCCATCGCTTCTTTCGGGATTCAACACGCTAACCCTCGATGAAATAATGCATTTTGCTCACTTGTAACTGTTGAGTTTCTTGCGGCGCTTCTTCTCAGCAATGGTCTCCTTTTGGGAAGCGCTGGTAGATTTTGACGTGTAAAAGTGCCCGTGCGGCCTACTTACTGAATAAATATCTTTTTTTTTAACCCTTCACTATGCCCAGGTGGCCTAGCCAAGACGCATTGCACTAACTTCACGATTATCTAAAATCGACGAAATAATTTCTACAGCAATTACCTTTAAAATTGTAACACCGTTGACAAAACACACATAACCCCAAAAAAGCATATCCACGTAGCGCCTACAAATCATCGCTGACTTTTATTATAACCGTACACGAGTTCTTATCTCCCGGTGCTTTATTCGTCCGTATTTTTTATTGCAATATCGGTTAAACAATAACCGAACGTGTGAAACGGGGGTGAAAATTCGGTTTAAAAAAGGCAAGATAAAACGTAAATTATTTACCTACGTATTTTCGAGGTTGTTGAATTTTGAATTTTCATTTTGAAGCTTCTTATGAAAGTTCTGACAACGTCGCATTTTTACGTTTTTTCGTTATAACCCGGTTAGTCTAGTTGGTAGTGACTGCGTATGAAGCTAGTGGTCTCAGGCTCGAATCCGGGTATGGGCAAATATAATTGTTGAGATGAGCGCGAGCATTTTTTTCAGTCTTGGATATTTTCTATGTATTTTAGTATGTATTGCTCTATAATATAATATTATCTTCGTATGTTTATAGTCGTTTAATACCATTTAGTATAGTTGTTTAAAACAACAAACAATAACCAACTTTTCTGTCGACTTATGTTAACCGGTTTGATTGAAATTTTGAACAACGGTCTTTTAGATAAGTAGGACCAAGGATTCGAGCGAAGTCATTAGAAAATACAAAGATTGGAAAATGAAACACCCTATATTCAGTATCACATTTAAATAATACTGCCAACAATAGTTTCTCCAACAATACCAACAATAAGTTATCACAATTGACCAGAGCCGAAACCGGAAATGAGGCTTCACGCCGCAAGATGGCCGACTTCCGGTCGGGTCGTTACACAATCGTTTGAAGCTAAGTTTGATGTGGCTTGTTGGAGGAGCTTTCATAACGGGGTATTAATCTCTTAGAAAGCTGCTGGAGCTTAGTGGTTTGGGTAACGAGAGCTTTCAAGCGGATTTCTGAGTTTGAACCCGGTTCGCCTGTCTGTGAAAATTAAATCATTATTTTGTATGTAGGCCCTGCAGGCCCCCTAGCATGCAAGCCAGAGATAAAATTTGACAGGTGCTAGGGAAATTAATACATCTATTCCATATTCTAACGTAAAACTTAACGCTTACGGTTTAAAATTAATTGGTTGATAACCGTCACATCAAAAGTGACGCTTGTGTGTAGTACGGTTACTATAGAAAATAAAACAAATTAAATACGAGAAAAAAAAATCTTTTTAATTTTTACTTATTTGTAAGAAAATCCGTCGTCACATTATAACACATATAAAGTGAAAAAAAAAAAATCTTCTTGTCTAATACATACTCGTAGTTCAAAAGATATAGCTCTTTGAATATAGGACAGACGGAAGGACGGACGGACAGTGTAGAATTAGCATTGGGCACGGAACCCTAAAAATAAGACTTTGAATGTTTTCTTTACATATGTAAACAACATTTATCTCCTGTCGGGGGTTTTAAATAGCTTACATTAAGCTAAAGAAAGTAAAATAGCATCCAATTTACATCAAAAACATTTTTTTTCACTTTTTGTACGTCTTTCGACTTGCTTGAAATGCGCTCAAAGGGAAACCTTGAAGCGTGCCATTAATATCATAAAGCCTTATACCACAAGCTACTACCTCAAAATATGTACTTTAAACTGAATGCATCAAGGTTGTTTTTCGAACTAAACGTTAGAGTGAGATTGAGTCTAAGAATGGAAAGATACACGGCAATGAAAAGATCGTCGTTTCGTGTGGGGGATTAGGGGGAAAATCCCCCGAATAAGGGATTTACAGGGATTTTGGTATGTGTGTAGCAGTCATTTGAAGGTAAGGGATTTAATATTATCATGTTTTAATTACATATATGAAAATCCGCCTTGTTAAGGCTTTTCATATTAAGTACAGTAAAACCAGAGTATTAATAGTAATCAGCTTTCTATCTCTTTCATACACTCTCTGGCAGAACGAAATACCTATACGGAGTTTGACACGTCTTGTCGTGAAGTGTCGTGAATTTTTACAATGAACGTCGTGGATTATCACAACACGACGTCGCCTCGCGTACCTATTACACGCGATTAGGTTAATTTGGGAATAGGTAAATTCGTGTTAGTATATACAGGGTTAAATTAAATTAAATTAATTAAAAGCAGCTGACATACAAACTATATTTGTGTTACAAAAAAGGGCCATTCGCTCTATATATAACCTAAATTCCCGTGATTCATTAAGAGAACTTTTTAAACAAATTAATATTTTAACAGTAGCATCCCAATATATTTATGAAAATATTATGTATGTTATTAAGAACCTAGACTCTTTCGTTAAAAATTCTGATATACATAATATAAATACTAGGAATAAAAATAAAATTGCCATAAAAAAGTTTCGTGTCCGTAAAGTATATAAATCATTTGTAGGTCAATGTATTCATTTTTATAATAAATTACCCGACGTAATTTTAGAGTTACCCCTTCCAGCACTTAAAAATTACTTGAAAAAGTCGTTGATGTCAAAGGCGTACTATAGGGTCGAGGACTATCTAACGGACAAAAATGCTTGGCCTAAACCAGAAAATTAACTAATGTTTAATGTTCAATAGCTTACCTACTACTCGTACATACCTCATAAAAATCATGTAAACGCTGTATCTTGTCTAGGGGACACGGTTTATGTAGGAAGACATGTCAAACTGTTTTGTATATCACACAAAATATATAAATTTTCTCGTAGTCATTCTGACATATATCGTGATATATATATAAATTTTCTCGTAGTCATTCTGACATGTTTTCCTGCAAAACTACGCAGATATTTAATATTATTTTTACAGTTTTATATAATGTTAGAATAAGTAGTGACATTGTTATATTTTCATTTAAAAAAAGACTAACTGTTGAGTTTCTTGCGGCGCTTCTTCTCAGCAGTGGTCTCCTCTTGGGAAGCGCTGGTAGATTTTGACGTGTAAAAGTGCCCGTGCGGCCTACTTACTGAATAAATATCTTTTATCTTTTTTTTTTATCTTTTTTAAGTAACAAAATTTTGGAAATTAACAAAACGACCCTCCCATACAAAACATCGTCAGCTGACTAGCCAAGATGTATGGGAGGGTCGATTATTTTTTCGCAATTTCGGGGTTAGTCCCATAGTAAAAGTTGGTCAGTATAAATTACTGATTTAATCTCCAAAATTTTGTTACTGAATTTAATTTAACCCTGTATTGGTAAACTACAAAAGTTTTTATTCCGATTTTAATGAAAGTAAAAAACTAAAACCCGACTGCATAAAAAGAATAAAACTCCTAGTTTTATTTTTTAATTTCCAGCCGCCGTGTTTAATTTATACTAAAACAAAATAACCATAACCATCGCATAATAAAGACGAATCAATAGACTCAAAATCAAAGTCAAAATCGGTTCATTAGGAACGACGCTAGAATTAAATATATTTAGATACATACATACATAGGGTGTCAAAATCTTTACCCCTCCTTTGCTGCGCCTCAATCGGGTGTTCTTCAAACTTAACAAGACTGAAAACAAACGAATTCCTAATGATAAAAGCAATTAAAAAGTCTGTTTATACAAACTACTTCTGTTTTTCATTAGTCTGGAACGAGAGAACAGTAGTAATTAGAAAGAAACAGGACGAAGCTCCGTAATTGAATATTTGGTTTATCTCAGGCGAAGCGAAGGTGTTATTGTCAATGTTTTTTAATTGTTCCTTGTACTTTGTTTAAATTAGTGGTTTTTGTTTTTTTTTTGACTTATTGTAATCATTCGAAAACGTTTTAAACCATTTTATTTAAGCGCTCCACTCCGACCATCCATCACGGCACTAATTACTTATTTAGGCTGATTGTACATGATGACTATGTTTTCAACATTTTAAAAACGAAATGTCATAATTTTCAATCAATGTTCAAAAAATTATTTTCAACAAATCGGCTGGTCATAGGCCTTCCCCAAGGATCTCAACGACGGTTGGTTTTGTGCTACTCGCATCCATCGGCTTCCCGCGATCTCCACCAGATCGTCGGTCTTCTCTATGGAAGGCCTTCAACACCTCACTTTCCGGTACGCGGTGGCCACTCCACAACCATAGCGTAGCAAGTGTCAATGGGTACTAAAATAAAAATTGCTAATAATTGTGGATTTCAAAGTACACTCACAACATGGGATTGTTGAGTCACTATAGACTCTCACAGAAAGTCGACGGTGAAACTTGACGTAATATCTTAGATGAAAACAAAAAGAGGAAGATACGTGACCGGCGCGCGCGCTTGAACACCTAAATATAGGCGCTGAGCGCCTGTGTTTCAGTCAGTTGTCCGGCCGTCACCGATCTGTCAACACGTGCGACGTCGTCATTATTGTGAGACATATGGCTGTCTCACTTACGCGCACGACGTTAGTCCATCAATTTATCTCTATTGCTCCTTAGTGCATGTTTACAGCTGTGTGTGTGGAATCTGCGAATGTAGGTGTCGCGGCACGCATTATGCCAGTGTCTTGTACGGCGATAAGTGATACCGTAAGTCTAAGCGTAATATCTTTGGCGTGACTTGACGCTGTCATTGTGACAGGGGTAAGAGTGGTAAAAAGGAACCATTATGATGAGACTTACGTGTCTCTGTCTGTACGTCACAATAGTTTGTCCCAGCATACGTAATAAAATTCATAACATCTTTAAGTATTTCTTCAAACCCAATTTGATTTTCTCATCTTGAAAACGGAACCCTTGGAGCGCGAGACCGACTTGCACTTGACCACGTTTTTAACATAATAATATATGACAAATAAAAACCAGCAGTCGGATTTATTACCCTTTCTTTTTACATTAGACTTCTTTATTTACCCCCTTACTAATAAACGTTGAGTAACGGCTGAGTAGTTATACAATGCTTTGTCCTTATCTGTCGAATTCAAATGTCACAATGACAGATAAGGACAAAGCATTGTATAACTACTCAGCCGTTACTCAACGTTTATTAGTAAGGGGGTTAATGTTTAAAAATAGCCGTGGTAGCCTAATGGTTTGACCTACCGACTCTTAAGCAGGTCGTGGGTTCGAACCCGGGCTCGCACCTCTAAGTTTTTCGGAAAGTGCGAAATACAATTTGTAAATTTACCATGAGCTTTTCGGTGAAAGAAAACATCGTGAGGAAACCTGCACACACCTGCAAAGCAATTTGACGGTGTGTGCGAAGTTCCCAATCCTCACTGGGCCCGCGTGGGAACTATAGCCCAAACCCTCTCATTGTGAGTTATTTGTGGATGATTATTATTATTATATTTAATGCTTCCAACGACGTAAATTACTTGCCTGTTTATACACTTCGTACTTTAAATAAAAAAAAGTAAATGTGATAAAATGTCAATAAATTAAAATCCCTCTATGCACCCGGCTTTAACCGGGCCAGCTTTATTCGACGTACCGACTATTGATTCAATCCTAATTACCGGATTAAAATCGACGGCCGGTTTCCAACCGGAACGAGCATTAACCTAATTCGACGTTAAACGTTCGAGTTTGCACAAGGCTTTAGATTTGTTATCGTTATTTAAACAAAATGATTAATTTGATAGGGATTTCTAAAGTTGTTGAAAATCCGTTGGACCATTTATGAGTTTATGAGCTCTGGATGTTGGCACAATGTTGTCGGGGGCTTTTATCTATTTGTGACGTTTTCAAAGGGACCTTATGGAGTATGGCAGTTACGCTCTTCTTATTGTTGTAACTATACGAATACTATGGTAACAGTTATAAAAACGGCGTAACCACCTGCCTCCATAAGGTCCCTTTATATTGAGAACGTCACATTTAATATTTAGTACCTGGGAGACCGAGCGTCGTCGCTCGGATCAAAACCGAATATTCATCGATTTTCTATACAAAAACAAAAAAAACGATACATAGCTGGGGTCTGAACCCGCAGTCTACGTAGTAAGCCAAAGCTCTAACCATCAGTATGTTTAAACAGCAGCCGCTCCGAAATTACGAAACATATTGCGCGAGAAATCTTTTTGCGTGAAAATACGGGGAATATACATTTTACCAGATATGAGACCTAACTAGATTTAATTTTCGCCTCCGTAAACCCAGGGGATCAAGCCAAGTGTCACACGCACCGTAGCGTTTCTGTTTGCTTCGTTTTTAAAGCAATCGCGTCACTGGTAGATCACATGATACGATAAGTCAGTTGGTCTACCAGTGACGCGATTGGTTTAAAAACGAAACGAATAGAAACGCTAGTTAGCGTAATGCATCTTGGCTAAGGGCACAGAAACGCTACGGAGCGTGTGGCATTAGGCTATATGCTCTGTTTGTAACACCCGAGTAATCTATTTAGATCCCGACGAGATTGCCTATTACGAAACAGTTTCATAATTATTTTACGTAATCAATTAGGTCACCAATTACCCGCGGTCTCTGAGCTGTACTTACAAAGCACTAGAGAGACGCTGCTCTGAGATATATTACCAGGCTACCTTCTTAATGGGCGCGTCACAGACTGGCGAGTCGCGGCTAAATCAATAACGGACGACATAATGTGAATACTTTTTCATTTCTTTGTAAAAGCAAATAAATATATCAGGGGACAATCTCACATTAATTTACCTAGTCCTAAACTTAACTCTACGCTTGTACTATGGTATAACTTATAGAAAAATACATACTAAAACAGAAAACGTCCAAGATTCAGGAACAAACTATCGCGCCGCGCTTCATGTGACTTCAAAATGACGGCAAAACTATGTGAAATGGTGGCAAGTTTTTCGCAAATTTGGACTGTTTCCGAATAAGTGATGATCATTTACTAGTTTAAGTAGTATCAAGTCTAGATATGTTTTTAATTAGCTTGTTTGTATACCCCACTTCTGAACAAAGGGCTCCCCTTCCCCACTCGTCCCTGTCCAGAGCACGCTCCCAGCAATCCAAGATACTTAAAAAATGTTTTTACACTAATTGATGGCCTAATTAATATAAAGGCGTTGTGAACAATTAAGTCACTAATTCTGCCCTGCTAAGCTAAAATGCGATATCTCAGACAAAACTGCTGTAGCAATTGCTACCTCATTACTAGCAGGAGAGGACTGAATCTGTTTTGGCTATTCAATTTGAGATATTGCCTTTTAGCTTAGGACGGCAGAATTACCGTCGGTCTCCGACTGAGCTATACGAAGCACCAGACTAGAGAGACGCTTCTCTGAGATATATGCCAGACTAGCTGTCTAATGGACGCGCCACAGACTGGTGTGTCGCGGCTAAATCAATAACGTTAGTGATTGCTAGAATTAATAGGATTAGTCGGTAAGTTAAGTGACTATTGTTTGAGTCCAAAGCGCTTCCCCTTGTTTTGTAGGCATTCATTTCATCAAATGTGTCGAAAGCTGATTTTTTGTTACAACCTTATTATTTTATCTTAAAGCATGGGTTACGTAGTTTAGATTAGACCTGCGACCACTTCAAAATTATAACTCCTGCACGTGGAAATGGCTGTCGATGAAATGAAAATTCGGCGAAGTAAAACATTCTATGAAATGAGTGTCGGTGATTCATGGGTAAACCCTTCCAAAGAGTGGTCTCCTCTTGGGAAGCAATGGCAGACTCAGACATGTAAAAATGCCTGCCCTGTTGAGAAGAACCGCATTGAGGCGCTCCATGTTAGTCAATAGGGTTGGCAATGCATTTTGCAATCTTAGGATTGCTGTCTTGAGATTGCACTTGGTCTAGATTGCGAATTTGTATGAGCCTTAGATCCCACTTACCGTTCATTTGCCCTTTCATGCCATTGACACTAAAAGCACATGTGACATTGTTGTAACGACCGTGGTCAGGAGCAGACTGGAGTGACAAGGCTTGCCTTAAATATCATTGCCCGCAAATTCATCCACGTATAATTTTATTAATTTTATACCTACCGGAAGTTTCGAAAAGGATAAAAGTCTTTATTTTTTCAAGAAGTGTCAGGAATAGTAGATTAAATAAATATTCGATAAAAGGATTCAAAATAACATAAAATATTAAACTAAACCCCGAATGCAAAAAGAACGAAACTCATAGTTTTGTAAATTTTCACAATAAAAACGAATCGATAGACACCTCAATTGTCAAAATCGGTTCATTAGGAACGACGCTGGAGTGGAACATATTTACATACATACACTCATACATAGGGTGTCAAAATTACTCTTCCTTTGCTTCGCCGTTATTGGATAAAAATAAGTATTGTTGATGTAGCTGTTTCGCGGTCTGTGGCGGACGTGGTCTGCATGCAATTAGTCAGCGTCGATAGTAGTTAGCTCTGAGATTGATCGTTTGTGACCGTCCTTTAATACTGCCCTGCTAGTATTTTACACAAAGCCACTGTAATAACTGCAACCTCATTACTGGGTAATAAATAAGGTTACAATTGCTACAGTAGTTTTGTGTAAAATACAGCCTTTTACCTTAGCAGGGCAGAATTGCACGTAGCTAAAATTCGTGTTGCTTATAAATCGCACCCTCAGTGCAACACTGTACTATATAGAAAAATTTAAAAAACCGATTTTTTAAATTGCAATAACTTTGATATAACATGAGATAACGGTTTTTCGTCGATTCTGAAAAATTTCAATATTTTGACTTAGTGCAGTGTTGTACTGGGGGTGCGAAATGGCCCTTATGAGCAAAGTAAAACCTGACTGGGAGCTAGTATGACACACCCTTACCATTTCTATAAAGCCTATGACACTCGCACTTTTTTGACGAATCATGTGACACCCCATTTAAATCGGTCCAATATATTAGAAAGAAAAAGAGGTGTGTTATTAATATAAGGAAGCGTGACAAAATGTTTGCAGGAGAGCTACGGGCGCAATACAAGCATATGTTGCATCAGCCATGCTGTAGATCTGATATCTATAGGAAAAATGCCTACAATATGTGTATAGTTTTATTTAATAAACTTCCTAATGAATTAAAACTGCTGCATGGTAAAGTGTTCAAAATAAAACTGACAAATGGCTACAACATCATTGCTTTTATACTGTAAAGGACTTTTTAAATCGCGATGGAATATATTAAATGTATTTTATAAATGATTAAACATAAGGACATTTCAAACTTAAAATAATAACATTTAATCAAAATATTTTGCATGTTGATTTAGAAGTCGACTGAATACTGATTCTGATATCTACTTTAAGACCTTGTAACGTATTCTAAGCAAATAAATATTTCATTTCATATAGGTAGTCATAGTATGGGTCAACCCAATTTGCTCTTATTTGCCACCTCAGTTTGTAAGATTCGCAAATCATTACCGATGTAAAAAACGGTTACGATGCATAAAATTAACCACTTATATGCCATAATTCAATAATTTTTCACTATGGCTGTATGTCTCTAACAATTTAGAAGGAGTCTATCCATTTTGTTACCACTTGAAATAATTAGGTTGACAACAGGATTTTTAGCCACAGAGAATGTTCATAGTTAGCACTCTACAGATAGCCTTAATTCAAAGATCACATGGTTACAAATTGATTGTTGCAAAATAAATGAATAACCCTTACCTTATTCAAAATAAGAATCATGTGTCTATGATTGGTTCTTTTCCATTGCTGGTGCCATCACCCCAAATTCTCAAAGGCGTAACACTGGATAACAATAAAAACCTGTATTTAATATCTTCCAATATTACCAAAGTGTCAAAGCAATAAATCAAAAAAAAAATCATTCATGAAGAAAATATACAAACGTTTTTACGCAGACTTGGGGCACATTTGTCCCAAGGGTCTGAAAGAGATTGAAAATTTATCACCGATCATTTTGTTGTAAAGCTTTGTTACAAAACTTGAATACTTACTTCAATAACCACAGTATAAATATAGCTAAAGCAGTAAAGAAACTACGAACAAACGTTCGAAACGTCGCACACACAAACGCACGTCTCAATGAGGCCCTAAGCGGACATGGCAGTGCTGTCAATGGCGGGTGTCTTTCCACGAAACCATTTGTCTCCACGCGACACCCGTCACTGACATGACTGACAACACTACCATGTCTGAGGGGTCTCGTCGAGACGTGCGTCTGTGTGAGTGCGACGTTTAGAACGTTTGTTCGTAGTTTCTTTACTGCTTTAGCTATAAGTTTTTATACTGTGCAATAACTTAGATATTATTTGACATTGCCCGACTGCTGTGCAAAGGTCATTTGATGAAATGGGGATGTTCACTGTAAAGCAGCGATCACACCACCCTTTCTCTAACGCTAACGAGAGGGACGCCGTTATACGTTGGAATGAGATGGAGATATCTCTATACGTATCTAACGAATTGCAGGGTCCCTCTCGTTACGGTTAGGGATATAATAGTGTAATAGGGCTATAATAGACTCCCACGGAAAAGAACACCTCACACACGAATATATTAAGACTGGACTCATACAAATAGATTTTCTGATTTTTACCCGACTGAAGCCTGAAGGGTAATGATTTTAACAGTATGTATGTTTGTGACCAAAAATCGCATGTTCCACTCTAGCTCCTAAACTATTGGACCGATTTTATTAAATGGGGTGTCATATGATTCGCCAATAACGTGCAAGTGTCTTAGGCTATATGTGACGTTCTCAATATAAAGGGACCTTATGGAGGAAGGCAGTTACGCTCTTCTTGTTCTTGTAACTATACGAATACTATGGTAACAGTGCTAAAAACGGCGTGACCGCCTGCCTCCATAAGGTCCCTTTATATTGAGAACGTCACATAAAAATCGTAAAGTTGCGTCATACTAGCCGCCAGTCGCTTAAGTTCGCAACTTTTTGTCGTATATCTTAAATTGTGTGCATTAGAATGACAATTAATATCGACAAGCCGTATAATGATACCACATTTAGACCAGATTCATCCAATCCCCAGATAAAAAATTCTGTCAGTTAAATTTATCACTGTCTTTTTCTCTGCCATATGAAAGAAATAAAAAAAATCTGTCAGATACCGCTATCTCGAGATGATTCGAGATTTTTATCGCGTGTAATTTAAGTGTAAATTATTTAAATTTTAATTTGCATTCCTTACTTGCGGGTCCTTTTTAGGTTTCATGGGAAATGAGGCTCTTAATTATAATTACTTCAAATTTAAGTATTTTTAGAGTGTAAAAGAGGGAGATTTAAATATAGAATAATATATAGGTATAAATAAAACCACCAACAAGAGCGTAGCTTTTAAGATAAGTGCAGATAAACGTTAAAAAAACGCTTTTTTAACAAATAATCGAGTTTAGTTGAATCTTTGAAAACGACTATTACTAAAAGAAGTAGTAAAATATTTACGTCTTCCTCTACGTTTTTGTAACTTATTAAGAAAAATATTTATTTTATACAAATACAAAAAGCAAGCAAAAAAAAACCCAAATTAGATTTAGCACTTCCTGCTCTTCACCAAAAAACTCTCCATGAAAACTAAGTATATTACCATTCTGACCCAAGACGCGAAACTGCAAGCTTCAAACAAGGTCGAATTCGAATATAACACTGGAATCATCCCTAAGGAAATGGCCCATGAAAGATAAGTTCTGACAGTAAAAAGATGATAAAAGAGATATTAAACGTTAGAGGTTTGATAGAGGTTTACTGGTCATAGTTACAATATAAAAGTTACTGCACCTATTAAACTATATTTAACTTTCTTTTTTAACCCCTGACGAGGAGTATTATAAGTTTAACTTGTGTATATGTGACATCGTAGCTCCTAAACGGATTAACCGATTTTGATTTAGTTTTTTTTGTTTGAAAGGTGACTTAATCAGGAGTGTTTTAACTAGATTTGATGAAAATCTGCTAAGCCATTAAAGAGCTATGAGCTCTGAATCCCAAGTCAGTGGTATTGTATCTATTTAATACAGGCAGGAGATAAAATTTGACAGGTGCTAGGGAAATGAATACATCTACTCCATATCCTAACGTAAGACTTAATGCTAATAAAAGTACCTCGTCCTGACTATAGCGATTTACACTTTTTTATAGCGATTTTATCAAGACGGGACACTTATTTTAAACCTTAAGCGTTGTCTTACGTTGGAATATGGAAAAGATGTATCCATTTCCCTAGCACCTGTCAAATTTTATCTCGCGCATGCATGTTAAGCCCACACAGATACACGTGTTAAACTTATTATACTTACAACACCCCTTTGCGTTGGGGGTTATAAAACTAATCTGTGCGTAAACAACGTAACCGCACTGTTCTGTTTCGACTAGCATTGCAATCCCATTTAAATTTATAACAACTGCAATCTCACCCCACTAATTTCCGATCGTAAATCTTTCAAGTGAAGATTGTTCCGTTAATGAATTAATTAATTCCGGATCAGGAATTAACATAATTCTACACGGGTCGGATCGGGTTGCTGACTGGGGAGCAGGTTGGCCTAGTTTGGCTTAGCTGGACGTGACCAAAGTTGACCTAAATATCTTAGAAATTGACTAAAACTCACGTTTCTTCTAATTTAGATAAACTATTCATAAACGTACATATATTTTATATTTTTTGTAAGAGTTATTGTATTTTATTGTATTGTATGTATATTTTTAACAAATGAACGAACTACATGAAACTAAGATCGTAAAATCATAATCTTCCTTTTTTAACCCCCGACGCAAAAAGAGAGGGATGTTATAAGTTTAACGTGTCTGTCTGTGTATCTGTCTGTGGTATCGTAGCTCCCAAACGGATGAACCGATTTAATTTAGATAATTTTATCCCGAGTGTTCTTAGCCATGTTTCGTGAAAATCTGTTCAGCCGTTTGAAGATCATCAGCTCTTTTCTAGTTTATGAGGGGATCTGATTTTTTAATTCTTGAAATCTTCTAGAGACGAAGTCCCTCCAGTTAAAATGTACGTCCTTGGAGCCCGTTAAAGGTTTTGCTCATTGCTCAGAGGGTTTTTAGGCGCTGATATCGGGGGTTTTTAACTCGGTTAGGTTATATATATATATGTTTTGCTGCACCTTAATCGAGTTAAAACAGATTATGAATCAACACATATACTCTTCGCAATACAAAATAAATAAATAAATTATATTAAACAAGAAACATTTGTATATAAAATTCGCTTTCCCCGTATTTTCACGCAAAAAGATTTCCCGCGCAATATGGTTAGTAATTTCGGGACGGCTGCGGCCGTCTGAATAAACTGATGGTTAGAGCGTTGGCCTACTACGCAGACTGCGGGTTCAAACCTCAGCCATTAATCAGTTTTTTTTTTTTTTTTTTTTTTTTTTTTTTTTTGTATAGAAAATCGACGAAAATTCGGTTTCGACCCGAGTGATGATGCTCAGTCTCACAGGTACTAAGTAATAAACAAAAATGACAGCCAACAGGCAACACGTTAAAACTTGTCAAAAACTCTAAAGAATTTAAAACGCAAATAAAATGTCAGCCAACAAAGGATAGATATCTCAGAGATAGCGGCAGAAAGTTCCACCGGGGCTTTAGTGGTTTGGACCGTGGAAGATTGGCATGATAATATCTCTTTGAAAAACGGCAGATATAAAGTTTGGAATTTATTACCTGGAGAAATATTTGGATTCTGTCTAACTAATAGGCATACGTAACATAAGAAAACTAATGATGGAATGCATTTAAGACGAAAATGTGTCAAAGCTGGAAAACGCGTATCCTGTCATTGTACAAAAAAGGTTTCACAAACTGATTAATTTCACAAACATATCATTTGGCAAACCGCATTTTTTTCCGAAACTGTAAATATATCAGGATTTATTTCAAGACCATAGTGTAGAACCCTATAGGCTAGGTTAGGTTAGTTTTATAAAAATACTGCAATATTTACAGTTTCGAAAAAGAAAAGCGGTTTGCCCAATGACATGTTCGTGAAATTAATCAGTTTGTGAAATGTTATTTATCAAATGATTGTAAACCCTGGAAAATGATTTGTGTCGAGTGAGAGATAATATGCAATATAAATTTAACACACAAGACAAGGACAGAGCAGTGGTCCGGGTCTATAGTGTTCGCTCATACCTGCTCCTTCACATAAAAAGTATCAAAACACTGGTATACGAAACATCACTTCACGACATTTTTGGCGTGGTAAAGACAAACGAACATACAGCCACTTGATGATAAATGGGATCTGAGACCTATTTGCATTCTCAATACTGCATTTCTGCCCTGAGCCCTTAGCCAAGATGCCCATCGCTAACTAGCGTTTCTATTCGTTTAGTTTTTAAACCAATCGCGTCATTGGTAGATCACGTCATACGGAGAGTCACGTGATCTACCAGTGACGCGATTGGTTTAAAAACGAAACGAATAGAAACGCTAGTTATCGATGGGCATCTTGGCTAAGGGCTCTGCTAACTGTACCTGCAGTAATCGTCACTTTTGGGATTGTCACTTTTTTGCAAAAATTACATCTCTCAGGTAATCTAATCATAAAAATATTTTTTAATTCTAAATATGTTTAACAAGAAACTCAGTACTTGCACAATAATATTACTTTTGCTAACAATATTTCTAAGCCTGCAGTTATTAGTGATCCGTACCTCAAAAATAATAACGGAACCCTCATAGGATAACTTTCTTATATGTCTATTTATCTTTCTACAAAGTAAAGTTCGTCCTTCAATCCAACTTAGGTAGGTATCTCTTTGTAAGCGCAATTTTATAGATACTTAATTAAATTGGAAAGCCCTCTGAAATGCCTACCCGCTTTTACCTTAACGTACTTGTGTCTATCCTAACTTAACCCGGCGCTAATCCGTGTATGACCCTTAAGTAAATAAAAAAAGGTAATCTAGAAGCAAGTGGAACAAATTCCCCGGCCGGGGTCCGCAAACCGTCGATTTCTGGTAAGCACCAGCAATATCCGATTAGGTCTGCGCGTGAAGTACTTTTCCCCGTTCCAAATATTAAGTGAACATCCGTAAAGCGTGTGCTAGACGGTTTCAAAGCATGGTTTCAAACCAAGTGACCTCGGTAGTTTGAAACCATGTAGACAGTGGTTTCAAACCAAATTTCACAATAATTTGGTTTGAAACCACTGTCTACATGGTTTCAAACTACCGAGGTCACTTGGTTTCAAATCAGTGGTTTCAAACCGTCTAGCACATGCTTAAGGCGAAATATTTAAATCACTTTGCAGATAAGCGAATAATACACTTTTCCTGCGCTAAACGAATTGTGTAAAAACCTTTTGAAGGACTACTGGAATTTAATTTGGACGACGCGTATACCGGACCTATAGCCTAGTTGGTAGTGACCCTGCCTACGAAGCTAGCGGTCCCGGGTTTGAGTCCCGGTATGGGCAAATGGTTGTATGATCAGCGCGAATATTTTTCCTGAGTATTTAAGTATGTATTTTTCTGTATAAGTATGTTTATCGTTGTCTAGTACCCATGGTACAAGCCTAGTGCTTAATTTCGGACTAGTTCAATTTGTGTGAGATTGTCCCCTTGATTTTTATTTCGTATGTGCCAAAATTCGACTGTAACAATATGTGACGTTCTCAATATAAAGGGACCTTATGGAGGAAGGCAGTTACGCTCTTCTTGGTCTCGTAACTATACGAATGGTAACAGTTCTAAAATCGGCGTAACCGCCTGTCTTCATAAGGTCCCTTTATATTGAGAACGTCACAATATGGCCTAGAAACGAAATTGTGGTACTTAGACGTCCTTACCAAAAGGTGACGCTGTTCCGTCCCAAATTACGTCCCCTGGCACTAAAACGCTACGTACCGCTTATTTACTTTCCTAACGAGCCGGACAATTAGGGGCGTAATGGAAATTCTACCTGAATACGTCTGGGACGTTACGCGGTCACACCGCTAATGGGAAAAGCTCTGAGCCCTTAGCCAAGATGAGAGCTAGCGTTTCTATTCGTTTAGTTTTTAAACCAATCGCGTCATTGGTAGATCACGTCATACGGAGAGTCACGTGATCTGCCAGTGACGCGATTGGTTTAAAAACGAAACGAATAGAAACGCTAGTTAGCGATGGGCATCTTGGCTAAGGGCTCAGGACTGTTATTATCTAAAGCCACATTTCCTACGCAACCACCAACATACTTATATAGAGAAAAGAGAATATCTAAGACTTAGGAACAAAATACTCGACACACAAATAATACACTATTGGGAGTTGAACTCAGGACCGTTAGCTTCGTAGGCAGGATCACTACCAACTAGGCTAACAGCTTCGCCAAAGTATCGGCAATAATCGGATGTATAAAGATAAGCCAGAAGATAATCGATGAAGCTGAATCGACAAACTGGCCAACAAACGTGCGAGACTTGTACGGTCACGATTTTGTCGCAGTTTAACCTAACACTCCTCGCTACGCTCGTCGTCCTACTTAACTTTTAGGGTCTACAAATTTGTAACAACGGAAATTATGTTAAATGTGTTAAGACAATTGATACATTAGGGGAATTAAACATTATGGCTAACGTCTATTATGACTAAAGTATTATGGCAAATGACTTTAGGACAAGAAGAAACCCCGATTATCGCTTAAACGCTTAGTATTTCTACTGAGTACGAGTACTTGAAGGTCGAAGATTGCTCGTAAGATAGTTCTTATGAATATTTATAAAAGCAAAATCGATCTTCTCAACGGTTTTAATACATTACCGGCATCGCTAACCCATATCTATTCATATCCCATCCGCGTCTCGGTCGTGGAGTGCACAGAATACAAATTACAACGAGGGCACTATGGAAAAAAACGCTGATAAACACAGAAACTGACTCAGTTACTGACCAACGGTTTTCTGTTTTTAAATTTTGGGCGAAGGACAAATGTAACTCAAGTTTCAAAATGCCAATGAAACTAAATATTAAGGTGTAGTGGTAAAATGAAGGGTATTACCAATAGTACGATTGGCAAAAACCATTATTTATATATCAAACAAATCTGTTTGAGCCCATAAAGTATTTTCATAATTTTATGTAGCATTTGAGACACCCTATCTCAATGGAAGTGAATCGGACAATCGAAGGCGCTAGCACAACACTAGTTACGCGCTTGATCGATTTGGTCGCATCCCTATCCCGAGTGTCAGCTTCGAAAATCCGCCACAGCGACAGCATCGTTTTCTGCTCCCGCGCCGCTCAATATTACCAATAATCTGGTGTCTGGACTTCAGTGCAGTGAATTTGAAGATATCCCGAGTAGCTGAAGTTGGTGAGTGGTTATCATTTGTTTTTACATGAGATTTTGATGTACTTTTGGGTATTTTGCGCTCCCGCCGCCTGTACAGTTTTATTTAATTTTTGGGAAAGAATAACACAGACGTGAGAACCCGCTATCCTATACAGTCCACTAAATTATGCTACGACAAAATCATTTTACAAACTTTGGTCTGATGATGCAGTAGGAAGGTGGCCATAGGAACGCCGCAACGAAACAAGAATTGGCCGTGTTGGGGCTCGTTAGATTTATCTTGATAAGCTGATGATGCCCGCGTAAAAAGTATAGGAGGGTGGGACACAGTGGATCCGTGGGGAACAGTAGATCATTGCCTGTTTCTATTAGAAAAAGGAGTTTTAAAGACATGTCTACAACTGATCTGGGTGCCAAAGGTATAAGTTTATTATTTCCCTAAAATATAAGCAGTGAACCACTGTTCCCCACAGATCCACTGAGCCCCACCCTCCTAGTCGGCAACAAAAGCTTGTCCCAAAAATTGAATTTTTGATAGAAACTTATTAAGCGTTTTTTCAGCCTAACCGCTTTATTACTTGAGGTTAACTCTAAACTAAAGGCATAACGGGAAAAATGCCCGGGCAGCTGGAAGGATATTACTCGCATGGACGATCCTCAGTCTCGGAATTCCCGTGGGAACATCTGGCGTGGCGATTCAAATGGAAATGAGCTCATATTTCCCTAGCTAGTGAAGTAGTTTTTTAAGTTATGACAGGTTAATTTTTTGTGACTACTTCAGAGCGACTTCGCATTTTTCTCAGGAATTTTCATATTTATTTTAGCCATTTTGAATCTAGTCTTCTAGACATTGAGTTTTCCTCTTTGCCCTTAGCTTTCTGAATGTGCAGATTTCCTCATGTTTTTCCTTCAGTTTAAGAGCATCGGATAATGTACTTAAAATAGAAAAACTCATTGGTATATGACCAGGAATCGTAAAATGCGAACAAAATCGATTGAAATGACGTATGACAAACGTATGACCACTTAGCACTTCAATGAATTTTGCTCGCATTTTACAAACCCTGTACATGAGAACGGCTGGGGCTCGAACCCGGTACCCTACGGTCACGATGTGACAACTTAAGCCACGAGGCCACCGACGGTAACAAACAGGTGAATAACTTTGGCGTACCTTCACATTTTTAATATATAGAGCTTCTGTCTGTCTCTTTATCTGTTGGTTTGTCCATTGACGATGCAATAAAATTATTAAAATTTAAGCAAGTCTTCAGTTAACAATCTAAAGTAGTCATTTAGTTATTTTAAACGTAGCCTCTACTAGGTTACAAATTTTTATATGTATTACTTACATTACTGTGCGAAGTTATAAACAGTTGCTTTCAAAAACTAAATGGAATAAACCATAGTCAAATAAGGATCTAGTTTCACGTGCAAGTTAACTTTCCATATTTTCCATATTGTTTTCCATGTAAGAGGTAAAAATGGCCATTCCATCCCACGTTATTAAAATGTCCGCTAAAACATGCCTTAGAAGCTTTTCTTGTCTCCTAATGAAAGCTCTGACCTACATTCCCTTTGTACGAGCTTAGAGACCATGCGAAGAGAAAATTCTGCTTCGAAGTCAGGAGTCTAAGGCAGACTCAAATTGAAAGGAATGATTGGCAAATTGCAGTTGTATTTATTTTTAAGTTTTGACTTAGATAAAATGCGAAAGTTTGTGTATTTGTTACTTCTTCACGCTTAAACGGCTGGACGGATTTGGATGAAATTTGGAATGGAGATAGCTTATACCTTAGAATAATACATCGCCTAGAATAATGACGACGCGGTTAGCCTATTTGGTAGTGACCCTGCCTACGAAGCTAGCGGTCCCGGGTTCGAATCCCGGTATGGACAAATATTTGTGTGATGAGCGCGAATATTTGTTCCTGAGTCATGGATGTTTTCTATGTATTTAAGTATGTATTTCTCTATATAAGTATGTTTATCGTTGTCTAGTACCCACAGTACA
The DNA here is from genome assembly GCA_963241965.1 of Tortrix viridana. Lineage (NCBI taxonomy): Eukaryota > Metazoa > Arthropoda > Insecta > Lepidoptera > Tortricidae > Tortrix > Tortrix viridana. The sequence goes on along the minus strand of OY725201.1, from coordinate 3,290,681 downwards.
AGCCTAGAGCTTAGTTTGGGACTAGGTCAATTTGTGTGAGATTGTCCCCTGATATTTATTTATTTACTTATTTATAGGCTACCTTTGATCCCGAAAAACACACGCGGAATGGCAAAATTACTGATTTTACGCGGACGAAGTCGCGGGCAACAGCTATAATTAAATATATCAAAGGACTATCTAAACTAAACTCCAGGCTTGTACTATGGGTTTTAAACATGGGTACATATATGTGACGTTATCAATATAAAGGGACCTTATGGAGGCAGGCGGTTACGCCGTTTTTAAAACTGTTATCATAGTATTTGCATAGGTACAAGAATAAGAAGAGCGTAACTGCCTTCCTCCATAAGGTCTTTATATTGAGAACGTCACATATAGATAATTACATGCATATATAATAATAATATATATACACATAATTCATGACTCAGGAACAAATACTCATATCGTCAAGATATTGCAAGAGATTTTATACATCGTTGTTCTTCAAGGAAATTAATGGTCTCGATGAAAAGTAGCGTGAGAACTATCCTGTTTTGAAACGGAGTAATTTTAGACATTTTCTAAACGTTATATTATTTATTGGTGCTGAGGCAGACGGTAAAAGAGATAGTGGAATGTCTTGGAAGATTTTTCAACCGGCAATTTAATAAATGGGCAAAAGCATGTCGGCGCATGCTCAGTGTAGGGTTGCCATTCTTACAAACACAAACAACAATCTCCAAAAAAACGTAAATACGAGTATTAGATTTTTTTTAAAGTTAAAGTTATCTTAGCTGATTTCGGTAGGTATAAATATTTTAATCGTCTTTACCTCAAGAACCAATAAAGTCTACTTAGTCAACCAATCAATCAATCAATCAATCATTTATTGTTGTCTCATAATTTATTGTAGTCGTGACAGTTTTCCTTTTAAATTCGTTATACGTGCTTTAATTTAAAATATTTAACCCAGCAAAAAATGTCCGGTCCCAAGTGTTCTTGGAACACTGTGCGCAGGATTGCCAGAAAGGATTATATTTAACTAAGGATATGCGATGCCGATTTTCACTGACTTATTTGGTTAATTCAATTTGAAGTTAATTGGATTGCATTAATTAAAAAGTAAATTGCAAACGATTCATAAGTTTGTTTCGAAATAATTTGCAGTTGCGGCTTGATTATTAAAACTAAACCCCGAATATATGGATCCAACATTAATTAAATAACTTTACACCACATTGCAACTTGTCACTAACGAGAAAAATTTAGGTCACGAATTTTACGGTGAAATTTTAACCAAAACTTAGCTTCATAGTATATTTCGCGTATTTAAAACGCGGAGCGAGCTAAAATCTAGAAAACTAGTGCTTTGCAGATAGGTGGTAACTGAGCGAAAACTGGGGCTTTTTCGAGTCAACTTTACTGCTTGTTTAACAATGACAACTGAATAACTTGTAAAATGGTTTCAAGCTGGCAGATTAAGGTGTACAAATTCATAAAATGCCATGAATTAATTTCAACACTCTTATTTGCCAGCTTGAAACCATTTTACACGTTATTCTGGCATAATGTTTAATTTAATTACCCATAGCAATGCAAATCTTCATCATCAATACAATAATTATAAAATGAAGTCACCCTCCGCGTCTGTCTGTCCCTATGTATGCTTAGATCTTTAGAACTACGCAACGGATTTTGATGCGGTTTTCACCATCAGTTAGATAATTTTTCACAAAAGGTTTATGTATATAATAGAACCCGGAGCGAAGCGACGGCGGGTTGCTATTGGCTCCGAAGCGAAGCGAGGGCGGGTCGCTAGTTACTAATAATATTAATGCGAAAGTGAGTTTGTTTGTTAAGCTTTCAGGGCTAAACCGCTGAACCGATTTCGATGAAATTTGATATGGAGGTAGTTTGAATCCTGGGGAAAGACATAAAATACTTTACATTAAAATTGGACAGCTCATAACTTTTAAATGTGACGTTCTCAATATAAAGGGACCTTATGGAGGCAGGCGGTTACGTTGTTTTTAGAACTGTTACCATAGTATTCGTATAGGTACCTACAAGAATAAGAAGAGCTTAACTGCCTTCCTCCATAAGGTCCCTTTATATTGAGAACGTCACAAATGGACCAACGGATTCTCACCAAACTTAGCTAAGAACCCTCTCGATCCAGTCACCTTTAAAAAAAAACATTTTTTTTTATAAGAGAGGGAGGCAAACGAGCATGCGGGTTATCTGATGGGAAGTAATCACCACCGCCCATGACCACCAGCAACTCAAGAAGTTGTCGGTACGTTGCCGGCCTTTTAGGGAGATGAACGTTCTTTTCTTGAAGGACCCCAAACACCGCAAAAGGAAGTTCATTCATTCGTTTGGGTGCTAAAATACCACAGACAGATACAAAGATATACAGACACACATATACACAGATATACCGTTAAACTTAAAACACCCCTCTGTTTTGTGTCGGGGGTTAAAACAGAAATAAATGATACTTTTACTTTTACTCAGAAAATCTTAAGCGACATAAACACGTTTTCAGTTTATTTCCTGGTACTTACACCTGATAAATGACCCAATTTATTTGCGACGTGAATGTTTCAAAACTAAACGGTTAGCTTCCGAAAACTTAAAGCTGTAAAATGCCAAGCTTCCAAGTTAAAAGCTCTGTCTCTTTATTTACAAACTTCACTTGTTTGCTGTTTTCAAGTTTGTTCAAGATACTGTCATGTAAGTTGTTTGTTTTGACCTAGTTTGTAAAACTTTCGTTTCAAAACAAGAAAATAGATTATTTTTAAATTAGATAAAAACTGCCATCCAAATTATATGGTCAGCGCCACAAATATGTACTACTAATATTATAAATGTGACGTTATCAATATAAAGGGACCTTATTGAGGAAGGCAGTTACGCTCTTCTTATTCTTGTACCTATAGGAATACTATGGTAACAGTTCTAAAAACAGCGTAACCGCCTGCCTCCATAAGGACTCTATATATCGAGAACGTCACAAATATGAAAGTTTGTATGGACGTCTGTATTGTTGTTTCAACCATGCCTAAATGGCTGAACGGATATGGATGAAATTAGGCACACATAGGTAGTTCATATCCTAGATTGACACATATGATAATTTTAACACGGAAAATTTTATAATGCCCAAGGGATAAGCGGTAAACGACTTCTACGCGGACGGAGTCACAGTCAAAACGCTAGTATTCATATTTCCCAGAAAAATCTGGTTTTTTGAGAAAATGGGCGTTTTTCAAAAAAAGTGTACAGTCAAGGGCATTAATATCTATACAGCCATCGCGTCAAATATATGTATACACGGACCTTATTGCTAGTGGCATAAAGGTGTATGGATATTTTTGAGATCTTGGGAACGTATATATATTTATGCCCTTGACTGTACCTACATATCGTCAAGGACAAACATTAAGAAATTTTAACTTTTTCCAGTTCGTCACAAAAATTAACGATACGAAATGTACGACTAATTTTCGTGACGCACTGGAAAAAGTTAAAATTTCTTAATTTTTGTCCTTAACTATGTACATTTTTTTGAAAAACGCCCATATACGTATTCTCGTATGCTTCACACGATCTTCTGCGTTCATTGTTATGTACAAGCGATGACCCAAGTAGCACCAAAGCTGTATAAGAGCTTATATAGCCATTATCCTTAATTCTAGTTTCAGCCTTTTAAGGACTGCCTGTATGAGCTCTTATACAGGTTGTGTGCTACTTAGAGATCAGGTGCGACGACGAGCAAAGCGAGAACTATTAGGTTCAACTGCAACCAATAACGCCAAAACAACTCATTGCACATCATCCATCACTATGAATATTCATGAACGACACAGGTTACTTTTTACTCGAATTACACCATTTCCTTAAGAAAAAATCAACTAATGCAATACGAGCATAGTCGCGAGGAAAAGCTAGTCTTTTTTAAATGGGATTATCACCTGAAGCCAGTTGGGTTTAACTTCGTTGCAAATTGCAGCGCCTATAATGTAGTTATGAAGCTGGCACCCGTTTTGGCACGCTCGCTTCGCTCGCTCGCCTCGCGCGCTTTTATGGTCTTAATTTATACATAAACAGCTATTTGGCATATACACGTTCTGTTCACGTGTGTGCTTACTTGCTCAAGTTGCATTTAATAACGCTTTAATAGTGTTTTCAAACCACAAAATGGCGCCCTACCATGTAATATGACTTTGTATGACTACGTAAGTTTTACGAAAATTAATGAGTGTGTCGCGTTTTTGAAATAAATAAAAAAACACTATAAAAAAAGAAACAATCCTGCACAAATTGACCTCATTCCATGTTCCAAGTTAAGCTCTAAGCTTGTACTGACACGTAAAACGTAAGAGAAATATACATAACATCCAACTCATCGAAGAACCTGGAACACATACACACACAAATCACACAAAAAATTGGCAAATAAATCACACAAATTGAACCCCGGACCACTAGCTTCGTAGGCGGGGTCACCACCGACTAGGCTAACCGCGTCGTCAAGTACGAAAATACTTTGCAATATCTAATAATATTAATGTTTTTGTTTCAGGTAAGTTTCCGATAGTCGTCTGTTAAATAAAGGCTGTAAGTAAATACAGAATAAAAAGGTTCGTCAATTTCAACTCTATTTCAATGCTTTTAAGTTCTAAAAGTAACGAAGAATACATATACATCTTATTTCCAAGCTTTAAATTTAAAATTACTATACAAAAACAAAGTAACTTCGTTAAGATCCTGAGTTTATTCATCGACTTTAGACTTTGAAGTGTTCGTGTTAAGTTTTAAATTGGAACGGCAGTTAAATCTTTTAACTTCATAACGTTGTTAAGGGTTAATTAGAGTTTTATTGTGTTTTCAAAGGACACTGGGATTAGAGAGGATATTGAGATTTAAATTAGATCTATTGATGAAAAACTTTGTCTTATGGCAGATTTTAAGACATCCCGCCACCTCCGCCTTGGCGTTCCACGATGCCAGTAACCGTTGTTAAATTAAAAAAAATAGCAACGATGTTTTTCTAATTACATTCTTAATTTGTTTAAGTTTTTTACGTGAAAGGAAGAAAGACAAAAACGTTTACCTATTTACATAAATCTAACAAAATTAGAGAACACAAATGTGACGTTCTCAGTATAAAGGGACCTTATGGAGAAAGGCAGTTACGCTGTTCTTATTCTTGTAACTATACGAATACTATGGTAACAGTTCTAAAAACGGCGTAACCGCCTGCCTCCATAATGTCCCTTTATATTGAGAACGTCACAAATTAACAAACACTACTTCCATTTGCTTCTATATACCTACAAACTTACTGACGTAGCTCAGCTGATTACAAACCTCAAGTGGCAGGGGACGGAGAACACTGCTCGTAAAACTGACAAATAAATGTGACGTTCTCAATATAAAGGGACCTTATGGAGGAAACAGTTACGCTCTTCTTATTCTTGTAGCTATACGAATACTATGGTAACAGTTCTAAAAGAGGCGTAACCGCCTGCCTCCATAAGGTCCGTTTATATTGAGAACGTCACAAATGACAAATGGCAAATTCTATATTTGACATCACAAAAATGGTTAGATATACAATAACGTCATAATATTTATACAGTTAAATAAATAGAAAACTATACGAGTAACAATAAAGTAAAGTAAGTATTGTGATGCCAGAATGGGGCTGGACTGGGCTGGGGCTGGCACTGCAGCGCTAGTTTTCAACCAAAGCTTGTCGGCACGAAATCTAGGTGACAACTGATGGCCGTTGGGCGGAAAGGTTCTAGAGTGGCGACCGCATACCGGACAGCGAAGTGTCGGTAGGTCGTAAAGTGAACCGAAGATCTGGTAAGGATCGCGGAAGCCAATGGATGGAGTACAAAACCGACTGTCGTGAAGATCCTATGACGCGTCATAATATCCCATAAAAAGCTTTTAAGAGACGAATAATTCTAAAAAAATGACGCGTCATAATCTTTACTACTATTATAAATGCGAAAGTTTGAATGGATTCATGTTTGTTGCTCAATCACGCCAGAACGGCTGAACGGATCTGGATGAAATTTAGCACAGAGATAGATTATAGTCTGGAATAGTACATAGACTACTTTTTATTCCGAAAATATTGTAATTTTCCGAGGGAGCAGCGATAAAAGACTTCTACGCGGACAATGCGAAAACTAGCACCCCTTAAGCTTCTGGGGAAAGAATAATTCTCAGTATAAACGAGCTTTTATAACGAGTAAACTTCCGAGGTCCTTATTAAAAACAACGATCGACTTTTGTTCAGCTTTTAGGTTTTATCAACGTTATTATTTTACTAATAAAATAACCTTTATGGTGCTGTAGGATAAAAGTTATCTTGAATGGGGTTTAGTACAACACACATCGACTTATATATCATATAAATCGATGTGTGTATATATGTGGGTAAGTTTTCTATGGGTGCGTATTACGGACTCCAAAACGGCTGGACCGATTTTGATGAAATTTTCAAGCAATCTTCAGATTAGCCCAGCGGGTGATCCTGTCAAGTTTGGTAGCGATCAGATCAACAGTTTATTTTTTTATGCGCGACCGTGCCGGGTAGTAATATAAAACTTTTTTTTATAGCCTTAGACAGACAAACAGGCAAACGGCCCACCTGATGGGAAGTGGTCACCGCCGCCTGGACATTCGCAACACAAACATAATAATATGTTATTTTATTACCTGCTACATAGTATTAAGGGAACAATCTCACAAATTGACTTAGTACCAGTCTCAAACCAAGCTAGGCTTATACTAAGTTACGATATACAGTAAAATAGTTCTTTATACACACACATAAATAAGAAATTACGGCCGCACTCAGAGACGTCAATTAAGTTTTAAGTTTCATTAAAGTAGCTGCTGTCACTTTCTTTGCTATAGCAATAGAATAAGACGCAGCAACTTTAATGAAACTTAAAAATTAATTGACGTCTGAGTGCGGCAATTAGTGAACGCAAACAACGCCTCATTAGCGCGATGACGTCACACTTTATGGTATAATTTAAATTACCTTCGTCGACGTTGTTGATAGTAATTATTTAGCAAGATTATTTTAGAGCTTAGTTTGGGACTAGGTCAATTTGTGTGAGATTGTTCCTGATATTTATTTATTTATTTTATAACTCTTGCAATTTTAACTAACAAATGCAAGCTCCTTTTAAACACTTGCGGATGCTAAACGAATTATCCGCAGGTAGTCGGTCAAATCGAGCTCATATAATCCGGTTAGGTTGGCCCCATTGGCCGGAAACGGCTGCGGTCCGCCATCTTGTTTCCGGTGGAGCAGCTTCCGTCGGCTGGATTAAGTTTAAAGTTTTGACGTTTACTCCGGAACTCCTTTTGTATGAGCTTGATTTGTGGTGTGAATGGTCACTCAAAGGGCGATGGAAAAAGCTATACTGGGTGTCTCCTTGCGAGATCGAATCAGGAATGAGGAGATCCGCAGGAGAAGTAAAGTAACTGATATAGCTCACCGAATAGCAAACCTTAAGTGGCAGTGGGCGGGGCACATTGCTCGTAGAACCGATGGCCGTTGGAGCGGAAAGGTTCTAGAGTGGCGACCGCGAGCCGGGAGACGAAAGTGTCGGCAGGCCTTCCACAAGGTGGACCGACGATCTGATAAAGGACGATGACAGCAGCAGAGAACCGATCGTTGTGGAAAACTTTGGGGAATGCCTTTGTCCAGCAGTGGACGTCTTGCGGCTGATGATGATGATGATGATGAATAGTTGTTGTTTATGATTTACTAGCTTTTGCTTGTGTTTCCGTCCTCGTAAAAGTAGGTTATCGTTTTTTCCTTGGGAGCTATCGAATTTTATCCGGTGGTTATCCAGGGTAAGGTCTATCTGTGTGCCAAAGTTTCACCCAGATCCGTTTAGGCGTGTGAAACACAAATATCCAAACATCCATAAAAACTTTCGCATATATAATTATTAGTGGGATTTAACTGCCTTCCTCCATAAGGTCCCTTTATATTGAGAACGTCACATTATTACACGGCCGCACTCAGAGACGTCATTTAACTTAGTTTGATTTTAGTTGCTGCCCTCATTTTGTTAGCTAAAGCAATAGAATAAGACGCAGCAACTTTAATCAAACTTACAAATTAATTGACGTCTCTGAGTGCGGCAGATATAATTGGAAATATTTAATGTGAGTACGTTGACGACGCGGTTAGCCTATTTTTTAGTGACGCTGCCTACGACGCTAGCGGACTCGGGATCAAATCCCGGTATAGGCAAATATTTGTGAGATGAGCACGAGTGTTTTTTCCCGAGATATGGATGTTTTTATATGTATTTGTTTTTCTGTAAGTATATCGTTGTCTAGCACCCATAGACAAGCCTAGAGCTTAGTTTGGGACTAGGTCAATTTGTGCGAGATCGCTCCCTGATATATGTTTATTATACATAGTATAAAATAAAGTCGCTTTCCGCGTCTGCCTGTCTGTCTGTGTGTCCGCCAACTCCTCCTAAACCACGCAACGGATTTTGATGCGGTTTTCACCATAAGGTAGATTTTTTTTCCCGTTAGGCTTATTTTTATAATAGTATCCGGAGCGAAGCGAGGGCGGGTCGCTAGTTATTTATATAAACTTATAATATTAGTAAGTATGTCAAACTGTGTTATGAACGTTATACGTGTAACACGAACGCCCCTGGCGTCGAGAACTGCTAACTTCGCGTTAATCCTTCCACGTCTTCACGTGCGACATGGGGGGGGTGTTAGGGGGAATTAAATTATGTCTACCGGACCTGGCGTTTACAAGGTTAGCGTTGCAGAGGAAACTGTTGAACTGTCAAAGTAAAAGGGCAGGGGGTCGCTCTTATTAGGGTTCCGTACCTCAAAAGGAAAAAAGGTTCCGCACAAAGTTGTAAGTTTTAGGTATGTAAATAGTTCGTAAATCACGGGAATACAATATAAACATAATCCAGTATAAACTGACACCTTTTTATACAAGACTTTTTTTTTATGTGATTTAACTACAAAAGTTTTTGGGTTTTTTCCTTTACTTAAGACATTGCTTCTTGCCAAATTTCATGATTCTAAGTCAACGGGAAGTACCCTATAGGTTTTGTTCCCTTGAGACTCCCTTAAATATGCGGCATAAACGGCCGTATCGTTTGATTGCGTTGACTTAGATGTATGAATTTTTCACTGATATTTACAAGGAATTGCAGACCTAAGTATTTGATATTAATTTCAACTTGATACCTCCACGCGTTCCTGAGAAAAAGAGTCTTGACAGACACACAGACAGACGGACAGACAGACGGACAATAAAGTGATCCTATTAGGGTTCCGTTTTTTCATTTGAAGTACGGAACCCTAAAAAGGAACTCTTATAGGATCACTATGTTGTCCGTCTGTCTGTGTGTCTGTCAAGACCCTTTTTCTCAGGAACGCGTAAAGGTACCTATCTAGTTAAAATTAATATCAATATAAGTCTGCAATCCCTTAGACCAGTGAAAAAATCAGACTTCTAAGTCAACGCAATCAAAAGATACGGCCATATGGAATCTCAAGGGAATCAAAACCTATAGGGTACTTTCCGTTGAGTTAGAATCATAAAATTTGGCAAGAAATAATTTCAAGAAGGTATTACAGTTTAACTTAACTTTAACAGTTTAACTTAAAGTAAGGCCAACGAGACGAGATGAAGAATGTAAACAAGCTTGCAGGAGTTCAAAACATTTTTATTTGAAGAAATTATATACAAATTTTAAACTTCCTATTCTAATCATCGTCCTCTGTACCTCTCACAATAAAAAAAATTAAAAAAGAGTCTATATTTTGTAGTAAGTTAAAGAGCTTTTTGATATCAAAATGTTTTTATAACTTAGAAGAGTTTTTAACATTTAAAGAGTGATGGAAACTGTTAATTTTATTAATTTTAATGCGACATGTGTAGTATTGGATAAGTGTTTTAGTGAAGAGTGTCTCTAAATAGACATTAAGTGTCTTGTTGCGGTGCCCTTGCAGGGTTTATGTTGAAACTGCCTACTGTATTTTTAACACCTTATGTACAACATAAAAGCAATAAATGTATATGACTATATGACTATGACTGTCAGAAGAAGATGATTCGTTAGAAGAGTCCGAATCTGCCGTATTTATAACAAAACTATCTTTTGTATTATCAGTCATGTTGTCAATTTCGCATCGAAACTTTATTTTGAACGCAATCCAAACAGGATTGAACTTCACAAAACGGCGGCCCTAATGTTGACAACTTCTGTACTGACAGCTTTCCTGTACCACGAATCACGCAATGACAGCCGTCATCGACCAATTAAAGATGTTATTGCGTACGAGAAATAAGGACAGATATAATAATCGCTCGTTATCGCAATATAACTCAGTAACGGTTAGTTTGTATACATTCATTATCTCGTCTCATTGGCCGTACTTTAGTTCATAAAAGTAAATTCTTAAAAGACACGTAACAATTATATCAAGTTTAGTCTTGAATGAGACATTTTTCTTGGTCATTTTTAAAAACCGCATAAAAAGTTATTTATAAATCACTTAACCCTAGGATTGAAACGTAATAAAAAAATACTTAACCCTTCTCGTCTCGATACATGAGAGTGGAAACTTATGAAGCCTGAAATTTCTTTGCTCTTATTAAATTATTTTCATGTAATAAACCAATGACATATTTGTAATAACCCTGTATTAAAAGAAAAATTATTTGTCACAATTGAAAACTTTCTCAATCCCTAATAATCCCTACTAATATTATAAATGCGAAAGTATCTCTGTCTGTCTGTACGTCTCTTACCTCTTCACGCTTAAACCGCTGAACCGATTTAGATGATTGGTATGGAGATAGTTTGAGTCCCGGGGAAGGATATGGAATAGTTTTTATCCCGGAAAATTTCCCGTGGGAAACACGATAAACGACTTCTACGCGGACGGAGTCGCGGGCAAAAGCTATTGTTAATTGTATGTGTAGCAGGTGCCGAACAAAAACATACCTAAAAAGGTTAATAAAGTGACACATAACGGTTTTAGTAAAGCTGTCAAAAAGCAGACCGCATGAGCAAACGCAAAACAAAGAGGTGTTGTTTAACATTTGTCTATCTGTTAGGGTGTTTCATTTTCCAAACTTTGTATTTTCTAATGATTTTGCTCGAATCCTTGGTCCTATTTATTTGAAAGACTATTGTTCAGAAATTCAATCAAATCAGTTAGTACCTACTTAGAGGTAGCACATTTTGACAACTTTTTTATTCCGTTTTAATATTAATGCAATTCGCCGAAGCTTTAACATACTGAAAAACCGGTGATGGTGGTCGAAAGCATTAGTGTTTAACTAAGTCGACAGAGAAGTTAGTTATAGTTTGTTTAAAAAAAATCAACATAGACAATTTGCTATCGCCGAAGTGGTCAATTTGTGCAACCTCTAAATATTGTCTCATTAGATATATTTTTTTACATTGTATAGACTCGGGGCGTACCTAAGCAGTCTGCAAAAAATATGAGATTTATTTTTTCCCTAACAAATATGAAACACCCTAGTATCTGTGTATCTGTGTATCTGTGTGTCTGTGTATCTGTCTGTGGCATCGTAGCTCCCAAATGGATGAACCGGTTATGATTGTTTTTTTTTGTGCTGAGAAAAACTGTTGTGACATATGGACGGATGGACAACGAAGTCTCACCATAAACGAACCTTTTTAGAAAGAAAAGCTCTTACGACAAGGATAGACAACTTAATGCTTAAAAAGAGTTAACTATTTATATTTATTGAGCCTACGATAAAAACAGGAAATTGTATTTTTCTTGGCAGTTTTGGCAGTTGGTAAGCCCCAAACCATTCACGGAGGGATCACATAGCGTGAACAAACAAATAAAGAACACAATATTAAAAAAAAAACAAACAAAAAAGAACAATATTTCATTTTTATATTTGTAAAGGAATATTCTCCTTCTACTCGTGCGTCACGGTTATCACCAAAGGACGAGTAGGTATTTACTTAATGTTTTATGACATGCAAGAAAAAAAGGGCCGTAGGTATTAACACGGTCCTTAAAACCGTGTTAGATAAAATCTTGGCTGAGATGTCCATCTCAAGATACGTCAACAAAGACTGTTCTCTATGACGACGTTTACTTTGAGGCTTTTGACGTATAGTAAACTGTTCTAATTCCGTGATTCGCTCAAATCCGTGGTAGCAGTTCTATAATCTGCCATAGAACCCTGCAGGTCGAATCTGGGACCTAAAATACAACACCCTTCATTTATTTGCCTTAGCCTATTAAAAAGTCTTAGGTCGTATTTCAGTGGCTAGATTCTATTAGCAGGATTCTATGGCGGATTGACCATGGAATTGAGCGAGTCACGGAATTTGATGAGTGTACCCTATCTTGAAACGGACATCTCAGTCAAGATCAGTTTATTATTACGACCGATAGGAAACTGTCTTTTCTGACGTGTTTGAGACCACCATCTCAACCAAGATCTCTCTGTCATGGCAAGATGTGGCCATCTTGTTAGGATTTAGAATGAAAATTTACATTTCTTTATCGTTATATCCTTTTTAACCTTCGACGCAAAAAGAGTGGTGTTAATCTATAGGTAAGTTTCTTTTTTGCCTTAGACAGACAGACAAATAGGCAGACGGACCACCTGATGGGAAGACAAGTGGTCACCACCGCCTATGGACATGCAACACCAGAGGCCTCGTTAACGCGTTGCCGGTCTCGAAGAAATTTTATGACACCATTTCTAAAAAGCCCCATATTGTAGCGCATTGGAAAGTTTGACGAGTTTATTGCGTGTTTGTGTATCTGTAGGTATATTTGTCTGTGGCATCATGGCTCCTAAACTAAAGGTGACTTAATCGCAAGTGTTCTTAGCTTAGTTTGATGAAAATCCGTTAAGCCATTTGAGAGTTATGCGCTCAGAAAGTAGACGTCCCGATTTTGTCGGTTTTTACCTCGCTGCTTAGGTAATAACAATTTAAGTGTTTTCGCGTGACACCTCACTTACGCGTGTTCTTCCAACTTTGCTGACACTCCTGACATTTAAGCTCAACTTCTTAAAGTTACATGTAAGACGCGAGGGACCCAAAGGGCGTGATTAATGTTCTAAAACTAAAGTTTCTGGCATTTAACAACATGTATGTAAATAACTTTAAAGTTAGTTTTAGAATTAATGAATGGAATGATCTAGTAAATTATACGCCTAAGAAAAACTTTTAACACGATGTTGCGTCAATCGTTTTGATGCTTTTCAATCCGCGACGCATAAAAAAGGATGTTATAAATTTGACATAATATGTGTACAATTTGACGGTGTGTGCGAAGTTCCCAATCCGCACTGGGCCCGCGTGGGAACTATAGCCCAAACCCTCTCGTTGTGAGTGGAGGCCTGTGCCCAGCAGTGGGACGTATATATAGGCTGGATTATTATAATATGTATATGCCATTGTAGCTCCTAAACGGATGGATTGATATTGACATAATCAAGTAAGAAGTATCATTAGTATCTAATTCTGTAACCCTAATCTACCTTTACGTAACCAAAATGAAGTCATCTACCTATCTCAAGCTCATCATCATGCTCAAGTATTGATACGCCCTAAGCTGTTACCTCTTTACACTTTACTTAGGTAAAGATAAGCCAATATCCAAAAATGTCGAGTGCTCGAGATAGGTTTTATGGTCCTCAGATACTTTGGAAGGTAATGTGATTCAGCTGTAGGGGAAGATATGAGCTATTTTGTTGTCAGTTTAGAGGATTACCTATCTTTGGTACTGAAGCTATGTAGTTTATTTATTCAAAGGAGACCTAGTGATCTTCTTCGGGAAAGAACTGTTGTAGTTAATAATTTTTTGGGGAATCGTTGGAACTTGAAAGCTTTTTAAGATTGTAGATTTCTTTAAAATATCGCGGTTATTATTTATAATACTAATGTTAATAAAACGCGTTCTTACTGTAGTTAAAACGCTTGGCGAGTTCCTGATATTTTGACGATGTTGCAATCGTCATGATTTCCTTATCTAGTGATCATTTAACGCATTTTAACAACGGTAAAAATACAGTCTATAAAAAAAATGCCTTTTTTAATTAACTTCACAATTTTAGTTTTAGAATTTAATTATTGACACGATTAAAACACAATGTATGAGTTAAATTATATCTAATATCCAAAGTCCTTAAAAACGATAATTTCGAGTGGTTTGTAAAATCAACTCAACGCTGTAATTGTATTGCGAAACTTTCTTAACTTGCAAAATGAATTAATTATAATCAGTATAATATTGTAATTCACTGTCATCAAATTAAGAGGAATTCGCTGCTTGACTTAACGGTATAAGACATAGGTTCCAGCGTTTGATAAGTGTACACGAAGATATCTCTAATAAGTACCATTAATTTGGGGCGGGGTTTAACGATACGTACAGACATAGAATTAAAAAAGGTTCTTAAATACCTAATTTAAAGACATCATCACTATAGCGAACAGAAGTTCAAAGTCCAAGTCCATTGTGAACGGAGTGCCACAGGGATCTACATTGGGCCCTTTAATCTATCTATGCTATACTATATAACTAAAAGTAAATCTGAAGAAAATGCCTGAAAGAAAATTTAAATGCGAAATAATGTTATTATTATATAAATAAAATATTCCCTCTGATCCTGATTAAATATATTTTTGAAGTAATTGCGTGTCAAGTAAATTATCCAATTATAAAGTGCGAAAATTATAATAATTATTTTTGAAACTCGACTGCGCGAAATTTATTATTTATTTATTTAAACACAATATACTAAGCAAGTGCAAACGGTGGATTTAATGCCATGAGGCATTAAATAAGTATGTGCACATAATTTGGATGCTCAATGAACCTTCGCTCAAACATACACATATATATGTAAGTACATGACTGCTAAAATCATACCCCTTCCTTTTGGCTTTGCCGTAGTCAAAAACAGTAGTGTCATATGATGCCGCGGCCGAGTCGCCTGCCTTCTGGCCGAAAGACGTCGTGTTTCAGCGGTTCCGGGGCGGCTTGCCAGCGAGCATGACTCCGGACGCTGCGATTCAACAGAGCCACGCTGTTTTGTTGCCAAAATAACTTAAGATATTGAGTTCATAATAAGTATATTTGAGTCACTAAGTATATATTTATCTATGGACCTAGCAGCCTGAAAATGAATTTGAATTTGAAAATTTCAAGAACTTACGAGTGTCGTTGGTTATTTAAATGTTGTAAAGGCGCGCGAGCCGGGTTTTAATTAATTTAGGATTTTTGCCAGACTGATAAGAAGATACTATATTAGGTATTATATTTTAATCTAAAGCTTATTCCTTGGGCCATTAACTCAATATTTAACTGCGCAAATTTATAAATTATCTGTCCCGTTAAGACAACGATGGCTTTGAAAATTTTGAAGATTAATTGCGAATTGAAAAGACTATTAATCTCTCAATAAGTTATTTAATGGAATCCTTTAATGTTTATAATGATAAGAGGCAATAGAAATTTAGATTTTGTTGATATAAATATTTAAGGCTGTTTTGTTTTTAGTTAAATAGGCTGCCATGTGATGCCGTTAAACATAAACACATGCTAAAGTATAGCCAGATGCAAAATCAAATTTTGGTAGATTTAGAATCATTTAGTTGCTTAAAATGGGTAACAAAAAAAGAAATTTGTTTTGGAACTTTTTCTGGGACAAGATTTAAAAATTATTTTCTACTATATGCTTGCCGCAAATGAAATAAATACATTGTAAAATGAAACTTCATACGACGAGGCAGAGATTAAAATCAAAAGCTTCATATAGGTTCTTTGACCGTGATGAAAATAATTAAGTTTCAATCAGCGGAAACTCGAATGGGACACATAGGTTTTCAAAAATTCAAAAATTCAAAAATATTTATTTGCTGGAATACGGTTACACACAGATCTTAACCCTAGAACAGTTCATGCGTATTCAACCTGCATGCAGGTGTGCAAATTTTTCAGTCATTTTTAAGTCTAAGTTAATATAAATCAAAGCGAAGTCAGTATATTCAATTTAATTAGCTCGTCAAATATTCTTTTACATTGTAAAAACAATTTTCCTGTAACCATTTAGTTAATTACTTTTGAATAGTATCTTACTTTCTAGTTTAATATCTATAGGTAGTTTATTATACAGCTCTATACACATATTATAGCAGTTTTTCTTATACATATAAGTGTGGCAAGGAGGTTGATAATTATAATAGGTCCCTGTACATACATATGTGTTCATACATTTGAAATCATATGGACGTCGGATAAATCATTGACATTTAACTGCCTGCATTTTCATTTAGTTGCTGGTTTCATAGATGATATGTGACGTTCTCAATATAAAGGGACCTTAAGGAGGAAGGCGTTACGCTCTTCTTATTCTTGTAACTATAGGAATACTATGGTAACAGTTCTAAAAACGGCTTAACCGCCTGCCTCCATAAGGTCCCTTTATATTGAGAACGTCAAATATATTTCTATCTATGATCTATATTGTTAACCGAACCAAAAAACTATTTATTCACGACCTCTTGCCACGCATGAACTTTATATAACCAGAGCTCAACTACGTTGATTGCACCCACAGAACCATATCTAGCATATTACGATCTCCAGTCTCTAACATGTGCGGTGAAACCAAAGGTCATGGTATAACAGTTTCAGTTAATTTGACGTGAAACTCGATGCTGTTGGATAACACGAGCTCTCGACTTTCGAAGCGAGCTCAAGTTGCTTCTAGCTGAGATCTTAAGTAGCTGTTGGCTTTTAAGTGTGCTTGTAGGTGAAACAAAGCAGCCGAATGGACATACATGGACTATATTAATACGGCGCATATGGTGCTACTGAACTCTGATAAAAAATATACAATATATATTAAGAGTTTTAATATAAAATAACAAAGTTAATAATTATATACAGTTATTTGACTTCTGTGCGCAGCATTTATTATCTATTTCGATTTATTTATAAAATGTTCCTAAGTTCAGTTTTAAGAATCAAAATATGAAGTTACTTTTTTAAACTAGGTATTTAGTTGTAAGAAAGATGAGGTACCTGTCTGGAATATTATTATTTATTATAATCTCATTTAAATTGACCTAATCCTAAACTAAGCTAGACTTGTACTATGGGTACTAGGCAACGATAAATATATAGGTACTTATTTAGAGATATACACTCCCCGACTATATAAGAATAGACTCAGGAACAAAATACTCGCGCCAATCAGGCAAATATTGGCCCATGCCGTGATTCGAACCTGGCACCGCTAGCTTCGCAGGCAAGGTCACTACCAACTAGGCTAACTGCGTCGTCAAACCCTCGCTAATTAGGACAAGAGTTTCAAAGATAGATAGTATATGTAATTAATAATAGAATGTACAAGTTCTTGTAATTATAATCCAATTAAATAATATTGCCATGCTTGAGACTAACTATATAATTACCTTTGATTAAACGCGTTATTGAAACAAAGCGTATATTGTAGAACCTGGTCGCAATGAGATCGTTGTATCACTGAAGAACTTATGAGGCGTGGAACACGTCGCATAATTGATATTGTATTCCATGTGTAACGCATTTCAATGTCCTTTGTTGATCGTTGTGATTATAAGTTAGTACAAGGGCCTGTTTCACAATCAACAAATAAAATCTGCTAGTTAAAGTTAGTTCTCTTATCTATTTTCAAGTATAAGAATTATTCAATTTACCTGTCAGTTTTAAAAATACGATAATATAAATGTTTAAGTGTTCATGTGATATTTTTTTATAGATTTAAATGTTATTGCTAAAATATAATTAAGCAAACTATTTTTATTACGGGAATAGTAATTACCAAGTTCTACGTGTACCTACAGAAAATATTGTCGTAGGTAGGTATTCAATTCCGAAAATGAGCTGACCACCTCAAAGAAAGTTTACGGTCACTTTATTCTTCCTTTCGTCATTTCAAGCATTATGACCGACATCTAATAGCTTTGGTGGACGGTGTCCTTAACATGGGTTCTTTTATAGCCTCTTAGGTTTGTGATAAAGTTTATTGGCACCATTACACAGCCATCGACGGCCGATGGTGCTTCGATGGCATCGTTAAAACTTTCATGTCGGAATCGCTTGCGAAGTAAAATATAAGTTAAAGAGAACAAATATTTCTTAGTTGACCGACAGATGTCGCTCGAACATTTAAAATTCTAGCATTATTTACGTTAATCTAATGGCTCCAATAATGAGAGAATAGTGCAGCATGTCTTATTCATAGCAACCTCATATTTCAAAGAAATATCATGAAAATAAATATTATCTAATAGGTTAGGTTACTAAGCGCCTGTTTCAACATCGTCAAGTAAAGCATATCAGTCAAATAAATTTAGCCCTTTCCCTTTCTTGCACTTGAAAATAGACAAGGGGAGAGCTTATCTTTAACTGACAGATGTATTTACTTGTCGATTGTAAAACAGGCCCTAAAAGTACCAGATTTCTGAAAACATAATGAATAAAAGAGGACCTATGACTTTGCCTTGTGGAACTATTTTTATCTGATTTATGGGAGTTTTCATCACGTTTTCGTTCATGGGCGGTGGTGACTACTCCCACCAGGTAACCCGCATGCTCGTTTGCCTCCCTGTCTTGTAAAAAAAAGTCACGATTAACTATAATAACCAGCTGAAATTTAAAACTGAGTGTTCCCATTCTGTTCTTTTAGAATCGTTTGTAAAACACGAACCACTTGAATGGGAATAGAATTCACTCACCTTCGCTCTTCACCTCGCCACTCCACCACCCAACCCTAATCCGGGCGGCTATTTAAATTTTGATCTTTAAATTATACGAAGAGGGTACTAAATTACGATAGATGTCTCTGACAGTTCATTAAAATATTATCTTAATTAATATTATGCTCTAAGTTTAATTTTAAGTGTCAATGAATGCCTTTGAGTTTTTTTAGGGTTCCGTACCTCAAATGAAAAAAACGGATCCCTTACAGGATCACTCTGTTGTCCGTCTGTCTGTCTGTGTGTCTGTCAAGACCCTTTTTATCAGGAACGCGTGGAGGTATCAAGTTGAAATTAATATCAAATACTTAAAACTGCAATCCCTTAGATCAGTGAAAAAATCAAACATCTCAGTTAATGCAATCAAAAGATACGGCCGATTATGCCGCATATTGAAGGGAATCTCAAGAGAATCAAAATCTATAGGGTACTTCCCGTTGACTAAGGGCCGTATTAATAAACTCATCTCAACTGTGATCCCCGTCTCAAGATATGTCAAAGTAAACGTCAATCCATAGAGAACTGTCATTTTTGACGCATCTTGTGACGGGGATCACAGTTGAGATGAGTTTATTAATACGGCCCTTAGAGTTATGAAATTTGGCAAGAAACAATCTCTTATAGCACAAGTAAAGAAAAAAATCCAAAAACCATTAATTTGTAATTACATACACGGGTACACCTGTGCCATAGGACATCACTGGCAAGTCTGGCAACACACTCTCTTGCCCTTGAAGTATGTAGTGTGGGTTGCCTGACCTGCGCCGACGGTTGCTGCGTGTATAGTCGCGGTCGAAAAGTAAATAGAGTAGTAGATAGAGTCGAAAAGTGTCGAACCTTTTCATACCGCGACTGTACATCCCAAGGGACTCGAATAGCTCATACATTTTGACAGCTGTTAACACCCTAATCGTCTGTTAAGCGGTTGGTAAAATCCGACACTAACTTTAAATGTGACGTTCTCAATATAAAGGGACCTTATGGAGGAAGGCAGTTACGCTCTTCTTATTCTTGTAACTATACGAATACTGTGGTAACAGTTCTAAAAACGGCGTAACCGCCTACCTCCATAAGGTCCCTTTATATTGAGAACGTAACAAATCATAACAAGAAACATCTGTTACGGAACAGAAAGGCCTGCTTACACCTACTCGTCCTTACTTGACGCAAAGATGGCTGGTTGCGTGCTAACAACGATTTATTGTTATTCGCGTACATGAGTATTTATTGTAACGGCGAAGACCTTTTCTGTACTTGTAAAGATTAATTGTCTGCCGTTTTTTAACGGTAATTGAGATCTCACTCTTACGGAACCCTTATTTATTTCATCATCTATGTCTGTCTGCTCTTTTGACTTCAGAGTTTTTACGATGTACCTGAAATTTCCCAGATATTTTATGAATTTATATTCCATAGGACCTACGAATGCCATTTTTGTTATTGTAAAAAAAAAGTTTAGGTATGTACAGTCGAACTCATAATTAGCTTTACATTTTAGTACTACATCGCAGTTACGTGTTATAAGTTATAAGTGTCAATAGTTTGAATTTAGTATGTCAATACTGCGACAAGGTACTAAAATGAACAGCTACTTATTTTTTTTTTTTCACTTATGAGTTCCACTGTACGGTATCGTTTTTAAGTTAAGGCCGCGGAGCGTTCGGACCGCCCCTTCTCTTTGCTACAAAATGACGTGTAACTTCACAAACAGCATTTACTTTCTAGTTATTATGTTAGAACATAAGCACGACTACCTATTTTCATTGAAAGTAAATGCCGTTTATCATGTGACAAGTCATTTTTTGGTAGCGTAGAGGAGGGGCGGTTCGAACGCTACGCGGGCTTACCCTTTAACATTGCTCGAGTCACAATTTTTTTCCCTTCATCGGTATTTTCAAATATGATTAAAAAAATAGCTAAATGTCTCATAGCTTTATTATAAAATGATACGGCATTTATAGCTTTATCATTGAATTTTAAAAAAGAAGCACAAGTCAACGGATGAAAATGAAAAACCTCTGCCATTCTTTTGACCTAATTAAAAGGTTATCTTTGCCTTCCGCGTTCTCTGTGGTAATAAACCTCACTATTACTAAGTCCCAACTCAAATTACTCCAGGTCCAAAACTGAATCTTACTGCCAACACACACAGTTTAAATTTTATTGCAAATATCGAGAGACATAGAGCTTGGTAATAAACCAAACAAAATGGCGGCGTGCAAAATGGCGGCATGGCGGCAACATACGCTTTGTTGCATAACTTTGCAGTTGGATCTGACAGCCGAGGTTGTTTATCGGACAACATAATAGAGTTGTTTATGGTACAAGATTCAAAAGAATTTGGCAGTGTGTTCGCTTTGTTATACCTATACGTAAGTAAATAGGTAAATTTAGTTATTTACGGGAAAACTACCAACCCACCTTCGCTTCGCTTCATTTAATAAAAGTCAAATTAGCCTACTAGCTTTTGCCCACGACTTCGTCCGCGTAGAAGTGGTTTATCACTGCTCCCTCGGGATTAGTCCAATTTTCCGGAATAAAAATAATATTTTGTCCTTCCCCAGGACTTAAACTATCTCTATACCAAATTTCATCGAAGTCAGTTCAGCGGTTTAACCGTGAAAGCGTAACAAACAAACAAACTGACTTTGTGATGGGACAATATTTAGAAGTTGCACAAATTGTGACGTTCTCAATATAAAGGGACCTTATGGAGGAAGGCAGTTACGCTCTTCTTATTCTTGTAACTATACGAATACTATGGTAACAGTAAATTTCTAAAAAAGGCGTAACCGCCTGGCTCCATAAGGTCCCTTTATATTGAGAACGTCACAATTTATCACTTAGGTGCTAGCCACGTGCTAGCAGATTCTTAATGTTGCTTTTCCAAAAACAATAAACAATAATAGTAGATTGTACAACAAGTGCATAAAACGCACCATTTTACGCGAGACGTTTATGCCAAGCGAGCTTGCGAGCGAGGATGGATATAAAGTCGAGTGTTAAATGGGTTTTATGGACGAGTTGTACACTCTACTTTTCACTTCGATTGCGAGGAAATGAACCAGCAACATGATAAAAATAATAATAATAATAAATGCGACGAAATAAAAATTATAAGTTTATTTCATGAAACTTTATTGTGTACTTTGGCTGTTGGTATCCTTGCCTTGGGCTTAGAATACTAACAAAACGAAATAAAATAAAGGTGTTATTCTATAAAGTAAAAGTTGTTCGTGTGGCTATTGGACAGATTGCCTAGGTCTTCGACGAAGATTTTACTTTTTGCACTAGAGCATAAGAAGCGACTTTATGTCGCCTGCGCACGACATAAAGCCGAACTTTTAGAGCATGAGAAGTGAAAATAACTTTATTGACGACTTACATTGACGACGTGGTTATCCTAGTTGGTAGTGACCCTGCCTAAGGAGCTAGCGGTTCCGGGTTAGAATCCCGGTATGGGCAAATATTTGTGTGATGAGCGCGAGTATTTGTTCCTGTGTATTTCTCTATATAAGTATGTATATCGTTGCCTGGTGCTCATAGTACAAGCCTAGAGCTTGTTGCTGAGATATTTATTACCCTGCCTTGTTGCCCTGATATTTATTATTTATTTATTATATCAAACACTAATGGCGTCGACCATCATCACTATTTTTTCGGCCTGTTGCGGCTTCGGTGGATTGTAATATGAAAACCAGGGATGAAAACGGATTCAAAAAGTTGTTGGATTCAAAAACTGATTTGATGACAATTTTGAACAATGGTCTTTTATATAAGTAGGACCAAGAATTCGAGCAAAGTGATTAGAAAATGCCAAAGTGTGGAAAGTGAAACACTACAGGAGCGTTCTCACTGAGAGCATTCGGCGTCGAATATTCGAGTGGTGTGGACGTTGAGCCGAGCGTACAAAGCTTACAAATTATTGAAATTATTGCCCGTTTACAAATGCTCGGGTAATGCTCTCAGTGAGGACGCTCCTTAACACGCGTCACGGCGTTTGTGCGAGATTGAATTTCAATCGCGACAGCCATCTGTTTGTAGGTACATCTTCACACACTAAGCTAAAGGGATTAACTGCATGACTGTATCGTATCTACATGATACCACAGACAATCAGTCCGTCTGTTATGTAGCTGCAGTGTGAAATTCGGCTGGGTACAGTTTGGCCGAGTTAGCGCAGTGCTCCTATTCATAACAGTATGATAATATACGAGTATTTCATCAATTGAACTTGGTGTACAAGAGTGTACCTAAAAACCTGTACGTACTTACTTATAATTTGACATGCTATGCAATTTATACTGTGACATCTGGAATCTGAATCTGAATCATAGTTCTCGTGATCTCCTACCGATGGACTAGTGTAGTTAGTTTTACGTTATTGCTGTATTTTAAAGCAATAAATACTTTTAAGTAAGTATCGGTTTCAATTGAGCCCTCCAGCTGCTGCGTATCATTATATACTGCCTTACTAATATTATAAATGCGAAAGTGAGTATGTTGGTTATGCTTTCACTGCTAAACCGCTGAACCGATTTCGATGAAATTTGGTATGGAGATAGTTTGAGTCCCGGGAAGGGCAAAGGATACTTTTTATCCCAGAAAATTGGACAGTTCCCGACGTAGCAGCGACAAACGACTTTTACGTGGACGGAGTCGCTGGTAAAAGCTAGTAAGAAATAAATAAACTCAAATTCGATGACGCGGTTATCCTAGTTGGTAGTGACTCTACATTCGAATCCCAGTATGGGCAAATATTTGTGCGATGAGCGCGAGTAGGTATTTGTTTCTGAGTCATGGCCGTTTTCTATGTATTTAAGTATGTATTTCTCTATTTAAGTAGGTATGTATATCGTTGCCTGGTACCCATAGTACAAGCCCAAGCTCTAGAGCTTAGTTTGGGACTAGGTCAATTTGTGTGAGATTGTCCCCTGATATTTATTTACTTATTTATTTAATTAAATCAGCTGCTTACAGTCTTATTACGTTTGACGTACTGTTCTTGTGCTACTATGCGAGTATTGCATACTGTTCCTAAACTTCGTCTGCAACTCGTTCGAGTTGCGAATGGCCGAAGTTTGACGGTTTCGAGCTGTTCGAGCTATAGTGATCGGTGTTGGGCTTAGTGGAGATATTGCCTTAGGAGTGGGAAGAATACGAATATACGTACATCTACATTTAATACATATGACTACATACTAGTAGCTCTGTGAGCTGCAGATCTAGCGACAAACTTACCTTTGCCGTTGGAAAGCTGTTATCCCCATACATCGACATAGGTCGCGTTCAGTTTGCCAACACCGCAAATAAGTTTGTAATCGAAAAACCCCAAAAGCCAAATAATGAAACGACAAAAAATTACATATAATTATCGAATCTGATGCTGTTCCAATTGCGACCGTAGAGGAGAACAACTGGGCATACGAAAGCATTACCCAAGCTAAAACAAAGACGCTTCGCTCGCTACGCTCGCTCAGTTAATTACAAATTAAAGTGCCTCACCGCGCTGTTTGTGGTTCTAACTTCAAAGAGGGAGAAAAGGGGATCATCTAGGAATTTTAAACAAATTGCAAAACGATGTGTTTATTTCTGGTGTTACAAAAAAGGAATTTGAACGATGTTTTCAAAATTGTACACAATAAAGCTTTTAAAGCTTGTTTGTTTAAACTTGTTGCTTACCGTGTTACTATAGCAGACATAATATGTCATTGATGACATGTCATATAATATGATATAAGGTGCATTTTGCCTTTTCTTGAATTTGTTAGTTACGCGGTATTTCAGTTTCACCGACGCCTTTTGCCTAACTAACTTTTGCCTACATTATAATATTATTATAATGTAGGCAAAAGTTAGTGTAGGTGAAACTGAAATACCGCGTAACTAACAAATTTAGAAAAGGCAGAATGCCCCTTACAAAGAAAGTCCGTAAGGTACATTTTACAACCTATTATTTGTTAGTTGGGTCATTATTTTATTTCAGTACACTGAAATTAAATTCAAGATCCATTTAAAAAATTCACACATATGTTGTGAACATTTTGAAGCGGTGCCACGTTAATTCTTAACCAGATACACTCTCATTTTTTATTGTAAATTTACTCACAATTTTTGTTTTTTTTTTTTGTATATAAAACACGAATTTACTGCTCAAATTACCACTGCGTTACCAGTCCCCACGTCTTGCAAATAACGACCACTGCGTTACCATAATAGACGTTTGTTTCACCCAGTCCCACATTTTGTCCAAAAAAGTAGTATAGTATATGTCCAAAAAAAGGTTATTCAGGTATGTCGACCAGAACCTGAAAATAATGTACATTCCTAAGATTATCCAGTTTAGTTGAATGACTTTTACTATACAACCACGTTAAGGGACGTTATATTAGCGCTAAAATAGTACAATGACCCAGTTACGCGGTATTGCGTTTCACCGACGAATATAAAGTTCTCATCACACCGGCGGAGACCACATTGTGCTGGTCCGGCCGTGCACAGACACGGAGCGCCGCAACTTCGTTAGAGCTAGTTTAGGACACGGGTTGTCTTTGTTGAAAATTCAGCGAGGAGTTGTAGCTGGCGTGCAGTTAAGCCACGTTCACACCAAACGTATTGTCCGCCTTAATTTTACCTCTGTACAATATTATTATTATATCGCCATCAAACTGTTCCGCAGTTTGGCGATATTTTGTAAAATATTTATTATATTTTGTACTTATTAATAATAATAAAAAAGTATACAGTACCTACCTGGGAGACCAAGGGTTGTCACTCGAGTCGAAACCGAATTTTCATCGATTTATATACAAAAAAAAAAACAAAGAAATAACAAAAAATAACCGATCCATAGCTGGGGTTTGAACCGCAGTCTTTGCGTAGTAGCCTTAGTCCAACGCTCTATCAGTCTATTTAGATGGCGTTGATCGCGTCGAAATTACGAATCATTTGCGCGGGAAATCTTTTTGCGTAAAAATACGGGGAAAACGAATTTTTCCAAATATGAGATCCTGCTAGATCGATTTTTCGCCCCCGTAAACCCCTATGTGGAAAATTTCATAGGAAACTATAGGTCTGTTCTAAAAACTGCTGCTATTTTACAACTGCTGTTTTTGCTGCTGTTTTGTTACAGAAGCTTATATATATAATTATTTCATAAGACTATTTGTTCCTAAATAAAAAAAAATGTAAACATGTCATAAACATTAACCGCCATATTTCAAAAAACTGGTCTATCATCTGAATTACTTAACTTTTTTATCGTATTAATTACCATTTGCTAACTAACCATTAAACCTTCAAACCATCTCAACCCATTCAAACCGGTGACTCACCTAGCGTGTCCAGATTTCACAATGAAGCCAATTCGCGGCAACGAATGATAGAAGCTATATTAACGATGTCAGATCTATCAAGCCCTAAGTACCCCAGATTACCCCCATTTTTACTCTCATTAATTCAGTGGCTCCAGCCAAAACGGGTATAAGTCTTCTACTGCTCAAGTAAAAAAAGGTGTAAGTTTTGTCTACGGTATCCTGTACTTTGGGCGAAAAAAGTTTCGTAAACTGTTTCATTTGGCCAAACGCTTTTTTTCCGAAACTGTAAATATTTCAGGATTTATTTCAGGACTATTGTGTAGAACCCTATAGGTTATGTTAGGTTAGTTATATAAAAATCCTGAAATATTTACAGTTTCAGAAAAAAAAGTGTTTGGCCAAATGAAACGGTTGCGAAATTAAACAGTTTGCGAAACGTGTGGTTGTGAATTAGTGAACCGTTATCTACAGTATTCTGTGGAGTTATGCCCTTTTATATTAGGAGCTCAGTCGGATACACAAGAGGCAGAGAACTAGATCACTATCCTTCAAGCCAGAATTAAATAAAATATCGACACCTCATTCACTAAGAGCAGCGCTTTAAAGAGCAGGGTATTGTATCTTGGAATTAAACCACGGTTATTAATTAAATACCGTTTATTGATAACAGCGTACAGCCATTTATTTCTAGGACAAACGTCAGAGAGAAATAGGGCATAAAGAGCGAGGTGGACAAAAACTTGTATTTATCCGGTTTCTATATTACCGCCTGGACTATAGTTATAAAAATAAAAGTTCTGTACGATACCACCCTAATTCCGAAGCTCAATTAAAACTTTTATAAAAGCCATAAAAGCTCTTATAACTAAGAGCCGTATTATTTTCTGTCAGCGTTTTCTGCGACACCGGGAAAGCTGATAAAGCTACGTCGAAACGTAAACAAATAAAAAGCTCTGAGTACGGTCACGGAAGCTTTCGAGCGTTCAAAAAGCTTTGGAAAATTCAATGGCCTTTGAGAAAATGATGAACACAAATTGAAGGCCTTTGTTATTTTATTAATGTGTTATTTGTACCCGAGGTATATACGGTGACTTTGTATCAGTATACAGGAATATTTTTCCGTAATAAGTAGACAAAATATAAGATGACAACGCTTGTGTTGTAGTAATTGCTTCATTCCCGAATTATTTAATTAATAACAAAAAATAAATAATACTAATTAACTTCATGGTCAGTATATTTCTTGAGGTGCATACGTCAGTTAAGACGAAATCATAGTTAATCAGGCGTAGGGTTAAAATTTTAATTCTATATTTTAAAAAATACTTTATAAATCTCGTTTGGTTCGTGTAACTCTATTTGAATTTAATTGCCATTACCGAGTAAGAAAATTTGCTAGTTTACACTAGCATACCAATTAATTCATGTTACAGTGTATTCAAACCGCGGATAGATAAGGTTATTAAATCAAAATTAACACATGTTTTATGTTGCAAATGTCTTTAAACTCGACGTATTACTATCAAACATAAAAGGATTTACATGAAATTTTATACAGATAGTTCTTATTTTACTTAAAATTACACATAATATTGAAAAAAAAAAAAAAAAAATTATGTCAAAAATTTATAAAATCAATCTGTAAGTTATAAAATGCCTATCAAATAAACTTATTTTCTTTCTTTCTTTCTTTCTAATACTTTTAAGCTAGTGTTTCATAATAACTTGTTTTTCTAAACATATGTATGTTATTAAAAGAACAAAACGCTGTATATTGCTCTCGAACAGTAGTTGAATGTAGTTTTATGTTTCGAACAGAGCCAATAAAAGTGCACTTTACGGTCCGGTCCAGTATTGGTTTAACTTTATTTATGACCCGGCCGTAAATACAGCTATTTCCAATAACTATATTACTAACTGGAAGCGGGAAGACTAGAACGTCTTTAAGTTATAAATTTAGTTTTGTGTCGCGGTTAAGGAATCGAACTAAAGATACAAGAGAAGTTAAATAAAAATAAAGGCTTGTAAAAAGTGGCAAGCTAAAAGACTGGCGGCTAGTATAATGCACCCTTATGATTTTTACGAATACGTTTTTGACGAATCATGACACCCCATTTAAAATTGGTCCAATAGTTTTAGGAGTTAGAGTGGTATATCCGATTTTTTATCACATATATACATAACTATTAGCCTTCTTTTGGCTTCACTCTGTCAAATCAAATAATAAAAAAAAAAAAATCCGTTGTTACACATTAATCCGTTGTTCCATGTGATCAAAAATCGAATGTCTCTCTCTAACTCCTAAACTATAGGACGGATTTTACGGGGTGTCATGATATCCCAAGTAGCACACAAGCTGTATAAGAGCTTATACAGCCCTTAAAATGCTGCTATTTGGGTTGTCAAAAACGTAAAGAGTTTACATACAAATTGTAAGGCCATAGAATGTCAATCGTGTAAGATTATTAAAAAAAAACTGCGGCGGGAAAAACTAGTTTCCAACATTAATTAGTGTAAACCAACGCTGTTCAAACACCTATAGCTTCCAATAACCATTTATATTGCTAAGCAAAGCCAGTGGCGCTATTTCCTTTTACGATTACGATGGCCATAAAAATCGGGGATCTGCTTCATCAGCGCCAATCACCCCAAGGTTGTCAAAACGGTTATATTGTCAGCTGAATTAGTTGATTTTTTTTAACCCCCTACGCAAAAATGGGTGGTCATAAGTTTAACGTGTGTATTTGTGTTTGTGTATCTGTCTGTGGCATCGTAGCTCCTAAACGGATGGACCGATTTTGATTTAGTTTGTTTTTTAGGGTTCCGTACCTCAAATAAAAAGGGGACCCTTATAGAATCACTTTGTTGTCCGTCTGTCTGTGTCTGTCAATAGCCTATTTCCCAGGAACGCGTAGATAAAAAAAAGATAAAAGATATTTATTCAGTAAGTAGGCCGCACGGGCACTTTTACACGTCAAAATCTACCTGCGCTTCCCAAGAGGAGACCACTGCTGAGAAGAAGCGCCGCAAGAAACTCAACAGTTAGTCATTTTTTAATAAAAAATATAACAATGTCACTACTTATTCTAGCATTATATAAAACTGTAAAAATAATATTAAATATCTGCGTAGTTTTGCAGGAAAACATGTCAGAATGACTACGAGAAAATTTATATATATATATATATATCACATAAAACAGTTTTGACATGTCTTCCTACATAAACCGTGTCCCCTAGACAAGATACAGCGTTTACATGATTTTTATGAGGTATGTACGAGAGGTATCAAGTTGAAATTAATATCAAGTACTTAGGTCGGCACGGCAATCCCTTTACTAGGATCAGTGAAAAAATCAGACTTCGTCAACGCAATAATAAGAAGTAAGTCTTATAGCACAAGTAAAGGAAAAAATCCGAAAACCGTTAATTTGTAGTTACATCACATAAAAAAATGGCCAGTATAAACTGATACGCACTAAGTATGCAGTCTCGTACTTACTAAGTACGAGAGTGCATACTTAGTGCGTATCAGTTTATACTGGAATTTGTTTTTATTGTATTCCCGTGATTTACGAAATTTACATACCTACAAGTTTGTACGGAACCCTCGGTGCGCGAGTCCGACTCGCACTTAATCGGCTTTTTGTTAGAAAGATGATTTAATCCAGAGTGTTCTTAGCTTGGTTTGATGAAAATCCGTTAAGCCATTTGTGACGTTCTCAATATAAAGGGACCTTATGGAGGCAGGCGGTTACGCCGTTTTTAGAACTGTTACCATAGTATTCGTATAGGTACAAGAATATGAAGAGCTTAACTGCCTTCCTCCATAAGGTCCCTTTGTATTGAGAACGTCACA
This sequence comes from Tortrix viridana, assembly GCA_963241965.1. Lineage (NCBI taxonomy): Eukaryota > Metazoa > Arthropoda > Insecta > Lepidoptera > Tortricidae > Tortrix > Tortrix viridana. The sequence continues at coordinate 3,260,671 of OY725201.1, read as the reverse complement.
TTTATGAGTTATGAGCTCTGAAAGTAGAGGTGCCGATTTTGTCGGAGGTTTTTTAAATCTTCATACATCTGTTTATGAGTGTGCGTATTTCTAAAAGAAACATAGTCTAATACTAAAACGTTTACTAAATTAATCATTCAAATAATAAAATCGAAGTGCGCGGCAGTTGGCAGGCCAATTTTGTTATTAATTACTCCAATTCTTCGCCAAAATTCAAATGAATCTAAGAATCTCAACAAATATCTCGGTGAAACATAATCTGAAAGCAACAAAGAGAACGAACTTTAGTCGGAGGTTATTATTCAAATCCCGGAGTTAATTCCTGGGTAAGACTGGTTACGTAATGGGTGAGTGAGGAGATACATACGGATTTTCAATTTGACCAACCAAACCGTAGTTAACATACTTAATAAAAAATAACTTTGTTTTATAATGTAACAACAACACAACAGGACAGTAAACAACGCAAATTGATATGGTATAAAAATTACAAAAAATAATCTTGTTTTTGTAAAATAATCCTTTTCAAATGTTTTCTAAATGTTGGAGTGGCTACCATTTTTTTCTAAATGTGGTATTCACGAAATAAAATGAAAATAAAAAAATTAAAAATTATGTTAGTTGATACAGTGGCGTGGCTAGTTTTAACTTAAATATAACTTAATACGTATGAAACGGTATCAATAGACTGGACTGTGCGATACTTTAGCAGTCGGTTTACTCAGCCATATGCACTAAGCTAGGCCTGTCTCGCAGAATGGCTAATGCTTGTTTACGTTTTTGATTAAGATTAAGATTTAAATAAGTCAAATAACTTTTAAGTTTCATTAAAGTTGCTGCTGTCACTTTCTTTGCTATAGCAATAGAATAAGACGCAGCAACTTTAATGAAACTTAAAAGTTAATTGACGTCTTTGAGTGCGGCAGTAAGCTATCTGTCGTTATTTGACTATCCATGTGTCCCACACAAAGGGAACCTTGTCCATTAAATGCGGCCCTCGCAATGACGCAAAGGGTCCTCATTAAAGATTATCTTCAGGCTGGTAAAGGAACACGGGTTTTGGCCGAAGACCCGTCGAAAGGACCCTTATTAATAGACGTGGAGTAACTGTAGTTAAGCCGTGCTTTCCTTATCTGTCGAATTCAAATGTCACAATGGCAGATAAGGACAAAGCATGGCTTAACTACACGGTTACTACACGTTTATTAATAATGGCAATACGGTTTGAAACCTAAGGATTAAAGATCAAACAGATCCCAAGTAGCATACAAGCTGTATAAGACCGTGTACAGCCATTATAACTTTAGTTTCAGCATTGTAACGGCTGTATAAGCTCTTATACAGCTTGTGTGCAGGTTGGGGTTTACATACCTATTTAAAGTTCCTATTGATCACAAGTCATTGTTATTTAGAGAAGTTACTTCTGGGTAATGTATAGCTTTCTAATGGTGAAATAATTATTAAAATCGGTTCAGTAGTTTCAGAGGTTATCGATTACAAACAAATGTGACGTTCTCAATATAAAGGGACCTTATGGAGGCAGGCGGTTAGGCCGTTTTTTTAATTGTTACCGTAGTATTCGTATAATTACAAGAATAAGAAGAGCGTAACTGCCTTCCTCCATAAGGTCCCTTTATATTAAGAACTTCACAAATCTTTCCTCTTTATAGTTTTAGTATAGAGTACCTGGGAGACCGAGCGTCGTCGCTCGAGTCGAAACCGAATTTTCATCGATTTCCTATAAAAAAAAAAGAAAAAAAAACGATGTATAGGTAGCTGCCAACCCGCAGTCTGCGTAGGAGGCCAACGCTCTAACCATAAGTGTATTCAGACGGCGGCAGCCGCTCCGAAATTACAAACCATATTGCGCGGGAAATCTTTTTACGTGAAAATACGGGGAACACGAATTTTCCCGGATATGGGAACTAGCTAGATCGAATTTTCGCCCCCATAAACGCCCATGTCGGAATTTACATAGAAATCGTTAGAACCGTTTTCGATAATGTGAGTACAAATCGACACCCCAACCGAATAAAGACGTATTCGCAAAAACCCAACCGAATAAAGACGTAGGTATGTGCAAAATGATAATTTTGCACATACGTCTTTATTCGATTGGGGTGTCGAAATATATATATGCTTTGTCCTTATTCTCGTTTAATATTATAGGATAATACCTAGTTTTCTAGTAGCTTAACAGAACAATTTCTTTTAGCCCAGAGGTCAACTGGCAGATAATACCATTAGGTATTAAGTTATTTTGTACTCAAATTTGTATTTTTGTGCAATAAAGATTAAATAAATAAATAAACATGTTAAAAAGCGACGATGTGCCTAATTTGCTGAACTGTTTAACTTTTAAATTATAAATCTCGCCCCGTCTATTGTGTTCGACGGATTTAATGGCGCGTCGAGGGCTCTCGTCGAGAACGTTCGAGACTCAACCCCGTGCCAAGAACACGAAGAAGATGGGCAACAAAAAGATTTTAAAAACACAACTACATGTTTTACAGTATAATAAATTTTACTATTCACATTAAGGTACAAATAACGAACTAATAATAAATTATAAAAAATCAGTCAAGTCCTTCTTCTTTTCTATCGACAATGTGGGATTCAAAGTCAAAGTCAAAGTCAAATATTTATTCAGTAAATTGGCCAAATACGGGCTCTTTTACACGTCAGTAGTATAGAGTGAATCTACCAGCGCTTCGGACAAGACTATCATTGCGAAGAAGCGCCGCAAGAAACTCCAGCAGAAGGTAATTTTTTCAAATATAAAATACAATAATACTTAAAATTAAGTTACATTACAAGGTAATAAAGTAACAAATATTAATTATTAGAACTAGCACAAATAAAAACATTACAAATGTAAGGTTAAATACGTTACACGATTACAAATACACTTAACTTTTATTTATTAGGTTACAAATGATTAGTAATGCGTTCTAAATATTGGTTAATAACCATTGTAGAGACTATGGCACGATGAAAAATTTAATTGATAAGCAATACTTTTTGATCAAGTTGTACCCCTCCGTCACGATTTATATTTATTTTTTGCGCAAGTTAAATCATGTGAAGCATCTACGAGGTGATAATGTTGTTAGTTTATGGTAGATTAGGAATACCTTGATATAATGTACGTGTTTGTTTATATAATTATAACTTCATTATGTTTCTGGGAACAACTCATTGTCGATAGAAAAGTAGAACGACCCACCTACATACAGTCAGCATCAAATAGATAGTAACAAAATGGCCGAATATATCGCAACACAACACATTCCTATAGTAATAAAGATGTGTTGCGATATATTTGGCCACTTTCGCTACTCCTACTTGATGCTGACTGTACAAGACAACAGATATACAGCGAGTGTTAAGGTCGCGCAAAATTCATACTAGGTGATGATGATGATGGATGGGGACGCCCGGCCGGAGCAGGCGGGCGGTCGACCGTTTCCACAGTCATTCCTCCCTGTTCCCCTTGGTTGAGCCGTGGGTTACTGGTCCGGCGACGCTCCCATCCAGCATGGATCCCATCTTCTTGTTTTCCTACAGAACAGAAGTACGTCCTGTAGGTCAATGCTTTTCAATGTCTCCGTCGATAGTTCGTCCTCCCCGAATGTGCGGTATCTCAGTGACGAGTACATTGCACACTCGGCTAGGACGTGTTGGCTAGTTTCTTCTTTGCCGCAATGTGAGCACCGAGGATCCTGCTTAATACCTATTATTGTCAGGTTTCTGTTGAGTGGACAGTGTCCTGTTAGTACTCCTGTTAATATGCTAAGATTATACTTACCGAGGTTTATAATTCATTAATACTAGGTACTTACTTACGTTAAACTGATTTAATACCATAGAAATAAGTACGAAATTCATACGAAAATAATGGCATCATTTGTATAAACGGACACAAAACACTCCTCCTTAATAATAACATGAAATATAAAGGTATCATCACAAAAGTGCCGTTCCCTACGGAAAATAGGCCTTTTGGGAAACCAACAGCCTTTCAACTCTAAAAGCATACCTTGGCCTTTCGCCCTTGGAATAAGTGCTAAATCGCTTTGTGATGAGAGCATAATAAGATTGTAGACAAATGCTGGTAATCCTGAACTAAATGAGGGTATTTTGTTCGCGTAGTTTTGTTTTAAAGATAAGTTTTGAAATGAAATTGTCGCCGAGTGTCGCTTTTACTAACTGTTGGGAATTTGTAAAATATTCAGGCTTTTACTATCCGAGGCAAATATTCGTTCTCCACGTATTTTCACGTAAAAAGATTTCCCGCGCAATATGGTTCTTAATGCTGGGGCGGCTGCCGCCGTCTGAATAGACTGATGGTTAGAGCGTTGGCCCACTACGCAAAGACTGCGGGTTCGAACCCCACCTATGGAGTTGAAGTTTACCTTGAAGTACATTTTAAAGAAATATCCAAATAATTCAGTATTTATAAATATTTAACCCAAAGAGTCAATTTTAATATAAACTTGAAACGCAATAAATCAATGCCGATGTTCAACCCTACCGTACAATCGAAAATTAAGTACAGTTTAAAGTTGCGCACAATAGGGTTGTCACAAACAAAGGACCATCGTGAATCATAATTTTTCTGCAGTTATTTTGCGATGAAAATGATTAATTGGTTTAGGGGATCCGCGGGCAAAATAAAAATGTGAAATCTGAACGCTTCAGCCATCATCCGCGTAGAATTTATTATCGTCAGATAAATATGAAGTCATAGTATTTTCTCTGGATGGTAGACATAATGTGACTCGTCTATACGATTAAATTCCTCTTTGAAATTGTTCTAGATGTGCAATAACGGACTACTGTATGTTTGTAAATGATGTTTAATGTTTTTAAAAAAATAGAAAGAAAAGACTATTCACAACAACAAATGAGAAGAAAATAATGATACAAATAAAATAATAATACAATTGAGTTGTTGCGAAACGGTTCCAACTCAGCATGTGTTGGCTGTGAAGCCAACGCTGGTCTTCCGTTGGAACCGCTCGGTGGGAACAGGGAAGGTGACACATGATACACAGATAATAAATAAAACACGATAACACCAATAGCAAACTTTTGTTTGCTACTTACTGCGTAAGTGTAGTACTAGTACATTCATAGTTTTTTTTGGTTTGAAGAAATTTATCATAAAAACAGGTTTAATGTGAGAAACATAGTACATAACTATAATAATGTAGTGTACCTATAACAGAGACAAGAGTTAGATATTGATCCAACATAATATACAATTACAAATGTACAGTCACCACACGGGATTGTTGAGCCACCATAGAACCCTGTCATAATGACAACGTCAAGTCACTTAAAAGAAATTACGTCAAAATTTTCCGTCGACTTTCTGTGAGAGGGTTCTATAGTGGCTCAACAATCCCGTGTGGTGACTGTACCAAAGACGTGCACTGCGGGCCAGCCTTTCCCAAGGTCCTCAAATAAATAACTAAATATCAGGAGACATTCTCACACTATTCTATAGTATAGGCAATAGGCAAAGAAAAAACATACTTACCTAACTACTTCGAGAACATTCAAGATTCAGACAAATATACCTACCTACTCCTGCTTACTTCACACATATTTTCCCTTACCTGGAATCGACCCCAGGACCTCTAACTTCGTAGGCAGCGTCACTAACAACTAGGCTAATCGTCGTCAACTTTAGTTTTACCCAAAATATCATTCTAAAATAATTATATCAACTTTTTTTTATTAATTTGATTATTTTTCCTTGTTTCAGGTAAGTTTGAAGAATCTGGCGGAAACAGGACTCATCTTAGCCTCCACGGCCATTGGAATAAAGATCCATCACAAAGGAGATAGAGTGGAATTTCTTTTGTTTTTATGACTGACAATTAAATTAGAAAATAGACTCTTTTCTATTCAGTATAGGTTCATATTCCATTGGCAAATTTCGTGGTACGTAATGGCGGGCCTTATTAAGAGGAAGGTTACCTAGGGGCAACACAGATTAACAGCCCGCGCCGGCTGATCTAGGCCTGTCAGTTCATCGTATTAAGGTAGGGACGTACACTTATCCCATCCATGTACGCAACGTATGCAATGCATTATGATATTCTAGACTCTTGAATTTGTATGATTAGAAACACACTTATCATACGTGGCGTTGCGTATGACAAGTGTATTTTTACCTTTAAAATAAAACACAGTACCTACCTAGGAGCGTCGTCGCTCGTGTCAAAAACTGAATTTTCATCGATTCTCTATACAAGAAAAAACCGAACCCTAGCTGGGGTTTGAAAGTCTTTGCATAGTAGGCCAACGCTCTAACCATCAGTCTATTCAGACGGCGGCAGCCGCCCCGAAATTACGAACCATATTGCGCGGGATTTTTTTTTGCGTGAAAATACGGGGAAAATTTCCCAGATATGAGACCTATCTAGGTCGAATTTTCGCCCCCGTAAACCCTCCATGTCGCAATTTTCATCGAAATCATTAGAACGTATATATACGTTTCTCTAATGATTCTCGTTTAATAGTATAATTATCAGTTTCTCTTCCGATTCCATACATTTTCTTCTTAGAGGTTAGTCGGTATGGCGGACAGTTAGTCTGTGTTGACCTTTAACCTTTTCAGTTCCAATGACGGATATATCCGAACTCAACCTTTATTAACGTTATGAACAATGTCATAACGATACACTTCGTTAGTCTGTAACCACCTCCAATGAAACCCATAAAACTATTATTAACCTTATATCTTAAACCGTTTGGTTCAATTTAGAGTGGTGGAATGTGTAAGAACGTTTTTGATTCCCAGGGGAAGAAAGAATAAACACAAAAGAGAGCATTATCTGAATGTTTCGGAAGTACTGAAAGCTGATTATCGAGGCGTCTCGAACAGGGCCCGCTGCCGCCCATTCCGAGGCTCAAATGGGACTCGGTAGACTCTCGTCATGTCGGAGTGACACTGTGCCACAGTGTGGCATGCGTCAAACAGCGAGATATTACTTGTAAAATGTCTTTTGTTTGTTACTTCGTGCGTATTGATCTCATTTATTGTTATAATCTCTGTTACTACTTTACTACTCATTATTTAAAAAAATATATATTGTCATTGCCCCAGTACGAAGTTGATTTTCAAACGAATGAAATGCTACAAAAAAAGAAGATGCACAAAATGAGTGGCGGATTCATCCATTTTCGTTCAGCAGTTTATTAAAGCAACACCCGTGCATCTGGGTCTTTCTTGCTCCTTCACAGCTAAACCGACTTTTGTTTTGATGAAATTTAGCATGGAGACAGTTTGAACTTCGATATACATACAAAACAAAATATATATATAGCAAACGAACCTAAACCTGAAAATCCCAAAAAATCTAAGATTATCATTCTTTTTAGTGTCCTCAATGTCCTCATACTACCTATATTATCATCATGATAAATCTAATTAAATCGCGAGTTAATTAGTAAGAAACATTTTCTTTGCATTTTGCTCGCCAAATATCTACGTCTTTTACAGTACGAACTGACGTCTTATTTGTTTTTATTCATGAAATACGCAGTTTTGTCGAGTTAACCTCTTTTGCTGTGAATCTTAACGCAGGATGCCGCATGGTTCAAACCATTTTCTGTGGCATGCGTCAGTACTTCAGTAGCATGGCACAAAAAGTCCTTACAATCTCGATTTTCCCCAGAATAATACCGGTATTCGCACACACGTTTTATTCCGCCGCAAACCAAAGATATCAACATGCGATAAATCGTTTCACCGTTTTTATATTCATGCTTATTTCCCAAGAGGTGCGCTTTGAAATATGCAATCTTTCCAGAAGAAAAGGCACGGGACACGGCGCGGTACTTAGAGCTGCCGCACATTGGGCCACTAGTCGCGGCCACAGCGTAGCCACAAGCTGTGGACGAGTTTTTTCATACATTTTACATAGCATCGGCGCACACCGAGCGTTCGAGTATAACAAGCTGCGGTAGTCGCCCACGCTCGCTACTAGTGGCCGCGTTTTGTCGCTCGTCTCGCGCGCACACTCGGCCACAGTCGCCGGCTTCTTCAATAAACAATAGCCAATAGTAGCAGCCACTAGTGGCCGCGATTGGTGGCTGCGTCTAGTGGCTTAGCCGAACCACTAGTGGTCGCGTTTAGTGGCGGCCGCTAGTAGCTCAATGTGCGGCCGCCCTTACACAACGGAAATCGTATCCTTCAGTCTCAGATTAAATAAGAGTGTATGATACTGTTTTACTAACGCTAACGTCCGGTACAGTCAGCGTAGATATCTATATAGGAGCGCAATAGATAGGACTAGCGAAAGTGGCCAAATATATCGCAACACATCTTTATTGCTATAGAAATAAGGATGTGTTGCGATATATTTGGTCAGTTTGGTTGTTCCTATCTATACCTAACCGTGGATAGATAAGGATACCTCGAGTAAACATTTAGCACTTGCCACGTACAACATGTGTCAAATTATAATTTAAAGTAACCATAACTAATATTTATCCGTTTGGTAGCTTTCATGCCACAAACAGATACACATTCACACGTTTAACTTATAACAGTTACACCCCTCTGTTTTGCGTGGGGGGTTAAAAGGGGACTGACTGCAGAAGTCAGATTGACTTTGCTAAATAAAAAATACATGTCGTGTAGTTGACATTTAATTTTGCGCGTTACTTAATTTCAATTCAAAACTTTGTCAGATGGCTTCATTTGCGAGAAAATTGCTTCTTTTGAGAAAGTGAAATTCTGTTTGCAATTTATTTTTACTTAGTAACGCTACAACACAGTATAAATATAGCTAATGCAGTAAAGAAACTACGAACAAACGTCGCACTCACACAGACGCACGTTTCAACGACCCCTAAGCGGACATGGCAGTGCTGTCAGTGGCGAGTGTCGCGTGGAGACGAATAGTTTCGCTTTGTATTTTATTTTTCTCCACGAAACCATCACAACCTAGTGCCAAACTTGACACCTTTGTAGATATCACCATAGATAAAATGAATATTTTTCATTTCGTATCTATGATATCACGGTTTTGTGTGGCACATGATAACTTGGCCTAATTTTTTACATTTATGTTTTTGATGGGCTCATAATGACTCGTCGTAACTGCAACACCGCGGAATGCCGAAAAACATTAATTTAGATTATTTTTATATCCGAAACAGAGAACATTAAGAGTTTTACGTATCCAATATTCTTTACTCCCAGTCCCTATATTGTCGATGATACTTCAATACCGCGTAACTAACAAATTCAAGAAAGGGCAAAATGCACCTTACTAAGTAAGTCAGTAAGATGCGTTTTACAACTGATTAAATTTGTTAGTTACCGACGATTTGCCTTTATTATCCCAACCATAATTTCCCGCTTGACTGTTTACGTAACTCAACTTTCATCCTCTAAACTGGTTTTGTTTTCAACGCCATCTATGTTGAAGCTGGTATTAACCTCGTAGCTAGCTACTTGTCTTAAACGTGACTGTTATTTTGGTGCCTAGTAACGCCATCTAGTTTCTGTTGAGTCTAGAACTTTTTCAATGAGTTTGAGAGGTTGTTTGTTAGATGTCGCACGCTACTGTTACCACTTTACTGATTGGTTTAGAAATGTTAGTAATTTAATGTCGTCTCTGTTAGTATAGAGAATAGTTCCCAAAATATGTTTAACGGTTTTAAGGTGAATTCTGGATCTTTTTTCCAATTTATAATTAAAGCCCTTTAAGAAAAGCCATTTTGGTGTTCAAAAAATCAGATTTTCTTGGTAGGTAACCATGAACAATTGTCATTCATATTTTAGAAATTCTTATCTCGATCATTAAAAATAGGGTGTAAGATAATTTATTATTATCTTTTATTTATACACAACAACAAACTAAATATTACATTGTGACGTAACCTAAAATGTTTTGATTCCAACGCCACCTATACGGGACAATAAACATTACTAAGGTAATGTTAAGTTATATGACACAACAGTCTATTTAGAACACCTTCGAGTAAGAGCCATCTGTTGACTTTTACAAGCACCACAATCCATCTGAAAAAGAACGTCATTCAACGCCATCTACCCATCGACATTTAAGATACCTTACAACGCCATCTACACGTAAACTTAAGTAACTAATTTGTTTTGTACGATGAATATTTAGTAGATGGCATTACACGTCTTGCATTTTAATTGTCTAATTGCTTGGGCCGTTTATTTTTCATGAAAACAGAAGGCTCGGTCTTTATTCTACTGTAGGTGAGCTCATCTTGCTTTGAAATCGTAATACAATGTGGAATAAGGCTCTGATGTACATAAGAGGAAAAAGATGTTAAGGGATAATAACATTGTGAAGTACTGAGTGGTAGCACAGTTTTTAAGGCCTAGTAGTGAAATGGCAATGGTCATACTGAAAGTTTCTGGATTCATATTATAAATAAGACTAGATAAGTTGTTTATGATTAATTTATTGTTTTTCAAAGTATATTCCTTTTAGACTTTTCTAGTTTTTAAGCTATAGATAAGTAGGTACCTACATATAAATAACTACTGCTTATTATGGAGGAGCGGGGACTTCCTGATACAGGTATTTCTCACCTAATAGGAAGACCCAACCCTGTTGTCATTTTGTAATCTGCATTTATGAAATAAATAATTTTCATTTTCATTTCATTTCATTCCCTTATATTTACACATATTTTCATTCGTTGCAACGATTGTGTGAAGCAGTGGGTCCAATCTTTGGTAGATACCTCTTCAACTGCTTCTTGGAATGCATTCACTGCCGCTTCTGGGCTTGAGAATCATAAACCTCTAAGTTTATCTTTTATTCTTGGCAATAAAAAGAAGTCGCAAGGTGCGAGGTCCGGACTGTATGGCGGATGCGTCATCACTTCCACATTTGAAGCCTTCAAATACATTCGTTCTCTTAGCGGAATGTGCGGACGCGTGATCGTGGTGAAGGATGACATGACTGCGAGGACGCTTTACACAAACTTTTTCAAACCTATTTTATTTACATACCAATCTGCAGTGACTGTTCTTTGATTTTCAAGCGAAACTGTTACATAAAGTCGAGTTTTTCCGAAGAAAGATGCAACCATTTTTTTGCCAGTGCTCCGACTCTTCTTAACTTATGTTGGCAACTCTTAAAAAGGAAAGACCCATCCTGCTGACTGGCTTTTTCTTTCCGGTTCGAAATAATACACTCAGGTTTCGTCACCTGTTACAATATTATAGACAGCCAATAACTAACCTAACAAGTTAAAAAACCCCCGACAAAATCGGGACCTCTTCTTTCAGAGCTCATAACTCTTAAAAGGCTTAACAGATTTATATCAAACCAAGTTAAGAACACTTTCGATTAAGTCACCTTTCTAACAAAAAAAAACTAAATTAAAATCGCTTTATCCGTTCAGGAGCTACGACGCTACAGGCAGGTACATGGGTTTTAATTCGAGAGAAATTTTGAAGCTGTACTCGTAAAGTCATCATCCATCATGCCTATCGCTGTGTAGAATACAATGCAGCGCTATTGAAAGGGTCGCGACGTCAGCACCGTGATGGATAGACGCCTTTAGGTTATTTAAAGTTATGTAGGTACTAGGACTTTGTGATATTAGGTTCAAAGTTCGACGACAAGATCTGTCGTTTATTTCGAAAGGTGAACTAAGGAACGTACACATAAGTACAATGGTTCACTAATGTTTTACCAAAAAACGTTTTACAAACTGATTCATTTCACAAACATATGTGACGTTCTCAATTAAAGGGACCTTATGGAGGAAGGCAGTTACGCTCTTCTTATTCCTGTAACTATACGAATACTATGGTAACAGTTCTAAAAACTGCGTAACCGCCTGCCTCCATAAGTTGCCTTTATATTGAGAAGGTCACATATCATTTGGTAAACCGCCACTGTAAATATTTCAAGATTTTTATATAACTAACCTAACCTAACCTATAGGGTTCTACACGATGGTCCTGAAATAAATCCTGAAATATTTACAGTGACGGAAACAAAGCGGTTTGCGAAATGGTTTGTTTGTGAAACGAATCAGTTTGTGAAACAAGGCTTACAAAAATCGAGCTTTTTGTCAAATTAAATCAAAAGTTAACAACCGTGTATTATATTTTTCATTCCGCCATTTTGGCATTTTACAAGGTTTCAAATTGCAATGTTTGTTTGTTTATTTATTTGTTCGTCTGCTAAGGACCAATCGAGCTGAAATTTGGTATACGAGAACATTGGTGACAATGCAATAATATGGTACCATGGAGCTGGTCTGATGATGGAATCGGAAGGTGGCCATAGGAACTCCGCATTGAAGCAAGATGGCCCCGCCGAGTTTGGGCTCGTTGGATTTGTCTTGATAAGCAGATGATGACTGTGCAAAACACATCACATACATGAGGTGAGACTGAGGTCAAACGCAAACCCATATATGATAAAAAAAAAAAAAAGGTACCTATAGGTACAGCCTTGGCCAAAAGCATTGAGCACCCCACTTTTTACTCTGTAACTTACAAATGGAGCATTATTTTTCAATTTCAAAATTACACAAAGACGTACCCATGCGTTTTTCATATAAAAGTGAAAGTTTAAAAGTCAAATTTATATCTTTTATTAAAGAAAGTTGTATATATATCGGAAAAATTTGTCATATTTATTTATTGACGTTAAGGGAAATTCCGAGGAAAAAATAAAATTAATAATTTTGTTGCACTTATTATGGTGCTCATACTTTTGGCCAAGGCTATATGTAAGCTGTATGTAGGCTGTATATCATTTTATAATTTGTAAATAATAATGCCTAAATAAATAACTAAATTTTACCCAAAATGTCAATTAGGCATTTTATCTTGTTACCGTTGTCGATGACATCATTTTAGTTTTTATCTTACTTTAAAGTGAAAGAAGGAAAAAATATATTTTTGAACTCTACAACTTCTAATGGTCGCAAGTATGAGTTTTATGTATCACATATGAGTTCTGTCAAACGCGACCACTCGCGCTCGAATCGATCAATGTACTGCTGAGTAATCACTAAAGAATCACAGCGCGCGATGGTAAATTTAGTTCATAATGCGCCGTACTTTGCGCGATTACAGCGCCATTAACGCCAGCGACATATACACTACCTAGTAATGGCTTCTTTCCTCTAAATAATGGTAATAAAATATTGCCGGTACCTGCTATACTTGTAAAGTTATAAGCGATCTCGCCATAACATATTTCGTTACATTTGTTTTTTGCAAGTGACATACTGACCGAATTGAAAGACATTTACACGTCAAAACAAGTCTATCAAATACCCAATCGAAACCCTTTAATGGGTTCCGGTCGCTGCCTGTCTATTACCTTTTCAAGCCATTGACGGTAATCCGTCATGGTTGACAACGCAAAATAAACCTGAGTGTGTATAAATTAAGGTTGACATTAGCTCTAGTTTTTATTTGACATGGCGTTGACTTTTCAACGCCGTGGGTCTTTAAGGTCGTGTTTATTGCTGTGGATAAACGTGAATACAACATCTGTCACTTTCTGAGCAGTATGTAAGTGCGAGAGAGACAGATGCTTTATAATACTGCTGGTTAAGTCTCCAATGAAACTGATAAAACAAAAACAAAAACGGCTAAAACTCGACTTATGTCACTTCTCACAGGAGCTCTATATTCACAACAACGTGACCCTGCTAATTGTCGGATTACGCAATAACGAGCCGAATGACAGCGTACGAAGGTGTATATCACGTTGCCGTGCGTGTGCTCACGCGGCATTCAAAAGGACAGGGCGTTACGAATAGTTGACGAGCTTTGTCGGACATAGCTCTTTAGCCTGTAGAGTTAGCAAAACAGTTAACAAAGTAATTGGGAATTTATAATGGAACGGTTACATAGTTACACACAAACAGATACACAAACACATGTTAAACTTATAATCCGTTTTGCGTAGGGTTAAAAAACCGGTCAAGTGCGATCCGGACTCGCACACCGAGAGTTCCGTTTTTATGGTTTATGGTAACCTTTTTTTTAGTTTTTGGTCAAAAACAAAAATTACGTTATAAATAGTTGAAGAAATATTATTTGCACCAATGAATGTTATCTAGGACCGGCTTACCTTCTCTATTTCAATAAGCTCGATTCTTTGTCCTATTGTACTTGAAAGATAAAGCGTTAGAACGTATCGGTGCAAATTATATTTCGTCAACTATACAATCAATATCAATACATAAAATAAAATGAAGTCGCCCTCCGCGTCTGTCTGTCCCTATGTATGCTTAGATATTTAAAACTACGCAGCGGGTTTATATGCGGTCTTCTCCATCAGTTAGATAATACTTCACGGAAGGTTTATGTATATAATAGAACCTAGAGCGAAGCGAGGGCGGGTCGCTATAGGCTATATATTTACTTATGTAAGCGAAGCGAAGCAAAGGTGGGTCGCTAGTAAATTATTAAAAAAAATGCTTTCGGAATGTGCAAATTGAGCCCCTTCATATTTGATACAGGTTGTTGTAATAAAGCCACTTATAACCGCAATATCTCAAATACCATTAAAAAAATTAGAATTGTCCGTCTTTTTTCACTCGCTCACACATTTTGTCTTACTGCCACTGTCTTTGTATCATACGCCATCTGCATTCCGTTTTACGCATCCTACATTTGTAAATCTAAAACTAGTGTAAGTACAATTCTACCCGACTACGGCGAAGCAAAAACGAGGGTTATGATTGCAGCAGTAAATTTTGTTAGTAAGTATGTTCATCTGTTCCCTGGTAGCTTTTATACTATCCATTATATTTTAACAAAAGATCGTTGACTTTATATTAGTGTTTCGCATGTCATAGGCTAAGTGACGTCATATTTAATCCCTTAGATGAAAACAAAAAGAGGGCTTGAGCACCTAAATATAGGCGCCGAGCGCCTATATTTGAGTCAGTCGTCATTATTGTGAGACATATGGCTGTCTCACTTACGCGCACGACGTTAGTTCATCAATTTATCTCTATTGCTCCTTAGTGCATGTTTACAGGTGTGTGTGTGGAATTTGCGAATGTAGGGGTCGCGGCACGCATTATAAGTCAGGGTCTTGTACGGCGATAACGTGTCTTCCCCGTGTCTTCCCCTTTTGCTTGTCTAAGATGAAAATCTTAGCGAAAAACCTTTTTATACAAATGTATCGGGTTTGGTGTCAAAAGAAAATGTAGTTAATGCATAGATTTCGAAAATATATTGCAACAATTTTTTTTGGTACCTATACTCAGGTTTTAGTTGTAACTTTATCTTTTTAAGGTATTTTCTTACAGTGCTTTCTTTCATTTTATTTTTATTTCTTACTTAAAGCTGGTTTTTCTTAGATACTTAATCAAACCTTTTCTCATAACGGTGTTTTTCGGTTTTCCAATAGACTTGACTAACCGCAAGCCCTTGGAGCGAGAAATTAATCTAAAGAAATTTCTAACAAAATTACTTGCGAAAAGTTTTCATTTTAGTAAGCCGATTGAAGCAAAAAGGTTCCAATACCTGCGGGCTTAGCATGCAAGCACGAGATAAAATTTGACAGGTGCTAGGGAAATTAATACATCTATTCCATATTCAAACGCAAGACTTGCTTAAGGTTTAAAATACAAGTGTGTTGACGTGATTTTTATTACCTTTTATTACTAAGAGACTATTGCGTTTTTCACATTTTTCATAATTCATAATAATTCATAATTCATTTATTTAAATTATAACTTAACAGTAATAAACCACAGCGTTATAACAATTATCATGTCAACATTTAATTAATTAATTAGTAAAAAATATATTCAATCAATAAGTCAATAATATGGTTTTTAAAATTATAGTTAGTGACCATTGACGGCATTAGTTATGGTGCTTTTCCTTTCACACATTATCTCACACACTCTGTTGCACTCGTTCATCAGATCTGTCACCCTAGTGGCAAATAGGTCGCAGTGCGGTGCGGCTTTGAGCACTGCGTTGAGCGTAGAGAGCGCGCGCGGCGCAGGCGCCTGCCGCCGCGCCACCGTGCGCGCGCGCGGCTCGGCCAGCAGCGCGCGGCGGCGCGGCCGCAGGGACGTCAGAGTTTGAACGTTGGGTACAGATAGTTGCGTAAATATACCTACCAGAGTTGTGCAGTCAGTTTTATTTCTGATAATATCAATCGCGAATTTAACCAACGCAACGGCCCTTCTTACTTCTAGCGATTGATACCCCAGGCTACCGAGGAGGAAAAGGGTAGGGTACATGAAAAGATTTTCTTGTATAACGCCCTTAAGTATTGTTTTTGGATTTTTCCCAACATGAGGACGTACTTGTCCTCATGTGGACTCCATACCATTGCGCTACTCTCGAGCAGACTGCGCACAAGGGCTCCGTATAGCACCCGCGTGGCGGCCGGCGTCAGCGGCGCGGCATTACGCAGCATTTTATAGCGATTTTATCAAGACGGGAAACTTTTATTTTGAACCTTAAGCGATAAGTGTTATGTTAGAATATGGAATAGATGTACCTGTCAAATTTTATCTCGTGCTTGCATGTTAGGGGGCCTGGCAAACACGGTGTGCGGAGCGTGCCTGAAGCCTGTAAAATCACCAAATTTTTATCAACGGAGAAGAGCAAAAAGCATGACATACCATCTGATGGTAAGCGCCAATGGACATTTGCAATCACTCATGAAGACTAATGGTACACAGAGCGCGGGCGCAGGTCGGGCGCGGGCGTATCGCCGTTACAATGCGCGCTCTGTGAGAAGGCCTATCGGAGAATGCGTGTGTTACGAGCAATGTAACGGCAATACGCTCGCGCCCGACCCGCGCCCGCGCTCTTTGTGTATCACGCTTAAGGCTGCCTTTGTATGGAAGCGGAGACGAGCGGAGCGGAGTGGAGCTGTGTAGGAATCGACCAATCACATTGGTTGTAATCCACATCTCGTCTCCGCTTCAATAGAAACAGTCAAGCGGAGACGAGATGTAGATTACAATACAACCAATGTGATTGGTCGATTCCTACACGGCTCCTCTCCGCTCCGCTCGTCTCCGCTTCTATGGAAAGGCAGCCTAAGCGGCTGCTACAGGTGAGCAACCGAACCACCCATCAAGGTCACCTTGGTGGAAAGCTTCCGTCACGTTCCCGTCTACACGGTTGCCAACAGCAGTGTTTAGAACTCGTGGAGATAACACGCATCGTACAACAGGCATGATGACATTTTTTATATCACAATCAATCCGGTTTTTTGTAAGGATATAATGTATGGGACTTCTAGCGTGGCCCTGACAGTGCTGAAGATACTGGCAGCATTTCCTCTTTTATAGCAATGCTAATTCGCTGAGAGAGGCATCTGCCAGCTGTACGGTCACCCATAGTGTCGACTAACGCTTGCTTCTGTCATTCTAGAATATAATTTATTTGCAATTATTCAGTTGTATTTGCTGACAGTACATAATTTGGCAAAACAAGCCGTATGCGCGTCACAAGGTAAATTTTCTTTGTCGAATTGCTCGTTGGAGGGTGCTTTGATATTATGTGACGTTCTCGATATAAAGGGACCTTATGGAGGCAGGCGGTTACGCCGTTTTTAGAACTGTTACCATAGTATTCGTATAGTTACGAGCTTACGAGAATAAGAAGAGCTTAACTGCCTTCCTCCATAAGGTCCCTTTATATTGAGAACGTCACATTATTACATGTTTGTAAAGTTTCGAGGACAGTGAACTTAAATGGTGGTTGTTGTTGAAATGTTTGATGAGTTTAGTGAAGTGCCTATTTGATGACTAAAATACGAAAATACAGATAAATCCTACTAATATTAAAAATGTAAAGGTTTGCATGGATGGATGAAATTTGGCACAGAGAACCGCCTGCCTCCATAAGGTCCCTTTATATTGAGAACGTCACATATAGCCTGACACTTGCACATTTTTGCCGAATCATTATGACACCCCATTTATTAAAATTGGTCCCAATTGGTCCAGCAGTTTAGGAGATAAGGTGGAACATCTAATTTTTGGTTACGTACATACCTACATTGTTGAAACCATTAGCTTTCCTTTCTCATCGCTCAGTCGGGTAAAAAAAAAATGAAAATACTGCTGATTTATTAAGGATTTTCGTTGATCTTTTATGAAAGTTGACGCAAGTTTAATGGGACTAGGTACTCTTGAGATTCAACCAGTTTAATAAAAGTCGCTTTATATCGAATTTTGTAAAATATAAATATTCTACGTACTTTTGGTCAAGTGAAGATTTTGACGACCACAAATAATGGCGCTGTCTCGTACATGACTGGTTTTATTATGCCCGCGACTCCGTCCGCGTAGAAGTAATATATCGCAGCTCCCTCCGGGAACTTTAAATTTTTCCGGGATGAAAAGTAACCCATGTGTTAATTGAGGGTATAAGCTATCTCCATTCTAAATTTCGTCCAAATCCGTCCAGCCGTTGCAGCGTGAAAGAGTAACAAACTAACACACACACACACGCAAACTTTTGCATTTTATAATAGGTAGTACCTTCAGTCAACAAAGTATCGGGAATGGATGATTTGTTTATGGTTCCAAATTCAAATTTTTGTTTTTTTTGTTGTTGTTAGATTGGCACAACTGTTTTCTATTTTGGCGCGGAGTTTGAGTTGCATCTGTTATTTATATTAAATACAGTGCTGTTTTTAGTTATATCATATCTAGTGTGTATTGCGAATTTCATAATGGACAAAAACATTGAACAAAGAGTTTGTCTTAAATTTTGCATCGCCAATGGAATTTCGTGTTCGGAGTCACTGAAAATGTTACAGAAGGCTTACGGTGATTCGACTTTATCAAAAACACGTGTTTATGAGTGGTACAAAGCGTTCAAAAGCGGTCGAGATGTGATGGAAGATTTGCCTCGCTCTGGTAGGCCATCAACGTCTGCAACTGCAACGTCTGCAACGTCGTTAACATCGCAAAAGTGAAGGAAATAGTGACTGAAAATCCTCATTCAACTTTGAGAGAGATAGCCGCCGAACTTTCTGTATCTCACGAGTCGATCCGTACTATTTTAACTAATCATTTGGGTATGAAACATGTTACCGCTCGGCTAGTCCCAAAAGACCTGAATTTTCTCCAAAAACTCAATCGCATGAGAGTCGCTGAGGACATGCTAGAACGAGTCAATTCCGACCCAACATTCATGAAACGCATTGTTACTGGTGACGAGACGTGGGTTTACGAGTTTGACATGCAAACTAGTCAACAGGCTTCGGAGTGGCGCCTTCCAACTGAACCGAAACCGAAACGAAGAAGACATAAAGGAGAATTCGCGCCGAGAACTGAATTCAATTCCGGAAACAGCGTTTAAAAAATTTTTTGATGATTGGATTATTCGTTGGCGTAAGTGTATCGTTTCTGAAGGAGCATACTTTGAAGGTGATAAAATAAATTTGGATGATTAACAAACAGTTTGTGTATTATTGATCTTTTCCCGGTACTTTCTTGACAGAGTAGTATTTCGCGTAAGTCGTACTACTAAAACTTTTGTATAGTGCACAAATTCTTTTTCATCTGTGTCTAGCCGTAAGATTTTCTGATAGAAAAGGCATTTAGGCATAAGTCCGCCAGTTAATCAATAATTTGGCATCAATTTTTGCAACCCACTTATCGCACTTTTTAAGACACATTACAAATCTAAAGATCATATTATTAAGTAGGTCACGATGATACCACAACCATTATTCATTATTAATAAATAAATGAAAAAAAAACTATTAATAATTGGTTATTAGGGAAAATGTTTTACGAAATTTTTTTTTTTTAATAAATAAGGTAAATTGTGACGTTCTCAATATAAAGGAACCTTATGGCGGCAGGCGGTTACGCTGTTTTTAGAACTGTTACCGTAGTGTTCGTATAGTTACAAGAATAACAAGAGCGTAACTGCCTTCCTCCATAAGGTCCCTTTATATTGAGATCGTTACAATTATAAATGGCAATTCTTACTAAATGTAGAACATTAGGTTAACGTAAAATATTGTACACCACAAGTAATGGGAGACTATATTCGCAGTTGAAACTATTTATTATTTATAACTGAGTCACCTTATGTACATAGTCATACAATAAACAATTTTTTATTTTGAATTTGAATTTGAATAAATAACGAGATGAGTATAGTTCCCTAAATGACCAAAAATGCACTGATTAAAAAAGATAAGTCGTGACTGAGACGCAAATACAATGAACTCTAGGTGTGAGGAGCACGGAGCTATGATATCAATCGATCAGGTTGCCATGGCAACCACCGTAGGGTTGTTAATCGAGACCAAAGCGAAACTCCGTAATGATACCTTTTTGGAGGATGCAGTTACTTTTTATTGAAGACCAGCTTTTACCTGTGGCTTCGTCTACGTTTTATTGGTTTAGCGACTCAGCAGTCAAAGCCAACTGCGGAAAAGGAATGAGTGACTAACATTCTTGCGTAACATACACACAAAAAAATATAGTCATCATCATTGCGTATGGCTATCATCCTGCATGGATCATTGGATCCATGACGTTGCTGCAGGAAATATGTGACGTTATCAATATAAAGGGACCTTATGGAGGAAGGCAATTAAGCTCTTCTTATTCTTGTAACTATACGAATACTATGGTAACAGTTCAAAGAACGGCGTAACCGCCTGCCTCCATAAGGTCCCTTTATATTGAGAACGTCACAAATAATCAAAATCCGAGTTAAAATAATACCAATTACTTAAAGGCATACACCAGATTTAGTCATAAATAACGTACAAAATAATACATTTGATCACCAAAAATAGTAAATGACCAAAAAAAAACCTAAACCTAACCGACAGAATTCGCTAAGATTTGGTGATCATTTATTAAATTTGATCTACAGGTACAATTTAATTTGGTGATTGATTACTGAATTTGACTTTCAAAGATAATTTTGGTGGTCAATATATTTGTTAAATACCAAACATTCAATCTTGACCGGACTTATTCAATCTTCCTTTGCATAACGCTAAGTGAAAGAATTAAGTTCAATAAAAACTATCGGAAAACGCTCGAAACTTAGCAAGGACGTTACGGAAGGCTTGGGATTGCATTAAAGGAAGGACGTTTTGGAGCTCCTTTAATAAGGACTTTCAAGTTATTTTAGCTTTAATTTTCAGCTTAATTTTACTTTAGGCTACTTTAGTAATTTAAGTTGGTTAGTTAAAGACAAAGACAAACTACCGCACTCAGAGACGTCAATTAAGTTTTAAGTTTCATTAAAGTAGCTGCTGTCACCTTCTTTGCTATAGAAATAGAATAAGACGCAGCAACTTTAATGACATTTAATACTTAATTGACGTCTCTGAGTGCGGCAGTAAGACATTTATTACAAGAACACAGTATTAGGACAGTTGTTAGAGGTACAGGATGTGCTTGTGATCTACCTATTCTAGGTGTGCAATATTTAGTATAATGCTATTATATTCACTATTATAATTACCTTGTACTAATTATAATAGTCACTTACTTCTATTTCTTATGTAGAAATACAATTTTTACAGGTCTTATATACGTGAAGCTATTTAAAAAGTCAATCTTTTAATTATGTCTTTGGTTGAGGAATTCCTGAACAGAGTAAAAACATTTTTCATGAAGCCACCTTGTTATCAATCTATTAAATTGATTTGGCGTGCATTCCTGTATATATGTGACGTTCTCAATATAAAGGGGCCTTATGGAGGCAGGCGGTTACGCCGTTTTTAGAACTGTTACCGTAGTATTCGTATAGTTACAAGAATAACAAGAGCGTAACTGTCTTCCTCCATAAGGTCCCTTTATATTGAGAAAGTCACATATAGTTTTAGTTTTGTTTTTAGTTTTAAATTGTAATATATAATCCACATCCATACTAATCCATACTAATATTATAAATGCGAAAGTAACTCTGTCTGTCTGTAACGCTTTCACGGCTAAACCGCTGAACTGATTTCGATGAAATTTGGTATGAAGACAGCCCGAGTTCCGGGAAAGGACATTAGCTACTTTCTTCCCGGAAAATTTGACGGTTCCCGAGGGAGCAGCTGTAAACGACTTCTACGCGGACGGAGTCTTGTATATAAATAAATTGCAAGATTTGTTAGTACAGGAGAGTTGAAAATTATTTAATAGCGGTGCAACAAGTGGGCAGTGTGCCAAGTTGCCGGCTTTTATACAGTCAGCGTCAAATATATAGGAGCAGCCAAAATGGCCAAATATATCGCAACATATCCTTATTCCTATAGTAATAAAGATGTGTTGCGATATATTTGGCCACTTTCGTTGCTCCTATCTATTTGATGCTCACTACACGGGCGTAATGTGGTGCGCTTTAGTCTGACATTGCAACATATCGCGGGCCATTTGACATCTTAAAACCTTGTGACAACATGAAGGATAACGAAAGAATACCTATAAGGACATCTTTTTCAAACTCGTTATGAATGCCATGGAAAAAAGGTCAAACAAACGTCTTTTGTTGTTTCTTATAGTCTGGTTTCTATGCAAGTACTTATTCTGTGGTGTTGCCCTTAAAGTATGGCAGGCATAGACAAGACTAATGGTCTGTCGTTGCGTCGTTAATGAATAGAAGCCTGCTCTTTGTCTCTGTCTCATCTATATAAATAAACCTTATATTTTGCGTAGAACACCATTAACTAGACCCCGTAAGGAGGATCATAGGGTTCGCTATTTGTCCTAATTATTGTTTGTTCTAATGTTTGTTCGAATTATCATTTGAACTAAGGTTTTGATATGCACAGTATTTAAGTTTTGAAACGGACAGGATAGGTTAGGGATTATATTTACCAGTTTTAATAGGAAAGTTTCACAATTTGAGAAGTTTCTTGTGTCGGTGCGATGCCTATTTCAATCCTTTTATTTTTAATTTCAAAATATAATCTGAGTGGTTTTAAGCTAGGTGTAATGGAATCCGTTGCGTTTTCCAAGAGTTATCAGGTCTGGAATAGGGGTTGCAGAGTCGGGGATTAATCTATTTAATCGTGATTCAATCATCTTTTTTGGTCACGGTAGACATATTATTAAGTATTTTGGTAATTTATTTGGTATTTTATTTAACAAGTATACTAATTGCATATTCGTATTGGTTTCAGGTAAGTTTGCAGATTCGCTTTCTTCACTTTTGATAGTAGCAGCTAAGTAATAAAATGAAGAAAAAAAACAGACGAACGGTTTTTTTTTTTGTTGATTGTATAAATATGATAATTGAAGGGAAAATAGAAGAAAAAAGGAAAAGAAGGAAACTGAAAAAGTAAGCGTCGTGCCGAGATGAGGCTTGAAATAGAATATAATAGAGCGGCCACTATTTTTTCCTTACCAGACCACATAATAACAGAAAATTGATTCGAAGATCACAAAAAAACACAGATTAAAAATCATAAAAAGAATGGCAACACAGATACCAAAATTAATCAGTAACGGTGCAGTTACACGGGCAACTTTTCGAGCAATAATTGCCCGTCAACCATAGCTAATAAGTATGTCATATAGCTTAAAATTTATTATATCAGTTGAGATAGTTATAGAGACGTGCGTCTGTGTGAGTGCGACGTTTCGAACGTTTGTTCGTAGTTTCTTTACTGCTTTAGCTATATTTATACTGTGACGCTTATGTGGGATCAGCTTAAATTAAATCACTTCCACACGATTGGGAGGTTGGGCCAACCGAGAGGAACGCAGCTATCTGTCAGAATGAGATAGCAACATATACGTCTCGTTCTTACAGATAGCTGCGTCCCTCTCGGTTGGCCCAACCGCCCGATCGTGTAGAAGGGGTATAACCCTGTTGAATCGCAGCGTTCGAAGTCATGCTTGCTGGCAAGCCGCCCCGGAACCGCTCTGTTACCCCCGCCCTAGCTATCTTTAGAATAGCTCTTAAGTGAATGTTAATGAGAGCGTTTATTCTACGCACGCGAAGTCGCTAACAATAACCAGTTTTCTAAATGCCCGTTCCTATATTCAAACCGCGGATAGATGAAGTTACTTCAAATTCAAATTTGACACATGTTGTATGTGGCAAATGTCAAATTTTAACTCGTCGTATCCTTATCTATCCGCGGTTTGGATATAGGAACCGGGCATAAGAAATCTAAGACTGATAACAAACTCCTAACCTCCTAAATAACGTGTTGTTTCTTCCATTAAGAAATACAACATAGGATTTTAACACCTCAACGTTATAGGATATTTTACTTCACATATTTCCCGGGATAAGCCGTAAAGTCGAGTTTACTCGCTGCAAAACGTTTCGCTCCGGGATTTTACAAGAAAATTGCCTTTTGCGTTTCTCCTTTGATAAACACTTTCAGATTAAGAAGCAATCCGTGGTATTGACAGAGCTGACCGCGATATAATTATTATTAAGATGTTGGTAGTAAACAGACTGTGTTAGAATAAAAACCGGTCAAAATAGAGTCGGATTAGCGCATCGAAGGTCCGTAGTTAAGATTGAGCAAAATAAGCCCCAAAGAAATGCCTAATTATTATTATTTTGTAAGCAATAAGGTTCTATTTGGTTTACCTAAATCTTAAAAATTTTCGAAATTTTGTTAATTTTTCAAAGACGGTTAATTTTAATAACTTTATTTTTTCCTGTAAAATAATTATCTTTTAAGTCTGGATTATTTCTCTATTTTTTACTCTCAAGTACGGTTAGATCAACTGTAATAACAGTTTAGGTATGTATTAAGTGTGGTTAATTATACATAGATATATAGTAGGTGGGAATCCCGAAAAGGGTTCGAAGCGTCAGGTTGTAATTAAGATTTACAGACGATAGAGTCTGAAAATTAGTTCCGCGTAAACATAATCAAGATATTTCGATATTTGTATGGGTTATGGAATTAGTTTGTTAGCAAATCTCGTGAGAGTTCAGTGTTAGTATGTAAGGTCGCCGTCAATAGAACTTGGAAAAGATGTAAACAAATTAGTACTGTTTGACACATAACCTCAAATATTCACCAAGCGTGTTTTTATTCAAAATAACGTAGGTATATTGAATAGTTATTTCATCTGAAACTTAATATGAAAATAATGATCTAGTGTATAAATCATTGTAAAGACCTCACTTGATCTTTAAAAGTACGTGATTATCGAGTAATCATGGTGAATTGGTTCGTTTGGTTTTGTTTACATCGTTCACAAGTTCTATTGACGGCGACTTTAGTGGTGAAGTCAACACAACAATGATTCTGCGGACTCATGATCGGATCATGTGGATGTGTCACTTTCTAACCAGTATATAAGTGCAAGAGTGACGAATACTTTATCCTCACTTATCCACCGCGATAAAGGCGACCATAATACGGGGATTGATTTGTCTGTCAAATCAATCTAAACGTCATTAATACTCTTTGGACACCACACGAAGCCCGGAATCCCGCGGCATACCCATACTAGCATAATTATTGATGTCATTCACCCCTAGTCGCATCCAAAACCCCCTGGTAATAATGCATCCAGTTTTTCTATGGGCTGTATAATTAATTTTTTTATTAACTTTAGTCTGTATAGTGTGAAGTTTACTCGAACAAACAATTTTATTTTTACTAGAAAATAAATAATAAATATAAAATTAATTATTACATTTTCGCCTTCGATAACATCCGCATTGGATTTTTCGTCGCTGTTCCTTCTAAAATCCTCGATGAAAAACATCTTACTAACCTTAAACCTTAAACCTACAAGTTACTAAGCTGCAACGCATGCAAATAATCATTAAAATTGACTCTTATAAGCATGAAGTATTTGTGATTTGTGTGGCATAGAATATGACCTAGTTTACAATTGCGCCGACGCTGACACTGCAATGTACATCATCCACTTACGTAGATTCTAAAATAGTTAATAATATAATTTTATCTTTAATTACTACTAAGTAAAATGAATCCCTTACTACTAATAAAAATTTGTGAACGATTTTATGATGAAATGGATAAACGCATTTATGTATACCTCTCACTGCCTGAGATACAGGATCATCCTAGTTCGGGCAAATGTAATATTATTGTGAATTTCGTGTATACAAAAGCCCTATGTCATTGTTATCATTAAGTTTTTACCAATAAAGTTATTCTTATTCTATTCTTATTCTATCTTAAAATATCCACCTACGTAAAAACATTTTTTTTAACTTGAAGTGCCTACAAGTAAATGTACATAGTACATTTTCAGCAGGAAGCTCAGTTAACTGCCCTGCTAAGGTAAAGGGCAGTATGTTACACAAAACTACTGAAATAATTGCAACCTCATTACTGGGTAATAAAGTTGCAATTGCTACAGTAGTTTTGTGTAACATACTGCCTTTTACCTTAGCAGGGCAGAAGTATGTACCTACACTTGCGCGAGTGTATTTTTCGAGAGAACCTCTAGTAGACTCATCAGCTAAAGTGGATCGTAGGTGTATTATCCTAACCATAAACAAGTGTTTTCTTACTCCACTCCGCGGCGGAAAATAGCGGATGGATGTTATTTCACGGAGGAGCTTTGTTTCAGGCCTTACAATAATAATAATGTCACACGAGATTAAATATTATAAGAATAATACTTTAAAATGGAAATACTCTTGTTATTTATTTATTTAGCGTTTCTTGCGGCGCTTCTTCTCCGCAATGATGGTCTTGTCCGAAGCGCTGGTAGATTCACTCTACATTACCGACGTGTAAAATATTTTGATTTTGATTTGATTAATTATTTAGTTATGTGTATTTACAAGCCTCCTAGTTTACAAAGTTTTACTAATATTATAAATTTCGATGACATTTCGTATTTTTAACAGAGAAAATTGGACAGCTCCCGAGGGAGCAGCGATAAACGAATTCTACACGGACGGAGTCGCGGGCAAAAGCTGGTTCTTACTTATGCTATTAATGTGAAAGTATATTTGTTTGTTCCGTCTTTAAGGTTTTGTTTGGCTAAACAAATTTGCAAGTCCTCGTCGAAGAGTTCATAGAACTTTGTAATGTATGAGAGATATAATCTAAAGCATATTTAGATTAATCCATGTATGATTACCTCGGGGACGTGTTGTGCATCTCTGTGACATTTAGATTACTTAACTGTTATTAATTGTCCTCGAGATCGTATCTCCTATATTGCCAATTTGAATAGGAGCGTGCTCTTGCCATAATATTATACAGCTTTCCGCCTGCGAATTTGTCTGCGGTGAGTCAGTACTTTCGTAAGTTAAAATATATCCTATGTCTACCCTGAGAGTCTTTTCTTTATGTCGGTGAAAGAATTTTTGAAATCGGTCAGAGTTTTTGAGTTTATTCGTTACTAAAATACAAATCTTTCCTCTTTATATATTAGTGTAGATGTATGTATGTTGCTATTGATTCTTCGATATCTTTAATTTTATTGTCCGTGTAAAATTAAAAAAAGTCATAAGCATTAAAAAAAAAACTATATATTTTACTTGTTAATAACATATACATTTTGTAAACACAAATACAATAAATGATATGACTACTAGCTATGACTAAATTTCGCAGCCAAGTTTTTTTTATTTTGTTTTACATATTCCTTTAATAATCTCAGCTTCAAAATGAAATATTAATGTTCTTAAGTGTTACGCTTTTACGAAGTTGTTTCATTTACCGCGGAAACAAGGTAAATACTTACATAA
The DNA here is from genome assembly GCA_963241965.1 of Tortrix viridana. Classification (NCBI taxonomy): domain Eukaryota; kingdom Metazoa; phylum Arthropoda; class Insecta; order Lepidoptera; family Tortricidae; genus Tortrix; species Tortrix viridana. The sequence goes on along the minus strand of OY725201.1, from coordinate 3,233,010 downwards.
GTTCATTTGAAATTCATCGCTTATTTAAATCAGGTACGTACAGTCGAACTCACATGTAGCTGTACATTTTAGAACCTTGTCGCAGTATTGACATACTAAATTCAAACTATTGACACTTATAATACGTAACTGCGACATGGTACTAAAATGTAAAGCTACTTATATGAGTTCGACTGTACCTACCTACGTATCATTAAGACCTTTTAATATTGAGTCATCAAGCAACCCTGTCATAAATGATAGCGTCAAGTCATGATATGATGAATTAGTAACTCGAAATAAATGGATGACGCAGTTGGCCTATGTAGGTAGTGACCAGCGGTCCCGGGTTCGAATCCCGGTATGGGTAAATATTTGGATGATGAGCGCGAGTTTTTATCACGAAGTCATGGATGTTTTCAATATATTTAAGTATGTATTTCTCTATATAAGTATGTTTATCGTTGCCTAGTACCCATAGTACAAGCCTCGAGCTTAATTTGGGACTAGGTCAATTTGTGTGAGATTGTCCCTGATATTTATTTATTTATTATTATTAACTGATCTTTGGTGTAGAGAGAAGTCTGGAGACTGGTTGGTAAAACTATATTTCTTAAAAAAGTGACAATCCTAACCTAAATATTTGTTACGTTGCACGATTACGTTAATACGTACCTTAAATAATATATTAGAGCGGGTTTCTTGATTAGAGACACTTATTAACACCCATACAACATGTATTTATCTACGTAACAAAAACATGTAAAACCTGACAAAAAAACAATGTAACGTTATCCCTACGCAATGGCATTAGAATATCATAAACAGCCAAATAAAAACACTTCCATCGATTCCCCCGACAAAAGCCAATGTGCGAAAACGGAGTGAAACCAACTGTGGATTCTGATACCTGTACACCTACAAACAGATACATTATTACACATCACCAGCTTAAAATGATCCCTAATAACCTGAGAGCACACCCTCGGAGATACTAAGGATACGGGGCATAAGGGGAGCGGGAGAGCTCTTTCTAAATGGCAGGTTGGTGTACAATTTTGTAGGGGGCATGCGCGGTCGGTCCGGCTTTCAGTCCGCAAAGTCCTGGTCCTTGGGCGAACGCGTCGCATTAAAAAATAAATTGAATTTTGAATTTTTGAATTTAGAATTTGGAACGCGTATTCAAATCAACAAGTGTCAATTAAACGCCTGTAGTTTTAGTGTTTGTATGTGTTTTAAATAGATTTTGATATAGGTCAGTGTGGGTGTCGTAGTACGCTAACGTAGCACGTGAAGTACAGTGTTTTGTTTTTTTTTGGAGATATGATTTCTTTTTAAATGTCTGACGGGCCGTCGCGTCTGCCTTCGCTGTCGGCGTCAAAATGCAAACCGCACGAAATGTGGGCTGCTATGACTAGGTCGATTGAGATACTCGTCGCTTTCTTCGAGTACTATGCACAGAGGTAAGATATAAAAAAAAAGTTAATGCTTTTATTTTTATCAGTATAAACTGCTTGATTTCGCTCTTAAGGTATCACACACAAGAGCTAAAAAGCCGATTTATTACTGAAATCATACTCCTTATCAGCCACAACCGCGAAGTTTTTTTTGTTTTCTTGCCATTTGAGAATAAATAGAATTAAGTAACTAATATAGACACAGGTGTTTCGTAATGTCTAAAGTGCTACTAAAAAATTAAAACTAAAAAATATGGTATAAAAGTACATTAAAAATACTCAATTCAGGTAAGTAACTACTTAAGAATAATCTTCCATCAAAGGGTCTAGCTAATGGTACGAGTAAATCATGTAAAATTGCCCCTGGCTAGAAATGTAAGTTTCTTACGTGTGTTTATTTATCTTATTACAAGATATAATTTCACGAAATTTTAAGTCTAGAATGCTCTTCAGTTTACAGAAAAATAAAAAAAAACTGTTTTTATTTTTTTAGCCAAACTTATAATTCGATTTCTTTGTAATTTGGATTAATCATGTATGTAATAATAAACTATTGTCGAAAAAAAACCAAGATTCAAACCCATTCATGAAGGGTTAAAATTGACTTTTTTTATACTTAAGAGAAAGGGACAACGTCACAGTCAAGCGAGTTAAGCCGTGAAAACAAGCCGCTAGAGATACTTGTTAGCCCCTATTCACGGATTAAAAAAGGTAAGTGGTTTGAAACTTTTTGATGAATAAGACTAACCTTGGGATATCCATTTAAGCTGGTAAATCGAAAAAAAATACATATTCTCATAAACGTATGACACAAATAATATGCTTTAATGCATAAGTACCTACATTTACAATATACATGAAAACCTGCTTCCTAACCTAGGAAACCGTTTTGTAATGTTTCTACGTGTATAAAGAGACACTCAAAAAAAGAACGAACCCTTCTGAAATATAAATATTCAATTCAATTCAAATCAAATTAGTAATTTATTTTCAGGCTCCTAGGCCCATAGATAGACCTTACTGACTAAAATACATACAGGGTGTTAGGTAATGAGTGGATAAACCGTGATCTGCTGATAGGGGGCACTTAGGTCGTTCTAATAATGATAAATGAGGTTTAGTAAAAGTGCCACGGTTTTCGAGATATTTGGACTTTTTTAATTTTTTAGGAAATTGACACCCTTACTCGATTTTTTGGTCGTGGTTAGTGTACTAAAATGTTTTTTTTTTATTTTATTTTTAGCTTATTATTGTTTAATAGTTGTGTTATCCGATAAACATTACCATTTTGGCGTAACTACCGTGGTTTAATTTTAAAAAAATCGCAAACTTTAATTTTGCATCTTCGATCGAACATTTACCAAATTTTGAGCTCTTGCGGTGAAAAAAAAAATTACTATCACATGGTAGCCAATGAGCTAAAAAATATGCCCATTTAATAGAGATTTTAAAACAGTAAACATCTTTTTATTTAAATATTAGAATAAAAAACAACATCAGTTTTCCGCAATCGATTCGATTATTTCCTGTGATTATTTTATATTAAATTTGTGCTCCACAATTCCAAAGCGTACCTAATTATGACAAACTTTTCCTTGCGAAAATAAAAATACTGGCCACTAATTTTGTGAAACCTTTTATTGAAAAAAAGTAACGATTTGTGATCCGAGCGAAGCATTACACCCTTTTGTTGCAATAATAACAATACTGGGCAGTACTTTTTTTAATGCCATTTATTCGAAATTTAGCCATCCAGACTACCGGATTTTTAATCGAGTACATAATGCGTTCACTGAAGGCAGAATTCTTGGTCAGGGTGTGGGTGGAACAAGTGGAGGAAGACCCACCCGAGGAGATGACGAGAATGTTTTGGACCTAGTTGAAGCAGATCCTTCTCTATCCGTGCGTGATATGGCAAATTACCTGGGTTTATCTGTATGAAAAGTGCGTCGGATGCGTGAAGACCCAGACTTTTTTAACAAGATACTGTGGTCGGACGAATCATCTTGCCGTCAAGATGGCTACATGAATCTACACAATCTGCACAGTTGGCAGTTAGATAATCCTCACTTAATGAGATAGGATAGATCTCAGTACCAATTTAAGGTAAGTCTTCTCATGATCACGGTATTCACGGTTGTTGTAATACGATAAAAACGTCAAGGTTTAATTAATTATGCTTTTTACCGCGATGAATCCCCTATCTATTACAAATATTAATTTTAGGTAAATTTGTGGACCGGTATCTTGAATGGCGAAGTGATCGGCCCCTTCGAGCTGCCATCTACTCTAAATGGAGATAATTACTTGGAGTTTCTTCAAAATGATCTACCTATCCTTCTGGAAGATGTGCCGCTTGCACTAAGGCAAGTAATGTGGTTACAACAAGACGGTTGTCCCGCACATTACGCAGCACGAGTGCGACAGTACTTAACTGCCGCATTCCCAGAACGATGGATTGGCCGGTTAGGCCCAATACTATGGCCTCCGCGTTCACCGGATTTGAACCCCTTAGATTTTTTTTATTGGGGTTGTCTCAAAGAGAAAGTGTACAGCCGTCCAATTACGAGTCTTTCTGGGTTACGAGAGCGAATAAGAATTGCTGCTCAAGAAATAGGGAACTCTGGATACACCAGATTCGTCAGGCGTTCCTTTATCCGACGATGTAGAGCTTGCATTAGGGCTGGTGGACGTCAATTTGAGCACATTATTTAACTTAACTTTATTAAAACATTTCCTTTTTATGTTTTTTTATTTCACAGATAGCATTAGTTAAATCATTCATTAGAAAAACCGGCTTCCTTGCTACTCCAATACCTACTTTTTTAAGTTTTATTTATCAAAACCAATAAATGTTTACTGTTATAAAATCTCTATTAAATAGGCATGTTATTAAGCTTATTAAAAGAATAAAAAGCTGTCGAGATATTTTTTAAATTTCGAATAAATGGCATTAAAAAAGTAGTTAGTGCCCGGTATCGTTATTATTACAACAAAAAGGTTGTAAAGCTTCACTCGGATCACAAATCTTTACTTTTTTCAATAAAAAGTTTCACAAAATTAGTGGCCAGTAGTTTTATTTTCGCAATGAAAAGTTTGTCATAATTAGGTACGCTTTGGAATTGTGGAGCACAAATTTAATATGAAATAATCACAGGAAATAATCGAATCGATTGCGGAAAACTGATGTTGTTTTTTATTCTAATATTTAAATAAAAAGATGTTTACTGTTTTAAAATCTCTATTAAATGGGCATGTTTTTTAGCTCATTGGCTACCATGTGATAGTAATTTTTTTTTTCACCGCAAGAGCTCAAAATTTGGTAAATGTTCTATCGAAGATGCAAAATTCAAGTTTGCGATTTTTTTTAAATTAAACCGCGGTAGTTACGCCAAAATGGTAATGTTTATCGCATAACACAACTATTTAACAATAATAAGCTAAAAAGAAAATAAAAAAAAACATCTTAGTACACTAACCACAACCAAAAAATTGAGTAAGGGTGTCAATTTCCTAAAAAATTAAAAAAGTCCAAATATCTCGAAAACCGTGGCACTTTTACTAAACCTCATTTATCATTATTAGAACGACCTAAGTGCCCCCTATCAGCAGTTCACGGTTTATCCACTCATTACCTAACACCCTGTATATTTATAAACTTAACAATATCTTAAATTATTTTGGCGACAAAACAGCGTGGCTCTGTTGAATCGCAGCGTTCGAAGTCATGCTCGCTGGCAGGCCGCCCCGGAACCGCCGGAACACGACATCTTTCGGCCAGAAGGCAGGCGACTCGACCGTCCCCAGCAGCGGCTCTAAAAAAAAACGAACGAACACTTCTGAAATATAAATATAAAGAGACAATCAAAAAAAGAACGAACGCTTCTGAAAGAAACACCCTGGTTACACGAACGTTAATTAATCAATTTAATGAACGTGCAAACGTGCGACTCGGCAACAAGGTCCTCATATCATTAACAACAAGTTATAAATGGTCCTCTGCAAAATGGCAACTGTAAACGAAATTATTCTCTTAAGGCTTCGTCGAACAGCCAGCGCGGCGCGCTCCCGGCGCGTGTTCTCTCGCAATCTCGATCCAAGTTAACACATTTTTGTAGCTTTTATGGCCCAAATCATATAGAACTGGACGTTCTCTAACACAGTCTATAATTTTTTCTACATCCATAGTCACAAATACACTGTAAATTTGTAAACAAATACAACGTGAAAATCACACCGCGCTTGGCGCAGTGCGATCGCCAAGCGCGGCTTGACTATGTGTGTTTACTCGCTGGTTTACCAGCGACTAAATGAATGTGCAGGCAGCTGAATGTAATTTACCCACCTTGACGGACGACGTAAATTCGCCGGCTATTCATCGACTGAGTAGAACTGAACGACGATGCGTTAACAGAATAACATAGCAGCATACAATTCCTTGTTCATTTCCACGCCAAGGACCGTCACGACTTAACGCGACTGAATTTTCTAATACATTGCATGTAACGTCAACTAACCGCTGCGCGGTGAGCCGCGGTGCACCGCGGGTTCCGTATTAAAGATAATATGGTTGGTTGGTAAATATATATTTGCGATTTCTTAATTCGTATGCAATAAGGTATATTTTTAATTGCCTAAATTTAACACAAAAATTTTCAATTTTTTTTAGTTATTTCTCAAATATTATAAATCCCGAACACTTTGTTTTATTTGTACCCGTGAAATAAAAATGATAAGCTATACGTCAGGAATTTTTCATAAAAAAAATATATCATATTATTATGACACCCGAATTTGCTATAATCAAATCACTTTCATTTTTCAATCTCCCATCTAGACCCCTTTTCAATTATTTACAATATAAAGTTCATTTTTTATTTACTAAAACAGATGCGGGCAATGAATTTATGCAACTATGCCAAGTTTCTAGTTGATTGCATCTGTAGTTGCTGAGAAAACTGATGTGACCTACAGACGGACGGATGGACAGACAACGAAGTCTCACCATAAGGGTTCCTTTTTTACAATTTTCGTACGGAACCCTAAAAAGCAATGATGCCCTGCCAGGAAATCAATAGTTAGGTACTTAAATATTTAATATTTTTAAAATTTTTGACTTAGCACTCCAGTGTTGTGGCAATCATGAATCTCTTTAATCAAAATGAAATGTTTTAATAAACAGCGCGAATAAGGAAAAAAGAAAATCAAATTTCCTAACATTACCATATTTTCCTCGAAACCTTCTGTGAAGAAAATAATGCGAAATAAGCCTTATGAAATGCAAATATAGGTGTAATTAGTCCAAGTTCTCTCTTATACAAGGTTTTTACCTATAAAATCTGGGAGACCGAACGTCGTCGCGAACCGAATTTTCATCGATTTTCTGTACAAAAACAAAAAAAAAACGATCCATAGCTGGGGTGTTTAAACCCGCAGTCTTTGTGAAGCAGGCCAACGCTCTAACAATCAGTGTATTCAGACGGCGGCAGCCGCCCTGAAATTACGAACCATATTGCGCGGGATATCTTTTTGCGTGAAAATACGGGGAAAACGAATTTTCCTAGATATGAGACCCAGCTTCAAACTTCATCGAAATCGCTAGAGCCGTTTTCTCGTTTAATAAGTAAGGTACTAGTATTATAAAGGTAAGGTTTGATATAGGAGGTAGGTATCTCCGAAACTTCTCATCCGATTTCACCAATATTTAGAATGCTTCTGGTAGGCTTATATTAACCCAAGCGAAGCGAGGGCGGGTTGCCAGTATACCTATAAAAAAATCGGTAAAAAATATTTTTTTCTTACTACACGGAGAAAAAAAAAATTACAATATTAACAGATTGTATTGTAGTTATTATTATTCTGGTGTAGGAAAACAGATTTCAGCTATGGTTAACAGATTTATTTTTATAACAACAAGTCACATTTTTGTTAAACTCTGATATCATTTTGGTAACTATCTAATAGTTACAGAGTAAAATATGCATTTAATTTACAACAGGTTTTGTAGGTATAGGTACTACACAAAATTTGTTTCCTACGATATACTAGGTAAGTGGGTAATAGGAACTAGAAAATGATGTTGTCAAGAAGTAGAATTTTCTATTAATGTGTAAAAAAAGTATAGTTGTCACATATAATACAATAAAATCAAGTCAAATTTACAATACTATGTTAAAGGAAACTATATTTTTTAAATAGCCAGATAAAATCTTTAAAACCCTCGCAAGCAACTTATAATGGATTGGACGTGTTTATCGAAGGGTATTAACGTGGATAAAACACCTTTCTCTTTCTGAGCATTATGTAAGTGCGAGAGTGACGGATGCTTTATCCCCACTTATCCACCGGGATAAAGGCGAACAAAATACGGGGGCAGCTCAAAAGCTTATAATATTTAAAGCAGAACCGACCTTATTAACTTTATCCCTGCAGCGGGCTTAATATGCATGCAGGAGATAAAATTTGACAGTTGCTAGGGAAATGAATACATCTATTCCATATTCTAACGTAAGACTTACAGCCGCACTCAGAGACGTCAATTATTTTTTCAAGTTTCATTAAAGTTGCCGCGTCTTATTCTATTGCTATAGCAAAGAAAGTGACAGCATCTAAGTGCGGCCGTTAACGCTTAATGTTTAAAATAAAATTGTCTCGTCCTGACTTTTATTACCTTTTATTACTAAGCAACTATAGCGGTTTTCACATTTTTGTAGCGATTGTATTAAGACGGGAAGCGTTAAGTCTTACGTTAGGATATGGAACAGATGTATTCATTTCCCTAGCACCTGTCAAGCTTGCATGCTAGGGGGGCAGGTTAGGTTTAGGGTTTAGGGCACCTAGTGTACGAAGGTACACTAGGTGCCCTAAACCCTAAACCTACGCTGTCCGTCCGTTCGTCTGTCCTAACTTTTAAACCGTAAAAGATAGCTGGTTGTTTTTTTTTTACAGAAATTGTTATAACGGCGGATTTCCAGACAAATAATTAAAAAAAGATAATAAATTAAAAACTTTTCTTGTATGGAGACCCCTTTATACAAGAAAAGTTATTTCCCAAAGTTTTTTGTTGTCGTTTTATCGTAAAAACGGTAATAGGTACCTTATGCCTTAAAACCTTATGCCAGTTTATTTTGTCAAGACTTAAATAAGGATTTATTTACAAATCGAATTTAAATTTACTGAAAACATAACGAAACAAAGAAAATTTGAAGGCTACTTACGTAGTTAGGGGAGGGTGGGGCTCAGTGGATCTGTGGGGAACAGTGGTTTACTGCTTATATTTTAGGGAAATAATAAACTTATATCTTTGGCACCTAGATCAGGTTGTAGGCATGCCTATCAGAGGGCGAACGAGACAGACATTTAAATCTCATTTTTCTCATAGAAACAGGCAATTTGATCTATTGTTCCCCACTGATCCACTGTGCCCCACCTTCCTATATAGGATGAATTGCTTCGATGCTACCTAAAAAGTAAAAGATATTAATATAATAATAACTTTGATTATATGAAATCCCTATTTATTTTCCCCTAATCCCTAAAGACAGATTTTTGCGACATATACCGTTTATTTATCTTTAATTCGCGCCCTATTTCATTTCTGCACTCCCTGGGTATGGTTTTCATACTAGGTGGGCCGTGACTGGTATAAAAAGTAGGCTATGTGTCAATCTAGAGTAATTAATTTGGGACCCACTTTAGGTCCAAAGTCAATCTGACATTCTACAGCAATAAGGTGGAGTTTCCTGTAAGTTACAAATGACTTGGCATCTCTAATGACATTGACAACTTCAAGCAATATTTTTTTCAAATGGGTCAGAAATTAACGTTCGCGAATGTACCTACCTACCTAAGGAATATTTGTGTGCCAAAGCAAACTTTCACATCTATCTTTAAAAATAAAAATCAATTGAAGAAGAAGAAGAAAGACATTTACTCACTACACAGAAGACACAAATATACAAAGATAAAATAAAGCAACAAAACAGAAAAAAAAAAACGCAGTGTGTAATTGCCGATATGTACGCGCATAACTTGAGAACCGATTTGGTTAATTCTTTTTTGTTGTGCTTGTAATTGTCAGGACAAGGTTTGTATTTAAGGTTTTTTAAATTGCACCCGGACGAAGCCAGGGCGGGTCGCTAGTTTACAATATTAGTAGGATAAATTTAGGTAGTCGTCGAAATACAGGGTGTTTGGCACACGGTTGGATAAACGAAAACAGCGAAGAGGTAGGGCCATGTGCTACTTACTTTGCCCTATAAATCTGGCCTAGGCTCCCAAGATGAGGAAAAACGTAAAAATTAACAAAGTGCAAACATGGTAGTAAAATTGAAACGAGCAATTGAGAAAGGGAATAAAAAAAATACCCCACCTCTTCGCTGTTTTCGTTTGTCCATGTGCCAAACACCCTGTATATAACTTTGAGTTTTAAATGATAAGTTTACAATATTTTGACGACGCTCCTACCTATTCTTTTCAACCACATACTTTTACCTCCTGTATTTTATATTTCTTGATAAATATCTAATAAATATCCGACCAGGACAAATTGTATAGTTTCAAAACGACATAAAACCCCACCAAGAACCGCTCTTGCCTATCAAATTGACAACAAACGACTTTACAAGCAACTTTTTCCCCGAAAAATAGCAAAACCGTTTCAACACGGTCGCGTTTCCCTAGAATTTGTTTGTGAAAGTTTCGCCTTATTTATTATTTAGGCGAGGTTAGGATCAATTTCGTTGTAAGTCATGTCAGAAGTAGATTGGGTACGCGTAGGATCAAACTGTTCTGGCAGCTTTATTATTTTATTTAGACCAAGATAGAATGTACTTCATTCGAAACTTCGAGTGTACCTTTAGTTATTTATAATTCATGATTAAATCTAGAGTAAAGGATGAGCTTACATGACCTCCAACTTCGATTTTTCGTTTCTATACTGTCTGAGAAAACGGCAAAAGAAAAATTAAAATTTAAGAAAAATAATACACGAAGACTAAATATGCATCCACATAATAGCTTCCTTGGCTCCTTGTACGATATAATGTACATAATACGGCCATTGGAATAAAGATCCATTGCAAAGGAGATAGAGTGGATTTTATGTTGTTTTTATGACTGACAATTAAATTAGAAAATATACTCTATTCTATTCAGAATAGGTTCATATTCCATTGGAAAATTTCGTTGTATTGTGGGCCTTAGGAGGGTAGGGTAAAATCGAGATAGTGGACACACTTTTTTAAATCATTCTATATCTCTCAGTACAAAAAAAAACAGAATACTTCATTTCACAAACAGAATACTTCATTTGTAAAACTGGTCGGTACTTTGGCTTTTTACCTACATATTATTATTTATGGAAAGTAATGAACATTATCTTTAATATTTCTTGAGTATTAGCGATTTTTCCGGACCTCTATATTTTGGGACATCTATCCATATAAATTACTCCAATCCATATTAATTTGGAATAGATGCCCCGCCGAGAAACAGCACATCTATCCCGCAAAACCTTTGACCGCATTTTGCCTTCCCATGCAATCGCACAGAGACATGCGACACGGTCAACTTAGTTGTAGTTAGTCTTTCGATAGATAATAAAATAGCATTCCATTCGTCCGCGAAACTAGAGTAAATGCAATCGGGGCAACTGTACCCCTGAGCCATCTATTTATCTATTTACTCTACAATACAGTAAAAAATAGAAACAAAATGTAATTAAGAAGGAAAATATGCCTTTAAAATAGTTTAGCATTTTCCTTCACATACGACATTTTTTATTTATTAATTTATGTTGTTACAACTAGCAACCTCGATGCGGTTGAACCTGAAGACAAAGGCAACCTGTATTTAGTTCTTCAAGTTTTGTAAGCTAGAGGCGCTGTACCATTCTCCATACAAATCGTTTACGCCGTCGCTAGCGAATACGGACACTGTAAACTCAATGTAGTGGTACTGTTTACATACGAAAAAGAAAATATTTTCCTGGATTTTATGGTCAAGTAAAGCCACATCGAAACAAGTCTAACATAAACTTAGCTTTATGTATGGGTTTTTAAATGGTGAATGTGAGCCATGTCAAGTTATATAGATTCGTTGTTTATTATTGGTACCTCACACTATTGAGATTGATAGATTCTTTTTGACAAGCATTTCTTTAAACCTGTTTTGATGTCCCAGTGCAGAGCAAAGACCTCCCCTCTTTCTCGCCTTTCGTCTCTATAGCTATGTCTACACCAGTGCGCGTTCATGTTCAACTTGCGCTTTCCTGTGACGCATGCCTCTGCAACCACAGCGCATGCAATAACGCATGCGCTCAAACAGGTTTGATTTAAGCGCATACCCGTAGCGCACGCTGATCCGTCCCCGTTGGGTTGACGTGCAACATTTTGCAAATAAAATGGCGGAAGATAAAGTCAAAACATTGGATTTTATTTAAGATTCAGTGTCACCCTCGTATTGCATGCGCTTGACGCTATACGAATTCCAAGTTGAAAGCGCAAGATGAACATGAAAGCGCATAGGTGTGGACATAGCTTATTGGTTGCTTACTCAGCCAGTCGCTTAATAGATTTCAAATACGCCATTTTGTTCTTCAAAACGGGTTATCCGTTCAGCCCTTAACCTGTTCAACGCCATTGACGGATATATCCGCACCACTGGTTCAACGCTAATGACGGAAATATCCGTCATGGTTGACAGCGTAAACTAGACCTAAGTGTCAGTGAGGAAGGTTGACATTAGCTGGTTTCTAGCTGTCATTGGCATGTGAGTGACGACTTTTGTATTAAGGGTGAACAAATAACCATACGAACAAATCAAAATCATTATTGTAAGTCGGGCAAAAAAGCGGCACACAACACCGAAATTATACCTCGACAGCGTATTTAAAGTGGTCACTTTAAGTTCTACCGCAAACCCTTAACGAACAATAAAGTATAAAATTTGGACGGAGCATCCATAAAACCCTCCGCTCACCTTTTTACTTACCTTACCCAAAACGCCGTAACATCTCCATCGAGAAGACAAAATTCAACTTTAAATTATTGCGATAAAGTTGAGACTCGTTTGCGTGTTATATGTGAGTTATGTAATTTTATTAGGGTAATAGCTTAGGGTTGGCAAAAATAGATTATGGCGTGGCTACCGATATATCGCAATGACCTTGGAACACCTTTGGACTCACAGTCGTGTCCTTTGCAAAACAGATTTGCGAATTTTCTTTCGTTGTGAAGGAGGCACACCAGCTCACAGTTATTACAAAGTGAGCTCTGAGACACTGTAGATATTGCAATATTATTCTCAGATATGTTTGAGTATCCTTATTCTTAACTAACGACCCGCACTCGTTTTGCTTTAGTAAAAAAAGTTAAAATATAGCTTAAGATATAAAATAATTGGTTTATCATCATTTCACAAACATATTATCATTTGGCAAACCGCTTTTTTTCCGAAACTGTAAATATTTCAGGATTTTTATAAAACTAACCTAACGTAACCTATGGTTTTCTACTCTACGGTCCTTAAATAAATCCTAAAATAATGACAGTTACGGAAAAAAATGCGATTTGCCAAATGATAGTGAAATGAATCAGTTTGCGAAACGTTTTTTGTAAAATGATAGGATACGAAAATAATTAGGTATGTTAATTAGAACGAAACGAAGAGAACCGGGTAAATACCGGTATGGAACTTATATTTTTGATTACAAGGTAATTCCAAACAGTGATCCCGTCTCCCACCTAACCCTGCAAATGCTCGTGATTTTTCATTACGTCTGTGTGACATAACCGGGCGTGCGTACATTTTTCTACCCGTCCATAAATCGGCCAGATTTCATTAAACTGAGAACGTTTATCATTCGGTGTGAGGAGTGTTAAGAATTACACTGCCCGCCATTTTTAAATTGAGGTTTCGTTTTGTTATTCGCAAAGTATTTTAGCTTGTTAATTTGTCTGGAATAGCGAGTTAATTTCAAGTTGATTAGCTTCAATGTTTCGTGAAATTATACATTTCGTCGTTGTACATCATAATTATTATAGCGTTGGTTTATTATGCAGATCGAAATTATGCAATTCGTGTTATGCAAAATATGTATCACACACCCACTAACAACAAATGTACTAATTTTAATTTTGCATAACACCAACATAATTATCTATAGAATAAAAAGTAGACAATTCTAACGTCTTTGATAATGTAGCCACAGTTCTAACCTAATCTAACCTTCTCAGAAGGAATTGACTTAAATACATAACAACCTTAGAATAATAACACATAGAAACCTAGTCTGCGCACCAAATGTGTAACCACTTAAACTATACCATTTTGGCATACCCGGCGATCAACGGCTGTCCATCCCAATCACGTCACACAGCGTCAACAGCTCACAGATTTTAATTCAAAATGTGACGTTCTCAATATAAAGGAACCTTATGGAGGCAGGCGGTTACGCCGTTTTTAGAACTGTTACCGTAGTATTCGTATAGTTACAAGAATAAGAAGAGCTTAACTGCCTTCCTCCATAAGGTCCCTTTATATTGAGAACGTCACAAATTACGGTTTGAGCAATAAATGGGTAACAATGCTTCTCATAAATTAAATAATCATGGTAAAATCACATTCCACTCGAAAGCACTTCGTTTTGACTTGTCGTTTTACGTAAAACATTCACCAATATATATTATTAAAAAAAAAAAAAAACCATTACACGGCCATGTTGCCCAGTATAACTGAATATTTTCCCCTGAATTCTAACTTCAATTACTTGGGTAATTTAACCTCGCATTTTTGCCAAAACATGTTTAACAACTTCCGATGTCTGTCCAATTTTCTGTACGATTGACATTTTTATATGGACAATTTGAATTGCCGGGCAGTAAGTACGTAATTTAAATTAATGGATATTAGTGAGAGAATAAGTGACGTTCTCAATATAAAGGGACCTTATGGATGAAGGCAGTTACGCTCTTCTTGTTCTTGTAACTATACGAATACTATGGTAACAGTTCTAAAAACGGCGTAACCGCCTGCCTCCATAAGGTCCCTTTATATTGAGAACGTCACATATTATATTACGCTACAGAATATTAACTTACCGTAGTCGACAATGAAATGCTATATTTTAACAAACATTATTGATAAGAGTAATTTCCTATGTTTGCTGGGGAAATGCAACCCGCTCGTAACATTATTTGTTTACTGTGTGCGTGTGTCGATTCTTACGCCTACATGAATCCATTTTGTGCTTAACTTTTGACGAGCTGGCTGTTAAAAACTATCATTCTATGTGTTATTCTAAGATTACAACAAGAAAATGATTGTAAATAAATAAATGAGTGTTTATTATTTGACCTTATACCTGATAAAATTATACAATTTGTTTTTATGCTAAACGTTTATTATTAGACATTTTGTTAGTAGTTAAATTAAATTATGCAAAAAGTTTTTAGACTGATTGAAACGCACCCGTAACGAGGACTAATTAATACGGGCAAAAAATAGAATAAAAGCTTCTATTCCAAGTTTTCTAATATAGGTTAGATTACCATTAGACAGTTTTAATCAATACTATAAATAGGAGTCATGTGGTGGAAGACGTTAGCCGCACGTTTCTGATCAGCCGGCCGCCATCTTGGGCTTCTCCTTAGAGAAGTGAAGCGTGGCGGAGTGAAGCGCGGCGGAGCGGTCGGAGCGTGAGCCGATTGTCACTCGCCACAGTTCTCCGAAAATACCGAACAGCACCAATAACCTAACATCTGCAAACGGGTGAAATTCAGGGCGTTTCAACCGCCGTCGTTAGTGTCATGACACTACAGCAACTTCTGATGCTGATAGAAATCACATCCCCGGTTCTACTTCTGCTTACATCAGGAGTTGCTGGTAGGCGTCATTGATTTCGTCAATATATTTGATGACACTAATGACGGCGGTTGAAACGCCTTGAAATTCACCGAAACATACACCGACATTGGCAAAATTGTCCGCATAACTGGACAAATGCCATTTTTGTTAAAAAAAAATAATTTAATACTATTAATAAACGTCACGTTACGCGGTTGATCAGTCAATGTGGTACCTTTACACTCATTAGCTCATTGCCCTATACTTTGAAACAATATGCTGACGCTTTCATCCTGTAACACCATAATTGGGGCAGCTAATGGTCGCAATTAATACGCGGACATTGTACCCAATTTGCCGATTACGCGTTTTATGGCCCTTGTTGTGTACCCAAATATATTTTAAGTATTGATTCGGTGTTTGGGGTTTTGTTTGTGGGATTTTTGGAAGCTTTGTTATGTCTTCATATTTTCGTCAAGTTCTAATACACCTGCGGCTTAACATGCACGAGATAAAATTTGACAGGTGCTAGGGAAATTAATACATCTATTCCATATTCTAACGTAAGACTTAACGGGTTTAAAAGAAAAGTGTCTCGTCCTGACTTTTATTACCTTTCATTACTAAGCGACTATTGTGATATTCACATTTTTCTAGCGATTTTATCAAGACACTTTTATTTTAAACCTTAAGCGTTAAGTCTTACGTTAGAATTTGGAATAGATGTATATGCTGGGGGCCTGTATAAGTATGTTTATCGTCATCTGTTACCCATAGAACAAGCCTTGAGCTTCTGATACTACTCTGAGTATTCTGATATTTATTTATTTACTTGTCTGTGAGGTTGGTACACATGTGTCTAGCTCGGGTACCATTAATTTGATTGATATAGGTGGCCGGTCGTCCCATAGATTAAGCTATTAGGCCCACATACATCCCCTTAATCGATGGTTCCAGTTCCCCCTTTACCACTAACGTTATAACGATTTTACATTCTAAGTTACTAACCGTCTGTTTCACAATCGTCAAATAAAGCATATTTGTCAAATAAATTTACCCTTTCTTACACTTGAAAATAGACAAGGAGAGGGCTATCTTTATTTGACAGATAAATTTACTTGTTGATTGTGAAACAGGCCCTAAGTATCAGAGGTGCCGTATAAGTATACATAAATTAGGGAGAGGTTTAATATTGTAAGATTTTGCAATTAACCTTTTCAACGCCGTTGACGGATATATCCGTCATGGTTGACAACGCAAAATAAACCTGAGTATGTATGAGTTAAGATTGACATTAGCTCTAGTTTTTATTTGACATGGCGTTGAAAAAAGAGCATTGTGAGGCGACTTTCACTCACAACAACATTAATTTATTCAAACGCCAAGGCATAAATACGATACACGCCCTTCGTATGATAAGAATAAGAATCGTCTCGTTACGCCAACGCACGAACTGTCAAAATCTGCAAGTTCAGTTTACATGCTGCGCCCGTCCCGTCGTTATACAATAGACTGCCAAAGTCAGGGATGCAACTTCCACCCCCATCCTCAGTGTAGCCTCCGCAAGTGGCTGGTGGACCTGACCCTCCATAGTGTGGCTGGTTGTTTAATCTAACGATAGATTAGATATCGAATTTTATAAATGTACGCAGTAAGCCATTATTATCATGATTTTTTTATCATTATTGTTACTTTTTTTATATTGACCAATTAACCAATAAAGTTTAAATGCCTGTATTGTATTTTTTTGTATCTTGTGACCTATAATTACGGAGTTATGAATATAGTATTGTAAGCAATAATCCTCCTTATTCATATTTTGAAAGCCCCGAGCCGAGTGGGTTACAGTATCATGTCACTTGAAACCAAAATTGATATTAATTTTTATAGACCTTTCATTGCCAATTGGTCGTAATAACCATACTTATTTTAAAAGTCGTTCCTTTCACATTGTTCTTTTGTAAATCTTCCATTATAAATAAATGTCGCAAGGGCTTGTTTAAATAATATCCTGATATTTAGGCCATACGTTTATAAAGAAAAATACGTATGTCAAGTCATTTAAAAACTTCATTTTCTAAATTGATCCTTACGACTTATCAAAAGCAAAAATCTAGGTTTCGGACGTGAACTGGTCTTAAGTAATTTTTTTGCAAATTTTAAATATATAAATCCATAAAGCGCACGAAATTTATTAAAAACGCGTCAAAAACCAATTTTACCCAAAATGGCGTTTACGATATTTCTTGCTCGTATAGCTGATGTTTTCAAACTAAGATAATGTGATTTTAAGTACGAACTTAGGCAATATCCAGCTCCTCATTGATATTCTGAAAGCACTGAGCCGTGTGGGTTAAGTGTTAATGGTTGTTGTTCGGTACCAGTTGCGGCGGAAGCAAAAGTGGACGCGATTGTGTAGGCAATAACGTTCGTATTAACTAAAGCGAGCAAGTACACCACTATTTTTTATCCGATTTAACCACTTTAACCTTTTCAACGCCATGTCAAATACAAAAGTCGTCACTCACACGCCAATTACAGCTGAAAACCAAAGCCAACGTCAACCTTACGTCATAAACACTCAGGTCTATTTTTCGCTGTCAACCGTGACGGATATATCCGTCAAGGGCATTGAAAAGGTTAACTGCCTATGTCTATGTGTGTAGGTGATGAAAAATCGAGTGTCAATGTTATTAAATGGTGGCATTTGATTCGCCATGAACGCATAGCCGAGTTCAGTTTTAACTATTAATTGCTTCACAACCAGCAACATGCTGTGCTGGGACCATTTCATCAATTTCACGTCATCTGCCATAAACATTATATTTTGTTTCGTCTGTTGAGTTTTTGTTATTGTCCCTTTGTTTGATGTGTGAACAAAGATTTTTCTTTTTTAGGGTTCCGTACCTCAAATTAAAAAAACGGAACCCTTATAGGATCACTTTGTTGTCCGTCTGTATGTCTGTATGTCTGTATGTCTGTCTGTGTGTCTGTCAAGACCCTTTTTCTCAGGAACGCGTGAAGGTATCAAGTTGAAATTCATAGCAAATACTTGAGTTTGTAATCCCTTGGATCAGTGAAAAAATCAGATATCTAAGTCAACGCAATCAAAAGATACGGCCGTTTATGCCGCATATTCAAGGGAATCTCAAGGGAATCAAAACCTATAGGGTACTTCCCGTTGACTTAGAATCATGAAATTTGGTAAGAAGCAATGTCTTATAGCACAAGTAAAGGAAAAAATCCAAAAACGGTTAATTTGTGGTTAAATCACATAAAAATAAGGTCCAATATAAACTGACACTCACTAAGTAAGAATGTGCATACTTATTGCGTGTCAGTTTATACTGGACTTATTAATATTGTATTCCCGTGATTTACGATCTATTTGCATGACTAAAAGTTTGTGCGGAACCCTCGGTGCGCGAGTCCGACTCGCACTTGACCGGCTTTTTCTTTTTAAGAGCCCACTTACCACCAGTTTGAGACTTTATTTTTCTTATCCATAATTTAAAAAAAAATGTTATTAAATATTAAACTCGCTCTCACTGACGCCTTATAATCCAATAAAAATTCTCACCATTCCGCTAGTGTCGTTAATGAATTATCGATAAAATTAAACGCATCGATAATCGCCGGCGGTCTACCCTCAGTCGATTAGAGCTTCAGTCGATATTTCAATTAAAATAGTCTTTGATAAGGTCTTTTAAAGCTAGGATTAGTTTGGAATTACTTGAAAGTCCAGTGGTAAAACCTTCATTTTGTTTCGATAGTTAAGTAGGTTTGATTCCCGCATGGGGAAATTCGTGATGACACAAATTAGA
Organism: Tortrix viridana; assembly: GCA_963241965.1. Classification (NCBI taxonomy): domain Eukaryota; kingdom Metazoa; phylum Arthropoda; class Insecta; order Lepidoptera; family Tortricidae; genus Tortrix; species Tortrix viridana. Next base: position 3,213,905 of record OY725201.1, on the reverse strand, counting down.
CGTACGCAGCCCAAAAAAATGCAGTATGCACTATTCTCCCTTAAGGGTTTCGTCGTCATGTCCGTCCGTTTGTTTGTCTATATGACATAGTCACTTATTCTTAAAGAAACTACTACTTAAGTTGAATACATGATAATGAAGTCGTAGGTACACGTATTATAGAATTTTTTACTGTGCACTTTAAGAAATAAAGTAGAGGTGACTAAAATTATTATACCTACTGAAAATCATCTAAAATAGCCCCAAATATCCTTAAATACCTACCTATAACCTTAACTTGCTACTTACAGTTTATTGAGATCGTTTTTTGTGTCTATTAAAACTAGCCCGCCATTAGTATTTCAGTTTGTCTTCCAAAGTTTTGAAATAACATACGACGGTTAGCCTAGTTGGTAGTGCCCTGCCTACGAAGCTAGCGGTCCTGGGTTCGAATCTCGTTATGGGAAAATATTTGTGATGAGTGCGAGTATTTGTTCCTGAGCACAGGATGAGGTCTTTGTATTTAAGTGTATATTTCTCTTTATAAGTATGTTTATCGTTGTCTAGTACCCATAGTACAAGCCTAGAGCTTAGTTTGGGACTAGGTCACTTTGCGTTTGTCCCCTGATATTTATTTATGTCCCAGGATAACTCAATATTCGGTAAAGCGAGCCCGGATTTGATTTCGAGTTTCACAGGTAATTTGGTTACGATCCCAAAATCAAGTTAAATTTAAGATCTTTCTAAAAATACTTACTTTCTAAAGAAATTATCTCGAAAGCGATGGAAGGTATAATATAGGTATTTTTATTATCAGTTTGACAGCTTAGCGATATTATTTTCAATTGATTTCATGCAACAAAGAAGCTATAAACTAGGAACGTTAATCGGGAAGCTGGTTTCGGTTAGGGTCGGTAAACCGATTATTTATTAGGAAAACCGGTAATTTACCGAACTGTGAATAAATTAAAATTCACCGAAATATAATCTTTCGAAACCCTCATCAAATTGATATTCAGTGGTTTAAAATTGATGGTTATTTCTGCATTAAACTGTTTTTTTTTTATTATTAACAAAGTATGAGCATGTCCATTGAAAGTTAGCTGCGGAGAGGGCAAACTAGCACAGACCTGATAATAAGTGGGTTTTGATGCCCCCTAGCATGCATGCAAGAGATTTGACAGGTGCTAGGGAAATGAATACATCTATTCCATATTCTAACGTAAGACTTAACGCTTAAGGTTCAAAAGAAAAGTGTACCGTCTTGATAAAACCACTATAAAAATGTGAAAACCGCAATAGTCGCTTAGTAATAAATGGTTATAAAAGTCAGGACGGGACACTTTTATTTTAAACCTTAAGTTTTAAGTCTTACGTTTGAATATGGAATAGATGTAGGTACTTTCATAGCATCTGTCAAATTATTATTATTATTATTATATTTTTTTGGGTAAACCAGTTTGACAACCCAAAATGCAAAGATGTTGCCCCAGCACGGGCGTTCGCGTTTGCTTGACCGACTGTTGTATCAATTTGTTACATTTCTTTTGTATTTGTGACGTTCTCAATATAAAGGGACCTTATGGAAGCAGGCGGTTACGCCGTTTTTAGAACTGTTATCATAGTGTTCGTATAGCTACAAGAATAAGAAGAGCGTAACTACCTTCCTCCATAAGGTCCCTTTATATCGAGAACGTCACATTTACTCTCCGTGTTGTAATTTATTATGGTGTTCAATAAAAAGTATTTGTATTGTAACATCATTGTCAAATAAATATATATTATAACGTAAAAAAAATATATTTTTGTGCATTAAAAAATTTTCACGGCATGCTCCTTTTTATCCGAAAAATGGGGCAGTTCCCGAGGGAATTCTACGCGGATGGAGCCGCGGACAAAGTTTGGTTTAATGAATCTTTTAATTTTTTTTTGACACAGAATGCAAATTTATATTATAATTTTTGGCATCTAATAAACTAACCTAAGCTTATCCGACTAAAGCTTAAAGTCAACTGGTAGAGAATGCCCATTAGGCATTAAGTTCACCTTTTCTACTGAAATATGAAATAAATAAATATAGATAAATAAAAACTCTTTGTGTTTTGAAGTAGGAGAAAGTTGTTTTGCAACTAGCAACAGATGGTAATCTTTAATTTAAATGTAATTTAAGACATATCTTTGGAACCTTATTTATTTTGTCCTTGTCCTTGCCTTTCGTCTAAAATTCGGCACATTGTCTCACAATTTGTTGCATCAGCAATTTCTCATCCATTCTACGTTTCCTTACAAATCATATTCTATATCAATTGACAATAAAAGCTCGCGCCGGCCGAGCCGAGAGCTTTTATGGGCTGTAAAAGCTTGTTTCACGCGAACCGGACGAATTAGGTACGATATCTTCTAATTAAAAAAACAGACAATGGTTTATTCTAAGAATACTCTCTCTCTGAGAGCTGATCGTCTGTGAAACCAGCGACTAAATGAATGTGCAGGCAGTTGAATGTCATTTACCCACTTTGACGGACGACGTAAATTCGCCGGCTATTCATCGACTGAGAAGAACTGAACGACGATGTGTTAACAGAATAACATAGCTGATAAAATTATACAATTTGTTTTTATGCTAAACGTTTATTTTCGTTAATAGTTAAATGAAATTAGGTACCTATGCAAAAAGTTTTTTGAATGATTAAAACGCACCCGAATCTCACACGTATCGATCTACTCCCAAACTAAGTTCTAGGTTTGTTTGTACTAGCCTAGATAATGATAAAGATACCTATTTAGGTGAATAAATACATAAATACTTGTGCTCATCACATAAATCTTGGCCCTTACCGAGAACCAAACCCGGGACCACTAGCTTCGTAGGCAGACAACCTACCAACTAGGACAACCGCGTTCGATGATACAGAGTTTTCTAAATCGAAATATTTCTGAGTCCGGATGGCGGATCAATTTCAATGTTTCCTACCTAAAACCACGGATTCAATAGGGGACAAATGTTTCGCAACATCTGTCGCCAGCCACGCCGGGCAAAGTCGAGCGACTTCGATCAGCGAAAACGATGTTGCCGGACTTGCCGGACATGTCAAACAACGTCCGGCAACGTTGCGCCACTACATCTGACGTCGCTAGCGACACGTGTCGCAGGATATTCGTCCCGTAAATCCGTGGTTTAAAGGTGCCCACGGATTTGAGTCCACTTAACAGTCGTGAGAGACATGCCCCAACCACTAGGTTTCTCATGCCTTATTCTATCAACTATGCCATATTTGTATTTTGTATTTTGAGGGCGGGCTGGTTTCCGCAACTCGACGTTTAGCGCCTATTTTGCATGTGGGTGGGATATCATATAGTCTAGCCATCCCAGCTCCTCGAGGAAGCCCACCAGACCTTTAATGTCGCTGGTTACCTCGGGGAGACGCCTCATCGGACCGAGGTGTTTAGCCCTGTATTGCGCCACCTCGGTGCAGTGTAGTACGACGTGGGCGGCTGTTTCTTCTGTCTCCATGCACGCACGGCACTGAGGACTGTCTGTAACACCTAAATTAAAAAGATGTTTGTTAAAAGGTCCGTGACCAGTTAAGACACTGGTTATTGTATAACTGTTCCTATTTTTTTCTTCTAAACATCGAACACGTTTCTCAGTCAGCTCTCCGCTGTCCATTATCCCGATTCAGAGTCCTACCACGTCCAGTTTCAATGACAATCCTTTAAAATGCAACGCAGTATACCCGGGCAACGTTACGTGATAGACGTACACTGCCGAGCAAGAATCGGTCACTTTGTAAGTGACTTTTGTACAAAACGACCAGATATTTTCGCTCGTTAGTGCACTATTTAAACGAGATTCCAATTATTTGAGATTGCTGAATAGATTTATTAATGATTGTAGAAATGACCTGTATTTAAAGAGAATAAATGTGACTTTACGCAATCGACGACTGAATCAATGCACATATGTATTTCAAAAAAGCCAATTCCAATAACGGGAACGGACTTAAAATAATTGTATTAAGTATATAAAGTTAAATAACTTAAAAATACCAAAACTCAATTTTTCTAAGCGGTCACCCATCTTGTTTTAGTTGGCTCAACTTTGCTAGTTAAATAAAACGGTTCTTTTGAACGATTGTGTTAAGTAGAGTGCTCTGGACTACTTGTGATGTTCTCAGTATAAAAGGACCTTACGGATAAGGCAGTTACGCTCTTCTTATTCTTGTAACTATACGAATACTATGGTAACAGTTCTAAAAACGGCGTAACCGCCTGTCTCCATAAGTTCTCTTTATATTGAGAACGTCACATTTACTTAACACTTTACATTGTGTGATTGTACGGATCCCTAAGTACCGAGTCAAATTCACACTTGACCGGTTTTCATGCATCTCTCTCTTTTGTGAACACAGCATCAAAAGCAAATGGTCGTAACTCGTGTCCCGTCCTGCTGCCATTTGTCCCACTACACGAATGCTCTTACGTTATTTATAAGATGCGAAACTCCACGCCCCAGGGAGGTAGTTAAAAATGAAATATTTATTCCCCCGGCCCTTGTCGCAGACGGCGTCAGCGGGGGCACTAGACTGACAACCGCCTGTCTAACCAGTTAGGCATAACTAATGAAGTTTGTGGCAGTAGGTAATATGCATTATTTTTTGTGCTTTAATAAAAAGTCATTCATATAACAAATAGTAGAGATTTTTTTTTCGAATAACTATAAAAATAACCAAGATATAAGCCATTAATGATTGGGTTCTATCTCCTAGCAAAATAGAATTTAACATGGAGTTTATACGACCGTAGTGCACGCTGACGTCATAGTTCATGTCGGATCTCTGTTTAATTTAAATGTTCATATTTTCCGTAATTTTTTGCCGATTTTAAATTTATTTTTACTTTTTGCCATCTCTGTTATCGTAAATATTTTGTTAAGAAACACGATAAAAAAAATCATGAGTATTCCCTATTCCATGTTTTTTTATGTGATGTAACTACAAATTAACGGTTTTTGGATTTTTTCCTTTACTTGTACTATAAGACATTGCTTCTTGCCAAACTTCATGATTCTAACTCAACGGGAAGTACCCTATAGGTTTCGATTCCCTTGAGATTCCCTTGAATATGCGGAATAAACGGCCGTATCTTTTGATTGCGTTGACTTAGAAGTCTGATTTTTTCACTGATCTAAGGGATTGAATTGCAGACAAGTATTTGATAATATTATTTTCAACTTGATACCTCTTTATTACCTTATTCGCGTTCCTGAAAAAAAGGGTCTTGACAGACACAGACGCGGACATGTCCGCAGACAAAAAAGTGATCCTATAAGGGTTCCGTTTTTTTTTTCATTTGAAGTACGGAACCCTAAAAAGTATAGTCGGTAAGGAAAACTTGTCCCAAAAATGAGTATCCTGTCATTTTCCCCAAACGTTTCACAAACTGACTCATTTCACAAACAAATCATTTGGCAAACCGCTTTCTTTCCGAAACTGTAAATCTTTCAGGATTTATTTCAGGACCATAGTGTTAAGTTAGGTTAGTTCTATAAAAATCCTGTAATTTTTATAGTTTTGGAGAAAAAGCGGTTTGACAAATGATAATTATGTTTGTGAAATTAATTGGTTTATAAAACGTATTTTATTAAAACATCAGTGAAACTTTTTTTACAGGAACTTATTTCTGTAACAGTGACAACGCTGTTATAAGGTACATTGCGTTCAGGCGGCTGGTGGCATAACGAAATATTTTTTTCTCTTCTATTTGACTATAAAAATGCTTTTACATTTTAGCCTTTCGCGCGAAAAGCCCAAATTGGGCTTTTTATTGAAACTAAAAAAGGGAATGTTATTACACTGTTTTAATTAAGTACTTCATTACAAGCTCCAGGATGGTTTTATTGCTTTGCCGCCAAATAATAAAAAAAACAGTTTTCAATGAAGATTCTTAGTAAATAATATTTGATCAAAAAACAAATAAATCCGATTGGCTAAGTAACCAGGTATACATTCAAATGTAAATGTTTGTGAAAATTACAACTGATCTAGGTGCCAAAGATATAAGATTATTATTTCCTTACAATATAAAACCACAGTTCCCCACCGATCCACTGAGCCCCACCTTCCTCGGATATTCATACGGTTTTGACCAATAAAATGAGGGATTATGTCATATGCGGTAGGAAAGTCATATGCGGTAATTTACAAACATTATAAATAATCAGTGCTACAAGTGTGAATCCGGGATGGGTCGCTAGTTCTAGAAAAAAATAGTTTATAAAACCTATAAAACCTGATTTAGGCTGTCCATCTAAGTAACAATGAACATCAAGCTTCATTAATTTCCAGACGCAGTCAACCTTTTATAAAAAATATTTCAACGTTCATTTTTAGCTGAAAAACATAAAAAACATTAAATAATAAATGGTGATTTCACAGAAGTAGCATAAACGCTCATAAATACGCATCAAATTGTGCGGTCAACTGAAATACCGATCGGTAAGTTGTGGCCACGAAGCGGCCGCTTAAAAGTATTAAATTAAAAAAACAACGCATCATATTCTTCATCATCATTTACTTAAGAGCTATGCCTTGTAAACGCTACTGGTGGGTATTATGTACTGTCTAATTGATATTGGTTGAAAATTTTTTGTTCAAACACATTTATGCGAATTGAATCGTTAAAATGAGTGTTTGTTATTGCGTGCACCACAGATTTATAGTAAGGTATTAGGAAATTTAGGGGTATTCTACGTATGCTCTCAGGCATGCAAATAGATAAGAAGCCTGTACACAATCACCTGCCTGTTGGTTTTTGTTGTTTTTCTTTTCTTTTCCTTTTTTCTATGCTATTGCTGTTTCGTGTTTTGTCTGTCACTTGAAATGTATATGTATTTTTGTGTCACCTTCCGTGTTCTCACCGAGCGGTCTCAACGGAAGACCAGCGTTGGCTTTACAGCCAGCGAAAGCAGAGTTGGGACCTTTATGTAATTTTAATTTCTTACTGTGTTCGTTGTTGTGAATAAATGTTTTCTTCTTCTTCTTCTTAAACAACAAATCTGAATAAAGAGTTTATCAAGTTTAAAGCTAAAAAAATACTAAAGTCCTGCACTCCTTTGCGGAGAAGTGTCAGTGTCACGTAGTTTAAATTAGGAACCTGCGATGCTCTGGGGGTGTGGTTTTCATGGGTAGTTATTGGTTACCATTACGCAAACCAGTTCCTATTTCCTCTCTAGTTGTAGTGTTGTCAACTTATTCGGCCCCTTCTTTGGTGCAATGTCGATGATGACTCTATATGCAACTATTAAATTATCCGCTTTCTTCGTGGCCTCAGCTGCCTGTCGCCGATACAAAGTGAACGATTCCTTTTCCACGTCCTTTTGGTTGACAGCGCTAATAGAATAAAAAATAACATTTTCCTCTTCATGAAAAGGTTTGCGATGTCTGAAATTTTCACTTTTTCAGATGTCGGAAACCTTTTTCTTGTTTTAATATTTTTGCAAAATACTAATAAGTATAATAGACTAAAATTGAGCTTTGGTTTTTTCAAGTTTTTTTTTTTTGCTTTTAAGCTTTGAAAGTAGATATTATGTATAACAATTGCAAAAAAATTGGAAAGTAAATGACGCACAATGTGTGAAACTAAATTTTAGTTACATATTCTATTTCCTTAGACACATTTAAGCAAACGAAAAGCTAAAGAGTTATAGCTCTATCATTAATAATGCATAAATCTAAGCTCGGTAGATCCAGATTTTATGACAGTTAATTAATTAGTCTATTTCTAAAGAATATAAATTATATATACGTTGATGTACCTACAACCTGAATGAGGAATGAATCTAGAATTAAGAATATAAGTCTATTGAATATTACAATAGGTCTTACAACAATATGGAAAAAAAAAAAAAAACATTTATTTGTGACAAATATAAACAAAGGACACACACAAAACAAAAAGAATAGAAAAGAATAGAATAGAGGTCACGAAATGGTCCCAACTCAGCGTAATGCTGGCTAATGTCATTGGAACCATCAGGTGAAACTACGGATGGTTACACACAAATAACTTAGAAAAAAAAAAACTAGACACACCATGTAGGCACATACAGATTATTATAATAGTGTACTCGTAGACCAGATAGCCGTTGGGGCGGAAGGTTCTAGATCTTAAATAAAATAGTTTCGTGGATGAAGAGTAGTTTAATAGTTAATTGTTCAAAGTTTGCACGATTGGACACTGACACATAAAAAATATAATAATAATATCAGGGACAATCTCACACAAATTGATCTAGTCCCAAACTAAGCTCTAGGCTTGTACTATGGGTACCAGGCAACGATATACTTACTTATATAAAGAAATACATACTTAAATATATAGAAAACATCCATGACTCAGGAACAAATACTCGCGCTCATCACAAAAAAAAAAAAAAAAAACAAGAAGGTTTAACACTAGAGGAGCGACCGCGTACCGGAAAGTGAAGTGTTGGTAGGCCGTAAGGTGGAGGGACAATCTGGTGAGGATCGCGGGAAGCCGATGGATGCGAGTAGCACAAAACCGGCCGTCGTGGAGATCCTTGGGGAAGGCCTATGTCCAACAGTGGACGTCTTTTGGCTGACATAATGATGGAACTACATTTGGACGCGACAGCGACACCCTTATGGAACAGGGATGATGACTTTTTTTTTTTTCTTTGTCGATTTTTTTTATTTTTTCACATATATACATAGGTACTTACTTAATCAAAAAGTTATGGAGATATATTGATTTGAACTGTCGCATGACGTCACATCTTGGTACAACTGCTGTGACATAGACAGACAACGAAGTCTCACCATAAGGGTTCCTTTTTTACCATTTTGGTACGGAACCCTGAAAAGTATTAGACACGTATTTTTTTTCTTTTTTCACATTATCTAAAAATTTACGGAGATATATTGAGTTTAAATGTCGCATGACGTCACGTCTTGGTACAATTTGATAAAAAAATTACACAGAAGTGACATCATGAGCCCCCACTCCCGAATATTGACGCGCATTGTCTTTGTCATTTTTTATTTGATTAACAAAAGAAAAAATACGTGTCCAATATTTTTTGATAGTCTATCTGACGGACTGTATATAATTCCATTTTCTTTACCCAGTCATCATCCCTACTGTATAGGTTTCATGATAAAAATTAACTTACTACGTCCGTCTCCTAATAATGGAAACAGAACAAAGAAACGCACTCGCGCATTTGTAATATTAGCTAAAAAAAAATATCATCATGAATCTCGCCCGCAGCGCCCGGATAAACGTGAAAGATAACCGAAATTAACAAAGCAACCAGCATAAAAATAAAATAACCTGATTATCTACAAGGTAACTTAATTAGACAGATAGAGAGAGAGAAACATTTATTCGGCTATACACACTTACAATTATACAATTATAATAATTCTAGAATTAACTGAAACTATGAACTTAACAACTAAAAACATACAAAAAACAATTAGAAATATAGCCGACAAGGCTGTCCGGCTCAACTTATTGCTGGGCAGAGCCTCAGCGCTGGTTTTCAGCTGGAGCCTGAGATGAAGCATGGCTTAATATTGACGAGGTATAACGGGACTCTAATGCCCTTACTAATAAACGTTGAGTAACCGCTGAGTAGTTATACCATGCTTTGTCCTTATCTGTCGAATTCAAATGTCACAATGACAGATAAGGACAAAGCATGGTATAACTACTCAGCGGTTACTCAACGTTTATTAGTAAGGGCATAAGAAAACTAAAATAAAACAATTCAGTCATGAGCTATTCCATGTAAAGTCGTGAGGCCCTAGCCAAGATACATAAAGCTAATTAACCTTTTCAACGCCATTGACGGAAATATCCGTCATGGTTGACAACGCAAAATAAACCTGAGCATGTATGAATTAAGGTTGAAATTAGCTCTAGTTTTTATTTGACATGGCGTTTGAAAAGGTTAAACGATTTTCGATAACCGACATAATACAGGGTGTCCCGTAAGCCGTACGTACGTCACAGTGACACCGGAGGTAGACCAGCCTAAGACGGATCGAACCAGCCATTTTTTTTGATTGGTGGAAATGCGTTACGCATCATACCCACACCGAACCATCCTAACATGACCTCAGTAAAAGTCACATGGTTTATAGATATTTCCAGTTTAAAGCTGCGTTCTCACTAGAGCTGTTGTTGTTCCGACTGTAGCGACACAGCTGCATAGCTATCGTTGTGTTATATACGCTAGCTATGCAGACGGGCTCTTCAGTAGTTCCGCGCCCATAGGTTCGTGTACACGTCATTAATAAATCAGTATTCCAACATTCCTTTGTTCATATTTCCTAAATTATATTAACAACAAGTTTTTAAAGTGGTGACCCCTATGAATTTGGACACTTTAGTTTGCGTTTCGAGTTTTTTTTTAAGTTATGGGAATCAGCGGAACTACTCCTTCCTGCCGGGTGCCATGCAGAAACCATGTCAGAGGCACACGGCAATAGTGGATTGCCGATCAGCGGTTTCCCCAAGTTTACGTGTCGGGAAACCAGAACGACTGACCACATATGAAAAATAATGAAATTATGCTAGATGATTAGTAACATAAATTGGTTCAGCTATGGTTCAGGATCTTATAAGTAACATGCAGCTTGTTCTGTATTACAGCTATTATTTAAGTATTCGTTGACTGAATAATAAGCTTTTTAACTAGAAATTTGCTTTGCAGTGGTCGAAACCGGTTAACGTTTAGGGGGTGGAAACGTTATCGCCGTTTGTATGGAAAGCCAAGTCACAATCCTCTTAAGCACTTCTCTCACAACAAGATCTCCATTACAAATGAACTTTATCGTTAATAATTCATCAATTGCCCGTAAAATGAGCATTTTGGTCACGAATCGGGCGTTCCCTTGAATAACCCGCCCTTTGTACGGGGTCATTTAGGATAATAGCGCGTTATACTTGGCTTTCTTTTACGCTCTGATTAGTTCTTTAGGACCATTTTTCATCTGGAAACACAGAAGATCGTCTTAAATACCTAGTTATAGGTTAAAAAAGTATTTATTACTTAGAAATAGCTTTATAGTATAGTCATATTAAATCTGAGTTATCTTTATTTAACCAAACACTGTATGTAACCATGGGACACAAATTGTTTTTAACCTTTCGGATGCCGTGACATTATTTATTTATTGAAATATCAATTTTATATCCAATTGATATAAAGTTGATATGTCATGGTACGGATACGGAACATGGCATGGCATACTTTAACCCAAATCCGTTTGCCACGTGACAGGCGAAGCCTAGTGTGGGACCGCTAGTCAAGGTGTTTGTAAATTTGTATAGTTTTAATTTTTTTTTTTTTTTAGAAAGTGGTAGAAGTGGTAGCGGTGGTTGTTGTTGTTTTTGGAGCTTGATGAATGTAGACTAATGAGGAGGCGAAGGGGGATTGGACCGGTGCACCTGGCGTTCCATACTCTGCCTACCCCGGTGGCGTGAAGTTATGTAGGTATGTTTGTAAAATGTACAAAATGATTCATAACTAGCGACCCACCCTTGCTTCGTTCCGGTAAAATTGGTTAAAATATAGCCTATGGAGTAAAATATAGCATACGCTGCCTCTTGATGATGGAGCTTTCTAATGGTGAAAGAATTATTAAAATTGGTTCAGTATTTTAAGAGATTACTGATAACAAAATCTTTCCACTTTATAATATTAGAATAGATTATACTCGTAAGATAGAACGCCTCTATCAAATAGGTACAATAGAGAGAAAGAGACAGATAATTGAATTAAGTACATCGCAGTACCTACCTGTATTAACATTACTTAAAACCACAATCCAAAGTATTCATTTAATTAAGATAAAGTACTTGAAAGTGTAGCGGGAAGCTCTATATAAAATTAACGAAACGGGAGCGAGAGTTTACGCCCTGGTGCCTACTTTCGTAAGTAAATGGTTTTCGTATTGTTCGCTTGTGAGATCGTCGTAAATCTTACTTATTAAACGAGAAATATTTAAAACGGCTCTAACGATTTCGATGAAATTTGCTATATGACGGTTTACGGAGGCGAAAAATCGATCTATCTAGGTCTCATATCTGGGAAAATTCGTTTTCCCGTATTTTCACGCAAAAAGATTTCCCTCGCAATTTGGTTCGTAATTTGAGGCGGCTGCCACCGTCTGAATAAACTAATGGTTAGAGCGTTGGCCTACTATGCAAACACTGCAGATTGGAACCCCAGCTATGGATCGGTTTTTTTTGTTTTCTTTTGATTTTATTTTCTTAGTTTTTGTATAGAAAATCGGTGAAATTCGGTTTCAACCCGAGCGACGACACTTAAACATCTTTAAGCATCCAACGTTCCGGGCATCCTCACTAACTATATAATTTTATATTTTAAAACCACCCCCGGCTTCCTACGGGCGCCATTGCCACCTTAATGAATTATACACCTAAACCTTTAACATGAATCACTCTGTCCATTGGTGAAAACCATATGAAAATCCGTTGAGTAGTTTTTGAGTTTATCGCGAACAGACATACAGACGGATGCGGCGGGGGGACTAATTTCTAAAATATTAAAGTTATTGGCTATCAATTATTTTTCTATATCCTTTTCCCTATGAAGCCCATAAAAGTTTAGCCAATATAATATCCCCAAATGCGTAATACCTCCTTTAAATTGCATCGAATTTATCAGCCCCGCTTTATTTATTACCTTCAGAAGAGGGCGAAATTTATGGTTATTTTACCATCGTTCCTGTTTTTGTTTATTTCTCCCTCAGGCCTTTTATTTTCTGGTAACATGTAGCCCAAATAATACAGCAAATTACCTGTTCTAATCGAATTTGAGCTGAACTTTATTTAACAAGTTTGTGCGTGACTCTCCTGCGGGGCAACTGCGGGGCGACGGAGGTGGGGGGAAGCGTCAAGGTTATAGCAATAGAATAAGTACAAAGCATAGAAGCCAGATTATGAGATGAACTTGGCACTAGCTATCTTTCTGTGACGTTCTCAATATAAAGGGACCTTATGGAGGAAGGCAGTTACGCTCTACTTATTCTTGTAACTATACAAATACTATGGTAACAGTTCTAAAAAAGTCGTAACCGCCTGCCTCCGTAAGGTCCCTTGATATTGAGAACGTCACATTTCTTTAGTGGGAATATGATGAAAACATCAGCAGTGGACGTTTTTTGGCTGAAATGATGATGATGACAGAAATGTAACAAGGACAAACCAGTAGGTATATTTCCAACGAAAAACCAATGTTGCGCAATATGAAGATAGATCAAAACCATCATGTTTACGTAAAATATCGTAGCAATTTCCCTTGCAAGGCGTCCAAACAATGGATAATGAAAATACGTGCTTTCATTTCGTATCACGGCCAATACCTTCTAACGGAAATTTACATTAAAAAAACGCCGCCATGCTGGTTAGAGATTAAGTTTTCTTTTTTAGGGTCCCGTAGCCAAAGGTGCCAGGACCCTTTTAGCGTCATTTTTAGGGCTCTGTTTGGCACCCTTTGGGTACGGGACCCTAAAAATGTAAACTTAATCTCTAACCAGATAATATAACTATAACCCCAATTTTGAACCTTATTATGTGGCAGTATGGAACCTTCAGTGCACAAGTCCGAATCGTAATTGTACAGAGTACCAAAAAGAGATATACAGGATTATTTTTTAGTCAGTGCGGCAATGTTGGGGGTTAAATCAGTATCAGTCATACTGATCAACTTTCACTGTGGGACCAACCCCGAAATCACGAAAAAAAAATCGACCCGCCCATACATTTTGGCTAGTCATCTGACGATGATTTGTATGAGAGGGTCGATTTTTTTCGTTCGTTTCGTATAATCATATAACCGTTTTCTATACAGGCTTGGCCCCACAGTGAAAGTTGGTCAGTATGACTGATTTAACCCCAAAATTTGCGCACTAACTAAAAAATAACCCTGTATAGAAAACGATTCAATCAATCAATCAATCATTTATTTGCTAATAAAACATAATGTTACAGAGTGGTAATGAACAATTATGTACAACCAAGATTGGCATGCAAAAATAATAATCTAAACACATCTACTTAAAATAAGATATAAATATAACCATTTAACTAAGAAGACTTCAAGCTACAATTTAAGGGCTATAGATTCACCTAAGTATACCGTTCATGTATCTAGTAATGGCAAGCCTGGTCAAACATTTTACTAAAGAATTCTTCCAATTTATAAAAAGGCCTTGTCATTAGATATAATTTAAGCTTTTTCGAAAATTCATGTAAATTATCGCATTGTTTAATGTCATTGTTTAATAAATTATAGATTTTAATTGCATTATATTCTAGACTATTCCTATAATTAACATAATTATTGTGTTTTGGTAATTGTATGTCATACTTATTTCTAAAGGCGTGCCTTCTTGTTTCTAATTCACTTTTTAACTTAAACCTAGTCTTATTTCTAAAAACAAACATGCATACTAAGTAGATATATAGGGATGTCACTGTTAATATTTCATGCTTTATGAATAACGGACGGCAGTGAGTCAGTGGTTTTGATTTGTTAATGTAACGTAAGGCTTTCTTTTGCATAACTAATATATTATTCATGTGTACATTACTTCCCCAGACCTCTAGACCATATCTTAAAATACTTTCAAAGTAGGCAAAATAAACAATTTTTAATGTTGAGGAATCTAGTATTTTAGACAGGGTTTTCAAGGCATAACATGCACTAGCAAGCTTCTTCCGAGTCAGCTGTACATGATTGGACCAACGGAGCTGTGAGTCCAATTCAATGCCCAGAAATCGAACGCTTTCTACTTTAGATACTGGCAGAGGTAGAGAATAAGAGAAACTATTTGTGTGTCTCTGGAAAGTTACATAATTTGTTTTATCCAGATTCATGCAGAGGCCATTACTTTGGAACCACTTCTCCAATTCAAGCCAGGTAATAAGTACATTGGCTTTTAACAATCTAAGGTCATCATTTTGGAATATTACACTGGTATCATCCGCGAACAGATAAGCGGTGCCATGAGTGAGATTGCTTGAAAGATCATTTATGAAGATGATGAACATAATTGGACCCAGCACCGAACCTTGAGGGACGCCACACGTTATAGCCATATCATCTGAGTTTACATACTCAATGTATCCAGAATCGTTCTTTTTAGTTACCTGGACATACTGTGTTCTATTGGTGAGATAGGAACGTAGTAACTCTAAGGCATGACCCCTAATTCCATAATACTCCAACTTATCCAATAGAATGCTGTGACTAACACAGTCGAAAGCTTTACTTAGGTCACAGAAAACACCTGCACATTTCATGTTCCTATTTAGAGCATTTAGGACTTCTAGAACAAGATCTGTTAAAGCCATAGTCGTGCTCCGATTCTGTCTAAAACCAAATTGGTGAGGTGAAAATAAATTGTTGTTATTGAAGTGGTTAATTATCCTTGTTGCAATTGCTTTTTCAAATATTTTGGCAACTACAGAGAGAAGAGATATGGGCCTAAAATTGTTTTTGTCATTTTTACTATTTTTTTTGTGAATTGGTATAACTTTAGCACGCTTCAATTGATCAGGGAAGACAGCTTCTGTAATGCAAGCATTGAATATGTCACATAGTGGAATACACAATATTTCAATATGATTTTTAATTAATTTAGAACTTAATTCATCAGCCCCACTTGAATTCGTATTTTTCATAGACTTTACAATTTTTATTATTTCTACCTCATCTATTGGAGCCATGAATAGCGAATTAGAATTATTTACAGCGTGATTTTTTAGGTATGTCATATGCTCTCTCTTATGAGTTGAAGGTAAGGGTGTAGTTTTTCCTACATTGACAAAAAAATTATTAAATATGTTGCTTATTTGCCGATGATCAGTTATCAATGTATTCTCCTCTACTAACTTAATGCTAGAGGATTTAGAAGTACTTAAGTTTTTGCCAGTGTTTTCACTTACAACTCTCCATATAGCTTTGCTACTACCAAGTTTAGCGTCCTTAATTGCATTTCTCACATGAAGATTTTTTGCTGTATTTAAAGTACGTCTTAAAATTTTATTGTAGTTATCATAGTACCTTTTCAGACTTTTGTTTCGTTTATATCTACGTGATCGAAATTGAAGAGTCCTTTTTTTTCGGCAAGATATCTTAATTCCTTTTGTGATCCATGTTTTATAACTATTTCTACTTTTTACTTTCCTTAAAGGAAAATATTTATTTATCAGAGCATTTATAACTGTGTAGAATAAGTCAAGTTTTTTCTCTGCTGTTTCCTGTTTAAATATATTGTCCCAAGTAACATATTTTAATTCTTCATTAAAGTTGCGAATAGCATGTTTTGAGTACGTTCTTTTTATTTGAAATGTTGAATAGCTATCAGAAATCATGGATATTGGCACGTCAAAATAAACTAGTTGGGCATCATGGTCTGAAAAACTACATGGTACCACTGATGCATTTGAGAAATCCATGTCTGTCACTATGTTGTCTAACAAGGTTCGACTAGTTTCCGTTTGTCTGGTAAAATCGACAATTGTTGGTTTTAAATTATACTCGTGAAATATTTGCTGAAAGTCTCTTGATATGCCATTACTTAGATTAAGATCAATGTTAAAGTCGCCACAAATTATGGAATTGTTAGATTTAGTATTGTGTAGATAAGACTCTAGTTGTTCAAAAAAGGTTCTTATGTCGCTACTAGGACTCCTATACACTGTACTTAAATTAATGTCTTGTGTCCTTGACAGTTGTATTTTTACACTGCATACTTCAAATACTTTTTCTATACAAAAACGCTCAACTTGACACTCTGTGCACCTTTCAGTCATATTATCTTTCGCAAATATTGTACAACCACCGCCTTTGTATTCAGTTCTGGCGTAGTTTGCTACAACTGCATACCCCGGTATCGAGATGCACAAGTGTTCATTTTCTTGTAGCCAGGATTCAGTGATACATATAAAACTAGGTTTAACGTCTAGTTCTGTATCTATAAGGGTCTCCAGGTCTAATAATTTATTACATAAGCGATTTATATTAAGATGAAACACGGTAAAGTAGGAGTCATTTACATAGACTGGAATTTTACAATCATTTGCATTCACGAAAAAGCTGACTGTTTTCTTGAGTGTTGCTTTTAATGATGTTTTTTTTTTTAGGGTTTAGTTTATTGAAGTAATATTCAATCGTGCCCTTAATAGGCTTATTTAGCTTATCGCAATTTGAAACTTCCTTTCTTTCCACCTCGCAAGGGTTATTACGTTTCTTAAAGTAATACGGAATCGTTCCCTTTTGTGGCTGGTCACAGACAATAGGTTTTAATGATTTCGAATAATTTTTTCTAGTCCAAAACTGTAAATATTGGGCATTATATTGTAAATAGTTAATTTGTGAATCTATCTTAGTGCAAATGTCATTGAGATAATCGAGTTTAGAATAAGAGTAATTGTAACAGTCTACATATGTACAGTTTGGAAAATTACTAGTGACCAATCTAATGCTATTATTTAGTTTTCTTTCATTCAAATATGGGTTATATGATATGTTAGAATTATATGAACTCCTTGATATTTGTGAAAAAGTTAGCGGTTGCTTAGAGACGTTGGAGTAACATAAATGTCGGAAAATAAATAGTATCGAATATACCTCTAAATGTTTTAATTATATTTTAACATGGTAGCAGAGCGTGGTTCAGCGAGATATAATTAATAATTTCAAGTAAAGGATTTTGAACTGATTATTGCCAACATGGAGAAGTGTATTTTGGATGCTTCAAAAATGCAACTTGGAATATTAACGGATTCAAATTGGATTACATGGAAATATAAAGTTATGATCGCTTTGAAAGGTTTGAGAGTTTTGGATATAGTTGAAGGCAAGGTCAAAGATCCTGGCCAACCTCCTCCAAACGCAACTCCAGAGCAGCTTTCACAGTATAAGACCACGTTGCAGAGTTACTCGACTGCCGATAGTACTGCCCTATTAGTCATTACCACTAATCTATCTGAAGATAATTTAGAAAAAGTAATAAGATTTTCCACTGCAAGAGAGGTATGGCTAGAGCTGCATCGCTTGTTCGATGGTGTTTCAGAAGACAAAGCCTATGACCTTTGTATGAAATTCTTCAGCTATAACATGCAAACAGGTGACAATATTGCAACTCATCTTAGCAAATTAAAGAACGTATGGGTTGAATTAACAAGAGAACTTCAAAAGGAACACTCTAAGCATGATTTGCCAGAGCTATTTCTAATTTGTAAGATTTTGGAAACATTGCCGGAAGAATATTTCTCATTCAAGTCTAGCTGGTTACTTATGGCTAAAAATGAAAGAACTGTGGAAAACATTACAAGTCAGTTATGCTCATACGAAAGAGCGTTAACCAATAGAACTGGAGAGAAAGTGGAAGCGCTCGTAGTAAGAGAGAGCTCAACTTCTAAAGCAAAGAATAAAAAGAAGTCAGATAGATGTCACTATTGTGGAATAATTGGGCACAGAATCAAACAATGTTCGAAATGGATTTCAAACGGAAGACCACCTAAGGAGCCTAAAGAAAAAGCTTCAACAAGTGTGAACAACATGAATGTTTTGGCAGTACAAAATACGAATGATGCAGACGATAGAAATAATTGGTTTGTGGATAACGGAGCGACTAGTCACGTGACAAACAGAGAAGATTTTTTCCAATCGTTCGAGAATTTTAAGGCGCCACACACTGTAACCACAGCAAACGGTGAAGTTATCAAGGCTGTTGGTAAAGGAAGTATTATTATAGAGGCTATTGTAAATGGGAAAAGGATTCCGACATTGTTGGCAGATGTGTGGTATGTACCTACCATAAATAAAAACCTATTTTCAGTCTTATCAGCTCAGGACAGACTATCAAACAGCCTCTTCATGTCAACGACAACAGAATGCAAAATTCTTAAAGATGGAGATGTAATACTCATAGGAGACAGACAGAAACATGGAGGTCTTTACAAACTCAGACTAATAAATGTAAAGCCTGTAACGCCTGTTGAAATAAATCACATTTCAAATGAGAACTTGCTTCAGTTATACCATGAAAGATTGGCACACCAGAATAGAGCTCATGTGAAGAAAGTAGTTGATAGAGAACTTGGTATAAAGCTGAAGTTAGATAATGAAATATGTGAAGGTTGTGTATATGGTAAAGCACATCGACTTAAATTTGGTACGCGAAAAAGAGCGACTGAGCCTGCAGAGCTCATACATGCTGACGTATGTGGACCGTTCAGAGACTCTTTTGGAAGGAACAGGTACTTCCTACTCTTCAAAGACGATTTCAGTAAATTCCGCTTCGTTTACTTTCTAAAAAGGAAATCAGAAGTTCACAATAAGCTTGAACATATGCTTGCTGAAGTAAGAGCATCAGGGTTTATAGTAAAAGAGCTTTTAAGTGATAACGGTGGAGAATTCGACAATGAAAACGTACGAAGAACTTTACACAAGTATGGTATCAGGCAAAAATTAACTATGCCCCATACACCTATGCAAAACGGATGCGTAGAAAGAGACAACCGGAAAGTAGTTGAAGCCATGAGAACGATTATGCATGCATATGATCTGCCACAGGCTCTTTGGGCAGAACTAGTTGGTGCAACAGTATATGTTTTAAATAGAACAGGCCCAACTCCTTTGGACAAGTCACCATATGAGATCTGGTATGGTAAGAAGCCAAGAATCAAGCACTTGCGGATAATTGGTAGCACTTGCTATGCACACGTTCCAAAGATAACTAGGAAGAAATTGGACAAGAAGGCCATAAAAGGCGTCCTAGTAGGCTATGAAAACGATGAAGGCTATAGAATTTGGTCATTAGAGAAGAACAAATTGATTCGGTCTAGAGACGTCATATTTGAAGAGAAGACATTGAAAACTAACAAAGAGAAAGAGGTAACAATCCCTTTTGCTGTTATTCCAAGTACTTCTGTAGGCTCTTCTCTACCAAATACAATAGAACTTCCACTTCCGGAGGACAATCCGACTGGCATAGAGTATGAACAGTTCGAAGACTGCTGCGAAGAAGTAGTAGAACCAGGGTCAGATAGTAGAGAAGAACCTGAACAATTAGAGGAAGAAATTGAGCAAAGAAGGACGCTAAGAGATCGTTCCACGCTTAAACCTCCTACAAGATTTGATGATTTTTTAATGACTACAGTAGCTGAGTTGAACGAAATTAAAGAACCTCAGACATTCAAAGAAGCAATTCAATGTCAGGAGAGTGACAAATGGAGACTTGCTATGGATGATGAGATCAAATCATTAAAAGAAAATGAGACATGGGAAATGGTGCCTTTACCGGAAAAAAGAAAAGCCATACCATGCAAATGGATTTTTAAAGTGAAGACTAATCCAGATGGAAGTGTCGAGCGATTTAAGGCCCGATTAGTCATCAAAGGTTACTCTCAGAAGGAAGGAGTAGACTTCTATGAAACTTTCAGTCCAGTAGCGAAAATGAGCACAATTCGAGCCGTACTGAGCATTGCTGCACGAGATAACATGACATTAACACAGTTTGATGTATCTACAGCTTTTCTCTATGGAAGCCTAAATGAGGAGATTTACATGAAGCCGCCTGAAGGGTATAATGAAAATCCAAGTTTAGTTTGCAAATTAAAAAGAAGTTTATACGGACTTAAACAGGCTCCAAGGTGTTGGAACAACTGTATGAAAGAGTTTCTTCTAAAAATTGGGTTTACAGAAAATGAAGCTGATCCATGTCTCTTCATAAGACAGAGGGGGGAGAGAAGGCTTATTCTATGTCTGTATGTAGATGATGGCTTATTAGCTTCCACTCATCAAGAAGAATCAGAAGGTTTTCTGCAAGAGTTAAAGGGGCGATTCAAGATTAAGGCAAAACCAGCCAGTTACTTTCTAGGATTAGAGATAGAAAGAAGAGGAGATGGTTCGATAAAGCTTAATCAAGCCGCCTATACCAAGAAACTACTAGAAAAGTTCGGTATGGAAGGATGCAAATCAGTTGGCACTCCGATATTGAAAGATAGCACAGATATAAGAGAAGAAAATGCGTCCCCGAACAAATATCCGTACAGGCAAGTTGTGGGAGCATTAGCATATCTGATGGTAGGGACAAGACCCGACATTGCTTTTGCTGTAGGTGTTGCTTCTAGAAAACTAGAGAACCCGAGCAATGAAGATGTTGTTAAGGCAAAACGTATTTTACGATATCTTCAAGGTACCTTGGAGTGGGGCATAATCTATAAGAGAAACTCAGGTAAAATATTGTCCTGCTACAGCGATGCGGATCATGGTGGAGACTTAACAACTGGACGCTCTACAACAGGAATGATTTGCATATATGCTGGTGGACTGATATCCTGGAAAAGCCAAAGACAGGCTTCGGTATCAATTTCTAGCACTGAGGCAGAGGTAGTTGCAGCCAGTGAAACTACAAGAGAAATTATTTGGTTGAAGAGACTGCTAGAAAGCATTGAAGGAGCTATTGAGGTACCAGTGCTGCATGTTGACAACGAATCAGCAATAAAACTGGCACACAATCCACCGTTTGAGTTCCACCAGAGGACTAAACACATAAGGATACGAAACTTCTTTGTTAGAGAAGTAGTAACAGAAGGTGCGTTGCTGATCAATAAAGTGGCAACAGAATTCCAGCTGGCGGATATGATGACCAAGCCACTATACAAACCAAGACTGGTTATGCTTTGTAATCAAATGGGTCTCAGCAAAGACTAACTTATCAAAAAGAGAAGATGTTAGAATTATATGAACTCCTTGATATTTGTGAAAAAGTTAGCGGTTGCTTAGAGACGTTGGAGTAACATAAATGTCGGAAAATAAATAGTATCGAATATACCTCTAAATGTTTTAATTATATTTTAACATGATACAGATACAACGAAAATAGTATCAACATGCGACAACTTATTAATAGCTATACCTAGGTTAATAGACAGCTTGAGGGGATTTTTGTCATGGCTCCCCACACACAACACCACCACATCATCCTTTTGTGCAGTCCCCAAGATGTCCTCGCTGCTCTTCAGCAAATTTGTGGAGTCAGAATTTGGTTTGACCAGCGCGTATGGTTGGTACCTATCGTTCCATTTCCCCTTCCTGGCTGCAGAAATAACTCCAGATAATCCAGAGATTTGTTCATCTCCAAGTATAAGAATTTGCTGCCGCTGCGAGGAGGTAACGTGGTCCGGCATATCTTCAGAGCCCACTGCAGATTCTGATGACGTATTTCTGGGAGCATTTTGATTAGTCATTAGCAGTAATCTTCTACCAATACCGCTGTGTGAACATTTCCAAACCCCACCCCCGTATTATGCCCGCCTTTATCCCGATGGATAAGTGTGTCTAAAGCATCCGTCACTCTCGCACATACATACTGGTCAGAAAGTGAAAGTTGTTTTATCCACGTTAATCCCCTTCGATAAACACTCAACACTAACGCCCCGCGCAGACTGCAGGCTATTTAGATAAAAAAGATAAAAGATATTTATTCAGTAAGCACGGGCACTTTTACACGTCAAAATCTACCAGCGCTTCCCAAGAGGAGACCCACTGCTGAGAAGAAGCGCCGCAAGAACTCAACAGTTAGTCATTTTTTAAATAAAAATTACAGTGATACTAGGTACTTATTCTAGCATTATATAAAACTGTAAAAATAATATAAAATATCTGCGTATTTTTGCAGGAAAACATGTCAGAATGATTATGAAAGAAAGAAAAAATATATATATTATATTTATATATATATACCACACAAAACAGTTTCGACATATCTTCCTACATAAACCGTGTCCCCTAGACAAGATACAGCGTTTACATGATTTTATGAGGTATGTGCGAGTAGTAAGCTGTTAAACATTAAACATTCGTTAATTTTCTGGTTTAGGCCAAGAATTTTAGGCGACCGATTGTGTTTTGTCTCCACAAACTCTGTAAAAATGGATAAGGACAACCGTTTAATCGGCCGATTGAAAGTCGGCAGTGTACGGTAAAGGGTAAACGATGAAGGCCCGGCAACCGCCGCGTTGATTTCTGAATAATTTAATATAATTGTGTTAGTAATTTCATTACATTAGATGAGTCAGGGATGTCAGTCACGCGGTGTTTTGCTGACGAGGTCGATGAAACTGACGGTGGATTGACTTGGGGAGTTGAGAATTAAGTAATTGGGATTCTCCATAATGGTAGGTACCATTCGGAATAATAGGCTTCATTAAATACTTCTCATTTCTAGATTTGCAAATAAACTCCAACTTAATTGTATTTGTAGTTGGAGAAAGATATTGATATTTAGGAGATGGAAAAGTCACGTTTTAATTAAATAAATAACAATAAAAACCTTTCAGACATTTCAGACAAAGTGTCGCAAGTTCACTTACACTTTATTAAGATTTCGTATCAAATTTGACCCCTAAAAATCACTACGGAGCCCTAAATTAATAATTACTGATTCCAAAAACTCCAAATCGCACAAAAGAATTACCATAATACCGTTTGCTTTATTAGATTTTTAGCGTCGTCTCCTTGTACTATAAATTCCTTTGAGAAATCTTCCTTTGTCAAAAAATGTCCACGTCTCATGTAATTTGAGGGAATGCTACGTCTTTAAATTAGGGATGATATTTTGTAAGAGTCATCGCTAATAATAGATCTAAATCCAGATCCTAACTATTTAGTGTTGATGTTACCTTTAATTTGTAAATTTTCTTTTTTTGTGGACAATAAATTTTAATAATTAGACAAACGACATTCTAAAGAAAGCCAATGGGGCATTCTAGGGAAGCGGACGTTTGAGAAATTGCACATTCCAGGAAAATAGACAGTAAGACAATTTGAAGGTACATCATACAGAGCCTAGAATGGATTTTTATTACCTACTTTCTGATGAGACCGTAAAACTTGTAGGTACTCGTAGATGATAGAAGTAAGTAAACAGAGACATTTTATCTTAGCACTCAGTATTGGCAATTTTAATAAGTTCCTGTCAAAAATTTCATTTTTGTGATAAGCTTTTGTTGCCGACTGTACTTTTCTGCTTTCCAAGATCAAACTAACGAGTCACTGGGTCTACGTTAAGTACAGTCAAGGACAGAAATATGTATACACTTTTGGACCTTATTACAAAGGAACAAGCAACAACAAACAACAACATATTTCTGTCCTCGACTGTACAACAGAGACCCTGTTACCACCTTCCGACTCCATCATCAGATCAGCTCTTTGTCACCTAAATATTGTATTGTCATCGGGTACATAATGTATGCAGTATTTCAGCTTAATCGGTTGGGGATAACTGCATTAAAATTCAGTTGCAAGATTTGACCACACATACTAGCTAACAAGGCAAGTTAAATAAAAACTTGTAAAAATTGCAAATGTCCATGGGTTTCAAAACCCACTTACCATCAAGTGGCCTGTGTTCGTTTGTCTTCTTCATGCCGAAATAAAACTAAAGCTTAAAGCATTCAAATTAGCATCAGTGGGTAGGCCTCAATGCACCTATACGTAGACCGACACGTTCCCCAGTTCTGTTTCCTTCGCAAGTAAAACAAAGGCCCTACGCGACTGTCGCGCCGTTGATTATTGTGGCATAGAGCTTTGTTCACACAGCTGTGGTCTAGAGCACAAGCGGTAGCGATTATTATCAAGGTCATAAGTCGCAAGAAATCGCTGAATGCGAGTAGCACAAGACCGATGTTGATATAGATGTTTAATTCAATTTATTTATTTAATTCAAGGTAACACTTGATCTCATTATTGTTAGTATAGTCTTAGAAATACTGTTAGAAACTAAATTTTATTTCACACATATAATTATATGATTCAATACAGGAAAACGCATGATCAGCAATCATCTTCAGGATGCTGTTCGGATTGTCCGTGTTGAGTGTTAATGAAGACCTATGTCTAGCAGTTGAAGTGTATTGGCTAACTGATGCTAATGATGATGCAATTTTAGGACTCTTAGCTTGTTTTTGGTTCGTCTATCTTTATGTTTTGCTATCATGCGGAGTTATTTTAGACTAATTTTATACAGTTAAATAAAAAATAGTTCTCATGAAGTTTTTCTTCTTCTGTCTTGTTCACACTACAGGACCGTGTCCGGGTCTAATACAAGTTCCGCAAAACCAAGACTTAACAATCAGTCTCGATTTGGAGCTTTCTTTGCAGCTTTCTGTGGTTTTGTGGTCCAATTTATGAGCGGTGCGGAGTTGATGAAGCAAGATTTTTTTTCTCCATATAAGTATGTTTATCGGGAAAGACTGGAAGCATTTGAAATGTGGTGTTGGAGGCGGATGGAGAGAATAAGCTGGACGGAGAGAAAGACGAACGAGGAAGTGCTTACCATTGTAAACGAGAAACACAGCTAATTGTGGGACTAGGTCAATTTGTGTGACATATTGTCTAGAATCTATAATCACTGATGAGTTTTTAAAACTTTGAGCAACTGATTTCATTTTGTAAAGACTACTTTACTCAGATGCAAAGTATAACATAAAGCTTTGTTCACATATTTTTGGTTCAAGTGATAGGTGGCGTAGAGTTTACTAAACTACATTTTACAACCACTAAGTAGACAAAGGAACAAAAAACAACATAAACTGATGTTCGACATATACAATACACATACATACATTTCTACACACATACATAAAGACCAAAAAGTTTTTAGCAATCGGGTAATAACTACCAACTTTTGAAATATAAATAGAAATAGAAACATTTATTCGACGATCACAAGAACAAAAAAAAAAACAAAACAAAGATTATGAAAAGAATGGCAACACAGATACCAAAATTAAACAGTAACGGTGCAGTTACACGGGCAACCCTTCGAGCAATAATTGTCCGTCAGCCATAGCTTCTCTTACTCTAATTTCGTAAGATAAAACGTGACACGACACGCCCATAGATGGCCGGCTAAAAATTGCCGAAAAAATTTCTCGTGCAATTGCGCCTTAACGAAGAAAAGGAATTAAAAAACAATTGTAGCGTAGTGTTGCCATGGGTGATTCTGTGACGTCAAAATTGGCGCCACTTAGCACTGTCACGGCATACCGCGACGCTGGTTTTCATTGGCACCAACGTGACACATAATTTTGTTTCTTTCCACCTAAACGCTGTCTCTCATGGCATGGAACGCCACAGAAACCATATGAACACAGTTTTATCGTTTTTAACTTCCGACGGATCTTCTTTATCTCTATAATACGGACACGAGTTGTTTTCTATTTGAATGTGCAATTACTTGCTTTGAGTCGGGTTTTAAGGCGATTTTTATTAGTAGGCTATATGAACGTAGGGTGTTCGATGCGGGAATGATTTGGTATCACCCAAAGAGTAGGTATTTATATAATTAAATAAATGGAAATCTGTGGAATCTGTTAAATATTTCGCCTTTCACATAGTCGGACGAATCATTAACCGGCGAATTCTAAGTGCTCACGGGCTGTTCTTGGGTGAAGTTCAAAGAAAGTCTACATAGTTAAGGACCATTAAGGACTCAAGTGAAGAAACAAAGAAAGTTACCACTTTCTCAGTTTTGTGACGAAAAATAACGCTACAAAGTGTATGACTAATTTTCGTCACGACACTGAGAAAGCTAAGGAAATGTTAGGGACCGACGCTAAGAAACGGCCACTTTCTCAGTTTCGGGACGAAAATGAGTCATACATTTTTATCGTTAATTTTCGTTACGAAACTGAGAAAGTTACCGTTTCTTCACTTAAGTCCTTAACAGTCCTTAGCTATGTACACTTTTTAGGGTTCCGTACCAAATGGTAAAAAAGGGACCTTTATGCTGAGACTTCGTTGTCTATCTGTCTGTATGTCACAGCAGTTTTTCTCAGTTGTATAACTTGCTTGCCCGCATTTGTTTTTATTAAAAAAAAATGAAAGTAAGTTTATAAATAATTGAAAAGGGGTCTAGAATAGGGGGTTAAAAATGAAAGTGATTTGATTATATCCGCGTGTGTCATAGGTACACAATTCATAATAAAAGGACTCAAACTGCACATTTTAAAACAATTTTTTTATAATTTTCTGTTACGTATGTTTTGATTTGAAATTGACTAAAAACTTTAAATACTAAAATTTAGGCAAGTCAAAATCGACCTTATTGCATACAGTTAAAGTACATAAATTATAGTTAGGTACTTTATGTAATAAAAGGGTAGTTTTAAAAAAAACATAGCTAATGAAAACAAAATCACGATCGCATCCTTTGCGTAACGGAAGTTAGTCATACAAACTATACGGGTAACTTTCGTTACACAAAGGAATCAATTAAGTTTTGTTGTAGCCCTTATTTATGTAAAAAAAAATTGAAAACTACCCAAAAGGAACCCTCGGTGCGCGAGTCCGACTCGCACTTGACCTGGTTTTTTAAACTTCACCCACTTACATTAATGTGAGTCGTACCCCCTTACTAATAAACGTTGAGTAACGGCCGAGTAGTTATACAATGCTTTGTCCTTATCTGTCGAATTCAAATGTCAGAATGACAGATAAGGACAAAGCATTGTATAACTACTCAGCCGTTACTCAACGTTTATTAGTAAGGGGGTTACTGTGTAAGTGGTATCTCAAATTGGTATATCAATTTCTATTAAACGTATCTACAGAGTTGATAGTCCCAGTGTTTCACACAATCTAGTTTATGGAGCAAACTAACTGATTCTCTCTGATTGAGTCTGAGGCGAAGCCACTTGGCTTTGCCAATGTTTAGTTAGTTATTGGAACTAAATTGAGATAGTCAAGTGTTTAGGTTTAGACGAACGAGTTAGTTGCGGGAGCAAAATTCTCAAAGTTCCATTTATATAGGACTAAGCTGTAAGGCTTGTATTATGGGTACCAGACAAGATAAACGTATTTCTGTATGTACATAAATACATACTAAAAGTCTAAAATAATACAAAAAATTTGACCAGGACTAAACTAATCTAAACGAAGATCGATGAGCGCTCATCACACAAATATTTGCCCATACCGGGATTCGAACCCGGGACCTAGCTTCGTAGGCAGGGTCACTATCAACTAGGCTAACCGCGTCGTCTGCATATTTGTTTCTTTCTGCGTTTTCGAAAAGCTCTCTTTAAAAAACAATCCATGATATAGTTGTCTAAATTAATAATCGGTACTTTTAATCGGGAATTTCGTCGTCGATACCCGATCGCGGGTTCCAAAATTAAATTATCGGTGTTCCCTCGTGTATCGTATGTACAGTCACACAACGGAATTGTTGAGCCACTTGCTAACATTCTCAATTGGGTCGGGTTGTCAAACTGTACACGGTATGTAATATTGGAATTTGACGATTTGACAACCCGACCGAATTATGAATGTTAGCAAGTGGCTCAACAATTCCGTGGTGTGTCTGTACTAACTGAATTTTAGGATCAAGAGCCACTTCACTTCCAACCTTTTAAATATGCCTGAATAAGATGTTATTGAGAAGTTCTATGGGCAGTTATACACGTCGACCCGGCAACCCGTTACCGATCTAGCTGATGACCCGAGAGCTAGATTGACCCGGCACTATACCGAAGACATCCCGGACGTCAGCTTGTGCGAGATTAGTATGGCTCTCAAACAGCTTAAGAACAGCAAAGCCCCAGGTGATGACGGAATTACGGCTGAACTTCTGAAGGCGGGTGGTAAACCGGTCCTTAAAGCCCTTCAGACCCTGTTTAATTCCGTCATTCACGAAGGGAAAACCCCGCAGGCATGGAACAGAAGTGTGGTGGTGCTCTTCTTCAAGAAGGGTGACAATACCCTGCTGAAGAATTATAGGCCCATCTCACTTCTGAGTCATGTTTACAAGCTGTTCTCGAGAGTCATTACGAACCGTCTAGCGCGCAGGTTTGATGACTTCCAGCCTCCCGAACAGGCCGGTTTCCGTAAAGGCTTTAGTACCGTAGACCACATACATGTGCTGCGGCAGGTTATACAGAAGACCGAAGAGTATAACCTCCCCCTTTGTTTAGCATTTGTGGACTATGAGAAAGCCTTCGATTCGATCGAGACATGGGCTGTGCTGCAGTCTCTCCAACGGTGCCAAATCGACTACAGGTACATCGAGGTGTTAAAGTGTTTGTACGAAAATGCCACCATGTCAGTCCGACTTCAGGACCGGGACTCTGAGCATATTCCGCTGCAGCGGGGAGTCAGACAAGGAGATGTAATCTCTCCGAAGCTGTTCACCGCTGCGCTGGAAGATGTGTTCAAGGTTCTGGACTGGGAAGGACGTGGCATCAATATAAACGGCGAGTACATCACCCACCTTCGGTTTGCCGATGACATAGTAGTCATGGCTGAGACCATGGAAGACCTAAACGCAATGCTCGATGACCTCAGCAGAGCCTCTGAACAAGTTGGTCTGAGGATGAACATGGACAAGACAAAGATCATGTCGAACACCCATGTAATACCAACTCCCGTGGTAATCGGAGGCTCTGCACTCGAAGTTGTTGACGATTATGTTTACCTGGGACATACAGTCCAGTTAGGTAGGTCCAACTTCGAGAAAGAGGTCAATCGTCGAATCCGACTCGGTTGGGCAGCATTCGGGAAGCTACGCGATATCTTCTCGTCCAATATTCCGCAATGTCTCAAGTCGAAAGTCTTCGACCAGTGTGTGTTGCCAGTGATGACTTACGGTACTGAGACGTGGGCGCTGGCGATGGGCGTCATAAGAAGGCTCAAGGTCACCCAAAGGGCGATGGAGAGGGCTATGCTCGGAATATCTCTGCGTGATCGAATCAGGAATGAGGAGATCCGCACGAGAACCAAAGTCACCGACATAGCCCTAAGAATTGCTAGACTTAAGTGGCAGTGGGCGGGACACATCGCTCGCAGAACAGATGGCCGCTGGGGCCGAAGAGTTCTCGAATGGCGTCCGCGTACTGGAAGGCGCAGCGTGGGCAGACCTCCATCAAGGTGGACCGACGACGTGGTTAAGATTGCGGGAAACCGATGGATGCAAGTGGCGCAGGACCGGTCCTTGTGGCAAACCTTGGGGGAGGCCTATGTCCAGCAGTGGACGTCTTTCGGCTGAGATGATGATGATGATGATGAAGATGTTATGTTTTGACGTGAACGTCAGCAATATTGGCCTTTCAATTTTCACACATTTATTTTCATGCTATTGTTTAAACTTTTAATAAAAGTACCAGAAATCGAAAAGGGTTCTATTCTTACGTCTTTTGTCACGTGTAGATAATAATATGGCTATAGCTAGAATAAAAATATTAAAAGATATTAAATTTTATGAGGATTTATACATAATAAACTAAACTACTAAAAGACAATGCAATGCCAAAATGAATATCATGTCAGGTTGATTTCAGTCCTACTTAGGTTATTGGTTGAATATAGAAATACTAGTGACCCGCCCTCGCTTCGCTCCAAGTACTATTATATACATAAACCTTTCGTGAAAATGGTGAAAACCGCATTAAAACCCGTTACGTAGTTTGAAAGATCTAAGCGTACATACATACAAAGGGACAGACGGCGGGAAGCGACTTTGTTCTATACTATGTAGTGATAATTATATTGTTATATATATATGTACCTAGATATTTTAATACTTTTAATTAGTTGTATTATTATTGTTCCCTTAAAAGGCCAGCAGTGGGCCTAATTCACAACTACATTTAACACCCTAACGTTCTACCCACCCTACTTACCGGGGACAACGTAATCTAATTCAGCAAAAAGCCTCCATATTAGTCTCCAGGGACGCGATATGGCGCGGGGCGTCACTGACGCCATGCGTTAGAACCATTTAAGTCAGCAATTACGTATTTTGGAACTTGACATTTTATGTCACTTATTTGGGCCTCACACCAATTTATTTTTAACCGACTTCAAAATATAGTGGTTGTAATCCTGACTGACCTTGCACGAGGTCTTTCCACCACGACTTACTTCGAAACTTTGTACAAAAATATCCGTAATACATATTAATAATATTTATATAATATTTAGGTATATGTAAAGTAAAAACTATAAACCCTTTTTGAGCTTCCAATCTCTTTGTACTTACACATAAAAGCTTTCTCATACCAACGCGCAGCAAAAACTAGCACAGAACTCGCAAAACCCAAATGTTTTTAACAAACTTCGAACTAAACATCTATCCAAATCATAAATCCTCGCTACAACTGTAATTTATAAACTAACCCAATTTATCAGAACGCGGAGTTACACCACTTCGCCTCGTCTCCGTTTAATTACGCTGCTGGAATGTCAGGGTAATTTACATTACGTTTAGGATATGAGAGTGACAGGTGTGGTCGCTCATTTGTTTTTAATTGTGACTTGTTTATTTATTTATTGTATGGCCTAGTTCTCTACTTAAATATATCTAAATTTACAGCAGTTACAGTTACACCATTTATAACTCAGGAACGGCTCGACCGATTTTTATGAAATTTGGCACGCAGATAGTTTATTACCTGGATTAACATAAAATATACTTTTTATCCCGGGAAATTTTAAGCTAGTTTTTAATAAATTAGATTTAAGGTCAGGGCTTGATTTAACGTTAAAAAGTTGCTAACGTTACCAACGCTGATCGACAGTTAACGTTAGCAAAATATATTGTTAAAAAAATATAAACAAAATTGTTAATATACCTATTTTAGCGTTATTTTTACCGGTAAATTGAGGTAGTGTTAAAAGCAAAGTATTGTTAATATTAATGTTAATTTACGAACGTTATCCGCGTCCGTCATCAGCTTGATTTAATGTTATTTTTAACGGTATTTAACTTTAATTTAACATTAGTTAACGGTTTTTTTATGAAATTACCGTTAAGTAATGTTATTTATTATGTTATCATCTAGTAATTAACAAGCTCGGGCTATTGTTAAAATTAACGGTAAAATAAACATTAAAATTTATACCGTTACCAAAGTATTCTTTAATGAAATTACCGTTAAGTAACGCTATTTGTGACGTTATCAATATAAAGGGACCTTATGGAGGCAGGCGGTTACGCCGTTTTTAGAACTGTTACCATAGTATTCGTATGGGTACAAGAATAAGAAGAGCGTAACTACCTTCCTCCATGAGGTCCCTTCATATTGAGAACGTCACATTTATTATGTTATCTAGTAACGTTAACAAGCCCTGTTTAAGGTATGCTATGCTATGCTGCATCCGTCGAGAGAGTTTTAACTCACTTGCCCGTTAGATTTGGAGAGAGGACACTCAAAAGCGATATGATGGACTGTCTGATCTGGACAGCCACACTGACAGCTTGCCGATTTTTTTTTAGGGACTACATGCATGTAGTTAGCCCCTAACGGCTTTGACTACCTCTCCGGAGGGACGGCGAGCTCCTGAGGGGAGCTCAGAGCAAAAGTGGGGTTTTTACCCCCACTTATGCCACAGGGGTGCATTGCCAACCCTCGTCCTGAATTGGTTCAGCAGGCAAAAATAATGCATACCTATTATGCAAACTAATGTTAAATTGTAACTATGCGATCCAATAGAATCCCGCCACCTCCATACAATTAATGTCTTCATTTTCCTTCTCCCAAAAGGGCACAAGTGTTATAAAATCATACTGCATAAACGATCTTATTCCGAACTGTATAGGGTATATTTATTCCAATTTAAAATTGCACATGTTTTATTTTATAGGAAAGTTGCGGCCATGTTACCTGTCGGAAGTCTAACACAATGTCCTATTGTGAAATGTACGGGCCCCATGCTAGCGAAGGAAATAGGTTTATTAAGTGGGTGCTGCTTGAGCGAAAGGGAATTGTGCGAAGAATTATTTTTAGGTGTGGCATTTAAGGGTAGTCAAGGAGTTTCCGCATCGTGTCGCATTTAGAAACTTAGGTAATATAGGGTCCGATAATGAATTATATGGCAATGACAGTGCGAAATATCGAATATTCGAAATAGAATTTTCATTTAGGCGAAATATTTTTGTACTTGTCATCTATAGCGGGCTAGTTGTCGCAACTATAGAGTTTGCGTGTGGGTGGGATTTTTTTTGTTCTATCGTCAAGCCACCCCAACTCCTCGAGGAAGCCCACCAAACCGAGGTATTTACTCAGGGAGCACGTTGACACGCATAAAATTGTCTGACCTGACCTGAAAATATTTTTGGCTAACACTCTTTTGGGCTGAAATTTCAATCTGTTGTGTAGATCAGTTAGGTTAGGTTAGTTTTATAATAATTCTGAAAATAAACCCTTTCGATTGAAAGAAACGTTTTCGACCAAATGATTTTCGACCAAACGATACATTAACAATGATTATGCCACCCGATATAACCCATTTAGTCATATACTTCGCCCCCTCAGTGCAGTGCATCACCAAACCTGAATAATTTAACTCACTTCATTAAATTTCCGAAACACAAACACAACAAATTAACTAATATACGAGTAGTATGTCTAAACAGATTTAACTTTAGTAAGTAGCTTTAAGATACGAACTTAAATTCATTTGGAAATATATATTATCATTTTAGCAATCTCTGCAGAAGGTTAAACATAACCAATAAAAATGATTTAAAGCAGAAAGGTTGACCATTAACTGTTATCTGGCATAATATACTGCAGTACATATTATTATACAGAATACATAGTAAACGGGTCCATAATGGTTCACATAATAATTTGTAGTCCGAATGCATCGTTATTCATAATCATCGCAAGTCCTAAAGTGAATTTTACTGAAACTGTTCTTATTTTAGGATTTTTTTAAAACAAACCTAACCTAACCAAACCTTATGTACCAGTTAGATATTAAAAAAATCCTGAAACGATAAAGGTTTCAGTAAAAATGCTTTAGGACTTGCGATGATTATGAATAACGATACATTAGGACTACAAAATATTATGTGAACTTTGGCGCACTGATAGTAAACAAATAGACTAGATACTTGGCAAGCGATAAATTGAATGAACGTGTAGATTAGAGAAACCCTAAAATACCCTAAGAGTCTATTCACACGACGTTTTTCTAACGTTTTATATTGCAGATGCGTTTAACTATGTTTATATCTTCGAGAACAAAAATATCCAAATATGTTCAGCCGCTTAAAAGACAAACATCTAGACATTTTTAGCTGTAGATAGTACCTATGGTTTTAGGTTGTATAAACAACGTCAAAAGTAAATACTCATTTTTGTACTTTGTCGCATTAACATATTTGACAACCTTGTTTGACATTGCTAACGTGGCTGTGTAGCGACAAGGTACAAAAGTGAGTAGTTATCCACTTTTGATGTTGACAGTACAATCGTCTGTTATAATCCCCGACGCATGACAGAGGGGTTATAAGTTAAAAGTGTGTATCTGTGTGTCTGTTTATATCTGTGCAGCATCGTAGTACCTAAACGGATTAACCGATTTTGATTTAGTTTTTTTGTTTGAAAGGTGACTTAGGGTCCGTTCACACAGACCGGCTCATATTCGCTTGGAATTGGCCGGAGCGGAGCGCGGAAGAGCACGTCAAGCAGCCGGTCGGCTCCTCTTATTATTTCACACGAAGCGCGTTCAAGCATTCTTAATGACAAAAGAAGTGCACATGCAAAAATAAACCTTATTACAATGACTCAATACTCTGTTTCCAACGGGGTATCTAGGTATCACTTTATCGAAACACCTTTCATCGAACGTATCATTTTCATCGAATTTCATTTCATCGGAAGCTAATTTCCACGTGCAGGAGTTATAATTTTTTGGTGTTGACAGGTCTAACCTAACCTAACCTACATAACACATGCTTAAGATAACCTGAAAACAATAAGGTTTCAACAGAAATTAGCTTTAGATGAAATGAAATTCGATGAAATGATACGTTCGATGAAAGGTGTTTCGATAAAGTGATGAAAAGCCGTTTCCAACGTGATAAAAATCTGCTCTCCTCTCCGAGCCGGTCTTTGTGAACGGACCCTTATAATCGAGGGTGTTTTTAGCTAAATTTGGTCAAAATCCGTTTGGCCATTAAAAGTTATGAGCTATGGAAATATAAATCCCAGTTTCGTCAGGGTCAGTATCTATTTAATAGTTATTCATGTTTTTGCTACATTCAATTTTAGTATTTCCTCACAAAACGCATGTCACCCGCGCGCTTCAACTTGTGCTAAGGCCTTTATCTCAATTAACTATAGTGTGTTTATCTTGCACGGCCTGCTAGATGATTAGGCTGGGAGCTCGCACGTTTATGATTACGGTCTAGGAGCTTTTATTATTCCTGTGTTACGCCGAAATAATATTGCACGGATGTCTATTTAGTTGTAATAAGCAAGCCTTACGCAATGTAGCTATACATTGCGTAAGGCTTGCGTTACATTCGCGTGTCATAATATGTAGTGTTAAAACCTGTTAATTTACAGGCAAGCGAATAATAGCAGTTACAGTGCGATAGCACATAAAACGAACATCTGGGGCTCTAGCCAACCTAACGATTTTCAAAATGGACAAAATGTGTGGAATACATATGAATAGAGAAAAAAGAAAGAAAAACATTTTTTATTGACAAATATAAACAAAGGACAGAGAAATACGTACAAAAAAATGTCAGGAAATGGTCCCAACTCAGCTGGCATGAAAGAAAGAGATAGAGTTAGTGTTGCCAGGTTGCGAACCAAAATAAAAGGCTAATATGCATTGACAAACTAAACTTTAAGATTCACATGCATAGTCAAATAATTAATGATCAATAAGTTTATATGTGACGTTCTCAATATAAAGGGACCTTATAGAGGCAGGCGGTTACTCCGTTTTTAGAATTGTTACCATAGTATTCGTACAGTTACAAGAATAAGAAGAACGTAACTGCCATCCTCCATAAGGTCCCTGTATATTGAGAACGTCACATATATTATCTAGCGACCCGCCCTCGCTTCGCTTCGCTTAAAGATCCCCGCTCCCATTTCCCCCCCTTTAAGTTGAAATATCAAATTTTTCTCTTCATAAGAACCTTCCTCAGACTTCAAGGAATATTAAAAAAAAAAGAATTAGCGAAATCGGTCCAGCAGCCGTTCACGCGTGATGCCGTGACCAAGGGAAATAGGGATTTATTATACTCGTACATATAGTATAGATGTACATTCAGTCAACAAAGTATCGGGAATGGATGATTTGTTTATGGTTCCAAATTCAAATTTTTGTTTTTTTTGTTGTTGTTAGATTGGCACAACTGTTTTCTATTTTGGCGCGGAGTTTGAGTTGCATCTGTTATTTATATTAAATACAGTGCTGTTTTTAGTTATATCATATCTAGTGTGTATTGCGAATTTCATAATGGACAAAAACATTGAACAAAGAGTTTGTCTTAAATTTTGCATCGCCAATGGAATTTCGTGTTCGGAGTCACTGAAAATGTTACAGAAGGCTTACGGTGATTCGACTTTATCAAAAACACGTGTTTATGAGTGGTACAAAGCGTTCAAAAGCGGTCGAGATGTGATGGAAGATTTGCCTCGCTCTGGTAGGCCATCAACGACTGCAACTGAAGTTAACATCGCAAAAGTGAAGGAAATAGTGACTGAAAATCCTCATTCAACTTTGAGAGAGATAGCCGCCGAACTTTCTGTATCTCACGAGTCGATCCGTACTATTTTAACTAATCATTTGGGTATGAAACATGTTACCGCTCGGCTAGTCCCAAAAGACCTGAATTTTCTCCAAAAACTCAATCGCATGAGAGTCGCTGAGGACATGCTAGAACGAGTCAATTCCGACCCAACATTCATGAAACGCATTGTTACTGGTGACGAGACGTGGGTTTACGAGTTTGACATGCAAACTAGTCAACAAGCTTCGGAGTGGCGCTTCGTGGCACCCGTTTTCAATCGGTAGAAGACATAAAGGAGAATTCGCGCCGAGAACTGAATTCAATTCCGGAAACAGCGTTTAAAAAATGTTTTGATGATTGGATTATTCGTTGGCGTAAGTGTATCGTTTCTGAAGGAGCATACTTTGAAGGTGATAAAATAAATTTGGATGATTAACAAACAGTTTGTGTATTATTGATCTTTTCCCGGTACTTTCTTGACAGAGTAGTATATGTGACGTTCTCAATATAAAGGGACCTTATGGAGGAAGGTAGTTACGCTCTTCTTATTCTTGTAACTATACGAATACTATGGTAACAGTTCTAAAAACGGCGTAACCGCCTGCCTCCATAAGGTCCCTTTATATTGAGAACGTCACATATTCAGAACGCAGGTTTTTTGAGTTATTTATTTTCTTCACTGTTTCGCGCTTCCTTTCGCCCGTGGTCATGTTCTTGTAAACAATCCAATCAGGACTGGTGGCACCCGTCTCAAATCCAATAGAAATCGAGGACGGAGTTGCCAACAAAGCGAATAAACTGAAAGACTAACAAACGAACTAGTACAAATTAAATTACGAATGTCTAGTTCTTTGTCGTTTATTTTATCGGTAGAGAAGCCTGTTGCTGGTTTGCGCCAATTATAACCCCCCACGCAAAACCCCTGTTTTAAGTTTAAGTTTAACGTATCTGTGTATGTGTATCTGTGTGTCTGTGTATCTGTGTATCTGTTTGTGTATCTGTGTATGTGTATCTGTGTGTCTGTGTATCTGTGTATC
Organism: Tortrix viridana; assembly: GCA_963241965.1. Classification (NCBI taxonomy): domain Eukaryota; kingdom Metazoa; phylum Arthropoda; class Insecta; order Lepidoptera; family Tortricidae; genus Tortrix; species Tortrix viridana. The sequence continues at coordinate 3,176,272 of OY725201.1, read as the reverse complement.
TGTTTGTGTATGTGTATCTGTTTGTGTATGTGTGTCTGTGTATCTGTGTATCTGTTTGTGTATCTGTGATTCTGTGTATCTGTGTATCTGTTTGTGTATCTGTGTATGTGTATCTGTGTGTCTGTGTATCTGTGTATCTGTTTGTGTATCTGTGTGTCTGTGTATCTGTGTATCTGTTTGTGTATCTGTGTATGTGTATCTGTGTGTCTGTGTATCTGTGTATCTGTTTGTGTATCTGTGTGTCTGTGTATCTGTGTATCTGTTTGTGTATCTGTGTATGTGTATCTGTGTGTCTGTGTATCTGTGTATCTGTGTATGTGTATCTGTGTGTCTGTGTATCTGTGTCTGTATATATGTGTCTGTGTATCTGTGTGTGGCATCGTAGCTCCCAAACGGGTGAACCGATTGTGATTTAGGGCCGTATTAATAAACTCATCTCAACTGAGATCTTCGTCTCAAGATACGTCAAAGTAAACGTCAATCCATAGAAAACTGTCATTTTTGACGCATCTTGTGACGGGGATCAGAGTTGAGATGAGTTTATTAATACGGCCCTTAGTTTTATTTGAATGGTGACGGTAGGTACTTGATCGAAAGCGTTCTTAGCTAAGTTCGGTAAAAATCCGTTGAGCCGTGAGGAGTTAAGTATCATGTACATATAAAAAGAAATCAATTGCGGCATTACGAAAGATCATGTCTTGAGAACGGCTCAACCGATTTGGTTGTTTTTTTTTTGTGTTCGTAATCGTCAAGATAAAGTTTGTATGAAAGTTTTTTTTGTAAAATTGCATCCGTGCAAAGCCACGCGGGTTTCTAGTTTAAAATAAATTACACGGCTGATTGATCACGCCATGCAGAGAAAGGTCGCTTCTGTCCCTTCAAAACAATCAAAAGGCACCTACGGAGCCACATAACTTTTCTTTTTAAGCACGTGATTCGTAACATACCCTTATACTAAACGGCACATAAACACCCTTCAACCGAAAAGGGCATAAGTCCAGATGTGTCACTATTAGTTCGAGCGTTGTTATCGCAGGTTTGCGTGTTGTTTTGGATGGTACGTTTAGACATGTGACTGTTTAGTTCCGGGTATGTGATAAATCTGCCATGTTCGGGAAAGGACAGGCGGGTGTCTCAAGGTTTAAACGTACCGTTATCATTCTTTAAGGACGTTGATAAGGAATTGAGTATGTGTAGGCTTGTGAGTGTGCAATATTAATGAGCTTTTACTCATAACTCGATCCGGGACGTTTTTTTATCATTTCTCTTGGGAACTGTACGATTTTTTGGAATATAATCTTATGGGTCAATACAGGATAAGGAGGAGGACGGAGGACGAAGATTCAGTCTACGATGTAGCGAGCTCACCCAGGAGATGCCTATTCAGTCTAGCTTTAAACAAGTTCAGATTGTATGCACTGGATCCGTGAAGAGGTCATATTTTTACCTCTAATCGCTCCAAAAACCGGGATAAAAAGAGTGTACGTCTCCAGCGGGCCTATCATGGTCGTGTTTATCATGTGGATAATCGTGGATAAAACTGCCCTGCTAAGGTAAAAGACAGTATTTTACACAAAACTACAGTAATAATTGCAACCTCTTTACGGGGGTAATAAGGTTGCAATTGCTACAGTAGTTTTGAGTAAAATACTGCCTTTTACCTTAGCAAGGCAGAAAACTTCTGTCACTTTCTGACCAGTATGTAAGTGCGAAAGGGATAGATGCTTTATCCACACTTATCCCCCGCGATAAAGGTGATAATACGGGTGCTGGCTATCTCAACCAAATTGAACGTTTAACCATGAAGACGGAACCAGCAAACTCATACGCTGTTAAGCATTTATAATATTAACTGGGCCCTTAGCCAAGATGCCCATCGCAAACTACCGTTTCTATCCGTTTCGTTTTTAAACCTATCGCGTCTCTGGTAGATCACGTCATACGAAGAGTCACGTGATCTACCAGTGACGCGATTGGTTTAAAAATGAAACGAATAGAAACGCTAGTTAGCGATGGGCATCTTGGCTAAGGGCTCTGTTACACAATCGTCAAGTTAAGGATCGGCCACACCGGTGCTCAAAGACGTTGACGCACCGTAAACGCAGTGAGAGAGAGAGATCAGAGGGCCTAGTGTAAGTTTTGCAACGTTTTTTACGTCTCGATCGCGTTTGCGTTTAGTCTCAATTAGTATGGAAGTGTAACAGCGCCCCTTGCGGCGCGTATTCGAAACATTTGACAGTTCCATACAAAGTGACACTTTACGCAAACGCGATCGAGACGTAAAAAACGTTGCAAAAGTTACACTAGGCCCTCAGGTGAGGACGGTTTACATTAGAAACGTGGCGTATAAATCACGTCACTGCTTCAACGTCTTTTGAGCACTAATGTGGCCGATCCATAAAGCATATCTGTCAAATAAATTTAGCCCTTGGGGAGTTTCAAAAAAATAGCACACCTTTCACTTTTTCTTCAGAATTGGGAAAAAAATTGCACGTTGGTTGGGACCACTATTCTGAACAAGAAAAAAAGAAATTCCTGATATGTCCCCAAAAAGATGTATGGATTTGTCCGTTTTGTTACCAAGAAATGTATTGAATTTAGGTAAAAAAATGGACAATTCCATACAACTTTTTGGGGACATATCAGGAATTCTATTTTTCTTGTTCAGAATGGTGGTTCAAACCAACGTGCAATTTTTTTCCCAATTCTGAAGAAAAAGTGAACGGTGTGCTATTTTTTTGAAACTCCCCCCTTTCCCCTTTTTTACACTTGAAAATAGACAAGGAGAGGGCTATCTTTAACTGACAGATGAATTTACTTGTCGATTGTGGAACAGGCTCTAAGTAAAAGTGAAGTAGAAAGATAATAATAAGGATGATCTAATGATGGAAACTGAAGTCGGTCATAAGAACCAAACTTTGCTGTTTTTAACTTATTTAAGCATTGATTGCGAAGATTTAATTAAGAATAATGTGCCCGGAATAACATTATATTCTGTGAGAACCATAATATTTTGTTCGTAGCGGGATTCCATTGTAATTCTAAAGTGTCTACGATTTTAGCGCGTAGCGTGTCTTTGCTACGACAATAGCGTAGCTTTCGGTGACCTTATAACATTAATAATAACATAAATAGTTTTTAATGAACGAAAGGATATTGAGAACGGATATAATAGGGATGATGACTATTTTTTTTCTTTGTCGATCAGGTAGATTATCAAAAAGTATTTTTTCTATTTTCACATAATCAAAAAATGACGGAGATTATAATTATTGAGATGAAATGTCGCATGACGTCACGTCTCAATACAAATTTTACATAGAAGTGACGTCACGAGCCCCCACTCCCGAACTTAGACGCGCTTTATCTTTGTCATTTTTTGTTTGATTGACAAAAGAAAAAATAGGTAACATTTTTTTGATAATCTAACTGACGGATTAAATAGAATTTCGTTTTCTTTACCCAGTCATCATCCCTAAGTACCAAAGTAACGAATTGATACGGCCTGGCCACGTCTTCGAGCGGCGGCGGCGAGCGAATTCTCACTTCATTGCGCGGCAGATACGCTCGCCGCGCAGCGGTTAGTTGGCAATACACGCAATGTATGAGGAAATCTCTTGCTGCACCGCACGCACAAAGTCGTGGGCAGGCTTATTATGCTCGCCTTTATCGCAGTAGATAAGCGTGGGATAAAGCATCCGTCACTGTCGCACATACAAACAGGTCAGAAAGAGACAGACGTTTTATCCACGATTATCCATATGCTAAACGCGACAGTGCTAGGCACGCAGGCTGTCAGAGACAGCGAAAATGAATGGACAGTGCTAACAATGCGTTAGCCGCTAGGCTATCCATATAAATCAATAGCTATCTATTGGATTGGGGTCCGTTACCCCAATTTGTTTGAAGGTCGACACACAAAGGGAGTCGAGGGCTCTTTTATCTTCATGCAGGTTGATTTGTTGGGATATTAAAGCTTAAAATGACTTGTATGTCTGAGGGCTCAACTCTACCGGAAAGGTTTAGGAGGACTGTGAACCAACTGCAAAATCTAGCCTTTTCATACAAACGGCGATAACGTTATCGCCGTTTGTATGGAATGCCTCACAATCCTCTTAATGAGAAATCATTAATTACCTAACTGAGTTAAAAACCGCCGACAAGATCGGGACCTAAACTTTCAGAGGTCATAACTCTTAGATGGATTAATGGATTTTCATCAAACCAAGCTAAGAACAAGCTTGATTAAGTAACCTTTCTAACAAAATAAACTAAATCAAAATCCGTCCATCCGTTTAGGAGCTACGATGCCACAGACAGATACACCGATACACAAACTCACAGATGCACACGTCACACTTATAACACCCCTTTTTGCGTAGGGGGTTAAAAACGATGGTATGGACATATGTGACGTCTCAATATAAAGGGACCTTATGGAGGCAGGCGGTTACGCCGTTTTTAGAACTGTTACCATAGTATTCGTATAGTTACAATAATAAGAAGAGCGTATCTGCCTTCCTCCACAAGGTCCCTTTATATTGAGAACGTCACATATTGGCGTGAGCTCGAAATGGTGTAAGTATACCGTTGGCATATTATAAAAAACCGGTCAAGCGCGAGTCGGACTCATTCCATTTTTACTTGCCTACATTTTAGTACAGATCTTTAAAGTGTTTGGTCAATTTCTCGAAAGCTATAAATTTTGAACACTTCGTTTTATTTTTTCCGTAAAGTAATTATCTATAAGTTATGAATTTTTCAGATTTTTCGGTTCATACATTTCGGAGATAAGGGGGGAACGGTAAATTTTCGAACATTTTTGGTTATAAATCAAAAAGTACGTCACGGAAAATTATTAAAAAAACTGGTTTTGAAATGTGCAGATTGAGCCCTTTCATATGACACCCCATTTGCTATAATCAAATCACTTTTATTTTTCAACCCCCTTATTCTAAACCCCTTTTCAATTATTTATAAAGTAAGTTAATTTCATTTTTTTACTAAAAACAGATGCGGGCAAGCAAGTTATACAACTATGCCAAATTACAAGTTGATAGCTTGTGTAGTTGCTGAGAAAAACTGCTGTGAGATAGAGACAACGAAGTCTCACCATAAGAGGTTCCTTTTTTATCATTTTGGTACAGAACCCTAATTAACCATCTCATTTCACTTTGACATTGATTGTTGTTTGCCTTTTTTATTTCTCCTTCAAAACATTACAAACCTCGTTTATTGCTGATGTACAGTCGAGGACAGAAAGATTGGATTTGGACCTTATTACAATGGAATAAGGTGAAAAAGTGTAAACATCTTTCTGTCTTCGACTGTACAACGAAAATAAAGATTCAAATTTAGAATTCCTGTTAACTTACAAATGCCTTGTTAAAAGATACAGTATTTTTTTTCTATTCAAAAGAAAACTACCTTACTGCAAACATAGCTAGGAGATACAATATATAAATTGAGTTAAAGACCCTGAAATATAACTTTTTTTTTAACATCATTATATAAAAATATGTAGTTAAGTTTGAACTAAATCGTGTAACATTTTAAGTCTGGTAAAAAATACTTAGGACATGATGACAGCTTTAATATTTTTAAATTAATCTAATTAAATGAGTTCAAAGCGAGTTCATAAAGAGTTCCGTGAAATAGTTTAGTTTTAATTTTCAAAGTAATTTCACGGCCTACTCTGCTCTAATTTGGACATAATTACAAAGTTTTCAAACTCAACCGGAATTTTTAATTAGGGATGAAATAATTTTAACGAGGGTAATTTATATGACGTAAAACGGACGTGAATATTTAGTTAAAATAAACAAATAAATATCAGCCATGTTATTCTGTTAACGCATCGACTGAGACGAAGAATAACGGGCGAATTTACCGGCGACTAAATGAAAGTGCTGGCAGTTGAATGTCATTTGTGACGTTCCCAATATAAAGGGACCTTATGGAAACAGGCGGTTACGCCGTTTTTAGAACTGTTACCATAGTATTCGTATAGTTAAAAGAATAAGAAGAGCGTATCGGCCTTCCTCCATGAGGTCCCTTTATATTACGAACGTCACATTGACGGACGACGTAAATTCGCCGGTTATTCTTCGTCTCAATCGATGTGAAGGACGAGACGTGAACAGAATCACACTGCAGGGGACAATCTCACACAAATTGACAAATGATTTTTTTATTTTATTTTTTTGTGTTTACACGTAGTACACAGATGCGAAATATTTTTTTAAAAGTAGGTACCATACAAAAAAAAAATCCGTCGATTAATGTCCCTCATTTTAATAATAAATGTCATTGTGCACTTTATATATTACTTTTATATAAGACTCACCCTGTATTTATTATATTACGTGGCTTAATATATTTAGATTACCGTGGACTGATTGTATCATTTGGCGGCAATAATGTTTCGTTCCGCCATTTTGTTCTTCTCGTGCGCACTAAGCGATCGCCATTTGTTTGGGATTTGGGGGCCGTCAAGTGGGGGTAATGGGGAGTGTTTTCTCATAGCTCTCCCGATAGCGTAAGTGGTTATTATGTCCGGATTTTTGTGTGATAAATGTACCTACAGTAAATAATATAAAATTAATAATTATAGTATTTTAGACCTGAATTTGTATTCCCACGGGAAAAAGGTAAACAAAGTTACGTCAGTGTCAAAGTGACATTAATTTCAGGGGATCTCATAGTATGGGTCAGCAAGAAATATAATACATATAAAGTTATCGACTTCTATGGATGGTCGCGGGCAAAAGCTAGTGTTTAATAAATGAAAGGTTCACTGACGGCATTTTCTTTATTAAAAAAAACTCTCGACTCGGGAAGTCCCGAGAAATTGGGTTCGAGAATTCTCGAGACCCAAGAAATAAAAAACCTCGAGAAATCCGAAACCGTAGTACGAACCGGGCGGCGGCCATTAAGAAAGAGGGAGATGGCATGACGACATAGACTATCCAATATCGTAAAATACCATAAAAACATACAAACATTCTACTGTTTTAAACGTTACTGAATTCCAATTTGAAACACAGAACATGACAAAAAACGGTATTTCTCGACGTAGGATTAATTACAGCGCGCCTTCGGTCTATACGCGATGAGAATTGTTAGTACGTGGTTATATCGGAGTCCATTGGAGCGAACTAGAGCTCCATCTAGGACGCTTGTTAGACTACATAGTTCGTAGTCCATTTTGAACTAGGAAATTTCCTGTACATTCAATTCAGTCGCTTTAATCACCACCAGCCAGCATACAGCTGCAGGTATTAGGTAGGTAGGCATTTATTTCATACTAGCTTTTGGCCGCGACTCTTTCCGCGTAGTCGTTTATCGCTGCTCCCTTGGGAACTGCCAAAATGTGAATGTGAACCAACAGCAAAATCTAGCCTTTTCATACAAACGGCGATAACGTGTTTCACCCCTTAAACATTAACCGAATTCGACCAATTTTTGATATTGTGGTCAGTCGGAACATAAACTATGTCCGTACATTTCGTTTTTTGAAATATTGATTAGTTATAAAGAGATTATGGCTGAAATTACTTTTGTATGAAAACAATAAAAAGGAAATAAATCGAAATTTATTAATAATATTGAAAAAAACGAAACGTACGGACATAGTTTTTGTTACGACTGACACCGTATCAAAAATTGGTCGAAATCGGTTAACGTTTAGGGGGTGGAAAACGTTATCGCCGTTTATTTTAAGCGTTAAGTCTTACGTTAGAATATGGAATAGATGTATTTATTTCCCTAGCACCTGTCAAATTTTATCTCGAGCTTGCGTGCTACGGGGGCATGGTGGAGTTAAAGCTTTATATTTATGTGTGTCTGAATTTATTTAATTAAATTCCATTGTTTTAAAAAACCTACTTTTTTATCCCGTGTTTAGATTATAATTTGAATTATTTAGGTACGTCATAATCCAAACAAATGAGATTGGTTTAGTGTACTTAAATTAATAATGAAAATAAATCTCAAGTCATAATGTTTTTAAAATGTCCTTTGGGTTATTAACTATCTCCGTTTAGGAGGACACAAATAATATGGCGCACGGATTTAGCAATAATAGATTCTTTGATCAACGGCGTAAGTGCTTTGACGCGCGCAATATTGTGATCTACCAACCTCGGTTACTTCATTTAGGCGTTGAGCTGTTTAAATGAAAGAAACAGACAAGCACACTCTAATAAGGATAAGATACCTAACAATGCCGTTTTTAGTTGACTTTTAAATTATTATTTTTTAACCAAGTACTAACAAAACGAATATTTTTAGTAACACATGCAAAAATATTTATATAATTGTTTAATTTAAGTTTAAATTGCATAATTTAAGAAACAACCTAATTTCATTTTTCTTTCTTTCCATGCCCGGCCACCTGAACAGAGCGCAGCTTGAGTGAGTATTGTTATTCCCCCCTTTTCTTAAGTGGGGGTTAGCCCTCAACGACTACAGCTGTCGGTACAATCACCCTCTTTTACACCCCTATATACTCGAGCTATAAAATAAAGATGCTGAATTTTATGTATCTCTCACAGTTCCATTATTTTGCTTGTAAATATATATTTTTTGAAAGTCGATTGTTCTTTATGTATGGAAAAGTATGTTCAAAAGAGGTGACACTTATTTCTGTCATAAAAATAGTAGTACGTAGAAAATAATATTTTATACGTACATAAATTGTGTGATTGTTTTTACAAAACTAAGCTAGGTAGTTTAGGCAGAAAGTTCAGCATCTATCAGCTATGTTATTCTGTTGACACATCGTCGTTCAGTTCTACTCAGTCGATGAATAGCCGGCGAATATACGTCGTCCGTCAAGGTACGTCGTCCGTCCTGCACATTAATTTAGTCGCTGGTTTCACAGCTGGTCGTCTGTGAACGTGCAGGCAGTTGAATGTCATTTACCCACCTTGACGGACGACGTAAATTCGCCGGCTATTCATCGACTGAGTAGAACTGAACGACGATGCGGTAACAGAATAAAATAGCTGAAGTATACAATCCCAAAATCTGTATTTCATTCAAATTTAATAAATAATAAAGTAAATTAATCGTGTAGATATTTTATTTTATTCCGATAATACAGTTTTCTTGCGGCTGACACAGACGTCTTGAGAGATGCCCTGACGTATCTTGATATGTCTTAGGGCCGTATTAATAAACTGATCTCGTGTGAGACGCCCTTCCCAAGATGCGTCAAAATGACAGTTTTGTATGGATTGACGTTTACTTTGACGTATCTTGAGACGGGGATCACAGTTGAGACGAGTTTATTAATACGGCCCTTAAATCGAGCATGTTAGTCAAGACGAATTTATTAATACGGTCCTATAACTGAACGTTTACGTTGACGTATCATGAGATGGTCCCATCCAAGAACAGTTCAATACGGCCCTAAATTGTAATTGTAACATTAATCTGTAACTAAAAATGTAAAATAATATCCGTAAATTGTATATTCTTGATGTCTTGCTAGCCCTGCCTCATCCCTTTTTAAAAGTTGCGCAGTGAGCCAAGGTGCAGGCTGAAAATCAGCGCTGCGATTGTAAAATCGTGGCACAGGCTGAGCCTGAGCCTTTTGCCACCTCAATGTTTGTTTTGTCTGTATCTGTGCTGTATCGTCTTTTTTTGAATGTCTGGAATGCCTGATTGTGAGATGGGTGGATGTGAGATGCTTGTATGGTGTAATTTTTAGTTTTAATTTTTTATTTTATTTTATTTTGTGTTGTACTAAGGTGTAATTGTGGCAATAAATGATTTTCAAATTGAAATTGAAATTTAAACCTGTCCTGTACCACCACCAGCTGTTTTCTGGCACTCACCGACCTCACATCCTCAGAACCACATCCAGCAGCTCGCCCGGCGCGAAGTCCCCGGCGGGCAGCAGCGCCGGCGCCGCCGCCAGCGCCTCCACCGCCCCCGGAGACCGCACGCCCACCGCGCACAACAAGCAGCTCCAGAATGTCAAGGGGCAGGACCACGCGCCGCATCCTTCCGTAAGTCCATAACAAGGAGAAGAAGTAGGATGGTAGAAGATAAGTAGGAAGATGGTAGAAGATTTGAGAGATAATGAGAAGAGGGGCAGAGGGAGACAGAGGGAGGGGGGTAAGTAATAGATAGAAGATTATAGTGAAAGATTTTGGAGATCATAATAGGAAAAGGAAACGATGAAAAATTGAAAATTTAGTGGAAGATATCAAAGGAGGTGATAGTAATGAGAATAGGCAAGTGATGAAGGGAGTGAGTGCGTAGGTGCAGAACTAAAAAGAAATAGGAAGAGGGTTTTTTTGAAAAGACAATAAGTAATAAGAATGTTTCAAGAAATGTGATTTTTTGATGCAGAATTTTGATGATTGACCAATTAGGAAGGTGAAGTTTGTGACGAAAATATTTCTTTAATGTGGACTGGGGACAATTTTATTGACGAAAGCATTTCAAAAGTTGACGAGTTACTTTAGGAGATAGGGTTTTAAGTGGGAACAAGATATATAAAAGAATTTAAGGAAAAGCAGAGGTGTATTGATAACATGTCGTTCGTTCATGAGTAATAATATAAAGTCAATGATGAAAAAAATCAATTGACTTTAATGAAGAACAAAGGGACAATCTGAAGAACTAACCATTATTTATTTATGGGGTTAGAAGAGTAATAATTGGGAAGTTAAAAGCCAATTAGGGTAATCAGGAATGATACTTATTTAGATTACGTTTTAGTGATAAACTTATAAATTCTAGTGTCACCGAGCAAGTAAGTACAATTCATTGTATTTAATGAAGTTGTCATTAACTGTTGTTGAGAAGTTATGTATTTTAATTAAATTGATGTTTTGTAGTATAGTGAGATCTACAATCTAGGTGATTGTGTGTTTTATATTGATGTTAATTGGTATTGTTGTTGTATTTTATAACAATTGTGTTTTTTCCTACCAGGTTTTATATTTTGATTTTGAAAATTACACTGGAGTCTTCCAAAAATATCAGTAATCACCGTGGTTAACGAAATACAGAAATATTTTTTTTTTTATGATTGTCCAATTATTTCAAAATAACAAAATTATACAAGCTCTAAGAAGATACGTTTAATTGATTTTATCAAATCACTAATAAATTAAATAGGTACTTAATTTTTAACCAAAAGGATTTCACGCCTACTGGGGCGAAAAAACCATTTTAAACTTCAAAAGAAAAAAAAAATAAGTAAAAAAAAAAAAAATTAAAAATTGTCATAAAATGAATAGGTAATAAAAGTAAAGCCAAGTCTTTAAAAGGTATTCAAGAAAAGAAATAAAAAACGCATTATTCATCTTTATCGCCATAGTTTGACTCTTGAGGGATTTGTTTCGGTTGGATTGTCGCGAAACTTTTGTTGCTACATTTTAAATACTTTTTTGATAAAAAGTTTTACGGGACATTTTAGTCACTGCTGAATTTTGTACATACATACATATATATGATCTCGCCTGTTTCCCAACGGGGTAGGCAGAGACTACGTCCTTCCACCTGCTACGATCCTGGCATACAACTCTCGCTTCCTCTACATTCATAAATCTTTTCATGCATGCACGTCGGTTGAGTACTCTTGATCTGACCTTTCTTCAGAACGTCCTCGATTTGATCGTGGATTTGGTGGTGGTGGTGTGTTAGATGTGAATTATTTCCAGAAAAACTGACACGAACATTTTAACTATTTATAGGACAGATATTTCAAAAGAACTTAATTCTAGACACATTGGTTTGGATACTTCATCATCGTCATCATCATATCAGCCGAAAGACGTTCACTGCTGGACATAGGCCTCCTCCAAGGTTTGCCACAAGGACCGGTCCTGCGCCGCTTGCATCCATCGGTTTCCCGCAATCTTAACCACGTATTACAACCTATTTACACAAAAATATTGAAATAAAAAATATAAAAGTAAAACTTGGAAGCGGCTATTTTCACTTGTAGATTTTATAATTAATCGCCCTACAAAAGGTTGAGCAAGCGAAAGATAGTGCTGGAATATATATCATCATCATCATCATTATCAGCCTGTATTAGTTCACTGCTGGAATGTCATTTATCCACCTTGACGGACGACGTAAATTCGCCGGCTATTCATCGACTGAGTAGAACTGAACGACGATGTGTCAACAGAATAACATAGCTGCTGCTTGGGAGAGGAATATATACACGAAGAAAATTGTATTTAGGTAAACCATATGCCTGTGCTAGTAATTTTACCAAGTTTCCAAAAGTTTCCTATAATGGAATACATTTTAAACAGAACATTTATTCACAAATCTTTGTTCTGGGCATTCCACTTTTACTTAAATATATTCATCCCATATTATACTTTCCTCTTCCGTTTTATTTGCATAACGTTGACAATATATTACCTCTACCTTTCCACCTATATATTTGACGACGTAGGTACACAATTTGCTTCTTTCACAACAAAAGGGCATATCTCTCATTATGTTTGTATTTTATATGCGACCGTATATTTGACCGCAAAGGGTTGATTTTGCTAGCGAAATATATAACTTAGGACAGTGTAATAATGTATTTTTTTCTTTGACTGACCGTTGGCATATTTCGTGCATGACTTGGCTTATATTTTTATATTTGTGACGAAGGTGAGCGCAATTTATTTGCCTCATCAGTAAATTTGGGACAATATGGGCGGTACTTGCTTTTAAGTAAATGACCAGTCGAAGTCATAAATATGTTTACACTTTAGTACCTTGTCACTTTGACGCAGTTAGCCTAGTTGGTAGTGACCCTGCCTACGAAGCTAGCGGTCCTGGGTTCGAATCCCGGTATGGACAAATATTTGTGTGATGAATGCGAGTATTTGTTCCTGAGTCATGGATGTTTTCTATGTATTTAAGTATCTATTTCTTTCTATATAAGTAATGTTTATCGTTGTCTAGTACCCATAGTACAAGCCTAGAGCTTAGTTTGGGACTAGGTCAATTTGTGTGAGATTGTCCCCTGTTATTTTTTTTTTTTATTATTAATCGCTGTGACAATTTCATATGACAGTTTAAACACGACGTTGAATAGACAAGGTACTAAAGTGTAAACATATTTATGTCTTCGACTGACCATGATATTTATTAGAAAAATAATTCCAAAAAGAACAACATAAAACGAATTTAAATCGGATAATGTCCCAGTCAACTGCTATTTTTGATTGAAACTTTCCATTGCACATAAAAATTGAGTCTTTCCAAGCGGCATCTTTCATCCGTGAACACTGTCTTTTTTTAGCGTACCTACATTTTAATTAGTGAAATGCATCGCGGTGTCTCGTACCGTGCCGTGGTATGTTGCCCGAGCGATATTTTACCGATAATTTGAAATAAATGAAAATATAGACCATCGTCATTTATTTATTTATTTAATCTTTATTGCACAAATATACAAATTTGAGTACAAAAGGTGAACTTAATGCCTAATGGCATTCTCTACCAGTTGACCTTTGGGCAAGCAGAAAATTGTTGTAGGTTCGTATGTAAGAAAGTTATGCTTTTATATCTTGCTTTTAAAATGTATGCTTTTTTATGCTTTATGAAAGTTATGCTTTTAAAATTTACTAACCATTTTTCAACCACTTGCTGGCATCCGATTGAGCTAAAATTTGGAATACTCGCACATTAAACATGTTGAACTTTGACTTCAATGCCAATACATTAGCATTGTCACCCATGTCAATATTCCCTTTCATTCCAAAGTTAAATCTATATTATTTATAGACACACACACACACACACACACACACACACACACACACACACACACACACACACACACACACACACACACACACACACGAACTTTAGGAGACTTATACCCCAGAGTTTAGGAGCTAGAGTGGAACATCCGATTATTGGTCATTATAAATGGAATGAAAATTGGACAGTTCCTGACGGAAGTCGCGGACAAAAGCTAGTTGTATTTAAATTTCGACTTTACACCCCTAAAAGGTCACAAAGCTTATATCTGAAGTGAAACCACAAATTGTGACTTTACAAAATCCAATTTTAGGTAAGTCGTTACTCAATACCGCAGTATTGCTTTGTATCGAGGGACTGTTATCATAATATCGGATCTAACCTTTCCAATCTTTTCCGGGCTATAATAGCCAAACTTTGGAATTACCTATAGCCTCGGGAGATCCAAAAATTCCCAGCAATACATAATGGAGATTCTGAAAGCTACATACTACTATACAAATACATGAATAATGAATAGTTATTTTATTATGAACATAAGTCTACATTTCTGTACCCGCCTGTTTCATAATCGTCATGTAAAGCATATCTGTCCCTTTTTCCCTCTCTAACATTTGAATATAGACAAGGAGAGGGCTATCTTTAACTGACAGATGAATTTACTTGTTTAACACAAACAGATTTAAATTGTTCCTATAATTCTATCGACAAAAAAAGTTGCAAACTTAAGGCACGACTGGCGACTGGTACCTTTAGGCGTCCATTAGACGATAGATAATCAGTCACGACTGATCAAAGAGTACATTATATATAGGAGGATAGAGATATCACTCTATTCAATGGCACAACGCCCTCTAACGCAAATTCCCGTAACTACTATTAGGACCATCTATTACCATACCTATAATATCAAGGACCAATAACCACACGTACCAATACCAGCCCTGCTGAGCCACTGCCCGTGGGCCACTGCCACAGCTTTTTTGAAACTAGAATTTAAAGTTATTTTCATCTATTATAATAGCCTTTCTAAATATCGCCATCTAGTGCAAATTGACGGAACTAAAAATAGACATTGGCGTCAATACAAAACGTATTGTTCGAAGTGAAAGCACCGTGCGACTGATGATGCATGACGCAAAAATCTAAATATCTGGATTATGTTCATGCAAACATCAGTCATCGCGTTACACGGTAGGTTATCCGTCAGTCACAGCTGTGACTGTTGCGAAACTGACAGCAAAACCTACCGTGTAATGGATGCCATAGTACGACAATCGCAACATTTTGACGAATCATATGACACCCAATTTCTATAAGTTTTGTTTTACTTGTAATATCTCATGATTGGCTGATAGTTGAAATACCTATTCTGTTGCCATTTATCCTGCACTGCAGAATTTAAACGAGGAACGATAGTATGGTATAATTTTAAAACAACGGGGCGACTTTGATATTTTTAGGGTTCCGTACATCAAATGAAAAAAACGGAACCCTTATAGGATCACTTTGTTGTCCGTCTGTCTGTCTTGTCTGTGTGTCTGTCAAGACCCTTTTTCTCAGGGACGCGTGAAGATATCAAGTTGAAATTCATATCAAATACCTACTAAGGTTTGCAATCCCTTGGATCAGTGAAAAAATCAAACATCTAAGTCAACGCAATCAAAAGATACGGCTGTTTATGCCGCATATTGAAGGGAATCTCAAGGGAATCAGTCAGTTATTAATGAGATATTTTACGACTTCACTTTTATTTGTTTCATATGCGGGCGCTAACTATAAAGTAGTTTTAATATTTTCAGGAAAGTAGGACATAAAAACTTCAAATCAAAATACCACTCATTTTTGACAGGCTTTTCAGGGGCGACTTTGGTATTGTTTTATAAGCACAGGGATAATCCAATTAAACCCAATTTAAGAATCGAGATTTTAAGCTTCGTAATGTTTTTTTTCTCCTGAGAAATTACTCCAAATCAGTAATCGCCAATACAATATTTTACATATTTTATTATGCGAATAAATACAGGAGATATATGAGATTCAATTTCGAAATTGATCAGCGTAATCACATTTTACGGTAAGTGTAAATCGGCCACTTTATATTGATCTCCAACTTTGAACAACTGGCAATCTGTGTGAGATCAAGATTTGGTGGCCGTGGTGAACTTACTGCGTTTTGAATTCCGCAGGCCAGTCTGTTAAAAGCAGTCCTAAACGAAAACGACTCTCAGGAATTTCAACGAACAAGCTTTTCTTATTTCACCAATGGAAAACCCTTTGTTCTGAATGATAATTATTAAAATAATGATCTTCGCGTCCTTAACATCCAGTCCTCTTTTACTTTGTTTTATTTAACCATACTCGTATCGATATTATAAATCATTAAGGTTAAGGTATAGCTGTACCTATAGCTCCTATTTCTGCCAGTAAAGCCGATTCTCGTAAATACAAAAAAAAAAAATTTTTGCTACGTTAAACGTTTCGGTACCACATTATTGCACTGTCGTCCAGTTCTAAGTTATTTATGATTTAAGTTTCAAATAGCTTTTGGAAAGTTACAGACAAGAAAGCGAGCCAATAGAAATGTAAAAAGGGTGGTTTCGAAAGCAAGATGGCTTTTAAATTCAAGTGGAACGTGGGTTTAAGTTGAAAAAACACAATTCTAATCACCTAGAATAATTTCAAACGAAGGTCCTATATACGTAACTTCTGCCTACAGCAATCAGAGAGTTAGCCTAAAAGCTTTATATTGTCAGAATCCACACGGATTTACATCCAAAATTCAGTTAGGAAATCGTATAAATTAAAATCTGACGGCAAATTTATTGACGCGTCGTTTGAACAATTTGATTGTGGATGATTAGAGGCCTAACCAAACAAGACTCCGTTACACAAATTAATAACATAATTCAGCATTTCTCTCAATGTCACAGTGAGTTACTATTATCCAGATAAAAAAACTGGCAGGTAGTTAGAGAACATGATTCTGCAATGTACACTATATAATATTAACTATAAAGACGAAAGAATTTATTTTTGTATATTTGTAACGAATAAACTCAAAAACTACCGGACCTATTTCAAAAATTCTTTCACCAACATTTAGGATAAACTCTCAGGGTGGACACAGGCTATATTTTAACTTACGAAAGTGCTAACTCACCGCAGACAAAGTCGCGGGCGGAAAGCTAGTAATTTTATAAAATCTTATATTGTCCCAAAATATTTGTATGAGAATTTCCTTTTTGTTACCGAAATTCATACGTTTTTGGAAAGTAATAAAAAGGACGTTTCCTTACAAATTATTTTATAACTTAACTAGTGGACCCGGCAGACGTCGTCCTGCCCGATCGCAGAGCCACCTACCGGGTCCAATTGTAAATGTAAACCACCCCTGTATTAAAGCGAACAAAACTAAAAAAAATATATTCAAATCGGTCAAGCTGTTTTTGAGTTTAAGCGAGACTAACGAACAGCAATTCATTTATATATTTATATATATATATATATATATATATATATATATATATATAGATTGTTATACGTACGTTTAGGTTAGGTTAGAACTATGACCAATATCACAAAACCCAATCTTCAATCGAAAAATTACGTACGGAATGAAAATTCAGGATTTCGATCATTCCGGAATTTTATGACTTCAGAATAATGTGTATCCGTTGCTATAAGTTGCCTTACCTATAAAAACCTCTGTATAAAACCTAATACCCGAGATTCCACGGAACTTTAAAAATTCAATATGTCCCACTATATCTCACCTCGTCTTTCCCATTAGGCCATTCCTATCTTCAAACGTACGACGTCTACGTGCCCACGTACTCTGTCATTAAATTTGAACTCTGCTGTCCGTAATTAAGGTCTCGTTTGCCTCGCACGTTTGCGTAGTTAGGCTCTTAGTTGGCAACTAGACGGTAGAAATTTAATAAAACTTTATGGCGATCTTCGAGTTTGCACTGAAATCACGTTTACCGTTAAAACTAGGGCTGCCATCTATCCGGGAAATACCGGATTGTCCTAATTTGAAGGCTTGCTCGAGGTGCGTCG
This sequence comes from Tortrix viridana, assembly GCA_963241965.1. Taxonomy (NCBI): domain Eukaryota; kingdom Metazoa; phylum Arthropoda; class Insecta; order Lepidoptera; family Tortricidae; genus Tortrix; species Tortrix viridana. The sequence goes on along the minus strand of OY725201.1, from coordinate 3,158,470 downwards.
TCGAAGTCATAGGACTTATACTCAAGCCTATTTCGCTCCAACGGTGCCTTTATTTTTTTAAGCTATAACCCCTGCACCAGTAACTCAATCTCAATCGAGCTTTAAAATTAGTTTTGTTTTAGGCGAGTTTGATTATATTACAAAAACATTATTGTTTCAAACTCGTCCGGTTTAAAATCCTGATTAAACGTCAATTTCCGGATATTTATTAAGAATGTGCGGCGTCCGTATTTATGAAGTGGCAGCCCTAATTGAGGTAGGGGTAGATTCTAAAGATGTAGTCGAGAATGTGGTCGAATATCTTTAATTTTTAGGGTTCCGTACCAAAATAGTAAAAATCCGGACCCTCCGTCCGTCCGTCTACAGCAGTGTTTCTCAGCAACTATAGATGCTATCAACTTGAAATTTGGCATAGTTGTATAACTGGCCCGCATCTGTTGTTAGTAAAAAAAATGAAATTAATTATATAAATAATTGAAAAGAGGTCTTGAATGGGGGGGTTGAAAAATTAAAGTGATTTAATTATAGCAAATGGGGTTTCATATAAAAAAAGGTCGCTTTATATTAAGAACGTCACATATAAAAGAAACGACTGTTGTCTATAGGTACATGATATTTACTTTGACGTGTCTTTAAACAAGCATCTCGCTCAAGATGACTTTATTAATACGGCCCTTAATCTCGTTCGAGATTAAACTCTATAAACTAGAACAATTTCATAATAGCTCCCCGTAAAAAACTTTTTCCCTGTAAGATTAACAATTTTGTTTTTGACGTCCTTCGCCAAAGTATTTCTCGTATTTTCTAATAAACTAGATATTGTTAAGGTTTACTTTTTCATGTGATTTCTGAGAAAAGTTTTTTAATAAAATTTCGTGGGTACAAGATTGTTTTCGGAACAACATAATGTATAGGTATGTAAATCAGTTCAGACTTGGTTTTTATTTATAGCGTTACTTAAAGCCAACATTGTAATGATTTAACGACGCGGTTAGCCTAGTTGGTAGTGACCCTGCCTACAAAGCTAGCGGTCCCGAGTTCGATTCCCTGTAAAGACAAACATTTGTGTGATGAGCGCGAATATTTGTGCCTGAGGCTGCCATTCCATAGAAGCGGAGACGAGCGGAGCGGAGAGGAGCTGTGTAGGAATCGACCAATCACATTGGTTGTAATCCACATCTCGTCTCCGCTCCACTTCAATGGAAACAGTCAAGCGGAGACGACTGTATCTGTATAGTACGCCACTCATCCCCGCTCGTCTCCGCCTCAGTGGAATCACATACCTCTTTTCACAGCTCCGCTCCTCTCCGCTCACCTCCGCTTCTATGGAAAGGCAGCCTAGTCTTGGATGTCTTCTATGTATTTATCGTTATCTAGTACCCATAATACAAGCCTAGAGCTTAGTTTGGTATTGGTCGATATACAGGGTGTTAGGTAATGAGTGGATAAACCGTGATCTGCTGATAGGGGGCACTTAGGTCGTTCTAATAATGATAAATGAGGTTTAGTAAAAGTGCCACGGTTTTCGAGATATTTGGACTTTTTTAATTTTTTAGGAAATTGACACCCTTACTCGATTTTTTGGTCGTGGTTAGTGTACCAAAATGTTTTTTTTTTTTTTAGCTTATTATTGTTTAATAGTTGTGTTATCCGATAAACATTACCATTTTGGCGTAACTACCGTGGTTTAATTTAAAAAAAATCGCAAATTTTAATTTTGCATCTTCGATCGAACATTTACCAAATTTTGAGCTCTTGCGGTGAAAAAAAAAATTACTATCACATGGCCAATGAGCTAAAAAACATGCCCATTTAATAGAGATTTTAAAACAGTAAACATCTTTTTATTTAAATATTAGAATAAAAAACAACATCAGTTTTCCGCAATCGATTCGATTATTTCCTGTGATTATTTCATATTAAATTTGTGCTCCACAATTCCAAAGCGTACCTAATTATGACAAACTTTTCCTTGCGAAAATAAAAATACTGGCCACTAATTTTGTGAAACCTTTTATTGAAAAAAAGTAACGATTTGTGATCCGAGCGAAGCATTACACCCTTTTGTTGCAATAATAACAATACTGGGCAGTACTTTTTTTAATGCCATTTATTCGAAATTTAGCCATCCAGACTACCGGATTTTTAATCGAGTACATAATGCGTTCACTGAAGGCAGAATTCTTGGTCAGGGTGTGGGTGGAACAAGTTGAGGAAGACCCACCCGAGGAGATGACGAGAATGTTTTGGACCTAGTTGAAGCAGATCCTTCTCTATCCGTGCGTGATATGGCAAATTACCTGGGTTTATCTGTATGAAAAGTGCATACTACATTAAAAGTACACCAATTACACCCATTTCACGTCCAACGTGTGCAAGTTTTATTGCCTAGAGATTATCCCTTAAGAGTAACTTTTTGTCGAGTGATGCTGCGTCGGATGCGTGAAGACCCAGACTTTTTTAACAAGATACTGTGGTCGGACGAATCATCTTGCCGTCAAGATGGCTACATGAATCTACACAATCTGCACAGTTGGCAGTTAGATAATCCTCACTTAATGAGATAGGATAGATCTCAGTACCAATTTAAGGTAAGTCTTCTCATGATCACGGTATTCACGGTTGTTGTAATACGATAAAAACGTCAAGGTTTAATTAATTATGCTTTTTACCGCGATGAATCCCCTATCTATTACAAATATTAATTTTAGGTAAATTTGTGGACCGGTATCTTGAATGGCGAAGTGATCGGCCCCTTCGAGCTGCCATCTACTCTAAATGGAGATAATTACTTGGCGTTTCTTCAAAATGATCTACCTATCCTTCTGGAAGATGTGCCGCTTGCACTAAGGCAAGTAATGTGGTTACAACAAGACGGTTGTCCCGCACATTACGCAGCACGAGTGCGACAGTACTTAACTGCCGCATTCCCAGAACGATGGATTGGCCGGTTAGGCCCAATACTATGGCCTCCGCGTTCACCGGATTTGAACCCCTTAGATTTTTTTTATTGGGGTTGTCTCAAAGAGAAAGTGTACAGCCGTCCAATTACGAGTCTTTCTGGGTTACGAGAGCGAATAAGAATTGCTGCTCAAGAAATAGGGAACTCTGGATACACCAGATTCGTCAGGCGTTCCTTTATCCGACGATGTAGAGCTTGCATTAGGGCTGGTGGACGTCAATTTGAGCACATTATTTAACTTAACTTTATTAAAACATTTCCTTTTTATGTTTTTTTATTTCACAGATAGCATTAGTTAAATCATTCATTAGAAAAACCGGCTTCCTTGCTACTCCAATACCTACTTTTTTAAGTTTTATTTATCAAAACCAATAAATGTTTACTGTTATAAAATCTCTATTAAATAGGCATGTTATTAAGCTTATTAAAAGAATAAAAAGCTGTCGGGATATTTTTTAAATTTCGAATAAATGGCATTAAAAAAGTAGTTAGTGCCCGGTATCGTTATTATTACAACAAAAAGGTTGTAAAGCTTCGCTCGGATCACAAATCTTTACTTTTTTCAATAAAAAGTTTCACAAAATTAGTGGCCAGTATTTTTATTTTCGCAATGAAAAGTTTGTCATAATTAGGTACGCTTTGGAATTGTGGAGCACAAATTTAATATGAAATAATCACAGGAAATAATCGAATCGATTGCGGAAAACTGATGTTGTTTTTTATTCTAATATTTAAATAAAAAGATGTTTACTGTTTTAAAATCTCTATTAAATGGGCATGTTTTTTAGCTCATTGGCTACCATGTGATAGTAATTTTTTTTTTCACCGTTAGAGCTCAAAATTTGGTAAATGTTCTATCGAAGATGCAAAATTCAAGTTTGCGATTTTTTTTTAATTAAACCGCGGTAGTTACGCCAAAATGGTAATGTTTATCGCATAACACAACTATTTAACAATAATAAGCTAAAAAGAAAATAAAAAAAAATATCTTAGTACACTAACCACAACCAAAAAATTGAGTAAGGGTGTCAATTTCCTAAAAAATTAAAAAAGTCCAAATATCTCGAAAACCGTGGCACTTTTACTAAACCTCATTTATCATTATTAGAACGACCTAAGTGCCCCCTATCAGCAGTTCACGATTTATCCACTCATTACCTAACACCCTGTATATGTGTTAGATTGTCCCCTGATATTTTAATGATATTATATATACAGGGTGAAATGGGAGACGTAATCAGAATCGATTTTATCTAATTTAGTAATGAATTACTAACCATGTACAACCATATTTACGTGAAACATTAACGTTTTTTGTTTTTATTATTTAAAGTAAGTAAATAAAAAAGGTAGTTCCTGCATTAATGGTCACCCTAACACTCTCTCACAATAAACATTTGATCAAGACAAAAAACTTTAAAAATAGCTGTTAATGGTATAGCAAAAATAATTTTAAAAAATATATTGTCACATTAGACAAAGTCATGATTAAATTTATTACGTTTCCACAATAATGTAGAGTGAAAAAAAGATAAAATGTTAAACAATGCTAGACTAAGTTAGTTCTGATCATGTCTCCCATTTCACCACGTAAAACTTTTCCTACTTATAAGTGGTTATTTAACCCAACCCAGCCACTTATGGATACTAAACCTGGTAGTTGGCTATCTCTAGTTTTAAACCATTGTTATTGTGTTGTATATAACTAAATTACCTCATACATCCGAGCCTGGATCCCCGGCACGATCAAAAAAGCGTTAAAATATTTTTCTATTGTCCACTTTCCCACTTACAATATTCCTTAAGCTGTTAAACTGTTGGTGTACCTGTTAAATGAAGTCCTAAGCAATATGTTTGTCTGTTTATTAAGCAAATAAGCTAAACATTAACCAGAGAGAAGATAATTGTATTCGCACCACGGACCCTGAAGTTCAAATTAAGGAGGCACCGGGCTCGTTTATTTTGGAGGGTTCTCTTAATTATGCAAAATAAATTAATGACTTATTAAAAGAAATGGGTTTACATGTTTTTGAAATGAAAAGGAAGGATTGTAATAATGTCGTTTAATTTGAGAGTAATTATGACTAATTATAGCTCATTGAAACTGCAATAGACTTAAAGGAAATCTAGCTGTTAATTTATTAAAAATAATTATAAGTAGGTACATTATTGATTTAAATAACATGATAACATTGAATAACTTCAACCTTATAAGATGCTGTACATTTTAGTACCTTGTCATAGTAACGTATTAAAGTGAGGATGGTTTGAATTTAGTATATCAATAGCTGCGAAAAGGTACTAAAATGTACAGCTTCTTATAAGGTCGACCGTACGAGTATATTGTAATCTTGAGATAGTTATTAATATACTTTCGTGAATTAGGTATAGTAATTCTGTTTTTGGTCGCATCCCCCATTGCAATTGTCCTCCTTAAGAAGATTCTGACTCGTCATTTTCAACCAGCTTCAAAAAAGGAGAAGGTTCTCCATTTTCAGAATTTTTTGGTTGGATAGGTTATACGTATTTCAAACTTAATTTGAAATCAAATAAACCCTAAAAAGCTTTTTATAAATTACAATGACGCCGTTTAATGAACTGATATTTTCTCATTCTAGAAAACAAACATCGCATTTGAAAACTTTGCATATCAAATCGGTGATTTAATTCCTGTATCAGAGTAAGTATCCAAATCTCAAAACCACGTATTCGTACGGAACCCTAAACTCGTCTCGATCACGTACAAAATGTATTATTCATCCCGAGTACAAAGCAGCTTGGAAAGGTGTGAAATTTCCCGGGGAATTCCAGAAGTTACCATGCAACTCGATTTAAAAAAAGGTGACGTTAAGCTTCTTAGTAAAGTACCTGATTGTCTCTTTTTTTCTCTAACCAGTCGAAAGAGACACTATAATTATAGAAAAAGTAAGTACTAGTAGTTTGTGAACTCTTTTGGTTTTTTCATGCCAAACAAAACAAATAATAGGCTATTTGACTGCTGGTCAAATCAGCAACTTTTATTGAAACGTCAAAACGATCCGGTAGTAACTATGAACTTAGTATCACTTACTGCCGCACTCAGAGACGTCAATTAAGTTTTAAGTTTCATTAAAATAGCTGCTGTCACTTTCTTTGCTATAGCAATAGAATAAGACGCAGCAACTTTAATGAAACTTGAAACTTAATTGACGTCTCTGAGTGCGGCAGTTAGTATGAAAATAGTAAAATGCGACGTCATAATTTTCAGTGTTCCTTTATAAAAAATTTGTTGAATTAAAATCGTTTAAATTCGGTTTTTCCGTGTTATTTTCGAAAGCTTGAATTAGTGGTAGTGCAAAAATGATTTATTTTGACTTTAGTCAAATAGCCAATTGGTATTTGGTTTAGTACGGCACCACAACCTTCTATTGAGGCGTCACAATATACCCAAGATAACTATGGCCTGAGTTAGACATTTGATTTGGTCTAGCGTCTGGTCTCCCTCTAATTTTCAAACTGGCTTTCAATGACTTGTCTGGGCATATGAATAATTCATATCTGAGCCCCAGACAACAATTCTAACGAGATAATTGTAGACTGACGCTGCCGAGTTAATAACTTTGAGAAAACAGTCGTTGGTAACTTTGACCTTGCTTGATCTGAACAAGACAAGATGGATTTAAATGGGCATAAATTAGATCTTGTGCCCTGACCTGCTGCCCAGCAACAGTATTCCAAATCCTTAAGTGGCAGTGGGCACATTGTTTATTGAATCGAAAGCCATAGGGGCGGGAAGGTCATAAAAGTGACAACCGCGGACTGGAAAGCGGTGTGCTAGTAGGCCTCCCGCAAGGCGGGCCGACTATCAGGGTTCCTAGACATTGCCTAACTAACGTTTTCGAAAACTGACAAAATGTGACGTTCTCAATATAAAGGGACCTTATGGAGTAAGACAGTTACGCTCTTCTTATTCTTGTAACTATACGAATACACACAGTTCTAAAAACGGCGTAACCACCTGCCTCCATAAGGTCCCTTTATATTGAGAACGTCACAATGTACAGGAGTGACGTAAGCTGACGATCTGTCGCGTAGGCTGCATATAGCAGAATTGATATTGAATATATTGATTGATATTTTCTATTGAATATAGTTGTCAGTTATAGTAAATCGCTAGCGCTAGCGCTATGCATTTTGTCCAGGCCCTCTGGTGAAGATCACGGGAAACTGATGGATGCAAGTATCTGATGTGTGATGTGATGATAAAAGCAGTTTGGTTCTCTCTTACATCGTGACTTTTGTGCGACAATATGGCAGAACTGTGTAAAAACTTCTGGGACTAGTTCGCTCGAATTCCGCTAACCGCCCACCACTGAAGAGCAGAGTGGAAAGTTTGCAACTTTGCACGAGTAACTTGCAGAGAGAACTAAAATAAGTTCGGTAGCCATACTGGGTGTTTTTTTATTCGTCTAAAAAATGTTGGTGGTTAAATCAGTAAGTCATACTGACCAACTTTCACTATGGGACCAACCCCGAAATCGCGAAAAAAAATTTGACCCTCCCTTACAAAACATCATCAGCTGACTAGCCAAAATGTATGGGATGGTAAATTTTTTTTTCGCGATTTCGGAGTTGGTCCCATAGTGAAAGTTGGTCAGTATGACTTACTGATTTAACCCCCATTAGCGCCTTCATGGACCAGAAGCTCTTCCAGGCGTTAGCAATCCTTCGATCGATTTCCTTGAACTGTCTGTTGTCGAAGGATACTATCTGGCCCAAGTAAATGTACTCGTCGACATACTGTATATCCTGCCCATCTACCGTGACCCTACGGTTCGTGCTATTTGTCATCAGCTGGGTCTTTGCCCTATTCATTGTTTTTTAGACGAATAAAAAAACACCCTGTATATATCAAGATGTAAACATAAAACAAATCAGACACTAGTGTTTCACGGCTCCGTAACATCAAAATTCAACATATTTATTCAATAAGAGCTGCACACAGGACCGTTTCAGTCATCCGATACTTCAGTACAAAATGAGACCACACGTGTTCAAATTGGTTTACCCTTGAATCATCATCATCATCATCATCAGCCGCAAGACGTCCACTGCTGGACAAAGGCCTTCCTCAAGGTTTTCCACAACGACCGGTCCTCTGCTGCTGTCATCCAGCGGTTTCCCGCGACCTTTATCAGATCGTCGGTCCACCTTGTGGAAGGCCTGCCGACACTTCGTCTCCTGGTTTGCGGTCGCCACTCTAGAACCTTTCCGCTCCAGCGGCCATCGGTTCTACAAGCAATGTGCCCCGCCCACTGCCACTTAAGTTTTGCTATTCGGTGAGCTACCTATATCAGTTACTTTAGTTCTCCTGCGGATCTCCTCATTCCTGATTCGATCTCGCAAGGAGGCACCCAGCATAGCTCTTTCCATCGCCCTTTGAGTGACCTTGAGCATTCTTATGAGGCCCATTGTAAGCGACCATGTCTCAGATCCATATGTCATCACTGGCAACACACACTGACCTTTGAATCACCGACACTCATTTCATACAATGTTTTACTTTTCCGAATTTTCATTTCGTCGACAGGCATTCCCACGTGCAGGAATTAAAATTTTTTTGGTCACAGGTCTAACCTAACCTACGTAAGCCATGCTTAAGACAACCTGAAAACATTAAGGGTTCACCAGAAATTAGCTTCCGATTCAATAAAATTCGGTGAAACGACACATTCGAGGAAATGAGTGTCTGCAAAACAAGGGGACGCGGTTCAAATTGCATAGTTCGCTTCGGATGACGTGAACACTGCAGAAGCTCTAAATTGGCTACATGCGAGCTCTTTTACGCGTCGGTAATATTGAATGAATCTACTAGCGCGTCGGACTACACTATATTGTAGAGAAGCGCCGCAAGAAGCTCTAGCAGGTCATTTTTTCATACATTTAATACAATAATACCCAAAGGGTGCAACGGGAGTCTGTTACCTTACAGGGTGGAAAGTTGAAATGGGTCGGTAAAGACAGAAACCTTTAGATGCCACGCGAAAATGACCTTAGGAGCACATTTAGGTGGCAAAATGGGTTCACTAATGTTTGACCAAAAAATTATTGACAAATGGTCATTTGACAAACAACGTCTCACCAAATGATCATTTGGCAAAGAAGACATTTGACAAAAGTATCATCTTACAAATACTAATTTAGCAAATGATCAATTAGTAAACACTACACTTGGTAAATATGTTAAATAATAAAATTTGCTATTTCTGGGCAGAAAACCTTCTAACCTAACCTTTCCAAGTCGGTTTTGCCTGATTCGTCTTGCTCGTTGCATAATTATTATATTATTTTCCTTTCAAATTGTTTGTCAAATAATTATTTTTAAAATGTAAATTTAACTGTTGATGATTTGGAAAAGTAAGTCATTTGTAAAATGACTAGTAGTAAAATGATCAATTGACGAAACATTTTATTGCAAAACGTTATTTGTCAAGTGTAATTTTGCCAAACGACTTTTGGTCAAACGGCAGGACACCGGCAGAATTCAGTTGATTCAGTTGGTTTGGTTCCCCTGTCACAAGGGTTATGGAAGTCGGATGGCAGTCGCTCCACTGTAATAACCAGACTGTCCAAATCTGGATCATGGTCAAGCGTACCCTGACGAAGAACGGGGAAAGAAGCGCTAGGAGGATAATGATTACTTTAAAAAAAAATTCGCAACTGTACATGTAAACACAAAAAATAAAAATATTAAAATAAAAAAAAAATTTCGTCGATAAAATGTATTATTCCTGACCTCTTCAAAGTACCCTGGCCATCCATTCCTGAAATTATCATAATCATCTAACTTAACTTATTCCAAATTCAATAACAAACTTATGTCCCTGGGACCATCAAATTGATTAAGCTGCCTGATATTCATCAAATTGGCCGTAACTGTACTACTAAGCAAAATATTAACTTATTCCTAGTACTTTAAAGTTGATTTTCGTGGGGTCTGTTAGGGTTTAGATCATATGGAATATTAAATCCTATTTGTATCGTGTTGCGGGTGAGTTTCTTGGATGATTTTGTACGAGGTCCAGAGTAAAAGTTTGAATTATTCATGAATTTTGCTGCTAGTGAAGGTATGTGTGGAATAATTCAAAAATGAAGAGCGGTTTAACCTTTTAAAATCCATTAGCAGGAATAAACAGCGCAAATTTCAACCTTACGTCTAAGAGCTAGCGTATTTGTGGGCCTAAATGAGCAGTATCTGAGTCTTGGATGTTGTTTTCTATACATATAAGTCTCTATTTACGTATGTATTTCTCTATAATATCGTGTCGGTGAGATTGCCTATTCCATTATATTGTTAATTTTTTCGCTTTTTAAATTTTTCGGGTTAGCCTTTAAAATTGAATTCAAATTTATAAACTTGCTAAAATGAACATAGCGGAATTGGCATCTCACCGACGATGTGCTTGTATGTTTATCGTTGTCTAGTATACATAGCACAAGCCAGCTAAAAGCTAAGGACAATACTAGATGAAAGAAAAAATACCTGATGGAAAATAAAAAAAAACTCATTTTAAAACAAAGCTACGGTTTTACAACTAACCAAAAATGAACATGAAAAATAATAATTTCAGAATATAAGTGAACCAGAGAAGAGCCGCATTGTGCAAATTCAAACACACCATATTATGACATTCGAAATAGCACTATACGTCTTTTCTAAGCTTCTCGTTTGTTCTGAAAACAAAAGACTTATTAAAAAAATACTATGATCATTCGTCACGTTTGAATTTCGAATTTTCTTTTTGTCGCTAACGTAACGGGTATAATGGAGTTTTGCACGGATATTTCTATCGACAATAGTTATTTGTTATGCAAGGCTGCAAAGTGGTTATTTGGTGCAAGAGCCAGTATTAAATTCCAAGTTACCGAATACCGCTAGGCTCGTGGTTCAATTTTAGAATCCTGAACGTAACGGATTCAAGGCCTCGAGACTCAAATAACTTAGCTGCCGTGCGAAACACTATTTTTCACCTCAATGCAGTGAGGAAAACAATTGGTGTTGGAAAAACAATTGCACGAGCGTCACAACAGCTGTGGCCGTGCTCGCACATCGCCTCCTCCACACACAGCATCACCATTAGTTTCAGTCGGTTAAAGTGGACTTTGACCGACAAAGAAAGCCTTTCCGAGCTGGTGAGGTATCAAAGTCTTTCCGAACTTGTGAAGTGAACTTCAAATTCAAATTCAAAATATTTATTTGCTGAACACAGGTAGTATAGCTAGTACCTATAAGACAAGCGAAACAGACGAACTAAAACGAGGTGATCATTAGTTAAACTCGAGTTAACAATACTTTAGGGCACCTTTTGACCGGAGTTTAATTAAATTTTAAGGGACGCCAACATTAATTACTTTCTTACCCCGTGCAAAAGGGAGGGTAATGTTTTTTGGATAGATATAATCAGGGATCGTAAAATGCGAGCAGAATTCATTGAAGTGCTAGCTTGTCAATGACTTGTGATACGTCATTTCAATCGATTTTGCTCGCATTTTACGATCCCTGGATATAATGTATGTATGGATGTCACATATATGGGATTACGTAAGCTTCATGTAGGACGGGCTCTTCTACTGTAAATAGATAGAATAGAAATGAGACTTACAGATAATGCAAAATCTCCTTATTTTGTTATGATGACAATAACTCAAACTGTTCATTATTTTAGTTCTAAATCTATGCATTAGCATCTTTTATTTGACACCAAACTGGGTGCATTTGTTCAAATTGTCAGGTCATAGAAAAATGTCACTCCTAACGCATTGTGAAATGGCCATAATCTTAATCAAGATCAATTTAATAGGGCTGAACCTCGTCTTTTTCATTAAAATCTTGGTCCATTTTGTAACTTACTCCGTCACTAAGTATAAAATACATGTCAAGAAGCACCCACTAGCCAACAGCTGTCATCTCGCTCTGCTCTTTGCGAGTATAAGTTCTATTTTAAGTCTTTTCCAACAATAGTGCGACCCTGTTTGCGGATAGGCGGCCTATATGGTTGTGACACTGGCACAGTAAACAGCGAAGAAACAGTACGTGTGAATGTTGGAGCAAAAAGTTATAACATATTAAAGCGTCAGTAATCACCTTAAGTAGTGGATTGAAAGCAATAGAATTGATAATCTCCTTTTTATAATAATCGTAATCACACGAGAAAATATTTCAAGTATTTCGTTTCTTATCTACAACTGAAAAAAAGGCAAAATGAAAATTGCTATAATACTATTTTACGTGCCTTGGTAATCCAAGTCAATATACTTATTATAGAAATAAAAATACATTCACTAAACGTAGGCTTGACTTTACATGAGATCTCACAACTTTTTACGGTGGATTACATTGCGATACTTGAATTTTTTGCATTTTATGTATTCAATGGGTTTGTTTTGACAGTTAGTCAGTAGGTGTTAACAGCTGTCAAGGCTTTTATCGTTTCTCAAGTTGTTAGATTGTTTATTACTTAAATCTAACTTAAACTTCATTTGACTTACACTTCATTTAAATCTCATAATTCTACAGAGCAACAAATGTGAATTCACTAACGGGTTTCCCAAACTAAGTAAAAGCTTAAATTGAACCATCCGTTTCATTCTTCCGATCTAGTCTCGAATGACGTGTGAAAGAGGTGGGGCATCCGGCGTATTACTTAAACCTGATATGTCAATGTATTTTTACCATGGAGAAGGGAATGATGGTAATTGGGATAAATAAAAGAAATAAAAAAAAATATCAGGGGACAATCTCACACAAATTAACCTAATCCCAAACTAAGCTCTAGGCTTGTACTATGGGTACTAGACAACGATAAACATACTTATATAAAGAAATATATACTTAAATATATAGAAAACATCCATGACTCAGGAACAAATACTCGCGCTCATCGCACAAATATTTGTCCATACCGGGATTCGAACCCAGGACTGCTAGCTTCGTAGGCAGGGTCACTACCAACTAGGCTAACTGAGTCGTCACTGGATCTTAGGCACATGAACTATATTTAGCGAATATTTCACCAAAACTAGAAAATAACCTACTGTTATTTAGTATACTACGACACCTCCAACGACGAAGCATTGTGATGAAAAAAGCGACGTTTCCATCCATTTAACCCTTTTATTGAATCTAGTTCAAAAGATGGCGAAAAGTAACTTCGGAAAAAACGCCTTTCGTGGGTCGTTTGATGAATTCTTTGATCAAAAAGGTTTTGCACGAAATATACTTTAATTTAATTTTTAGGATATAAAATAATATTCATTTTGTTAACGAGCGCTAGAGAAAATAAGGTCTTGCATCAACGAAATGCCTTTTTCTATCCTATATTTATTTATTCACTTAACAGCCAGTAGGTACCTTCAAAATGCAATGTTATGATGCACGAATGTTGCTACATATTATAGAACCAAAAAGGTTCTATATTATAGCAGCATTCATGCCTCACTCTTAAATTATGGTTTCAGAGACGAGAGGAACCACCCCGCTTGTCAAAATACATACTTACACAAACACGACGAATAAAAAACCTCCTTTCTTTAAGGCGGTTATCAAATTAGAACAAAAGCCCTTCTAAAAAGCCAAATCGAACATAATTATGTGAATTAAGCAAAAAATACTATACACATTAAAACAGGAAAAAGCAATGTGAAAAACAATACTAAAACGTCATACATGTTAAATGCAAGTTAAACATAAAGTGCGAAGCGCAAACGCATACAAGATCATTGGACAATCATGAAAAACAAATAATGACGGCTCACAAAGATCATCCATGATTTCAGTATCGTGTATGACTACAACAAAACCTAATCGCACGTTTAAAAACACTAAAAAAAACAGTGACAACACGAAAAAACAAAAACGAGTGCAGTGAAACTTTTAAATTTACAATTTCTTGTGTTTTTCTTTTTTTCTGGGACTATTTTTAAACTATGGATTCTCTTTCCATGCTATCTCCTTCGCATATGGTAGGTAGAGGAGGTTGTATAAGAAATGAATAGAGAAAAATTGTCTATAGCTACGCTTGTGGTTTTAAAATGCTTATAAAATACTGGATTTTACTTGGCAAAAGGCCTTAAGGAGTTTCATTCTAGATTGTTTTTTTACATACAGCCGTTGTTTTTGATATTGCGAATTGGTTTGGTGTCGTTTCATATTTCTTTTTTTGTGAATTATTTGTGAAAGTCGTTGTAGTCCGTCAAAAGCTATAATAATTGAGGCGATCCTTAGGGAAGTCTTAATATAATATATATAAAATCAATTTTAAATTTTTATTTTATTTTACGTGATTAAAAAAAAACATTGTAAAATCCATTGTAAGTATTTACATTCATCAAATACCCTAATATAGTCAATTGCGACAATGAAACCAGATCATTGCAATAAATATGTAGGTGCTTTCTGGGTCAGCTCTCTCTCCATCGCTACCCTTGTTTTGACTCTTTGGTCTCGACTAGGGTCAAGAGCAAACCGATATAACGTTCTCAATATAAAGGGACCTTATGGAGGAAGGCAGTAACGCTCTTCTTATTCTTGTAACTATACGAATATTATGGTAACAGTTCTAAAAACGGCGTAACCGCCTGCCTTCATAAGGCTCCTTTATATTGAGAACATCATATATAATATATAGAAATAAATTGCACCGGACCTAGGCAAATAAATTGTGGGATCCCTATTATAGCCTGGTAATTATATAGTTATTTTAACTATAATATAGTATTTATCCATGGACTGTTGGTTAATGAAATTATTAAGTAAGTATTTGGATTTTTTTGTTTATTTATTATAACGTAAACGGTTTTTTTTGACACCGACCAATAAGCAATATTACAAAGAAACGAAGACGTACTTATGTTGAAAAAATACCAACAATATTTGTATGATGTTTAAAAACAATCGCTTTGATATCGCTTGGGAAAAAGTGACATCGCTTTTAATAGCTCACAGGCTTTAACATAGTACGATAACCGAAATAGTTGCACCAGAAAGCTTAAAAAATATTTTAAATCGCCATTTTAAAACTGGTGTTGATCACGATTTCACGATTTTCGGTGCAATTTTGGTATTTTTCATGGGTTTTTTTACCATTTTTTCACGATTTTTATTAGGCTAACCATAGTTTTAGTAAATAGCTCACGCTAGGTTTTAGACGATAGCTTGACCATGGCAAAATAACTAGTTTCAATCTAAATAAAAATAATATAACGATGTAATGAGCAAGTAACGATTCACTGATAATTATTTTTGTTTTTTTTTTTATAAAGAAAGAAGTAATGACATTTATAATAGGTACCTATTTTTTTTACTATCGCTTATCGGATTGATTGACAAAAAAAATTAAGTGACATGATTATATTTTTTAACCTAAATAAATGAATTAAAGGAATGGCTACTTGTTGATTTACATCGTTTTAAAATTACAAATAAATAAATTTTCCTACTAAAAGCAAACTAACCCATTACTTAAGTACCTAGTTTTAGTTTAAACCTAACTCCATACGAATGTAAATAATACGAAATTAATAACCAATTTATTCACTAACCATATCCCAAAAAGTAAGGTAAAGTGCAACTTATTCATTACATGATTACATTGATTACTTTTCTTATTAGTCTAGTTTCTTATTAGATAGTCTTCAATAAAATTTTCTAAAATTTTTAACAGCTTATTATCAGGTGGGCCGTCTGCCTGTTTGTCAGTCGATGGCAATAAAAAAGAAATAATAATAATAGTTATAGTAATTTATTTCATAAAACTAAACTCAAACCTACTTCGTTTGACCTTATTAAATACATCTACAGAATAACAACTCGGTTTCAGAAACAATTTATATATTCTCAATGAGTAAAGTATGGAGATATGTAAACTTTGAGCTTTTCTCTAACTTGTACGCGATACGAGACCAATCGATCCGCAAATGATATGTGACGTTCTCAATATAAAGGGACCTTATGGAGGCAGATGGTTACGCCGTTTTTAGAACTGTGACCATAATATTCGTATAGTTACAAGAACTCCTCCATAAGGTCCCTTTATATTGAGAACGTCACATATTATTAATTCTTGAATAATACAACGCTTGGAAAAGTTTCGGAATTTGATGAAATTCTTTATTTATGTGCTATTGGACGACTTATTAATAAAGGTACGGTTTACGTTCATATTAACGACACGTCTAAAAACCTATCTCTGTTTTTTCGTGAGTTTAAGTTTGGATTTGATCATAAGTTTGAAAAGCATCGAGACAGCTCAGTGGTTTGCTGTTTAACCGTTCTATTTAATGAAAATTTTAAGAGAAGTTACCTAAAATAAAAACTTAACAACATTTTTCTCACAAATTACACTACATAAAAAATTTTTATTAAAAAAAAAAAAAATTATTAAAATATAATTATAAATTCTAGTCTGTTATAACCCGTAACTTCGTATTATCTCGTATAAATTTGTAGCTTTGGTAATAAACAAAATTAGTTTTGATAATTAAATTATTCAGTCACGATATACATTGTTAGTTACTTATTTATAAAACATTAAACATATAACAGTTTATTTATATTACAAAATAACATCATACTTATACTACTATTCTAAATTTGTTTTGAAAGAAGGTCTGTGCTTACGCGTAGGACAGCTTAGAAATATATAATTAATATCACTGATTATTAATATTATTATAACTGAATAAGAAAAGTAATCAATGTACGTACCAACGCAAAAGGTATACGAAAGAAACGAATGAAAATGTATTCAAAGGTGAGCCAGATATTATTAAATGGATCAGTAATATATCCTCAGGAAGTCTGATTAATTTTAATAAATAATACGCCATATGTATTATACGCCATACTTGACGTAATATTGTTAATTTTGGAATGAGTGAAAAAATTCAAATTTTTTAAAACTAGAGTTTAGATGTTTAAAACTTTGAAATATGTCTAACTTTCCCTTGCAACGCTATTAGCGGATATATCCCCACCACTGGTACAACGCCCACGACGGATATATCAGTCAAAATTGACAGCGTAAATTAGACCAGAGTGACTGGCCCAACTGTTTACATTTTCATGTCTAAACTTGTTAGTCTAGATTAGATTCATGATTCAGCCTATCCGAGTTGTATAATCCTTTAATTAGCTAAAACTAGTTAATAGTTATAACACGCCTGCAGCGCCCGCGAGCAACGAGACTCGTGCATATGTAATTGCTCATAAATGTTGGCAGGCGTTTAGTTTACTTTTAGTTATTTGTGAAATTTGATTAACCGCCTGTTTCACAATCGTAAAGTGAAGCATATCTAACAGATAAAATGAGCCCTTTACCTTTTATACTCTTGAAAATAGACAGGAAAGGGCTTAATTTAACTTACAGATAGCTTTACTGGTTGATTGTGGAACAGGCCCTAAAACTATTATTTGACGGTTATCGAAGGTTGTTAGATTAGCTGAGTTCGCATATTTCACAAATAATTAAAATCGCTAGACATCCAGTAAATAGCATTGAACATGGTTTGCAGTAAATAAAATTTAGGATTAATAACACCTACTTAATAAAAACTTTTGCATGTAAGTTAATTAAAATTAGGCATGAATATAAATACAATTTTTAAGTTTTCAGATTCACGATATATTTTAAAGCAGAGTGGTGTCCATAGCTTTAAAATAAATGCAATATTCACTATAAATGTTCACAACGAACCGACCCATGACCGTAATATGACCGTAAGATGCCAGTTATACAAAAAAATAAAGGCTGCAGAAAAGTAATTTATATAAATACATTATGGGAAATATATGACCAGTAACTAGTTAAATTTGTCATAATTAAAGCGATTTTCACATATTATTTTATTAACGTTCGTTAACATTTATTTTTTAATCAAATATTTGTACAGAAAGACCAATACATTCAATTTAATAAGTTAAATTGAAATTCATCAAATAAAATCAAACTCCTGTCCTCATGTAGTTTTCGGTGCTTTTGCAAAAATAAAGAACTTATTGATCTATAAAATCCATCATGT
This sequence comes from Tortrix viridana, assembly GCA_963241965.1. NCBI lineage: Eukaryota > Metazoa > Arthropoda > Insecta > Lepidoptera > Tortricidae > Tortrix > Tortrix viridana. The sequence goes on along the minus strand of OY725201.1, from coordinate 3,140,451 downwards.
GAGTCACATAGTAGTTTTCAGTGCTTTTGCAAAAAATATTGAGAAGTTCTAAAAATAAATCAAACTCATGACGTAGGTAGTTTTCGGTGCTTCTGCAAAAACATAGAACAGGTCTTTAAAGATTGTCTTTTGTCTATGTCACAAAGTAGGATTTCGGTGCTTTTGCAAAAATATAGAGAAGGTATTTCGAGAAATCAAACCCATGTTACTGAATAGATTTTACAAAAAAAAAGTCTCAAAGAGAAAACATAAAGATATATAAACCATACTGATTTTCCCGAGTCGTTTTTGATGCCTTTGTAAAAATACGGTCCTATAACGGTCAAAGGCACGGTCCGGTGCTGGCATTACTGTCCGACGACTGTCCGTCACAGGGCCCAGCGTTTTCAACTTCACGTGTACTTCCGTTCCATATGACTGGCCTTTGGTAAAGTTTTAATTGAGTGAGCTTACATTAAAAATTAAATTGCTTTAATGGTTACTTATAAAACTATTTACCTACGTGAAAACCTGGTTTTTTTGTAGGTACTTACACAAAGATTTAAAAAAATTGGCTCCTAAAAGAACCAATTTAAGTTCAAAACTGCTTTAAATTAACTGGTGTCTTAGAAAATGCTGGGCATTCTGAGTGCCTATTCTAATTTGTGGTGCAAATGTGACAAATATCGCAAATTTGATTGACTTTTTGACTAAGGATAGTTTTTCTAACTAGAGTTATCGCAGTTATCTCCAGTTTTTTTCTCACTAGCACCAAGTTACGTGATAATTCTTAAGATGCAAGCCAGCTAAATACGCGTGATATTACACGTACACTGCAGTGTTTTTTAAAGTTTCTTTTGTTGTCACAATCACCATTTAAAGCATAATATATCTTAGTTTTTTCCGTTTTACCACTTATATTAATAATTTAAGTAAATCTCAGTCAAAAGTCAATCAGTCTTCCTTTGCGCCACAAAAATGTGTAGGACGACGAACAGCGTCGCTTCTCCGACGCCTCGCTTTAAGCGTGTTGCTCTCGGCTGACAGATGGCGTTCCTTCAGAACCGGTCCATATCGCTGGTGGACATGTACATCGACAACTCGGAGCCATCGGAGAACGTCGGCCAGATCCACTTCTCCCTCGAGTACGACTTCCAGAATACCACGCTTATATTGAGGATCATACAAGTAAGCTTTTCAGATTCTTTGTTTTTGTCGCATAATTTTCTTTAACCCTTAATTTGACAACGTCCATCATACTGGACATAACATAACATTCACTTTTTGTATTTTTTTGTGACTAATTTTTTATGCTTTTTTTTTATTCTAAAGAGGTTTGAACATCCTACTTTTTTATTTTTTCCGAATTAAGGGTTAAGGCGTAAGAAGCCCAAGAATCTTATAACCTATGGAGATCGCAGAACAAACAATGGATCGAAGTTATAAAATACCTTGAATAACGTCACGGATCTTTTGCAACTCTTTTCATTCGAAAATGAAAATAAAACGGTAAATCGTTATTTTTGAATCGGAGGTTGGTTGTTGATATTTCGATGCGATTAATTTTCCACCTTCACGAGTCGTTCCCAGCATTCGCTTTTCAAAAACCGACACGCAACCTTATATTTTTATAAAGCCTTTGACACTCTCACTTTTCTCGAATCATATGACACCCTTTTTATTAAAATTGGTCCAATTAGGAGCTCGAGTGTAATATCGATTTTTGGTCACATACATACCTATACAATCAACCCGTGAGCACTTAGAATAGGATTCGGGTTTGTACTTCTCTCGGGGCTTGTTGACGTTACTAGATAACATAATAAATAACGTTACTTAACAGTAATTTCATAAAAATACTTTGGTAACGGTATACATTTTAATGTTATTTGGTACAGTAATTTTATTATAATGTTAACTTAATAACGTTAATTTTACTGTTAATTTTAACAATAGCCCGAAGCTTGTTAATTACTAGATGATAACATAATAAATACTTACTTAACGGTAATTTAATAAAAAATACCATTAACCGTTTAATTAAAGTTAAATACCGTTAAAAATAACATTAAATCAAGCGGATGACGGACGCGGATAACATTTGTAAAATAACGTTAATATTAACAATACTTTGCTTTTAACGTTACCTCAATAACCGGTAAAAATAACGCTAAAATATATTAACATAATCTTAACGATATATTTTGCTAACGTTAACTGTCGATCGGCGGGTAAAGTTAGCAACTTTTTAACGTTAAATCAAGCCCTGACTTCTCTCACTCACTCTCATGCGCTCTTATGCGAGTCTAGCCGACTTTTTCCGAACTAGAATCCTATTCTATGTGGTCACAGGCTATACATACAACATCATCATCATTTCAGCCGAAAGACGTCCACTGCTGGACACAGGCCTCCCCCAAGGTTTGCCACAAGGACCGGTCCTGCGCCGCTTGCATCCATCGGTTTCCCGCAATCTTACATACATAATGTTAAAATCAACGCGCAGAATATTCTCAGGCAAATAAGAATAAAATCCTCATATGATTTACCGCAGCCAACGTTCGTTTATGGTGCATGTTTATTCATTTTATTGGCATTGTTAGAGACGAGAGCAAATACGTTCTGCCACAACGCCCGTGATAGCCTGAACGAGTGTTGATTTAAAAAACAAACAGTTTTCACGATCAAACAGACTGGAGCTTGTTTCGATTTTAAACGAAGTATTATGTGAATGGAAATCAGATGTGAACTATGTTTTATATAAATTTCAAGCCAAGATGTGCCAATACGTCAACAGATTTTTCCCGTAACTTCTTTCGCGTAGAAGTATTTTATCGCTGCTCCCTCGGGAACTGACTAATTTTCCGGGATAAAAGTATCCTATGTCCTTTACTCAACTAACTCCATACCAAATTTCATCAAAATCGGTTCAGCGGTTTAACGAACTGACAGAGAAACAGACAGAGTTACTTTCACATTTATAATACTAGTATAGATAGAGGGTAAAATACTTTACTAAAGATACCAGGGGATCCATCCCCTAAATCTTATACGGTGACTAAAGCTCAACAAAATGGCCGATTTCACTTATATCTAGACGTTAGTATTTTTAATCTCACTACTGACTGAACACTCACAGGGCTCTCAACGGCTATAGATGCACAACAAACCTATTTTAGGAAAAGTATGCTTTGTCACTTTCTGTCAGATTCAAATGTCACAATGAAAGATAAGGACAAACTATACTTCAAGCATACTTTAGTAATTGTGCGATTATGAATAAGAGGGTATGACTGCGATCACTTCCAAATTCCAAATGATTCGACAACCTGTGATGAATATATCTTATGACAGATTTTAAACTGACGCCCTCTTACAAAAAAAGCCGGTCAAGTGCGAGTCGGACTCGCGCAACGAGGGTTCCGCACATACTTGTAGGCATGTAAATAGTCCGTAAATCACGAAAATACAATATACACAAAGTCCAGTATAAACTAACACGCACTAAGTATGTACTTTCGTACTTAGTAAGTGTCAGGTTATACTGGATTTTTTTTTTATATGATGTAAATATAAATTAACGGTTTTCGGATTTTTTCCTTTACTTGTGCTATAAGATATTGCTTCTTGCCAAATTTCACGATTCTAAGTCAACGGGAAGTACCCTATAGGTTTTGATTCCCTTGAGATTCCCTTAAATATGCGGCATAAACAGCCGTATCTTTTGATTGCATTGACTTAGATGTTTGAGTTTTTTACTAATCCAAGGGATTGCAGACCTAAGTATTTAATATTAATTTCAACTTGATTCCTCCACGCGTTCCTGAGAAAAAGGGTCTTGACAGACACACAGACAGACAGACAGACAGACGGACAACAAAGTGATCCTATAAGGGTTCCGTTTTTTTCATTTGAGGTACGGAACCCTAAAAAGGTCTTTGTTCAAATAGTTCAAGATGAGATGACAAGCTGTAAGCCAGATAATAGTAACATTGTCGCGCGATGTCGAGATTTCGTAGATATATCGTATAAAACATGCTGTCCAGTTTTAGAGAAAATACGATGAAGTAACAGTGAAGATCAGACGATATAAACTTTGTGGGAAAGGAATGCTTATATTGAACAGATGATATTCAAACTACGTGTCTTCAGAATATACAAGAATCTGGCACGCTAGGTCAAACGATTGACTTGAGAAAAATCTAATTTCCGTATTTTAATTAACATGGAATTGATTTTAAAGAAATAATTCCCTTTTTGCATAGCGTTAAAAAGTGAAACTCTTGTCTGTAAAACTCATTTTCTAATTAGAATCTTGACAAAACTTTACTGCATAATGATAAGTTTGAAATATAATTAAAATTCATGTTTGAAAATGAACTCTAAAGTCGTCGGATTACTTTTGTTTTTTTTTTTTATTTCAAGTTAAATCGTCCAAAGTACCCATTAAAAAAAAAATCCGCAGCCAACCCCTATTTTAAAAATAACGATTTACATTTCGTTTTAACTGACTTAAAAATGGAAGAGGTACTACTTATGTACTTCTTAATGATATTTTGAAGCGTTCGATTCTGAATAATTTGAAAATAGACCTCAACGGCTTAAATTTTGCGAATCATTTGCTAGCACATTGAATCTATAATTATGACTCCAGGGCAAAGAGCTCCCCGCAAAGGACCTCAGCGGGACCTCGGACCCCTACGTGCGCGTGACCCTGCTGCCAGACAAGAAGCACCGGCTGGAGACGAAGATCAAGCGGCGCACGCTCAACCCCCGATGGAACGAGACCTTCTACTTCGAGGGGTTCCCAATTCAAAAGCTACAGAGTCGGGTAAGTTACTCTTACCTTGGAAAGTCATGGACATAGGTCTGGGTCTTCCTCTCATTCCAAGGAATGATGTGTAAAGGACGCACCACATTCTTGGTACGATCCGTACCATATTCGATTATGTGGAGATCGGTGTGCTGGATATAATTATTATTGTTACTAGTGCAGTTGGTCCGGTATGGTTATTCCGACCTGTTACTATCCAGCGTATTTTTGTTACCACTTCGAACTTTATTTAGCAGTAATAAGCCAGCAAGTGTGGTGGTAACAGATGGGAGCCCGTGCGCTCCTCAACAAATTCGCTCGTCTGTACGCAGCAGAGGACCGTAGGGCCAACCGCATTACTTCGGATACTATGGTATATCTAGACTGTTAAATGGCCATGACATAGGGACACCCTGAACACAGGCCACCTTATGGTAAATGGGCTTTGAAACCCATCGACGTTATGCATTTCCAAGATTGTATCTGCGTGCCCACTATGAGAACTAAGAAATTCGATGAGGAAAATAAACTCTTGGGAGGAAATTCTGAAGAAGTTCGGTCAATTACGGCCCTGACTTTTACCAGTTACAGAAAGTCATAGATGTGTATGATTTTTATTTTCAGGTTTTGCATCTCCATGTGTTTGATTACGATCGCTTCTCAAGGGACGACTCCATCGGAGAGGTGTTCTTACCACTTTGCCAGGTAATGTCCTTACGTATAAAGAGAAGGGTTAACTGCCCTGCTAAGGTAGCACACAAAACTACTGTAGCAATTGCAACCTTATTACCAAGTAATGAGGTTGCAATTGTTACAGTAGTTTAGTGTAAAAAATTGCCTTTTACCTTAGCAGGGCAGTATTGGCACCCAAAGTACTAGCCATTGGTGTTTAGTTTTTGCAGGATTGTCACTAATAGGTATACCCACAATTTGAAGATATATATATCCGAAAAACATTACCCTCCTTCTTGACTATTCGGGTAAAAAAGTACCTATATACTTTGACGACAGGGTTAGCATAGTAAGCGTTCTCGGGTGCGATGATACGCACGAATATTTTGAAGTTCTTGAATGTCGGATGTACTCTATATATTTGAGAAATTTCACTTCTAGAAAACTGTAACAAAATTGTGTCTGTACTCTTTAACATATCAAAAGAACATTATTACACATAATGTGTAGATGACATGGTTGAACGTCTTGTTATTTGTTAGAGTATCTCGTTGAACTGGCTAGACTCAAGTAGACGTTGATTAAAACTCCTAATAACTCAATTTGAACCCCTATTAACTGTTCATTATTAATTAAATCTCAGTTTATACTTTGTCTGGATGATCCAGTGGTAATGTGCGCTGACAATGGTTGGTTTGAATCCTGTATTTTTTGTTAAACGCACAAACCAAACTACAAACTAGGTACAAATCTAGGCTGGTGACGATAAAGTTATCAAAGTCGACTCTGGAAATAAGCTAAATATTAATAAAATAATTGTATATCAGGGCAGGATCTAGGCTTACGAGTAGTTCAATAGAAATGTGTTTTGGGGTAAAATTTCTAGTATACATGGTCTCAGTCAAAATATTTATACAAAACCTGCTAATCTTCCAGGTGGATCTAAGCGAGAAGCCGTCTTTCTGGAAGGCCCTGAAGCCCCCTGCGAAGGACAAGTGCGGGGAGCTGCTGACGTCTCTCTGCTACCACCCCAGCAACAGCGTCCTGACGCTGACGCTGCTGAAGGCGCGCAATCTGAAGGCTAAGGATATCAACGGGAAGTCAGGTGAGAAATATTTTTCACCTCATCAGCTCGGAAAAGACTTGTTTGTCGCTCAGACTCTGCGTGCAAATACCCGCTGGCTGCGAAAGTAATGTTGTAGCTCTTGGGCGTAGGACGGAGATGCGCGAATACGACCACTGATGTGGTGCTCGTGGAATGTTTTTTCTTGCAACGAGTGTTATCTTCGCTACGGGGAGGTGAATAACTGTTACGCACGGCCACAAAGTTATTTGCGTCTCGTGCCTTTGAATCCCTCCTATTTTTAGGATTCTTCGTTTGCTCTGGGTTTAATACCAGCACTCGCGCTAAACTACAACTTTGCATACTTGCATAATAAAAAACTATTTTAATGCGCTCACTCGCAAAGTACCACTTTCCATGGGCCCAGGTATGAAGGAAAACCGGACAAAAGCTGTCGGACCATAAATATGCTCAGTGTAGGGTTCCGTCGCCATTACAACAAACACAAACAACAATCTCAAAAAACATGAATGTTAGCAAATTTTCTATTCAAACTTAAGAAACTATAACGGTTCGTAGTTTGACTACGGAACCCTAAAAAGACTTCTTTTCGCAGTAGTGTGGAAAAGTGTAATTGTGACGTTCTCAATATAAAGGGACCTTATGGAGGAGGGCAGTTACGCTCTTCTTATTCTTGTAACTATACGAATACTATGGTGACAGTTCTAAAAACGGCGTAATATGTTTTAGATACGCTAAAAACAGCGACAAACGTTTGTATGCAAAGTGTACCTTAAAACGAGAAATAAAGATCACCATTCACATTATCTTCTGGTGAACACGTACTTCATACAAATAAAGAGATAAAATAAATATCACCCAGATGTCTTTATATTGTCTCTGATATTCGCAGCAGAACAAACAGCTCGCATCGAATTTGTAATAAACTGGGAGGCTTCAGCAAATACCCGGAGAATCCACGAAATAGGACAATATTGGCAAATATACTGCAAATATAATCTTCTAAGGTCAAATTGACTCGCACAATTTCGCACTACCTACATAATATTTTTTACATCGATCCGCCTCGGCTTTACTTATATTAGGGGACCAAGTCACACAAATTGACTAATTGCCGCACTCAGAGACGTCAATTAAGTTTTAAGTTTCATTAAATTTGCTTCGTCTTATTCTATTGCTATAGCAACGACAGTGATAGCAGCTACTTTAATGAATCTTAAAACTTAATTGACGGCTCTGAGTGCGGCAGTAAGTCCCAAACTAAGCTCTAAGCTTATACTATCTGTCAGGAAAAATTTAGCTCACTCCTTTTCTGTCATAATGACAAAGAAAAGGAGAGAGTTAACCTAAACTGTCAGATAATTTTATCTAGGGATTGTAAAATTATTAACAACGGGGTTAGCATAGTTGGTAGTGACCCTGCCTACGAAGCTAGCGGTCCCGGGTTCGGATCCTTGTATGGGCAAAGATTTGTGTGATGAACGCGAGTATTTGTTTCTGATGTATTTCTCTATTTAAGTACAGTATATCGTTGCCTGGTACCCATAGTACGCCTAGAGCTTAGTTTGGGACAAGGTCAATTTGTGTGAGATTGCTGCCTTATTTATTTATATTATTTATTTTTCTGAATCAGTTTTTTTTATGGAAAATGAAAAATAAAATGTTGCCAATTAAATGCCAATATAAAAAAGAACTAATCTTTATAACAAAAACTGCCTGCTCCACGTTTTCTTAGAACATCCCATCAAGTTCTTTGTATTATCTCGGTGATCATAAATCAAGATGGCGGCTCTAATTAACTGCGCAGGGAGTCGAGTTTCGAGGAAACGTCTATCAAAACGATATTCATTAGAATTAACTTTTGAGGTAAATAATTTAGAAAAAACGCTTGTCTCATCTTTAAACAGACATTTCTACACTTCGGCCCTTTAGGTTCTTTTTCACAATACCTTCTTGCTCACTTAGTTGGAATGCGCAGGTTTCCTCACGATGTTTTTCCTTCACTGTAAGAGCATCGGGTGGGATTCGATCTCGGTACCTTACGACCGTGAGTCGGCACCCTAAGCCACTAGGCCACGGACGACCGAAGTCAGTCAGTTGAGAGTTGTATTTACACCAGTAATATTAACTAAATCTCGTGTAAAAGCCGTGGTAGCCTAATGGTTTGACCTGCCGACTCTTAAGCAGAGGGTCGTGGGTTCAAACCCGGGCTCGCACCTCTAAGTTAATCGGTTTACAATGAGCTTTTCGGTGAAGGAAAACATCGTGAGGAAACCTGCACACACCTGCAAAGCAATTGGACGGTGTGTGCGAAGTTCCCAATCCGCACTGGGCCCGCGTGGGAACTATAGCCCGAACCCTCTCGTTGTGAGTGGAGGCCTGTGCCCAGCAGTGGGACGTATATAAGCTGGATTTGGAAAATCGGGACCTTCAGAGCTCGTGACTCTTAAATGGCACTTTAAAAAAAATATAAATCTAAATCGGTTCTTTCTTTAGGAGCTACGATGCCACAGACAGATAGATACACACGTTAAACTTATAACACCCCCCTCTTTTGCGCCGGGGGTTAAAAAGTGTAGAGCCGCCATGATTTTAAACCTAAAAAGCCACCCTAGAGTTTATTTTGTAGAAAAAAATGTCAGTGTGATGAGTTTATCATCGTAAGAAGTTCAGTCAGCAACAAAGCTGCTTGTCTCAAAAATGAACTTTTTGACAGAAACGTATCATATAATTCGACGGGTCTCTGACTCAACCTCGTATATGAAATTTTACGAAATCCGAATATCCACTTCATACATTTTTCATAAATTTTCATATACGAGGTTGAGTCAGAGACCCGTAGATATTTATCATAGGTAAAATTTTAGGTTCAATAAAAAAACCGGTCGGTATAACAGGCATAAATCATAAATCAACATTCAAAAGTTTCACTTAAATCTTTTCATTGCGTTTAAAATTTCATCTTGAAAAATGATGCGGATAATTTCTCTTTGGGAATTTTTCGGGACAATTAAGTACTTTAATTTATTTGGTTTCTTTTTGTTCTTAAATTATTGCCGGGGAATTTGTCACGGGATAAAAAATGAGCTTCTTAATAGGTTGATGAGAATGGAGCTTAATTGAAAAAGATGAGTTATTGTTGCTTAGGGTGCCTATGGCGCCTAGTGCATAACGCAATCCCCTCGCCCCGCTACCCGCTACCGAGGGCGCTGGCAAGGACGCCGAACGCTCTTAAACGCTAGTGTGGGGTCAGCCTTAATTGAAGATTGACGTTTTTTTTAAAAAACGGGACAATCTCATACAGATTAACCTACACTACCGCTCAAAAGTATTTAGGCACCCTCAAATTTCATGAAAAATCAGACAAACATTTTATTAATAGTGCTTATTCTAACTACATTTCAAGATAATAATATGCTTAAAATATTGAATACGAAAAATCTGCATTAATCAGAAATAAGTCAGATAAATAATCAAATTTAGTAAATGATAATTCCTTTTAAACACTCGGTAACTTTGGTAAAAAGCAAATTTTTAAATGATGCTAATGGCTATATTTTTGTATATTATTTTTCAATCATACCTACCTAGTAGATGCTTTTAGCCATATATATAATAAAATAAAATATTATAAATAGACTTATGTATTGACGAATCAAACATTTTGTAATTAGTGTTTTTTTTTATGAATTATACACAATGTGCAGAGTAAATTAATTATAATGTAAACAAAATATCAGTTGTTTTACTTGTATTCAAACATATAACAAAGTTTAATTAAAAAAAATGTGCAGTGCCTAAATACTTTTGAGCTGTAGTGTATCTCCAAACTAAGCTCTAGGCTTGTACTATTTTGTACTAGGCAACGATAAAGATATTCTTACTTATATAGAGAAGTACCTACATATAAAACGTCCATGACTCGGAACAAATACGAAGCCTAGTTGGTAGTGACCTTGCCTACAAAGCTAGCAGACCCGGGTTCGATTCCCAATAAGGGCCAATATTATTGTATTAAAAAAATTAGTAGGTAATAAAACAAATCAAAATCCTCCTCCTTTTTACCCGACTGCCGAAAAAGAAGGGTATTGTTTTGACCTGTATGTATATACAGGGTATCCCTAAAACCAACGCCAAAACTAGGAGGGCCGATAGAGCAGCTCATAAGCTGTAAGATTAAGCGAATTTGACCTTGAAAATGACAATTTCATAGTTTTCGAGATATGGGCACTTTTATAAAACTCGTAACTTTTGATACCTTGAAGAAGTTTTTCGGGGGCTATGGCTGCAAATTTAAATATTTTGTATATCTGTTTTTTGCTTAATCTTATAGCATGTGAGCTGCTCTATCAGCCCTTTGAAGTTTTGGCTTTGGTTTAGGGGTGTATGTATGTAAGTTTGTATGGTAATGTATGTATGATGTTCCCTCGTAGAGGCTGAACGGCCCTTTATCTACCAACAAAGTATCATTAGATTTGTCTAAGCGCCGCTGGTACGAAGTAAGGTAATCTGTGCCGCTGGTGTCACTAGGAATTGTAACGTAATTAAAAATGGCGGTTTTAAAAGTTTATAAGTGGTTCCTAACATAGACGACAATATCAAAAGATTCATTCGGGTTTTTAAATATTAAGTACTTTTCATCAGACCCTTACGTGAAAGTCTGGCTGCAATTTGGTGACAAGCGCATAGAGAAGCGCAAGACGGCCATCTTCAAATGCACGCTCAACCCGGTCTTCAACGACGCCTTCTCCTTCAACGTGCCCTGGGAGAAGATCAGGGAGTGCTCCCTGGATGTCCAGGTCATGGACTTCGATAACATCGGGAGGAATGAGCTGATCGGCCGGATACTGCTGGCTGGTGAGTGCTTATAAGTAAACTTAAGGAAATTTGTGTTTAGAACAGATTGCATAAGGTTTAAATTACTTCTTGCATTTTGACGAGTTATCAATTTAATCACGCCATCCACGGATATTTATACGTCCATGGTGTGCCGGATTAGCCACTAAACAAAGTTAAAGGCTTGCTTAGGGCATCACGGGTCAGGGGGCGCACCAAAATCCCGGATCAAAATTGGGGCACATTGACTAACGGACATAAGAGCCCACAAGCGAAGAAAATGCTTAGGACTCCGTGGAGGCTTAATCCAGCATGGCTTTTTATGAGAGGCCAAACGGGAAAACAGGCAATAGGTATGATGACTGGGTAAAGAAAACGAAGTTATCTAGTCCGTCAGTTCAGTCAGGTATTTTTTCTTTTATCAATCAAACAAAAGATGACAAAGATAAAGCGCGTCAAAGTTCGGGAGTGGGGGCTCGTGACGTCACTTCTGTGTAAAAATTGTACCAAGACGTGACGTCACGCGACATTTCAACTCAATATAACTCCGTAATTTTTTGATTATGAGAAAAAATAAATAAATACATGTCCAATACTTTTTTATAATCTACCTGGTCGACAAAGAAAAAAAAAATTATCATCCCTATTTCGCAAGTTAAATAACATTACAAACGCAAAACCGACAATGAGGACAAAAATTTAATAATAATGACTAATGATGGTCTTTATTAATAATGATTTCACTATATGGTATAAGAAACTTGACAATCAGAACGTGGTTGTTGTTGAAAAGTTTAGGTGGGTCTCCAGCAAGATCTGCCAGCATTTGTAAACGAGCAATCTCGAACGGATCACAAATGCTCGATAGCGATCCAATTAGCAAATAAATGCATGGAATGACATCGCTTGTTTAACATCTACTTACAAAAACAGAAGCTGCTTGCTTCTAAAGGCTACATCTAAGCACACACATTGTGTAATCTACATGCATTCCGTTTTAAAATCAGCATTAATACTTATTGTAAATTAAAGAAATTTTGCAACTGGTAAGACCTTTTGCTGGGCAGGGTTAGCAATATACGCAACTGCAAGCTGCTTGTGCATCTGTATGATGATTTTGCGCAAGCATTTTCACACAATCATGCTCAAACGAGCATGCTCGCACAAGCAAGATTATTCATGTACGCTTGTCAAGCTTGCAGTTTTGTATGAAGCCACCTTGACCCGTTAACCCTGCTTCTGTTCTAGCGTGACCCATTGAAATAATTAAGTTCTCTTCCTTCAACCATTGACTTTCACGTTCCAGGCAAGAACGGCTCCGGGGCCACTGAAACCAAGCACTGGCAGGACATGATCACCAAGCCTCGGCAGACCATTGTCCAGTGGCACCGCCTGAAGCCGGAGTAACCTGGCAACGGGCCGACGAGACTCAAGACGGGCGAACTGACACAAACAGTTATTCACTATACCAAACGGTCAACATTAAGGCGTGGACTTGATCTTTAATTACTTTTAATGTAGGTAACTCTTATATGGAGGTAAAGGCAACACATTTAGAACATAATTGACTTGTGTGAGTAATGATCTAATCCGGTGATCACTTATTTCTCGTTTTGTAGGTACGTAAACAAAACACAAACGTAGTTGTTGTCGCCTTAGGTATGCGAGAGGAAAGAGGAGACGTCAGTCCGCGTTGAATTGTACGTCCATGACTTACCTCTCCTTCCTGATTAATATTATACGTTTGGGGTTGAAGTTGGAAGATTGCAACGACTGGGATACCTGAGGAGTTTATGATTCAAGTCCTGCCGTAAAGATTTTCTTTATGAAAATAGATTTTGTTTATAATTCTAGTTTAATAAAGCGTTTGAAAAACCTTTAAAAAATAAAGAAAGAAAAGCGTTTTAAGTAATATAAAATAAGTTGTGGATATTTATTTGTAGAAGAATTTTGCTTTGTTGTTAAATGTTAGGTAAGAGTAACCTAACCTCAAAATATATGCGCCGTTGGTAAAGAGATCATCGTAAAAGAATCATGACCTTCTGTATTACAATGTGCCTATATATGACATTGCCTAAACAATATTGTTTCTAATGGTTGTCAATATCATTAATGTTGTCTCTTTCTTTCTTTCGCGTTCTTGACGAAGTAAGAGTAGGAAAAGAGCGTTATAAAAATCTTTATAGTTTAGGCAATGTAGATTATAGATCCAAGTTTATGTCATTACAGTTTCACAAGTTTAGAAATACATTTCGTTACTTATTGTAATTGTAAAAGTTAAAATTTGTCTGGCTATCATAAATGGATGCATTAAAAACCTGTGCAAGAAAAAAAACCGTAATAGAAATAAAAGGGATGTTAAATCGAAGTTCTTTAGCTATCGTTACACTTAGTTAAGTACAACGGATAACTTATTTTCCTGAATTACATACAATATTATAATTTTCTACAACGACGTTTTAGCGAACGAATTTATAATTTTATATTTATTTTATAAATTATTTATTTACTTCATATAATAATTAAGATTGAGACAAGTTTGAGGCTTTTGTTGAATTTTCATTAGTTCATTACCCTCCTCTGAAGCTTTTATTATTTTATTTAGCAATGTCATTGAAGTTTTGAACTGACATTATAATGACATTACGATGACTGTATACATTCAACATCGATTTTTTTTCTTAAAATACGATAAACATGGCGACATTTTTTTGACAGTTTCATCACTCACGTGTCCCGTCGGCAGTTTGATCAAACGTCATAAGACTGAGCGGTTAAAAAATAACGGAAAATTCCGTTCTAAAATCTATATTGACGCTGAAGTACTCTTTTGTGTTGTCTGTGCTACTTGATACAACTTCAATATTAATTATGTATTGATTTCTTACGCACAACCTGTCTGTCTTATCTTTCCGTAAAAAATAAGGATTTTTTATTGATTTGATCCTTTCTCATACAAACTTTGAATGAAGATTCTCTTAAAAAATTAAAAGTTGATCGATCGATGTTAAGAATTGAATAAATTGTTAGAAATATGAATTAATTGTTAAACGGTAGTAAATATACAAAAATGTCGAGTTCGCATCGCACAAAGAGAAGTAGATTTTTTTTTTGTATACGCGTTCTTTTTACATTAAAGTATGTAAAAAGAACATAATTAGAAATGGTAATTTTAAAATTGCATCAGTTTTTTTAATAACTTACATTGCTCAATAAAAACAATTTTGAGTCAGGATTAAAAATTTGAATTTAAAAACATTATACATAATACGTTATATGTAGTTATAAACCGATTTTTTTGTTAAATTTACTGCCAAATTACAAAGAACAATAAATAACCATCGCTAAATTGCAATATTTTTAGAAAAGTGTGTGAGGAGTTTGCTTAATAATGTTTGATTGGATAAAATATGTGACGTTCTCAGTATAAAGGGACCTTATGGAGGAAGGCAGTTACGCTCTTCTTATTCTTGTAACTATACGAATACTATGGTAACAGTTCTAAAAACGGCGTAACCGCCTGCCTCCATAAGGTCCCTTTATATTGAGAACGTCACATATGCTTTTGTAACCGAAATTCTAAATTATATAATATAATTAAATAGGACGAGCGTGTAAAGTTGGTCAATTTTAGGTGAGATGTAATATTAAAAGGGAAACTGACACAACCTGACTACGTCCTTAAATGTTTTGTGAAGGTCCTGGAATAATAACTATTAAATGGATAAAACCCCCGACAATCCTTATTGTCAGAGCTCGTGATTCTTAAATGTGACGTTCTCAATATAAAGGGACCTTATGGAGGAAGGCAGTTACGCTCTTCTTTTTCTTGTAACTATAAGAATACTATGGTGACAGTTCTAAAAACGGCGTAACCGCCTGCCTCCATAAGGTCTCTTTATATTGAGAACGTCACAAATAGCTCAACGGATTTTCACCAAACTTAGCTAAGAATACTCTTGAACGTGTCACCTTTCAAACAAAATAAACTAAATCAAAACCGATTCATCCGTTTGGGAGCCACGGACAGATAAACAGATACACACGTTAAGCTTATAAGGTTGAAAACAACAAAGAATCAATTTTTATGAGGAAAAGAAAAAATATTTGAGCGCAAAAATCTAACAAAAGAAGGAATGGGAAGCTACCCAAAAATGGGTATTTTCCGGATATTCAACCTGGCATTTACCCAAAAATTGGGTAAATAGTGTAGTATTTACCCTGTAAACTATATTTTGGGTATTTAACCATCTATAGTTCTAAAAATACAGTACAGTACAGTGTTAAGAAAAGGAATTTCGCAAATCTATAAGGACTAGTTGGGTTTTAATTTACTTTCATTGATTATATTAATTGTGAAGCGTGAAAAAATTCTGTTAAATAAAATAATTGTATAAATTTAAAGATTTAAAATTAGAATTAAAATGCTTGTTGTTACATGTTAAAGGCTTATACATTCCGTAGTTCATCGGTGTTGATCAAAGGACGTAAGCGCCATCAAAATTCAAGATATTGTATACATTTATAAAGGATTTTATAGAAAACGTAGCTTATTATAGTTGTACCCGAATACTGTAACAGACAGTCCTGGGTGACATGAAAATTTACAAAAGTGGTAATTTTTTAATTAGAAAATCTTCTTTGATTAAAATTGCTTAGGGTTTTGACTCAGGCGTGTAAATTAACAAACCCTGTAAGCAATACTATCTGCGTGTAATTTTATCAAGAACTTAATACCTTCAAAGAGGAAGTAATGAATACTGAGAGTTGTTTTTGTGTGTTCCGGAGACTAAGGGCCGTATTAATAAACTCATCTCAACTCTGATCCCCGTCACAAGATGCGTCAAAAATGACAGTTTTCTATGGTTTGACGTTTACTTTGACGTATCTCGAGACGAGGATCAGAGTTGAGATGAGTTTATTAATACGGCCCTAAATCCATTAGAAATTGTACGCCTAGGGCTTTAAAAATAGAAATGGGCTACTGCAACCCTAGTGTATAGCAAAAAGTGGATATTTACCGATAAATACCCATTTTACCCAGGTATTTACCCAAAAACGGTGTATTTACCCAGTTTTATTCGATGGGTATTTCGCCCATCTCTACTTAGAAACTGTGTTACAGCGTTCATGAGATGTAGTTATGCTAGTTGTCACTAGAGCTGTCATCGGCTAATCGACAAAAGG
Organism: Tortrix viridana; assembly: GCA_963241965.1. Taxonomy (NCBI): domain Eukaryota; kingdom Metazoa; phylum Arthropoda; class Insecta; order Lepidoptera; family Tortricidae; genus Tortrix; species Tortrix viridana. The sequence goes on along the minus strand of OY725201.1, from coordinate 3,123,880 downwards.
TGTCGCTACTGTCGCTAGCCCAGGACTGTTGACACTATAGTAGTTTGTTGTCATAGATATAGTCAGTTGAATGTTTGTACATTAGTTGCAAGCTCTGTTACAGATTACAAATTCCGTATTTAGGTACCAATTTTTTATATTTTAAGTCCTTAACTGAGCTTTGAAATCCGATTTTAGAACAAATGCCAATCTGGTTAGAATAAAGTCAGTAGTATGTCTGTTAAGATAAAATAGTTTAGAATATATAAATCGATGTCACCCAGTTTTTAACCTGGTGACAAGCAGATGTTAATTTCACATTTTAATATAACATCGGACTACATTTTAAATCTTAAAATTGCATCAAATTTCATACCATGTAGGTGTCAATTTGTAATCAAAAATGTATTTTATTGTATTTGTTGTAAGATTTGCAATCGTTTCGTCAGTCGTGGACTGGCTTGGAACTCGTTTTCCGAGCATCATAATTCGTACTTATTTGGTGTTTAACGCAGCTCTAAGTTTCGCAACGGAATCGAGTATCTGTGCAACACATTAAATTCTTAGGACTAACGTTTTAACTTGTACGTGATTTCTAATACTCGGCTACAATTATGTATTTTAAAATATGTCGACGCTAACTGAATGTAGTCAAAAATCCCCGATGTACATTTAAATTTAAAAAAAATCACCAGTATTTAAATTATATCAAATATTAACTCTATCTATATATTTTTTGTCATATTTATCGTATAGATATACTTGAAATTCTTAAATACCATCTATAGCTTTCTAATTATTTTTGCTACACATTTTATAGTAAGTATTATTTAGTGTGACGCTACGCTTAGCTCCTTATATGATACAATTTCTTTTTGGCATATCCTGGTATTGGTAGGCGAGTAATGTTTTTAAATGTAAGTAAGTAAAAAGAAAGGTCAAAATGAGAGGAACTATTCTATAAATGTACATAAAAATAGATGAGTTTTATATTTCGATAGCTCGGGGATCAATTGGCGTAAAAGCCATTTCGCTAAAAATGGCTTTTACGCCAATTGATTCACGAGGTATTGATTTGTAACATGTTTAACTATCTTGGTATACTTAACACATCAAATAACTTAAAAATATAAAATATTTTAGATGGTTGTCATCGCTATAGTACACTTGAAAGCTATGAAACAGGGCTACGGGATACGCTAATTTATACGTGACCCGTTTTATTGCTCATAGTGTACCTAGATTTTGAAGTTAAAGTTACAAAGCCAGTGTCAAAAAATTTACATGTTCATAGCTATATCAAGATATTTAAAAATGTTACATTTATGCAGTGCATCGCTGTAACAAATTGGGCTCATCGTGAAATGTTTTCATAGTTAGGAACTAACGTAAAAAAATACATATTTTTCTCTTCCGATTGTACTACCTCTTTATTTTCAATAAGCGTACACAACCAATATAAAAAAAAAACTTTTAAACGTTTAGCAAAGGCTTTCTCAGACGCATAATGTACAACATTTAGGACATATCAATAAATTAATTTCTGATAAACATTTCAAATAGATATATTTTCTGGATGTTATTTTAATGTAAGAAAATAATATATATTTTCGCGCACTATATAAATTTGTTTGATGGCAATGTCGGTGTTGCTTTATATTCCTGTATAATTCACTAGTTTATCACTGGACTGTAGTTGGCAGTGTATTAGAAATACCTAAGCCTCACAGGGAGGAGTTTAACTAATTTGGGGCTATTCGAACTCATGGGCAATTGCGGAAAATATTTCCAAATTTAGAAATATTTCAAAGGAAACTTTTCCAAAAGTGAATACAACTAAGAGAATGTTTCATATATTTCCATCACTACTGCACGTTTTTCGTGAAATAATAAGGTATGGGCCAACGCCGCATCACTATTTTAAATAAGAAAATATTTCGCAGCGGAAGTTTACTCATTGGAAATAATTTTTGAAACTGCTCAGTAACACACAAATAGTAATAATAAAGGATAATGATTTGATCCGTCAGCGCCCAAGTAAAAAATCAGCTTAGAAAAACAGACATACTTTTCTAGAAACTCATACCTGTGTGACTTGGGCCTATTTATAGACCCGTTACTGTGTTTTTTACGAGCAAGCATAATAAATAAAAATATACTGCTTTTGCGATCAAATTTAAATGCCCATAAAATGTTATATTTTAGCAAAAATACGGCAAACGTCATCTCCTTCAAACAGCCTGGGTCCGTCAGTTGAAAGAAATAACGTTTTAAAGAATGTGGTTCTTAAATTTGCAAAAAAGACCAACAAAATAAGGTCTGCTGTCACAATTTTATTTATTCTAACATAGCTTCGTGAAGATGTGTCCAAATAGCACTTCTTCAACATGAATAAACCTAGCAAGAAGAATGATTCCTTTCCAACCGTTAATAGAAGAAAGGAAGGCACTGAAAGGTAAGGTAATGATCCTGTGTCCTCGTGTAATTTTGTCAACAAAAACAAATTTAATTCCGCTTACATTCTTTGAAACGTTTCCGTGATTAATATTTAATAAAACCTGTTTTGTAAAAAAACAACAGCAACTTTGGTTATGACCGGGATTACTCAACGATGTCATCGCTGTGACGCAATTGAATGACCAAAATAAATGTACCTAACAGTTTCGTCATTGGTCACGCTTCTGCCGAATTTAAAAAGGGCTAAACTTGTTGGATTTGTAACAGCTTGAGTCGTGGTCGTTTTTATTTTGACGTTTTTCAATTAATTCATTACCTTCCATTGAATAAATATAATTGTATTGTAATCAATTTTGATTCGGAATATGTATTATTAAAATTGGAATATGTTTTATTGTTAACAATAACAGCTTATACGTTTGTTGTGAGAGTAAAGGTTTAGTTACTCGACAGAAGATAGGCCTTTTGTCTGTTGAATCAGGGCAAGATTTGAATTGCCAAAATATTTGCAAATAAAGTAATTTATTTATGTATACATTTAATTATCTTAAAGGAGTGTTTAAATCAATTATTTTAAATATTCTAATCGTGGAAGGTAATTACTCAATTAAAAACATGTAGAATAAACAAATACGGCTCAAACATAATAATCGCGGTCGATGTCTATTTTGTGCAATATTAATAATTATATTAAATGTTAATAATTAGGACAATTGTGATTTTAACAATATAGTTGATTAATTTATCGTATAGATAAAAAATAATAACTTTTTAAAATATGTAATATCATCGTAATCTTAAGAAGTCGATGTTTAGACATAGAGGTTAAAAGGTATTTATAGATTGTTACGTTTTAATAATATGTATGTGTTTTTATCTGTTGAACAATGAAACGTAACGTCTTCGATGGAACACAGTATATGTTGTATCACGAATTTTATTAGTTATTTTTAATAAAACTAGCTGTATGGTACACCCATTACAAAATGTTGACAATCGTACCGTGTTTATTGAGATTAATTACTCCAATATAAAGTATTGAGTTATACTTGAGTTTTTATTTATATAGTAATTACTAAAGCCTATCAAAATTCATGCATCTTCTTATTCCTGTAACTATACGAATACTATGGTAACAGTTCTAAAAACGGCGTAACCGCCTGCCTCCATAAGGTCCCTTTATATTGAGAACGTCACATTTTATATTCTAACGTAAAACTTAACGCTTTAGGTTTAAAATAAAAGTGTCCCATCTTGATAAAATCGTTATAAAAATGTGAAAATCGCAACAGTCGCTTACTAATAAATGTGAATAAAAGTCAGGACGAGACTCTTTTATTTTTACGTTAGAATATAGAATAGATGTATTCATTTCCCTAGCACCTGTCAAATTTTAAAGCCCGCTGGTGAGGACGAAAAGGAAACACGCATTCAAGTTAAAGTCGCCATCAGTTGTAAACCATGTAAACAAACTTTTTAAGCAACATTCTTCGTAAATTTTCACACTAGCTCTCCATCACTACTAAATCCATAATATGATATATTTCACCACTTGTTATTCTAATCCTCATTGAACAATATAAAATCACTTAATATTCGATATTTTAGTAAAAGTTTTGCAGTTGAGGTTATTCCGACATATTGCGATGACATATTTGTTTCGTTTCAAGTCTGCAATTACTCGTATCTATGATAGCTGACTAGTGTTGGCCAAATTAAGACTATAACGAGAAGTAGTATGTTAAAACGATTTTAATTTCGGTGGTTTTTAAAATCACGCTTGATTTTACTAGGTAAGTACAATCGTTACGAATAATCTTTACAGTACAGTACGTTACGTTTCATAATAAATATTGGTCACACGTCTTCCTCAATCGATTCTATTGATTCTGATTAAAAAATAAATATTAAACGATTTTTAATCTTAGTCTACTTTTCCCATCACTAGTAAACTCATCAAACTATAGACAATATCAATATGGTACTTTGTTTACATCGTTCACATGTTCTATTGATGGCGACTTTACATATTTGCATACAAAACATAACCTTTCGGGTTCCGCATCTAACAGGTAAAAGAAAACGAGACAAATAAAACCAACAGACTAGAAATTTTGTATTTTTTATTGAATAACTTTTCTATTATTTTGTTACGTGTCAATACTCATAGTCAGGTATTCAAATAAAGAATAAACTTCTAAAACATAAAAAAGTATTCTTTGTTAATAAAAAATGTTCATTCCCATCCGTGAACGGATTCGTCACAGTTTGATTTATTAAATACAAAAGACAGGAAGTATGAGAAGGAAGTGAATTTTACGTCCATTGTCACTTTTGTTAAAGTTTGAACAGTTAACAAATGACTCACATGCTTAAAAAAATCACAATGACTTTTTTGGCTGATCCCCTTTGTTTTTTTTTTTAATCTGTGTTATCATTAACTTGTCTATTTTGAATAATAATTACACACAACATTATCTGATCCGTGTTTTTCCCCGTATTTTTGTGTTCAGTTTTGTAACTTCGTCGAAATATTAAAATAAATTTGGTATACAATTTTGAGACCAATTCTTCCCTGTTTAGGAATTTTACGTACATTAAAAATGAAAGTGACATATTATTTATAATTACTTATGCTTAGTTTGATAAAATTATAATTTTATAAATATTAAAAATGGCAACTTAATACCCAATTTAAATTATAACGTAGTCGTTAATCACATTTTTTCTATTACTTCTTAACAAACCTTATTTAATTTAGGGTTGCCAATTTCTGAACAATGTTTTTAGGGCTGTGCAAAAATCAGCCAGTTTTTTTGTCACATTCATTTTTTGTGCGTTTTATTTGAGCTTAGGCTTTAGGTTTCTCCTCCTCCGCTTTTTTCTCCTCTTCAGGGGCGGGGGTGGGGAGCTCGGGGTACTCCAGCTTGGCACCATCCTCACAGGTGAAGATAGGGCAGCAGCCAGGGAACGGAGCCGTCTTGTTGGTCTTGTCTGAAACGAAGAATGGGTAAAAATAAGCGATAATGCCTTGGGATATGTTTTAATATTTCACTCTTGATTGTCTCGCCGGCTTGACGAGTATTTGTTGTTTCCAGATTGCAAAGAAAATGTATTAAAGCACACGATATAATATCGAGAGGCACTTGTCCTACAGTCGACGGTGAACGAGAAGCGAGTAGAGCTAGAAACTAGAAACGAGTCGGCGAGCAGCGAGAAGCGAGCAGCGTGTAGTTCCGATAATTTTGTCGCTGGGCTATATGCGAGTGTTCGAGTGCAAGTGGAACGGCCGAGACATACATGAGTAAAATGACCGCTTGTTGGCCTCTCGCTCGGCGTGAGTTCTGACCGCCAAGCGAGCATCGCTGAGCGAGTTTTATCTTTGACAGCTGTTTTCGCTGCGACCAACTAGTGGCGAGAGTTCTCGTCGGCAGTGTGAACAGCCAGCAAGCATAATATATGTCTCATGAGCTATGTCTACACCTGTGCGCTTTCATGTTCAACTTGCGCTTCAACTTTTAATTCGTCTTTCGTCAAGCGCATGTAATACGAAGGTGACACTGAGTTTTCAATAAAATCCAATGTTTTGACTTTATCTTCCGCCATTTTATTTGCAAAATGTTCTACGTCAACCCAACGGTGACGGATCAGCGTGCGCTACGGGTATGCGCTGCTATCAAACCAATATGCATACAATATGCATGCGCTGTGGTTGCAGAGGCATGCGTCAGAGGAGATCGCAAGTTGGACATGAAAGCGCACAGGTGTAGACATAGCTTTTTATTGACACGGGATCTACATTATTTGTTCGTTTCTTGAGCGAGAAAACAGTCGCTAGCTAATCGCTTCCTCACCGGCGGTGGGGCAAGTGGCTTAGGGTACAGTTGGGATGATTAAATGCTACAAGTATCAATACTGACCAGTATCCAGCTTGCACTTGGGGTTGGCGAGCGGCAGGGGTCCGCAGTCTTCGACCAGCTCCAGGAGCCTGGGGGGGGTGTCCTCGCTGACCACGCAGGTGCTGCGGCCGCAGAACGGCGCCAGGTCCCAAGTGTTGCCGGGCTCCACTGTGGCGCAACGGGTTGATGCAAAGCACATTCCAGGGAAGTCTGGGGACGGAAGAGTTTAAATAAATATAAATAAATCAGGAGACAATCTCACACAAATGGCACATTTGAGGTCCCAACCCAAGTAGCACGCAAGCTGTATAAAGGTGGCGACTGACTTGTAACATTTTCGGTGCGTTTAGATAAGGACCGCGAGTGATACATTACACCGAAATGTTACAAGTCAGTCGCCACCTTAAGAGTTTATACAGTCCTTAAAATGCTGAAACTAGTGTTATAATGGCTGTATAAGCTCTTATACAGCCTTTGTGCTACTTGGGTAAAGCTCTAGGCTTGTACTTTGGGTACTAGACAACGATTAACATACTTATATAGATAGATACATACATAGAAAACATTCATGACTCAGAAAGAAAAACTCGCACTAATCACACAAATATTTTCCCATACCAAAATTCGAACCCGAGACCGCTAGCTTCGTAGGTAAGCTCACTACCAACTAGACTAAACGCGTCCTCACGTCGTTTGTTGCTGATTTATAGTAGAATAATCGTAAATTGTATGGAATTGTTGTATGTTTAGCATTGATGATGATGATGGGTGAGGACGCCCAGCCGGAGCAGGCGGGCGGTCGATCGTTCCCACGGTCATTCCTCCCTGTTAGCCTTACGTAATAAACACACATACGCACACGCATACACACACTTGTATAATAGCCGGTTGACAGGACTGCACTCCTTTATTCCTGAGTCTAAGAAACGGCAAAAGTCTCAAAGATAAAGCATGCTAGTTTTATAACCAATTATCATCATAAAATTCATCATCATCATCATTTCAGCAGAGTCCACTGCTGAACGGCAAAACCAAGAAGTTACTTTATTTTCACGAAAATTTAAAAATGGCGTAGGTATCAATGCTTGTATTTATACAATTACAATTGGGTAGGTAAACATTTTGGAAGAGGTGTAAATTATATTTTTATTCGATAGTCGTCATCCTAAAGATCAAGGAACTGCAGCTCTTTTATTTTTATTTCCTCTAATATTTTAGAAATATTTTTTTTAGTTATTAAGTTGACATTTGTACACTTTATTGGCCGACAAGCTTGTTGCCTTCGTACTTATTGAAAAAGAAAAAAAAACTGTCACTTCTATAACTGTCATTGTCAATCAAAGTAAACAAACGATTAAATTCTTTCAAGCATCTGAGTAAATCTTTGTAATACTCCATTTCCAAAGTCCGTGTGGGATTTCTTAAATTCATTGCGTGTATACGATTCAAACGTGCTCTCGTGGCTATCGAAAAGCAGGGCAAGAGTCGTCGTGAAAGGAAGAAATCGGTGTCCAAGAAGCAGTGCCAATGGGGTCGAAAATAAATCGTAGTCCAAATATCGTGCAAAGGTCAAAGCGAGCAAAGCTGGAGGAAAGAGGCAAAATCGAAAGTCCGGAGTTCGTTCTGAGGTCGTTAAAAATATTTCTAAAAACACTGATCACATGAAACGAAGGCAAACAGAAAAGAGTCGTTGAATTGAATCGTTTGTTTACTTTGATTGACAATGACAGTTATAGAAGTGACAGTTTTTTTTTTCTTTTTCATTAAGTACGAAGGCAACAAGCTTGTCGGCCAATAAAGTGTACAAATGTCAACTTAATAACTAAAAAAAATATTTCTAAAATATTAGAGGAAATAAAAATAAAAGAGCCGCAGTTCCTTGATCTTTAGGATGACGACTATCGAAAAAAAATATAATTTACACCTCTTCCAAAAACTTTACCTACCCAATTGAATATCAGTTGCGATTGTCAAACAAGACAGAAACGATTTCGCTACGGTGTCGTTGATATTTTATCTGCGAAATGTCTAACAGACCACATGTTCTCAGCTTTCCTACAAGCTTTCTATTCTAACTAGGTACTGTTCGTTTCTAATTGTCAAACACAAACAATGTTCTCACAGCTGCGTTGTGTAATTTTATTTGGTGTGTATAAAATTGTTTATATTTGTGTATATTTTAATTTAACTTGGTGTAACTTAAAGCGAGGGCGAGTCGCTATAGTTTCTGAACAAATAACTGGCTAAGAATTAACAAAAACCCATCAAATGTCAGGTGACGAGAAAGAAATTACTTTGAAATTTAATCATCGGTTTTCTATGGCAGGATTTTAAAGTGGCTCTAGAAGTCTAAGACTACCTACTGTATAGTACAGTTCGCCATCAAATATATGTGTACATATCAGAGTGGTCAAAAATATCTGAACATGCACTATAACGCCTTGACAATAGAGTCGTGTTCAGATATTTGTGAGCACCTTGTTTGCTACAATATATATGATAGCGACTGTACTACTGGCGTGTAAACCGGGCTCATTACACAGCCTCAGCTTATTAACCGTGCTAATCGAATGCTACGCTTACGACACGTTGCCACATTCGCTACACGCAGTCTAGACACGCGTGCCCCTGAGCCGAATCTAAACCAGCTTAGACGGACAATGAGAACAAAAAGGTTGGCTTAGACTCGCCTAGTTCAGTTACTTAACACACGTTTAACGAGTGTTATGCTAGATTTAGTCCGCGCACGTTATTGGTTATACAGGAGGTTCGGCACATGGTTAATAATAATAATAATCCAGCCTATTCGTCCCGGTTTTGGGCTATAGTTCCCACGCGGGCCCAGTGCGGATTGGGAACTTCGCACACACCGTCAAATTGCATTGCAGGTGTGTGCAGGTTTCCTCACGATGTTTTCCTTCACCGAAAAGCTCATGGTAAATTTACAAATAATATTTCGCACATAAATTCCGAAAAACTTAGAGGTGCAAGCCCGGGTTCGAACCCACGACCCTCTGCTTAAGAGTCGGCAGGTCAAACCATTAGGCTACTTGCAAATATTTTATTTAACATTGCCTAGTATCTACTAGTCAGATATACTTAGTCCCGGAAATATTACCCGATCACGGCAAAGCTAAAAGGAAGGGTTGTGATTTTAGCAGTCTATTTATTTCTCTACACAAATGGCTAAATCAAATTACACAGGTTAAAGAAAAAAAGAAAGAAATATCCCTACGAAGCTAGCGGTCCCGGGTTCGAATCCCGGTATAGCCAAATATTTGTGTGATGAGCGCGAGTATTTGTTCCTGAGTCATGGATGTTTTCTATGTATTTAAGTATTTTTCTATATAAGGATGCATATCGTAGTACACGCCTAGAGCTTAGTTTGGGACTAGGTCAATTTGAGTGAGATTATTATTTATTATTTATTTATATTATAGTTTAGGTAAACTTAAATGGTATTTGAGTGACCATACATTATGTATAAAAGGTTCATTATTACAAAAATATAAGCGAATCAAAATTAAAATTTGAATATTTAGCCAACGATAGCCTAATTTGCTATCTTCACATAATCTTAAACATTGTGACATCATGAAATAATCCATAAATTAGATCGATAACCTTTACAAGGGGGTGACGTAAAGCGTTACAAAATGGCTGCCCCAGATACCAGCTGATCTAGACGCAGCTGCGCAGGCGCTACTTTCACCAGTGCCTTACCGCTTCCTGTGTTTTCACTTTCAATCTTTTGCAGTTCGAGCGTGACAGACTACTGTTTAGATTAAGCAGACTACTGAGAGAACTTTTGCTTTGGGTGTAATATAACTGCCTATACTGGGAATCGATTCCGGGACCACTAGTTTCGTAGGCAGGGATATTTCTTCCTCAACTTAAGTAGGGGAGCAAAGCTAAGCGCTACGTAATAGCGACTTTAAGTGCCCACTCGTTTATACTCGATGAAGTGAATGTACAGGCCTTGGATAGTTCTAGAATGGTGATCTACATGCATTATTAATTTAATTTAATTATAATAGCGTAAGAGATACAACTGGATCGATAAAGTAGTTTAAATAACACTAACCATGGTCCACATGCAATAAATAAATAATGGGGAACCAGTCCCAAAGTAAGCTCTAGCCTTATACTATGGGTACTAGACAACGATATACATACTTAAATACATAGAAAACATCCACTCAGGAATAACTCGCGCTCATCACACAAACCCATATTTGTACATACCGGGATTCGAACCCGGAACCGCTAGCTTCGTAGGCTAACCGCGTCGTCAAACGTATGTATATGTATTTATTTGTTTCTGCGTCTTACGTACAAATGCTTCTCGTTTAATAGTATAGTACAACCCCATAATATGGAGCTTAGTTTGGGACTGGTTCCATTTGTGTGAGACTGTTCCCTGGGTGAATCCACTTTCAAGGTACCCCCCATTTTTTGAAATGTTTCACCAATTATATTTTTTTAGAAAAACTATTTATTTGCTAACGTCGTGGCTTACACGTGTATAAAATCAGACAAATAGGCTAACATTTAAAAAATGTTGTTCTAAAATAGTACATTTTTAAATAACAATATAATTGGTAACGGAGGGGATGATGTTGTCCCCAGGTTTTGTATGAAAAATGTGCATTATCCCCTAAGTTACCAGGGTTTTTCGCAAATTAACAAATATTTGAGGTGTCTAACATGTGGGATCTGTAAATTTGATGGTCTGATTTTAATATTCATAAATTATTATTAATAATAAGTCGCCAGGAAAGTTTTAATGCCGCAAAAGAAAAGGAGTACCTTAAAAGTTGATTCACCCCCCTGTTATTTATTTATTTTATTTTTATATATTTATTTACCGATAAAAGCTTTCTTGCTTCCCAAAGTTAGTACAAATGACGGACTTAATGCATTAAGGCATTCTCTACCACTCAACCGAGTCCAAACCGAGAAAAGTAGGATGTTTGTATCCGCAATCTTTTGTCCTACTCTCACCCAAAAAAAAAAGGAAAGTGACATGTAATAAGGAATTGTTTAGACGCACCTTTAGAATGAAAGTGACTTGATACAAAATGTTAAGTTTCCTACTTCGAGTCATAAAATTATTGTTATAGGGACCTAATTCAAAATCTAAACATTTTGGATTAGGTCACTTTCATTCTGAAGGTGCATAACAAATGCCAGGATATCGTATACACACTGTGTAACAAGAATGCTACAGAATGGTGACGTATGCACTTGCCACTTCACTTTTATGATCTGAAGGCCACCAGGAAGTCTGTGGTCGATTTCACACTGATTTGTCGCGGTTAGAAATGTCAATTGAATGTTCAGAACGATCTAGAATAAAACACGCTATTTGTAGCGTTTTTTTTTTACTTATCTCTAAATAAGGTAAGTATCGTAAGTAATAATGAAGTCGCTATTTTTGTCTCTCTGTTTATCTGTTCCTTTTAAACCTATTTCGTTGTTTCAAAGTATTTTTTATTCAAGGATTTGAATGTAATTTGGACCACAGAATATATCCTGGAACCCATTGGCGTAAATCACAGTGTATATACCACAATGTTTACTTTTTTTTTGTTAATACAAAATCAAAAGGGATTTGAATTCATGACTTTTTTGTTTTTGCCAATTTAAGGGCCGTATTAATCTTGGCTGAGATGTCCGTCACGTGATGCGTCTATAATGACAGTTTTCTATGGATTGACTTTTACTTTGACGTGACTTGAGACGGGCATCTCAGTGGAGATGAGTTTAGTAATGCGGCCCTAAGAGTTAACATAGAATACCTAGTTCCCGTGTTAGTTTTGAGCAAAAGCTAGTTATAAGTAACAATACTTAACTGCAATTCATTTATTTATACAAAATATAATTATTAATATTATAAAACATAACGGAGAATCAGGTTCGTTTTATCCTTTTTTGGGAGTCAACGAACTGGCTGGCTGAAACCGATGACCTCAGCCTTTGGTATTTTGTCCATAAACGGTCGTTGGTCATTTTATTTTCGCGCCGAAAAAGGCAAAGGTCGTTAAGACATTCGGTAATTTGTGGCCACTTAAAAAATAATTATTAACTACAAGAAATTCATTCAAGAAAGTGCCGACTTACATTTTTTGACATAAAATAAGCCTTCAGTCAATTAAAAGAATTTAGGGAGCCCTTTGTTTTTTTTATAATAAGTATCTACGATTAGGTTAGTTTATTGTTATAATAATTACTTATAACAATATTAAAAGTTAGATAATTTTGGGGTTAATTCGGTAATTTTAGTCATCGAGAAGATTTGTACCCCCGTATCCGTATTTAGTACCTAGGTAAGGTTGCAGTGTTAATAAACACTCTCATGTTATAGTAATACGGTTCAATATTAACAACAAATATTTCAATACTCGTCTAGCCCATTCAAATTAGAAACTAATCTAAATTGCAATAAATCAATTAACTATTGGACTGCATTAAAACCAGTTAATTAGCATTGCAATTTTGTACCGTATCAGAAACCGGTTTTAAATTGAATTATGCCGTGAATCTGGAATAACCACTATATACGCTAGCAAGCTAGTGCTAGCCTTGTTTTATAATGTGATAAAATGTGTATTACTATGTCCTATGTATCTATAGTATATTTTTTTTAAGCGGACCAATTTGACAGCTCATATTGCAGAAATATTGCTACTGTATGAATGGGTAGCAGTTGTATCGATATTTCAAATGTGGACTTCAGTTAGCTGGTTAAACACTTCGTCGACGGATTACCCTGTCATGTAATTACAGAGTAGTTTTTGATAGATATGTCAAAATATTTTTCATTCAACTCTGTAACGATAGTATTATCTTTTGCTACGAAATTAAAGGTGTATCCCATTTAAGTATTATATCAAAAATCAAGTCGAGCGTTCCGACCGCTCTCATTCCCCTGGTCGCATTAATATCGAATTATCTGTAGATTAGGATAGTATTTTCAGTTATTTTATAGAAGTCAGGACACTACAAGATAACCGAAAATAGCATCCAAAGCTACAGAAATTTCGACATTAATGCGACCAGGGGAATGAGAGCGACGCTCGAAGAATTTATCAGCGTTTCGTACAAAAACAACCTGTCACATTTTCTACTTATTAGGACTAGAAAAAAATCTATCCGTGAGCGTTACCTTTCACGTTACGTTAGAAAATGTATGGAATTGACATTAGCGGCCGACGCAATTGGCAGCTTGCGTCAATCCTATCGAAAACTGTCAAAATGTTGACAGTTTTCGAATATCGTTAGCGTCAAGTATAAGTGTCTTGTCTAGGGCCAATTTTGGGACAATTTTTAATGCAACGAAAACAATCTTGACCCAGCTACTTATCTGTTCGTATGGAACTATAAACAAACTCCATTATTATGGGAAGAGTCAACCGATTTTTGTTATCAATGGACGGATGTAACGACCCAACAATCTGCATATTTAATGTAGCGTTATAAACAAAGATAACAATAGTAGTTGATACATTAAAACAATTAATTTCAATTATGTAATTGAAAAAATTCAACAGGTGCTTGCTTTAAGTGTTGTATAAAAACTTGAAATTGCCAGTTATTTTGTTCCTATTATATTTTTCCTAAAACATATTTTTGACATATTTGGCACTTTTCTTCAAATTGGCTTAATGTCATCTTTTGCAACTGAAAACGAAAGAACATTCACATGTTTTGACTCTTAACACTCTCTCTTGTTCTTTTTGGTACTCTTAAGGCATTTTTACACAATCATTCGCACTCATCAATCATTATCGCACAAGCATTCGCACTCATCAATAATTTTCGCACAAGCATTCGGATCCAACATAATAAGTCCCAACAACTTGGGAACACCATGACAGAAAACATTAAATACTGTAATTATTTTCAAAGTCATATAATTTTGAAAGCCGTCCATTTTGGAAGTGCCGGACGTTGCCATTGTTTAAACAGGAAGCGCCACAGTCGCAATACGCGCCTTCACAGGTCTGTGGTCTGTCGCAAGAGCGGACATTGCCGCAACATTTGTTTAGCAACCGACTATATGGCCAGTTGCAAATTTAATGGTATGTGCTTGTAATTGTACTTATATTGTGAATCTATCAAATTACCTTTAACGACACGGTTGGCATAGTTAGTGACACTGCCTGCGAAACTAGCGATCACGGGTTTGATTGAGGTTTGATTTTATCAGAGAACAATCTCACACAAATTGACTGACATAGTCCCGAACTAAGCTCTAGGCATGTACTATGGGTACTCAACAACGATAAACATGGAGAAATATATACTTTAACATATAGGAAACATCCATGACTCAGGATCAAATGCTCGCGCTCATCATACATTTATTATTTATTTATTTATTATTTATTAACTTGTTTCTTGTTTGTAAAGATAACAATAATCATCTAAGTAGACCACAATTACTGGATTTTCCCAAGAACCCGTATTTTGCGGTGAGAATGACGTCAACATAAAACCATTATGCGATACTTTAGCGTGGCAAAGTTCAAGAATACCAGGTAAGCATAATTATACAAAGAGCTATATAGGCAGGTTATGATTCATACTGACCAACCTATTTCCTTACCAATAATAGACCTTATTTTGTTACAATCATTAACTTGCTCATAAATTGTGACGTTCTCAATATAAAGGGACCTTATGGAGGAAGACAGTTACGCTCTTCTTATTCTTGTAACTATACGAATACTATGGTAACAGTTATAAAAATGGCGTAAATAAATAAATAAATGAACAAATGAGTTTTTATGGTAAATGTTCATGTTTTACATTATATTAACCGATTCTAAACAGACGTAAGTTTCTATCAATAAACTCGGAAACATGGCTTCCTGCCAAACGTCGTCAAAATTCAAATTTCGAGTGAATATTCATAGAAATCTAAACGGATCTGCAATCAATGTTTCAGCGCGGTGAGGGACTTTAATTTAAGAATAAATGTTTTAACATTCATTCATTTCAATAATTTAAGTTCAGTTAAATTATATTGTCATTTTTTTATTGAAGCGGTTAACAGTAATCGTAAAACTGCTTTATCTACTACATTGTTATAAACTAGTATTTTACAGCTTGTTTGGGGCAAATCAAAATTCGGGTCATACAAGGACGAAAACTTTCGAAACTTTGCATTGTGCTACAAAAATTAGCTATAAAATTCCGTAAGGATACTTTTTGTCGGAGACAACGGAATTGTTCGCCTTCGTTTGTATCGTCCTACGCTTCACTATTAGCTGTCCAACTTTTCGAACTTGATTTACGTCAATCAATACCCATAATATACGTTCTAAATACGCCATTTTGTTTTTTTTTTAATACCGACGCGACTTATAACGACTTGCTTGTCAAACTCGGGCAATTCGTGAAGCCCCTACGACGTACCCAACAAAGAATAAAAAACGTTACCCCCGTTTGATAGTTACATAAAAAGAGCCATATGGTCGATTCGTCATGTAAGACAAACGCAAAAGAGAAGTCGGTCGAGGCTGCTCTGCGAATTTAGTGCTTTTGTCCCAGTTACTTCTGACAACCAGTTTGATTTGTCGACTAACGGCCGGTCCATTTAAACCACGGATAGATAAGGTTACTCCAAATTTAAATTTGACACTTATATTATATGTATCAAACGTCAAATTTTAACTCAAGGTATATGCAAGGTATCGTTACTGGTAAAATGGGGTAACTTTCAAACAACGAGACGGCTTTGATATTTTTTTTTAATATGATTATGTGCCATGTGTCAGTTATTAAGCTATTACTATAACTTTTATTCGTCTCATATGCGAGGGTAAACTGTAAATAATTTAAATATTTTCAGAAAAATAGGATATAAAAACTTCAAACCAAAATCCCCTCATTTTTGGCATGCTGCAGGAATGACTTTGATATTGTATTATACACATAGGGATATCAAAGTATCCCCAATTTAGCAATCGACATTTTAAGCTACGTTTTTTTTTTTCTCCTGAGCCATCTATCGTGGTTCACCCCTAACTGCTTCAAGTTACTCCAAATCAGTAGTCGCCAATACAATATTTTATACATTTTATTATGTGAATAAATATAGGAGATATAGGAAATTTATTTTTGAAATTAATTAAATGGCGTTACCCATTTTACGGTATCTATCCGCAGTTTAAATATGGAACCGGGTATAATTCAAAAAGTACACATAGTGCCAAGTTATTCGATTCAAAATCAGTTAACTAAAAATATTAACTTTTATTATTTTATTACTAAAAAAAAAACGAATTTAGAAAGATCTAGAAATGTCCACGAAATTTGAGAGATGATTTTATAAAGTTTACTGAGTCCAAACTTCAGAGCAAATGTTTTTTTTGGCAATACTGTCTTTTGTACTAATTAAAGGTAAAATGTATTATAAATATCGTTACAAATTAATAATTAATTTATACAACATGATTTATTAATTTTTCAACGCGATTAAATAAACTTTTTACAATATAGGCTATATGTATTTGAAGTGATCAAATTTTCAGCCATACTTACTTTTAAATACAGGATTATAATATCAATTTATATCTCCTTTTTACAGGAGCAAAAATATCACCTCAAGCAGTTTTAGGAGCTTTTAAAGGTCAAGCACAATCTACGGTTTTTATTCAACCCATTATTTTGTTCTCTATGTATACGCTAAATGACTAAAACACAAAATAAAAAATATCATACTCGTACTGTACTAGTATGCAAAAATATCCCCCTTTCGCACCATTTCCCCATTTTAGTTACATTAAAATAAGCATAACTCACTTGCTAACACTAAAATCACTTAACATAAACTAGGTATTAATAAAAAAGCCATAATAGAAACAAGAAGTGATTAACGTGGTGAAACGTTTTATTCGCGAATATAATCGACTAGCACGCGAGCTATGTAATAGGCTATTGCCCTGCAACTTATGCTAATTAGTGATATAACTAGTTACCAAACTTTCTTTTAGACAATCTACCCGAAAATCTGGTTAGTAGGACCAAAAATAAAGAACGCACAAAAAACAAATGACAACAATGATGACGCTATGAGTTTTAAGCGTGTGCGCTACATAAAGTCTTCTAAATTATTATAAATAAAAAATACCTCTATATACTCTTGAATTTCAGTTACATATCTATATATTTAACCATAATGTATGACACAGTATAAATTATTTTACTAATTCGAATATTAATAAGCATTTTAAAAGTTGGTGAGAGATCGAACCTGTCTGCGCTATGCATTTGAAAGTCAACACCACTGAGCCACACAATCGCTCTCGATCTTTTACTTGGTCTAGACTTTAACTTTCATTTTCTATTTTTTACCATTTTTATTCCACTGTTAATAAGCGAAAGCATTCAACACAAACCGTTCACTCATTCCGTTTACTCCTTTTTTAAAAGGCACTGACCTCTTAAAACATCAGCCGGTATCAGCCTTCTGAAAGTCTTCGGCCTTTCTTCCTCTTTTTCTTCGACGGCAAAGGCCAGTGCGAAAACGGCAAAAATAACTAAGACCTTCATTTTGAATTTCGAACAACACCTTACGAGTGCGTAAAAAACAAAACAAAAACGCGCGCTCTTCGATTTGACAGCTCCGCGACAGTTAAGCGAGTCGACTGAGTTCGGAGTTTGAAATTCGCGCCGTTTTATGTGATCGCCGGCAAATGGCGGGAGTGAATGTAGAATCAAGATGGACGACTTTCAGGGTTGTGTGTCGAAACGTTTTATTGTTGTGCGATCTGGACAAAACAAGAAATTAAACTGACATATCGATGTGGAGATTATAACATCCTATACGTGGGTTAACGAGTATGATAGGATAAATTGTCCAAAGGGGCATAGAGCAAGATGAAAAAGCTTAAAGAATATTATTGATTACGTATTTCAAATTTTGTACCAATTAAAATTTTAAACTGTGCCAATCATGTTTTTTTCGATCGATAATATACTGCCAAGTTGTAAGGGTACCGTATCTCGGATGGTCTATCCGTCTATTAAGACTCTTTCCTCATTACATTAATGTAACAATGTAAAACTAATAGCAAATATTAATGTAAAAAATTTAAGCATCTAAAGCACACAGTGTTAGGTAGACGAATTAAAAACGCTAACTCTTGGGGGTCGATTTTTGAATCTCACCCGGTGACTAAAATTCTCACGCCCATGATATAAAACACGAGTGCCCACGCACTCGTAAACGAAATCACCCGTGACTATTTAAATAATTACTTGACACTGACAGCTGACGGTATAAACCGCTACTACCACTTCTATCTACGTTTATACGATTACGCGTGACCTTTTTTGGCGTTTTGAGTAAGTTGGTAGACAGGGGTGTGACATTCAAAAATATTACTTTTGTCAAATAGTGATTTCAAGTTATCGGTGAGAATATAGTCACTAGTGATTTCAACATCAACAGACTTAAAAAATGCAGAGTGAAAAAATATAAGGACCCATAGACCAAGATTAATAATAATAATAAACGTTTATTTCAGATAACTGAGATCCATACAATACTAATTATATTACAAATACAAATACAAAACAAGACAAGACAAGTGTGTTAGTAAATTATAAAACAAAATTAACTTATATACCTATGTTAGTTTAAAAGTAATGCGTAAAAGCGCTTCAAAACACTTAACATTCCCATTTTTACTCTTTCGTAATATTATAAACTAGCGACCCGCCCTCGCTTCGCTCTGGGTTCTATTATATACATAAACCTTCCGTGAAGAATTATCTAACTGATAGTGAAAACCACATCAAAAATATCAAAATCCGTTGCGTAGTTTTAAAGACCTAAGGGACAGACAGACGCGGAGGGCGACTTCATTTTATACTATGTAATGATATTGATGCGAAAAGTGTGTGTGTGTTTGTTTGCTTGTGTAACGCCTCACTAATAGTCGTTAAATTTGGTACCATCAGCAACACAGTTAACCTTAGTCATAGTCATAGTCAAAATAGCTGAAAATCAGAGCTAACTTCAACCTTCCGTCATGAGTGTCATGACACTCGAGTCTATTTTTCGCTGTCTACCGTGACGGATATATCCGTCGTTGGCGTTGAACCAGTGCTGCGGATATATCCGTCAATGGCGTTGAAAAGATTAACTGACCACATGTGAATCTTGTCACCTTACAATAAGGCTCACTAGTGGTCAGTTAACAGTGATGCTGTCTTTACACGGCTGGTACTTACATATTCGTACTAATATTAATTTATTCTTTGCGTAGATTTCCACTAAACGAAGCAAATTTCGGGGCGGCCGCCGCCGTCCGAATAGACTGATGGTTAGAGCGTTGGCCCAGCTATGGATAGGTTTTTTTTCGATCGAAAAATCGATGAAAAATCGGTTTCGACCCGAGCGACAGCGGTCGGTCTCCTAGGTGCTAACTATTAACTATCAAGGAAATGTGCTGCATATAATCATGTTTATTATTCAATATCTATTATTTTATTATATAACATACCGTAAACGCTTGCAGCCACGGATATTTGTTTATAAATACATTTATTTATAGTTTTTTAAAGAATAAAGAAGTCTCCGCGTAGAATTTTACACAAATTGGCCCGTTTCGGGAATCGTACCCGCGACCTCTGCACAGGCTAACCGTCACCAACTAGGCTCGCGTCGTCAAAAGAATATGTAAATACAGCTTTTGCCCGCGACTTTGTCCGCGTGGAATTCGTTTATCGCTATTCCCTCGGGAACTGTTCAATTTTCCGGGATAAAAATACCCTATTACGCTGAGTTGGGACCATTTCGTGACTACATTCTTTCTGTGGATATTTATCTGTCCTTTGTTGATATTTGTCATGAATAAATGTTCTTTCTTTCTTTCTCTGTCCTACCCCGGGACTCAAAATATCTCCATACCAAATTATATTAACTCACTTTTGCATTTATAACAGATTCATAAAATTAAGTTTCCAATAGATTATCCTCAAAATATCACCATACCAAATTTAATTAACTCACTTTCGCATTTATAACAGATTCATAAAATTAAGTTTCCAATAGATCGGGACAGAGACACCTATTGTTTATTTTATTTATTATGCAAGGACGCCTACATCTCGGTTCCGAGAAATTTCTAGAACAAGGAAGTTTCAAGTTAATATTAGTCAGTGTTTCTTGTAACACGCCTTATTATACATCTACTTTGTTTTTACCGACTTAACGAACCCAAAGGGTTATGACTTTAACAGTCTATGTATGTATTTGTATGTGACCAAAACTCGGACGTCCAATCTAGCACCTAAAATATTGGACCGATTTTATGAATGGTGTGCCATATGATCCGTCAACGTGCGAGTGTCAGGCTCATGGGCTATTTAAAAATTATAAAGGTGCGTCATAGTCGCCAGCGGGCTTAGCATGCAAACACGAGATACATTTGACAGGTGCTAGGGAAATTAATACATCCATTCCATATCCTGATGTTTAAAATTAGTTTCCCGTTTTCATAAAATCACTATAAAAATGTGAAAATCGCAATAGTCGCTTAGTAAAAAGGTAATAAAGGTCAGGACGAGACACTTTTATTTTAAACCTTAAGCGTTAAGTCTTACGTTAGAATATGGAACAGATGTATTTATTTCCCTAGCACCTGTCAAAATTTATCTCGTGCATGCATGTTAATCCCGCAGACAGATTTTAGTTTTTGAGGTTAGGTTAGGTTATTAAGCGTACTGTTACCATATTATTCATGTTACGATAGCTCTTATTCATTTGACAGTCGCCCGACCGTGACATAACATAAGAAATGTGGGTTCTATAACAAGGTAGAATATTGAATTAATAAAAACTGTCATAAAGTTAAAAATTATAAATTATAATAACGATAGAAGGCAGTCAAACAAGTGAGTGTTGCTCTAGAGATTCCATATTCAACATATGTGACGTTCTCAATATAAAGGGACCATATGGAGGGAGGCAGGCGGTTACGTCGTTTTTAGAACTGATACCATAGTATTCGTATAGCTACAAGAACAAGAAGAGCGTAACTACCTTCCTCCATAAGGTCCGTCTATATTGAGAACGTGACATATTTTGGTTATTATTAATCTATACAAAACCCTCCACCAAATTGGGACACCTCCTTTCAGAACTTATAACTCTAAAATGGCTTAACGGATTCTCATCAAATCTAGCGAAGAACACTCTTGATCAAGTC
Source organism: Tortrix viridana (assembly GCA_963241965.1). Lineage (NCBI taxonomy): Eukaryota > Metazoa > Arthropoda > Insecta > Lepidoptera > Tortricidae > Tortrix > Tortrix viridana. The sequence goes on along the minus strand of OY725201.1, from coordinate 3,102,318 downwards.
ACCTTTCTAAAAAAATACTTAATCAAATTGGTCCATCCATTTGGCAGCTACGATGCCAGCGACAGATACGCAGATACACATAGACATCCCTCTTTTAAACTGTTCAATTGAGAGTCGGACTCACGCTCCAAGAGTCCTTTACATATTTGAAAAATAAAACCTTGGTTTTCCCAGTTTCGTGGTTATTTCTATATTTGTAAACTCTTTATTTTTGTCCCTCTTTAAAAAGTCTAGAGCGAAAGAAACACACTGACCGATAAACAATAGCCAGTATTGATCGATCGCTAAACATTTCAAACCGCGACCTTTTCTTTTAGTTCGTTTTTTTTTATCCAAGACAGTGAGAGATAAAAATGTCTGCATCCGACTATTTTGAAATAAGTCAAGCGTAAAATGGAGACCCGACGGGGTTTCGTACTACATTATTTATGAATTACTACTTATTTTCACGCAAAAAGCGATGACGCTCCCAGTTACTATTTTATAAAATACCAATAATTCCGTCGCGTTAGGTAATTATTGAATCATTAGCTAATTGCTGGTTTGGGCCGTAACAAGTTACACGATCGTATCGGTTACAGAAAAAAAAATGCACACGCATTACGGAGTAAAGTCATTTACCTCGACGAAATTATTTAGATTGCAATTTTGATTTCAACAATATTTTGTACATTTTTTGTATCACCTTATAGAATTAAAAATTAAGTTCTTTTTCAGATCTCAATATCGGGAAAATGGTTTATAAAAATAATAATATACTCGAGCATTTTTTACTCGTTAGTCTCGTTACTGGACCATGGAATATCTATACATAAAACTCCTCCTTGACTGACTGGATTGACTGACTACGCACAACCTGTTAACCTAAGGACTTGAAATTTGGAGGAAATATTCCTTGGGTACACTAGGGGTGCACTAAGAAAGGATTTTTCGAAAATCGAACCCCAACGAGAAAAAATAGGGGGAGGTGGGAAACTACTCATTCTAGTCTCGTATAAAGCCATTACGAACTCTGGCTTTTTAAACCGTCTTAAATAGTGTCAAGAATAAAATTACGCTAATAATTTGGATAATGACAATAATGTTTGACTTGGAAAATTCATGACAATAACATAGAACTTTTTTGATTTTTCTCTTAGTCCAAATGAAAAGTAGAGTTTTTAACTCAGTTGAAAGTGTCAATATTTCATATATTTATTGTAATTTTTATTTAAATGTATATAACTCTTTAACAAAATACATTACATTAATTATTTTTTCATCTTAAATTAATTAAATAAAAACTTAAAAAAAATAAAGTAGAGTCCGCGTGACATACTGCCAAAGATGCTGGCAACATTTCCTCCCTGAATAGCAACGTCTGTGGCAATGCTATACGTAGAGCGAGATAGCTGCCCGCTCCTCATTCACCCGTTTTGTCGACCAAGCGTTTTGAGAGCTATAGATTATTTTAATCCGTTATTGAGTCCAATTTGCATTAGTGCTATTTCAAGATTAAGTATATTTTTGTTTATATTATTTATATTATAATTATATTACATTAATGTTATGCAAGGTGTTCACAAACCGTACGAGATCAGATTACTAGCGTTACCACAGAATATAATAATTACTTAACGGTCATACCATTTAGTTTATACAATTAAATAATGTATTTATTCTTAAATTCATTTAGAGCATAACTTTGTAGATATATGTACCTGATACAAATCTTAACTTACAAAAAGTCTATAATAAAATCCCGACTTCATGACTGTTCTGATATTTCCTAAGTATTCACGTCAACATCCATGTACTTAGTATACAGGTATGTCAGGAATTTTGAGCCTGTTAGGGAAAAAATTGTCAAGATTTTTTTTATGTGAGGATCAAATTGCTACCTCCTCTTTCCCCAAATGTGAAACTGACACAAAATGTCAGGAAAATTATCTAAAACGTCAGGGATTTTGTCTGGAATTCAGATTTGGTAACCATATTTGGTAATTGGTTATTCAATACATTCCTTTTAAAAAATTTAGGGCAAATCTGCTGCAAACAAAAAGTCATATACGTCTCACACTCTCTAGCGTCTTTATTTATTTTTTACGCCAGAAAGAGTGACAGTGATAGAGAACCGAGTAGGTACTATTAATACTCCAGTTTTACTGTCTTAAGGTATCTATTATATTGAGCGCAACAAAATCCTTTAGGCTGCCTTTCCATAGAAGCGGATACGAGCGGGGATGAATGGCGTACTATACAAATTTGATACAGTCGTCTCCGCTTGACTGTTTCCATTGAAGCGGAGCGGAGACGAGATGTGGATTACAACCAATGTGATTGGTCGATTACTACACAGCTCCTCTCCGCTCCGCTCGTCTCCGCTTCTATGGAAAGGCAGCCTTAGTAATGTATACTAAGTACTATCCTATGGGTTCTACAGCGCGTAAAAAATGCACCAATTTTTTACCCACAAAAAGAGCTCGCGACCCGCATGCGTGACCAACCGTGAACAACCATTCATTCAACCATTCATTCTTCCCATTCATTCGATCAATCGCCCATTGTGAGTAAAATAATAACGTTATTGTCATGTTCATTCTTTATGCTGTCGATATTTTTATTATTATTGATACAAGTTTTTCTCGTGGCTTCTTCCGATACTCATACTCATTTATTCGTAATCTTTCATAATAATTACATGTCATAATACTTATTCGATTCATTTAGGTTAATAAATAATAATTTATAATTAAATGTAGGTTTCTATAATAGATACAAAAACAAAGAAAAACAATTAACACAAAGTTAGTCAAGTTTTAAAAGTCGTTTATTCCCTTCCTATGAAGCTAGCGGTCCCGGGTTCGAATCCCGGTATGGGCAAATATTTGTGTGATGAGCGCGAGTATTTGTTCCTGAGTCATGGATGTTTTCTATATATTTAAGTATGTATTTATCTATATACTCTATATACTTATGTATCGTTGCCTAGTACATACAAGCCTAGAGTTTAATTTGGGACTAGGTCAATTTGTGTGAGATTGTGCCCTTATAATTATTTGTTTATTAATATTTTTTTAGGAACTATTTAGGATAAAAAAGTGTAATTATGGACGCTCTGTGTGCCAATTTCAACCAAATTATTTTAGTCATTTATGCACAATTGAAACATATACTTACATCCAAACATCCTCAAATTAGTAGGATACACTATAAAACATAAATATATTATTTCAAAAACGATAACAAGAATAACTGAATAAAATCACAAAACCGCGGTGTCCGTCTGTATGTCATACATATTTTTTTATCAATTACGCACGCAATTCGGTTCACCAGTAGCATTGAGTACATACACCAGGAGATGCCTTACGCGGCCATTTCCTAACATTAAAAGTCTGTCGTTCTTCGGGGGAGGCGAGGTATCAATCTCTCATTCCTGTGCACTTACACCACTCATAAACATAAACACTAAATTGAAATCACGCACGCAAACAAACAAAATATGTAATCAACACGTGCGTACACGAATTACTACTCATGCAAAAAATAGAAACCGAAAACAAATTTTTGACCTTTTCTTATTATTATGGCTTTAATAATGAGTTAAAAAGAGATGTGCACAAAGGCTTTCTTTCCCGTTTTTGAAGGACTTCGTCCACAGATTCGGCCGTTTATAAATCTGTGAGGGAATTATATATTAGTGTGCAAGAAATAATACACAAAAACACTTGAAACTGATCAAAATTCATGGTGAAAAATAATAAAATGTATAATGTTACGCCATCTTTCTTCGCGCTAACATAGCACAACAAGGTTTCTCACTCTCCGAAGACGATTTTGATAATTTAATAATAATGCGTAATAATCGAATAAATGAAGAAGAAGAATAAGAAATACTTCTATTCAAAACATGAAAGACACACAAAAATAAAAAGGTAAACTAACAAAATTACAAAACAACACGTGTAAATGGGTAGTATTTATAAACGTGCAAGATCATTTGATCTTATACGATACCTCGGCAGAGTGGAAAGTCTGGGTAAGGCCCGTCCTGGTAAAAATGTGAAGTTCTCAACATAAAGGGACCTTATGGAGGAAGGCAGTTACGCGTTTCTTATTCTTGTAACTATACGAATACTACGGTAACAGTTCTAAAAACGGCGTAACCGCCTGCCTCCATAAGGTCCCTTTATATTGGGAACGTCACAAATGGTTTAAGATTAGTAGAAATATTAGGAACCCTCAGTGTGCGAGATTGACTCGCACTTGTCGGGTTTCTTTCTCCTCGTTACATGTAAAAGAGTTAGGAAAATAATATGTGATGTTCTCAATATAAAGGGACCTTATGTAGGAAGGCAGTTACGCTCTTCTTATTCTTGTAACTATACGAATACTACGGTAACAGTTCTAAAAACGGCGTAACCGCCTGCCTCCATAAGGTCCCTTTATATTGAGAACGTCACATATCACTGATCCTTTGTTAATATTAAATTTTCCACTTCCATGTTTTATGTAAACTCATTAATTAAGTTATTAGTGTAATTACAATATTACCGACCAACCGCAACAACAACAACATTGCAAAATGACTTAACTCCATAACATATCAAACAATTTTCAAATGTATATCAATGGTGTTATAGTTTTAATTGGTATGGTGCAATATTTGAAGTTGTAATGTTCGCGTGCTGTAGAGTGATGCCAAATTGCTAGTTTCCCTGCCATGAACGGTCAAAACTAGGGCAATGAGCTAATCACTTAGCGGATGGTATGGGGCCTTAATATTTGGGGTTCCGTAAACAACGTGTGGCTATTTCGGTCTGTTATTAACGGACTGCGCGAAGTTAAAGAAGGGTAATGATTTGAACAGTCTATGTATGTGACCAAAAATCGGATGTTCCACTTTAGCGCCTAAACTACTGGACCGATTTTAATAAATAGGGAGTCATGCAATTCGACAAAAATGTATGAGTGTCATAGGCTGTATGAAAATTGTAAGGGTGCGTCAATCGGGGTTTAGTTCGCAAGTTTTTAATTATTTTCATATTTTAATTCCTGTCAGAGCCCCTGTTTTCATTGTTAAACTGATCAGCGAGCCTAACATGCATGTACACGGATAAAATGACGGCACGAATAAAACCTTGCCAGAGTATCAAATTAATTATTGTTTTTCTTCAAACTTATTAAGGTGTTCCGAAACTACCACACTTAACACGTGCAATAATTAACCATAGACAACTAATTGTCACTACATACTTCTGTAATTGTTCTGTATTAAGGCCTTACCACACAACAACAGCTATGTGTTTGCTGTCTATGGTTGCTATCTCGCTGAGCTAATAATAGATTTGAACGATTTATTTCATTACTCTAGCAATACCGGATAAAATCGCTTAGCAATAAAAGGCAATAAAGTCTGGACGAGACACTTTTATATTAAATCTTAAGCGCTCAGTCTTACGTTAGAATATGGAATAGATCTATTAATTTCCCTGGCACCTGTCAAATTTTATCTCGTACATGCATGCTAAGCCCCCAGGGTGGTATGAGGGATCCCACCGGAACAAACCCAATAGGTTGATCATATTGTGTCAACTTTACCACAAAGCTTGTTCCTAATAACTGCCGCACTCAGAGACGTCAATTATTTTTTCAGTTTCATTAAAGCTGCTGCGTCTTATTCTATTGCTATAGCAGAGAAAGTGACAGCAGCAACTTTAATCAAACTTAAAAGTTAATTGACGTCTCTGAGTGCGGCCGTTAGAGGGTATGTTGCACTTTGCTATATCTTGGCTATTCAGTATATTTTAAATATTCTTCTATAGAAACAGGGTTTTTATGTGTATCGCAAGTACATAATTATAAACATACAGATACTTTTTTTAAACTTATCATCTACGCGGAACCCTCTTGTTTAAAATACCAGACGTACACTTTAAGCGCGTTTCTAGCCTTCAAAGCGGTACACTAATTTGGCGTCCTCGAGTACATGATTATGTTACATTTTTTTGGCGTAATGTGAAACCGTTTTTACCACGCTCGGTGATTTTTGTAAAAAATGGTAAAACAGGAACCCTTATGGTGAGACTTCGTTGTCCGTCCGTCTGTATGTCACAGCAGTTTTTCTCAGCAACTACACAAGCTATCAACTTGTAATTTGGCATAGTTGTATAACTTGCTTGCCCGCATCTGTTTTTAGTAAAAAAATACGAAATTAATTTTTTAAATAATTGAAAGGGGTCTAGAATGGGGGGGTTGAAAAATTAAAATTATTTGATTATAGCAAGTGGGATATCATATTAAAGGGCTTAATCTGCAAACCTCAAAACTCAAAGATCTGTACTAAAATTTAGGCTAGTCAAAATGGACATTATTGCATACAATTGAAGTACATAAAAACGTATATTTTTGGAGTACCTATTGGCTTAAATATGGAACCCTCGGTGCGCGAGTTCGACTCGCACTTGACCGGTTTTTTACCAATAGAGCTTACAAAACTTTATCTAGAGACTCTTTATCACAGTTCCTCTTATTCAAATTAATTGTATTGTTTTTAAATCATTACCGGATAATAAGTTGTTTGACCCTGAATGAACCGTGTATGACCGTGTATGACTAATTGTATGAGTTAAACGGACCGCTGATCCTTTAACAAAAACTTTCAGGTTCACCGCTAGGACATCACAGAATCGCTTCCGCGTGTGTTCCCATTGTTCTGGGATATTTGTGTTCTCTGGGGTACTCACACATACAGAACTCATACATTTTTAAATAATGAAGTGATGAACAGTTGGATAAAAATCTAGATGCCGTTTTTTTTAAATCCGCCAAGCCGTTCAGTCCAACAGAGAGTTACAAAGGAATATAAATAAAAATGGATACATACAAACAAAAAACATAACCCTCCTCCTCTTGAGACGTCGGGTAAGAATACTCTTGGATAAAAAAAACAAAATGGCGCTGAATTAAAAACATATTATGGAAACGGTCACATAATTAGCGACAAATAATTAAAATAACAATACGGTCAGCAAAAGCGCAAGCGTGAACACAATGCTTGACCTTCCTATAGGGTCAGCAGCGGCCGTAATGGACCACGTAGCGCCTTTGTTGAGAAAACATACGGGCGGTTGTTACGGACGGGCGCGCTGCGGTTATTGCTGAGTGTAAACGAGCACACAGTCCGCCTGGGCCATCTATACTAATATTATACGTATAAATGTGAAAGTTATGCTGCCAGTTTGTCTGTCTTTATGTTACGCTTCCACGCCTAAACTACTGAACTTTCGATGAAATTTGGTGTGGAGATAGTTTGAGTCCCGGAGAAGGATGTAGGATACTTTTTATCCCGAAAAATTTTACAGGTCCCGAGGGAGCAGCGATAAACGACTCGACAAAAATCTCTCACACAAATTTAACTTAGTCCCAAACTAAACGCTAGGCTTGTACTGGGGGTGCGATAAACATACTTAATTATTATTATATACTTCTTTTTAGGGTTCCATACCCAAAGGGTGTCAGACGGGACCCTATTACTAGCCTATGCTGTCCGTCCATCCGTCTGTCCTAACTGTAAAGAGCTGTATCTTTTGAACCGTAATATATAGCGGGTTGATTTTTTTCAGAATGTGTGTAATTACGGCGGATTTTCCAAGAAATAAAAAAACTTAAAAAAGCGAAATAATAAAGAAACTTTTTTTTAACGTAGTTTTATTTTTGTTGTATCGTAAAAACGGTAAAACATACAAGCGTCAAGTTTGGTATTTTTACAGCTATGTTATTCTGTTGACACATCGTCATTCAGTTAACCAAGTTCTACTCAGTCGATGAATAGCCGGCGAATTTACGTCGTCCGTCAAGGTGGGTCCGTCAGACGACCAGCTGTGAAACCAGCGACTAAATGAATGTGCAGGCAGTTGAATGTCATTTTGACGGACGACGTATATTCGCCGGGGGTCCATATTGGCTCATACAAAATTCTTATTCCGATTTTTGTTTTACTACCGATTTGTATTCCTAATAATCACTCTTTATAATTTTTTTCCTCATACTTTTTTTGTTCATAACTTATTATTACTACCAACGGAACTCATAACAGACAGTTATCATATTTTTTTTATTAACACTCATTTGTATTCATAATAATCACTCTTCATAATTTTTTTCCTTATACTTTTTTTGTTCATACATTTTTATTACTACCAACGGAGCAGGGACTTAGAAATAGAAGGGTGATTCTTCGCTCATCGTCTACTATATGTAAGTATTAGTTAAAAATATGTTCATTTCTGGCGCTTCGCCGGCCGCTACCGCGGCACGCTCGCTACGCTCGCTCGGCTCGCGCGCTGTAGGGTCGCCGTTCTACCTAACACTCCTCCTCGCTTCGCTCGTCGTCGTACCTAATGGAGACCTTCGTAATGAATTAGAATGATTAGGAGTTTTGATCGTTAGTATCAGAAAATATATGAAAACAAATATTAGTATAAACAAGGTGTATAATTTAGTGATATTATGAAATCTGATGATTATGAGTTTCGATCGTTAGTAATAAAAAAAATTATGTACAATGATCATTACGTTGTATAATTGTATGAGATACAATTTCGGAGTTCCAATAATCTATTTTGCAATTTTATATGAACTTTGGCGCACCCATTCGCCGGCTATTCATCGACTGAGTAGAACTAAAAGACGATGTGTCAACAGAGTAACAGACATAGTAGATATAGCAGAACAAACTCTATAAAATAACAAGAAATACTAAAAAGCAGCTAAATATGTATGGAACCCTCAGTGCACGAGTCCGACTCGCACTTGCTTGGTTTTTTTTTACTAAATTTATACTTTTTCCTACTTGGGTATTTGGTGTTCTACCCGTTAATTTAATATTTATCACAAGGTGAATTTATACTTAGTGACTACAAAAATTGTTATAGCATGCACTCGCAATTGTATAATTTTAGTATGTAATTTTTCTCATATAAGTGAATTTATGTAATTTTTTTTGAGAAAATAAATGTCTTTAAACCGAAGTACAATCAAATTTTAATGTTCAGGAACAAATAGTTGCGCTTACAACAAAAATGTTGGCCCTTACCGGGAATCGAACCAGGGACCGCCTGTTTCGTGAGCCACTCTACAAACAGTACAAACTAGATTAACCGCATTTATAAATGATGTATCTAACCTAGCTTCTCTCGTGACGCCCAAGAAAAAAGAAGCGAGATCAGCTAAACGCCCAGTGTACAATGTATAAGCCAAAACATGTTTACGTCCAAACTGCCGCCCATTAATCTTTTTCTTCAAAAGCGTTTAGTTCAAAATTGTATGGCTTAAGTCTGGGCGGTTACGCTTGTGTCACTTTGTACAATGTGATGTACATTGCACGAGGTTAAACAAGTAACGATCCCGTCCGCAATTCATATCCGTATATTGTCATTTCCTTCACCATATCATTTGAGTGCACAAAAAATATAATAAGCTAGCCATTATTACAAGCTTCCTTAAAGTAAGTGGTAAATAATGTTCATTGTTTCCGTCGCTTTATCCCAAGATCGGCATCGCAGGACATTAAAACTATTTCGTCGGTGATACTGCAATACCGCGTAATAACAAATTCAATAGGTTGTAAAATGCACCTTACTGACTTACTTTTTAAGGTGCATTTTGCTCTTTCTTGAATTTGTTACTTACGCGGTATTGCAGTTTGAATTATAAAACATCTTCCTAGTACACTAAATATGTAGAGATCTAATATTAGGGCGCTATTAACCTAAAGTTTGCGAAGTCTCAATAAAAGCTAAGTTAATGTAGAGGCGGCTTCTTAAAATAAATTGTGACGTTGTCAATATAAAGGGACCTTATGGAGGAACCTTAAGATTGAAATTAGCTCTGGTTTTCAGCTGTCATTGCATGGCGAGTGAGTGACTCGTTTGACATGGCGTTGAAAAGGTTACCTAAATAGTAAAAAAAAACGTATCCCAATTTGCCTAATAATATCGGTTACCTAATTTTTAATGATAATATCTGATACGATGTCGTAGGTAAACTTCGAACATGGTCGCTCTTTCTATTGCCCTTTGTCTTCCGGCACATGTCAAAGGGTAATAGAGAAAGCTATAAAATTCTCAAGTTTCCTCGAGATGGAAACAGGAAATTCCATAAAGACCCACTCACCGGCCGTCGCACATCTAATTACCGTGGTACCTAATTGTTAAATAAATTTTAAAAACTTGACATGGAACCAAATGCTAAACCAGAGAGAATACAGGCCTGTGCTGGCTATAAGCTTTAAAATTGTCGTTAGTCGTCCATATTGCCAATACATAGGTGAAACGGTAATTAGAAATGCACCGACAGTTGAAAGGCTCAGGCTCCCTAGCATGCATGAAGGAGATAAAATTTGACATAAAAGCCCTAGCCAAGACGCTAACTTAGACTTACACTTTTAGTCGAATGATAATTTTGTAAAGATATACGCGATTGGTGTGGTAGCACCCTTATGCTCCAATTTTGACGAACTAACCGGCTAACTAAAGTTGGTGCGCACACGTAGGCACGTAAGGCAGAAATTGCCGCTTAGGCCTAGCTGCTTCGTCGACGAAACCTCCGACCAAATTAAAAATACCCGCACGCAAACCCGCTTGAGGCTAGAATTTTTCCTGTCAGGAACTTAGGTCATTAAATATAATTATAAAAAATAAAAATATCTTTCTGTCTTTAGGAAATAAATGAACTAAAATTGCGCTCTGTAACGTTATCGACATTTTCTGTGGTAATGACGATGTGTCGTAATCGTCTGTATTAGTTTATCTTATTTATAATTGTGTAAATAAAATTTAATTATATCCACCCTTCCCCCCCCCCCATCTTCTCAGAGGAGCGCACAAAATGTCAGGATTTTTAAATAAAAATCAGGTCAGGATTGTCTTAATTTGTGTCTGGTAATCCTACCCGCACTGAAATATGTGACGTTCTCAATATAAAGGGACCTTATGGAAGCAGGCGGTTACGCTGTTTTTAGAATTGTTACCATAGTACTCGTATAGTTACAAGAATAAGAAGAGCGTAACTGCCTTCCTCCATAAGGTCCCTTTATATTGAGAACGTCACATATTAATAATGCTTTAACGGGACGACTTACCCCGCGTTCACATGAACACATCCAATTTGCAGGAACTGTTTTTGTAGGATCCGTTTTAGTGGCAACAGTATTTCGATGCACGCGTTTACAAATTTGCCGGATCCTGCAACCGTTGCCACTATATCGGATCCTTCCTACAAAAAACAATTCCCGCAAAGAATCGGATGTGTCCGTGTGAACGTACCCTTAGGCTCACCCGATTCAAGCAAATCAATAGGTACTTAAGTCTCACTAAACTAAAGACCTTCGTGAAATAGACACGTACTAAAACAGTTCGATCGCAAAAAATGTAATAATTCTCGCGCGTTTCCGTAAACAATGAATTTCGACACAGAAGTTATTGCTGTTTGTTAGCCATTGTGCATACTGTTCCAAAAAAGCAGCTTCTACATTGTATGAAGTCGTGTGATCCAATCAAATGGGTAATTATCATTGTCATATTTTGCGTATAATGTACACGTCATGATTCGAATGCATTGTATGCGACTGGCGGGACCATGCAATCGATTAGCTATGTCTACACCTGTGCGCTTTCATGTTCAACCTGCGCTTTCCTCCGACGCATGCCTCTGCAACCACAGCGCATGCAATAACGCATGCGCTCAAACTGGTTTGATAGCAGCGCATACCCGTAGCGCACGCTGATCCGTCACCGTTGGGTCGACGTGCAACATTTTGAAAATAAAATGGCGGAGGATAAAGTCAAAACATTGGATTTTATTGAAGATTCAGTGTCACCCTCGTATTCCATGCGCTTGACGCAAGACGAATTGAAATCTTGAGAGCGCAGTTGACCATGAAAGCCCACAGGTGTGGACATAGCTATTAGAGACGAATGAAGAGAAGCAGGAGACCTTTGCTCTGCAGAAGCACACAAAAAAAAAATGTGTTGATTTTTTTATGTGCCGCTATCATGTCTATGAATTATCTAAATCCATAAGCCACTGGCGCCTGATTTAATTGAGGTTACGTATAGCTTAGTATATAATCGTTACAGCATCCCATGAATATTCAAAACGGTTGCGCGCGAGTTTAATCGACGGAGCGCGCGCGCATTCAGTTGTGTCTGTTCCCAATATTCACACTGAGGACAGGTCAGGTTACTTTGGGTTGATATTTGACATTTACGACGTACAAAATACGTAGGCAGCCAAATGTCATTTACACACCTTGACGGACGACGTAAATTCGCCGGTTACTCTTCGTCTCAGTAGATGTGAAGGGAGAGACGTTAACAGAATCACATGACAGCCAAGTTATTCTGTCGCATCGTCCTTCACATCGACTGAGACGAAGAAAACCGGCGAATTTACGTCGTAGGTACAGTTTGTGCAAATGACATTTGGCTGCCAGCATTTTCATTTAGTCGCTGGTTTCCACGATGACACAGCAGCAAATCACCAGTGACTCAAATTTGACAATTTCGTTATCACATGGTTCTATGACGGCTCAACAATTCAATTTGTTGACATTTTAGGGTTCCATTCGGAAGTTGTTTTTTATCATCCGCAGCAAAAAACATGCAACCAACGCGTATTATTGTGGCTTTGACCAACTTATTATGTAATCTTTGTTGGTCCTTAAGCTCGACACTCACGGTCAGAACTGGCAGTTTTTCAATCCGACCAATTTTGTTTGTATAATAAAATCGTCTATATAAACAAACAGGAAATCGGTTGAAGATAAGCTAAGGATTGGCCATGTAAGACACAAATTGTTACATGATATTGCAGGACGTATCCGATGGCATATTGTTTTCTTTATTAATTTAACCTTTTGTGAACTTAATGCGTAATGGCATAGACTTCCAACAGTTTACATAGACTTAGGAAAATGATGGTTACATCATGTTCGGATGCATCATCCCTTTCACTCGTCAATTGTGATTAAATCGTGATAAAGAGAGGAGCAAACGTAATTTCGAACTTCTATTTTCAAAGTAGGTGTGAAGTTAGAAGTTTTATAAACCTATGCCACTCCGGGGGGAGGTTATGGGTGTTTATGGATGTAGATTAAGGTGGATAAAACATCTGTCTCTTTCTGACCCGCGTGTAAGTGCGAGAGTGACGGACGATTTTTTTTTATCCACCGCGATAAAAGATGGCTATAATACGGGGTCTGTTTCCATCCACATTTAACCTTTTCAACGCCATTGACGGATATATCCGCACCACTGGTTCAACGCCAACGACGGATATATCCGTCACGGTTGACAGCGAAAAATAGACCCGAGTGTCTATGGCGTAAGGTTGAAATTGGCTCTGGTTTTCAGTTGTCATTGGCGTGAGAGACGACTTTTGTTGTCAAATACAAATGGCGTTGATAAAGTTAACTTATCAATTTTAAATCTTATTAACAAAATCAGCGACCCGCTACTATTAAATACATAAAACTTCCGTGAAAAATTATCTAATTGATGGTGAAAACCGCATTAAAATCTGTTGCGTAGTTTGAAAGATCTAAGCGTACCTACATACATACAAAGGGACAGACGGCGGGAAGCGACTTTGTTTTATACTATGTAGTGATGATACGATACAATAACTCTTTATTGAACACCACATACAGCAAGGACATGAAATACAACAAGAAAGAGAAGTGTTACATAGTGAGTCAACAGGCGGTCTTATCGCTAAATAGCGATCGCTTCGAGACAAGCTTACAAAGAAGAGAAGATTAAAAATCAACTTCCAAAATTGGCAGGCGGTGAAAATTGGATGATGCAATGCTACTTAGTACCTCATGACGTATTTCCTTCGTATGTGATATCTAAAAGTTGAAACGTTTAACTTAGGACTGTGAATAGTAGAACCACATATATAAATTACATGAAAAATAATGTTTGCATAGAAAAAAGTGATAAAATGTCCACAAAACGAAGCAAATAATAATGAATATTCAATATTTACTCGGTAAATATTTAATATTCACCGCTTCCTATTGCTACGTGGGCGTTACATCACTTTTTTCTATGCCAAAAATTATTTTCCATGTAACTTATATTTGTGGATCTACTATACTTAAGTTTAAGTGTTAAGCTGCCTTTCCATAGAAGCGGAGACGAGCGGAGCGGAGAGGAGCTGTGTAGGAACCGACCAATCACATTGGTTGTAATCCCCATCTCGTCTCCGCGTGACTGTTTCCATTGAAGCGGAGCGGAGACGAGATGTGGATTACAACCAATGTGATTGGTCGATTCCTACACAGCTCCTCTCCGCTCCGCTCGTCTCCGCTTCCATGGAAAGGCAGCCTTAAGCGTAAATCATTGACAACCCACGCGTCAGGCGAGTCCATAAAATACTCGTGTTATTGCTCTATAGCGACACGCGTCTACGGCAACACTGTGGCCAGAGAAACAGCGATCGTAAACGTGGTAACTCTTTGATCTAATTATTAGTTAACTGCCTTGAAAAGTAGGTGCGCACTAACGGTTTCGTATTTATTAAAATGTTTACTCATCAAAATGGATCTTATTTTGTAAATAATTATAAAATTTAGTTGATGTCGCTGGCGTGGATTAAATATTGTAGTTCCAATTCATGACTTTTTATCAAACTTGTTAAATAAAGAAGACTAAATAAATATTACGGCCAATGTAGAGGACGAAATTATTAAGTTTAATTTAACTTCAACTGTAGATAATAATTATCTACTTCTAACTTTAATTTATTTCCGATTTTCAGATTGGAGGCAAGAAAGCTTTATATTTTTTTAGCTCTAGCCAAAAACTATTTCACGTTTAAATATGTAAAGAAGAGCTAATTATAAATCCTAATAAACTTATCTTTAAACTATTCTTGTTGACCCGCAGCAGCATTTTAGTTTAGTTTTTATTCTTTATTTATTTATAAGCTTTCTTCAACCTTGAACATGTCAGCTCCAGCTGGCCTAAATACAACAACAGTTACAAATTATAATCACACATAAAAATATCGCTAAATGAGCAGCATTTAAATTACGCGAGTTAAGTACTCCATCGTTTACGGATTGCACCTAATTTCAGTGGCATTTCGGCCTTATTTGGCCGAAAGTGTTAGAGGATATGTGACGTTCTCAATATAAAGGGACATGGAGGAAGGCAGTAACGCTCTTCTTATTCTTGTACCTATACGAATACTATGGTAACAGTTCTAAAAACGGCGTAACCGCCTGCCTCCATAAGGTCCCTTTATATTGAGAACGACACAAATTAATAAATAAATACATCCATACTAATATTTTAAATGCGAGTTTTTTATTTGTTTGTTACGCTTTCACGCCTAAACCACGGAACCGATTTCGATGAAGTTTGGTATGGAGATAGTTTGAGTCCCTAGGAAGGACATAGAATACTTTTATCCCGGAAAACTGGACAGTTGCTAAGGGAGTAGTGATAAACTTGGTCGTATATATATATATATATATATATATATATATATATATATATATATATATATATATATATATATATATATATTCAAATTCAAATTCAAATATTTATTCAGTAAATTGGCCACATACGGGCTCTTTTACACGTCAGTAATATAGAGTGAATCTACCAGCGCTTCGGACAAGACCATCATTGCGGAGAAGAAGCGCCGCAAGAAACTCCAGCAGAAGGTCATATTTTCCAATATAAAATACAATAATACTTAAAAGTAAGTTACATTACAAGGTAATAAAGTAACAAATATTAATTATTAGAACTAGCACAAATGAAAACATTACAAATGTAAGGTCAAATACGTTACACTAAATGTAATGACTAGGAGAACAACACGACGAGGTCTCTTCGTCAAAAGCCATAACTAGAATAATTAACTGAACAAGTCCTTGCAGACGTGAACAGACCGGACCCCACAAACAGCACCCGTTCACGAGTATGACGCGTATCTCAGCCATCGCCTCCCTCAACCATATGTTCGGGAAGGTGGCGACCCGATCAACGACGCCGCCGTAAGCAAAGACCTTTGAGCGAGCATGACGTGCTCAAGCTGCCGGACAACATAAAAGTAATATTGTGTGAAATAGCTGTCCGGCGAGAAACATCACAGTGTGCTCTCATTTAAAAGCGTCTTGTATACACAAGAACTAATAGAGTACAAAAGTACATACATACAATTTCGTGTTTGAATACAGTTTGCTTAAAGGCATTTTACGTTTCAAGATAGTAACGTCAAAAATATCCTAGACTTAAGAAAATACCTTAAATAAGTAATAGCCTAGACACTACTTAAATACATCTTGGTCACCAATGAAGTCATTTACAGTATAGTATGCCCTACCCATCAAGCAGCGCTTGATGTGAGACTTAAATTTATTGAACGGCATATTGACGATATCAGATGGTATCTTATTGTAGAAACGTACACAGTTCCCCGCAAACGAAGTGCTTACCTTACGGAGACGGTGACCTGGAAGAGCGAGCTTATCCCTATTTCTAGTATTTAAATTATGAACGTCGCGGTTATGCCTAAACTCATGTATGTGTTTGCGTACATACATGATATTCTCAAAGATATACTGCGACGCGACTGTAAGAATATTGATTTCTTTAAATTTATCCCTAAGCGAAACACGAGACCCCAATTGATATATAGCACGTACAGCCCGCTTCTGTAATACAAAGATGGTCTGGATGTCAGCCGCTTTTCCCCACAGCAAAATTCCATAACTCATAACACTATGGAAATAACTATAGTACACAAGTCTCGCCGTCTCGACGTCAGTAAGTTGTCGGATTCGCTTTACCGCAAAAGCCGCTGAACTAAGTTTACCTGCAAGTGTGGCTATATGCGCACTCCATTGCAGTTTTGAGTCCAGAGTGACACCTAGAAATACTGTTCTATCTTCGAATTCCAGTGTCTCATCCTTCAGTCTTATACTAGCTGCATTCACTCGCTTCACATTAGACAATGAAAATTATTAAAAAAATTTAAAAAATTAAAAAATTATAAATTCTCATAGTCCTAAATGAAGCTGTAGGTTTGTACTTGGCACAGCTAGATAACATGAGATGTGAGCATATTTATTAAGTAAGAGATATAAATGCTTAGATATTCAGAAAATCACGAAGACTCAGGCACAAATACACGCTGTTCACACAAATATTTGCCCTTACCGGAGATCTAGCGCGCGCTGGCTTCGTAGGCCTGGGTCACTACCAACTAGGCTAACCGCGTCGTCAATATAGGTGATATATTCTTGGACAGTAGCGACGCGACTCACGCGAGCGTTTTTGTATCTGTTTTCATGGCCCCACGTGAGTCAGTGGTAGAAAGTATCGGAATATTCCGTAAAGGCCGCATCAGATGCAGAAGCGCTTGCGTCATTGATACGTCACTGAATGGGGTAAACATAATTTATACAGGAAACTGTTGTGCAAGCTTTTGTTTTTGAGCTTTTAAGAAGGTAAACGAGCTTACGGGCCATCTGGCCCAAAGCACTTAGCACATTCGCCGCCGTATAACCTCCAAATGTATGTAATTTTGGTTTTTGGTGCGTCACTGGTGCCGAACGTGTTAATAATATAATATCAGGCTGTACCTCGGTCTTATATACAGGCAAATTTTCAATGGGACGCTGTGACTCCACTGAGGAAGTAAAATCCAGGTGGCGCTGCGATCGAGGGATGCAAAACATAACCTACATCGCGAGTGACGTACGATACGTAGGTTTTGTATATTTAGGGTTCAATGCGCGTGTTTCACGCATGCGCGACTATAGTCATCTCTGTCGCACCGGGTATCCCTCGATCACAGCGACGCTAGCGGCCTGGATGAGGCCCACGTTGAAACCCAGAGTTGCAAGACCTGTATGTAAGGTCCTTCATTTCCAGGTTTTTAAACTTAGATTACTAAAATCGACAAGCTTTAAAATATCTCAAACTCAAACTGGCCCCCTAGCATGCATGCAAGAGATAAAATTTGACAGGTGCTAGGGAAATAAATACGTAATTCCGGAAGCAGGTCTAGTCGTATAATATTGTTTGTCATAATGTAATGTTAGTCATAATTTCAGGCTGAAATTACAGGATTTATTAAACATCCATCGTGTAGATTAGTTAGGTTAGGTTACTCTAATAAAAATCCTGGAAAAATAATGATGTTGTGAAAAAAATGCATTGTGATTTGCGAAAATGATGACTTAAAACACATTATGACTGTAATATCTATGCAACCCAAAATGAACCCGTCTATTCCATATTCTAAAGCTGGCTATACACACTAGGGTACGCCTGCGCAGTTTTGCCTGTACAGTTGAACTGCAGGCGTGGAAACCTGCACAGCTGTGTCACATACACGCTCCGGTTTACCTGTGCAGTTCAACTGTTCAAAATAAGTGTTCCGTCTCGATAAAATCGCTATAAAAATGTGAAAATCGCAATAGTCGCTTAGTAATAAAAGGTAATAAGAGTCAGAACGGGACACATTTATTTTAAACCTTAAGCGTTAAGTCTTACGTTAGAATATGGAATAGATAGATGTATTAATTTCCTTAGCACCTGTCAAATTTTATATCGTGCTTGCAACCCCGCAGTGTATTCTTCGAAGAAGAAACAACTTATAAAGTCATACAAATAAAAAACGGACTTTCTAACGTCTACTTCCGGACATCTAGACTTATATGAGACGTAGATTTTTAATGTTTCCGGTCTTACATATAAAATTGTTCTGGTTTAACTGGTTATAATTTATAACGTAGTTTAGTAGTGACCCTGTCTACGACGAAGCTAGCAGCCCGGGTTCAATTCCTGGGTAGGGCAAATATTTGTATGATGAGCAGTGTCGGACTGGCCATATAATATATGTGACGTTCTCAATATAAAGGGACCTTATGGAGTCAAGCGGTTACGCCGTTTTTAGAACTGTTACCAATGTTACCATAGTATTCGTATAGTTACAAGAATAAGAAGAGCGTAACTACCTTCCTCCATAAGGTCCTTTTATATTGAGAACGTCACATATGTAGTCGAGGTGGCGTTTGCCAGCCGGGCCCTGGCCTGCGCGGGCCCCCTACCCTTTTTTTTTTTTTTTTTGGCGCTGGGAAAATGCGTTTACGCATACCACCCAGGTCCGGGGAGACCCGGGATGGTTATGTGGGACTCGCCCACCGAGGGCGGCCGGAATAGGGCCCCTTACCCTACCAAACCCCAGGCTTCCGACCAACTCCATTCATGCTTAGAGAGGAAAAAATAAATTACAGTGTAGACTCTATATAACGACACTGAAGGGACTGAGAATTTTTCGACGTTATTGAGAGTTGGCGTTAAATGGAGAGAAGAAAAATCAATATTATTTTACTATTATAAATAACCTAACGACAGTCTGTGCACTGTCTCGCTCTAACGTTTTATGGTCCGGTGTGCCAATTTTGTTTGCGGCAGGTATAGCAGCCGAGGTAAACACGTGCAAGGTAATCACAATAAACAAAATAACGAATTTCTCAGAATATTCGGTACGTTTGATGCCGAAAGTCGAGGTAAGTAGACAATAAATCAACAAAATAACGTACACAGCTGCCGTTCTTGTTAATTTCGGCAAGTTAGAAAGTACTGTTTATTGCTTAATAAGGACTTTTTGTGGTCGTTATTTAGAGTGGGTGTGATGATACATAGAGTGTATTATTGTATGGAAACAAGGTAAACCAACCAGAGTCAAGTAATTTCGACGTTTTAGAGAGTTTGTCGTTAAATCGAGTGACGTTAAATGGAGTTTACACTGTAATTAAAAAAATCAAAAACCCGACTGATTTAAAAAAGATCAACTGAAAAGTTAAAAGCAAGCCATAATCTAAAGAATATAACTTAAATGTTAGAAAAGGTTTTGCAGGCGGAGACAAATCCAAGTGGCGCTCTTTTTAAGTGAAAATATTTAATTTGTAAAACAAAATTTGCTTGTCCGCGCCTGCCATACCTTTTCCACTCTCTATAATGTACCTATGTCTATCGTTGTCTAGTATAGTATAGTTCATTCCTTCAAATAGTGTGCAGTACACCCACACACTGCTATGGAAACCATTTAATATTATCGGAATAACAATTAACCCATTTGTGAATTATTTGTTAGTAAATCCGCCGTAATAACACATTCTGAAAATAAACATCCCGCTATCTACTTGTATTACGGTTCAAAAGATACAGCTCTTTATAGATAGGACAGACAGACAGACAGACAGACAGACAGACAGACAGACAGACAGACAGACAGACAGACAGACAGACGGACGGACGGACGGACGGACGGACGGACGGACGGACGGACGGACGGACGGACGGACGGACGGACGGACGGACGGACGGACGGACGGACGGACGGACGGACGGACGGACGGACGGACGGACGGACGGACGGACGGACGGACGGACGGACGGACGGACGGACGGACGGACGGACAGCGTAGGCAACTAGGCATATCAATAGGGTCCCGTTGGGCACCCTTCGGGTACGGAACCCTAAAAAGAGAAAATGAAAAAACACATACTTATGTCAACATTTTATTAATATTATTTTCTTAAACACAACTACTTGCCGCGACTTACCAGCGCATACTGCGGGTGTACAAACCTTTGAAGGCGCCGACACCGCTTCTTTGTAGCGGCACATCAAAGCATGCAAACTATTTGAACAAACGGACTATACCCACAGGACAAGCCTAGTGCCGAGTTTGGGAGCAAGTATGTCGAATTGTGTTAGATTGGCGCTTGATATTTATTTATTTGGGCAAAGCTGGTTACTAAATGGTGGCCAAGGAGTTCAGAACGATCCGTGAGACTGCCCGACATCCGTAAAACGACGGGGACCGTGGATGGTCTACTACCAGCCTAAGACGGACCGAACCAGACCCTTTTTTTTTTTTGACTTTGATTTTTTTTTAACGGAGTGGAAATGCGTTACGCATTGTCCCTACACCGAACCAGCCTAACATGATCTTAGTAAAAATCGCATGGTTGTCAAGATTTGCCAGTGTAAAGTACTGGCATATCTCGAAAACCATGCGACTTTTACTGAGGTTATGTTAGGCTGGTTCGGTACCTCTTAAGCTGACGTACCTCCGGTGATGTGGGTTACTGATTTTGGGACATCCTGTATATCCAACAGTGAGCGGGATAAGCCGATTGGATGGATGGAATTATTTAATCTCAAGTGTAAGACTGATCCATTTATTACAGAACGGCAGTCATTGAAGTCAAGGAGAAGCGAGAAGCGTGAAGGTGTCACTTTGTTGTCAAGGGTAGGCACTTAGACCATTTGTGACGTTCTCAATATGAAGGGACCTTATGGAGGCAGGCGGTTACGCCGTTTTTAGAACTGTTACCATAGTATTTCTATAGCTACAAGAACAAGAAGAGCTTAACTGCCTTCCTCCATAAGGTCCCTTTATATTGAGAACGTCACATTTTTACCAGGACGGGTCTTATCCACTTTCCCCTCTGCCGAGGTCAAATGATCTTGCACATTTATAAAAACTATTTAGTCGATTATTTCGCGTTATCAAAATCGTCTTAAGAGATTAAGGGCCTGCGCAAACCGGTGGAGCGCAGCGCAGATCACTTTAAATTTATCAATGTATATTCTTTCCTATTTTAATTACAATAAGGTATAAATTTGAATGCTCTGAGACCGGAGCATCACGGGGGATTTCTACTCTGCGGCTGCGGCTCTAAATTTATACCTTATTGTAATTAAAATAGAAAAGTATATACATTGATAAATTTAAAGTGATCTGCGCTGCGCTCCGCCGGTTTTCGCTGGCCCTAAGAAGCTCCAAGAAAATACCTTGTGCTATGTTAGCGTGCGGCAAAAATCAAAACGCATCAAATTCAAAGAAAGATGGCGTAACATTATATACATTTTATTATTTTTCACCATGAATTTTGATCAATTTCAATTGGTTTTGTATATTATTTCTTGCACACGATTATGAGACCCTGACGATCGATTTATGAATGGCTTGCGTAAAATATCAGGTAACTAAATATCAGGTGACTAAATAATAAATATCTATAGGTAATATATAATCTATGAATGAAGTCTTTCAAAAAAAGGAAAAAGCCTTTGTGCACATCTCAGCCAACTTCAGTTCTTTTTACGTGCGTTGACTTACAGCGCGACGCAAGCCCGGCGCGCCACTCACACTGCAGCAGAACACGCTGCGCGGCGCGCTCAGCGCAATGTCAATAAAGGGGAAAAAATAAAAATACTTTAAATTAGCAATATCTTGAAAACCGTGCAATTTTTACTAAGGTCATGTTAGGCTGGTTGGTACTTCTTAGGCTGGGCTATCTCCGGTGTCACTGTGACGCAATTTTTGGGACACCCTGTATATAAGTCAACGCACGTAAAAAGGACTTTCTGAAGTTGCTGCATTTGCTGCGCAGTAGCAAAATATCCGTATCACCGGAAAGAAGGGAGGGGCGAGGGGCTAAGCAGGCAACTTCAGAAAGTTCTTTTTACGGGCCGTTGACTTATATTATAAATCTTATAATAGGCTATTTATTGCTCATAAATAATAATGGCTCTGTTTTGCTTATCAGATACTGGAACGTAAAGCTTGCTCTGAGGATCCGAGTGCCTCTCCACATGTTTCCGGAGTTGACTGCCTGTTACAAACTTCACATGACAAATATGGCATTCTTTTGTTGGTCCAAAATGCTTTCTACGCTTATGCTCCATGCGCCGTGAGGCAGAGAGAAAGCTCTCATTACACATGTCACAATGAAATGGCCTTTCTCCGGTGTGTAACCTAGTATGGTACACTAAAGCTGCTTGCGTAACAAATTTCCCTCCACACTGAACGCATTTAAATTTACGTTCCCTTGTATGTTTAACTATGTGGTTCTTGAGTCTGCTTATCGCATCAAACTTCTTGGAACACCAACTGCAAGTTAAAACTTTGCCAAACCCATGATCAGTCTTCAAGTGCGTTCTCAAACCATTTTTGCGGATATACCCTTTTCCGCAGAGATCGCAAAAGAAGCTTGCTACTTTCTCTTCAATGTTGCCACACTGCTTGCTATGAATCCTGTATGTTTGTCGGTTTATAAAGCTTTTTTTACATTGTAAACATTGCAAAACATCATGTTTATCCAAATGAAATTTAAGTGCTGTTCGTGACGGAAACTGGACAAAGCAAAGCTTGCATATTGCAGCAATATGTTCAAGTCTATGGTGAGTTCTCAGCATTCTCTCTGTGCTGAACATTTTGGAACATTGTTCACATTGAATTTTTTTCGGATAGTGCACTCTTTCTGCATGTTCAGCTAAATGAAGGGGAGATGAGAATGTCTTGAAGCATTGTGGGCACGACTGGGGCATAGTACTATGTGCTTTCATGTGCTTTACGAGTAAAGCTCTTGATTTGAAACGCATACCACATTCCTCGCAAATAAACATAAGAGCTGCAGCTTTGTTTTGAACATATTTACTTCTGTTTTTAATTATGCGCTTAATCTTAGATGCCGCTGTTTGTCTATCATGTGAATGTGTCTTTCTACTTGTAAATATGTAGTTATCAGTCTTGTTGATCATCAAGTAGGCTGTGGACACGGTAGGACTCAGAATATTGGCTTGGGTCAGACTGTTGTCAAGTTTAACCAACACCTCACCCCACTTCTCGTTGGAATACTCACATAGTTTTTTGAATAAATAGCTATTTGACATTGTCTTTGCGCAACTATCACATAAAGTCTGCGGCAAAGAAGGTTCGTCAGATACCTGCAGCAAACAGCAAAAAACAGATTACTTATCGATTCCAAATTATATATTATATTGAATAAACGTAATATTAAACTTTACTTACACCAAGCTCCTCGAACATGTCCTCGTAACTCACAGTATTATGGTAATACGGTCGTTTCAAGAGGACAGGGTCTTGAATATAGTTTTTGTGTTGTTGTGTGGAGGCGAAACATAACCTGCAAATATTCTCATCGGCCCTTGTTACAAATTTAAAAGCCGACAGTATGATACTAGCTTCTGAATCCATACTTTTCTTTTTCAATTTATAACTAGATAAAGAAAAGTTCTGCTAATATGGAGTTAGTACCTAAAACAAAGTCACAACGTCACCATTTTATTTTGTCAATAAAATAAACTTACGAACGAACCACAGAATAAGTACTGACATAGAAACCGGAGTATAAGAAAGAACTTAAGACGTAGGTTTGACCTTTCTAACCGACTTCAAAATTATTATTATTATTATTTGTTCGTAATTTTTTTTTTATGTATGTTCACTGATTTCTCTGTCAATTGTGGAAGTATTTTCAATATTATTTTTTTATTCGAAAAATGGACTCATCGTCACCAAGTCCCGATCTGATGATATGATCTATGAGGAATTGACGGAACTCCTCAATTATTATAGGTACACATAGCGAATTTAGTATTTTATCTAAGATCTAGGATTTACATCCTAAAAGCACCTTTTGGTGAAGTAGAATAGTAAAGACCAGAGATGACCACCGGAACTTCTTAGTCGTAAGTGATTGATGACGCCAGCAATGAGATTTCGTTATTAAGAATATAAAGCTACTTTTAAACTCATTATCATGCATGTGGTGAAGCGCAACTGATGGTGAAGTATAAGGAGAACTCCTCAATTATTAACGTCCCTGCATCTTGGACAGCGACATTTTGTTAAGGGTGATAAGACATTGGTATCAGGCTATTGTTTCTTAATGTGATCTATATGTGATTTAGTTTATCACTTAATAATATTAGATGCATCACTAAAAAGCAAGAAAAAAATCACATAAAATAAAACCGTCTTTAAAAACCCACTGAAAAGGGTTAAATAAATACCGGCCTCCTAGGGATTGTCTGTTTAGTGCCTATGCCTAGTGCACCGTATACGTAGGTACATGAAACATATCGAAGTCAGTGGCAAGAATTATGTGTCATTGCTATTGTGTATACCGACTTGACACCGGCTTGGATATATATTTCATGTTCGTATTAGGCACTAAATAGGAAATTCCTAGGAGGCCGGTCTTTATTTAACCCTTTTCAGGGGGTTTTTGAAGACGATTTTTTTATATTTATGGCATTTATAATGAGTTAGAAAGATCCTTATAGGTATTCTTTCGTTATCCTTCATGTAGCCAAAAGGTTTTAAGACGCCAAATTTGAATGGACCGCGATGAGCCTGCCATTGGACCCCACACAAACCTCCAATTAAAAAGTCGATATGCGAAATAGTTATTTTTATGTCAGGGTGACTTTTTCATTTAGTAGCTTTATTAGTTTGACAGTGTTATTTGCTATATCGATATTTTCAGATTTCCTAAAGATGAAAACTTGATAGCAGAATGGATTCGGCGAGTAGCCAGGGAAAATTGGATACCGAAGAGATACAGCAAACTATGGCGAAGGAGCTCTGTTCCTTTGCCATAGTTTGCCATTTGTCATAGTCACGCGAGTGATTCTGTAACCCTTTTATGGTTTGTTGCTATATTTTAAATAAAACATTGTTGAATTATTGAACGTACCTTTTTGAAATATCCTTAACCTGTTGTGAACAAAAAACGTCAAATACCTATAACTTTAAGCTACTAAAGTATAGCATAATATAATTATAATGTTTAAGGGCCGATTTTTTTTGTTCTGCAGATAACATTTTCCGTCAGATAAATTTTAGCTCTCTCCTTTTCTTTCATATGACAAAATGCTTCTGTCATCAATTTCATTTTGGGACAATTTTTATTCACAACTGTAGTTTTTTTGCACTGTCACTGACCAAATTAACGAGTCCCACGTAGACCCACGTTAAGTATAGCCGAGGATCCCGTTGCCACCTTCTGATTCTACTCGTATCATCAGATCTGCTCATTGACACCATAATATTACATTGTCATAGGGTTTACATACGTATTCCAAATTTAAGTTCAATCAAACACCGAGAACTCGTTGAAAAATGGTCTGCAAATTTTGAAATGGAAAAGTTACTTATTATTATGAACATTGGAACATTGCAAGTAAAATGAAAGCTTGTAAAAAAGTAAAGTGATAACTTACTGCCAGATGCTTTTATTTGGAAATTAGAAAAATCAGCCCTTAAATCATTAGAACAAATTACAACTGCGAAATTGAATCGATATCGATATTATTGTCGGTTCAGCAGCAACACTGGCGTTGACAGATCCTTGTGACAACATGATGGAAAATGAAATAATAAAAAACCTATAAGGACATCTCTTTCTAACTCGTTATGAATGCCTTAACTAGAAAAAGGTCAAATATACGTCTTTTGCTGTTTCTTATAGTTCGGTTTCTATGAAAGTACTTAATCTGTGGTTTGGGACTAGGTCAATTTGAATGAGATTGTTATTTATTTATTTTATATCATTATACTTTACTTTATATTTATTTTAACACTAAAATGGACTTTAGATAAAATGTAAAACTTTACAAAAAAAATATCTCCACTGCAACATTTAAAATAGGGGAATCCCAAAGAAATAATGAACGAGGAACGACACAAATCTTACCTTATTCGGCATACACTTAAGCTTGTCACACACGGAGCTATAATATACATTATAGCTCCGTGTGTGACGTGCATTATTCTTTATTCTTTAATTTGTGTGAGATTGTCCCTAATATTTATGTATTTATACTTTATGTAAAGTTACGTACATTACTTAAAAATTAACACTTGGAAAATATATTTGTTTGTAAATATTAAACTGCAAAACCACTTCATATATTATGTAAACCAAACTGTGATCTAACGGTGTAGTTTTCATGATTGTTAAAGTTTGTTTGTTTACTTAAATAAATAAATAAAATAAATATTTATTAAAGCTGGCAACTTTTAACTGTCAGTGTCATTGAGTGGTCAGTTATGTCAGTTGAATGAAAACTATTTATGTGGAAACGGCGGTGCTAGAATCTTCCAGGCTTCCTAGTTACCCCGAAAATTTTGGGGAAGGACGTGAAAATGGGCGATTCCGAAGAAAATAAATGCGCAGATGTAAGTACAACCAGAATAAACAACGAACCTGTCATATTTTTTTCGTGTGTTATTTTTACCGTATCGTTTCCATTGAACATTTTATCCAAGAAGTTTTCTTCGTGTGTTCTATTTATGTCTCGGAAATTATTCTTGAATCTATTTGTAACTGTTAATTAAATAACTAATAAACTTCACTTAAATTATATTCTTTCTTTCTTATTTTGATTTGTCATGTCATGAGTTTTGTTTGGTCAATAATTGCTTATCATCTACCTCCTGGATCCCGGCCAAAAAATGAGTACGCTGGCATAAAAGCCGTAAGTTCTTTTTAAAGAACTTTTTTAGTTCTTTTGAATAAATAAATAAAGTACTTAGCCCTAGAGTCCTGAACCTTCAGCTGTTTGAATTAAGGTCTAAAACTAATATTACCGTTTTTCGCTAGAACAAAGTTGATTATATGCTCTATGAGGAATACGTAAAGCTTACTTTGTTAATGATATACATCATTTTATATGGCTAATCGTGTCATTTTGTATGAAAATAGAGGTATTTTTGAGTTAGGAAATAAAACAAAAAGGCTTATTAAAATGCTTTAATGTAGAGGACTAACAAACTATGGAGAATTATTATTGTCCTAACAAAAACAACTTGAAATTTCTTTTAATAAGTACAACATAACAAAATCAGTCTGTTCATCCTGGTCTTCATCCTCCGAGCTCGAGGACTCGTGGCTGAATAAGACAGGTTCAAAGTAACTACTCTGGGTCTTCATTTGATGAATCTTTGTAGTCCGAATTATTTAATATTATACTTATGTCTTAAAGAGCTATAAAACACAATGCAGATATTTTTAATAACCACTAAAATTACTATAATTTAAAGCAATAACCGACAGTCATTCAAAAATTACAAAAATGACTTAACATTACTACTATAGACCAAAAGCACTTTATGAAGAACAAATTAAAGAAATACTTAATTGTACTTGAACTATTATACTTGTTGTTGTTGTCGTCTAATGGTACCCCAGTGGTACGAAGGGCCTTCGTGAGACGTCGCCATCCGCTCCTGTCCTGCGCCTCGCGCTCTGCGTCCCTCTAACTCAGCCCGGCCGCTCGCAATTAATAATAATTATTTTACTTGCAAGGAAAATAATAATGGTATTGCAAAGAACACACTTTGAACTCATTGGAAACATAAAAAAAAGGCAAAATCTCAGCAGATTGAGTGATAAATTTGAGATTAACTTACCAACACCTGCACGACGCGGCATCTTGTTGTACACGTGATGTCATATTGAACGGAATATTTATTTGCTCGATACAACGGCCTTCGCTAAATCGAGGCAGATATATTTCGGACCAGAGAACAGCGATTGGTTCACCAGATCACACCACTATGGTCATATATTTAGCGGTAAATAATATGGGGGCTTGGGAAAAAGTTAGGCAAAGTAATGGGAGTTATTGCATTAAATAAATTTAATTTATCGCAATATTCTTTGTGTTCCAGATGAAGCCTAAAATCAAGCATGACTGGTACCAGACAGATGCACAAGTGGTAGTCACTGTGCTAATCAAGAATGCACCGCCTGAGAAGGTGAAAGTGCATTACGGTGACCGCAGTGTAAGTGTTCACGTTTATAAGTAGGATGCAGTTTAATTGGTGCGCGTCAACATGCTTATGTCCTCAACCAAGAGTTTGTTATTTCTTAATCCCCACTATACGCATTGTGTCCTGCTTAGGGGTTCCGATCCCGGGATTGGGTTTTATGCAATACCGTATTAATACTGGTATTGCATACAAATTAATCCCGGATTGGAAGCCCTAGTCCTGCTATACCAGTAGTTAAAAAAAGATTGGGTACATACATAATATATAAACTTGTCATTATTATGTTTGAATAGAGTTACTTAAATTTTTTGAGGACATTTTGGGATTTTTATTGTTTAGTAAGCAAATTTTTTCTTAACTAATGCTTATGCCATATGCACAAGATATTTTCTACAGTCAAGCCCAATATTAACTTGACACTGCCTAAGCTGCCTATAACATGTTATTTATAAAATAAAAAATAAAAATGCTTCACGTAAATGTGGACACCATTACAGAGATCAATTATTTGGTACAGTATCTTTACTTAGTCGGTAAATACACACGCATAGTTTGACTTATAGAGAAAACAAACAGAGGCCCCCAAACTAGGCGAAGCCTGTATCTCGGGAGACGGGATCAGATTAGAGTTTTATAACATACTAGCATTTGCCCACGACTCCGTCCGCGTAAAAGTTGTTTATCGCTGCTCCCTCGGGAACTGCCCATTTTTTTGATAGAAAGTAGCCTATGTGCTATTCCAGACTATAATCTATCTCTGTACCACAATTCATCCAGATCCGTTTAGCCATTCTGGCGTAATTGAGTAACAAACATCCATCCAAACTTTCACATATTTAATGTTAGTAGGATTCAAGTTCTTTTGACAATGACTGATTTAAGACTTTCTTTCAGCTGTCTCTCTCCTCCCCCCTACCAGATGCCGACTCAGAATACAGCCTGGAGCTAGAGCTGGCGCATCAGATAATACCCGCCATGTGCTCGCACGTGGTGACTCCCTCCAAGGTGGAGGTGAAGCTGCGGAAGAAGGAGGGGATCCGGTGGACCGCGCTCGAGGGGGAGGGGACCGAGGAGAAGGTCAAGGCGATACCACAAGGTTACCTCTATGTTATATTATAAAACTAGCTTTTACCCGCGACTCCGTCCGCGTCATTATTCACTTATCCCTCGGGAGCTATAAAATTTTTCAAGATATAACCTAACCGTGTTAAAACCGCCCCCCCCGATATCAGCGCCTAAAAACCTTCTGAGCAATGAGCAAAACCTTTAACGGGCTCCAAGCACGTACATTTTCACTGGAGGGACTTCGTCACTAGAAGATTTCAAGAATTAAAAAATCAGATCCCATCATCAACTAGAAAAGAGCTGATGATCTTCAATCGGCTGAACAGATTTTCATGAATCATGGCTAAGAAATAAAATTATCTATGACACAAAAAAAACTAAACGAAAATCGGTCCATCCGTTTGGGAGCTACAATACCACTGACAGATACACAGATACACAGACAGACACGTTAAACTTATAACACCCCTCTCTTTTTGCGTCGGGGGTTAAAACGTATCCTGTTTTAGTTAATCCAGGTAATAAACTATCTGTGTGCCAAATTCCATAAAAATCAGTCTAGCCATTCTTGTTTTATAAATGGTGTAACTGGGTTAGTTACTTTGTTTTATTTTTAAGTCTGAATTTTACTTTTTTTTTTTTATATGTATTCATTCAAATATGTAATTATTATGAACAGAACGGACAATGCTGAACCTAAATCCGTGTATGACCCGCCTTACCTGCCTAGATGTGTAATTGATTGTGTATTGCTACGTCAAGATGGAAAAATTATAGTTTATATAGGTGTGAATGTGTTTTTAACCCCCGACGCAAAAAAGAGGGGTGTTATAAGTTTGACGTGTGTATCTATCTGCGGCATCGTAGCTCCTAAACGGATGGACCGATTTTGATTTAGTTTTTTTATATTGAAAAGGTGATTCAATCGAGAGTGTTCTTAGCTTGGTTTGATGAAAATCTGTTTAGCCGTTTAAAAGTTATGAGCTCTGATCCCGATTTTGTCGGGAGTTTTTTAATACTGGAAATATTCTAGTGACGAAGTCCCTCCAGTGAAAATGTACGTGCTCGGAGCCCTTTGATGTTTTTGCTCATTGCTCAGAGGTTATTTTAGATACTGATGTCGCGGGTTTTTAACTCTGTTAGGTTAGTGTCTACATAAATTGGATAGAACTAGCCTGACGGCAATCGACAACTGTTAGTTGATGCTGGTAAACCAATGATGACTATTAAAATGTAG
This sequence comes from Tortrix viridana, assembly GCA_963241965.1. NCBI lineage: Eukaryota > Metazoa > Arthropoda > Insecta > Lepidoptera > Tortricidae > Tortrix > Tortrix viridana. Next base: position 3,071,341 of record OY725201.1, on the reverse strand, counting down.
TTTTCAAAGAAAGCTTGTTTATTTATTTTTTATTTTTAAGTATAAAAAGCCGTGGTAGCCTAATGGTTTGACCTGCCGACTCTTAAGCAGAAGGTCGTGGGTTCCCGGGCTCGCACCTCTTAAGTTTTTCGGAATTTATGTGCGAAATATAATTTGTAAATTTACCACGAGCTTTTCGGTAAAGGAAAACATCGTGAGGAAACCTGCACACACCTGCAAAGCAATTTGACGGTGTGTGCGAAGTTCCGAATCCGCACTGGGCCCGCGTGGGAACTATAGCCCAAACCCTTTGTGAGTGGAGGCCTGTGCCCAGCAGTGGGACGTATATAGGCTGGACTATTATTTACGTATATGTGTTTGTGTGTTTTAGCTGTGATAGACGCGTCGGGACCGCAGCGGCCGCCGCAAATTTACAAAAAAGACTGGAATAAAATAGAAAAGGAAATAAAGAAAATGGTAAGTTATTCCTTTGACGGCGCGGTTAGCCTAGTTGGTAGTGACCCTGCCTACGAAGCTAGCGGTCCCGGGTTCGAATCCAGGTATGGACAAATATTTGTGTGATGAGCGCGAGTATTTGTTCCTGAGTCATGGATGTTTTCTATATATTTAAGTATGTATTTCTCTATTTAAGTATGTATATCGTTGCCTGGTACCCATAGTACAAGCCTCGAGCTTAGTTTGGGACTAGGTCAATTTGTGAGAGATTGTCCCCTGATATATATTTATTTATTTATTCCTGGAAGAACGGCAATGCGGTTAATTTTTTCAATGCTACTTTTTCAAATTTCTGAGATCTGAATATTTGAATTCAGTTTTCACCCACTTATGTTGCGTATGTTTACGCAATGTTTACAGTATATATAATAATATTGTACTTTCGAAGAAGCGGTAACCATTATAAACTTCTCATAATATATCTATTTTTAATATGACCACTTCAATGTCATATTACTTTGTCAACGTAAATTTACTTTCGACACTCCCCGTCCAGGGTGTGAACTGCGCTCCTCCCGCTCTCTTAAACTCACTATTCCTTCTCACCGTACTGGTTTCATGTCAAATTCTTTCGCCCTTCAGGCAATCCGTCTCTGGAATGCGCTCCCACTCGATATTAGACGAGCCCCTAGCAGGCTTTCTTTCAAGCGAATACTTCGTAAGTATTTGCACGAACAAGACCTTAAGTAAAAGGTATATATAGGTCCCATCATATTCTGTCAGTATCTCTGTTGTTCTATATATATATATATATATATATATATATATATATATATATATATATATATATATGTGTGTATGTATTTATTTATGTATATTTATATTTATTTATAATATGTTATAAGGTAATTATGTTATGTTGTAAGTTTAGTTCTGTTGTACTGTGCACCTACTACCTATATACATTTCCGATTGGACACGTGGTTGACTGGTAGAGAATGCCATTAGGCATTAAGTCCGCCATTTGTACTTGTTTTTGTGCAATAAAGATTAAATAAATAAATAATAAATAAATAAATAAATATTATGAAATAAGAATTAGCATTAGCGGTTAAGAATTGTGAGGTGACGGCTTTCCATACAAACGGCGATAACGTTTTCCAACCCCTAAATGTTAACCGATTTCGACCAATTTTTGATACGGTGTCAGTCGGAACAAAAACTATGTCCGTACGTTTCGTTTTTTTTTTAATATTATTAATAAATTTCGATTAATTCCCGTGTTATTGTTTTCATACAAAAGTAATTTCGGCGATAATCTCTTCATAACTAATCAATATTTTAAAAAACGAAACGTACGGACATAGTTTTTGTTCCGACTGACTGACATTATCAAAAATTGGTCGAATTCGTTTAACGTTTAGGGGGTGGAAAACGTTATCGCCGTTTGTATGGAAAGGCTGGATTTTGCAGTTGGTTCACAGTCCTCTTGAGTTGCAACAACAAGCGTAAGGGTGAACCTCCCACAATCTGTTAACTCTTTTTACCCAAACATTCTCTGATCGTGTCTGATGTCTACTCTGAAGTTGGCAAAATACATCTCACGAAAGATGTGAAAGCCATTAAAAAAAAAAAAAATGTGTAAGTTGTATGATCGTGCGCAGGAGGAGGAGGAGAAGCCGGAGGGGGACGCGGCCCTCAACGCGCTGTTCCAGAAGATCTACGGCGAGGGCTCGGACGAGGTGCGCCGCGCCATGAACAAGAGCTTCGTAAGTGTCCATCTTTAGGGTTCCGTACACAAACGGCGCCAACAGAACCCGTCCGTCAGCGGGCTGTGTCTCATGAACCGTAATAGGTAGACAGTTGAAATTTTCACAGAGTATGTATTTCCACTGCCGCTGTAACAAACGCTGGATCTCTTATCCTGTGCGATGGTACGGAACCCTTTGGTGCGAGTCCGACTCGCACTTGGCCGGTTTTGATATTCGCGATTACGGGTTCCATTCAGGGTGAGATGGAAAGCTTACAGTTCGTCGACAAGTTCGTTTATCCAAACAAGTAGGAGCACAGGTTTTTGGTGTTTTGTCATGGTTGGACACAGTTTTTAGGGTTCCGTTTCAATAAGGTAAAAATGGAGGCCTTTTGGTGTGGTCTTGTCTTCAATTTCATCGAAAATGAACGAAATTTCATATAGTTTTAATACTGCTTAGGCCTGAATCACATCTATCAGCACCGATTCGCATTTATTGGTTCTGGCAGAATACCAGCGCTGCAGTTTCTGCAGCAGTGTGCTGAGTCAGCGCCCTTTCATCGCGCGACACATGGCTCTTATATAGCTGCTTAAAGCGATCGAAGTGAAGTTTATAAAACTAAATGAATATATTGTTTTCTTTGTCCACTTTGATTATCAGCTGTTTTTCGTGTGTTTTGTTTGTTTTAATTTTTTATTATTTTAAGAGCCCTGTGTGTTCGACGAATAAAGTTTTTATCTATCTATCTATTGTCTACAGTACACTCGGCATCAAATATATTGCAACAGCCAAAGTGACCAAATAATTCGTAACACCATATATTTTGTATGGTGTGACGAACTATTTGGCCACTTTGGCTGATACGATATATGTGATGCTGACTGTACTAGCTGTTTTGTATGAAGACGCGTATGCATGCGCAGAATTGATTCGCACGCAACTTCGTACGATGTGATTCAAGCTTTACCCAACCTAAAATTTTTTTTTTTTCACTCTCAGGTGGAGTCGGGTGGCACTGTGCTCAGCACCAACTGGGACCAGGTGGCCAAAGACAAAGTGGAAGTGAAGCCGCCGGACGGCCTCGAGTTCCGGAAGTGGGACGCGTAGACACGCCTTAACAGATACTCTATGATATTACGGTGATGCTCGTATAGGTCAGTTCAGTGATTGGAACATCTTTCTCTACCTAAACTTGCTTAAACTTTACATACCGAAGGCTAGTCAGGGCGTGGAACCAGGGACTGTATATCGATAACCGAGATATATCGGTATTTTTAAGAAAATGGGTCATGGTTACGTCCGCTGGACAACTCTTTAACACCATGATTCTCTATACGTTTTCTATGGTTATAGTTCATCAAACGTACATTTTTGTCGTAGTTATAAGCCCATTATTTTATGGACTATTTCCTAAGCACATTAGTACCATATATTATAACAGTTTTCTTTGAGAAACTCGGTCACTGTTGTCTCTTGGACAACGGGACAGAATAACAAACAAGAAAAAGTTGATCGACCTGATATATACTTCACGAATATATCGATAATTCTATCGGTAAACAGATGTCGATACTTTTGTCAACACTTGATAGGTACATATTTTTTAGCAAATCGTGTTAGTAATCAGATACATAATCACCTGGCCAAATATTGCCATTTATGACGCGATAGGTGTATAGATATTAGTGCCTTTGACTGTACCTACGATTTTTGAAAAGTTCAGTTGATTCCTCATGGATTTCATCATCAGTGTATCATTATTATAGAAATAAGACCAAACTGAACCGGGTATGTTTCATTCGGGTATGTAAGTACCTGACTGAATAAAAAAAATTCAAATTGGATCATAAATAAAATAAATAAAAAATAATAATAAAAACTTTATTAATAAAACTTAATGACGGAGTTATGTCAAAATATCAATGTATCGTAAATTATTTATCGATACCTATATCGATAAAAATAGATCTAATTATCGATATCCAAATTATAGCGATTTTACAGTCCCTGCTTGAAACCGGTACCAAAAATACTGGTTCAATACCGGTATATACCCGGTTCTCTTCGTATCGGTTCCAGAGCACCGAAAACACACCGGCCCCTTGGCTTATAGAAGTTCCATTATGCGCGTGCGACGTGTTTCATTCTCACACACGTTAATATTATCGAGTACAGGTATGTTACCCCTCGTTAGGTCACGATATCGGTTGACAACGGTAACCGTTACAATGAACGAACTTTGTAACGTTTCGAAGAAGACATTTATGAGATAAAGACAATGTCAAATGATAAATATAAGCATTACATCTATTGCCTAGTTTGGGGGCCTCTGTTTTCTCTGTAAGTCGAACTATGCGTGTGTACTTTTTAAGTTAGTTTACCAAATGGGTAATTCTCATATCGTTTCAACCGCCCGTCACAGCCGTGGCTACAATATTGACGATTTTCTAAGGAAAAGCTTTTGATAAGAATTGTTAGCAGCGGCTCTGAATTGCACAGAATAGCCGCAAATGACATTCGAATCTACAGGGAAGTCCTAAGCCTTCAATAATGCGACCACGGTTGTGACGGCGGCTAAAACGCTCGTGAGAATGACCCAAATAACATGTAATGAAATGGTATACACATTTAAATAAACTATTTTGTTATCCAGTTACTGAGGTGAGTTTAGGTATAGAAACTGTATTCCGATCACTGTAGATTTTGCATTCTTGTAATGAAATTTATAAATTTTTCTTTCATTTCTGCTCGATAGGTCACCGTGAGTGGGATGATAAAACGTAAACTTAATACTTGTGGCACAGTATATATACAGCTAAAGCAATAAAGAACCTACGAACAAACGTTCGAAACGTCGCACTCACACAGACGCACGCCAGGTGTCGCGTGGAGACGAATGGTGGAGATGTGCGCCTGTGCGAGTGCGACTGCTTTTACTGCTTTAGCTATGTTTATACTGCGGTTGTGGTTTGTCCAAGAAGCTTAAACTAACTGGAGATCGCAGAGGAAACATTGGATTGAAACTATAAAAAAAATTGCGCGTGCGGTGTCACACGTGATAGATAGAATAACTTTTTTACTTCTCATGCTCTAAAAGTTCGTGTTTATGTCGTGCGTAGGTGACATAAAGTCGCTTCTTATGCTCTAGTGCATAAAGTAAAATCGTCGAAGACCTAGGCACTCGGTCCAACAGCCACACGAAGAACTTTAACTTCATAGAATAACCTCTTTATTTTATTTCGTTTCGTTAGTATTCTAAGACCAAGGCAAGGATACCAACAGCCAAAGTACACAATAAAGCTTCATGAAATGAGCTTATAATTTTTATATCGTCGCATTTATTATTATTATTTTTTTTATCATGATGCTGTTTCATTTTCTCGCAATCGAAGTGAAAAATAGAGTGTACAACTCGTCCATAAAACCCATTTAACACTCGATTTTATATCCATCCTCGCTCGCAAGCTCGCTTGGATGGATAAACGTCTCGCGTAAAATGGTGCGTTTTATGCACTTGTTGTACAATCTACTATTTCACCTCACCAGCACGGAAAGGCTTTCTTTGTCGGTCAAAATCTGCTAGGCTCGTGGTTCAATTTTAGAATCCTTCGCTAACTCGGGATTCTATACTGGCTCTCGCGCCAAATAACAACTTTGCAGTCTTGCATAACAACTATTACTTGAGCTTCGATTTTGCTTTGGACCATACAGAGCTGCTATGGTCATTGGTGACATATAACCATGACAACCAATAACTGACCAGTTTGAATTGCTGTTGTTTACACGTTGCTATAGTAACCAAAACTCTTTCTCTCTACGTCATATCTCTCTCATGTAACCAAATGTGCGTAAGCGCAGGTCTTTAAACATTTTACTCTCAATTCTCGTCCGCCTATCGATTATCGAATCGGCGCCGTTTCACGTCAAATATCTTGCATCTCTTTTCTTAATTCCTAAGGGATGCAAAAAGTCGTTACCGTAATGTAAGGTGATTTTTTTTAGCTTCAATCTAATGTATGCTTTATCTCCACAGGTTTATAAGCTTTTTTGATTTGTCCTACAAATCTAGAATGTAAAGTTAATATGGTAAGGATTTGTAACGTTATAATAGAAAATTCACTTTATTATGAAGTTTGGCCTGCCCATTGACCGAACCTACCGACAGTGCCTCAGCTAATAGTTCAGACGTTGCTAGTTCGGACATATAGGGTTCGTTCCACTAAACGCCCGCAACGATCGTAACACCCTCTATCGTTCCACCTAAGGCCCGCGGTCGTCGCGAGCGATCGCTCGACGTCATAGATGACGTCACTGTTCGCGACCACATCGCGCCCACTTCGCCCACAAAATATTGGTGGATCAGAGTGAGCACACAGCGCTCAACATGTGCGTTCCACCTATAACATTCGCCTACAACCCCCGCGGCGTTTTTACGTTAGTGGAACGGCAATTTCAGCGGTCGTGGTCGATGGCGTTGCGGGCGTTTAGTGGAACGTACCCCCATAGATAAATATAATGCGCGTTCACTACCCTGACCCTAACCCTAACTAGAGGGACGCCGCAATACGTTGGAATGAGATGGAGATATCTCCATACGTATCTAACGTATTGCGGCGTCCCTCTCGTTAGGGTTAAGCCACGGATTCACTAGGAGACAAATGTCCCGCGATACGTGTCGCCAGCGACGTCGGGCGAAGTTGTACAACGTTGTACAACGACGTGTCTGGCAACATGGTCTTCGCTGCCGACACGTGTCGCGCGATGTCGCCGGATATGTCAAGCTAAGTCGCTCAACTTCGCGTGACATGTCGCCGACACATGTCGCTGGGCATTTGTACCCTAGTGAGTCCCTGGCTTTAGGGTAAGGGTGGTGTAATCGCTGCTTAAGGGTACAATCTTACACAAAATGTTAGACCGCCGTGGAGCCACATAATGACAGCGTCAAGTCACGAGAAAATGGTTTGTCCCCACCCCAGTCCCCAGTCTTTTGACTAATAGGATTATTAACAACTGCTAATTTTATACCCATTTGTGACCACTGGAGACATATTTGTCCCCAGTTGTGTTGTTATTAATATTATAAATAAATATCAGATGACAATCTCACACAAATTTACCTAATCCCAAATTAAGCTCTAGCCTATTATATGAGAATTATTACATGCCAGTTTGACCCCAGTGGTAGGTAACAAATGCGAATTATTTCATCCCATTTTGTCCCCAATGGTAACGAATGGGAATGATTTCATCCCATTTTGTCCCCAATGGTAACAATTGGGAATTATTTCATCCCATTTTGTCCCCAATGGTAACAATTGGGAATTATTTCATCCCATTTTGTCCCCAATGGTAACAAATGGGAATTATTTCATCCCATTTTGTCCCCAATGGTAACAATTGGGAATTATTTCATCCCATTTTGTCCCCAATGGTAACAATTGGGAATTATTTCATCCCATTTTGTCCCCAATGGTAACAAATGGGAATTATTTCATCCCATTTTGTCCCCAATGGTAACAATTGGGAATTATTTCATCCCATTTTGTCCCCAATGGTAACAATTGGGAATTATTTCATCCCATTTTGTCCCCAATGGTAACAATTGGGAATTATTTCATCCCATTTTGTCCCCAATGGTAACAAATGGGAATTATTTCATCCCATTTTGTCCCCAATGGTAACAAATGGGAATTATTTCATCCCATTTTGTCCCCAATGGTAACAATTGGGAATTATTTCATCCCATTTTGTCCCCAATGGTAACAATTGGGAATTATTTCATCCCATTTTGTCCCCAATGGTAACAATTGGGAATTATTTCATCCCATTTTGTCCCCAATGGTAACAAATGGGAATTATTTCTTTCCAGTTGTCCCCAGTGGTAACCAATGGGATTTTTCTCACATTTGTCTTTTTAAAGACAGTCAGACAATACAAAAAGTTGTCAACATTTTTGACCTACAGGTGCGTCAGCTGGAGACGAGAGGTGGGTGGGGACAAATAGGAATAGAACGTTTTGCCTCGTGACTTACTCTGTCTGGGCCGTTAGTCCTACAAGAAGCTCATAGATGGCGTTTGGCGCAATTTGGAGAGTAATACAGTACTACCAGTTCTTTAATAGTTATCGGTGACCTTCGTTTTCCGATTAAATAAGAGTGACAAAATATACTGACAGTTGCGAGTGCAAGTGTGATAGCGATAGTCAGTCGAACGCCAAGTACATGCGCTGATTTTTATCCGTAATTAGACGGACCATTTTGACAACTCAAAATGCACAAATTTTGCCACAGTGCGGGTTGTGTTTGTATCGATATTAAAATAAAAGTTGTTAGCTTGGGATACAAAATATATTTACTTGTTCGTTGTTGTGATTTTTATTTAGATAATTTGATATTTATAGCTAGACAAAAAAATAATTGATTGCATAACGGAGCGTGAGGCGATTGACACTCGCCACAGTTCTCCCCGACAAGCAAATACCGAACAATCTATATATATAAAAATGAATTGCTGTTCGTTAGTGTCGCTAAAACTCGAAAACGGCTTGACCGATTTGAATAATATTTTTTAGTTTTGTTCGCATTAATACAGGGGTGGTCTATATTTACAATTGGACCCGGTAGGTGGCTCTGGGATCGGACAGGACGACGCCTGCCGGGTCTACTAGTACCTATATAAAAATCGAACATCGACAAACTTACACCGGCATTGACCTGGACAGATGCCATTTTTGTTAAAAATTGAATTGAATTGAATTGAATTATAGTTTAAATTACGATTAGAAAAATTACAATTCATGTTTCAGTGATTGAGTGATACAAATGCACTGCGGCCATGGGACCGGCTTAGTCTAGACTAAATACATAGCTCAAACAATAACGATCGCGTCGGCCGCTAATGTCAATTTCATAAAAATGTTGAAGTGTCAATTGTCGACCAATATTATTAGGCCTCTGCAATACACAGCAACATCTTATAAAAGGCTGCCTTCCACTGAGGCGGAGACGAGCGGAGCAAGGCTATAAAAAGACGTACCTCCGCTCCGCTCGTCAATGCGGCCTGGTTTCCATCAAAGCGGAGCGGAGACGAGAGGTTGATTTCAACCAATGCTATTGGTTGATTCCTGCACGTCTCCCCTCCACTCCGCTCGTCTCGGCCTCAGTGGGAAGGCAGCCAATGACACGTAATTATTATAAATGCACGTAAGCAAGGTTATCTTCATTGTAATTTATCTTTTTGTAACTTTTATATAACATTAGGCCTTATTTCATGTCAATTTCAATACCATGTGGGCATTTAGTTTCGTCTTGATTATATAATTAAGTGAATTGTTTTCTTTTCAACGGAGAAAGAGATTAAAGATTGAATTATTTGTATGTTGTTTTGTTTAATTGTCTTAATTACCAGAGATCTGACACCTAAGCACGAGCCTAAAGTGACGCATGCGTAAACAGGGGCATTACTCTGAACTTCGAAATTCGAACTTCGGATCGCCCCGTCACTTTCTTGCGAATTAGCTACGCGTCGAGAGCAAAAGGGATGGCAATAGACGAAGTTCGAATTTCTAAGTTCAGAGTAATGCCCCTGGTTGCTTTAACCTATCACCACCACAGTCATTCAGCCGTGACAGGCAATGACAAGGCTCACACGCCTATGTCATCTATACCGTCGTCCTAAGCTAAAAGGCGATATCTCAAATACAATAGCCAAAGCAGATTCAGTCCTCTCCTGTTAGTAATGAGGTAGCAATTGCTACAATAATTTTGTCTGACATATCGCATTTTAGCTTAGCAGGGCAGTATACGTGACCAACATTCAACTCGAAATTAATCTTTCTACAATAGAATTAAAGTCCCTTTTGTCTATTAGACCGTTTGTTCCGTGGCGTACAGAGCACGACACTTCATTCGTAGTGTTGAGGTGAAGATGTTCGACTGTTGTTGGCTTTAGACTGTGCTAGATTAATGCAACTACTTTACAAATGACTGACTTAATGCCTCAAGGCATTCTCTATCAGTCAGGGCTTAAGAGACAATTTAAGGTTGGCGCTTAGAAATATATGATTTTACGCAGACCCCTCAAACGGGTACGGAATATGTGACGTTCTCAATATAAAGGGACCTTATGGAGGCAGGCGGTTACGCCGTTTTTAGAACTGTTACCATAGTATTTGTATAGCTACAAGAACAAGAAGAGCGTAATTGCCTTCCTCCATAAGGTCCCTTTATATTGAGAACGTCACATACAGGGTGTTAGGTAATGAGTGTATAAACCGTGAACTGCTGATAGGGGGCACTTAGGTCGTTCTAATAATGATAAATGAGGTTTAGTAAAAGTGCCACGGTTTTCGAGATATTTGGACTTTTTTAATTTTTTAGGAAATTGACACCCTTACTCAATTTTTTGGTTGTGGTTAGTGTACTAAGATGTTTTTTTTTATTTTCTTTTTAGCTTATTATTGTTAAATAGTTGTGTTATGCGATAAACATTACCATTTTGGCGTAACTACCGCGGTTTAATTAAAAAAAAATCGCAAACTTGAATTTTGCATCTTCGATAGAACATTTACCAAATTTTGAGCTCTTGCGGTGAAAAAAAAAATTACTATCACATGGTAGCCAATGAGCTAAAAAACATGCCCATTTAATAGAGATTTTATAACAGTAAACATTTATTGGTTTTGATAAATAAAACTTAAAAAAGTAGGTATTGGAGTAGCAAGGAAGCCGGTTTTTCTAATGAATGATTTAACTAATGCTATCTGTGAAATAAAAAAACATAAAAAGGAAATGTTTTAATAAAGTTAAGTTAAATAATGTGCTCAAATTGACGTCCACCAGCCCTAATGCAAGCTCTACATCGTCGGATAAAGGAACGCCTGACGAATCTGGTGTATCCAGAGTTCCCTATTTCTTGAGCAGCAATTCTTATTCGCTCTCGTAACCCAGAAAGACTCGTAATTGGACGGCTGTACACTTTCTCTTTGAGACAACCCCAATAAAAAAAATCTAAGGGGTTCAAATCCGGTGAACGCGGAGGTCATAGTATTGGGCCTAACCGGCCAATCCATCGTTCTGGGAATGCGGCAGTTAAGTACTGTCGCACTCGTGCTGCGTAATGTGCGGGACAACCGTCTTGTTGTAACCACATTACTTGCCTTAGTGCAAGCGGCACATCTTCCAGAAGGATAGGTAGATCATTTTGAAGAAACTCCAAGTAATTATCTCCATTTAGAGTAGATGGCAGCTCGAAGGGGCCGATCACTTCGCCATTCAAGATACCGGTCCACAAATTTACCTAAAATTAATATTTGTAATAGATAGGGGATTCATCGCGGTAAAAAGCATAATTAATTAAACCTTGACGTTTTTATCGTATTACAACAACCGTGAATACCGTGATCATGAGAAGACTTACCTTAAATTGGTACTGAGATCTATCCTATCTCATTAAGTGAGGATTATCTAACTGCCAACTGTGCAGATTGTGTAGATTCATGTAGCCATCTTGACGGCAAGATGATTCGTCCGACCACAGTATCTTGTTAAAAAAGTCTGGGTCTTCACGCATCCGACGCAGCATCACTCGACAAAAAGTTACTCTTAAGGGATAATCTCTAGGCAATAAAACTTGCACACGTTGGACGTGAAATGGGTGTAATTGGTGTACTTTTAATGTAGTATGCACTTTTCATACAGATAAACCCAGGTAATTTGCCATATCACGCACGGATAGAGAAGGATCTGCTTCAACTAGGTCCAAAACATTCTCGTCATCTCCTCGGGTGGGTCTTCCTCCACTTGTTCCACCCACACCCTGACCAAGAATTCTGCCTTCAGTGAACGCATTATGTACTCGATTAAAAATCCGGTAGTCTGGATGGCTAAATTTAGAATAAATGGCATTAAAAAAAGTACTGCCCAGTATTGTTATTATTGCAACAAAAGGGTGTAATGCTTCGCTCGGATCACAAATCGTTACTTTTTTTCAATAAAAGGTTTCACAAAATTAGTGGCCAGTATTTTTATTTTCGCAAGGAAAAGTTTGTCATAATTAGGTACGCTTTGGAATTGTGGAGCACAAATTTAATATGAAATAATCACAGGAAATAATCGAATCGATTGCGGAAAACTGATGTTGTTTTTTATTTTAATATTTAAATAAAAAGATGTTTACTGTTTTAAAATCTCTATTAAATGGGCATGTTTTTTAGCTCATTGGCTACCATGTGATAGTAATTTTTTTTTTCACCGCAAGAGCTCAAAATTTGGTAAATGTTCGATCGAAGATGCAAAATTAAAGTTTGCGATTTTTTTAAAATTAAACCACGGTAGTTACGCCAAAATGGTAATGTTTATCGGATAACACAACTATTAAACAATAATAAGCTAAAAATAAAATAAAAAAAAAAAAACATTTTAGTACACTAACCACGACCAAAAAATCGAGTAAGGGTGTCAATTTCCTAAAAAATTAAAAAAGTCCAAATATCTCGAAAACCGTGGCACTTTTACTAAACCTCATTTATCATTATTAGAACGACCTAAGTGCCCCCTATCAGCAGTTCACGGTTTATCCACTCATTACCTAACACCCTGTATGTATTGCTAATGTACAGTCATCATCAAATAAATAGAGTAGCGAAAGTGACCAAATATATCGCAACACATCTTTATTACTATAGGAATTTGGCCATTTCGGCTGTTCCTATTTATTTCATGCCGACTGTATCTAAACTTGACGTATGCTCATTCATGCGTGAGTGAGATGGGAACATTATTGAATGAATACGCGTCAAGTTTAGGCAATAGCACTACCCATTCCGTTCACAGGTCATTACCTACCAAATTAAAATCGATTACATTGTAGATTATAGTTTTAGATATGCGTGATATTGTATAAAAACTGTACACCTACATTATATCCAGGAAAATTTGATTTCCGAAATTGTCATCGAGTTCTGGGTGAATTTCAAAATAATTGTACATAAGGACAGTTAAGGCCTCAATTAAAAATCCGTTATTTTTTTCTTTTGTGTAACGAAACTTAACCATATCTGTAAGACTAATTTTCGTTACTCAAAGGAAAAAGTTAGCAGTTTTTTAATTGAGAATTTAACTACGTTTTTTTTTAATTCACCCTTCTACGAGAACGAAGTCGCGGGCAAGCACTAGTTTGTAGTTAAGAGAAAGGGTAAAAAACTTTTTGGGTACGTAAAGAATATACCGAAAAAAAACTTTTGTGATCTATATGTGTATTTAAATGACTAGAAACACGTAAAAATATTGCTACAAACATTTATACGTAAGTATTCTTAAGATCTAGTGAGTTGTTCACATGGAATAATATAAACAGAAAGAAACTCTTTTCATGGCATGTGTAGAAATTTTAATAACTAGTCATTATTATACCCTTTCTATACGGTCAAGCGGTTGGGCCAACCGAGAGGGATGCAGCTATTTGTAGGAACGAGATGTAAATATTACTATCTCATTCTGACAGATAGCTGCGTCCTTCTCGGTTGGCCCAACCGCCCGACCGTATAGAAGGGGTATTAGGGGTAGCTGTCGGTAAAAAATAAATAAAATTAAATCAATACCTAAACATGACATTTTTCTCTAAGTACATACTTGGAGAGCTTATACATTTCAAAAGGTTTGTAAGAAAAATCCTGGTTAAAATAGAAATTTCGTTACATTTAATTTGCTGCTTCAAATATTAACCCATCGTATGCAAGCAAGATCCGTGCTCAAAAATTGGATATCTTTTTGTTTTTTTTTTTTAACTTATTTTTGTGGTCTTTGTCATAAACTGAAGAGACTACCTAGAACTTGGTATATTTTTCGCCTCCCGCATACGAGGGGTTAATTGTGCTGTTTTCAAAAAAATGTACATCGTTAAAGTCAAAAATTAAAATACTTTAACTTTTCCAGTGCGTCACAAAATCTGACATACAAATTAGTATCGTTTATTTTTTTGACGAAACAGAAAAGTTACCGTTTCTTAATTTTTGTCCTTAACGATGACTACACTTTTTGAAAAACGCCCATTGAATTTATTATTGAATATTTACCTATGGCAGCTGAAAACTAACGCAAATTTCAACCTTACTGATCTGTCTGTCAGCCTGTTAAACACGTATAATTCCTAATATCAGCAAGAGCTTCCTACTCCTTATTACCTCCATGGCTATTGCTAACAAGTAACACAAAGTACTTACGATTTCGACTTGTGTCCTTTTCTTACTTAACTAGAGAGACACACACATTTGACACAATCCCAACTGCTCACACTTTCGCTCCATAAATAATTAAGATTACAATAGTTATCTACCTACCTTATTAATTAAATTAAGTAAAATAAATAAATAAATAAATAAATATCAGGGGACAATCTCACACAAATTGACCTAGTCCCAAACTAAGCTCTAGGCTTGTACTATGGGTACTAGACAACGATAAACATACTTATATAGAGAAATACATACTTAAATATATAGAAAACATCCATGACTCAGGAACAAATACTCGCGCTCATCACACAAATATTTGTCCATACCGGGATTCGAACTCAGGACCGCTAGCTTCGTAGGCATGGTCACTACCAACTAGGCTAACTGCGTCCGTGTGTGGCTGTCGTACCTGCTCAACTTGACCTTTTGAACGCCAATGACGCCTAAAGTCGTCGTGAGCTGTCGGTCGTGCCCACAACGCCACCGACGCTTATAGTCGTCAGACGTACAGCTTAAGAGACTTTCTTTTGTATAAGTTGGATTTTTCATTGTTGTAGAAACATAATTGGCGTGCGAGTGACACATCGTTATTTAACGTAAGGTATTGAAAAGATTAAAATTTGTGACGTTCTCAATATAAAGGAGGAAGGAGGAAGGCAGTTACGCTCTTCTTGTTCTTGTAGCTATACAAATACTATGGTAACAGTTCTAAAAACGGCGTAACCGCCTGCCTCCCTAAGGTCCCTTTATATTGAGATCGTCACATTTTAATACTTTGAGCTGACTACTTTGTTTTTATTAACGATTAAAGTATTTAAATGTGTATGGCAATATATTGAAATAAATAAAGCATGTTTTTATTGCGTAAATATACATTAATAGGCCCATGTAAGCACAATCGAACATGCCAGAACCACAATTAAAAGGAACGTCTAGGAACTTATTACAATGATATAAGGTTAATTATTGCTTTGGTCACGTGCCATCTGTTCACAATTTCCGGGATCAATGTTATAAAATTCATTCACATTCTTATGTAAATAATTTAAGGATTGCGGTGTTTGTGTGAAGCTCACAATAACGATTCAGAGCCCTTAGCCAAGATGCCCATCGATAACTAGCGTTTCTATTCGTTTTGTTTTTAACCTTTTAACCGCCGCTTGGTCTGTCATCGAACGGGCTCATGTCGCCGCCTATATAAAATAACAGGAAATGGTGTAGTGCTTGCCACATGCGTTACGATAGGATTTTTCTTGTAATGAATATTAAGTAATAATACCCTTTTTACCACTGTATCATTCAATAAAATACATTATTATAACTAAATTACGTTTACCAATTTCTTTATTAATGGTTTCGTCCCTTTATCAATGGTTTGGTTCCATGTGTTTTACCACTCATAAAAATCTATCGGTTGACATTGCTACATTACTATTATTTCTTATTTCATATATCTGACGTCATAAGCGGTCTTATATATCAGATATTGGCGTAGGCTTTATTGGATATTTGTTGATAAGTTGACATTATAAGAGAGAGGATTGACCATATTTAAAAAGTATCGAAACTGAACATTTCAAAGTTGTTGACATAAGTAATAATTCAATTTCACACAGTTACACAACTATTTTGGTAATTAAATATTGTAATTTCAAAATACGTATGGTATTCAAAATTTTGAGATAGCAAATCTGTACCATTTATTAATTTTTTAATTTGAACATTATTTTGAAATATCGAGTGAGCCATACCACTAAAATTTCCTATTTTATATCTCTGACGTCACATGCGGTCTCATATTTAAGACGACGGCGTAGTCTGTAATGATTGTTATTGAGAATACAATGACTTAATAGGGGTGGACGTTGTACCTCGATAAGCATCGCTATATCGATTTAAATATCTACTTAGTATAAAAACTCATTAACGTTTTAAGGTATTTATTTAAAACCAAAAAAAAATAATTAAGTCCATCCTTCTGGCTAACAAATAAAAAATCTTTTTATTTACGTAGTTCATCCTGACTCACTGTCGCAACGAAAATAATTAGTTATAAATAAAGTCGATTAAGTATCACATATCTATGCGAAGAAATGGTTGTGTTATATGGATGGACAGACCAACGGGCAGACGGGCATGACGCATGACGAATGACGAAAGTATACCTAAGTGCCTTTATCCACAGCATCTGAATTCTCGGACCCGAATCCGACTCCTTCGCACTTGCAAAAAGGGTTGGTTGTGTGAAAGGCACGGGATAAGCGGATCCCAGAAATCGGACTTTTTTGAATTATTTGAACACAATGGGTATAACTTACAAACCTTACCTGTTGGTGAAACAAATTGTATTTTGTCATCCGAGTCGAATTTAATATATGACACATGCCATTCATGCCATAACTGGCACAGTTCATAATATATCGTTATTTTATGAGAAAATAGGTAAGGAAATAAAATAGGCTAGCCGAGCAAGTCCATATTATGAATAAATATCTTACAAACATCGTTGAGTGAGTCGATATACTTAAATGTTACAATCAAGTCATCGTCACATCACTGGTGTCTATTATATAAGACTTTGGCGACGGGACTACAGCAAAATTATAGATAATCTAATGTCATATTTTCAAATTTATTTTCATCTAGAAAATTAAAATAAAGCAACAGAGTAATTTCGTAGCTGTTTAATTAACAATTAGAGCGGCTTTCATATCCGAATCAGTGGAGTTAAATCGGTATAAATAAAAAATCCTTGCAAAAAACATACAGAAAAAATGTCTTAAATATAAGACTACGGCGATAGTGGCTGGACATTGGGTGTCTTATATATCAGACTACGGCGGTCAAAAGGTTAAACCAATCGCGTCACTGGTAGATCACGTGACTCTCCGTATGACGTGATCTACCAGTGACGCGATTGGTTTAAAAACTAAACGAATAGAAACGCTAGTTAGCGATGGGCATCTTGGCTAAGGGCTCTGAACACGCACGTAACGGTGCTTGTGTGAAATTAAATCCGTTTTGAAAATCGAAGTCGAACTTTATCCCCATAATTTTCTCCCGATTTAGTTTCGAATGATGAATGAAAAGTATGGGGCATCCGAAGATCAAAGTGATTTAGTTTAATAAAGTTTTAAAAAATTGATCCTATGTAGGTCACGAAATATAATCGTGTTCATTTACAAAATGAATGAAACTTATATTATAAATGAATTATATTGAATTCATTGTGATTTGGAGCACTCTGAAGGTGTTTACGTATTTTAATTATTGCTATAACACCCGTACGGCCATTTTACGTAGACCCCACAACAGGCCACATAATATCTAACAGCATAAAAGAAAGTTCTTTATACTGAACCGACTAATTTCTGTTTATTTTATTGCAACCAAATGCTTAATGGCAAGCGACCGAGGGCCACACGTTTCTTCACTGCCTATTAAAAAAAAAACTACTACTTCTGTCATCCATTTTTTGCACTGGCAACACTGAACAGATCCACAGTGGCTCTCCCTGAGAAAGATTGTTCGCGACCTTCCACGATGGTGGAAATTTCACCAGAACTCTGCTTCAAACCATTTCGGACGGGAGGCACCTTTTTACCGTTTATCGGAACTTCTGGAGTATCTGAAATCAAAATCAAATAGAAAGCTGTCAGAATACAGAAGCGACACATAGACGCTGCGTTAGTAAGAGTAAGACATTGTCAATTCACATACTGTTGTCATTGTAACCGACAACAGCACTGGAAAAACGAAGTTCCTTTTACTGGATCATTTTCAAATTTTCCGCAGAACACTCTGTTACCATTTGTATGGAGCTACCACTCTGTTACCATGCATTATTACAAATATTACGTACGTTCAGAGTGTAAGGTGCGATAATAACTTGGTTCCAAAAAACATCGCGAATCATCCTGCACATTCTCCTAATTTAATGTTTAAGTCACGACTTTTCAAACTAAATGCTACCACAAAGAAAAACCAACACACCATCCTTAACAGTACTATCCAACTTCTTCTGCATACTGATAACTGAAGGCCCCTTTGCCAACGACCACGACGGAACATCGGGAATCTTCAAAGGCTCTAAAATATTCCTTCTAGACCTTAACACACTAGGCAATTCACTTCTAGTCTTTACACCATTTTCAACTGGTAGATTTTCTGTGCTTCCATGCGGCAACACTGGCTTTGGTAGTTTATTTAAACTATCGACCGGCAACACAGATTTTAGTACATTAGTTTTACCATCTGACAACTCTAATTTTGACATTTGGTTTTCCACTGTGAATATTTCGTTGGTAAGAACTGGTTTGATGTCATCAGATGAGTTTGTGTCTGTGCTGTCTTGATGTACCATTTGGTTTTTGGGGGAGAGTGAGTTTATGCGTTTTACCCCGTTGAGGGAGGGCGTGCCATTGTCTATGGGAGGGGCAGAAGCCATGTACTGGTTGTACATGTTGCCTATTAGTTCTTCTGTACGTCTGGAAAGGAATGAAAGAAATTAGGAAGGAGAATTCTTTTTTAGCTATAGCAAGGGTAAATTACATAAAGTGGTAACATTTGTCTTTACTTTTAGGGATTTTTAATCAGTGTTGCCATTTTGAAGTGGTAAATTTGTAAGATATATAAAAAAATAGTTTCCTTAAAGGCTTGTAAGTTTACTAAAATTTTCCCTTGCTTTTAGTTAACCTTAAGTTTTGGGTTTTATGAGTTGATGGGAACAACAAATCTACTAAAGTAATAATTTATTTGATACATTGAATTCACTTGGGTAATCAAGACAAAACATTCTTGCCCCTTTAGTTAAAAATAGTGGTGAATCGTAATAAATTTACGTGCAAATTAATTAAATATTTATTCATAAATAAAATTAACCAGTATAAACTCTAGTTTTTACCTGGTAAGCGGTATAATCACGGTTTGCGCTGTCCCATTTCCAGGATGATACGCGTTATGGCCGAAGCCATCGAGGCCGGAGCTTCCCGTGACCTAAAAAAAAAAGAAAAAAAATGGCTGCTTAAAAAACATCACGCAATTTTCGTTGAAGAAAAACTTATACTTAGCAATAAAAAATTTGTAAACCTTACCTAAACTGTACCAAATATTACTTTTAAAATTATGTTAGCTGTTACGAAAGCGAAAATCTTTAAATAAAGAAAATAATATACCTCCATGACACCGATTTGCGTCGTGCGGACGTGGTAGGGGAAGTTCTTATTGGCGAACACAGGCAGAGTCAACAGCTGTAAGACAAACATTCATCAAACCACCACTACAAATAACAAAAAAACAAATACAGGAGAAATTGCTAATGTCAGCCCATACTTACCAAAAACATAATATGACCATTGAACGATATGAATAGTAAAACGGCCGTTACGACGCTCTCTCTCACCCACTTGTCTGCAAAGAGAGAGATAAAAACCAGTCAAGTGCGAGTCGTAGTCCGAGTCCGTATTTAAGTCCGTACTTCAAAAGTATACCTTTTTATGTACTGTAATTCGTATGCAATAAGGTCCATTTTGACTGGCCTAACTATAAATTTTGAACACTTCGTTTTATTTTTCCCGTAAAATATAATTATCTATAAGTTAGGAACTTTTCAGATTTTTCGGTTCATAAACTTCGGAGATAACGGAGGGAACGGTCGGGGGGAACGGTCATTTTTTGAACATTTTTGGTTACGAGTATAAATCAAAAAGTACGTCACGGAAAATGTGTAGATTGATCCCGTTCACACGACACCCCGCCTGCTATAATTAAATAACTTTCATTTTTCAACCCTCCATTCTAGACCCCTTTTCAATTATTTATAAAATTAATTTCATATTTTTTTACTAAAACAGATACGGGCAAGCAAGTTTCGACAACAAGCTGATAGCTTGTGTAGTTGCTGAGAAAAACTGCTGTGACATACAGACAGACAACGAAGTCTCTCCATAAGGGTTCCTGTTTTACCAATTTGGTACTACAATCCTTAAGCATAATAGAACACAGATTGGCGTATATACGTTTGTGTCCAAAAAAGCAATTTGGGACATTTTTTTTCACAGACTGTATTTTATTAAATCTATTTTTATTGATTGACATAACTTGATAAGTTATGGATGGTCTTCTGAGGTCATTATCGCGTGGCATGGGTTCCATATTTTCTACCCGGGCTCGCACCTATAAGTTGTTGGAATTTATGTGCGAAATATAATTTGTAAATTTACCATGAGTTTTTCGGTGAAGGAAAACATCGTGAGGAAACCTGCACACACCTGCAAAGTAATTTGACGGTGTGTGCGAAGTTCCCAATCCGCACTGGAACCGCGTGGGAACTATAGCCCAAACCCTCTCATTGTGAGTGGGGCCTGTGCCCAGCAGTGGGACGTATATAGGCTGGTTATTATTATTATTATTATTTCATTATATTCTGTAAGGCCGCCCGCACATTGGGCCACTAGTCGCGGCCACAGCGTAGCCACTAGTGGCCGCCACAAGCTGCGGACGAGTTTTTTCATACATTTTGTATAGCATCGGCGCACACCGGGCGTGCGAGTGGCCGCGTCTGAGCCACAAGCTGCGGTAGTCGCCCGCGCTCGCTACTAGCGGCCGCGTATAGTGGCTCGCCTCGCGCGCACACTCGGCCACAGTCGCCGGCTTCTCAGATAAACAATAGCCAATAGTGGCAGCCACTAGTGGCCGCCACTCAGCCACCGGTGGCCGCGATTGGTGGCTGCGTCTAGTGGCTTGGCCGAGCCACTAGTGGTCGCGTTTAGTAGCCCAATGTGAGGGCGGCCTAATACTCGCCTATGTAGGCGTTGGCGGTGAGGATGAAGAGCGGCCCGGCGTAGAACCACAGAGTACCGCAGATGAAGAACGGGCAATAGAACGCGTTCTGGAAACAATAGGGTATATGCATTAAATTTTTATATCGCATTTCTTAACAAAATATGGAAATACAAATTCTGTTTGGCTAGAAAGAGATAGAAACAAATCTTTAATGGCTTATTATCTTGGTTATTTTTATAATTATTCGAAAAATATTTTTTTCTCTACTGTTTGTTACATGAATGACTTTTTAAAAACAAAAAAAAATCATACATATTCTCTATCAGTAGAATTACCGGACAGAATGTCATGTAAATTTGTAATGTCTATTGAGTTCATAAAGAACATTGGACAGGACGAGGGTATACAGTCCATCCATTGCCCTTCCGCCGAGACATGGTACTTCCATTACTACTTCTTTAAGAACTCTGCTTATTCCCATCTGTTACCATTGGTAACCACTAAAAAAAAGAGGTAACAGATGGGAAAATATTCCCAATTGTTACCAGTGGTAACAAAGTGGTGGTAACAGGTGAGTAAAGCCCGAAATCCGTTGGTTCTGGATAAGGGCATAGACCCCTTGCTTAAGGGCATAGATCCAAGAGCGATCACCTTTTCGGGGTACTTCTTGACGGTAAAGAAGGTAGAGTAGGCGAAGACACATGACGCAGTCACGCGCAGCACGATCAGCCCGTAGCCGGCCGGGCTCTCGTACAGGTACAGGACTTCCCCAGGGTCGAAGGCCTGCCGACAAAACAGTCTTTAGGAACTAGCCGAATGTTATGTTTTACGTGTTGGCCCTGAGATGCTGTAGATTAACCTAACACTCCTCGCTTTGCTCGTGGTATATATGATATGTCTCCAAAAATATATATTCAACGCTGTTATTGTTCCAAATTAATAAATATGTAACTATCCTTTATTTTACCGTGGTTTTACGTAACAAAATGGACTACAAGGAACATTTTTGAGATGGGAACATATACGTAATTCTTTTTTTTTACCACCCAGTATCCTTAAAACAACGTGCAAATAGTTTGTTAAATGAATTTCTAAAGAAAAAAATGGCTTCCCTAATTTTCAAAATCGGCTATTCGCGTACGTTTCTGTCCAATCATCCATCACAATTAATAATAATAAATTAACAAGTAATAAATTCGACTTAAACAAATGACAGATGGACTAATGAGACTTAAACCGTACACATGGGATGTGTGCGAGTGCGACTGTGATAGCACTAGCCAGCCGAACACTATTAAGAAGCCGGGAAAAGTAAAACCTTTAGCCTGCCCGCACATTAGGCCACTAGTGGCCGCCACTAAACGCGACTACTAGTGGCTGCCACTCGGCCACAAGCTGCGGACGAGTTTATTCATACATTTTGTATAGCATCAGCGCACACTGGGCGTTCGAGTGGCCGCGTCTGAGCCACAAGCGCCCGCGCTCGCTACTAGTGGCCGCGTTTAGTGGCTCGCCTCGCGCGCACACTCGGCCACAGTCGCCGGCTTCTCAGATAAACAATAGCCAATAGTGGCAGCGACTAGTGGACGCCACTGAGCCACCGGTGGCCGCATTTGGTGGCTTAGCCGAGCCGCTAGTGGTCGCGTTTAGTGGCGGCCACTAGTGGCCTAATGTGCGGGCGGCCTTATACCTTAGCCTGGTACACGAACAGCACTATATACGTGACGATATAGCAGCACATGAAGATGGTCAGCCGCACGGTGAACCCGACCTTCAGGCGGCCTCGGGTGATGGTGTACCCCTTAGCCAAGAGGACCAGGAGCAGCATGAAGGTGGTCTCCGACAGGCCGCAGAGGAACTGCCCTGAAAATGTGAATTAAATGAATGTAATGAATACCTCGCTGGTCGCTTACAATGGGCCTCATAAGAAGGCTCAAGGTCGCTCAAAGGGCGATGGAAAGAGCTATACTGGGTGTCTCCTTGCGAGATCGAATCAGGAATGAGGAGATCCGCAGGAGAACTAAAGTAACTGATATAGCTCACCGAATAGCAAACCTTAAGTGGCAGTGGGCGGGGCACATTGCTCGTAGATCCGATGGCCATTGGAGCGGAAAGGCGACCGCGAACTGGAAGACGAAGTGTCGGCAGGCCTTCCACAAGGTGGACCGAAGATCTGATAAAGATCGCGGGAAACTGCTGGATGACAGCAGCAGAGGACCGATCGTTGTGGAAAACCTTGGGGAAGGCCTTTGTCCAGCAGTGGACGTCTTGCGGCTGATAATGATGATGGTGATGAATGAATGCCTTGTTATTCGACTATTATACAAGATAAAGTTACACTCGTACAAACTAAAACCTGACTCCAAAAAAATGTTATTACGTTTTTAATTTATAAATCATATTTTTTTTATGTATGCGTAGCTATACCGAGCTCAACATTTGTAAAAAAAATTGTCTTCGCTAATCATTTTATGCATGTCAAATCCGCCATATTGGATTTAATATGACGTCACATAGCCTATGACACGCACACTAAGACGAAGCCAACGAGGTCTCATTTGTGAAAATATAATGGATAGTATGGAACTACGGGGGAACAGATGAACATAACAAACTTAGACTGCTAAAATCATAACCCTCCTTTTTGCTGCGTCGTAGTCAGGTAAAAAGACATAAAACAATAAAAAAAAAAGATGTGGCGTTGCCAGCACAGCTTTTAACCCCTGACGCAAAAGAGAGGGATGTTATAAATTTAACGTGTAACAGTAGTTTTGTGTAAATTAATAATATTAATAAATAGATAATGTTTGATGTATGTGATGTGAACGTACTTATTAATGAATAATAATCGTTTTAATTTAGTTTTTTTTTATTTGATCAAGTCACCGCTTGGTCGGGAGTGTTCTTAGCTAAGTCGGATGAAAATCCGTTGGGCCATTTAAGAGATGACCACTGAAAGTAGAAGCGCCAGCTTTGTCGGGGGTTTTATTTCTGCCCTGTTAAGGTAAAAGGCAGTATTTTACACAAAACTACTGTAGCAATTGCAACTTTATTACCCAGTAATGAGGTTGCAATTATAACAGTAGTTTTGTGTAAAATACTGCCTTTTACCTTAACAGGGCAGATTTGTAATACAACTCATTTGTGACGTTCTCAATATAAAGGGACCTTATGGAGGCAGGCGGTTACGCCCTTTTGTAGAACTCTTACCATAGTATTCGTATAGCTACAGGAATAAGAAGAGCGTAACTGCCTTCCTCCATAAGGTCCCTTTATATTGAGAACGTCACATTTAAAAGTTTTGTCTATGCCGACTTACCAACAGTCTTCGCGCCCTCCCCGCCAAACCCATTGGCAGCATATCTGATGTGCCCCAGGCTCTGTATCACCACCCCCGCGTGCTGGGCCACCACGGACGTCAGGAACAGCTTGTACGTGGAGTGCAGCAGATGCCGCGACTTGAGCTCCACGCTGCACATCACCACGGCTATCATCACGACGATGTACGCGAAGGTGTACGCCAGCAGGATTGGTAACACATCTGAAAACGATGCAATTTGGAAAATGTGCAAGAGATGTGAGTTTTTTGATAAGCAAATAACAAAATGGTAAGTAACACAACATGGGAATTTAATTGGGTAACTAATAGTAACAAAATGGGATTTATTAGTTGTCAATTTGGTAAATGAAATTAATCAATTGGAAATAAATTTCGAATTTCAAAGTGAATTCCATATTTTGGAACTGAAATTAGTTACCAGTTGTGATAGTACAAGATAAAGATAAAGATAAAGTAACAAATTGGAAATAATCTCACACAAACTGACCTTTTTTGAAATTGTACGCATAAAAAGTGTTTCTACTACTGGTAAGCCAAATCTGAACTTACAAAATTCGTCAGCTGAGAAATGCTCGTGCCAGAAATCTCCGTCGGGTCCGTTGGTCATCAGGAACTTGTATCGCACGTCTAAACCCTGAAAAAGTCATAGCGTTCAGACAGGGCAGGAGAAATGATTAATTATGACATTGCAAAAGTCAGGAGGATTTCT
Organism: Tortrix viridana; assembly: GCA_963241965.1. Taxonomy (NCBI): domain Eukaryota; kingdom Metazoa; phylum Arthropoda; class Insecta; order Lepidoptera; family Tortricidae; genus Tortrix; species Tortrix viridana. Next base: position 3,046,091 of record OY725201.1, on the reverse strand, counting down.
CCATGATTTGAAAAAACGAGCAGGATCTAATCCTTCGGAGAGGCTTATGATCAGCAGTAAATTTAGTTATTCACACAACTATATGCTACCGGGATTTGAACCCCGGACCGCTAGTTTCATAGGCAGGGGTCACTGGCTAGCCGCAATGAATTGAATGCAATCTGATGATGGTGATGATACCTTAGGACTGTCGCAGTTGCTGATGGCTATAAACCACCAGCGCTCCCGAGCTGATCGGAACCTTCTAGAGTTATGGCAGGAGACGAGCAGCCGCTCCACGCGCTTGCCGCTGAGACCCCCAGGACTCGAGTCGGAGTTGAGCCGGCGGCGGCGGTAGCGCTCGAGGAGCTCGAAGGTTGAGCGCTTGATCTTATGCTGGGAACAAAGGGAAATTGCAGTACGTTACCAACTTTCGTAACTTTAATTTAATTTCCCAATTCGAAAATAGTAACAAAATGGGAATTTATTAATTACCTAATCATACTGTAGAGTTGAAAAGATTAAAGGGTCATTATACTATTTAGAGCCTATAAAACGACCCTTACTGCGAACGTCTATTTAAAGTTATAATTTTCAACAAAACTGGATAATCTTAAAAATGCACACAATTTTCAAATACTGATCCATATTCCTAAATAACGTATACCAAATTGTGTGACGCTGAGTAAAAACAAGACTATTACAGTAACGCAGTGGTCATTTGCAAGGAGACGTGGGGACTGCTCTGACTGGAGGGGATTAAACATAAAAAAAAACATAAAACATATATTTATTCAGTAAGTAGGCCACACGGGCACTTTTACACGTCAAAATCTACCAGCGCTTCCCAAGCGGAGACCGCTGCTGAGAAGAAGCGCCGCAAGAAACTCAACAGTTAGTCATTTTTTTAATAGAATATTCACTTATGACAATGATTCTACTTATTCTAGCATTATATAAAACTATAAAAATAATATAAAATATCTGCGTAGTTCTGCAGGAAAACATGTCAGAATTATTACGAAAAAAAAAAAAAAATAGCATATATATATATATATATATATATATATATATATATATATATATATATATATATATATATATATATATATATATATATATATATACATACACAGGTATATAAGTATACACAATTACACATATATTGCTTTGGTTGGTGCAGCAAATTCATGTTTTATATACAAAAAAAAAACAAAAATAGTGGGTAAATTTACATAAAAAATGAGACCTGGTTGAGAATTACCGTGGGACTGCTTTAATCAAATTAGCTTCAGCACAATAAAATCTAGAATATTATTATGCTATAAGTTTTTGCCCGCGAATAAACAAATAAACCCAATTTTTCATTTAACTTACATGCCGCAGCTAGGTACCTAATAAGCTATTTTGGTAGGTACAATATAAATCGCTTACCGTTCTATTATTATTATCAAACATAATTTCAACATCGTTTATCTTCTCCAGTTTGCTACTGTTACTCTCCGATCCAATACTCTCCCATAACTCGTCTTCTGGCACCTCTGTGGTGGTAGAAAACTCGTCCGTAGGCACCAGTTCGTACCACATGGTAGAATTAGTATCGGAAATGGTAGCTTTTGGCGTTGTGGTAGTTTTTAGGAACTGGTCGTAGTAGGAAGGATCTTGAGGCTCGCTTGTGATGTTGGTTGTGTTTCTTGGCTTTTGTGTTGTAGGTTTAGTTGTCAGGGAGCTGTAAGGTTAACACAAATTAATACAAAATAAATAGCTTGGCATAGGTAACCTAATCTGAGGGGTTGCGAGGGATTAGTTGGAGCACGGTTAGCGGACGCCTATGCTCAGCGGGTAGGACAAAAAACAGGCTAGAAAAAAAAACTTAGGTGCGTCATACACGGAGCTATAATATATTATATAGGTCGGTATATTACGGAAAAGCCGTGGTAGCCTAATGGTTTGACCTGCCGACTCTTAAGCAGAGGCTCGTGGGTTCGAACCCGGGCTCGCACCTCTAAAGTTTTTTGGAATTTATGTGCGAAATATAATTTGTTACCATGAGGAAGAAAACATCGTGAGGAAACCTGCACACACCTGCAAAGCAATTTGACGGTGTGTGCGAAGTTCCCAATCCGCATTGGGCCCGCGTGGGAACTATAGCCCAAACCCTCTCGTTGTGAGTGGAGGCCTGTGCCCAGCAGTGGGACGTATATAGGCTGGATTATTATATATTACGATATATTTTCTCTACTAGTTGACAGACTCCACACACGCAGCTGTAATATATATTAATATAAATTATAGCTGCGTGTGTGGAGTCTGTCAACTAGCTTGCTATAATATATATTAATATACCAAAATATATACGATATTATAGCTCCGTGTGTGACGCGCCTTATGAGTTATAGGACGATCTCCACCAACCGGACGGCACGGCAACGGATTTTACAATCTTTAAACGAAATTATACTGTCTACGTAGTACTTAAAGTCTATACTAAGCGGACAGATTCCGCGGCACGCTGTCAAGCGGGCTTGGCAATATAGACTTTAAGTACTGTGTAGACAGTTTAATTTCGTTTAAAGATTGTAAAATCCGTTGCCGTGCTGTCCGATCGGTGGAGATCGTCCTTATGTGTACCTTTTCTCGGCGGGAACTTCCTTGTTCTCCTTAGTGACGATGCAGCCGGAGTACTCGGTGTCCGGGTACCAGTGTGATAGCTTTATTATCTGGTTCTGCCCGCCTTTGTTAAGGACCGCCTCGCGCTCCTTGCAGGTCTGGGGGAATGATTGGTTTAAAACATCATCATATCAGTTTTGTGTAAATTAAGTAACACAACAACCAAATTTTAAAACCAAATTATAATTTAAAAAGAAAATATTGTTACGTTGGTATGGGACCATTCTGGAAAATTAATAAAAAATATGTTGTCGGTTTTGTTACTAAAATTAAATATATTTCTTAATAACAAAACGGAAAGTAACAAAAAAAAAATAGGAAACATGGATTTTTTCCAAAACCCGATGTAGCAATTTTTTTTTAAATATCAAGATAAAAAGTTTTTTTTTTTAATCTGCAACTAATAGAAATGTTAATCCAACAATTTTTGTGTTAAATAAAATAACTTCTTACCTTGCTGCTGTGGTATACGGAAGGCCACTGGCTGTCATCGTCGTAGTACAGCAGTAGATTGGGCGTGCCCATGTCGCGGTCATATTCGATCAGGTACTCGAATTGACCCTCCAATGAGAGGAAACAAAACCTGGCTAGAAACGCCCAGTTCTGCAAACAGTAATAATGAAATAAATAAGCATCCGCGTCAGTTAGTAATCGAGCAAATCAACAACTAATAACTCAAAAGTGGTTACCTACAATCCGACTGGTGATTATTAGGGCCTGCGCAAACCGGCGGAGCGCAGCGCAGATCACTTTAAATTTATCAATGTATATTCTTCCCTATTTTAATTACAATAAGGTATAAATTTAGAGCCGCAGCCGCAGAGTAGAAATCCCCCGTGATGCTCCGAGGTCGGTCTCAGAGCATTCAAATTTATACCTTATCGTAATTAAAATAGAAAAGAATATACATTGATAAATTTAAAGTGATCTTCGCTGCGCTCCGCCGGTTTGCGCAGGCCCTTACCTTACGGCCTGAGCGCTTAGCACATCTTGTATTTTCTCGCTTGTCGCTCAGTGTGTCTCTATCGTTGCCGACGAGTTAGAAAGGGAGATTCGAGCCACAAACAAGTCGCGGACCACTAGTACTAGCGCCGTCCTGGCAATGACTTTGAGCGGTGGCGACGGCGTGCGAATTCTCTCTTCATTGCTCGGTCGAGACGCTCCCCGCGTAGCGGTTAGTTGGCGTCACACGCAATGTATTAGAAAATTCGCTCGCCGCTCAGCCGGTCGCGCAATGTCGTAGCCAGGCCCTTATAATTTTTTACGTTATCGACAAATCATGACACCCCATTTATTAAAATCGGTTCAATAGTTTAGGAGCTAGAGTGGAACATCCACATTACCCTTCTTTTTGCTTTGCACAGTCGGGTAATAAATACCTTTCTTCATAAAAAACATCCTCCATAAACATGTTTGCGTTCGACACAAAAATATGTGACGTTGTCAATATAAAGGGACCTTATGGAGGCAGGCGGTTACGCCGTTTTTAGAACTATTACCATAGTATACGTATAGTTACAAGAATAAGAAGAGCTTAACTGCCTTCCTCCATAAGGTCCCTTTATATTGAGAACGTCACATATTTGCCCTTATGGTGGCCTAATATGGTAGAACAAGCTTTATACGTACGTCTTTGGTGTCGATGCTCCCTTCCACCCACTTCCCGTGGGCGCTGCCCAGCAGTGGCCACAGCAGCCAACACGCGCGCAGCATATCGATTATACCGCCCGTATCCCTGGGGACTAGAGTCACGGTATAAACAAACCAGCACGCGTATGCTCGCCTTTATCCCGGGGGATAAGTGTGGATAAAACATCCGTCACACTCGCACCTGGTTATATAGTGAAAGATGTGTTAGCCACGTTTATCCAAAAAAATAAATGTGACGTTCTCAAAAGGGACCTTATGGAGGCAGGCGGTTACGCCGTTTGTAGAACTGTTACCATAGTATTCGTATAGCTACAAGAACAAGAGCGTAACTACCTTCCTCCATAAGGTCCCTTTATATTGAGAACGTCACAAATAATCAAAAAGTATTTATTACTATTTATCAAGTTTGTAGAATTAGGCTTACAAAGGCCTTTGCTGGGACGCTTCGCTCTTCCAGCAACCAACATAAGTGATTGATTAGCTTAAGTGAATTTACCATGTCCATTTAGGTATTTTAATTATGTCCCTGACTCAGTGTGTGTATGTAAGTGTGCGCGCGTGTGTGTGTCCACATGATAATAATAATAATAATATACTAATTAATAAAAGGAAATTAATACATCTATTCCATATTCTAACGTAAGACTTAATGCTTAAGGTTTAAAATAAAAGTGTCCCGTCTTGATAAAATCGCTATAAAAATGGGAAAATCGCTATACGTATATAGTCGCTTAGTAATAAAAGGTACCTAATAAAAGTCTGTGTGAGAGAAAATATGGAATAGATATATATATATATATATATATATATATATATATATATATATATATATATATATATATATATATATATATATATATATTCATTTTCCTAGGACCAGTCAAATTTTATCTCGTGCTTGCATTTTAAGCCCGCCGTGGGTCCCACAACTTATGAGCTAACACTGATGTGACGTTCTCAATATAAAGGGACCTTATGGAGGCAGGTAGTTACGCTCTTCTTGTTCTTGTAGCTCTACGAATACTATGATAACAGTTATATAAACGGCGTAACCGCCTGCCTCCATAAGGTCCCTTTATATTGAGAACGTCACATATGATAATCATGAATTTAGTCGATGCTGCGCCTGCGCGTGTGCGTAAGTACCTAACTGGATCTCCTAAAGGGCCGGAGTTGAATTACTTGTCTATAAATACTTTTCTAAACTGTTGACTATGGAGTAACTATTTCTACGCCAGGCGTATACAGGGTGCAAACAATTAGTTAAGTTTTACTATCAGCAGAAAATGTCATACCCGTCGTAAATTCGATCGTTTCTCAGATTTGTCATTATATTTAAAGTAAAGAAATTTCAGATTTTGCTTAAAATAACTTCGCATCGAATAACCAATAACCTTGTAAATATACGTATTTATGGCAAGGACAAAAAATGTTTGTGGAAAAAATATAACTTATGTTAAAAATTAAATAATAACATACATGTGTACCTACTAAAATCCTAAAATCTTAAGGACCGAAACAGTGACCAAAATTCCTAATTTGTCTGTAGGTAACGTGTTTATTAGATTTTCACACCACTCCACGGAGTTCCATCCTCGACGTTTCGACCGTATTGCCATTCTAAAGATCTTATTATACCTAGATCAAATCCCGTGATTGATAAATGTATATGTCAACTCCTGGAACTTTCGTATAAGCCCTTTTCAGAATTTAACTTGATATAATTTCAAGTTTTGGCAGGTATTGTGAAAGCCACGACGCAAAAAATGTTGTAAATTTTTTTTCTACATAGGTACTTAAGTAAAATAAGTTAAACAAGTTTATAATTAAGCATTTTTATAGCCATTATCAAAGTTGTTAGGTTGCTGTAATACTTACGTTACTGAAGAATCGATAACCCAACCATGTCCAGAGATAACTGTCACAATACTGTCAAAACGAAACCAAATTATGTGTTATTAGTACTACATCCATGTCCAACGAAAATGTTTTACAAATAGTTTTACAATACTTGATTCAATCGATGTAGTTTTGTTTTCAAATATCACTTGTTGTGGATTACGTGTTGCTATGGCAACGCGTTCTTGCTGGATACACTCATTTTAGGCATGCCGTCGCCGGTAGACTATAAGCGTCTATACAATTCCGTGCATTTCGGCCCCCTGCTTCGCCGTGACGGCGAAACCGTGCCGGGCCGTGCCGTTCAACGGCAAATTGTGACGTTCTCACTCAATATAAAGGGACCTTATGGAGGAAGGCAGTTACGCTCTTCTTGTTCTTGTAACTATACGAATACTATTACAACAGTTCTAAAAACGGCGTAACCGCCTGCCTCCATAAGGTCCCTTTATGTTGAGAACGTCACAATTATAAAAGCACCCTTACTGTAAAGTAAATTAACTTATTATGAAGTCATTATATCCCACCGCAATTGTTTTAGGGCCTGCGCAAACCGGCGGAGCGCAGCGCAGATCACTTTAAATTTATCAATGTATATTCATCCCTATTTTAATTGCAATAAGGTATAAATTTAGAGCCGCAGCCGCAGAGTAGAAATCCCCCGTGATGCTCCGAGGTCGGTCTCAGAGCATTCAAATTTATACCTTATTGTAATTAAAATAGGGATGAATATACATTGATAAATTTAAAGTGATCTGCGCTGCGCTCCGCCGGTTTGCGCAGGCCCTTACTGTAGAAGTATGAGATTATAGAGTATATTTCAAATTTAGGAAATGTTTCAAAGAATATTTCCAATTTTACATCACAGTTGATTAAAAAGCTTCCTATTCGCTTGCTTTTATGTTAAGTAAGAATAGCATCAACAAATTAAAACTTTTATTTATTTATAAATTGTTTATTATTGTAATTTATAATCTTATTTCTTGTGGTCAAAAATCAGAACACCCTCTAACGGCCGCACTCTGAGACGTCAATTAAATTTTAAGTTTCATTAAAGTTGCTGCTGTCACTTTCTTTGCTATAGCAATAGTATAAGACGCAGCAACTTTAATGAAACTTAAAAATTAATGGACGTCTCTGCGTGCGGCAGTAAGTGCTACTTGCAGGAAAAAGTTAAATGTAGATTAAGTGGAAGTGAGAGGTTTTCAAAAAAAGTCTGTGTACACTTTGTTAACTACATAGTTAAGGACTAAAATTAACAACGGCAACTTTCCCATTTTGTCACAAAAATTAGTCATACATTCATACTGCCCTCATACGCCAATAGGCGGTATTCTAAATTCAATAACCGAAGCAGACTCAATCCTCGCCCGTTAGTAATATGGTTGCGTTTGCTACAAGAGTTTTTCTGAGATACCACCATTTTTAACCGACTTCAAAAAAAAAAGGAGGTTCTCAGTTTGACCTGTATGTTTGTATGTATGTATGTATGTATGTTTGTCCACGATTATCTCACGTTTGGCTGAACCGATTTAGATGCGGTTTTCAGCAAAGTATTTGTTACATTCTGGAGAAGGTTTTGGTATACAAGAATAATGGATACCACGTGACGTCATCCGCATGGATCCGTTATTAAGCGATATATTAGTTCAACTCGACCGATTTTGTGTTGACGCGATTTTTTTAGTGATAGTTATAAAGTATCACTAAAAAGCGAAAAAAAATGTAATAAAAAAGACGAAAAAATTTTTTTAATAAAAAATAGAACCGTCTTCAAAAAAAACCCACTAAACAAGACTAAATAATGACCGGCTTCCTAGGAATTGCCTATTTGATGGGTGCCTAATAGGTACATGGAATATATCGAAGTCGGTGGCAAGAATCATGTGACATTGCTATTGTGTAAACCTACTTGACACCGGCTTAGATATATTCCATGTACCTATTAGGCACCCATCAAATAGGCAATTCCTAGGAAGCCGGTCATTATTTAGTCTTGTTTAGTGGGTTTTTTTTGAAGACGGTTCTATTTTTTATTAAAAAAATTTTTTCGTCTTTTTTTATTACATTTTTTTTTCGCTTTTTTGTCTAGTTAATTTGCGTGAGGTAATGGAAAAGTTACCGTAGTAAATTTTAGACCTTAACCATGTACACTTTTTTTAACCGCCCAAGTACAGTATAGTTGTATACAGTGAAAAATGTGACTGTCAACCTTAAGGTAAACTCATTAACACTCGCGCGCAATAATCATAAAACTAAACCTTATTTCCGAAGTTATTAAAGCATAAAATCTAAAAAAAGCATTCAACTTCATATATGACTTATAGAGGTTCAAGGTTTTTCTAGCACAAATGATATCGTGAATAAATTGCTAGTAAAAAGCATATCGACGGGTCTATGACTCAACCACGTATATGAAATTTTACGAAATCCGAATATCCACTTTAGGTTCACGTCCTAAAGTAGATATTCCAATTTCATAAATTTTCATATACGAGGTTGAGTCAGAGACCCGTCGATATTACGTAAAAATATACTTTATTGCGTAAAAAGGAACCTATGGAAAAGCTAGTGTGAAATAAAGTTCATGGTGCCAACAATAACGCAGTTCTGCCTATTTTTAACCGACTCCGAAAAAAGGAGGATGTTATTTATAAACTTCAAAGGGCAAACAATAAAACTAAAATTCGTTTAATTTCATATATTTATCTATAAACAATATAGGAGATACTTATACTCTTACCATACAATCCGATCTATACAATTTTTGCTTAAAAACAAGTGTTTTACAACAATCATTCCAAATTCTCCGAAACCTCGTTTTTACACTAAATTAAGGGTCTGTATCACAATCGACAAGTAAATTCATCTGTCAGTTAAAAATAGCCCCTCCTTGTCTATTTTCAAGTAAAGGGAGAGGACTATTTTTGAAAGATTTGCTTCACTTGACAATTGTGAACCAGGCGGTAAATATAACAATTAAAATCGTCGTATATGTAATGTTACAAAACTGACATTTTCAGAGTACTAACAATAGGTAATATGCATGAAATTTTTATCGCATTTCTTAACAAAATATGACAATACCGTAAAAGAGATGGCAAAAAGTGAAATTAAAATTAAAATCGGCCAAAAAATACGGATAGTATAAGCATTTAAAAACTACTAATTAGAGAGAGAGATTCGACATGTACTGTGATGTCAGCGGGCACTACGGCCATATAAACTCCATGTTAAATTCTGTTTTGCTAGAAAGAGATAGAAACAAATCTTAAATGGGGTATATCTTGGTAGTTATTCGAAAAATATTTTCTCTCTACAGTTTGTTACATGAATGACTTTTTATTAAAGCAAAAATAATTTTTCATACATATTCCCAATTATGAGGAAAAATACAGATGTGGTCACATTTTTATTTAAATGTTAAAACAAAGGAATGGTTACGATATGAATTTTGCTGATTCACCCCTATTGTTATCGTATCGTTAACGTTATAATAGCTCTTATCAATTGTGACGTTCTCAATATAAAGGGACCTTATGGAGGAAGGCAGTTACGCTCTTCTTATTCATGTAACTATACCAAAACTATGGTAACAGTTCTAGAAACGGCGTAACCGCCTGCCTCCATAAGGACCCTTTATATTGAGAACGTCACAATTTGCCAGTAAACGCGGCCGAGTCAACACGATTAACAATAAAGGTAGAAACGAAGTCGAAGAGGTCCCGCAGCTTATTACCACTGCAGAACCAGCACCAACAATATAAAATATATATTTATTTAACACAAATAACATTGAATCTCGACAAATCTCGACAAATCACTAAGGTTCCGCGAAAAAAGAAAACAAACCTTTAACTTTAACAAAAAAAACGTAATAAATTGGGTCGATCAAATATCACCCAAATCATAATATTTGTAAAGGATTACAATATAATAAAAAAAAGTACCAGTCGTTCATAAGTATAATACGTTATCGTGACTAATGGTGGCATTTCACTTAGCTATTATTTCTGAAACATTATCGTTGCATCTCTCTCATTCGGTATGACAAATGAGAGAGATGTCAGATCAATATTTGTCAAATACTGCCAAATGTAGTGCCACCGTAATATTTACCCTTGGTTCAATGAACTTTTAATAACCATTGAAATGAAATCGACCTGTATACAACACTCGCCTTCGACTCGGCCTTTTATTTTTGTTAAACTGGACATTTTTATTTTTTAAATGAATTGATTGAAATTAAAGCGAAAGTGACAACAAATAACAATAGTAAAGAACTCAATTAAAAAAACGTATATTTTCCCTTTGTGTAACGAAAACTATTCATACAATCGTCAGTTCCCTTTCGTTACACAAACGAAAAAGAGAAAAGACAGTTTTTTAATTGAGACCTTACTTAACTTTGTATTTTTTTCCTGTTTTGAAAGCACTCATTTAACGCTGGAAAGTCAAATACTATGTCGACAAAGTCCATATTCATTTACAGTCGCCTCACTTGTTAATTCCAACATTTTCAATAAGACAACGTGGCTCGCCTTCTTGGACTGTTGGCCAAATGCCTCCGAGCTTCTTATTTGATTGTATACATTATTGATTAACTCAATTGGTCAATATTCTTCAACAGGTACACCCTATCACGAGTTACAACAAAACATATTTAAGCTTTTGAACGCCATTGCCGTCATGGCTGACAGCGTATAATAGACCTAAGTGTATTTAAGGAAGGTTGACATTAGCTATGGTGTGGTGTCTTATATATCACACTACGGCGGTCAAAAGGTTAATAAACATTATATGTGAAGTTCTCAATATATAGGGACCTTATGGATGGAGGCAGTTACGATCTTCTTATTCTTGTAACTATACGAATACTATGGTAACAGTTCCAAAAACGGCGTAACGGCCTGCCTCCATAAGGTCCCTTTATATTAAGAACGTCACATATTTGTAAATGGCGTTAAAAAAACACTCCAAATTGCAAAATTGCGCACCGTACACGTGATAGAAGTGAAACTTTTTAAATACTTCCGTGGCGTCGGAATACATAGCTCTCTTTCTCTCTACGTCATATCGTTCTCTCTCATGTAACGAAACGTGCCTAAACGTGACGCACCTTACAATTTTACTCTCAATTCTCGTCGACTTATTACCGAATCGCCGCCTAAGTTTCACTTCAAAAAATATTATATGATATACCATTAAATCTGGATCTTTTAGTCATTCGTGACAGGGCTCCCGCACTTCATCTGTATTCTCGCGTTAAATACCTACTGGCACTCCTTTAGCACTTGCAGAGATTTCCTGAACAACTCCTGCTGTGTGCGCGCGTGTTTGATCTCCAGCTCTGCTAAATCTATCAGGCTGAAATAAAAAGAGGTGTATAAAAGTTATGCTAATAAATTAATGATAAAATAATTATATATTAAGGTGTTTTTAATTGTATGTTGTATTTGTGAATTGAAAAAAAAAAATTGTAATTTAAATTAGAATTGATAATAATTAATTCGACGGACTACCCAAATAGCACACAAGCTATATAAGAGCTTATACAGCCCTTAAAATGTTAAAACTAGAGTTATAATGGCTGTAACAAGCTCCTATACAGCTTCTGTGCTACTTGGGTATTTTGACAGATAAATTTATAAAGTTTTAATAGTGTGATGATGAATGTTGATGTTTCAATTAAGAGTTCTAACGTCAAATGTCAGTAACGACCAGGTAATAGCAACTTTTCTCGGCAATTTTTGGGCGTGTCGTGTCTCGTTCTATCTTACGAAATTAGAGTAAGAGAAGCTATAGTTGACGGGCAATTATTGCTCGAAGGGTTTAACTGCCCCGTTACTGTTTAATTTTGGTATCTGTGTGTGTTGCCATTCTTTTCATAATATTTAACCTTTGTTTTGTCTTTTTTTCTTGTGATCGTCGAATAAATGTTTCTATTTCTATTTTCTATTTCAATTTTTTTTATATCCAAAGCCGTACTATCTTAAATAGGTATCAATATTAATCAGGGACCGGACAACCCTTTCATCGGGAAAAGCCTTTCAAAGGGCTTCCCTTTGATATAGCTTCCCCTTGATTTGCTCACCCATTCCAATTGGCAACCCATACGATTGACTTTCCCTTATCGAATGAAGAACCCAACGATAAGGGTAGCCCTTTGAAATATTATTAATAGGACTATGTTTGTGTAATTATATATAACTCAGACTTGATTAATAATTCTGACATGTTTTCCTGCAGAACTACGCAGATATTTTATATTATTATTAATATAGTTTTATATAATGCTAGAATAAGTAGTATTATTGTCTTAAGTTTTATTTAAAAAATTACTAACTGTTGAGTTTCTTGCGGCGCTTTTTCTCAGCAGTGGTCTCCTCTTGGGAAGCGCTGGTAGATTTTGACGTGTAAAAGTGCCCGTGCGGCCTACTTACTGAATAAATATATTTTATCTTTATCTTTAAATGAGTCCGTCGAATTATGAATAGTATTAGAAGGTCACCTCTTCTTGAAGGCAGTGACCCGGCGGTTGCGGAAGTCGACGAGCTCCTCGCGCGCGCGCGCCGACAGCTGCTCGAAGCGCGCGCACGCGTCCGCCTGCGCCTGCTCCGCCTGCCGCGCACCGCACACATCAACACACGCACACACAAACGCCGACGCGCAACAATTATGTGGCATTTTGTTAAATTATAAAGCCTGTGGTCGGGATGGTATGTGGCCAGTGTTTTGTCCCTGTTTTGCTTGTAAACTGCACTATCTGTCCCTGCCCGATATATACTGCGACATACTTAGATTATTATTTATTAGCACAATAGCTAAAGTATGTTTAAAATATCTGCGACATTTTGATTTTACAGAAACCACAAGAAACTGACCAACCATACTTCAACTAAATATTTTTGGTAAATAAAACAAAGTAAGTAAAGAAAGAAAGTAAATTATCTAATCCCCAGATACAAAATATCAGTTAAAGTTTCCACTGTCATATGAAAGAAAATAATAGAGCTAAAAAATGTCTATCTGATACCGTTACCAGATATATAATGATGACTAAAAACTAAAACAAAACCCGACCTTACCAAAACAGGAAATATATTACTGTAGTCTATTTTTTTACGTACTTATACATGCAAACAAACTGAACCAGTCACGACTGGAATGTCACAGCTAATGGAAACTGTTCATTGAACTTTGACGGATCAGCGGTCCACTTCTATTGGCTGATGAGCGACGTCACGTGGTTTTGTTTGTTTACATTTTGTTAAATACCTAAAGAAATATACTAAATGTTATAATATGTGTAAAATGAGTAAATGAAGCTGAATATGTGTCAAAACGTGCGTTACCTCTTGAACCTCCTGCGGCTGGGTAGCACGGAACAAAGGTATTGCGGGTTAGCACAGACAGACAGACGAACATGTGAGGTTGATATTCTTTTTAAGAAAAATCGTTGTAACGTACGAGACGTCAAGATGACTTTCAAAGTTTTTTCATTATTTTTTCATGGTTAAATCTGACTATTATTATTAATGCAAAAGTTTGGATGGATGGATGGATGGATGTTGGTTACTCAATCACGCCAGAACGGCTGAACGGATCTGGATGAAATTTGGCGCAGAGATAGATCATAGTCTGGAATAGCACACAGGCTACTTTTTATTCCGAAAAAATTTATAGTTCCCGAGGGAGCAGCGATAAACGACTTATACGCGGACGGAGTTGCGGGCATCCATTCCGACTCCCTCCCCCATGTCATCAAAAATAAGCAAAGCAAAGCCCCCATACCCCCCATTCTTACGTAATACTAGAATAGCCCCAAACCAGCCCCCATAAGTTGTGAGGCCCGTTTTACAGTTGGATCCACTTACAGCATGCACGTCTTTGTTCTTAGCGCGCGCCTTCTCTAAGTTCCTGTTCGCCGCTTCGTAAGCCGCAAGGCATCTGTACAAAAAAAAACATTTTTTATGCAATAATATGGTACAGTCGAGGACAGAAAGATGTTTACACTTTTGGACCTTATTACAATGGAACAAGGTGAAAAAGTTTACACATCTTTCTGTCCTCGACTGTACAGACAACATCAAAAGAAGATACACACTTTTGTACCTTGTCGCTATACAACCACGCTAGCAATGTCATACAAAGTCAAATATGTTGACGTCGACTATACCATCCATGGAGCTGGTCTGATGCATTCGGAAGGTGGCATAGGAACTCCGCTACGAAACAAGATAGCCCCGCCGTGCTTGGGCTCGTTGGATTTGTCTTGATAAACTGATGATGACTGTACTAAAAAAAAGTGCAGTCGGCAAAAAAAGCATAACCCAATTTTTACAAAAACTTATTTATTTTCAACTTACTACTTTTTCAAGTGGTACGCTGTCGCCATTTAGGAACTCTTCGGCCCCGTCGGCCATCTTTACGGAGGAGGTATATTATGTTTACCTGAGTCTTCTGACCAGTACCGCCTTAGCGGCATGCGCGTCCCGCATGTAGTATCGTAGCGTATCCGCCAGCTTCAGGTCCTGGTCCGACGCCATGCGGCCCTCGATCTTCTGCAATGGGAATAAAGGTTATAGTTGCGTGTAGAATAAAAAAAATGCCAAAAACGACAGTTTTGTAATGCTTGACGTTTACGAAGACATATATAGATATATATATATATATATATATATATATATATATATATAGTCATTCTGACATGCTTTCCTGCAAAACTACGCAGATATTTAATATTATTTTTACAGTTTTATATAATGCTAGAATAAATAGTGACATTGTTATATTTTTATTTAAAAAATGACTAACTATTGAGTTTCTTGCGGCGCTTCTTCTCAGCAGTGGTCTCCTCTTGGGAAGCGCTGGTAGATTTTGACGTGTAAAAGTGCCGTAAAAGTGCCGTGTAAAAAAAAAGAAACTCAACAGTTAGTCAATTTTTTAAATAAAACTTAAGACAATAGTACTACTTATTGTAGCATTATATAAAACTATAAAAATAATATAAAACATCTGCGTAGTTCTGCAGGAAATCATGTCAGAATAATTACGAAAAAAAAAAACCCGCGTCCGTTACCCGGCATTTGTCGAAGGTCTCGGCGGCGCGGGTGAGGAAGCGCTCCGTGGCCGGCTGCTCGCGGCTCGCCAGCTGCGTGATGCACGACGACAGCTTGATGTGCGCGTCGGCCACCTCTGCACACACATTCATCAGCTCAGCACTTGCATATTCACGAAGACACGCGGGCTTTACTTGTGGTAAACAGTGTTTACAACGAGTAAACGACGCGACGCGACGACGCTGTATACAGATACTTGTTTACTAAACACGTATGTACACGCACACACGGAAACATGCACAAGTGACAAGCTCGCTGTGGCTCGCTCCATCAGGCACGCACACTACCGCAATGTGCATGTACACGTTCAACACTAATAAAGCCCACCCGCCTTCGTGAATTGCAAGAGACATATAGGTTTTACGAATATTTTTTTAATTGAGCTTATCTACTTAAAGAAGACCAATACCATCGAGTGGTTAACCGCAAATTATGATAACGAGTATTAGAAAGAAAGAAAGAAAGAAAAATTATTTATTCATGACAATATTTATACCTAACACGGAATTACAAAAAATACAAATCTTGGGCATATAGAATAATTTGTCACGAAATGACCACAACTCAGCGTAATGCTAGCAGAGCCAGCGCTGGTCTTCCGCTGTGACCATTTGGTGAAGGACACCACATTTAGTAAAAGCAGATTATAATTACCTTGTAAGGTTAATAGATTATCGACTCTACTTCCTCGGACAGTAGATTACAAATACATTAAAAGCATTAAGCAAATAGCATTCATAATTTGACTCTCAACAGGAACGCAATTCGTTGAAAAGGCACTACGGAATATTTTTTTCAATGGATTACAGACTCTAAGGCCTTTTCATAAGATTAAAAATGCTTTAAAAGAATAAAATCGCTTCACGCATAAGTACTTGGGTTGCGGTTACCAGAACAAAGCAGATAATAGTATTGTATAGATACAATGGCTTTCTCTATTCCGTTAAGTGGATAAGCTCAGTTCATAAAATAAAGACTTCACATAGGTACATTTAAAATGATCTTACTACTATTATAAATGCGAAAGTTTGGATGGATGTTTGTTACTCAATCACGTCAGAACGGCTGAACGGATCTGGATGAAATTCGGCACAGAGATAGATTATAGTCTGGAATAGCACATTGGCTACTTTTTATCCAGAAAAAATTGACAGTTCCCGAGGTAGCAGCGATAAGCTACATTTACGCGGACGGAGTCGCGGGAGCAAGTTAGTGTCATATCGTGTCGGAGTCTGACTATGTATGGCAGTATTCCAGTTGTAATAACCTAACCTAACAGAGTTAAAAACCCCCGACGTCGGCGCCTAAAAAACCTCTGAGCAAAAACTTCAACGGGCTCCGAGCACCGTACATTTTCACTGGAGGGACTTCGTCACTAGAAGATATCCAGTATTAAAAAAACTCGACGACGAAATCGGGATCAGAGCTCATGATCTTTAAACGGCTAGACGGATTTTCATCAATCCAAGCTAAGAACACTCTCGATTAAGTCACATTTCGAATAAAAAAAAACTAAATCAAAATCGGTCTATCCGTTTAGGAGCTACGATGCCACAGACAAATACACAGATACACAGACACGTCAAACTTACAACACGCAATTTTTGCGTCGCGGGTTAAAAAATGATTTAGATGATTTTTGACGTTCAGCTTTGCTATTTGACGGCCGTGTATCGATCGGATAGTTCCGCAGAGCCCTTAGCCAAGATGCATTACGCTAACTAGCGTTTCTATTCGTTTCATTTTTAAACCAATCGCGTCACTGGTAGATCACGTGACTCTGTATGACATGATCTACTAGTGACGCGATTGGTTTAAAAACGGATAGAAACGCTAGTTAGCGATGGGCATCTTGGCTGAGGGCCCGGGAGGGGGGCTGACCCTTGTGCTTGGCGGTGCAGCGGTCGACGCGCGCCACGGCCTCCTTCAGGTGCGTGTAGTAGTCCTGCAGGAACGTGGTCTCCTGCTCGAAGAAGTCGTTCACGTCGCGGACGGTCGCGCCCAGGTAGATCTCGTCGGTCGTCGTCGTCATTGACCGCATCTGTCACGACAAGTGTCGTAAGTACTCTAGGAAACTCAATAAACCAAAGAAACGTTGGTATAAAAGAACACCTATAGTACGTTCGCGTTAAGAATGCAGTGAATCATCAGCGCAACTGCAGGGTAAAGGTGTATTCACAGTGGAGTTATATTTTAAAACATTAAGTTTAATGGATAAATATAAACTTAATTGTCTTAAAACAAAGTCATTAATAATATATTTCAATAATTATTAGTAGAATCTTCGTTCGTATTTATTATAAAAGAATTTTCTTCTGCGAGTTCCATGACGTCATCCAAATTCATACTGTTTAAAGTACTTGAATCGAATATCGAGCCTCTTTTATTCTAACGAATAGGTGAAGTAATCATTATTAATAAAATTTTATGTAAGTAATGCGTAAAGGACACAACCGTTTCGTGTCTGCCTTCAACTAGTTACTGTGCACTTGACTTTTTAATTTTGAGCGACCTGATTGGTTAGGGGGCGTGGCTAAGCCGGCGGACAACGATGATTTACTGCATTCTTAACGCGAACGTACTATAGTGCGTGATCATCGCTAGTAGTAGCACAATAAAAAAAAGATTTATTGCCTTAAAAAAAACACTTAAACAGAACATATTTATACACAAACAAACAATAGTACATTTCGATGCTAGTGCGGAAAGTATGTCATTACCTCACGAGTAGCGAGATATCTTGCCATGAGCCGCAAGCGAGTGGCAAGACTCGGGACGAGTGAAGAATGACATTTCCGCACGTGTATCGAACGACGTTTTTTAACACAGTTGCGAATAAAATAAATCAATTTCAAACTCTGATTCACTCATTTTATAAGCAACTTTTTGAAAACTTAAGATTGGTAAACAAATTCGTTGTAAGTTCAATCTTTCGCAGTGAACATTTTTGACATTATTAAGAGGTGTTTTTTTTAGCTTTTATTCGACTAGAATGGATTTTGTTATTATTATTGACCCCACTTCAATTAAAGTTTTATTTTCAAATGCATAAGACATAAACAATTGTAAATATAAAACATTGTACTATTATTACCTAAGTATTGTTATTTACGATTATTTGTGTAACGTATATTTATAAAAACAATATCGAATGTTGCCTTTGGAAACTTAAAAAATGCTTGCAGTAAGAAAAAACGCATGGCTTAAAGGACTTAGCATCCAGGCCATAATCATTAAAAAAAAAAACGCCTCTTCATAATGTCAAAAATTTTGACATGCGTTTCGGCAGCTATTCCATTCCATTCAGACAACTTATTAAGAACGGTTTTTCAATATTCAATATTAAAAAATAAACGTGTTATAATGATGAAGAGGTAATAAGTAATAAAATATGAAATATGTATATTTTTCGTTTTCTTACATTAACAGTTGGTTTTTATGTTGATTACGATGTTTAAAGGAAACTAATATTAACACTCATTAATAAGTAGTCATGAATTGGAACAAGTATAAATTTAAAAAAATTGGAAAAGTAAAAAGCACTAGTTCGCGAAAACCAACTTTCCGTACGAAATACAGCTACGAAAAGTACCACTTTTTGAGCAACTGTGTTAAAAAAGACCTTTAGATGTCGGAATCTGTTGGGTGATCAGTTCGGTTGGTTGAACATGAAAACAATTGTTCCACTTTCAAGTCGATCGCGATCGCGAGTGCGTTAGACAATAAGCCCTCGTGTCGGATGGCAAGTAGATAGTTGATCAAGTCAGATGGTTCACAAGTCGATCGTCCGAACGATTTAATCAATCTAGGGACTTGATCATGGTAGATTGATTAAGTCGGTAAGTTGGTCAAATCGGTTAGTTGGTTAAATAGGTCAGTTAGTCAAATCGGTTAGTTGGTTAAATCGGTCAGTTAGTCAAATCGGTTAGTTGGTCAAATCGGTTAGTTGATCAAACCGGTTAGTTGGTGTCGCGAGTCGGTGCATCTCACCAGCCCCCCGATGAGGTCCATGCGGCCGCGCGGCTTGGCGCACAGGTCCAGCTCGTACTCCAGGAACACCCGCAGGTGCGAGTCGTTCCGGAACACCGGGTGCGCCGCCAGCCGCTGCAGGAACACCTCGTGCATGGCCACCGTCTTCTTGAATGTCGCTAGGTATTCACTGAGGATTGATATTGACGAAAGAATAATTATGCGTCAACGCTGACGATGGATATATTCCTCATATTACAAAACATAAAACTGACCTCCAAATAATATTTCTTTTTTGACAAATTAGGATTTAACTTTTTTAAATTTCACTGAGCGATGTTTGCCCTTACCATTAAACAGATCGAACCTGCTAACAAATGTGGACATCAGAACCAACCGGTTGGATGTCCAATAGAATTCAATACCTAGGACATCGAATCAGTAGACTCTGATGTCCATAAATATGTGTATAAGCTCTCACTCCTCCAGCTCCTCCTTCATCTTGAGGAACTCCTCGCGGGTGAGCGCGCCCTCGCCCTCGCCGAGCCGCTGCAGCTTCTCGCGCGACGCGTCGAAGTCCGGCCGCGGCGGCGCCGGCGGGATCTGCCCACGAATTATTATCACCATCATCGCAATAGAGGCCACGGTCGACATCGAAAACCGATCCACGTGAAATTTCGAACAGTTTATAGACAGACATAGGGCAAGTACTTTTCTACAGGGACCGGTCCACTAACCCCTTCAAGGGGTTTTCGAAGGGGTTTTGATTAAGCTTTACTAACCGGACCCGTTCAGCGTTAAAAGCCGTTCAATTAGCCTTTTAATCGCTATCCCGAAAGAATAAGCCATTTATTGGGTTTGAAGGCGCTTTCCTACGACAGCGTTCCAACGGCTTAATTCAAACCCTTTCGTATAGGTAAGCGTTTTGAAGGGGGTTTCAGCTTTCAAGCAAGTAATATCTCTATCTTATAACGTATAAAGTAGCTTTTCGTTCGTCAGCGCGCGGTCGCTTTGACGTGTCCGCGCCGCCGCCAATGCTTACGATATATTGCGGGCTAATTAATGCCTAAACATAAACTCATAAGGTTAAAAATTATATGGCATGGGATCGAGAGTAGTGGCGGGCGCTTACAAGAATACATGTATACTTATGTTTACACTGTGTGCGTGCGATTCGCAAGAAAGAGTTAGTTAAATGAACAGAAAAGCAGTTGAAAGGAAAAGCTGGTTACTATGTAAAAAATAAAAGGGTTACCCCTTCAAAAGGGCTTGTCAAATGTGAGGGACACCAGTTGAAGCGGTAAGCAAGTCCACTGGGTACACAATGTACGAGGAACGCCGTTCAAAGGCTTAAGCCGAGGAACGGCTTTTTCGGTCCCTGCTTTTTTATCATGGAAAATTGGCCAGTTCTAGTTATCGCTTAGACTTCTCTAAGCGATAATAGACTTTGCGCGGACGGAATAGCGAGCGAAATAAACTTACAATATAACCAGCATACTGCTCGTTCTCCTCATATCTATCGTGCAGCCACACGAACTCCTCGTGCTGCCGCACCACCAGGAACTCTGACTTTTGGAACTCCGGTAAAGTCGTCTTGGTGTGCACAGTGAACTTTACTTTCTCTTTCTCGCTGAGTGCGTCTGATATGTCTACCTATGAATACAAATTAAAGTTATTATTATTATTTATCAGGCAGGCAGTTGTGACAACTGATAGACGCCTGTATCCGGCTATTCTTTGGTCAAGTATTCTTTGTACTTCTAATGTGTTGGTCTAGTCGGTTTTTAAACTGATTGACATTCAGTGCTGACACTACATGTTCCGGTAGTTTGTTCCATGGTTTGGTCACTCCGTTACATAAGAAATGTCTGCGAGGAATGTGGGAAAGCTCATTTAGAGTTAGTTAACTTTTTGGAAGAAAAACTATTAGCTTTGACATAATATATATACAATACAATTTCATTTAGTGACATTGTTCAATTTATAGTATGATTTTCATGCATGTTGATTCGTCAATAAAGCAGTTAACTCATGGTTGATCAATCAAAGTAATCAGATTAGATTGATCAAGATAGATCGACAATGATCAATGTTGATGCCAACGACAACGCGGTTAGCCTAGTTGGTAGTGACCCTGCTGTGAAGCTAGTGGTCCTCGGTTCAAATCCCGGTATGGGCGAATATTTGTGTGTAGAGCCCGAGTATTTGTTTCTGAGTCATGGATGTTTTCTATGTATTTAAGTATTTCTCTATATAAGGGTCATTCTAAGTTAAGAGGTAATTCGTTGTATGAAGTGACGGCACGGCCTTTTTTTTTTATTTTGACTTAAGTATAAATTTTTTCTTATCGAAACTGCTAATTTGAAAACGTTTACAGAGTAGCCAATCAATTTGTTGGTTCTATCTCGTTTTATAAGTGACCAGGGGAAATACTCAGTACAGGGGAGAGACAAGGTGCACAGGGGAGGATACTTTATGAACAGGGAAGAGACAATATGTGCCGTACGTTGAGGGTATGGGAGAAATAACAAACAACCGTTTTAAACGATATCCAGTGCAAGACAATTTTATTCAATAATAACTTAACAAAGCATCATTTCGGAACTAGTAGCGCCATCTAGGGGCTGGTATGTGACTTATTCTCGTTTAACATTGATCGGACATGCAAAATCTAATATTTGAATATGAACTGTAGGAACTACACAATAAGCTACAAAATCGTAATATTAACTCAAACATACTCCCCCTGAAAGGACGGAGTCCTTTAACATTGGTAACACACAGAGCTTGGTAATAGGTCTTCGCATTACACCAGATGTAGTGCGTACATCATAAGTTCGTGTCAACCCATCAGAGCCTGGGTGTTTAGCAGCTATACGACCCATTGGCCATTGGCCTGGAGGCAGTCGTTGATCCTTAATCAGCACCAAATCTCCCAAGTCTAAATTCCTTTGGACACGATTCCACTTTGGGCGCTGTTGAAGGCGTGTTAAATATTCGGACTGCCACTTTTTCCAGAAATCCTGTACCATCTTTTGGGTCAGTTGCCATCTAGACAAACTGTGCATTTTCCATTCCGTGAAATCATCGTCCGGAATACTGACGAGCTGTTCGCCAATCAAAAAATGACCAGGGGTTAATGACTGAAAATTGGTCGGATCGTCGTTAAGTGGGTATAGCGGGCGAGAGTTCAAACATGCTTCGATCTGGGTAAGCAGGGTGGCCATTTCTTCGAATGTGAGTGTGGAGTTACCAACGACTCTCTTCAAATGGTGTTTTATCGATTTCACGCCTGCCTCCCACAAACCTCCAAAGTTAGGAGCACCAGGGGGGATAAACTTCCATTTAATATGCAGGTCTTCTAGCTGCGCTGCAAACTCATCAGGTAAGCTAGCTTTGCCTTGACGCCACATCATGATCAATTCCTTCTGAGCGCCGACAAAATTCGTGCCGTGGTCGCTCCATATCTCGGCGCACCTCCCCCGTCGGGCCACGAATCTTTTAAGGGCAGCTAGGAATGCTTGAGAAGTCAAACTACTCACTAGCTCGATATGGAAGGCGCGCGTCACCATGCACACAAAAAGTGAAATATAGGCCTTGTTACTCTTTGCCCCGCGCCCTTTGCTCATCCGCACGTTGATAGGGCCGGCAAAATCTACTCCAGTGAAGAGGAACGGTTTAGCTGGCTTCACTCTTACAACAGGTAAGTCGCCCATCAACTGAGTACTAGTCTCTGCCTTCTGTCTTATGCAAATTACGCATCTGCGTACATATTTTTTCACGATATTTCCAACATTAATCAGCCAGTATTTTGATCGTAGGTACGTCATCATCAGTTGCGGGCCGCCGTGGAGAGTGCGGCTGTGAGCTTCTGCCAAAAGAAGAGGTAACAGAGCATTGTTCTTCGATATAATGATAGGGTGCTTCTGATCCGTTTCTAGGTCCGCATGACGTAGGCGCCCGCCCACTCTAAGCACGCCCTTTGAATCTAAAAAGGGGGAGAGTGGTAACAAACGACTTCTTTTTTTAACTAATCTTTTGTTTTTCAGATCATCAATTTCTTCTGCAAATTCGTCCTCCTGGGATTTCATCAAACAAATATTAAGCGCTTCTTTCCTTTCTTCTGATGTCAAATAAACAGGGAAGTGTTCTTTATTTTCCTTTTTGTTTTTTAGGTGTAACCTCCATCTTCTGCAGTACGCGACGGTGCTCACTAGTTTTCCGAGGGAGGAATGTCTGCGCATTAAGGTAAGTATAAGGTCATCTTCTCTAGTATTTGTTTCCGTCACCATTGACTTTATTGTTTTACGACATTCTAACTCTGTTTCAGGAATGCCCTCTTCATTTAGCGAAATCACTGGTTCCAGCAAAAATCTTGGGCCATGCCACCAAAGTGTATTAGACAACAGTTTTCTTGGCATCACTCCACGCGACGCGGGATCAGCAGGATTGTGTTTAGTGTTAACGTAGTACCAACCTTGGATTCCATCGGATTTCCGGATTTCAGTTACTCGGTTCTTGACAAAAGGATTCCATCTAACTGGATCGCCTTGTATCCAAGCTAGTGTTACTTGAGAATCAGACCACGCAAACACTTGCTCCTTTTTTAACTTCAATATTTTTGCAACATATTTCAGCAGCTTACTTAATAGAACAGCAGCACATAACTCTAGTCTTGGTACTGATACTTGCTTCAGAGGAGCTGCCTTCGTTTTAGCGGTGAGTAATGAAACTTTAATTTGTCCATTAGAGTCTACAGCTCTTACGTAAACTACTGCAGCGTACGCGCTTATCGATGCGTCGGCGAAGCCGTGAATTTCGATCGAATCTTTATCTTTACTTGTGTGAATCCAGCGATCTAACTTAACTTCTGTCAAGGCTGGAATCTCGTTCCTGAACATCATCCATTCTTTTTTTACGTCTTCCGGTAGTTCTTCATCCCAACTTATGCCCAGCGTCCATAATTTTTGCATAAATGTTTTAGCGATGACAATGGAAGGGGCCAGCCATCCAAGAGGGTCGAACAGCGAAGCTATATCCGCCAAAATCTTTCTTTTCGAGACAGGCTGTTCCGGTACGTCTTTTAGGTTATTTGTTATGCTAAGCTTGTCTTCTTTTGTCTCCCAAATAATACCCAAAGTTTTTACATTCTCCCGTTTTTTTACTTCTAGCTGTTTATTTTGTTCTCTTTTTTCGGGTTCCACTTCTTGTATGACCTTTTCGCTGTTCGAGCTCCATTTTTGCATTTCGAATCCTCCTTTTTTTAGAATTTCGGTAACAGTTTTGAGATTCTTTATAGCCTTCTCTTCTGTATCATGGCCTGACAAAAGATCATCCATATAAAAATCTTCTAGAATTATACGTTGTTCATCTGGATGATCATAACCTTCATCTATTGCCACTTGACGTAAGGTTTTTATAGCCAAATACGGAGCACAGGCAGTTCCAAATGTTACGGTTAGGAGACGATATTCATCTATTGGTTTGAGGGGATCGGCCCGCCAAATTATACGTTGGTAATTTGTGTCTGCTTCGTGTACGCCTATCTGTCGGTACATCTTTATTATATCAGCAACATAGGCAATTTTATGTGTTCGCCAGCGAAGCAGAATGTCTCTCAAATCCTCTTGCAAAGTCGGTCCAATGAGCAACCCGTCGTTTAGCGAGACTTCATTAGTACCAGCACACGACGCATTGAAAACGACTCGAACTCTGGTGGTTTCCTTGTCGTCCCTGACAACGGCGTGGTGCGGTAAGTACACACACGTTTCGGACTTATCTTCATTTTCAATCTTCTCCATATGTTTCAAATCTATATACTCTTGTAACACGTTGTTATAATCGTTTTTCAGAGACGGTGTTTTTTCTAATCTTCTCTCTAAGGCATTCCATCTTCTGACTGCTATCTCCCGAGAGTCACGTGGTAAGGTTGGTGGATCTTCTCTAAATGGCAGCCTAACCACGTAACGGCCATCACTTTGTCGTGTGTGTGTGGATTCGTAAATCTCTTCTGCCTTCCTGTCGTCTGAGGCTAGTGTGTAAGTATCTTCTTCTTCTATGGTCTCTAGCTCCCAGAACTTCTTCAACATGCTGTTCAAATCAACCTTAAGATGCATGCTGACGATGTTTTTATTGGCAGAGGTGTCCGTCTTCGCAGATCCAGAAACAATCCACCCCAGGTGAGTCTCTTGGGCTATGGGTGATCCTGAGGGGCCTTTAATCACACCAGGTTTAAGAACTTCACTGCAAACTTCGACTCCTAAGAGCAAGTCGATGTGACCTGGCGTGTGACATGAGGGATCTGCTAAGCACAGTGTATCTAAGTGTCTCCAATCTTCAATATCAATCTTATTTGCCGGCATTGTGTCGGTGATTTGACGTACGACGTACGCTGTTACCCTCATTTTAAGGGTAGGTTCGATTCTCGATGAAAACTCTAATTCTGTACAATGTTTGAGTAGGGTCTTCATTTGCCCAACTCCCGTGACATGTCCGCTAATAGACGCCCGCCGTAACCTAAGCCTCTGAGCAGCGGCCTCGGTGATAAAGGATTCTTGCGAGCAGGGGTCTAGCAGCGCTCTCATCAAGTGTTTTTCCCCATTTCCAGCTTTTACTTGCACCAATGCAGTTGGCATCAGCACCGCCTGACTCCCCGTTGTGAGGTGAGAAAGAATATGCTTTTTATTTTTATCTTCTTTTTCTTCCTTGATATCTTCTTTGCTTTCAGAAGGCGGCACCGAGGTCGGCGGGCACGGCGCCGGGCTTCCCGGGCGCGGGCTCCACGTGCTGTGCAGCAGAGAGTGATGTTTTCTCCCACATCGGCGGCACGATGATTTATGTTTGCAGAACTTCACTGAATGCCCCGGCACAAGGCAATTGAAACAAAGCCGCCGGCCTTGCACGTACTCCACTCTCTTCTCCACTGTTAATTTCGCAAATTCTTTACAAGTGTATAACAAATGGTCTTCATTACAGAAAGTGCATTTATGTTCCACTGTACTGACATGGAATGTTCTCTGCTTGACCATTGAGTTCGATGACGGTGAACACGACGATTGAATCATTTCTAATACACGGAACCTTTTTTCTAGGAATTTAGTCAGCATTTCCATTTTCGGTAATTCACTAATACTTAGCGTGCCTAATTCTTGTTCCCACTCTTTGTGTGATTCTTGGTCGAGTTTATTAACAATTAAGTAAATTATCAGAATATCCCACGATTCAATTTGAATATTTAAGTTTTTCAGTTTATTCAGACATTCGTTCGTCGTGTCTAATAAGTCTCGTAAACCTTTCGTCGTTCCAGAGGTTAATTTTCGTTGATTTACTAATCGACTCAATATAGTGTTGACAATAATCCTTTTATTATTAAACCTGTGCTTAAGTGTTTCCCACGCTGTGACGTAATTGCTCTCAGTGATCGGTATATGCTTTAATAATTGTTCAGCTGCACCCGATAAACAACTTTTTAAATAATGCATTTTCTGGACATTATTTAGTGTACTTTTATTGTGTATAAGTGACGTGTACAGATCTTGAAAGGAAGTCCATTCGTGATAATCGCCGGAAAATTGGGGAATGTTGATTTTTGGCAATTTTACTTCGTCATTCACACTCGGCGGATTCGGCGATACTGCAGCGCAGGTTAAACCCGACGTACTCGCTTCGCTTCCTTTAGTGGGCATGGTCATCAACATGTCCATCATATCTGCCTTTAAATCCGCAACCTTTTCTTCCAAATCAGAAAAATAATCCTTAGTAAAATACTCGTACTGATTGCGTTCTCGTTTAGGTGTCAACTTCAACATTTCGAGATGATTGCTACGAAATTTTGTCCAATAATCACTGAGTACTTCCATCTTAACTTGCACATAACCTTTAGTTAATCTTTGTTTAGGGGTTTTCTTGAAATTTGTAATAGTTGTCACGACCAATACGTAAGTATTTTCTTGTTCAATAATGTAGTTTTCCATGATTAACTATAAGTTCACAGTTCACAGGTTCACAGTAATGTTTATTACACTTATAAATTCACTTTACACGTAGTTTTAAGTCTATTATTTGCGAAATAATGTTCATTTTTTTAACTTTTAACTTTAACTCGTAAACAACTTCTTGTAGGTTAATTAACTGTTATTCGAATATAGTTCTTATTATCCGTTCGTTAAGGACCACTTTTATGTGCCGTACGTTGAGGGTATGGGAGAAATAACAAACAACCGTTTTAAACGATATCCAGTGCAAGACAATTTTATTCAATAATAACTTAACAAAGCATCATTTCGGAACTAGTAGCGCCATCTAGGGGCTGGTATGTGACTTATTCTCGTTTAACATTGATCGGACATGCAAAATCTAATATTTGAATATGAACTGTAGGAACTACACAATAAGCTACAAAATCGTAATATTAACTCAAACACAATACATATAAAAAACAAGGTTATTTTTAAGAATCACCTTTATTTATTCATTTTTACTTTAATTATGAATTATTTATAATCAGACTTTTCATATCTTAGCAGTCTTTCTTTATAAAATTAAATGTTTCTTAAGTACTAGAGGTACAAAACATTCCCTGTCCATTAAAACAAAAAATATATAAAACTTTACTATTAATGGGCAACAATTAAATAAAAAGAAACAAAAGCCTCTTTTGAATAAAAGTATTAAACTTCGCTTGTACTTAACCTATAAAAACGTTTTAAATTTTAAAGGTAACTAAAAAAAATACTTATTTTTTTCTAAAAGCCACATTCAAATACATCAACAGCTTCATTGAAAGCATAAAAAATACGCTGTCCCTCATTTTTTTAATT
Organism: Tortrix viridana; assembly: GCA_963241965.1. Lineage (NCBI taxonomy): Eukaryota > Metazoa > Arthropoda > Insecta > Lepidoptera > Tortricidae > Tortrix > Tortrix viridana. Next base: position 3,017,983 of record OY725201.1, on the reverse strand, counting down.
AGGGGCAGGTAGTTCTTTTATAACCTGATCCCAGGTGATAAAAAAATTATCGTCATCATTATTAACTCTGAAGTTTTTTTCCCAGTTTCATCACAGATTTTACAAAATACAACTTGAACTTAATCATTTTCTTCAACACCTGTGCACATTGCAACATAACGATATTCTGTTTTTCTATATTGAATTGAATATTACCAGCACAAAGTCCCCATTGCAGAATGTTTTTTTCCCAGATTTTTGATTTGGGCTTTGGATCATCTTTGCAGTCTGGTTTTCTTGCTTGTGGTAGGTACAGAAAGCTGTACTATTTCTCGAGGCTTCTTCGTGCTTTGTTGAGATGAGAATTTTATTAGTAGTTCATCTTCTGAATCACTAGCTCCGTATATATCATCAACACGCAGATGGGATTTAGGATGTGTTTGTGGATAATCCAAAGTCCCCAATTGTAAATGTCGACATAACTCACAGAACTCACATACAACTCAAAAACAGAAGCAGCTCAAACTTTACTAGCCTAACCCAACGAAGTGATCCTAATATGTACTTAAAAGATAAAAGATATTTATTCAGTAAGTAGGCCGCACGGGCACTTTTACACGTCAAAATCTAGCCTTCTGCTGCTCTCTGGGTATCTTTATCTTTCTTCTTTTCATATTATTCCCTTTTCTTAAGTCTTTGTTGTGCGTACTTATCCAGGTAATTTTTAATTATTTTGTACAGTCGAGGACAGAAAGATGTTTACACTTTTCACCTTGTTCCATTGTAATAAGGTCCAAAAGTGTAAACATATTTCTGTTCTCGACTGTACCATAATCGTTCTGCTTTCCTTTTTTTTCGAGTCGTTCTTCGCACGTAATTTTATTTCGTGATGCCATTTTTCTGTAAAAAACTTCATTATTATATTGTAAAGCTAAGATAGACATAATGCCACGCAAAGGTTCAGAGAAAACGGAACAAGTATTAATGAAAACAAGTACAAATGTATCTCCCCTGGACATTAAGTATCTCCCCTGGCATTAAAAGAGCCAGGGGAAATACGCCAGGGGAGATATATTTTCGATAGAAACCCAAAATAGCCGTAAAAGTGTTTCTCGTACGCAATTCACAAACAAACGCAACAATGTATGCACTATTCAGAGTAAATATTTAAGTATATTTTAGTATTTTAACAAATAATTGCGAAATAAAACTTACCAGGGGAAAGACTGCATTCACTCAACATGCAGCGAGTGGAGTGACCGAAATGGTCGGAAAAATGGCTGCGCAAGTGGCTTATACGCCGCCTGCTGCTAACTTCACGTCACACACTGTGTATTTAAGGTCACAACTTCCACAGACTACCAAAGCAAAACCGATTTTTAAACGAAAACAAAAAGCCAGGGGACGAGACAAGAAACACGGAGGACAAATTTCGGCGTTAATATTTATTATGAAAAATTTGAGTATAAGCCATTTTACTTGTAAGATACCGTTACTTAGTTATCTTTGTTTTTAAAAATAACGATATTAAAGTAATTATTGAATTTTAATAGATTCATAATTACTGATTTACAAATAAAGTCGGTTGGGGGACAGACCAGGGGAGATATATTTTTCTTATATTAGAGCTAATTGTGACTAAATTACATACATTTCTGTAATAAATTTAAGTGACTTTGTAGAAAACATTTAGTTTTATGAAATAAAATAGGTTATTACGAAGTTAATATAAAAAAAAATGTATTTTTTGTCCTGGCCGTCGAAAGTACCTCTTAACTTAGAATGACCCATAAGTATGTTTATCGTTGTCTAGTACTCGTAGTACCAATAAGTAGTGTAAGGGATGATTTTCACCAATCAGCTCGCATCGCATCGCATCGCATCGGATCGGAAAGGATACGAACGGATGCGGCGACAGCCGTTCGCGTCCGGCAGGATGTCAACGCATACGATCGGCTCCGTACCGTCGCATGCGAATGTATGCGTTTCTGCGCCTAGTCAAATAGTTTCATTCATACCGTGTTGACGTGTTCTAATATTTGAAAATGGTTGAAGTTGACTTAGTATTGTTGGCTATTGTTTATAATACGACATATTTTTCGGATACGACGACGAGTCCGCGGTCAACTTGCTGTGCGCGGCTTGGTAATATAGACTTTAAATACTGTTTACATGATTTAATGTCGTTTAAAGATTGTAAAATCCGTTCCGATCCGATGCGATGCGAGCCGTTTGGTGGATATCATCCCTTATTTTACAATTTTGCAGATTTATTATAGTATTTGACAAATTTGCCATATTGCAACATTTATTAGATAGGGCATTGGCTTTATTCTTTATTTTGCTAACCATGATCCTAGATGGGCCATACACAGAGTTAGGTTCAAAATTGTCCCTTCTGTTCCTAAAAGTTAACGACGTGGGAGTTGTTAACTCACATAATTTCGATACAGGCCAAAACTACACCAGACTCCCATTACGCGGATATATCCTAACCCGAAAAATTTGATTTCAAAGTCCTTAACTTTCTGGAACAGGAGAGACAACTTTTGTTTCTGTGACTGTGTATAACCTGGATACTAAAAACGAGTTGTCCATCCACTCCCTTACCAGCAAGCTGTTGTCGGCCAACGACACATTCTCGCTGGGTTTCTTCTTGTCAACAGCCATGTCTCCCCCCGCTGGAGAGGGGATCGACATTGTCGGTGTTGACAGGGGATCATGGTTGGTCTCTTCTACACAGTCCTGGAATATTACGAGATAATAATTAAAAAAACCGGGCAAGTGCAAGTCAGACTCGCGCACTGAGGGTTCCGTACGTATTTGGCTGGTTTTTAGTATTTGTTGTTATTCTATAGGGTTCATTCTATAATCATACTAAATTTGACGTTTGTATGTTTTACCGTTTTTACGATAGAACAAAAATAAAAAAATATTTTAAAAAAAATTCTTGTATGGGGTCCCTCTTTATTATTTGACTTTCTTAATTTTTTTTCATTTGCTAGGAAATCTGCCGTAATTTTCACACACTCTGAAAGAAAAACGCTATGTATTATGGCTCAATAGATACAGCTCTTTAGAGTTAGGACAGACAGACGGACGGACGGACAGACGGACGGACAGACGGACGGACAGATGGACTGACAGACGGACGGACGGACGTACAGCGCAGGCTTAGTAATAGGGTCCCGTTTGACCTTTTGGGTACAGAATGCTAAAAAAGCTTGTTATTTATTAATTGTGTAAACTAACTTGAAAATATTCTAGCTGTCTAATAACTTATTGCAAATGCATATCACAACATCACGACATATTATTAACCACGTACGTAATTTTGTGGAAGGTTGAGAACTTTAATAGGTTGATATTTCATATATTCTCTCTCTCTATTTCAAAAAGTAATGAAAATATCTATAGATTTGCGTGATATGTGTAGAAATCAAGCAGTATCCAACATGTAAATAGATTAATATTCAATACTCTTTATTATTATTGTATTTAATCTGCATATGTAAAATGAGCATGAGATGTCGAGCTTCGGAAACAAGCAGGCTATAAAAAATGCTCATTAAATCAGCATTTCTCTCTCATTCTGTAAGCTGTTAATGCTACATCACAGTGCTATATAGTCACGCATCCACCGAACCAGTTGCCCAACGGGTAGCGGCCGACCTCGAGGATGATCTGCTGGACTCCGGTGATGAACCGAACATGGCAGTCTCCGAGGGGGAGGAGCTATCCGGAAGGATGGAAGTCGGGCTTAACCTGACAGTGGAGGATAGGATGGGACGACACGATGTGTCCAACACCTCCACGAAACTGCACCTGGACTAGCATTGTCCAGGCAAACCTCCAGCACAGCGTCTCCGCCTCAGCACAACTAAGGCGCTGTATGGAGGATCTACAAACGGCCGTTGCCCTCATACAAGAACCGTGGGTGAGCAACGGCCAGATACGAGGACTCTCTAACACAAGAGGTAAGTTATACTTCTCTACGGACCACCCAAACCCAAGAGCTTGCATCCTTACTACTGGTAACATTGTGGCGCAACCGCTAACGGAATTCTGTTCCAGAGATCTGTGCGCGATACGGGTCCAATTACCACTAACCACAGGCTGCCAAGATCTAGTCCTGGTGTCGGCGTACATGCACGAGGAGGAGGACCCGCCCCCCCACGAACTGCACTTACTGGTGAACCACTGCGAGAGAGCCGGCCTCGAGATCCTCATAGGGACCGACTCCAACGCACACCACCCCCTCTGGGGTATGGAAACCAGCAATAACAGAGGTAAGACCCTGGTTGAATACCTTATTACTACAAACCTTAATATTCTAAATATAGGGTCAGAACCAACTTTTGTAAACAAATGATGCAGAACGATAATTGACCTTACCTTAGCCACGGAAGGAGTCAGCGGACTGATTGTGGAATGGCGGGTGTCGAAAGAGGCCTCCTGCTCAGACCACAGATGGATCCGTTTTGACCTCAAGACATCGTTCCCCGAACAAGCTCCCAGACGGAACCCCAGGAAGACGGACCGGAATAAATTCAGGTCAGTCCTTGGTAAGAAACTCGCATCATTACCACCGATGGGGGACCTTCGGGAGACGCCGCTAATTGAGCAGCAGGTAAACAACCTTACTGACACCCTCTTGGAATGCTATCATGAGGCCTGCCCCCTGAACCCACCGCAGAGGACATCCATCAAAGGTCACCCGTGGTGGGGACCTGAACTGGAGAGACTCCGGGGTAAGGTTAGGCAACTTTTCAATAGGGCTATGAACACCACAGCCGAAGCGGACTGGGACAAATATTACGAAGCTAAGGCTAAGTATAAGAAACGCCTAAGGTTCTGGAGCTCTTCGTCATGGAAGCGCTTCTGCAGTGGCATTGAAACATTAGATCAAGCCAATCGGGTAAGGAAAACACTATCGCGCCAATCAACGTCACAGTTGGGTACGCTGCGAAAACCCGATGGCTCATACACCACCTCCCCAGCGGAGACCCAACGGCTCCTGCTGGAAACACACTTTCCGGGCAGCATAATGCTGACCAATGAAGTGTGGCAGGAGGAGGAATACACCGAAACAGAATCTAACTGGCGCACTGCTGAAAGGGTTATCACTCCAGACAAACTAAGGTGGGCCATTAACAGTTTTCAACCCTTCAAAGCAGCAGGTCCCGATGGGATCTTTCCTGCTCTCCTGCAATGGGGACTGGAACATATTCTGATGACGCTGACTAAGCTACTGAGGGCTTGCTTAGCTCTCGGATATGTACCCAGGAAGTGGAGGGATGTCAATGTTATATTCATACCGAAACCAGGTAAGAGTGACTACACAAACGCCAAATCCTTCAGGCCAATCAGTCTCACATCTTTCCTTCTGAAGACGATGGAAAAACTGTGTGACAGAGACCTGAGAGATCGGGCGTTGAAAGACATACCAATGCACGGCAATCAACATGCGTATAGCGCAGGTAAATCTACAGAGTCGGCTCTCCACATGGTTGTTAGCCGGATTGAAGGAGCAATCAAGAACAAGGAAATGTGCCTTGGAACATTCATTGACATAGAGGGCGCCTTCGACAAAACACATTTCACCAGTATAGGTACCGCCTTGGGCAACCATGGAGTGGAACCTGGTTTAACTAACTGGATCACCAACATGCTGAACAAACGAATCGTGCGCTTCGCGGGGGAGTCACAGGCCGCAGCTGTGGTAAGGGGCTGCCCGCAAGGGGGGGTTCTCTCGCCGCTCCTGTGGAATCTAGTGGTAAACAACCTCCTCACTAAGCTCAACGCTGAACGATTCTACACGATAGGCTATGCCGACGACTTAGCTATATTAATAACAGGTAAGTTTGCCAGTACAGTCTGTGACCTAACCCAGACCGCTCTCCAGGTGGTGGAGCGATGGTGTAAGGAATTCGACCTGTCAGTCAACCCAGCCAAAACAGAAATGGTAATGTTTACTCAAAAAAGAGTTCTTGGCAACTTTACCAAACCCAAACTACTACAAACAGAGCTTCAACTGTCACCTGAGGTAAAGTACCTAGGAGTAACACTTGATAGCAAACTAAACTGGAGTAATCACATTAACAAAAGAATAGAAAAAGCAGGGGTCGTCTTCTGGCAATGTAGGAGAATGGTAGGCAACAGGTGGGGTCTCTCACCGAAAGTCATCCTCTGGCTATATAAAACAGTAATTCGACCTCTTTTCTGCTATGGGGCGCTGGTTTGGTGGCCAAGAACAAACCTCGCTACCGTCCAAAACAAGCTGCAAAGGCTTCAAAGACTCGCTTGCATGGCCACCACCGGCGGTATAAGGACAACACCGACTGCCGCCATAGAGGCAATGCTTGATCTACCTCCGCTTCACCTCCATGTTCAACAGGAGGCTGCCCTGTCTGCGGTAAGGTTACGAACTCTGAACCTCTGGTCCAACCATGGAGCTCAACACGCAGCTAGTTTAGACAAAGTATACGAAGAATTTCCGTTGCTTAGGGCAGGTACGGATAGGATTCCCAAACGAATGGTGTTCGATAAGAGGTACAAAATTCAATTACATGAAGATGACAACTACGAAGGTCTTAACCCTAGGGAGCTGAGGATCTTCACTGATGGTTCCAAAACTGACAATGGCACAGGATCTGGTACGTTCTCTGAAGACCTGAACATGTCAATTGCCACACCGCTTGGCACCCACAACACAGTCTTTCAGGCCGAATGTATGGGGATCATTTATGCGGCGTCTGCCATTATTGATAGGAAGGTAACTGGAACCTCCATCCGGATCCTCTCTGACAGCATGGCAGTACTACAAGCCCTGAGATGTCACACCGTCACATCAGGGTTAATCTACGAGTGCCACAAACGACTTATGGAGGTATGTCAATACAATCAACTAACCCTTCAATGGATTAAGGGCCACAGTGGATCTCGAGGTAATGATGCTGCGGACGAACTGGCCCGGCGAGGATCGGAAATGACGGCCATGGGCCCCGAACCGATCATCCCAACGCCCTTTAGCAAAGTTCGATCTCTGCTGCTCAACCGCACCAAGAGATTACACAATGAATACTGGGTGAGTCACGATAAATGCAGGCAGGCGAGGGAAGCACTGCCTACCATTAACAGTCGACTCTCCAAGGCACTCCTCCGTCTTAGCAAATCTCGACTAAGGACGGTAACCAGTGTCTTAACAGGTCACGGACCTTTTAACAAACATCGTTTTAATTTAGGTGTCACAGACAGTCCTCTGTACCGTGCGTGCATGGAGACAGAAGAAACAGCCGCCCACGTCGTACTACACTGCACCGAGGTGGCGCAATACAGGGCTAAACACCTCGGTCCGATGAGGTGTCTCCCCGAGGTAACCATCGACATTAAAGGTCTGGTGGGCTTCCTCGAGGAGCTGGGATGGCTAGAGTAAAATGGTAATCCCACCCACACGCAAAATAGGCGCTAGACGTCGAGTTGCGGAAACCAGCCCGCCTTCAAATACAATACAAATACACAGTGCTATAGTTTAATTGCAGAAATAGTAAGTCTGCTAGCTCAGAATATTATTTAATTGATAATTAACCACATGTAAGCTAATTTCACAAACAACAAAATTCATTTGAAACAACAATGACACATCTCAAGATAAAATTTTATACAAATTTCAATTTTAAAAGAAAGCACTATAGTGAAAAATGCAGTTTTGTTCTTTTTTTAGTTATGTCATGAATAATGCAATTATGGTATCAAAGTAAAATGTAAGATTATCACAATACATACCAAAGGCACACTAAATGTAACACACTTCAGCATTTTAACTTTTAAAAAGACGATTACAATCTTATTAGAAATGCCGCTACCTTTCTGTTGAGGACTAATAAAAGTCAAACAACAAAAATACCTCATCACCTCTGTAGTGGAACCTCCTACTTTTTCAGCGGAGTTGTTTCACTAATTAGACAATAACAGTGTTAATGACCGCAAATGAGAATTGTTTACGGCATTAACTTGATGAAACTCGCTAAATAACCTTGGAAACAATAAAAAATCAGAAAATGCAGCCATCCACGTCAAATACTTTATTTTGGTAAAACTTGAAGAAAATCAGAAAAAATAACTCTCAGATAGGGGTCGTAAGAAAGAAAACTATGAGTCGTGCTTGTTAAAACATAGCCGATAAAGTTTTTACAGCATTTTAGCTAATATTTTAAGGAAAACCAAGCGTCGACGCCCCCTATCAGTCTTATTAGAAAAATGAGTAAAGTTACTTTTGTATTTTAATTATTCACGCGTGTAACTCACCATCATCCTGCTCTTGACGAGTAGAAGACCTAGTAATTAAATTAGGACGCTAATATGCACTAATTTCGACGAAAACAATAAGTTGAACGAACGAGTGACAGAATAGGTATTTTTTTTTTTTTGAACACCTTGTTTTAATTTTGTTTGAAGGATGACAAGCTAGGCAAAGACTACTATTAAATAGCCAAACAATTTTATACGGTTTTGAGAAATTGTGCACGTTGCATTATCATTACCGAAGTTGTCAAACAAAAATACATAAAATTAATTAACTATCATTAATTATGTTCGAAAAAGAATAAAAGTAAATAGATTTACTATTATCAAATCTTAGGTATTGTTCAAGAGTATTTTTATAGCAAGCTTTAAAAACAGGTGTTATTGATCGCAATTTTGACAGCTAATATATTGCAAGGCTAAAATAATCGTTACCTATTTTAGCGTAAATATCATTACAAAATTTTAATATTTTTCCTAGATTTATGACTTAAAAGAAAATTAGGCTATTGGTAAAATCAATCAAAGCATGAATAAAGCCCCATCATAAAGATCCATCATATTTATTCTGTTAACTTCTTTATTCGTAACAAATTCTAAGGTTAACTAAGTGAAACTATTGGTCCGTTATTTGTATTTTACTTTGTGTATTGTGCAATAAAGTTTAAATAAAAAAATAAAGATAAACTTTGGGTAAATTAAAAGGTTTCACATGTTAACCCCCATTTCCGCGGTAAGTAGATATCGCTATACCGTTTCCTCTAATAAAACGGATTATCTTCTGTCCTGCTGTCATAGCCGCAGGACAAATTCAATACAAATCGCTGTTCGTACTGAGTATGGAATCCTTTGAAATACACCACAGTGTTTATGAATTATTTACATAGAAATATACAATTATTTACAAAAGATGGGCACGCAAAAACCTTCAGAATGGGCGAATTCGCTTATAGCTAGATTCGAAGAGCAGGTGAGTTAATAATTGGTTGAAAGTGAGTAACAATGAATAAGACCCACCCTTTCGGCATATTTCGCGTATATTGGGGTTAAAATGTAGAACTTTCAGTGGGTGTATGTCTGCGTCAGCTATCAATTAACTCCCTAGCCGTCTGCGGGAATTGCGCCGCAAATTTCTAAGTAAAATATTTATTTGGCTACTTGTGTTGACTAATATTTTGAATGCAAATTTATTTATTTATTAAAATATAAACGCACCACCTTAATTTGCCTACTTAAATTCTTTTCTCAAGTAATGTTTGCCGGCCTTTATCTTGATTTATCTGCCACTTTTCACCTGTAATCGTGAATATGATCACTTTTAATAATGTTAGTTTTTTTAGTACCCAAATTATATAATTACAAAGTTCCTTCCTTTCTTTTAATTTTTATTAATTATGTAGGTTTACTAGAACTTTTTTTTCAATATTTTCCCCCAAACCTCCTTTCTATGAACAGGTTTTATGGAGCACTTGTTAAGTTTCATATTACTTCTTCAGGACAGTACAATATCGCTCAAATTAACCCTTGTGTTTCTTCTCCCTCGTTTGCTCTTTTACAGTCTTTGTGGTTGGATAAATGACTTTACCCAAACCCAAAACACTTTTTATTTAAAGTTCCATCCCTGAAGGGTGCCTAACGGGACACTATTACTCAGCCTAAGCCGTCTGTCCATCTGTCCATCCTTACATTAAAGAGCTGTATCTTTTGAACCATACAATATAGACAATTGATATTTTTGCATAATATGTGATATAATGGTGGATTTTCTGATGTAAAAAAAATTAAATAATAAGGGGAGACAACTACAAGTGTCAAATTTGTAATGATTATAGAACAAACCCCATAGAAAAACAAAAATACTAAAAACCGGCCAAATGTGTACAGCACCCTCAGTGCGTGAGTCCAATTCGCACTTGACCGGTTTTTAAGGGCTAATTCACTGTAAGTTCTGTACTAAAAAAATGTTCATACATGTATCCTTATGTACTTCTTCTGCAGCATTTACTTTATTTATTTACGAGTATTTATTTATATTGTTTTACCTGTACAGCTTCCATACAAGACTGGCGCACAGAACCTTCACTCCCGCATCAACGAAGAGCAGTGCAAAGCGTGCCTGGTGCAGATCAGCCGGCACCGCTTTTCGCTTGTCATCGCCGGCCTCACCAAGATCCTGCAGCGAGTCAATGAGCAGGTATACCTCCAGCTGGTCCAGGACCACTCCATCATCGAGGAGCAGCCGGCACGGCTTCTCCCTCGTTACCCCGAGCTTTATCGTCCATTTGCTTGAGTTGCCCCGTCAGGGTTCGAAAGGATAATTATCAACGATAATTATCATGGTAATAACAGGTGGATAATTATCAATTGATAGTAACAAAAAATTGCGCCCGTGAAATAGAACTATATTCTAAGTATCCAAACGTGTATTTCCGCACTTGTTGCGTCTATCCGAACGCACGTCTAGCCGCGACGCGGGGATTCCCCCAATTCACAAAAAATGTCAGTTGGTGTTATGCAAAGCCAAGTGAACAAGTAAAGTGATCGGATAATTATCCGATAATTATCACGGCTCGTTATTATCTTGATAATTTCGAACCCTGTGCCCCGTTCATCTAAGCAGTGTTTGTCGGGGATGTTCCATACGCGTACAATACGGATTTGGAATGAGTTTCCTGATGAGTTTTACCCGCATGATGATGTTTTTTATTTAAAATGGCGTCTTGAAAATTCTTTGAGCCAAACAGCGCATAAGCACCTTCCCTTGAGGTGCCACCCGGCACCCGACCAGCACCGCCTCATGCAGTATCCTGACGTGAGGCGGTGGTAACCACTTCCTATCAACTGGGCAGTCTGCTTGTTCACCCGTCTTGTTCAGCCGAGTGGTGCAAGTACTAATTTATGTATCTGTTGCGGAATAGGGATGATGAGTGGGTAAAGAAAAGGAAATTCTATTTAGTCCATCAGTTAGATTATAAAAAAATATTGTCATGTATTTTTTCTTTTGTCAATCAAACAAAAACATTACAAAGATAAAGCGTCACTTCAATCGTACTACGACGTGGCGTCATGCGACATTTCAACTCAATATATCTGACAATTTTTTTGATTATGTGAAAAAAAAAATGTGTCCAATACTTTTTTTATAATCTACCTTATCGACAAAGAAAAAAAAAAGTCATCAACCCTGTTCAATTAAAGTATAAAGTTAATTACTAAAACCTATTCAATTACCTAACACTCGGCTCTGTTGGTCACTTGGATCAGACTTTATACCAAAGTGCCCATGGACTTCTGCCATGATTAAATTTAAAACTGTTCTGCAGTACCAACCAACCGTCCCAGGGCTGAGCCGGCCCAACCCCGACATGGAGAAGGGCTACAGCGACAGCCTGGTGATCGTGCTGGACACGCTGGAGATCTGCCTCAGTTCACAACCCAAGGACACCACAAAGTACGACGAGGCGATGAATGTGAAGATACTGCTGAGGGAAGTCTGCCAGTTTATTGGTAAGTGTTGAGTAGTGTTGACCATCTCTACTCCAAGCTTCATCCTCTGCAGCATTTCATTTTATCGCCTTGGGTATATGCGTCTCCAAGCTTCTTCTAATTTGCCCCTATTATGAGTTAGCATGGTTCACAATAGACCAGACATTGTTTACTTGAGGGAACGTTTTATACCGGAAAATTGGAGAGTTCCCGAAGAAAAAGTAATTTTTGTAATCATACCCCCTTCCCCTGCTCTCGATGCACGAGTCTGACTTGCACTTGACCGATTTATTTATTTATTTCAGACATGCGCAACGAGAACACGAGCTGCAACACGTTGCTGCGCCAGCTCGCGAGCAAGGTGCTATTCGCGCTGAGCCTCAACTTCTTCAACGCCGTGTTCAACCGGATCAGCGCGCGGTTACAGGTTTGCATGTGTTGCTACAGACACGCACAACACGAGCTGCAACACGTTGCTGCGCCAGCTCGCGAGCAAGGCGCTGTTCGCGCTGAGCCTCAACTTTTCAACGAACATGTAGTGTGGCGTACCACAAGGAAGCATTCTGGGACCTCTATTATTATTACTACACATAAACGATCTCCCTTCTGCTATCTGACATCAGTAATATTCAAAGGCAAAAAATTAGGGAGTAGCGGTGACTTTTGAAGAAATTCCTCCAACCTGAAATGGAAAGCAAACAAGAACACAGTCTAATGGTAACCGGCTCTTAGGGCCGTATTATTAAACTGATCTTGACTGAGATACCCGTCTCAAGATGTGTCAAAAATTACAGTTTTGCATGGCTTGACGTTTACTTTGACGTATCTTGAGACGGGGATCACAGTTGAGATAAGCTCATTAATACGGCCCTTAGTTCCATGGACGTTTACGAACCCCGAAGACTGTTGTATGGGAGTGTGTGCATTTTTAACCCTTAACGCAAAAAGATTGAAGGAGGGGGGATACCTTTGCCGCCTGTCTGTCTGTGTCTGTCTGTGGTGTGGTGGTTCCCAAACAGATTGACCGATTTAGAGGCAGTTTTTTTTATGGATTTCTTCAAGTTTATCTCGGTAGATTCTTAGCTAAGTTTGATGAGAATCTCTTGGACCGTTTAAGTTAAGTTATTTAATCTATTAAATAGATATTGAAAGCTTAGTGAAGTTAATAAATATTTGTTTGCAGGAACTGGCCTCAAACTCCGAAGAAAACCCCGACTATACAGACATAGAGTTAATACAGCACATCAATGTGGATATATTAAGGCTTATACGGCTGCTCACAGGTAACATAATATATTGCAATATATACATAACCAACATAAAGTAAAATAACTATAGTCTATTTGTGACGTTCTCAATATAAAGGGACCTTATAGAGGAAGGTAGTTACGCTCTTCTTGTTCTTGTAGCTATACGAATACTATGGAAACAGTTCTAAAAACGGCGTAACCGCCTGCCTCCATAAGGTCCTTTATGTTGAAAACGTCACATTTGTTTGGGCAAATGTAAACAAACTGAACCACGTGACTGTTAAACAGTGGACACTGTTCTTTCAGCTTTGACGGATCAGCGGGCCACTTCTATTGGCTGATGAACTACGGTCACGTGGTTTTGTTTACATTTCGTTAAACACCTAAACAAACAAAATCAAATATATCGAAGTCTGTGTGAATAAAAATAAACAAAAAATTATAATAATAATACCGAGCAATATAAAGTGGACGGTAACGTCGTCAAGGTTACTTTGTAGTGTCGGATGAATTATGGTTATGTTTTTATTACAAAATTAAATAGTTATTTCTTTTATTTTCAATCCTAACTAAGGCTTAATTTTTTAGAAACCGCTTATCCCTAATCCCATCAAATTTCCTGGGATAAAAAGTATCCTATGTTAAAATCCAGGGTGAGGAATATCTGTGTGCCAAATTTTATCCAAATCCGTTCAGTAGTTTTTGCGTGAAAGAGTAACAAACATACATCCTCTCAAACTCGCGTTTAGATATAGCTTTTGCCCGCGTAGAAGTCGTTTATCGGTTTTCCTTTGGAAACTATCAAATTATCCGAGATAAAAAGTACCCTATATGTTAATTCAGGGTATAAGCTATCTCTATTCCAAATTTCATCCAAATCCGCCCAGCCGTTGCAGCGTGAAACACACAAACACAGACAAACTTTCGCATTATGGAGGCAGACCTTATGGAGGCAGGCGGTTGCGCCGTTTTTAGAACTGTTAAGTGTTAACATAGTATTCGTATAGTTACAAGAATAAGAAGAGCGTAACTGCCTTCCTCCATAAGGTCCCTTTATATTGAGAACGTCACATATTAGTAGGATTAGGATTTAATAAATTCATGATAAATTTTCTTAAATTAATATTTTTTTTATTAATGACGTCTGTCCATGTGGACAATTTAAAAAAATGTTCTTAATGTAAACTACATTAAAAGAATATAATGAAAATAACAATTATAAACTACACCTAAATTAACCTAAAACTAAACGTTCTTTTGTTTTATTTCAGAATCTATACAGAAGTTTAAGTTATTGAGGAAATCGACGCACATTGTGCTGGTGACTTCCTTAGAGAAAGCAATATGGAACTGGATGGATACATACCCGCAGGTAATATACCTCTGTTTATTTTAGGAAATAAATAAATAAATAAAGAAAACATTCACATACACTACAGCTCAAAAGTATTTGGGCACTGCACATTTTTTTAATTTAAATTTGTTATATGTTTGAATACAAGTAAAACAACTGATAAAATGTTTATTATAATTAATTTACTCTACACAATGTGTATAATTCATAAAAAATAACACTAATTACAAAATTTTTGATTCGTCAATACATAAGTCTAATTATATATTTTATTTTATTTTATTTTATTATATATATGACTAAAAGCATCAACTAATAATAAGGTACGTATGATTGAAAAATAATATACAAAAATATAGCCATTAGCATCATGTAAAAATTTGCTTTTTACCAAAATTACCGAGTTTAAAAGGAATTATCATTTACTAAATTTGATTACTATTCTGACTTATTTCTGATTAATGCAGATTTTTCGTATTCAATATTTTAAGCATATTATTATCTTGAAGTGTAGTTTGAAAAAGCAGTATTAATAAAATGGTTGTCTGATTTTTCATGAAATTTGAGGGTGCCTAAATACTTTAGAGCGGTAGTGTATATTTCTGTCAATAGTTGTTCAGCTTACTGACTCATAAGCCAACTAAATAGTTGCTGAAGGTTGAGTTACGAAACGTTAGTCTGCGAAACAATACATCTACGAACAAACCCATCGGCGTACCGTTACTCGGCGAAACGTTGTCTGCCAATCAGTAATCTGCGTAAAAATTGTCGGCGAATCATTAGGTAACCCTGACCTCCTATAGAAAGGTGTCACAGTGTCGTTATAAATAAATCGTTAGAAGTGTCAAACAAATTGTTTTATAATGTCATTGGGACACAGTTCTATGGTGGGTCAGGGTTCTTAAATAATAAAATCCTCTAGACCAATAACCTATTTAGGGTTCTGTACCCAAACGGGACCCTATTACTAAGCCTAAGCTGTCCGACCGTCTGTCCGTCTGTCTTTCCTAACTTAAAAGAGCTGTATCTTTTGAACCGTAAAAGATAGCCCGTTGATTTTTTGCAGAATATGTGATATAACGGCGGATTTTCTAACAAATAATAAAAAAAGTCAAAAAGTAAAATAATAACGGGAGTCTCCATACAAAAAACTTTTTTTTTTTCTTTTTTTTTTGTATTTGTTATGTCGTAAAAACGGTAATATACACAAGCGTCTGGTATGGTTTTAGAACGAACCCTATAGAAAAACAACAAATACTAAAAACCGGCGAAATGTGTACGGAACCCTCAGTGTGCGAGACCGACTCGCACTTGACCGGTTTTTATTTATTTCAGGAATTCGCGGAAGTCCAATGCCGGCCTAACGAGGAACTCAGCAAATGCTGCGACACCCTCTTCGATATCCTACAGGACAGTTTCTCAGACAACAAGAAGTCCCGGGTGGCCATGTGGCCTCTACAGATCATGCTGTTGGTTTTAAACCCTGTAAGTTATTTAAAATGATTAGTTTATAGCATAAAATAAATAAATAAATCAGGTACAATCTCACACAAATTGACCTAGTCCCAAACTAAGCTCTAGGCTTGTACTATGGGTACCAGGCAACGATATACATACTTATATAGAGAAATACATCTCGTATATAGAAAACATCCATGACTCAGGAACAAATACTCGCGCTCATCACAAATATTTGTCCATACCGGGATTCGAACCCGGGACCGCTAGCTTCGTAGGCAGGGTCGCTATCAACTAGGCTAACCGCGTCGTTTAAATCCTGCGAGGCAGCACAGTGTGATGTTTCGATTTAGGGAAAATAATAAAATATGAAATGCTGTCAACTCACCGATATAATCATCATTTAATTATCGTGATGCTGATAGTAAAATGTTTACTAACAGAAATATTTATAATTTTCAGAAAGTACTAGAAGAAATAGTGAATGCAGACAGTGGAGCGCCTTGCAGTCCGCGGCACACGAAGAAAAAACTTTTCATTGACTCCGTAAAGAGGGGACTCAGTGAGTTTTTTTATTGCTTTAAAATCAATCAAGAGTTCATTGAACGTTCGAATGTCAGGATAAGTCATTTGAATTCGTAGAAGATATATTTTCAAGTAATTAAAATTTAAAAAAAAAAGCTAAGTGTTAGTCGGAATCGCGCACCGAGGGTTCCGTATTTAAGTCCGTACTTCACAAATATACCCTAGTAAAAATAAGTTTTATTTACTACCTATTAAGGTCCATTTTAGGTTGCCTAAGTTTCAACTGTAACCTGGCGCAGGATCGGTCCTTGTGGCAAACCTTGGGGGCGGCCTATGACCAGCAGTGGACGTCTTTCGGCTGAAATGATGATGATGATGATGACGCAAGTTATACAACTATGCCAAATTTCAAATTGATAGCATCTCTACAGACGGACAGACAGACTACGAAGTGTCACCATAAGGATTCCTTTTTTACCATTTTGGTACGGAATCCTAAAAATATTTTTTCTTGTAAGTAATTTTTCAACTTTATTTTTCGGTAGCCTACACAAGGGTCCCACTGCTGGGCAAAGGCCTCTCCCCTTGATCTTCCTTCTAAATTTAAACTTTTTAATTGTTGAATTCACGGAGGATATCGCCAAGGTTCATTCATCATTTCTTACCTTATAATTATTTTGAGTAAAAGCACCCTTACCTACACTGTATATTTATCTCCAGGCCCTCAGAACAACTCGAAACAGATGACAGAAGCCGCCGTCGTGACGTGTGTCAAACTATGCAAAGCGTCCACATATCTGAACATAGCCGACAGCGGGAACGTGACGTTCGTGCTCGTCAAATCTGTCATCAACGATCTCAAGGTCAGTGTCATTATAAGTCGTGGCATGTGTCAAATTTTAAAAAGAGATAGAATTATTAACGCTATACGGAATGTCATCGATAAAGGTATTGAACAGGATTGGTCCTAGGTGGAAACCCTGGGGTACACCTGAAGTGATTTTGCGCTCAGTTGAATAGTATCTTTTTAATATTACGTAAAATTCTCTATTGGATTAGTATGACTGTAGCAATTTTAATGTGATGATATAGTAACACTAAGAGTGTAGTTAGTCATGGAGTGATTAATGTGTAACACGATCAAACGCCTTATTTAAATCGGTTCTTCAATCTTATTCTATTATATAGCAAAGAAAGTGACAGCAGCAACTTTAATGAAACTTAATAATTAATTGACGTCTCTGAGTGCGGCATTATGAATGTGTGGCCGGCAACTACGGTTGTCTTACTCTTTCTTTGTATGTTAGAGCATAGACACTCATAAGTCACCAGCCATACAGCCATGAAATTGTTGCCCGTTTATCCGGTCCCGAAGTACAATTAAGTAAAGTCTATGTATCAATAGAAATTAACTTGCATAGATATCAAATTATCCTCCTAAAGCCCACCATACAACGAAATTTGCCAATAGAATATAAACCTATTCTGAATGGAATAGAGTATTTTCTAATTTAATTGTCAGTCATAAAAACAAAAGAAATTCCGCTCTATCTCCTTTGAAATAGATCTTTAATCCAATGGCCGTATCATGTACATTATATTGTACAAGGGGCCTTAGCACTTTGGTTGGTCGAGCACTTTCCTCTCGCCTCCCGCAATCAGATCCATGGTTATAGTGTTCAGTCTGTTCCAGTCCCTCCTGTTCAACCCGTCGAAGGCGTACGCGCGCGGCAGCCTGCTCTCCGGCTACTCGGAGCTGGACCTGATGACGGACTGCTTCGTGTCGCTGTTCCGCATCATGCCGCACAGCAACGACGCGCTCAAGGTCTGCCTGAACCTCAACACGCACATCTCCTACCACTACGTCATCGTCAACTCGCTGTTAAGGTCAGTCAACTTTTTTTAAGGCGTACAAAAGAGAAACGTGCCGTCACTGCGGCCAGCATATCTTGTGTTTTGTTGCTAGTCACTCAGCGTGTCTCTATCGTAACAAACTAGTTAGAAAGGGACTTCCGAGCGACAAACAGGCTGTGGGCAAGTTGTACAAGCCCCCTTGATGACAGTTTCCAATCCTTCAGTGAAGTTAAATAAAACCTTAAAAAATTGGTCAAGTGCGCCTGGGGCTTGCGTACTGAGGGTTTCTTACATATGGCCGGTATTCTATTGGGTGTTTTTTATTCGTCTAAAAAAATTTGCGGGATAAATCAGTAAGTCATACTGATCAACTTACACTATGGGACCAACCCCGAAATCGCGAAAAAAAATTGACCATCCCATACATTTTGGCTAGTCAGCTGACGATGTTTTGTATGGGAGGGTCAAATTTTTTTTCGCGATTTCGGGGTTGGTCCCATAGTGAAAGTTGGTCAGTATGACTTACTGATTTAACCCCCAAAATTTTTTAGACGAATAAAAAAACACCCTATATATAATCATAACAAATTTTACTTTCATTTTACTTTCTGACTTTTTTTTTATTATTTGTTCAGAAATCCTCCGTTATATCACATATTCTGCAAAAAAGCTGTTTAAAGTTAGGACAGACGGACGGACGGTCGGACTTAGGCTCAGTAATAGCTTAGGGTCCCGTTGGGCACGGGCTGGGGTGGTCGGTGGTAAAGCTCGGCGCGTGCGCAGGATCATCAAGCAGCCGCGGCTGGCGTGGTGGCCGCGCGCCGAGCTGCTGTACCCGCGCGCCGGCGAGCTGCGCGCCGTGTTCGCCGACACGCTCAACAAGGCCACGCAGGTACCTCAGTCTTACTTTTTAATATAGTACCTCAAAAAGTGGTACTTTACGCAGGTGTATATCAATACAATACAATACAATAACCCTTTATTGAACACCACATACAGCAAGAACAAGAAATACAACAAGAAAGAGAAGTGTTACATAGTGAGTCAACAGGCGGTCTTATCGCGCTTTATCGTGTATTTTTAAATTTACTTAAATTATATTTACTAATTAAATTTACTATTGTTCCAAGTCATATCCAACCAGAGTTTGTATGTTCAACCACTTCATTTTTGTATTTTTAAATTACGTCATTTAGCATTGATACTTTACTTACTGTTTTATTTTTGTTTCATTAACCTTTTTTCGCAAATTAATTAAAGACGTCGTTTGATACACGTGCCGAACTATCATATTCACTCGTCCCGAGTCTTGTCCCTCGCCCGCAGCTCGGGCCAAGGCACCGCGGGACTCGTGTAAAATGTACTTCATCAAAATGAACTATTATTTTCCGAAACGTACGATTTTTCAACCGACTTTAAAAATTATAAGGTAAGGTCTTAATTCGGCTGTATGTTTTTTTGGTGTGCATGTTACGCAATATATACTTTCGCCAATTGCGGGCCGATATAGGTTGACTGGTAGAGGATGCTTGCAGCATTAAGTTCACCTTTAGTACATTTTTTTATGTGCAATAAAGTATTCCAATAAACAAATAATACTAAGAAATATTTTTTTTGGATAAGAATATCTCAATATCTGACGTGTAAAAGAGTCCGCATGTCGCCAATTAATCGAATTAATATTTTTAATCTTAAACCTTTCCCCCAGGGTTACATAGTTCACACGCCGCTCCGCATGATCTCGCGCTCTCTCAAGTCCAAAGAAGTGCAGGCCAAATTCAACCGGTCCGAGGAGATGCCGGCCTACAGGAATCTTCTGTTGTACATGGTCAAGCTGATCCATGCTGACCCCATGCTTATGCTGAGCGTAAGTATCACATTATGTAGCAATATCGAATATACTTTGACAACCCAGTTAGTCTAGTTGATAGTGACCCTGTCTACGAAGCTAGCGGTCCCGGGTTTGAATCTCGGTAAGAGCAAATATTTGTGTGATGAGCGCGAGTATTTGTTCCTGAGTCATGGATGTTTTCTATATATTCAAGTATTTATTTCTCTATATAAGTATGTATATCGTTGCCTATAGCACGTTCGCGTAAAGAATGCAGTGAATCATCAGCGCAACTGCAGGGTAAAGGTGTATTGACAGCGGAGTTATATTTAAAACATTAAGTTTAATGGATAAATATAAACTTAATTGTCTTAAAACAAAGTCATTAATAATATATTTCAATCACTATCAGTAGAATCTTCGTTCGTATTTATTATAAAAGAATTTTCTTTTGCGAGTTCCATGACGTCATCCAAATTCACACTTTTTAAAGTACTTGAAAATATTATAAATTACTTTTCTTTCCCCGCTATGAATTATCGAGCCTCTTTTATTCTAACGAATAGGTGAGGTAATCATTTTTAATAAAATTTTATGTAAGTGTTCAAAAGTCTGCCTTCAAGTAGTCACTGTGCACTTGACTTTTTAATTTTGAGCGACCTGATTGGTTAAGGGGCGTGGCTAAGCCGGCGGACAACGATGATTTACTGCATTCTTAACGCGAACGAACTATAGTACCCATAGTACAAGCCTAGAGCTTAGTTTAAGACTAGCTCAATTTGTGTGAGATTGTCCCCTGATATAAAAAAAAAATGGGAAATTAGACAGGAGCTGCGGTAAACGACTTTTACGCGGACGAAGTCGCGGACAAAAACTAGTCAGTGTAATAATTGATTTGTTTATTCCAGAACCCGGGGCGGTCGGGCAGCGAGATCCAGTCGTCGACCACCGAGCTGATCAACGGGCTGGTCTCGCTGGTGCACCAGACGGGCATGGGCGAGATCTCGCAGGAGGCCATGGACGCGCTGCTGGCGCTGCACCGCCCCGACCGCGTGCGCACGTGGAACCCGGAGGCGCCGCTCCACACCTTCTGGGACATCAGGTACTGTTGCTTCCAAATAAGCTGGCGAAATTCCACTCGACACCGTCATTGCCAAGAACAATAGGATTATGTGCACCCGGGTATTTTTTTTTGTAAACACTTGCAATGGGCGGTACCTACTTCTAACTTGATACTTTCTCTTTTCTTATTTTTAGCAAATTTAGATATTACTCGTTTTTTTTTTTTAATTTTGAGGTATTCAGTTCAGTATTGATCAAAATGTAATAAATGTTGGGAGCGACTCGGACACGGAGAGCTCTAAATCTGAATAACATGTTAACCTTTCAGTAATATCTCTTATCATTATATATTTAATGATTTTATTAATAATTAACATAACATAATATTATATTTTATTGCTGCGACTTGAAAAACAAACTAATCTCAAATAAATGTATCCATAATAATTGAAAAGTATCAAGATACGGTGGTAGTTGTAGCGTAGTACAAAACGAGATAACGCCAAAACACCTCACTTCAAAATACAAGTTTAATGAGGCTCTAGTTTAGTATCCCTATTGTTTACGTTCAAGTGGAATCTCGTCAGCTTATTTGGAACCAACTATACACGCGTACGCACGCACACGCACGCGCATCGTAGCGACTAGCGACATCTAGCTACAACACGCACCAACTAACTAAAGCGACTAAGTAGCGACAAACAGCTTAACTAATGTTTTACAACGCGGTATCGAAGTTTCCCCAATCAAGTTGCATATATAATAATAATCTGGGCACAGGCGTCCACTCACTATGAGAGGGTTCTGGCTATAGTTCCCACGCGGGCCCAGTGCGGATTGGGAACTTCGAACACACCGTCAAATTGGTTTGCATGTGTGTGCAGGTTTCCTCACGATGTTTTCCTTCACCGAAAAGCTCATGGTAAATTTACAAATTATATTTCACACATAAATTCCGAAAAACTTAGAGGTGCGAGCCCGGGTTCGAACCCACGACCCTCTGCTTAAGAGTCGGCAGGTCGAACCATTAGGCTACCACGGCTTTTTTTATAGTAGCATATATACAACTTTCAACTTCATCCTAATGGACTTCGGTCCCCAGGCACAACACCCGCCTGGAGAGACATCTCTATTGTCTTCTTCTACACTGGTGACCCCAACGTGACGCGTCATCTACAACATTATTCAATTTCGACTTGTTCCCCAGCTCTCAAATCCTCTACAACATCAGCCAAAAGCTGATCCAGCGTCAGATCGGCAACTACCGGGAGGTGCTGCGGTGGCTGAGAGACATCCTCACCTGCAGGAACGAGTTCCTCGCCAAGCACAAGGAGTACGCCAACCTAGGCTCGCAGATACCTATATGCAAGCAGGCCCATATTAAATTAGAGGCAAGTGATCAATGATCATTCGTTCTTGTATCATAAGCGATGTGACGTATTCGTGACATGACGTGACGTGACGTGACATTCGTAACATGACGTGACATAGCGTGATATTTGCAAATTGACGTATCATTCGCGAAGTAACGTGACGTTCACAGCAGGAATGAGTTCTTAAACAAGCATAAATAATACGCCAACGTTGGCTCGCAGATACCGATATACAAGCAGGCCCATTAAACAAGAGGTAAATGGTCAATGATAATTCGTGACATGTCATATCATGTCGTGAATTAACGTGACAATCAGGAATTTACGTATCATTCGCATCGTGACGTGATATCCGTGACATGACGTAACTTTCGCAACATGACGTGACAATAAATGAAACTTGCCAAGCGACGTGACATTCGCGACGTGACGTAGCATTCATGATATGTCGTGACATAAATTGACATTCGCGAATTGACATATCATTTACAACGTGACTTGTTAACCTGTCACCAGGTGGTATTCTTCATGTGTCTATGGTCGATCGACACGGACGTCGTCCTGGTGGCCATGTCGTGCTTCGCGCTGCTCTGCCAGGAGGCGGATATCCGGTGCGGCTCCGACGAGATCACGACGCAGTGCCTGCTGCCGAACTACGCTGTTCTGCAGGAGATAGCGCACACTTCCACTGTGCTTACCACCGGTGCGTAAATAAAAATGGGTCACGTGCGTCGGGTTCCGTACTCTGCCCTGCTAAGCTAAAAGGCAATATCTCAGACAAAACTGCTGTAGCAATTGCTACCTCATAACTAACAGGAGAGGACTGAATCTGCTTTGGCTATTGAATTTGAGATATCGCCCTTTAGCTTAGGACGGCAGTACTGCCAGACACACACTTGGCCGGTTGAGTTACATTCTATAACCCTTTAGGGTTCTAAAGGAAAACAACCAATGATAAAAACTGGCCAAGTGTGAGTCGGTCGGGACGGAACCCTCGGTGCGCGAGTCCGACTCGCACTTGACCGTTATTTTTTCTTTTTAGGGTTCCGTACCTCAAATGAAAAAAAAACGGAACCCTTATAGGACCACTTTGTTGTCCGTCTGTCTGTCTGTCTGTCTGTGTGTCTGTCAAGACCGTTTTTCTCAGGAACGCGGCAAGGTATCAAGTTGAAATTCATATCAAATACTTAGATCTGCAATCCCTTGGATCTGTGAAAAAATCAAGCATTTAAATCAACGCAATCAAAAGATACGGCCGTTTATGCCGCATATTGAGGGGAATCTCAAGGGAATCAAAACCTATAGGGTACTTCCCGTTGACTTAGAATCATGAAATTTGGCAAGAAGCAAAGTCTTATAGCACAAGTAAAGGAAAAAATCCAAAAACCGTTAATTTGTAGTTACATCACAAAAAAAATAAGACCAGTATAAACTGATACTCACTAAGTAAGAAAGTGCATACTTATTGCGTGTCAGTTTATGCTGGACAGTGTTTATATGGTATGCCCGTGATTTACGAACTATTCACATGCCTACAAGTTTGTGCGGAACCCTCGGTGCGCGAGTCCGACTCACACTTGACCGGCTTTTTTTTGTGTTAAATACTCGCCCTCGCTTCGCTTTGGTTAATATAAGTTAAAATATAGCTTATGTCCACCCTGAAAGTCCATTCTAAATATTAGTGAAAGAATTTTGGAAATCGGATAAGTAATTTCGGAGATTATCCTACATCCAAACATTACCTCTTTATAATATTAGTTCGGAATATATGTAACTAGCTTTCCGCCCGCGACTTCGTCTGCGGAGAGTCGGTACTCTCGTAGGGGGCTGTCCATTAATCACGTGATGTTTTTTTAACATTTTTTAACCCCTCCCTCCCCCATGGTGATACGTGGTGAGGTTTAAGACTAACCCCCCACCAAAATCACGTGTATTTTTAGTACCTACCTACAAAGAATCTTAAAATTTTTATAATATTATTTTTAAGTACCGGTATAAAGTATAATCTAATTCAGATTCTTAAAATTCAGACTGTGTATGGCCGGCCTTAAACGTCAAATTGACGAAAACCAAACAAAAAAAAAAACAAATTTACAAACTTTAGATTTAACCTTTTCAACGCCATGACAAATACAAAAGTCGTCAATGACAGCTGAAAACCAGAGCTAATTTCAACCTTACGTCATAGACACTCGGGTCTATTTATCGCTGTCAACCGTGACGGATATATCCGTTGGCGTTGAACCAGTGGTGCGGATATATCTGTCAAGGGCGTTTAAAAGGTTAAGTAAGTTGTTTTATAAATTAAGTAGTTGATATTGATATAGAACTGTTGCCCAATGTTTCAAGCAGCCAGTCAGGATAAGGGCAGGGGTTGTTCTTATAAGAACATACATAGTAAGTATTACATATAATTTGTGACGTTCTCGATATAAAAGGACCTTATGGAGGCAGGAGGTTACGCCGTTTTTAGAACTGTTACCATAGTATTCGTATAGTTACAAGAATAAGAAGAGCGTAACTGCCTTCCTCCATAAGGTCCCTTTATATTGAGAACGTCACATTTAGTCTTAACTCTAAGCTTAAAAAAGATATAAGATAAGTAAGTAAACCTCACTTGTCAAAAATCTACCAGCGCTTTCCATGAACAGACCACTGCTGAGGAGAAGCGTCTACGGAAATTCGACTTAAACAGTTTGTCTAAATAACAATTCGACTAGTAACAACTTGTATTCCATTAAAACAATTAGGTTAGGTTAGAAGAAGAAGAAGATATCCGTGACAAATACCAGAAAAGGACAGAAAAATACACACAGAAAGAATGTAGTCACGAAATGGTCCCAACTCAGCGTAATGCCGGCATTAAAGTCAGCGCTGGTCTTCCGTTGGAACCATCAGGTGAAACCACGGTGTTAGTGTGCATCAGGCCCGAAGGGCCCAACCACCGCAGGGGCTTCGTCGTCTGTGTCACGGCAATGGACTAATATTAGTTTTAGTCGAATTGTTTTAGACGAGTTGTTACTAGGTTGTCGAATTGTTTTTTAGACGAGTTGTTTTAGTCGGATTGTTTCGACGAATTGTTCTAGTCGAATTCTCCGCAAACGTACTTTTGTTTTAATTTTTAAATACCTCTGTGGATAAAGACGAAACCTAGCCAATAATAATAATAATATAATTTTTCAATATTTTTTTATTGTAAAATTAAATTAAAATAACTATTAAATCTTATTACTCCACAGGTTCAGCCGCCCTACAGAAGCGCATTATGGCACTGCTTAGGAAAATAGAACACTGCGTGAACGGCGTCCAGCCCGTGTGGGAAGAGACGTTCCGATGCTGGTAAGTTCGGGTCTCACCGACAATTATGTGATGAATATATCGTTATTTATAATCAACGTAAGTCCGAAAGTAAATTCCACTGAAATCATTCTGATTTTACGATTTTTAGGGTTCCGCACCACATACTGAAAAACGGAATTCTTATAAGATGACTTTGTTGTACTCGGATTACCCTTGTACCAGTTAGATATTTAAAAAAATATGTAACAACGGTTTGTATAAAAAATACTTTGAATGACTATGAATTACATTTATTCGGACTAAAGTTAATGTGAAGTTTGGCGCATCGCACGGGAGCGGGTGTAGTTGCGTACATATTGTTTGTTATAATGCAATGTTACAGGATTTAATAAACATCCATCGTGTACATTAGTTAGGTTAGGTTACTTTAATAAAAATCCTGGAAAAATAACGATGTCGTGAGAAAAATGCATTATGACTTGAGAAAACGATGATAAAAAAGATAAAAAATATAAAAGATATTTATTCAGTAAGTAGGCCGCACGGGCACTTTTACACGTCAAAATCTACCAGCGCTTCCCTAGAGGAGACCACTGCTGAGAAGAAGCGCCGCAAGAAACTCAACAGTTAGTCATTTTTTAATAAAAAATATAACAATGTCACTACTTATTCTAGCATTATATAAAACTGTAAAAATAATATTAAATATCTGCGTAGTTTTGCAGGAAAACATGTCAGAATGACTACGAGAAAATTTATATATATATATATCACACAAAAC
Organism: Tortrix viridana; assembly: GCA_963241965.1. Taxonomy (NCBI): domain Eukaryota; kingdom Metazoa; phylum Arthropoda; class Insecta; order Lepidoptera; family Tortricidae; genus Tortrix; species Tortrix viridana. Next base: position 2,991,426 of record OY725201.1, on the reverse strand, counting down.
AGTTTTGACATGTCTTCCTACATAAACCGTGTCCCCTAGACAAGATACAGCGTTTACATGATTTTTATGAGGTATGTACGAGTAGTAGGTAAGCTATTGAACATTAAACATTAGTTAATTTTCTGGTTTAGGCCAAGCATTTTTGTCCGTTAGATAGTCCTCGACCCTATAGTACGCCTTTGACATCAACGACTTTTTCAAGTAATTTTTAAGTGCTGGAAGGGGTAACTCTAAAACTACGTCGGGTAATTTATTATAAAAATGAATACATTGACCTACAAATGATTTATATACTTTACGGACACGAAACTTTTTTATGGCAATTTTATTTTTATTCCTAGTATTTATATTATGTATATCAGAATTTTTAACGAAAGAGGTTCTTAATAACATACATAATATTTTCATAAATATATTGGGATGCTACTGTTAAAATATTAATTTGTTTAAAAAGTTCTCTTAATGAATCACGGGAATTTAAGTTATATATAGAGCGAATGGCCCTTTTTGTAACACAAATATAGTTTGTATGTCAGCTGCTTTATTGTCAGATGAGTTAAAACACATTATGACTAACAATATGTATGCAACCCCATACGGACCCGCACCGTACAGTTCGACAATGGTGCGTCCCTCGTTAGCATGAAGTATGTTGAAGTAGGCTGTAAACGACTTAACGAGGATTGTCGTTAACTCTTTCAGTGCGCGAGCCTTTTCGCCTTGCACTCGCGTAGTGCGCAGAACAAACAAAAATCACGTCAAACTGGGCGCGCCGATGCAGCGTCATTCAGGCGGGCGGGTTCGTAACTGTCAATGGATGAGTTTATGCACAATTTACGAAAACCAAGAACTAAATATGTTTTATACTATACATACATTATTCTTTAGATGCAAATAAATGTCAGGTAATAAAGAGTAGCAATATCAATACCAAGTAGGTATATAGTGAACGTTAATATATTTTGGTGAAAAAAAATAAGAAATGCAATGTTTTTATTATACAGTTCAATACAAAAAACCAACAATATTAAACTGAGGACATTATTAGGCATTCATATAATGATTAAAATATTAATTATGATTAGGTTTATTTAATAAAAATCAGCAATGGTAGGTGAAACAATATAAATTTTATTGTTCAATAATTATTGTTTAAATTTTTATGATAATCATCAAAGCACTTCCCCATGCAAAGCCCTGGCTTATTTGGGTATTTGCCGCAAATAGTCCTAACGGTTTTTCTTATTTTGTTATGACAAACTACGCATCGTTTTATAACTATGCGATAATCGGCTAACGATAAACGATTGTCGCCGAATCTGTTACCTATGTAAATTATGCGCATTAACCAACAACATTTGCATAAAGTGAATACCTAATTTTTTGTACCCCCTGATAGTCTTATGCTCACAGATATAATACATCATTTGGTCATGTCAATCTACGCCCCCCATATATTAGTTTTATTTCAGTACAGAAGCTTTCTCGTTACATCCTGAGGTTAATCCAAGACTGTGCTCACATAAACGACTATCTATAGTATCCGCTAAACTAAGTGGCGAGTCGGGTTATAAATCATCAGAATCGTGCTATCTCTTTCACACCTGCACGGCCTTATGGAGCGGGCCGTGCAACAATAGTGCAGGTAGCGTTAGGCATAAAAAGGAATGTCGATAAAGTAATTAAACAGAGAAAATAAAAAGCGTGGTATTTTTTTATTCCAGTATTGAATAATTATTATCGAAATTTTAAATTAGGATACCTATTGAATTATTAACATAAAATATTAAATCATCTTTATATTACTCGTACTTCTGTCTAGGTGAATTCGGCACCCCAGTTTCCGAAAAATCCTTCCGAATACGATCTAATTAACGCTGCCAGCTTTCTTGGTTGTTGAAAATCAATATTCCTTATGGCACCAGGGTCTTCTTTCAACTCTAGAAACGTTTAGAATGACCTGCCGGGCCTGCTGGTTAACATCACTTTTTAACTTTGTCAAATTGGTTTTGCAAAAAAAAATCTTCCATTATAACGTAGCTTCACAGACAGAGTTCGTATAACAAATGAGTTATGCATTTTGATATTAAACATTTTTAGGTGTCATCCCTACTAAAGACCTACCTTATCAAGTTAGTAAGTCCTCAAAACAAAAGGCTTGCAAAAAAAATACCGTCAAATAGCGGACACGCTGGTTCGCAGGTAAAAGTTAATATCGTCATTCCTGTCTACTTCTGAGCATAACCCTTATCAGTGAGAGCAATAAATAACAAGGCATCAAAACAATAGGCTGGCAGAAAAATCCGGTCAAGCAGCCGACACTGCTCTCCGCAGGTAAAACTTAGTCAAGACAAAATGCAGAAAAGATCTCCGAAAGTTCTAATTAAATTGCCAAAATCTTAGTAACAATGAAGACAACCAGTCTGAGAGACAAATATTATAAGCAGTTATAATCCATGTTGAGTACCTACAATAAAAAAATATATTCTTGAACTTGCCTAAACTAAATAGTTCTTGGTTTTTGGTCAATACTAAACCTGCATAAACTCTTTGTTGCCGTCCCACGCAATATGATTAGGAAAAAACGACTTTCATTCAATACATATAAAGCTCAATGCAAGTAGCAGGGTAAGCACTTACAACTTTTTTGACATTGATCAAATTACTTAGCGCACCTCTCCGCCGGTATGACGCCAATGGAGCGCGTGATGTTTTTAATGTTAATATATGCATTTTTATTTCCAAAACTTATTTTTTTGTGAACAAAATTCAAAACATGATTACGTAGTAAACTTAAAAAAAAAAATACTTACAACAATTTTGAAACATTACATAGTAAACTTTTGAGTCGTAATATTGTATAGAAATAATATAAATTTATTTTTTTATTCCATAATACCAGGTAAATTAATCGATTAGCTATTTTGAAAATAAAAAAAAACTATAATTATTCAAATGGTTACGCTGTAAAAATGCGTAAATCGCATGACGCCAATGTAGCGACATCAGGCGCTGAGGTTCGCTAGAGCGCGCGCCAATGTGGCGTCATGCGCACTGAAAGGGTTAATAGAAACCCATGAGTGTTATAGGTAGTATATTGGTAAGTGCCAAGATACACAGAAGACATGAAATAACTTATTGGTGGGGCGATAGCTCAGGATATTTTATGTAGGTCGCTGCGGTCGTCCTCTGGATCCTTAGCATTTCTCCCTTTCTCCTCTATCCTGCCTATAGTAAGGTCTTACTATGCGACGAGGGCAAATGACTGGCGTATTAAAAAATTTACAGCTTTATTCGTTGTGTCCGTTACAGAGCAGGTAGGGTAAGTGAACAACTCGATATAATTTTCTAGAAATCTTCAAACTAACGCGTGAGGGGGCAGCACCGTCGCTGCACTGCCAGTGTCTTCACGGCGACTCGCTAGAGGACGTTATTGGTGCCGATGGCGTTAACACTTGTGCTACGTAATTTATAATAAGTTATTGCTAATTAAGCAATATGCATCACTATGTTGCATGCCGTAAAGCTAAGGTAGGGTGAAAAAGTCGAGTAGGGTATTACTGTATATCAGGGACCGGCCCGCTTTCCCTTTCAATGGGTTTTGAATGGGTTTTTCGTAAGGATTAACTTACCAAACCCGCTGCCCGTCAAAACCCTTTAAATGTGCTTTTATAAAGCGCTATTTCCAAACGATAGCCCATTCTATTAAGCGCTAACCAATACCCTTACTAAACCCTTTAAAGGTTACTAGTATATACACAATTTTAGACCTTTTGTAGACTTCATAAAACACACGTTACCTTGCGTCCCGTTCGAAGCGAGTAAACGACAGCCCATTCAACTAAGCGCTAACCCAATACCCTTATGAAACCCTTATTAGTATACACGTATTACACGTTACCGACAGCTACCCTTATCGTTGGGTTTTTCATTCGATAAGGGAAAGTCAATCGTATGGGTTGCCAATTGGAATGGGTGAGCAAATCCACTAGGCTAGCTATTTCAAAGGGAAGCCCTTTGAAAGGCTTTTCCCGATGAAAGGGTTGTCCGGTCCCTGCTGTATATCTCCATCTCAAAGACCGTTGAAGCATACGCCGGATTGGGCCGGTTGCCCCAGGGACTCGGCGTGCCGGCTGCTGCAGAAGCAGCGCGCGGGCGAGCGCGCCGAGGAGCTGCCCGAGCCGCCGCCGCGCGCCGCCAAGCGCCGCGTCTCGCACCACAGCAGCGGCGACCACGACATAGAGGTGCGTGCCGCCCTCATTTGTGACGTTCTAGGGACCTTATGGAGGAAGGCGGTTACGCTCTTCTCATTCTTGTAACTATACGAATACTATGGTGACTGTTCTAAAAAAGGCGTAACCGCCTGCCTCCATAAGGTCCCTTTATATTGAGAACGTCACATTTACTCTCATTACAGCTAAAAAAAAAATCGACGACTCCAAATTAAACGACAAACCAGAAAAAGAAAAATTGTCCAATCTAAATAACGTCTAAAATGGAATAATGTCCCGTGATAAATTGTCCAATATGATATAGGTTGAAAGAAATATGTCAATTTGTATTTACGTACACTCAGAAATATGATCAATTGTAAATACGACCTATCTGAAATTTGTACATTAATTCATTTTGAGCCTACACTATTTTGGTCTTAATTCATATTTATTTAGTTAAATAGCCAATTGAAAACTTCACAAATTAAATAAACATTAAAAATTGAAACATGCAGTAAGAAAACAAATTACATTACTAAGTACCTAATATTCTATAGTAATGCACGACAACAAATTCGAAAAAATACATTTGAGCATAAGTTTACAATAAAACTAATAAACTACGTTTTACAGCATTGATAGAATCATAGTGTATATCAAGCTAGTGAACATTAGCCAAAGAGTTACACAGAGTTTGAAGCCGAAAAACTAGCAAACAAATGTCTGTCTGTCTATTAAAAATTAAATTTCTACCCTTATGCTGAATACTGCAATAAAATGATATAAATAATACTTTTTATCCCGGAGAAATTGACAGTTCCCGAGGATAAGCGAAAAATTACTGCTACGCGGACGGAGTCGCGGGGAAAAGCTAGTAAATATATAAAACAATGTCGGGTTAGTTACACCGTTTATAACTCAAGAACGGCTCGACCGATCTTTATGAAATTTGGCGCACAGACAGTTTATTACCTGGATTAACATAAAAAAATACTTTTTATCCCGAAAAAAATGATAGTTCTCAAGGGATAAGCGAAAAATTAGCTAGTTTCATATAATACACAACCCGTCCCTCATCGATTTGTCATTCAGATGCAGATCCAGGAGTGGGCGAACATCACGTCGTTCCTGTGCGCGCTGGGCGGCGTGTGCCTGCAGCGCCGGCCCGCCGCCGCGCCCTGGCCGCATCTGCAGTGCCACGGTGAGGATCCAGGGATATACCTACTTCATAATTATACCTAGATATTTTTCTAGCAGGAACAACATGTGGTTAGTGCTTGACATAAAAAAAATATCGACAAACCTGTTATCGATAACTACTTCAACATCATAGAGGAAATACTCGTACATCATTATATAGTTATTAAGAAAATATCCACAAAGTGCTGGAACTCATTGAAGTACCTAATAAGAAAATAGCGAAATCATTTCATCAAGGAAAAAAACAACAATTATATGTCATATGATTGATATAACAATGTGGTGCGTTATAAAATGAATGAATAATAATAACAAAACTATAAAATTAATATTTAACAAATATTATCGATAACAGGATTGTCGATATTTTTATTATGTCAAGCACTAACAACACGTCGTTCGTGCTAGAAAAATCTCTAGGTATATTCATAATTATTTATTCATCTCTTTACAAATATTGTACAGAAGATGATGGTTATACATATTAAAGAGATTTTACGCTTACCCAATCCGAGATACAGTGGTTCCTACACTAGGCACAGCTTGTAAAGTAACCAATTGGCAGTTTTAGTTGCCAAAATGACGTGAAATGAAGACAAAGAAAAAGAAAAAGAAACAAATTTGAGAATTACTATATAAACCAATAATTATTAAACAAGGCTATTAGTTAATATCTTTGTCTATTGAGTTACAAAATACCAGTAATAGAATCACGATCATAGTATAATACTATATGTGACGTTCTCAATATAAAGGGACCTTATGGAGGCAGGCGGTTACGCCGTTTTTAGAACTGTTACCATAGTATTCTTATAGTTACAAGAATAATAAGAGAGTAACTGCCTTCCTCCATAAGGTCCCTTTATATTGAGAACGTCACATATCGGTTTGTAAAGCGAGCCTGCGAGGGTTAAGTGCAGATCCGGGAATGGGCCTACTATTGTCATCTAAATTACATAAGTATGCACAATTTTAACTCAATCGGACAGTTAAAATCGACTTGTAAATTTTTATTACATACCTAGTTACTTAGTAAGTTATTTATTAGAATGATTAGGTTCTGTACTGGAGCGTCGGTGGCCTAGTGGCTAGCGGTGGCGACTTATGTTTGTGAGGTACCGAGTTCGAACCCTCAAGCGGTCGCCATGTACCAATGAGTTTTCGTAACTTCTGTAAATTACCTGCACTGTAACCGATGCTCTTACGGTGAGGGAAAACATCGTGAGGAAACCTGGCATTTAGGTGGCAAAATGTGTAACCATGATTCAATTGGTGTAGTTCCCCTGTCACAAGGGTTACGGAGGTCAGTTGGCAGTCGCTCCACTGTAATAACCAGCTTGACTGAATCTGGATCATGGTCAAGCGTACCCCGACGAAGAACGGGAAAAAGCTAGGAGGTTGATGATTAGGTTATTTACTTGAATAATCTCAGTAAGTTTTACAAGTGAAGCTACATATTATAAATGGACAAAGAAGTGATTATATTGTTTATTATAGACTCGAGGAAGTACAACGTTTTGACAAACAGCTCGCAGGAGGTCCAATACTGTCCAGTCACTCAGTGAGTATTCATATCCCCCATCAAAACTTGAATGTAACGTCATCGTCACCACACATACATAATCTTTGTTAGTCAAAACCAGGGACCGGCCCGCTTTCCCTTTCAATGGGTTTTGTATGGGTTTTTCGTAAGAATTTACTTACCAAACCCTCTGCCCGTCAAAACCCTTTAAATGTGCTTTTAAAGCGCTATTTCCAAACGATAGCCCATTCTATTAAGCGCTAACCAATACCCTTACTAAACCCTTTAGAAAAGGTTACTAGTGTATAAACAATTTTAAACCTTTTGTAGACTTCATAAAACACATGTTACCTTGCGTCCCGTTCGAAGCAAGTAAACAGCCCATTCAACTAAGCGCTAACCCAATACCCTTATAAAACCCTTATTAGTATACGTTACCGACGGCGTATCGTTTGAAGTTACCGCGCGGAGCGGCAAAAGATCTAATACGGTTCAATTTTCTATGGCACACGTTTGTGATTGACTCGTACAAAAGGGAAAGCTTTATAATAAGCGCTTAAATCGTTAGGGAAACCCTTTCTTAGGGACATCAAGATGAATCAGTTACCAGTTACCTATTTCAAAGGGCTACCCTTATCGTTGGGTTCTTCATTCGATAAGGGAAAGTCAATCGTATAGGTTGCCAATTGGAATGGGTGAGCAAATCATGGGGCTAGCTATTTCAAAGGGAAGCCCTTTGAAAGGCTTTTCCCGATGAAAGGGTTGTTCGGTCCCTGGTCAAAACTACCTACTTCTATTAAAAAAAATATTAGATTCTCCACCCGACTCGCTATATTTGGCAATTTTAAGAAAATAAATGCAACGAAAATATTTGACACTAGCTTTCCGCCCGCGATTTCGTCTGCTTGGTACTCTCGTAAGTTAAATTATAGCCTATGTCCACCATGTATGTCCACCATGATTTCCATTCTGAATGTTGGTGAAATATTTTTTTTTAATCGGATGCGTAGTTCCAGAGGTTATCCCTTACATACAATCAAAAAAATAAATTTACAAACTTTACCTCTATATAATACTAGTATTTGACGTAGAAAAACCAAAGGATGTGCCGCCATGATGTTTCATAATCCATTTGTCAGATTTTTAACTCAACTCCCATTTCACGAAGTTCATCGGGCAACTGCTCCATCTTCTATATGTCAGATTCATCACACAAACATTTCACTAGATTCATCGTACAACTGCTCCATCTTCTATATGTCAGATTCATCACACAAACATTTCACTAGATTCATCGTACAACTGCTCCATCTTCTATATGTCAGATTCATCACACAAACATTTCACTAGATTCATCGTACAACTGCTCCATCTTCTATATGTCAGATTCATCACACAAACATTTCACTAGATTCATCGTACAACTGCTCCATCTTCTATATGTCAGATTCATCACACAAACATTTCACTAGATTCATCGGGCAACTGCTCCATCTACCATATGTCAGATTCATCACCCAAACATTTCACTAGATTCATCAGACAACTGTTCTCCATCTTCTATATGTCGGATTCATCACACAAACATTTCACTAGATTCATCAGACAACTGTTCTCCATCTTCTATATGTCGGATTCATCACACAAACATTTCACTAGATTCATCAGACAACTGCTCCATCTTCTATATGTCGGATTCATCACACAAACATTTCACTAGATTCATCAGACAACTGCTCCATCTTCTATATGTCAGATTCATCACCCAAACATTTCACTAGATTCATCAGACAACTGTTCTCCATCTTCTATATGTCGGATTCATCACACAAACATTTCACTAGATTCATCAGACAACTGCTCCATCTTCTATATGTCGGATTCATCACACAAACATTTCACTAGATTCATCAGATAACTGTTCTCCATCTTCTATATGTCGGATTCATCACACATACATTTCACTAGATTCATCGGACAACTGCTCCATCTTCTATATGTCAGATTCATCACACAAACATTTCACTAGATTCATCAGACAACTGTTCTCCATCTTCTATATGTCGGATTCATCACACAAACATTTCACTAGATTCATCAGACAACTGCTCCATCTTCTATATGTCGGATTCATCACACAAACATTTCACTAGATTCATCAGACAACTGTTCTCCATCTTCTATATGTCGGATTCATCACACAAACATTTCACTAGATTCATCAGACAACTGTTCTCCATCTTCTATATGTCGGATTCATCACACATACATTTCACTAGATGCATCGGACAACTGCTCCATCTTCTATATGTCAGATTCATCACACAAACGTTTCACTAGATTCATCGGACAACTGCTCCATCTTCCATATGTCAGATTCATCACACAAACATTTCACTAGATTCATCGTACAACTACTTCATCTTCTATATGTCAGATTCATCGGACAACTGCTCCATCTTCTATATGTCAGATTCATCACACAAACGTTTCACTAGATTCATCGGGCAACTGCTCCGGCTCCTGCTGTGCAGCAACGAGCGCTTCGGCCAACAGATCCAGAGCCACGTCAAGGAGCTGGTGGGTCACGAGCTCTCGCCGGCGCTGTACCCCATACTCTTCGACCAGATTAAGGCCATCATTGACAAGTTCTTCGACCAGCAGCAGCAGGTATTTTTTTATAGGTCACCTAAAGACGGTCGTCGTAAGGTTCCTTTATATTGAGAAGGTCACAAATAATATTACACAAATTAAATAAGCTCTGTGCTTATACTAGACAACGATAGACATACTTTTATAGAGAAACATATACATACTTTATACATAATAATAAATATATGCGACAATTTCAAAAAAAAATTACCTAGTCCCAAACTAAGCTCTAGGCTTGTAAAAACATACTTTTATAGAGAAATACATACTTCAATACATAGAAAACATAATGGATGATTTCATAAACATATGGATGGAATCATGGGATTCCGGTACAAATATTCGCGCTCATCACACAAATATCTGCCCATACCGGGATTCGAACCCGGGACCGCTAGCTTCGTAGGCGGGGTCACTACCCACTAGGCTAACCGCGTCGTCAGTTGACAGAGGTACAGAAAGAGACTTGAAAGTAACACATTTGTAATTACTGTTAAACGTTAAAGCGGTTTCAAATATGCTTTGGCCTTATTTTTCATTGTGTTATTTAAATGTGGCTGAAAGTGACAGCTACTCTAAAATAATTAGTGTACATTTACGAATAACAGTTAAGAGGATTTTGAGGAGACGGCTTTCGATACAAACGGCGATAACGTTTTGCAACCCCTAAATGTTAACCGATTTCGACCAATTTTTGATACGGTGTCAGTCGGAACAAAAACTATGTCCGTTCGTTTCGTTTTTTTTAATATTATTAATAAATTTCGATTTATTCCCATTTTATTGTTATCATGCAAAAGTAATTTCGGCCGTAATCTCTTTATAACTAATCAATATTTAAAAAAAAATAAAAAAATAAACATGGTTTTTGTTCCGACTGATCACATATCAAAAATTGGTCGAATTCGGTTAACGTTTAGGGGGTGGAAAACGTTATCGCCGTTTGTATGAAAAGGCTAGATTTTGCAGTTGGTTCACAGTCCTCTTCACATTTAGACTATATTCACAGGTTATGCTGACAGAAATCAACACGCAATTCGTTGAGCACGTGATATTCATAATGAAGAGCATACTCGACACCAAGAAGTCTGGCCTGCCGGCGGAACATCTCAGCACCACGTCGATAGAGGGACTCATGCTTGCTATAGTCAGGTCCGTATTCATTCAGATTGGGATTAATATATATTTTTTTATAGAAATAGTTTATTTAATACTCGAATTTTTTAAAATGGGTTTGAAACGTCCTTTTGGGTAAAGAAATACTTGTGTAAGAATATCCCGCCCCTCCATAATGAGGTTAGAAACACCTACTAATATTATAAATGCGAAAGTAACTCTGTCTGTCTGTCCGTCTTTCCGTCCATCCGTATACCGAATACACTGTAAACTATTTCAACGCTTCGGTTCTAGCTGGGGTTCGAACCCGCAAACTTTGCGTAGTAGGCCAACGCTCTAACCATCAGTATATCCAGACGGCGGCCCGAAATCACGAACCGTATTGCGCGGGAAATCTTTTTCCGTGAATATACGGGGAAAACGAGTTTTCCCACATATGAGACTAGCTAGATCGAATTTCCGCCCCCGTAAACCCCCGTGTCGCAATATTCATCGAAATCGTTTGAGCCGTTTTCGAGAACGAGAGTATAAACACATTCGTTAAATAGTATGTATAAGATTTGAGCTCTGTTAGTAGGGGTCCCGATTATGTTAGGCCTACGTCAAAATTTCGCTAGTTCGAAACAGAACCTTATTTCAGTCAACAAAAGTTAAAAGTCATTTTGACAATTGTCCTATATGTAGGACGTTGGGCCTCAGGTTTTTTCATGTATACACACTTATCATTATAGTATTAGAATTGTTGTTTGTTTTGAAATGTAATATTTATTCCAGGTACGTGCGTCACCTGGACATGACGGTGCTGTCCGTGCACATCAAGACGAAGCTCTGCCAGGTCGTGGAGGCCATGATGCGGCGGCGGGACGACCTGGCCTTCAGACAGGTGAAGCGATTCCAACGGGAATATCATCTATCTATCTAAAAATCCCTATTCCATTCATTTCTTCATTATATGAATCCCTATTTCCCTTGGTCACGCCATAACTTGAGAACGGCCTGGCCAATGCGGCTAATTATTTTTTCAAAAGTTCCTTGAAGTCAGAGGAAGGTTCTTATGAAGAGAAAAATCGGATATTTCAACTTTAAAGGGGGGAAATGGGAGGGGGAACTTTAACCGGAGCGAAACGAGGGCGGGTCGCTAGTAAAAAATAATAATCATCATCATAACTTGACACTTTTTAACTTTTTATAGGATACTTTTTATACCGGAAAATTTGGTAGTTCCCAAAGGAAAACTGATAAACGTCTACTACGCGGACGGAGTCGCGGGCAAAAGCTAGCGTTTTTATAAGATAAGTTAACACATCTCATGTTGCAGGAGATGAAATTCCGCAACAAGATGGTGGAATACGTGACCGACTGGGTGCTCGGCACCAGCCACCAGATCGCGCCGCCGCTGCGAGCCGACGCCTCTAGTATATCCAGGTAACGATACAGACTCGGAAACCTCGCTCTTTCTCCCTCTTTGTTTCTCGCGCTCTCTGTCTTACCCTCTCTCTTTATACATGTTTATATTTATAAAATGTATATTTCGACGGACAAGTTTGTCAGACAAATATAGTCTGTAACGTAAATATAGACGCAATAGTTTTTTCTTTATTTTATTTAATAATATATACTGTTTACACAGCGTAACAAGACAAAACTAATCTTTGCTGGGTATTTAAACATTAGAAAGGAATAAATTTGTACTTGAAAAAAAAAACACCAAAATATTGAAAATCTTTGTATTAAACATGTAACTTAATTATAGACGCACTAAGAGAAACGCCAATCTATTTTTTAGTTTAATAGTCGATTGACTTGCCATGCTTCAAAATGAGTTTGAATACTCGATGTGGCATCGAATCTACAAGAGCTCGAAGTTCCTTTTGAGGTACAGCATTCCAAACATCGACTAAAGCTGATTTCAGTTCTGCAACACTGTAAAACTGACGATTATTTTCATATAATCGGCGTGTTAAGTAACCCCATAAATTTTCCATGGGATTTAAATCTGCGCTTAAAGCTGGCCAATCTAATAAATTAACCTGATTGATCTGAAACCACTCCTTCATATCTTTGGAAGTGTGAACACTCGCATTATCTTGCTGAAATTTCCAGTTATTACCACCGATTTTTGATGCTTGTGGCAAAAGATAATTCTGAAGGATATCACGATACTTCTTGGAGTTTATTGAACCAGAAATTAAAGCTATATCTGTTTTTCCACTATATCCGAAACCTGCCCAGACCATTACACTACCCCCACCGTAAGCACGTTTTGATAAAATTTTAGCCTCTTTACGTAAATCATGCCAATAATAGTTGCAACCATCCGGTCCATCTAAATTAAATTTCTTTTCATCACTGAACACTACATCTCTCCATTCCCGTTTCCAGTGCATGTATTTTTTCGCCCAATCCAATCGAACTTTAATATGTTGTTTTTTTAATAAAGGTTTACTTTTGAGTTTTTGTCTCTTCAAGTGTGATGCTCCTCTTATCACTCTCCAAATAGTTTGTCTATGCACGTTTAAACCTAAATCTCGTTTTATTTTTTCAGCGGATTGATTTGTTTCCGATACAAGTCTTAAAATATTTCTTTTCTCTCTCGCTGTCAATTTTGATTTTCTACCACGTGACTTTTTTGTACCATAGTTTTCTTTATTTTTAGCATAATTACGCACAACGTGATCTGATCTTCCAATCAATCGAGAAATGTCACGGTAACTTCTATTTTCAGAGAGTAATACATCGATTTTACCCCTCTCATAATCTGTTAGCTTTCGACCTCGCGGCATTTTAAAAATGAGAATACTGCACTATCAAAAAATAACTAAAGTTAAAGAGATACTATGTTCTACAAATTGTCTTACTTTAATCAATATAAAGTTACTTTTCAAGTTAAAAAACACTGATGCGTCTATTATTATGTTACGTATTGAGTACACTCGGTGCCAAACTAGTTGCGCAATATTTTGTAAGTGATAACGTCTAACTTTTTTTTGTATGCTATATGAGATTTGTAATGCGCGACATTTAAAATCAATTAATTGGAGTTCGAAAATATTAATAAAAAAAAGTAATGCATATAATTCATAGTGCGTCTATGATTATGTTACAGACTATATGTAGATACTGTGAGTATCTCACTCTCTGACTTATTTCACTCTCTCTCTCTCTCTCTCTCTCTCTTAGGCGTAGTTCGGCTTCTATTTCAGTGTAGTTTGCCTTTCGGGCTTAAAAGTCTACTTGATTAACCTACCCTACACACGGCAGTTGTATTTATGTATAATTACAAAAACGATGCAGCCCCGCAATGCGGGGCTCTTGTTTCTGTGCAGTTTGCCCTATCGACATTATAACTGACTTAACTAACCTAAGCTACCTTGGTCATTTCAACCACGTGTCAAATGACAAGGCAGTAACAGGTGACAAGTGACAATTTGGTATACATTTCCAACTTTAAGACTAAATGGTTTTGCCTCATAGTAGCTATGTAATGATCAGCGAAATGTCTCGCCTGTGACAGGTGACAGGTAAAAATTTGGAATACATTGCAAAGGTGAGACCTGAGCTGGGAGTGACTGGTGTATACATCTATCTGAGTTGTCACCTGTCGCCTGTCACGTGTCACGGTGCAGTGAGCGCTGTAAGGAGTACTGCTGGCTACAGTCTCCGTGTACGCAGATACTTGGTCTGCTGCAGAGAGCTGGACCAGGCGTGCATGGAAGCTGTGGCGGCGCTGCTGAAGGGGCTACCGCTGCAGCCCGAGGAGTCGGATCGAGGGGATCTGATGGAAGCCAAGAGTCAGCTGTTCCTCAAGTAAGTGCGCTCACAAGGTCTTATGCGCATATTACACTACCCTAACCCTAACGAGAGGGACGCCGCAATACGTTGGAGTGAGATGGAGATTTAGGGTAGTGTACATTTTTAAGTGATCAAAAACCGGTCAAGTGCGAGTCGGACTTGCGCATCCCAACTCAAACTTGGCCTGTTTTTTTTTGTTTACTTTAAGCTTTATACTGTAATCACATCAAATCTGACGAACGAATGTTGGTATTACAGTTTTTACGATAGAACGAAAATAAAAAAAGTGTATCTTGTATGGCGTTCATATTCGTTCGTATTTTACTCTTTGATTTTTAATTTATTTATTAGGAAATCCGCCGTTATAACTCATTCTGTAACAAATAATGGCTATCTATTATAGTTCAAAAAGTATCTTTTAAGTTCGAACAGATGGACGGACGGACAGCGCAGACTTAGTAAATAGGGTTCCGTCTGGCATCCCGCACGGAAACCTAAAAAGCAGTTCTACACGTATTTTAGCTCCTTAACCTTCTGTTAAAGCCCCATCCTACCCTCAGATACTTCACTCTCTTCATGAACCTGCTGAATGACTGCAACGAGGTGGAGCTGGCCGAGGGTCCAGGCCGCCTGGAGACGCTGCGCAACGCCACCATCCAGGCCATGAGCAACCTGCTCAGCGCCAACATCGACTCCGGGCTGATGCACAGCATCGGTAACTAGAACACCTGGACACAGGAACACCGTTGCCAATTGTTGATAATTAAATGTAAAACAAACCGACTACAAATTATTAAGGAGTTTTGGAGTTCTGGTTTTTCATGGATCCCATGACCAGATCTTGAAGATAATCCAATGGCACCACGCCTGAGATAATGGCGTTCCAATAAAAAAAGAATTATTACAATCGATCCTCAATTGACTCTTTGTCAATTGCGTAACATATGCACAGTTTTCTTCAGGTAGTAATCGTGACCTTTGGAGGTAAGTTGTAGATCGCAGATACCTAGGAAATAATGGCAATGTAGGGGGCGCCGGTGCTGGCTCTTTGGAGATACTGAAATCTTTGACAATCACTACCCAAGGGATGATCAAACGTTAATCCTTTATAGGTCAAAATTTACAAATGGACTGAATTCTAGTCTTCGTGAAATTCAAAAAATACAAAGGTTAGTGGACATTTGTTATATCAGATTTTATAACTGCCCCATTATTTATTCATTGAGCCCCGGCTTAACGGCTCTGGCGGTAGGTATGAATTAAAAACAAAATGTAAACTGATAAAAACAAAGGAGTCAAGCCTCTTTGAAGGCAACCAGTTAGTCAAGCTGGTCTAATTTGACTGTGATTCAGATGAGGGTGTTCATTCACCCTGTTCGGGCGTGTCGTCTCTCGTTCTATCTTACGAAATTAGAGTAAGAGAAGCTATGGTTGACGGGCACTTATTTGCTCGAAGGGTTGCCCGTGTAACTGCACCGTTACTGTTTAATTTTTGTATCTGTGTGTGTTGCCATTCTTTTATAATCTGTAATCTTTGTTTTGTATTTTTTTTTCTTCTTGTGATCGTCGAATAAATGTTTCTATTTCTATTTCTATTCGAGGAGTTCAGAAAGTTCTGCTCCAAGAGTAACGGCCTCGCGGCCTTATTGAGAATTTGTAAAATTTGTAAAATACTGTCACACCCGGACATAATGTGGAGAAGATGAACCTATGTGTCTAAATTACTGTGAGTGATGTTTAAATAAATGTGACTAGCAAGGATACTTTACGGGAGATGCGAACAACGATATCCAGCGACTAACGGATTTATTATACAACTTTTTTCGACCCAAACTTTCAGCAATATTAGCTCTATCTCTCTCATACACATGCTTCGCCATTCTTCCCTCTTTATCTTTTCCCACACTGTGGAAAACGTGTTCGGACCTGCACGCTTAGGATCTAATCAAACCAATCAATTCAAATAACAAACTTGGTAATAACAAACACCTCACTTCAAAATACAATAGTTTAATGAGGCTCTACTTTATTATCCCTGTTGTTTACGTTCAAGTGGAATCTCGTCAGCTTATTTGGAACCAACTATAACTACTTAAATCTACTTATAACTAAGTCATAAGCTAAGCTTTGACGACGCGGTTAGCCTAGTTGGTAGTGACCCTGCCTACGAAGCTAGCGGTCCCGGGTTCGAATCCCGGTATGGACAAATATTTGTGTGATGAGCGCGAGTATTTGTTTCTGAGTCATGGATGTTGTCTATGTATTTAAGTATGTATTTCTCTATATAAGTAAGTCAATTTGTGTGAGATTGTCCCCTGATATTTATTATTTATTTATTTATTTATAAGCTTTATCATAAGCTAGGTATTTACAATTAAAAACATATAGGTATCTAAGTTAACATAGGAAATAAAATAATACCTAACACAATAATACTAACTAAACAGGTCATCCGTCAACAGGGTTAAATAGTGTTAAAGAACAACTAGCAGGAATTTTGTAAATAAAAAACGTCGCTTCCCCCAGACCTGGGCTACCACCGCGACCTGCAGACCCGCGCGGCCTTCATGGAGGTGCTCACCAAGATCCTGCAGCAGGGCACGGAGTTCGACACGCTCGCCGAGACCGTGCTGGCGGACCGCTTCGAGCAGCTCGTGCAGCTCGTCACCATGATCTCCGACAAGGTTCTGTACAACTCTTAGCTGTAAAGTCGAGGTCGTAAATATGTGTACACGTTTAGTACCTTGTCCCTTTAATTGCTGTGACATTAATATCATCACCATTAGTGATCGGCCACCGGTTAGCATTTTATTTCACTTTGATGACGCAAGTATTACATGGATATGACTCTTTTTAATTTCGTGTATAATATTTATATACCTATTAATAATGTATGATTTTTTTATCGAGTCTTATTATTAATGGTCGGCGACAGGTAGCAACTTTCCGACTAAAGAATATTATTATGTAAAAAAATTACCTAGTTTCTTATCAAATGTGAAGTTTTAATGCATAAATCTCGAAAAGAAATGTTGTTCTATAAGATATGTACCATTATTTTGTGATACAAGTAATAAAAATAGCATAAGAGGCACCGTGATGTCGTTGGTTGTTTTCGTAGTTGAGTTTTAGTTTTAATTTTATCTTGTTTACTTATACTTTAATTTAAACCATACCTAACATATCCATACTAGTCATTACGTTTGACGTGAAAGTGACATAAATTGCTCCCGTCAGCCGATCTTTAATCATCATCATCATTTCAGCCGAAAGACGTCCACGGTCACGTCTCGTCACGGTCTTCCGGACGCCACTCGAGACTCTTCGGCCCCAACTGCCACAAGCATAGCAAATTCCTTATGTATAAATTGTTTGTCCCAGGGCGAGCTGCCGATAGCCATGGCGCTGGCCAACGTGGTGAGCACGTCGCAGATGGACGAGCTCGCGCGCGTGTTCGTCACCATGTTCGACGCGAAGCACCTGCTGGCGCCGCTGCTGTGGAACATCTTCTACCGCGAGGTCGAGGTCAGTGGGCTGAGGTTGAAAGAGGCAATTAATGTGTGTGGTGTGGGTGCTAGGGAAATGAATAGATCTATTCCATTTTCTAACGTAAGACTTCAAGCTTAAGGTTTAATATAAAAGGGTCTCGTCCGGACTGTTACTAAGCGACTATAACGATTTTCACTTTTTTATAGCGATTTTATCAAGACGGGACACTTTTATTTTAAACTTTAAGAGTTAAGTCTTACGTTAAAATATGGAATAGATACATTCATTTCCCTTTTTCTTGCTAAGCCCGCATGGTGGCAATGTCGGTAGGCAGGACTGAAGTCGATGTCGAGTCGAGACCGAGCGAGCGAAGCGTCTCCGTTTCAGCTTGGGCAAAAATGCTTTCGTATGTCCGTATGTTCTCTCTACAGGTCGCATTTCTCAACCGATTCTCGAGACATTTTGTGAGCACGTTCGATAATTATAAGGAAATTTTGCTGTTTAAAATTGCTGTTTAATGTACCGCGTAAACTCTATTTTCTCAAGTTATACCTTAACTTATTTTATACATTGGTGCAAAGCCGTAAAGTAGGCAATACTCGTAGATGGAAGACTGTCAAGGTATTTCTTTTATTGTCTCCAGGTGTCAGACTGTATGCAGACTCTATTCCGCGGCAACTCCCTGGGCAGCAAGATCATGGCGTTCTGCTTCAAGATCTACGGCTACGGGTACCTCCAGTCCATGCTGGAGCCTCTCATCACAGCGCTGCTGGACCAGGCGGCCGACCAGCCCGACCTGAGCTTCGAGGCTGATCCTGCTAGGTGAGATTGCTATTACTCTTGGAGGCCAAATCAAGGTCGTTTTATCACTTTTAAGAACTATAATTTCTTCTTTCAACAAGCTTTTAAGAAGTATAAATATCTAGTAACTATCTTTAGGTGGAAAAAAATATCCTATATGTGGATCCATGATAAGGACCATAGTATCTGAGTTCCAATTTTTATCAAAATCCGTTCAGCCGTTAAAACAGTAACTGTTGTGTAAATCAAAGACGGTTGAATGACAACTACCTTTTATTACTATTTTCGATATAAAAAGTAGCCTATGCGCTACTCCAGACTATAATCTATCCCTGTGCCAAATTTCATCCAGATCCGTTCAGCCGTTCCGGTGTGATTGAGTAACAAACATCCATCCAAACTTTCGCACTTTTAATAAATAAATAAAAAATAAATATCAGGGGACAATCTCATTCAAATTGACCTAGTCCTAAACTAAGCTCTAGGCTTGTATTATGTGTACTAGACAACGATAAACATACTTGAGAAATACATAGAAAACATCCATGACTCAAGAATAAATCGCGCTCATCACCAGTGATCGGGGTTTTGGATGCAATTCGCGGGATTTCGAGTCGTAATCATAGTATGGATGTGACTATAATCCCGCAACCGCGTCTGTATAAAAAAATGTGTTTTTTCAATAATAAAAACATTTATTTCAAACGTTGACCTGTAATTTCGATTGATATCATGTAAAATAAAATAGAATAAATATCCTCCAACATCAATACAAATCCCGAGATCCCGGGCATATCCATTATTACATTAGCATAATGTTTAAGGTCAATCACCCCAGATTGCACTGAGAATTCCGATCACTGTGATAATATGACAAAAAACTGTCCTTTATCAAACCACACGAAGCCCGGAATCCCGCGGCATATCCATACTAGCATAACGATTGAGGTCATTCACCCCGAGTCGCATCCAAAACCCCGATCACTGCTAATCACACAAATAAACACATACCGGGATTCGAACCAGGGACCGCTAGGGTCACCAACTAAGATAAGTAGTAACAGTTCCTTTGGTCCCAGGTTGGAGCCAGACGATATGATCGACGTGAACCGCCGGAACCTGGTGGACCTCACCAAGGAGGTGTTCAACCGGATCGTGAACTCGGCCGACAAGTTCCCGCCGCAGCTGCGCAGCATGTGCCACTGCCTTTATCAGGTGCGTTGATTTTACCCGACTGACTAACGAGGGGTATTTAAAGCTATGTAAAACAGCGGGCTTAGCATGCATGCACGTGATAAAATTTGACAGGTGCCAGGGAAATTAATCTATTCCATATTCTAACGTAAGACTTAACGCTTAAGGTTTAAAATAAAAGTGTCTCGTCCTGACTTTTATTAGCTTTTATTACTGAGCGACTATTGCGATTTTCACATTTTTATAGCGATTTTATCAAGACGGGACACTTTTATTTTAAACCTTAAGCTTTATATCTTACGTTAGAATATGGAATAGATGTATTCATTTCTCTAGCACCTGTCTTTATCTCGTGCCTGCATGTTAAGGGGCCTGACCACGACTTGGCTGAGCGGCGAGCGAAACATTATTTATTTATTTATTGATACAAAATCCACAGCACAAAGTACAGTAATTTAAATAAAGGTATTATGTTTACACATCACTGGCCAATTACGGATTTACATTTTATAATTGTAACTGTTAAATAAAACACCAAACATTACATTCACACAGTATGGAAAATAGAGAAGAAAGCAAATAACAAACAGACATTTTGGAATAAATGGAAACAGACGTAATTTAATTCAATAGCAGGACTGACTAAGAAATAAAACAACGAATAAAGTAGGTACGGAATGAACGTGTGTGCGATTATTATTGACGATATCTTATTGTGAATTCATTATTATTATGTAGAATTATGTTATTCTCTATAAAATAAATGCCTATCTACCTATCTAGTTAGGATTCCTTATTTTAGTCTTGATAAGCAGATGATTTTCCGCTTATCTCATAATCGTAAAGCATATCTAACGAATCAATTTAGCCCTTTCCCTTTCTTACACTTAAGCGAAGCAGCAGAATACCTTCATCATCATCATTATTGACGACTCGTTTAGCCTAGTTGGTAGTGACCCTGCCTACGAAGCTCGCGGTCCCGGGTTCGAATCCCGGTATGGGCAAATATTTGTGTGATGAGCGCGAGTATTTGTACCTGCGTCATGGATGTTTTCTATGTATTTAAGTATGTATTTCTCTATATAAGTAATGTTTATCGTTGTCTAGTACCCACAGTACAAGCCCAGAGCTTAGTTTGGGACTAGGTCAATTTGTGCGAGATTATCCCTGATATTTATTTATTATTATTATTATCATCAGCCACAAGACGTCCACTGCTGGACAAAGGCCTTCCCCAAGGTTTTCCACAAAGATCGGTCCTCTGCTGCTGTCAGAATACCCTTAGGAAGTGTAAATTTAAGCTATGATAGAAGTGTAATTTTTAAGCCATACGATAAATAAATATGGAGAGGACCAACTTTAACTGGCGGATAAATTTACTTGACTGTGAAACAAGCCCTTAGTTGTAAAAAAAAGTACAGTCGACAACAAAAGTTCAAAAAATTAAATTTTCGTTATAATTTCTTTTGATTCTGATGAAAAATGTAATGATGCGGATGCGGCCGTTTTTGGAGCGTTGTCAAGCAAGCGCAGGCGTTCTGCCGGCAGGTGCTGAGCAAGCGGTTCGCGCAGTTCCCGCAGACCAGCGTCGGCGCCGTGGGCACCGTGCTGTTCCTGAGGTTCATCAACCCAGCCATTGGTGAGTTTGAGCCAACTTTAGCTACTGAAACCTTTTAAAACACTGAAACACTTTGTAGGTGGTAGAGCCAAATTGTAACCTAGTTAATGGTTGCAGTACGAATGTGCCGGCTCGTCCGGGGTAGTACCACCCTCCCACAGAATATCGACGTGAAGTAATAGTTCCACTATTGCGTTTCGCTCGGTTAGTGGGATAACTGTCCGTCCGTCCGTCTGTCCTAACTTTAAAGAGCTGTATCTTTTGAACCGTAAAAGATATCCCGTTGATATTTTTTTTTTCAGAATATGTGATATAATGGCAGATTTTCTAACAAATTAAATAATGAGGAGAGTCCCCATACAATCAACTTTTTTTCGCATTTGTTCTATCGTAAAATTTGGTATGATTATAGAACAGACCCTACAAATAAACAATGAATACTAAAAACCGGCCAAACGCGTACGGAACCCTCAGTGCGCGAGTCTGGCTCGCACTTGACCTGTGTTATTCTCCGGCCAGTGTCCCCGCAAGAGATGGGCATCGTCAGCCGGCCCGTGCCGCCGCCGGTGAAGCGCGGCCTGATGCTGATGTCCAAGATCCTGCAGAACATCGCCAACCACGTCGAGTTCTCCAAGGAGCAGCACATGCTGCCGTTCAACGACTTCTTGAGGCAGCACTTTGAGGCTGGACGCAAGTGAGTAGTTTAGTACAGTCAAAAATTATGCTTCATGTATTTTGCTTTTGCATAACAACATGCACCTTTATAAGGGTGATTCCATGAGCGTTTCAACCGCCGTCGGTCCCTTGAGTTTTGGATGCCATCTTCGGTTATTTTATAAAGTGCCCTGACTTCTACAAAATGAACGAAAATGGCATCCAAAGCTACAGAATATTTCGACTATGCGATCAAGGGACTGACGGCGGTTGAAACGCTCGTGTAATCACCAATAAAACAGCTTAGTTCTTTTAAACTGCGCAATAGATTTAGATGCGTTTGTGGCGTCAGAATTTCTTCCAGAATATTAACATTGCCCATGCAAAACCAAAGCAGGTAATTTGTAATTCACAAGATGAAAGTGTCTTACCTTTCTTCTTAGGTTCTTCATCGAAATCGCGTCAGACTGCGAGAGCGTGGACCAGACGTCGCACAACCTGTCGTTCGTCAGCGACGCCAACGTGGTGGCGCTGCACCGGCTGCTGTGGAGCCACCAGGAGCGCATCGGGGACTACCTGTCCTGCAGCCGGGACCACAAGGCCGTCGGCCGCCGCCCCTTCGACAAGGTGCCGAGTACCGACTCAGTACCTGGGAGACTGAGCGTTCGTCGCGAGGGTCCAAACAGAATTAACATCGATTTTCTATATACAAACAAAAAACTAAGCTAACCGAGTTAAAAACCCCCGATATCAGCGCCTAAGAACCCTCTGAGCAATGAGCAAAACCTTTAACGGGCTCCAAGGACGTACATTTTCACTGGAGGGACTTCGTCACTAGGAGATTTCAAGAATTAAAAAATCAGATCCCCTGATCAACTAGAAAAGAGCTGATGATTTTCAAACGGCTGAACAGATTTTCATGAAACATGGCTAAGAACACTCGGGATAAAATTATCTATGACACAAAAAAAACTAAACGAAAATCGGTCCATCCGTTTGGGAGGTACGATACCACAGACAGATACACATACAGACACGTTAAACTTATAACACCCCTCTCTTTTTGCGTCGGGGGTTAAAAACCTATCCACAGCTGGGATTCGAACCCGCAGTCTCTGCTTAGTAGTCCAACGTTCTAACCATCAGTCTGTTCAAACGGCGACGATCGCATTGAAATTACGAACCATATTGCGCGGGAAATCTTTTTGCGTTGCGTTGCGTACTTATAGTGCGTGTCAGTTTATACTGGACTTTGTTTCTATTGTATTCCCGTGATTTACGAACTATTTACATACCTACAATTTTGTGCGGAACTCTCGGTGCGCGAATCCGACTCGCACTTGACCGGCTTCTTTTAAACCACCTAGTCGCTTTATCGCCTAATTGCAGGAACTTTTTACGATTTTAACCTCTTGACCGCCGTACCCTGATATATAAGACACCACACCATAGCTAATGTCAACCTTCCTCAAATACACTTAGGTCTATTTTACGCTGTCAACCATGACGGTTATGGCCTTCAATGTCGTTCAACAGGTTAATGAGTATCTTTGTTTAAGATGGCGACCTTGCTCGCGTATCTGGGACCGCCGGAGCACAAACCTGTCGAATCGTAAGTAAATAGATGCAAATTTTAGTTTATATTTGTGACGTTCTCAATATAAAGGGACCTTATGGAGGAAGGCAGTTACGCTCTTATTCTTGTAACTATACGAATACTATGGTAACAGTTCTAAAAACGACGTAACCGCCTGCCTCCATAAGGTCCCTTTATATTGAGAACGTCACATTTTTATGTTCACTTCAAAACCTCATAGCTATTCACGAAGGCCTCTCACCTTTGGGCTATATATTAAAAGTCTAAGGGCCGTATTCATAAACTGATCTTGGCTCAGTTGCCCGTCATAAGATGTATCAAAAATGACAGTTTTCTATGGATTGACGTTTACTTTGACGTATCTTGAGACGGGGATCACAGTCGAGGTGAGTTTATCAATACGGCCCTAAGAAACGGCTTCTCGAATCAATTTTAAATCATCGTTAATTTTTCGTTTTTTAACATTAATATACAGGGTGTTTTTTTATTCGTCTAAAAAATTTTGGGGGTTAAATCAGTAAGTCATACTGACCAACTTTCACTATGGGACGAACCTCGAAATCGCGAAAAAAAATTCGACCCTCCCATACAAAACATCGTCAGCTGACTAGCCAAAATGTCGCAGCACATTTATATAAATGAATAAATGTCGCAGCACCTCCGGGCTGCTGTTCTCGTCGTACGCTCGCTGGTCCTCCATCGACATGTCGTCGACCAACTTCGAGGAGTTCATCGTGAAGCACAACATGCACGAGAAGGAGGAGTTCAAGAGCATCAAGAGCCTGAACATCTTCTACCAGGCCGGCACCAGCAAGATCGGGAACCCCGTGTTCTACTTCATATCGAGGAGATACAAGTAATTCGGTCGGACAGACAGACAGACGGTGTTCATAGTGAAGCATAACATGCTTGAATGAATTTGAATTTGTAACTTCGGTGTTAATAAAAAAAGATAAAATATATTTATTCAGTAAGTAGGCCGCACGGGCACTTTTACACGTCAAAATCTACCAGCGCTTCCCAAGAGGAGACCACTGCTGAAGAAGAGCCGCAAGAAACTCAACAGTTAGTCATTTTTTAAACATTTAATGCAACAGTATACCTGGAGCTGATGATGCAGCCGGAAGGTGGCCACGGGAACTCCGCCACGAAACAAGATACCCCTTCCGTGTTTGGGCTCGTTGGATTTTTCTTGATAAGCAGATGATTGTGCAAAAGAAGTACAATCTAACAAAGATGCTAAACTTATTTAACAATTTACGGTAACCTAGAAGAAGCGTTTTGTCTTCTCAATCGTCTACTCCGTCGTGTTGTCTCATTTCCCTTTTTTTTTTTTTTTTGCAGGATCGGCGAAGTGAACGCGGACCTGCTGATCTACAACGTAATCCTAACCCTGAAGCCGTTCTGCCAGCAACCCTTCGAGCTCATCGTGGACTTCACGCACACCAACTCCGATAACCGCTTTAGGTATGTTAATATTATTGTTTTTGTTATTTACTTTTAATTTTACATTAGCTAATAAAGATTTGTGTTTTAAACATACGACGTTTTAATTGGTGTGTGATCATACAATGTTTCATTTCAAGCTTTAGTCTGTTTTGAGGTCGACTTGAGCGAGGGGCGACTATCACACTATTATTATGACTATCACACTATTATTATGACTATCACACTATTATTATGACTATCACACTATTATTATGACCATCACACTATTATTATGACTATCACACTATTCATATGACTATCACACTATTATTATGACTATCACACTATTATTATGACTATCACACTATTATTATGACTATCACACTATTATTATGACTATCACACTATTATTATGACTATCACACTATTATTATGACTATCACACTATTATTATGACCATCACACTATTATTATGACTATCACACTATTATTATGACTATCACACTATTATTATGACTATCACACTATTAATATGACTATCATACTATTATTACGACTATCACACTATTATTATGACTATCATAGTATTATTATGACTATCACACTACTATTATGACTATTACACTATTATTATGACTATCACACTATTAGTATGACTATCACACTATTATTGTGACTATCACACTATTATTGTGACTATCACATTATTATTATGACTATAACACTATTATTATGACTATCACACTATTATTTCATCATGTTCCCAAAAAACCGTTATTTTTTTGTAGCTTTTCCGTTTTTGTCTCGAAATACGTTTTGACATTTTCCGTGTTTTTTCTGCAAAAACGAATAAGTGTCGACAGCTCCGCGGGGCTTGCAAGTCTGCCTGCTGTGGCCCTTCGGGCAGAATTACCTTGTACCTTTTACAAACTAATCACAAATGGGAAAATCTACGATTGAAAGAAACGCGAATAGGAAACAAATTTCCTATGACGCAAACGTCAAAAAAAAACTAACAAAATGTGTTTATATATTACTAGCGACCAGCCCTCGCTTCGCTTCGGTTAAAGTTCCCCTCCCATTTCCCCCCCTTACAGTTGAAATATCAAATTTTCTCTTCATAAAAACCTTCCTCGGACTTCAAGGAATATTTGAAAAAAAAAATAGCCGAATTGGCTAAGCCGTTCTCAAGGGGTAGCTATCACTTTATCGAAACCCCTTTCATCGAACGTATCATTTCATCGAATTTCATTTTATCGGAAGCTAATTTCCACGTGCAAGAGTTGTAATTTTTTGGTGGTGTCAGGTCTAACCTAACCTACGTAACCCATGCTTATGATAACCTGAAAACAATAAGGTTTCAGCATAAATTAGCTTTCGATGAAATGATACGTTCGATGATAGGTGTTTCGGAATACCGTTCTCAAGTTATGGCGTGACCAAGGTTAATTACCATTACGTTGAAGATGATGAACGTTGTGAACAGGACGGACTTCCTGCAGAAGTGGTTCACGGTGCTGCCGGACGTGGCGTACGTGAACATCCACGCGTGCTACATCTACAACTGCGACAGCTGGGTGCGCGAGTACACCAAGTTCCACGAGGCCATCCTCGCGCCGCTGAGGGTGACTCACACGTTCTATTTATTTGTGCTGACACCAGGGCCCTTAGCCAATATGCATAAACTAATCGCGTCACTGGTAGATCACGGTCGAAAAGTCACGTGATCTACCAGTGACGTGATTGGTTTAAAAACGAATCGAATAGAAACGCTAGTTAGCGATGGGCACCTTGGCTAAGGGCTCTGGTGTCGCTACGTAGGCTGGATTGCTTCCTTTTTCGTCGTATTCCTGATTCGATATATTCTTGTTTCGACACGTTCTTGTTTCGTCGGTTTCCGTTTTCGTCATATTCTTGTTTTTTGTTTAAAGCTTAATATTTCACAAACGGATCCCTTAATCGAGAAATTGTTTACGCAAACCCGCAATATTTCTGAAAGATCTATCCAACGACACCCCAGACCATGGGGTAGACGAGAAAAAAAAACCACCCCCACTTTACATGTAGGGGACGACCGCAAACATTTTTTTTTTCAAGTTTTTATTTTACCTCTTGGTCGGCGTGACTAATATGTATATTCATGGCAAATAACAGCTTTCTAGTACTAAGAGTCTCTGGCTAAGCTGTGGACAAACGAATAGAAGGACAGACGGACGTACATGGCAAACTATAAGGGTTCCTAGTTTGACAACGGAACCCTAAAAAGTGCAAATACTATGGATGTTCGTAAAAAGTTTCACCTGCATAAAATTCAGTACAATTTGACCGTTGTGTAGACCAGACGCCTGCGTAGCGACATCTGGTGACCCATAATGCAAGCTTAGAGCTTTGGGCTCTGTCAATTCCTGTAAGTTGTTCCCATGATCAATTTATTCCAGGGTAACCGGAAGCTGATCTTCATCGACAACCACGTCCGCCTGAGCGACTACGTGGAGACGGAGCAGCAGAAGCTGCCCGGCGCCACGCTGGCGCTCGAGGAGGACCTGAAGGTGTTCAGCAACGCGCTCAAGCTGTCGCACAAGGACACCAAGGTCGCCATCAAGGTACGACACTCGGACATGGGCGGAAGAAGCATTTGGTAAGGAAAGAAACATCTTCTCGTCCCAGACAGTCTGAGTATATGTATAGTCATTACCTAATAATGGTGGTGGTTGTCCTTCAAAATGGAACTTAAAAGAATTGTCAAGGCAATGAACAGAGCCACGGTTGGAATTTCTCTGCGGGATCGAATCAGATATGGGGCGAGCCGCAGAACAAAAATTAGTGCATTTCTTCTTAATTAATAAATCGAAGCCATGCTTCCTAAGAACAACTTTCTAAAAGAGCCCGTATGTGGCCAATTTACTGAATAAATATTTGACTTTGACTTTGACTAATTGACCGAGCGAGCGAAGCGTCTCCATTTCAGCTCGGGCAAACATGCTTTCGTATGTCCGTATGTTCTCTCTACAGGTCGCATTTCTCAACCGATTCTCGTGAAATTTTGTGAGCACGTTCGATAATTACATGAAAATTTTTTGACGAATCAGTTTTTCGAAATTTTGCAAAATAACGGAGATATCGGGGTTTTTACGATTACCGACTTACTTGCGGTGTTTGTGAAGTCGATGTATGGAGATAACAGTTATCTAACGGCAAAGCTAAGATTTAACCACTGGTATTATAAACATTTGATAGTTCCCGTGGGATACACGATAAACGACTTCTACGCGGACGGAGTCGCGGGCAAAAGCTAGTCTCTAATCATTTTAGATTTTCCCTTTGGATTGCTCACCCTATATATTCTGAGACTGGTATAGCTCATGCAATTCACGAAGGCGAGTGGGCTTTATTAGTGTTGAACGTGTACATGCACATTGCGGTAGTGTGCGTGCCTGCTCAAGGTCACTTGTGCATATTATTTCCGTGTGTGCGTGAATATACACGACGCTGTATACAGATACGTGTTTACCACAAGTAAAGCCCACTCGCCTTCGTGAATTGCAAGAGCTATACCCGAGGACTAAGCTGTCTATTGGTTATGCACCGACATGGGGCGGTAGTCCGTCTATAGCTTTAACCATATTAAATTATGTTCACTTAAATTGTACTAATAGATAATTTTGTACTTAGTTTTTTTCATTCTTTCAAATTCATTGTTTAATTGTTTAACTTTTAGCTTTAGTCCCTAAATAGACCGTTTTATTGCTGTCGCGTGCCTGTTATTGGCCCATAAACTTTGATTGCAAACTCTGTGATTGTGTGTATCTCATTGTTATATTTATGTGCTGTTGGCATGTCAAATAAATAAATAAAAATAAAATAAAAAAAACCCTGGACTGTTTCTTTCTTAGGTGGGACCAACAGCGCTACAAATAACGTCAGTCGAGAAGACCAAGGTGCTCGGATTTCCGGTGCTACTGAACGACGTGTACTACGCCTCGGAAATTGACGAGGTGCGAAAAATAATTATATTGTGACCATTTACTTTGGGCCACTAATTCGGAACGGCGGAGCGTGCGGCGTGCACTGGTCGCTGACCTACTGGAATTGTAGAAGTCTTTCATAGTCAGCGATCAGTGTGCATGCAAACAACAACGCCCGCGCGCTCCGCCGTTCCGAAGTAACAGCCTTAGATTGATTACTCATTAGCGACTCGCCCTCGCTTCGTGTACTATTATATAAATAAATAAATAAATATCAGGGGACAATGTCACACAAATTTACCTAGTCCCAAACTAAGATCTAGGCTTGTACTATATATAGAGAAATACATAATTAAATATATAGAAAACATCCATGACTCAGGAACAAATACTCGCGCTCATCACACAAATATTTGTCCATGCCGGTATTCGAACCCGGGACCGCTAGCTTCGTAGGCAGGGTCACTACCAACTAGGCTAACCGCGTCAATACCCATAAAACTTACATAAACCTTCCTGATTCACGATGTCAATGTATTATTTGGGTTGATCAACATTTTCTTGTACCTCGTTGTCATGATTACGTCCGCTGGACAACTCTTTAACACCATGATTCTCTATACGTTTTCTATGGTTTTAGTTCATCAAACGTACATTTTTGTCGTAGTTATAAGCCCATTATTTTATGGACTATTTCCTAAGCACATTAGTAGCATATATTATAACAGTTTTCTTTGAGAAACTCGGTCACTGTTGTCTCTTGGACAACGGGACAGAATAACAAACAAGAAAAAGTTGATCGACCCATTTACTTATTCTTTTTGTGCAATAAAGAGTTTACATACATACATACCTTCCGTGAAAAATTATGTAAGTGATAGTGAAAACCGCATTAAATTCCGTTGCGTAACTTGAAAGATCTAAGCGTACATACAAGGGACAGACGGCGGGAAGCGACTTTGTTTTATACTATGTAGTGAACAGAGCACACAAC
Organism: Tortrix viridana; assembly: GCA_963241965.1. Taxonomy (NCBI): domain Eukaryota; kingdom Metazoa; phylum Arthropoda; class Insecta; order Lepidoptera; family Tortricidae; genus Tortrix; species Tortrix viridana. The sequence continues at coordinate 2,961,190 of OY725201.1, read as the reverse complement.
TGCCGCTTTTTGACCTTGTCTATAATCAATAGAAATCAGTAAACAATGTTGTTTCTGTACATTTGTTATTTATTATTTATTTATTTCTTAAGCCAGCAAGAAAATTACAAATAAACAAAAGCCCTGCAAAACTGTTTTAGGACAGTTGGTCTGCAGGGAGACTTAAGAGTAAAGTATATCTTAATATTTTACAAGGTTTTGTTCGACACAATAGGTACCAATTATATAAATCTATGGCAGTGTATCTAATAAATCTCTTAAATATTCGTTTATTTTGCTCGAGACGGATGTCCTCGGGGAGGCTGTTGAGAATATATGGCACGCGTTTTTTTAACGTTCTGTCTCCATAATAGTTTATCTAGGCACATCGAACTTACGCGCGAACACCGATCTCGGGCCGTGGTCGTGAGTAGTTCTATGCAGGTCATGCTCCCAATTGTCATGGTTGTTAATAGCCAAAAGGTATTTATGCATTAAAGTTTTTTGTGTATGTACAGGTGTGCCTCGTGGACGACAACCAGTTCTCCCTGTCCATAGTGAACGAGCCGACGCCGCTGAGTTTCATCCACAACGACTGCGACAACATCGTGCAGTCCATCATCCACATCCGCAACCGCTGGGAGCTCAGCCAGCCGGTCAGTACCGGTGCCAGGTCAGGTCACAGCCAGTTGCTGACCATCGTGAACGGCAATCATCATCATCATCAGCCGCAAGACGTCCACTGCTGGACATAGGCCTTCCCCAAGGTTTTCCACAACGATCGGTCCTGTTGGAGCGGAAAGGTAGTGGCGACCGCGATTCGGGAGACGAAGTGTCGGCAGGCCTTCCACAAGGTGGACCGACGATCTGATAAAGGTCGCGGGAAACCGCTGGATGACAGCAACGGCAAATGTCCCGGCAGATATAAGGAGGGGGGCTGTGGGGGGGCTATCTCAGGGTGGTCTGGTGCCCAGGATGTTAGGTTACACTAACTGTACATTGGGCGTAGACTCGGCTTCATCAGCCAGGCCCCCCCCTGTAAAATAGCCCTATATACGCCAATGTTTCGGCGCAATCATGCGACTTCGCTTGGCATGTGTAGCGTCTAGCAACACCGTGCAACACGCGTCGGCGACGACGTCAGACGCGTGAGTTTGCCAGACTGCTTGACATATTGAGCGTGGTGGTAATGGTTTTGACTTCTCCATGTCATATGTTTTTTTCTCTCTTTCAATTGAGATAAGTTCCATACCTAATTTACTTGATATTTTGACAGGATTCCGTGACGGTACACCAAAAAATACGCCCCAAAGACGTGCCCGGCACACTCCTCAACATGGCCCTGCTGAACCTGGGCTCCTGCGACCCCAACCTGAGGACCGCGGCGTACAACCAGCTGTGCGCGCTCACGGCCACCTTCCATCTGAAGATCGAAGGGCAACTGCTGGAGACGTCAGGTAAGGGGGGAGAGAAGTCAAAGCAGAGCTCATTGGTGGCCGATAGACTGTCAATTTAGGTCGAGTTTGATTTCAAATTTTCTAGATATTTTGTGATCAGAGAATCCGTCAATCAACATCATAAACAATCAATCTGAATCTAAAGAATAAGTGTTTAAGGCGAACTATTTGTAACATGAGTTAATGTAGAAAAGTGTCAAAAGTTTTTTTTTTTTCAGAAAAAATTAGGTATTTTCTGAAATTTTTCTTATTTAAAAAAAAATTCTAGGTACTTCTTTGATTTACTTCATAAAATCTCTAAAAACATAGTTTATTATTAACATGCCTGCATGTTATAAAATGTTATGCAATGTTTAGAAAATAAAGTTCATATAAAAAAAAATATCTGATACGTATTATATCCTTCACTTACACATGCATCGCTCCTAGGCCTCTGCATCCCGTCCAACAACACGATCTTCATCAAGTCTGTGAGCGAGAAGCTGGCGCACAACGAGCCGCATCTCACGCTGGAATTCCTGGAGGAGTGTATCCAGGTAACACGCAGAACTGGTGTCTAGTTTATTAGTAAACTAACTAGAACGTTATATGCCCGGTCTGTATATTCAAACCGCGGATATATAAGGATACCTCTAGTTAAAATTTGACATTTGCCACATACCAACCATGTCAAATTTTAATAGTAACCTTAACTATCTATGCTCTGAATATATAGTGACAGGACAATAGAGTGCCGAATATTGACGAATTTTACGTTGGCTCTCAACAAAGTCAATAAACTAGGCCGCAGACGTCCAAACTAAATTTGTAAAATTTCACACAGTTTTGTTTGACCAACAATCGCGTACACGGTCAAACATGTTTGTCAAACGCGCTTCAAACAATAACGAAGGCGTCATTCAAAATTTCCGACCAACACTCAAACCTCAAACGTGAAATGGACGTTTTAAATTTGACCACCACGTAAAATTTAACAAATAATTTGTTGGTATACAGGTGGCTTAAGTACCTATTAAATTATGTACTTTCTATACTTCAATCACGAGATCTGCTGCAATACAATTAATTAAATTGGCGATTTCCAGGGATTCCGGGTGTCAACGATCGAGCTGAAGCATTTGTGTCTAGAGTACATGACGCCCTGGCTGGCCAACTTAGTCAGGTATGTTGTACCATTGGCCTGTCACTCCAGCTTATTATGTTGTAGCGACTAGCGACATCTAGCTACAACACGTAGCAACTAGAAGACAACTATGTACAGGCAGCGCCACCAGCGACAAACAGCGTAACTAATGTTCTACAACGCGCTATCGAAGTTTCCCCAGTCAAATTGCATATATACAACTTTGAACAGCCGCCTCAACAGCCTCTCTTCTACAATGTACAAAAACCGGACAAGTGCGAGTCGGACTCGCGCACGAAGGGTTCCGTAACATCGTACAAGACATGAGATACAGCGATTGTTAAGGTCGAGCAAAAAACGCCGAAAAGATCGGACGGAAAGCTGAGCCTTAGTAACAGGGTTCCGTTGGCACCATTTAGGTACGGAACCCTAAAAACCGGTCATTGAGTCCACCGAAAACTGGTCAATGATGAAAAATCCTAGAGCAAATCACAAATCAATTCATTCGGTCTGTTTTATGTACCTAAATAAATTAAAATTAAATTAAATTAAATTTGTCGATATACTTGATTCAGTCAATTGAACTATTCCATAGATAAATTAGTCTTTCGGTGATCGAATAACCTCACTTTTCTACTTTGATTTTTTAAATATATTTATTCATGCTAAAATTGTTGAAAAAGGTGATGAGATTTTAATTAGCAACCTTTGTAATAGCGATTGAATTTATTTCTCATTTAATTTAAGGCCTATTTCAAAGTAAATTTATCTGCCAGTTAATGTTACCCATCTCCTTATCTATTTTTAAGTTTAAGAAAGAAAAGGCTAAATTTATTTGTCAAATAAGCTTCACTTGACAATTGTGTTGACATCTTAACAAAATCTGTTTGTTTACGTAATTATTAAATTAAATTGGCACAGACTATAGTCTGAAATAAATACACGGGTCCCTACAGATTCTGCAAACCCTCGGACGAGTCCCGGCGGCAGAAGCAAGTGGCCCAAATCCTGGAGAAGCTCATCACCCTCACCATCGAGGAGACGGAAATGTACCCTTCAGTCCAGGCCAAGATCTGGGGCTCCATAGGCCACGTGCCGGAACTCATCGATATGGTGTTGGACAGCTTTATACAACGAAGCGTCAACTCTGGTAAGTTATTCTCTGTCAAAAGGGCAATAGGAATGATGACTGGGTAAAGAAAACGTAATTCTATTTAGTCCGTCAGTTAGATTATCAAAAAATATTGGACACGTATTTTTTCTTTTGTCCATCAAACAATAAATGACAAAGATAAAGCGCGTCAAAGTTAGGGTGTGGACTGTGGGGGTTCGTGACGTCACTTCCGTTTAAAAATTGTACTAAATTGTACCAAGACGTGACGTCATGCGACATTTCAACTCAATATATCTCCGTAATTTTTTGATTATGTGAAAAAGGAAAAAAATACGTGTTCAATACTTTTTGATAATCTCCGACACGAAAATCCATTAGGATGCCTCTTACGAAGCGATTTAACATTGACAACGTCGCATTTTTACATTTTGATTATTGAATTGAAATCGAGTGGAATTCTCAATTGTAATCTATTAATCCACAAATACAAATACAAAAATGCCAAATGCCAAATATATGTAATTTTGACTCACTGTGCATTTGCTTTACGTGTCGTGTCCCCTTGTTTTGCAGACACTCATTTGTCGTTTCACCGAATTTCATTCCATCGAAAGCTAATTTCTGCTGAAACCTTATCGTTTTCAGATTATCTAGGTTACGTAGGTTAGACCTGTGACCACCAAAAAATGATAACTCCTGCACGTGGAAATCCGTGTCGATGAAATGAAAATTCGGCGAAGTAAAATGTTCTATGAAATTAGTGTCGGTAATTCAAGGGTTAGGTGTATTTTAATCTGTGTAATGCAAGTACAGTATCATATAATGAATGTCCAGGTCTCGGCTCCCCGATGATAGAGATAATGGCTGACACGGCGGTTGCGCTCGCGTCGGCCAACGTTCAGCTAGTATCCAAGAAGGTCATCGGGCGCATGTGCAGGGTACGTAGAGTGCATTGTGGTGGCTGCATTTATTGCAGAAGGCAGATGCAGGCAGGCTATCTGATGGTTGGTAAGTGAGCTCTGAGGCTCTTAGGGCCGTATTAATAAACTGATCTTGTGTGAGATACCCGTCACAAGATGCGTCAAAAATGACAGTTTTCTATGAATTGACGTTTACTTTGACGTATCTTGAAACGGGCTTCACAGTTGAGATGATATTAATACGGCCCTTAGAGCTCGAATTCTTGGTGCCAAGTGACGTCATTTTGACGACGCGGTTAGCCTAGTTAATAGTGACCTTGCCTACGAAGCTAGCGGTCCCGGGTTCGAATCCCGGTATGGACAAATAGTTGTGTTATGAGCGCGAGTATTTTTTCCTAAGTCACGGATGTTTTTTATTTAAGTATTTACTATATAAGTATGCTTATCGTTGTCTAGTACCTATAGTACAAGCCTAGAGCTTAGTTTGGGACTACAACTAATACTGGTACTGTTTGAAGTTTCAAGTTTAAAGCTTAAGTCGCTGGCGGGACGTAATCAGTTGTACAGTCGAGGACAGAAAGATGTATACACTTTTGGACCTTATTACAATGGAATAAGGTGTAAAAGTGTAAACATCTTTCTGTCCTCGACTGTAAATCTTATACTATTAAACGAGAAACATATTACATGTCTACATATTGTTATTATTATTATTACTCACGTTCTCGAAAACGGTTCCAATGATTTCGATGAAAATTCGACCCAGCTAGCTCTCATATCTGGGAAAAAAAAATGCGTGGGGCACGCGTTCGAGCTGCTACGCGCACGCGACGCGCCGCAGTCGCCGCAGACAACTCGGGCAGCGCGTCGTGTGGCGTGCGTGAAGCAGGCGCATCGCACGCGTTCGAAACGCGTTGAAGCTGCCGCCTGCCTGCGGTGTGCCGGGTGCTGCGTCGCTCACGCCACGCGACGCGCCTGACACGCGTTTGGTGTGCCGAAAACTTTAAATTGCAAATGTCCATGGGTTTACCGTTACTTGTCATATTTGCTCGCTTGCCCTTCCATACCATAAAAAATACGCAGGTCTACTCGTATTGTCCTAGCAATCCTTTTTTACCCGATTTCAAAAAAGGAAGAGGTTCTATGTTCGGCTGTATATTTTTTCCATATTTGTACTTCGAGGTTTTGATCGTAATGTACAAAACATATTGTAATCAAAGACAAAACCCATTGATATCCACCTCGTCGGTCTACTCGTGGCCACGGTAGTTGCAATACGATTGAAACGTTGAAGGAAAAATAATGCTACGCGATGATGTCCCATTTGACGAAGAGACCTCGTCGTGTTGTTCTCCTAGTCATTACATTTAGTGTAACGTATTTGACCTTACATTTGTAATGTTTTCATTTGTGCTAGTTCTAATAATTAATATTTGTTACTTTATTACCTTGTAATGTAACTTACTTTTAAGTATTATTGTATTTTATATTGGAAAAAATGACCTTCTGCTGGAGTTTCTTGCGGCGCTTCTTCTCCGCAATGATGGTCTTGTCCGAAGCGCTGGTAGATTCACTCTATATTACTGACGTGTAAAAGAGCCCGTATGTGGCCAATTTACTGAATAAATATTTGAATTTGAATTTGAATTAAACTGCAAATATGGCAGTTAATATCGCAACCCCTATTCTACGCTCTTCATTGTTGATTAGTGAATGTCTCTTTGTGAATGTTTTGATGTTGTATTTAATTGTATCAATGTAGTTCCTTGTTTTAATTTCTATTACTGTTACAGACGTTCAGTTAAGTATCGCATCTTTTTTGTAAAGTATTTATATCATAAGTATTTTATACTTGATTTTTACTAAGTATTTTCGAGTATTTCTAACATCGTGAGACCCGACGTGCAATATGTATATAATATGTAACATTTTTGAGTGTAATAATTAAAATATAACCAATTCCGATTTTGTGTTCTATCGTGGTCGTGTTTACCGAAATGTGACGTTCTCAATATAAAAGGGACCTTATGGAGGAAGGCAGTTGCGCTTAATATAAAGGGACGCGTTCTCAATATAAAGGGACCTTATGGAGGCAGACGGTTACGCCGTTTTTAGAAATTGTATTCGAATAGTTACAAGAATAAGAAGAGCGTAACTGCCTTCCTCCATAAGGTCCCTTTATATTGAGAACGTCACATTTATGATTAGTCATTTATGTATGTATGTAACGTTGTTTCGGTTATGTAAGTTTTTGTATGATTGTAAATTGTCTTCCGATATTTATTTATGTACGTTCTCTTGTACGTTGGGTCCTGCGAGGCTGAATGTAGTGTTTTCCTGCAGGCCCTATCGAAACTCCCAAACCATACCCTGGGCCCTGTTACCCCGGCCACAGTGAGTTTTTTTTTAATGTTTTGTTTGCTTTATTTCTTTACCTAGACTTTTAATTCTGTGGTACTGTTTAGATCAAATTATGCCTCTGGATTGTTTGGCGTGTGTTTTGCTGCCCTAGATGTAAACAATAATAATGATGAACTTGATTTATTCGCTAATACAATATTGATTAACGTGTCTGAGGTGTATTGTATGGTCTACTGTTTGACAGGTCGTTGACAAGACCTGTCACTCGCCGACCCCCGTTTTGGAGCTACACATGATGTGGGGCGACATCGCGATACTCGCAAGATATTTGGTAAGTGTACAGTCAAGGTTATAAACCTACCTACCTACCTAAGCCTACCTAATTAAGCAGTTTAACTCGTCTTCGTTTTAATTACTTCACGTGTATTAGGGTAAATTTCCGGGCGTTGCAACCGCCGTCATTAGTGTCACCAATATATTGACGAAATCAATGACACTACAGCCACTCCTGATGCTGATAGAAACTACATCCCCGGTTCTGCTTCTGCTTACATCAGGAGTTGCTGGTGGGTGTCATTGATTTCGTCAATATATTGTTAACACTAATGACGGCGGTTGAAACGCCCAGAAATTTACCCATTACGCCAATCAGCCATACTCAAATGGATTACTAATATTCTTAACACACGTGAAGTGATTAAAATGTAGACGAGTTAAACTGCAATTAGGTACAAGAAATAACGGCCATACCCATAAGTATGAGTACTATTACAATAGCATTAGTACAAGCTTAGAGCTTTTGGGAATGAGGTCAATTTGTGTTGTCTCCTGAGTGGCTAGCACATTTTGTATTTTCTCGCCTGTCGCTCAGTGCGTCTCTATTGTTACAGGCTAGTTAGAAAGGGTGATCCGAGCGACAAACATATCGCGGACCATTTGTGCTAGCCGTCCTGGTGTTTATTTATAAGTGACCCACCCAAACATAATAATGAATATTTACAAGGAGACAAGTAAATTTATTTAATATTCCATACTTGTTTCGTTCTAATTCGCCAATTGACTAGAAAAAGCGAAGATCTCTGAATTTTCGGGGCAAAATTACAAATTCTTATCTCAAGACTTCCTATAATATCGATAACCTCACATATCGATCCTTAACTCCTAAACAATACGGTATTTGACTAAGAGTCAAAATAAAATCACTAAATCAAGCTTCCGAAAATACACGGAAATACAAAGCATTCACTTATTTTTGGAATGTCGACGATTTTATTAAACAAACACTAAAAAAAAGCAAGTAGTTTGATCACTGAAAATCGTGATGTCACAAGCAAGTATCTCCTCACAAACCTCATACTAGCGGATCGTTTTTGACGTTTCAATAAAAGTTGCTGATTTGATATCAGTCAAATACCGTATTGAAAAAAAAAATCACTGCCCCAAAATTTTAATTTATAGCAATATCACCTCATTTGCAGCCAGAAACTTGAAAAAATATTTTGCAGCTCATGTTATCCTTTAACAACTGCCTGGACGTGGCCCGCCATTTGCCGTACCTGTTCCACACGGTGACGTTCCTCGTGTGCTCCGGGACTGTCTCCATGCGCGCCGCCACCCACGGGCTCGTCATCAACATCATCCACTCGCTGTGCACATGCAACTCGCCCAGCTTCTCCGGTAACTTATATAAATCATTGTTTTATCTTTTCATCATCAGTATCAGCGCTATGGTTAACGTCGTTGTTATCGTCTTCTGTTATTGAAACATGATAATCCATATCTTTATCATCAAAATCATCTCACTGTTCACCTGCAACTCGCCCAGCTTCTCCGGTAACTTATATAAAGTTAACATTGTGACGACGCGGTTAGCCTAGTAATTAAGAATTGCTAGACTTAGTGGCAGTGGGCGGGGCACATCGCTCGCAGAACAGATGGATATGGGGGCCGAAGAGTTCTCGAGTGGCGTCCGCGTACAAAATTATAAAAGTGTCCCGTCTTGATAAAATCGCTATAAAAAAGTGAAAAATATCTAAAGCCGCTTAGTGGTAAAAGGTAATGAAAGCCAGGACGAGACACTTTTATTTTAAACCTTAAGCGTTAAGTCTTACGTTAGAATATAGAATAGATGTATTCATTTCCCTAGCACCTGTCAAATTTTATCTTAAGCCCGCTGGGGGCCTATTATGGTCGCGTTTATCGTGTGGATAAACGTGGATAAAACATCTGTCACGGTCTGACCAGTATGTAAGTGCGAGTGTGACGGATGACTTATCCACACTTATCCCCCGGGATAAAGGCGACCATAATTCGGGCCACTTCACTGCTAAGTTCATCCTCATCTCAATCTGTTCTCACTTCCATTGACCTGTGTATCTGTGTATCTGTCTGTGGCATCGTAGCTCCTAAACGGATGGTCCGATTTTGATTTAGTTTTTTTTTATTAGAAAGGTGACTTAATATTGAAAGTGTTCTTAGCTCCGTTGATCCGTTTAAAAGTTATGAGCTCTGATCCCGATTTTGACGGGTTTTTTAATACTTGAAATCTTCTAGTGACGAAGTCCCTCCAGCGAAAATGTACGTGCTCGGAGCCCGTTAAAGTTCTTGCTCATTGCTCAAAGGTTTTTTAGGCGCTGATCTCATGGGTTTTTAACTCGGTTAGGTTAGTTGATTAACTTGTTCACAAAGAAATCAATCACCTATTTTTTTATAACAGAGGAAACTCAGCGAGTCCTGATGCTGTCGCTCGACGAGTTCGCCCTGCCGAAGTTCTACCAGATGTTCGGCATTTCCAAGGTGAAGTCGGCCGCCGTTACCGCCTTCAGGAGTCCTTACAACAGACATACTACCGATTGGTAAGTATATTACAATAGGCTATTTGATTAATGTCAAGATAAAATATTTTTACACAACCACCTGGGGCGACCGCGAACCGGGAGACGAAGTGTCGGCAGGCCTTCCACAAGGTGGACCGACGATCTGATAAAGGTCGCGGGAAACCGCTGGATGACAGCAGCAGAGGACCTTGGGGAAGGCCTTTGTCCAGCAGTCTTGCGGCTGATGATGATGATGACACGACCACTAAATCAAGCTTTCGAAAATAACACGTAAGAACTATCGCTTTTTTTGGAATTTAAACGATTTTTATTTCAACAAAATCTATAAAGGAACACTGAAAATTGTGACGTCACAGGTTCCTATCTTCGTTCTAACTTCATACTACCGGATCGTTTTGACGTTTCAATAAAAGCTGCTGATTTGACCAGTCACTCAACTAGCCTATTGATACGACACGTTGATACTACTGAGAAAATATTTTCAAGGCACTTACTTTTTATACTTCTTATTGCTAATTATTAAGTGTCTTACGAAGAGATTTTATTAAGGCGATCTTCTATCAAATAAATTATCAGATACCACTACATTTTTTACATTATTTTTAGGACCACGTTCACACAAAATAATTGTGTGAATTCTATATAAGTTGTATAGTAACCTAAACTAGTTTGACAGAAATAACCACAATTTCTTAATCTTAATAACAGGATTGTGAGGCGACGCCGAAATCGCGTAGGTGTCCAAAAAATTCCATACATATTTGCTCCGGGCGATAACGTCTCTCACCCCCTAAATCAAGTCCGATTTCCACGATTTTTGAACATGTTGTAGTTATTATGAAAAACTAGGTGTGTAAGTTTCCGATTTTTTTAATTTTTTTTTTTATATTTGTTTGCTGGCACAACGGGACGTGTTTGGCACCTCATTATGTATGTCTTACATCTGTTCTGACCCATTATTCATATTCTTAATACAAACCTATTTTTCCATTGCAACTTCAACATTATTATTTTTTTAGAAAATCGGACTTGCCTATTGAATGATAATTTGCTTAGCAATCCCCTTAAAACTGAACTAAGTTTATGGACCATATTCACTTGCAAATTTAACTTCAATGAGTCCTCTCTCAGCGCCGTATTAAATAAACTGATCTTGGCTGAGACGCCCGTCACAAGATGCGTCAAAATTGACAGCTTCATACGGGCTGACGTTTACTTTGACGTGTTTTTTGTACCAAAACAAAGTTGGATAAGATAAGTTATGACCAAGTTGTGACGTCTGTTTTTGCTTGTCTTAGTGAGGCTAAGGGACTCTTGTCCATACTGCCAAATAAGGCGGGGCATAAAAGGCTGCGTGTGATTTTTTTTTTTTTTTTTTTTATTTTCGTTTCTCTTTCTTATTGTTTTTTTTTCCTCCTTCTTGTTTTGTAATTTATCAAAATTATGTGTGTGTAACCTTCCGTGGTTTCACCTGATGGTTCCAACGGAAGACCAGCGCCGACTTTAATGCCGGCATTACGCTGAGTTGGGACCATTTCGCGACTACATTCTTTCTGTGTGTATTTTTCTGTCCTTTGCTGATATTTGTCACGGATAAATCGCACCCCCAGTTCAACACTGCACTAAGTCAAAATATTTCATGTTTTCAGAATCGACGAAAAACCGTTATCTCATGTTATATCGAAGTGATTGCAATATAAAAAGTCGATTTTGAAATTTTTCGACATAATACAGTGTTGTACTGGGGGTGCGATATTTTTTTCTTCTTCTTGAGACGGGCGTCACATTCGAGTTTGTTGACGGCGCTAACTGTACCCCTAGGTACTCGGAGCACTCGTACGCGTGCACGGACGCGTCGGGCACGTCGTCGAGCGGCGGCGCGGCGGCGCCGGCGCCGCACTCGGACCGCGAGCGCCTGCCGCTGCAGTCGCTGGAGACCATCGCGGACGCGCTGCTCGAGATCATGGAGGCCTGCATGCGGGACATCCCGGACTGCGACTGGCTGCACACTTGGTATCTACATATCATATGTATAACACGAGCTTTCGCCCACGATTCCACGTGGCCAATAGAGAATTGCTCTTTTAGCAGCTGGTCACCACGGGCCACAATTCCTTCGGCATGGTTCATTAATAAATAATAAACATTATACGTCTAGTCTGGGCACAATTTGTTGTCGTATTTAAGCCACTTCAGTACGGAAACTATTGTTGTCTGAGGGTTAAGTGGACAAGTTACCGATATTATGTACCTAAATGACGCGTAGATGCTTTGATTGTACATAAATCTTGCATTTTTGCATTTTCTGAGAATATGAATTTTCCCAAACGATTAACATGTAAACAATTAGGTACAATGACACAAGCGTACTTGTCAATCTTGTCATAATCATTCATACTCATATGTGTCAAATCAAAGGTAACTAGATCCAGGGCAAGGCGTAGACAAATATAAACTGTATTCTGTAACGGTTATAGATACATTTTGCATGCGGTCTTCCGTAGATTTAATTGCTTTTGATATGATTTTATTTGCCGTAACGTGAGTATAAGAACGGCAACGTTGCGATTATAAGGGTTTGTTGCACCTGAGTTTTTGTTAAAAGATTTTTTCACAAAAATTGATATATCTCAAAAACTAGACCGAATCGAGTCTACTTTTTACGACATTTTTAACTCCAAATTAACTCAGGAACACGCTGTTAAAATCCTTCGGGTACCTCCCGGGCACGGTGTATAAGTATGTATATCGTTGCCTGGCACCCATACCACAAGCTTAGAATGGGACTAAGTCAATTTGTGTGAGATTGCCCCCTGATATATATTTATTTATTTATCTACCGTGATACGACCACACATACACATTGTATAGGGGAATATTATTTTTGTCTGACACGCTCGTCGACCGTAGATATTAATCCACCTTTAAAGAATGTCCGACTGTTGACGTTTCTTACGGCACCTCTCAGCAGTGGTATCCTCTTGGGAAACGATACAGATGGGCTATCTCCTGAATTAGAACAGAAAATACTTTTAAAACTTTTTTTATTTTCCATGGCATGAATGAGTTACTATTTTTAATTTGTTTCAGGACGTCTTTGGCCAAGAGCTTCGCGTTCTGCTTCAACCCCGCGCTGCAGCCGCGCGCGCTCATCGTGTTCGGGTGCATTAGTTAGTGCCGACATATTGGATTAAATCATTTTTAACAAACAATTGCAACAAAACTATAGGCAATATGCATGTTTTTTTAATGCATTTCTTCATAAAATATAAAAAATACTACTGCGTCAGCGACTACTGCCATATAAACTCCATGTTCAATTCTGTTGAAATGTTCTGCTGATCAAAAACAAAATAGACCCTTCGATACAAAACATCGTCAGCTGATTAGCCGAAATGTGTGTTTTTCAGGTAAAAACGTCACGGATGATGACATGAAACAGCTGTTGAGGATACTCGTGAAGGCTCTCGAGTCGTTCAACGACCTCGCCCTACTGGAGGCTCTCATCATGTGCTTGACGAGGCTGCAGCCGCTGTTGTACCCGGTAAGTTTAACTCAACTGTGACCGGCTATCTTTCTCTAATTTTTATATTACGTATTTCAAGAGGGAGTGAGACAAAAGCTAGACTGTTTTTTTCTCCTTCAACTGTCATTGTCACCAGAGGAACTTAAGTCGTTATTGCGACCAGTTAATTTTATGTCTGGACGACATCTTCATTAAGTAGATGTTCCTTGGACCTGACAGTATTACAAAATTAAAAAGTCTTATGTCAGGGTAAAAAGCCGTGGTAGCCTAATGGTTTGACCTGCCGACTCTTAAGCAGAGGGTCGTGGTCTAAGGGAATTTATGTGCGAAATATAATTTGTAAATTTACCATGTGCTTTTCGGTGAAGGAAACCATCGTGAGGAAACCTGCACACACCTGCAAAGCAATTTGACGGTGTGTGCGAAGTTCCCAATCCGCACTGGGCCCGCGTGGGAACTATAGCCCAAACCCTTTCATTGTGAGTGGAGGCCTGTGCCCAGCAGTGGGACGTATATAGGCTGGATTATTATTATTATTATTATGTCAGCGTGAACTCATCATTTAGGGTGTTCACGGCCCCAATACAAAGAATACCGAAAGAATGGCGACGCGGTTAGCCTAGTTGGTGATGACCCTGCCTACGAAGCTAGCGGTCCCGGGTTCGAATCCCGGTATGAGCAAATATTTGTGTGATGAGCGCGAGTATTTATTCCTGAGTCATGGATGTTTTCTATATATTTAAGTATGTATTTCTCTATATAAGTATTTTTATCGTTGTCTAGTACCCATAGTACAAGCCTAGAGCTTAGTCTGGGGCTAGATCAATTTGCGTGAGATTGTCCTTTGATATTTATTTATTTTATTTAATACCTACCTATATGCACATCTCTTCATTATGAATGCCATAAATAAACTAAAGGCCATACAAACGTCTTTAGTTACTTTTATACTTTGTATTTATTGCATGGTATAAATACATTGGAACCGTTGTCTTGTCTCAGGAATCCCCAATCCACACGGCGTTATTCTGGGTAGCGTTATCCGTTCTTCAGCTGGACGACCCCACGCTGTACGCCGCCGGCCTGGCGCTGATGGAGCAGAACCTGCACACCCTGGACTCGCAGGGACAGTTCGATCACAAGGTAAGATTTGACCAAGGTGAGATTACTGCCCTGCAGAATTTAAAACGTCGCCTTATTTTCTCAAGCGCCAATAAATCGTAGCCTTACTTTCTCAACCTCGTATCTGCATTCTTTTCTTGCGGTTGGTAAACTGATTTCATCATGGATTATATAATTAATGAAATGAAATAACCAACTGCAAGAAAAAAACTGCAGATACGAGGTTGAGAAAGTAAGGCGACGAAATGTTGTCAACCGTTTATCTGTATAATGTTGACTTTTTCTCTAGAAACATTGGTTTTAAATAGGCGTAACTCAGAATATCCCCTAGTTATCTAAATTGATGATATTTATTAATTGGGCCTTCACCGTCGGATTGCAGACGCTGGAACAAGTGATGATGGAGACGCGAGACCCGCTGGAATGGCACTTCAAGCAAATGGACCACGCCGTGGGACTCAGGTAGGTCTATACTACTAATTTATTTATTTATTTAATCTTTATTGCACAAAAATACAAATTTGCGTACAAAAGGTGAACTTAATGCCTAATGGCATTCTCTACCAGTACTAAAATTATAATGTCAAACACTGTGATATTACAGAAGGCTAATTCAAATAAATTGTATTATAACCACAAAAAAACTAAAAAATATAATTAATTATAAAAAGCCGTGGTAGCCTAATGGCTTGACCTGCCGATTCTTAAGCAGAGGGTCGTGGGTTCGAACCCGGGCTCGCACCTCTATGTTATCGGAATTTATGTGCGAAATATAACTTGTAAAACCATGAGCTTTTCTGTGAAGGAAAACATCGTGAGGAAACCTGCACACACCTGCAAAGCAATTTGACGGTGTGTGCGAAGTTCCCAATCCGCACTGGGCCCGCGTGGGAACTATGGCCCGAACCCTCTCATTGTGAGTGGAGGCCTGTGCCCAGCAGTGGGACGTATATAGGCTGGATTATTATTATAAGTAGTTGTTGTAATAACGGCCTGTCTCACAATCGACAAATAAATTTATCTGCTAATTAAAAGTTAGTCCTCTCCTTGTCTAAGTCTCCTTGTTCGAAAGAGATAGGGCTTAATTTATGTGACAGATATGCTTTACTTGATGATCGTAAGACAGGCGGTAAGACTATAAAGAAACAATAGCACTTATTGCATCTTAGTCTAGTTTTAGGGTTCCGTAGCCAACATGGCAAAAACGGAACCCTGATATATACAGGGTGTTAGGTAATGAGTGGATAAACCGTGAACTGCTGATAGGGGGCACTTAGGTCGTTCTAATAATGATAAATGAGGTTTAGTAAAAGTGCCACGGTTTTCGAGATATTTGGACTTTTTTAATTTTTTAGGAAATTGACACCCTTACTCAATTTTTTGGTTGTGGTTAGTGTACTAAGATGTTTTTTTTTTATTTTCTTTTTAGCTTATTATTGTTAAATAGTTGTGTTATGCGATAAACATTACCATTTTGGCGTAACTACCGCGGTTTAATTAAAAAAAAATCGCAAACTTGAATTTTGCATCTTCGATAGAACATTTACCAAATTTTGAGCTCTTGCGGTGAAAAAAAAAATTACTATCACATGGTAACCAATGAGCTAAAAAACATGCCCATTTAATAGAGATTTTAAAACAGTAAACATCTTTATATTTAAATATTAGAATAAAAAACAACATCAGTTTTCCGCAATCGATTCGATTATTTCCTGTGATTATTTCATATTAAATTTGTGCTCCACAATTCCAAAGCGTACCTAATTATGACAAACTTTTCCTTGCGAAAATAAAAATACTGGCCACTAATTTTGTGAAACTTTTTATTGAAAAAAGTAAAGATTTGTGATCCGAGCGAAGCTTTACAACCTTTTTGTTGTAATAATAACGATACCGGGCACTAACTACTTTTTTAATGCCATTTATTCGAAATTTAAAAAATATCTCGACAGCTTTTTATTCTTTTAATAAGCTTAATAACATGCCTATTTAATAGAGATTTTATAACAGTAAACATTTATTGGTTTTGATAAATAAAACTTAAAAAAGTAGGTATTGGAGTAGCAAGGAAGCCGGTTTTTCTAATGAATGATTTAACTAATGCTATCTGTGAAATAAAAAAACATAAAAAGGAAATGTTTTAATAAAGTTAAGTTAAATAATGTGCTCAAATTGACGTCCACCAGCCCTAATGCAAGCTCTACATCGTCGGATAAAGGAACGCCTGACGAATCTGGTGTATCCAGAGTTCCCTATTTCTTGAGCAGCAATTCTTATTCGCTCTCGTAACCCAGAAAGACTCGTAATTGGACGGCTGTACACTTTCTCTTTGAGACAACCCCAATAAAAAAAATCTAAGGGGTTCAAATCCGGTGAACGCGGAGGCCATAGTATTGGGCCTAACCGGCCAATCCATCGTTCTGGGAATGCGGCAGTTAAGTACTGTCGCACTCGTGCTGCGTAATGTGCGGGACAACCGTCTTGTTGTAACCACATTACTTGCCTTAGTGCAAGCGGCACATCTTCCAGAAGGATAGGTAGATAGATCATTTTGAAGAAACTCCAAGTAATTATCTCCATTTAGAGTAGATGGCAGCTCGAAGGGGCCGATCACTTCGCCATTCAAGATACCGGTCCACAAATTTACCTAAAATTAATATTTGTAATAGATAGGGGATTCATCGCGGTAAAAAGCATAATTAATTAAACCTTGATGTTTTTATCGTATTACAACAACCGTGAATACCGTGATCATGAGAAGACTTACCTTAAATTGGTACTGAGATCTATCCTATCTCATTAAGTGAGGATTATCTAACTGCCAACTGTGCAGATTGTGTAGATTCATGTAGCCATCTTGACGGCAAGATGATTCGTCCGACCACAGTATCTTGTTAAAAAAGTCTGGGTCTTCACGCATCCGACGCAGCATCACTCGACAAAAAGTTACTCTTAAGGGATAATCTCTAGGCAATAAAACTTGCACACGTTGGACGTGAAATGGGTGTAATTGGTGTACTTTTAATGTAGTATGCACTTTTCATACAGATAAACCCAGGTAATTTGCCATATCACGCACGGATAGAGAAGGATCTGCTTCAACTAGGTCCAAAACATTCTCGTCATCTCCTCGGGTGGGTCTTCCTCCACTTGTTCCACCCACACCCTGACCAAGAATTCTGCCTTCAGTGAACGCATTATGTACTCGATTAAAAATCCGGTAGTCTGGATGGCTAAATTTCGAATAAATGGCATTAAAAAAAGTACTGCCCAGTATTGTTATTATTGCAACAAAAGGGTGTAATGCTTCGCTCGGATCACAAATCGTTACTTTTTTTCAATAAAAGGTTTCACAAAATTAGTGGCCAGTATTTTTATTTTCGCAAGGAAAAGTTTGTCATAATTAGGTAGGTACGCTTTGGAATTGTGGAGCACAAATTTAATATGAAATAATCACAGGAAATAATCGAATCGATTGCGGAAAACTGATGTTGTTTTTTATTCTAATATTTAAATAAAAAGATGTTTACTGTTTTAAAATCTCTATTAAATGGGCATGTTTTTTAGCTCATTGGCTACCATGTGATAGTAATTTTTTTTTTCACCGCAAGAGCTCAAAATTTGGTAAATGTTCGATCGAAGATGCAAAATTAAAGTTTGCGATTTTTTTTAAATTAAACCACGGTAGTTACGCCAAAATGGTAATGTTTATCGGATAACACAACTATTAAACAATAATAAGCTAAAAATAAAATTAAAAAAAAACATTTTAGTACACTAACCACGACCAAAAAATCGAGTAAGGGTGTCAATTTCCTAAAAAATTAAAAAAGTCCAAATATCTCGAAAACCGTGGCACTTTTACCAAACCTCATTTATCATTATTAGAACGACCTAAGTGCCCCCTATCAGCAGATCACGGTTTATCCACTCATTACCTAACACCCTGTATATCAGTCATGTCCGTCCGTCCGTGTGTCACAGGCATTTTACTAAAATAAATAAATAAATAAATAATAAATATCAGGGGACAATCTCACACAAATTGACCTAGTCCCAAACTAAGCTCTAGGCTTGTACTATGGGTACTAGACAACGATAAACATACTTATATATTGAAATACATACTTAAATACATAGAAAACATCCATGACTCAGGAACAAATACTCGCGCTCATCACACAAATATTTGTCCATACCGGGATTCGAACCCGGGACCGCTAGCTTCGTAGGCAGGGTCACTACCAACTAGGCTAACAGCGTCGTCAAAAACTACAAGATGTATAATATATTGATAACATTTAGAGCACAATGTATGTTGTATAAGCCGCTACTAACTAAGTAGTTAAATAACAAAAATAAATATTTCTAGGGAGGCGCTCCATACATGTAACAGAAGCTGAATTTTTTTATCAGCAGACAATATAATATCGTGTGGCACATATTTCGATAGTTCTTTTAAAAACGCTAGGTTAGAATTATTTTTTTAATAAGTGAATATTTTTGGAAATAATTCGCTCCGAAAGTTGCATCAATTCTGTCCCCCCTTTATCTTTTAAACTGTATGTCCAAAAAATATCAAAAACATTGCTTACTAAAGACTTTCAACCAAAATTATTTTCAACATGATCGGATATACAGTTTTTGAGTTATTGCCTAAAAACTGCGCTTCTCAACAAAAGGACGTAAGTGCCATGAAGATACCCCCTTTCCAGATTGTATTTTGTATTTGTAGTAATCGCAACGGAACCCTACACTGAATATAACCCGACATGCTCTTGCTCGGTTCTTTTGTGCATTAAACCAGTCTGTAGGTACACAGAAAACCAATGTCGTGCTCCCATTTTTTCGAATGACATTCAGCTGACTGGGTGCCTTTTCTTTAGCTCCTAAATGATTAGGTAAAGGGTCGGACCTCAAAGTACAGTCCGTGAGCACTTGGAATAGGATTCGGGTTCGTACTTCTCTCTCGCTCGCACTCACACGCTCTTAGGCGGGTCTAGCCGACTTTATGCGAACCCAAATCCTACTCTAAGTGCTTACGGACTGCAATGGACGACGCGGTCAGGTTAGTAGCTAAGTTGTGTATATATCTTCCCGGATTATTATTATTCACACATGTATTTATGTCTTTATTAGGTATTTTTTTTATAATAATTTAATCTAAATATAAAAAAGTCGGGTTAATTACGCCATTTATAACTCAAGAACGGCTCGACCGATTTTTATGAAATGTACAAAATATACTTTTTATCCCGGCGATAGTTCCCGCTAGTATAAAAATAAAATAACAATACAAAAATAAACATTATAAAAAACCTAATATATTATTAATATATCTCCCCAGCTTCCGCTCTAACTTCCATTTCGCTCTGGTCGGGCACCTGCTCAAGGGGTTCCGGCACCCCGCCGCCGCGAGCGTGGCGCGCACGTGCCGCGTGCTCGCCGCGCTGCTCGCCGTCGCGGCGCGCCGGGCGAGCGACAAGTTCGTCGCTGAACCCGCCACCGTCGCGTATCTCACCGGTTAGTGACACTACATGACTCACTTAGACAACCTCATTGGCCAGTGACACTAGAAGACTCACGTAGGCAATACCTCACTGGTTAGTAGAACTACATGACTCACTTAGGCAACCTCACTGGCCAGTAACACTACAAGACTCACGTAAGCAACCTCACTGGCCAGTAACACTACAAGACTCACGTAAGCAACCTCATTGGCCAGTGACACTACAAGACTCACGTAGGCAATACCTCACTGGTTAGTAGAACTACATGACTCACTTAGGCAACCTCATTGGCCAGTGACACTACATGACTCACGTAGGCAATACCTCACTAGCCAGTGACACTGTCTTACGTAGGCAATACCTCACTGGTCAGTGACATTAGCAACTCGATTAGGCAATATCTCACAGGTTAGTAACATTACAGGACTCACTTAGGCAACATCACTGGCCAGTGACATTGTCTCACGTAGGCAATACCTCACTGGTCACTGGTCAGTGACACTTGCAACTCGATTAGGCAATATCTCACAGGTTAGTAACATTACATGACTCACTTAGGCAACCTCACTGGCCACTGACACTACAAGACTCACGTAGGCAATACCTCATTGGCCAGTGACCCAACGAACCGAACGACCGAACGTTTAAACGTTCTCACTGAAAATGAATTTTCTCTGTATCATTTTTACTCGTAGCTACAGACCTATACGTACAGTGCCAGTTTTTTAAAATGTTTATGGCCTGGATACCAAATTTAAGCTATTATAGTCCCAGTTAAAATGAACCTTCGTAGAGAATTAGAGATACAGCTAATCGAGATGTGCGTTTCATCATAAGGTGAGATTCCTACCCAAGGTACTTTACCAATAGACTGTTCAGCCTCACAAGATCAGACTTCAGAACATGTATTAAGAGGAAGTGTTTAGCGATCTAGAACTTAATAGCTATAATGCCTTTATAGGCGTATAAGAAACAGACAGACTTATGTCTGTCTGTTTCTTTTTTTTTTTTTTAAACTGTTTACGTGAAAACACAATAGGGAATATACTAGGTATGCATAAGTTTTCTTAACGTATTGTCTTAATTCAATATGAAAGTACCGTAAAAGATATGACAGAAAGTGAAATTAAAATTGGCCAAAAAATACTGCATAAGCATTTTAAATTACAAATTAGACAGAGGTTCCGACATGGAATGTGACGTCTGAGAATTCTGTTTTACTAGAAAGATAGAAACAAATCTTTGATGGCCTTTATCTTGGTTATTTTTATAGTTATTCGAAAAATAATTTTTCTCCACTGTTTGTTACATGAATTAATTTTTATTAAAGCAAAAACAAATCATCCATCTCATGTTCTTTGAGCGAAAGCACATACTCGTAGAGGCGTTTCTTTTGGTTTTTGTGTGGCCTAGGCACCATATGTAGCCTCTTAATATACCAAACGTGGAGATATTGAAGGTAGTGTTGTTTGTGCAGCGCTGGTGTGCGTGAGCGAGGAGGTGCGCTCGCGCTGCCACGTGAAGCACGCGCTGCCGCAGTGGCTGCCCGCCGGCTGCGACCACTACTGCCCCGCCGGCGACCACCACCAGGCCAGTTAAACCACCACTTAAACTTTTCAACGCCATTGACGGATATATCCGCAATGGTTCAACGCCAACGACGGATATATCCGTCACGTGTCAGCGAAAAATTGACCCGAGTGTCTATGACGTAAGGGGCCGTTCAAATATTACGTAAGCAGATTTATTACAATTATTTACCCCCACATCCCCCTTGTCAGCAAAAGTAAATAAAGCTCTTACCCCCTCCCCCCATGCTTACGTAAACGTTTTTCAATTATAAATGTATTTTTTTTTATTATAATTATAATGCAGACGGCATTAAATCCTTGAAAATGCGTTTCGTTTTCAAGCAATGACAATGTGAGGGTTGCCATTCGTGTAAAAAAGTAAATAACTACCGATGACGTAATCATCATCTAGACTCCCCTACCCCCTATGTCATCCAAAATAAGCAAAACAAAGACCCCCCACCCCCGTCATAGTGCTTACGTAATACTTGAACGGCCCCTAAGGTTGAAATTGGCTCTGGTTTTCAGTTGTCATCGGCGTGTGAGTGACTTTTGTATTTGACATGGCGTTGAAAATGTTAAGCGCTGCAGTAAATTGACAAAAAAAAACTTGATCCGATCGCTAACAAGCTTCACAGGAAGTCTGCGGATTGTGTGAAAATTTCATCAAAATCGCTCCAGCCGTTGGAGTCCATAGGAACATACACGCATACTTATATCGCACCTCTAATGCAACAACGACGTAAATGCAGAAAAAGTTGACTTTGAAATTCAATTGTTTTTTTACAGCAATAACGTTTTTTTTTTAACTTTGTTTTGTGTTAAAAACAGTCGTTATTGCATTAGAGGTGCGATATACAGAAGAAATAAGGGTGAAATGAAAAAAATGCGTAGTTAAGAATGCGTAGTTGAGGGCAGTTAAGGACTCAATTGATAAACCGTATTTGGATGAATTTAAAAAACAATTGTAAGACTGCTAAAGGTTAATACAAGCGTTATTCAATCCTATGTTTTTTTTAAATACAAATTAAAATGAAAAAAGAGGTGAAAAAATTAGCAGAGAACAGAGAAAAGTGGCCACTCCACTGACAAGAACCTAGCAGTAAAATGATGAATGATGAACATACAATTTGATGATATACATGGTGTCCCAATATCAGTAACCCACATTGACACCGGAGGTAGACCAGCCTAAGACGGACCGAACCAGACACTTTTTTTTTTTCGTTTTTTTTTTTTACTTTTGTTTTTTGTTTAACGGAATGGAAATGCGTTACGCATTGTCCCCACACCGAACCAGCCTAACTTCGTAGTAAAAATCGCATGGTTTTCAAGATTTACCAGTTTAAATTTATTTTCCAGTACAAACTTTAAACTGGCATATCTCGAAAACCATGCGACTTTTACTGAGGTCATGTAGGCTGGTCTACCTCCGGTGTCAATGTGGGTTACTGGGACACCCTGTATAATAATATAGTGTTTTTGTTGTTTTATTTATGTGTAAATAAATAAATAAATAAATAAATAAATATCAGGGACAATCACGCACAAATTGACCTAGTCCCAAACTAAACTCTAGGCTTGTACTATGGGTACTAGACAACGATAAACATTACTTATGTAGAGAAATACATACTTAAATACATAGAAAACATCCATGACTCAGATACAAATACTCGCGCTCATCACACAAATATTTGCCCATACCGGGATTCGAACCCGGGACCGCTAGCTTCGTAGGCACGGTCACTACCAACTAGGCTAAACGAGTCGTGTGTTGTTCTCTATAGTCCTCCATGCTGATCCAGCCCTCGTCGTCGAGCAACTCGTGCCACGGCCGACGGCAGAAGTCCTGGGACATGCTCGACCAAGCCACCATCCCTTCGCACGGCGGTAATGAGAACCGTCTGTTTGTATGTTATACCTCTTCTGGGGAGTTTCAAAAAAATAGCACACCTCTCACTTTTTCTTCAGATTTGGGAAAAAAATTGCACGCTGGTTTGGACCACCATTCTGAACAAGAAAAATAGAAATTCCTGGTATGTCCCCAAAAAGATGTATGGAATTGTCCGTTTTGTTACCTTTCAATACATTTTTTGGTAACAAAACGGACAATTCCATACATTTTTTTGGGGACATACCAGGAATTTCTATTTTTCTTGTTCAGAATAGTGGTCTCAACCAACGTGCAATTTTTTTTCCCAAATCTGAAGACAAAGTGAAAGGTGTGCTAATTTTTTGAAACTCCCCTTCTATACGATCGGGTGGTTGGGACAACCGAGACGAACGCAGCTATCTGTAAGAACGAGACGTATATTGCTATCTCATTCTGACAGATAGCTACGTCTCGGTCGGTCCAACCGCCCGATCGTGTGGAAGTTGTTTTACGCTTTCAGAACTAAATAACTTTCTTTTTTTTTTGTACCGCATTTTTTTATCAATTGCAAATTGGAATTATGTTCTCAGGTAAATCCCCCACCATGCAACAATCCGCCAGTGGGGGGCACAGCCCCCATTTCGCGAACATGCCGCACCAGGTAAAATTTTTTGATAAAACTCTATGTACTAAGCAAGACAGGTCATTGACGTGACGTAGGTTATATGACATGTTCCAGAAATTATAAATATGATGGGTGATGGACAGTCAAGTTTAATAAAAATGTACACTTAAAGACCTTAATACAATTAGATCAAGTCCAAAAGTGTACACATCTTATTGAACTTAACCGTACTTATTTGAGGAGTTTCAAAAATAACCTTATTTAAACTTCGAATTGACAAAAAATACGTTACTTAGTGTGTCCCAATTTGGGGAAAAAAGAATTCCTTATACCTCCTTGTTGTCCGTTTTGTTACCAATTAGTTTCTGGGTAACAAAACGGACAGTAACAAACATGTTTGAGACAAATCGGTATTTTTCTATTGTAAAAAATTATGGTTCACACTTATTTACGTATATATTTAATAAATAACTGAAATTCGTACGATTATTAACTGATTTGCAGCGTTAAGAGAATGTAAATGTTTAGAGAATGGCATCAGAGTTATATTGATTTGGATACAAAACTAAAAAGTCTACGATGGGAAAGTGAAAATTAAAAACCGGGATAAATATTTTTATCGAGTTAATTTTCGCATCCGATTTATTTAAAATTAATTTAAACAATGACAATTTTCACCTTAACTAAACTAAATAAGTGGTATTCAAGGGTCTCTGCCGTTTCGCCAAAATATGTTTGGTTAAATGTATCATTTCCCAAATTTTCATTTGCCGAAAAGGTATTTCCCGTAAAAATTATCATTTTATGGCGCCCACAACTCTAACCTAACCTAACCGATCTAAATAGCTTTTTTGGTATCCTGAAAATAAAACAAAAATAATACAAATAGCTTTTGGGGTAATGAAAATTTGAGAAATTATACATTCGAACAAACATATTTGGCGAATAAAGAGGCTCCCGGTATTTAAATATTGTCATAGTTACCTGGAAAATGGATAATATCGCTACAGTCTGCGCTTAGAATTGACAGACATATCTTATCGACCTCATTGTTGTATGAGTCAACATTTGATCATCTTAATGTCGGATTTCACCAACCACTCAACAGACGATTAGAGTGTTAACAGCTGTCAAAATGTATGAACTAACAGTCGATTAACATTTAACATAGTATGGTGAAATTGGTACTTAGGTGAAGTGCCAATACCTTCGAGTTAAAATAATAAACTAAATTCCAAAATTTACTTAATAAAAAGATACCCCAGTTCTTATTGTAATATATTTAAAAATATACCGTTCTAAGCAGCTTATTTCAGTAATTTTGAATTTTATTTTTTTTGTTGGTTTTTAACGAAAAATCTGTCCAATCTTTCCTCGAGATGGCTTTTAGATGGACAAATATAGTTTAATCCAATTAAGCAACAGACAATAACAACATATCCATATTAATTTCTATAAAATTACAATGGGATAATAACATTTTCGCGTACACCGTAAATAGGTAAACGCCATATTTCTGAATCCCACTTTCCCATGTAGACTTATGTCCATTCCACAATTCAAACCGCGAAAAAATAAGGTCACTTCGCGTTAAAATTTGACATTAGCGACCTACAAAATGTAACAAATTTTAACCTGTAGGTTAACCTTGTCTGTCGGTTTGAATATTTGCAACGGACTATAAAAAACGATCGGCTTTTTTAGCGAAAACTTATGTTAACCACAACGAAGGCTTCTGTATTGTGTTGTTAATGACATGCCATTCATGAAGTATCGACGGTTGCTTTATTTCAATCATAATGTAGAGTTATAGAACGTGTCCTATATTTATTTAGTTGGTTTCTTTGTGGTGGATGAAAATTGTTTATTTTTAAGTAAAAAAAGGGTTATTACTAAAATATAGATGTTACATGTTGGTTTATTCGGAGACTGTACTTTGAAAAGTTAATTATACAAAAAATGTACTCAGAAAAGTTTTATCGGGACTGTTGGTTAGTTTATCGATCATTTGGGATGTCCAATATTCCGCGATAAAAAGCATCCTGTCTAGCTCTCCGGGCTGTAAACTATATATGTACGAAATCTTTCATCGATCGGTTGAGGCGTTGAAGATGGAGCAAGCAAACAAACACACAGTCGTATATTAGTAAGGATTATATGCAATCAGAGCACAATTACAATAATCAGATGGCTATGCTCGTTGGCCTTCTCAACCCTTTAAAAAATTAGGAATATTTAAAGGCATGCTACCATACATACTCTATAATTAACCTTTTCAACGCCATTGACGGATATATCCGCACCACGGGTTCAACGCCAACGTCGGATATATCCGTCATGGTTGACAGCGCAATATAGACCCGAGTGTCTATGAGTCAAGGTTGACATTAGCTCTAGTTTTTAACTGTCATCGGCGTCTGAGTGACGTCTTTTGTATTTGACACGACGTTGAAAAGGTTAAATATCAGGTCATTTTACAAAGTCATCCATCTCTTTTCATCCGCCACGGTGTTTATCGTGTCTTAACTTTTATCTTTCAGTATCATAGGACCACCAACTCATACTATATCATACCGTGTTCTTTCACGCAACTTACTCTTGGATTGGTTATTGTATCGTTTGTATGCATTTGAATAATCACTTTTCCCGCTTGCGTTTTTGTTCGTTATTTATGTTACTATTTTGGCGTAACGAACATTATGTCGCTTACGTGTTTATGTTTCATCCGTTTACGTTATTTTACCTTATCCTTTATTTCGAATACAATGCAATGATACGTTCTCTTTTCGACATTATAATTGTTTTTTTGTAACAAATATAATGTTAACGACATTGCTTTTGTATGATTTAAATAAATTAAATAACTTATTGATTTTATGCATATAATATTCGTTGTCTATCCTTTATTCGTTTAAACCAACGTGTTGGCTTCTGCACGCGTGTGTAGACTTCAGCCAGAATGCTTTTTAAGACTCAGCGATCATTTTCGGTGCCTACTTCGAAGGACACTATTGCACCACCCAGGGTAATAACAGCTTTGCGAACTCTTTGGTAATGTACGGCACATGATACAGTAAAATGAGCAATGGGATTTATTATTTTGTTATTTTTGCATAGTTCCACATGCATACATCAAATCGTGTTACGATTTGACTACTTTCTGTTATTAGGTTATTATGATATAGTTCCAGATGTAGACACAGTGGCTCGGGAATCAATTTGGCTGAGATACATGGTTCAAAATAATTATGATTACGCTAAAATTAGATTTTTAACTACCAAAGTGAGGTTAAAATCACTATTTTGAAATAGGCATACATAATTTAAAGGAAAAAAAATTTGTTCATCTCTATATTCAAGTTAAGGTTAAAAAGGACGTACACCATGTAAAAAAACGGTTATTCTGTTAAAGGGTGAATTTCAGGGCGTTTCAACCGCCGTCATTAGTGTCACCAAATATGTTGACGAAATCAATGACACTACAGCAACTCCTGATGCTGATAGAAAGTAGAAACTACATCCCCGGTTCTGCTTCTGTTTACATCAGGAGTTGCTGGCAGGTGTCATTGATTTCGTCAATATATTTGGTGACACTAATGACGGCGGTTGAAACGCCCTGAAATTCACCCTAAATCAATATGGATAATACATCAGCCTTAAGGTACTCACACCTAATGCGCGTGCTACACGGTTTCAAACCACAGTTTTAAACCAAGTGACCTTGGTAGAAGCGAGCGGCTACGCGGTTTCAAACAAGCCCATTTGTTTGACCTGCCAAGGGCGTTTAAGGTCATGCGGGTTTAAGACCACGGTCTACCCGGTTTCAAACCACCTGTTTTAAACCATTATTTGAAACCGTGTAGCCCACGCATAACAAACCTATTTAACAAAAATCTACCAAAGCTTCAGCTGTTTTAGCAATTAGACCAATATTCTTGGACCCTAGACTACCTAGCTAAGTAGCTATAATTAGTTTTTACCTAAAACCTGCATGGTTGACCCTGGCAACACTGGTCACTGAACATACAAGGCAAAAGACACAGAATCACTGTTAATATTATCCCGACTGCGTATCTATCACCCGCTTAACAAGAAGGAGGGTAGTATTAAGTTTGCACAGAACACATGATCTTAGTGACGCTTATTTTGAAGTATCCTGCGCACACTCACTTAGTTTTATATATTTATACGACGACGAGCGAAGCGAGGCTGTCAAATTACCTCGCAAATAAAACTGCGCTTACAAATGTTATTAACGTAAACGCCAACATTAACTCTTTAAAAACTTTTTTTTTAATCTGTAGAGCCATTAAAATTGTAATTTTTAATTTAATATAATAAAATAAGTTTTTATAATTCCACGAACGCAGTTGGGAAAACGCACTGAACACGCAATGTATAAACAATACTGAATCAGCTAGCTTAGTAAAATAGAAACATAACAGCGGATACGAACACCCCTAGCTTCTACATAGATAATAAAACATAGCTTGTCGACGTGTCCCTTTTTACCCCGAATATATATGTCGTCATTTGTTTTTGTGTGATCCCGAAGTTAATTAAACAATAAAGTAAAAATAAACAAATTACAAACCTCTATGTTGGGCTTTTGCACAGTGGCTTTTAGTACAAATTTGATGTTTTTTTTAGACTTCAAAGTTAGGATTAGGGGTAAATTCGTTGGTAAAATGCGGTGAAGACAAATGTCTTATTTTTTCTTGTACACATGGGTACTCTTGGATCCACTTCTATCCTGTAAGATCTTTTTTGCATGTATCATACACAATTACACATTCAATTAGCAAAGGAATGTGCAGTTTTTTATCACAAAGATTTTTCCACTTTAATAGCATCGGTTACCAGAGTAAATAAACACTAGTGTACTTAAGTAAGAGAAACCCATTGGTACAAAGCGGCCACTTGAGATCGAATTCGGTCCCTTTAGATCGCAAGTCGACACCTCAAGTCACTACGCAACTGACTCTTAGTTTGATTTGATTTGTAAATAAATCGTAAAAATAAAGATGAAAAGTACAAATTTTGATTATCTTTTAATGTCTTCGGGATCACACCTACCCCGTCCTCTAAATGTGTGTATGTCCCCCACTTCTACCCATCATGTTCTGACGTTCGTTAACTGTAGGACAGCGAAGGGCGGGCGCATAGTATGCAGCACGGGACGTCGGGGGAGGCGGCTAGGGGGGAGCAGGACGCCGATAGTGCTCTAGACGTGAGTATATATTAACTTATTTATTTTTGGGACAATTACATTGCTGCGTCCGCCGCATGCGGCTCAGTAAACTTATACGGCGATCGCAACAGTGTAAGGGTGAATTTCAGGGCGTTTCAACCGCCGTCATTAGTGTCACTAAATATATTGACGAAATCAATGACACCTACCAGCAACTCCTGATGTAAACAGTAGCAGAACCAAGGATTTAGTTTCTATCAGCATCAGAAGTTGCTGTAGTGTCATTGTTTTTCTGTTAAAGTTCAATTTCCCTTTATAATTACGATTAACCCTGTACCCATAATACAAGCCTAGAGGTCAGTTTCGGAATACATTAAATGTGTGAGATTGTATATATTTATCTAAGAAACTTCTATTTTAAACCGTATGCGTTAAGTCTTACGTTTGAATATGGAATAGATGTATTAATTTCCCTAGCACCTGTCAAATTTTATCTCGAGCTTGCACGTGAAGCCCGCAGTCTGCACGACAATAACTTTAAGCCGATTTAATAAATTAGGTTGTATCGACACAGTTGCTTACCTAGGTAAGCAACTGTGTCGATACAACCGTTATGTGTTATATACGCTAGGTATGCAGACGGGCTCTTCAGTAGTTCCGAGCCCGTAGGCCAATGTAGATGTCTCTTCAATAAATTCATAGTTTCAGCAGTCCTTTGTTCATATTCATATTTACTCCCAATAGACATTAAATAGCGTAGTCAAACACTTACTTTGTTTCGGTTTACACTTTTTTTTTTTTTTACACAAGACTGAACAGTGATTGACCCCGATCTCACCTGATGGAAAGTGCAGATGAGGCCAAAGATGTAGCTCACTGGTTCAGTAACAGCCGATTCACTCTAGTCTGTTTAATGTGTCAGGTGGTAGAAGCGGAGGACGGACGAGGCTCGCCGGGCAGCACGGACGAGGCGACGGAGCGCCCGCCCTCCACCAAGTCCGGGGACAGCGACTACCCCGACAAGGTCAGTGGCAATGCCTGCTGCGGAATTAAAAAAAAATCAAAATTCTTTTTTCGGGTCGCCTTCGCAATCCATAATATCGTATGTCCTAAAGTCAAATGCCATACCACTTTTACTCTAAACACTTTTGACATATCAATCATTTGTCATAATGATTATTTGCCATAATGATCTTACATCCTAATGGACATAAACCATAATATTACATTACCTAATGCTCTAAATACCTAATATGTTTTGTACTAATCTATTAACACATAAAACTTAGGAGTCATAATTTATTAGTGTAAAGTAAGAGTCATTACCTATTCTACCTTAAGGCAGTTCAGACTTGGGTTAGGTTAGGTACGACGACGAGCGAAGCGAGGAGGAGTGTTAGGTAGAACTGCGACCCTAACGAGCGATCGAAGCGAGCGAGCCGCGGAAGCCTATATTGAGTATATTAGGAAAGAGGGGTAAAAGTGAAAGGCCACATCATGTTTTAGAATATGTAACTATTAAGACATATGATGATTATGGCAACCAGTATTAGGATATGTAACTGTTAGGGTACTTGATCATTAGTACTTAAGAAAATAGTGCAAATAAGTATTAGTATATTCAATATTAGAATAATCAATATTATGGCATTTACATTAGGATAAACGTTATTATGGCAAAATAAATAAATAATAATAAATAATAAAAACTTTATTAATAAAACTTAATGATATTGTTTACATATTGCTTATGTTTACATAGAACTAATATTATTATACGTTTGCCTGAACTAGGATGATCCTGTTTTTCAGGCAATGATAAGCTTACACATTAATTATTAATTATTCAATCGTTAAATTCACATACTAATTTATAAACTCGTACACAAAAAATAAGATTTTAGGGTAGGTAATACATTATTTTACACTCACTGAGAGTTACAAAAAATTATTAATAATAGTGACAAATAGCTTCTTATATCTAAAAAAGTATCATAGCCTAAACCAGGCTTGGTTAGAGATTGAGATAAGTTTACAATTCTGCTGAACGAAAATACGAGTACAACCTATAGCTTCATTTAGGAACCGTCAGTAATTTTTCTGTATCCTCGTAGGACAAGTTTACAAGAGCTTTATATAGGACTTTTTTACATTCAACTAGGCTTTGATGATATATGCATAAGTCTGCATTTAGCCTATTGTATAGACGAGGACCGAGAAACCAAAAAAATCTCGTTGAAAAGGCATGTTTAGTTCCTGTGAGTTGTGAGCAAACTAAATCTTTCCGCCTTTTGTCTGTTATTTTTGGGTTATAAGGAAGTGTTTTGTGTTGTTTTAATATCGTGTTTAATATAAACAACTGTCTAACTGTTAATACCTTACAGGACTTATATAATAAGTTAGTGGGGTACAGGAAGGGCCGAAAAGTTGATACTTTCAGGACGGCTCGTTGTGCTCTCTCTATTGTTAGTAGCGAAGTTTTAGCTGCTCCGCCCCATGACGTGATGCAATATGTTAGTATTGATTGGCATAGTGCATAGTATACTTGTAATATTAGTTTCCAATCAACAAAATTTCTTAGTTTTTTAAAAACAAATATTAATTTACGAGTTCTATTACTTAAAGCTTCGATATGGGGCCTGAAAGAGAGAGTATCATTGATTATGATACCAAGATACTTTATATGATTTACGGGCAAAACCGTGGGACAGTTGCAGGTATTATATCCCGGGGAGTTACAGCGATGAGCATAGACAGGTGGATCGGATTTAAAAGGATTTTTTTTCATGGAAAATTTAATGTATCTTGTTTTATCAGTATTTAATGTTAGTCGATGAAGCTGCAGCCAATTAATAACAACATTAAAACCTTGTTGTGCGTATTCGAACGCCTCTTTGTCCGTGCTAGCTGTAAAAATTAAGGCAGTGTCGTCAGCATATGATATTATCTTACCGCAGTGTAATTGAAGGTCACAGAGGTCGTTAATGTAAATTAGAAATAAGGTGGGACCAAGGATACTTCCTTGCGGGACTCCAAAATTAGTATTTTCCTGATCAGAGCTGACGACATTCCCTATTTTGACACACTGACATCTATCGGTTAGGTAACTCTTGAAAAGGTCAAGTTGAGTTCCTCTTATACCCAAAATTTCAAGCTTATGCAACAATATGGGAGTGGATACTGTATCAAAGGCTTTAGCAAGGTCGAGGAAAATTCCAATTGTCTGATTACCCTTGTCTAGTTCCCGAGTAATATGCTCGGTCAAATGATGAACAGCATCGGCAGTTGACAGACCAGGTCTAAAACCGTACTGTGTGCTTGATAATAATGCATTTTTTTCCAAGTATTGTACTAATCTAATGTTAATTATTTTTTCTAACACTTTAGATATTGCAGGAAGTAATGATATAGGTCTGTGGTTTGCTATTTGATCCTTACTGCCCGATTTATGGATGGGAACTACAAGCGCTTTTTTCAGACATTTAGGAAAAATACCATCGGCTAAGCATTTTTGGAAAATATAGGTTATTGGGGGGGCTAAGATATGTTTGAATTTCTTTAGGATTTTGTTAGATATGTTATCCCATCCTACTGCACAATCGTCTCTCAATCCTGATATAATTCTAATAACTTCGGCTAAATCTGTGTCTAGGAGCACAAAGGACTTATAACTAATATTTCTGAGAGGAGTTGTGCCCGTTGGGATAGGGGTGGCCTGTAGGGTGTCGATTTTATCAGCTAGATTTTTCCCTATATTTACAAAGTAATCGTTAGCACAGTTTGCGGAGTCCAGTGGCGTGCAATGTTTATTTAACAAACTTGAAGATGATTCATGTTCTTTGGACGTAAAGGTCAGGCTTTTTATCCGCTTCCAAATTTGCTTACTGTCTTTACCAGCTTTTTCTAACTCTCTTTTTTCGTAGTTAATTTTTATCTTTTTTAAGAGATTATTGCAAAAATTTCGGTACCTTTTATACGAACGTTGTATTATAGAGTTTTCTGGGTTTGATTTAGCCTTCACATGTAGTTTATCTCTATGACGCATACAGCGAATTAGCCCCGGGGTGATCCAGGGCTTTATGTTGTAATTTTTCTTATTTACTTTAACATTCCTAGTATTATTTGATATTGCGTTTTGAATACATTCTATTAAGTATGTCATTGCAGTGTCAGCGTCAGCGCACTTGTAAACTGGGTCGAGTTCTATACCACATAAATCAGCTTCAAGTTTATTAAAATCTATTTTAGTTAAAAATTGCGGGCGTTGCAGTTTAGTAGTCTTTAGATTTAAGGTTAGTAGGACGGCGTTGTGGTCAGTGACTGATGAGTTAGTGACTAGTGTAAGTGATGACAGGTTTGTTTTGAGCATGACGTGGTCTAAGCAGGATCCGCTTTGGTGTGTCGGGAGAGTATGGGTAGCAAGTAAACCATGGGAGGAGCACAAGTTTAGGTAATCCTGGGTAGCAGCAGCAGTGCAGTCTTGGAGAATATTTATATTTATGTCACCTGTTACAACAATATTTTTAAAAGCTGTTAGGCTTTGAAGAAGGAGGTCTAATGAGTCGAGAAAGCTATCTATTTTCTTAAAAGATGGAGGTCTATACAAGGCTACTATTGCTACATCTGTACCAATTTTGATTAATAAACGGTTGCATTCCTGCAGGTTCACTTCCTCGACCACAAAGTCTAGGGACTTTTTTACGTAAACTACCACGCCATCATTTTGGTTAAAAGTGACTTTGCTGCTGAAAGAACTATAGCCTTCCAATGAAGGGAGATAGTCATTTTGGTTAACAAGCCAACATTCCGTTAGTACGAGAACATCACAGTCGGTATTTAGTCGTTCTAGAAAAATATTTAAACTGTCGAAGTTCTTATAGATACTACGTATATTTTGTGTAAGTATTGTTAGTCGGTTTGTGTAGCTTGAGAGATGCTGCTTGCAAAATTCAACATCACAGGATTTTGACTCGGATACAGATAAATTATCTAGTTCGTTAATTAATTTAGAGGTCATTACAATGATAAATACGTATAAACTTATAAAAGATCTAGAAAACTATTAACTATGGGCGGCGCTTTCAAGCGCCTTCATAATCAATTGTGTTAATGTACCTTTGTTCGGCCATTTTTTTAGCAGGACATTCCAAATCCCCTGTTTTGTGGTTGTTGGGCTTCTTAAACAGTCTGCATGTTGCACATTTCGGCGATTCACCTTTCTTTGTGCACTCTTTGAACGAGTGACCTACATCGCCGCAGTGGCCGCACGTGTAGTCTAGTTGCTTGCATGTCTTAGCGGCGTGACCAAACTGCTGGCATTTGAAGCACCTAGTGACGATCGTGAAGTCTCTCACTGGACACGAAGACCAGTTAATGAAGACCCGGTTTTGAGAAATGAGGGCTTTGCGTATAACAGCTGGCACCTCCACAACAAAGTTACAGGTCTCAGCATCTTTCCTTCCTGATTTGTGGCTCAGTTTAATAGAGGACATGAATTTCTCTCGTGAAAAGTCCAGTAGTTTGTCGGCCAAGTTTTGCTCATACATGCATTTATAGACCTCTTGCTCCTGCATGGATGATGGAACTCCAACTATTACTATTCTGGGCCTACGTTTGTGGGGTTCGTCTATGGTGAGGTCCGAGGGTGTTTCCTGGAACGACCGCTTAAGTTTCACGATGTCGTCTTTGGAGTCCGTACTGATGATGACACCGCCATTTTTAATTTTGCGCAACGCTCTGACGTGCAGCTTCATTTGCCCTGGATTTATAATTTTTTGGACAAGGTTTTTTGTGTCCTCGCTTGTCTTTAATTTGTCATTGGGGTAAATTGCAACTGAGCTAAGGTTGGTAGGGCGAATCAATGATTTATTGCTGCTTTTCACCATGTCGGCGAAAGATAAGGGCGATGTTGTAGTTGGGTTTGCAGAGTTTTCTATGGTTTGTTTGAGGGCTTGGAGACGTTCTGACAGGTCTTGCTTTTCCTTAAAAGCGCGGAGGGAGGCATGGGTAAGAAGAGCAGTTTGCTTTAGAGACTGGTATTGGACGGCCATTTGTGACGTTCCATGGCATATTTTTCGGCAGAGACTATGGACTCTCACTTTTTGCTCAGAGTTCAGTTTACCTTCTGATGCGATGCTGCCGATCTCATTAAGGCACTGCTCTATTGATGTCATCCAATTCTGGATTTCCGGCGTCGAAATCGTTTCCGGAGCATCGTCTCTATCCCTGGTGGGGCCCGGCGGTAAGGAATCTTCTTCCCTGGTCATCGACGGTTGGGGCGTTGGCGGAGGGCTACGCGGGATTTTGGCACTTCGACCAAATGGACTGTTTGCCATTGTTTAGTTGTACATTATTAAAATAATAGTTTATAATAGCACTCACAAACAAAATCAACGCGTGACACCGATTTACACTTCGCACTTAAACCAGGTCAATATTTTTGCGCACGATTTTATTTTGCGAAAAATTTACAGATACGTCCGTCCGATGCGTCAGACGTTTTTTTTCAAAGATCATTATGACCACAGTTATTATGGAATTTACAAATAGGAAAAAGGATATTATGGATTCCAATATAGACCCGTAATTTTATGATGGAAAAATATTGCATATGGTTTACAATAATTATTATTTTAAACCCTATGATTTCTTTTGGTTTTTTTTTCTGTGATTTAATCACATTTACAAAGGAATAAGGGTGAAAACCCTTATTCGTTTGTGCACTTTACCAAGACAACAAACAATCTGAAAAATTCCTGACGTATAGCTAACTATTCATATTTTACGGGAAAAATAAAATGAAGTACGGACTTAAATACGGAACCCTCGGTGCGCGACTCCGACTTGCACTTGGCAGGTTTTCTCCAAATTACCTTTGGTGCTTTGAATGAGTTTATAACTTTTTTCCAGCAAGTATCAACGGACAAAGACTCTAGCAGCAGCCCGGAGAGCAACAGCTTATTGGACCCGAGTGTACTCTCCGACTTCACCACGCAGGCGCTGGTGCTGACTGTCCTCGCCACCCTGGTCAAGTACACTACGGGTAAGTATTTTACATCTCGCTCCATCGTCTTGTCGTGGCCGCAATTAACGCTTCTCCTCGCTACGCTCGTCGTTGCACCTAACTTTTAAAATTAATATGGATTAAGAGATGGCAAAAGGTGAAATTAAAATCGGTCAAAAAATACGGATAATACAAGCATTTAAAACTACTAATTAGACAGAGATATCCTGCAAGTACTGTGACGTCAGCGGACACTAAAGCCATATAAATTCTGTTTTGCTAGAAAGAGTTAGAAACAAATCTTTAATGGCTTATATCTTAGTTATTTTTATAGTTATTAAATAAAAATTTCTACTGTTTGTTACATTAATGACTTTTTAATAAAGCAACAAAAAAAATTAATGCATATTCCCAACGCATGCATGACTTTTATTCTGCCCTGCTAAGTTAAAAGGCAGTTTTTACACAAAACTACTGTTGCAATTGCAACCTCAATACTGGGTAATAAGGTTGTAATCGCTACAGTAGTTTTGTGTAAAAAACTGCCTTTAACTTTGCTAAGTTAAAGGCAGTTTTTTACACAAAACTACTGTAGTACTGGCAGTATTGCAGTAAATACACTCTTTGACTGTGGTAAAAGTAATTTAAATTAACGAAATATTCTTATATTTCAGATGAGGACGAAATAAGAATACTTTATCAGTATCTAGCGGAAGGCTCAGTGGTGTTCCCCAAAGTCTTCCCGGTCATGTAAGTATCGATCGCGAGGACTTTTAATACATTCCTTTTTGTTTATTTATAAAAAAATTCGACCAGCTTAGTTAATGGCTTGCTTGCAAGCAAACAAGCAAGCTTTTGACTTCACATATGTTTGTATGTTTGTTTAGTTAAATTGTTTTAGGGTTCCGTACTTAATAGGAAAAAACGGAATCCTTATAGGATCACTCGTGTCTGTCTGTCACCTACAGTCAATTTGCTCAGAAACTACTGGACCGATTGTGTTTAAATTTGGTACACATATGTAAGTCGGTGACCCAAACCCGGACGTGTAACGTAAATAAACTTTTGGGGGAAATATTAGAAAATTAAAAAAAAAAGTTTTGTAAATTATATCGTGTGACATATCAAATGAAAGGGCTCGTTGTGAGAATTTAAAGTAACATAGGAAATTCTTCATTTGCAATTATAATGTTGCAACTAATTTGCTTAGAATATACTAAACCCATTAAGTTTAAATTTAGTACACATAATGTATTTCTTGTATTTGTTCTATCGTTAAAACGGTAATACACACAACCCCTATAGAAATACGACAAATACTAGAAACAGGCCAAAAGTGTGTGTACGGAACCCTCAGTGCGCGACTCCGACTTGCATTTGACCGGTTTCTCTGTTTTGCAGACACAGTCTCCTGGACATGAAGATCAACCACGTGCTTATGCACTGCCACGACCAGGTCATACTGAGCGCGGTGCAGAGCATCATCCAGGTACGTAGTGCTTAGTGTACAGCCACCGGAAATAATGTATCCGCAATAATCATCCAGCAGATCTGTCACGTTCTGCCTCTGGCTCTGGTAATTGAAATTAAAAAACTTTATTTCAGGCAACCAGGGTTTCATGGTTTGGTGAAACTTGTTCAGCAACTGTAACTGCATTATATAACCTGAATTCCATACACAATAAAGATTCACTTTACTTTACTTTACCAGGCCCATGTTTACAAATACCTTAAAGACCAATGAGACCTGAGTGTACTGCCACTTTTAACACTCATTTAACCCGTAACTTGATATTTCTTACGTTTTTTATAGTAAAAATTTACAAATAACAAATACAATTTTAAGTAAAAAATATTCCATTGAGCAATTTTTGCATTGGTGTTCCGGTGTATTATCTGACTTTTTTGCCCAAAAGAAAATGTTGTTCACTTTAGTGCTATATCACAATAATCATTCAAACTGAACATACAACGGCAAGGACCATTTCGTCAATGACATTTATAATGTCAAGGTTCTATGTGGCTCAACACGTTTATTTACAGAACATGATTGCGTCGGAAGACGCCAGCCAACAACAGTTGCATTACATGCAAAGTTGCGGCTTCGGCGGTCTGTGGCGGTTCGCGGGGCCCTTCACCAAGGTAAACTCACCCTTGACTAAGGTAAACTCACTCTTGACTAAGGTAAACTCACTCTTGACTAAGGTAAACTCACCCTTGACTAAGGTAAACTCACCCTTGACTAAGGTAAACACACTCTTGAGTAAGGTAAACTCACCTTTGACCAAGGTAAACTCACTCTTGACTAAGGTAAACTCACCCTTGACTAAGGTAAACTCACTCTTGACTAAGGTAAACTCACTCTTGACTAAGGTAAACTCACCTTTGACTAAGGTAAACTCACTCTTGACTAAGGTAAACTCACCCTTGACTAAGGTAAACTCACCTTTGACTAAAGTAAACTCACTCTTGACTAAGGTAAACTCACCCTTGACTAAGGTAAACTCACCCTTGACTAAGGTAAACTGATCATTTACTAAGTTAAACTCACCCTTGACTAAGGTAAACACGCCCTTTACCCAAGAACACTTAAACATACATTACCATTACCCTTATACTAAGAAAACATCATCTATAACTTAAGTAAGCTTCCATCTTTAAAATAAGATAGTTTCTGGATTTTTTAAAGCATGTTTTTTTCACTTTTTCATCCGACTGAGCAAAGCCATAATGAGGTTAATGGTTTTAACAGTCTCTGTATGTTTGTTTGTGACCAATAATAGGATTTTCTACTCTACCTCCTAACTTGAACCGATTTTAATAAATGTGGTGTTATAATGTTTCGTCAAAAACGTGCAAGTGTCATAGGCTATATAAAAATTGTAAAGGCGCGTCATACTAGCCGCCAGTCCGGTTTCAGCTTGCAACTTTGGAATAATTGTAATGTTCAGATCCAGTGCACGGCGGAGAGCAGCGAGCTGTTCGTGAACTGCCTGGAGGCCATGGTGGAGACGTGCCTGCCGGGCGCCGAGCGCCGCGGCCGCGCGCCGCCGCCCGACCCCGACCGCCAGGACGCCGGTGCGTACGGCCAGGGCCGGGCTACTGCGCCCGACGTCAATGGTGGCAAGCTATACCGGGTCAACATGCAGCCTATATACGTCCCACTGCGGGCACAGGCCTCCACTCACAACGAGAGGGTTCGGGCTATAGTTCCCACGCGGGCCCAGTGCGGATTGGGAACTTCGCACACACCGTCAAATTGCTTAGCAGGTGTGTGCAGGTTTCCTCACGATGTTTTCCTTCACCGAAAAGCTCATGGTAAATTTACAAATTATATTTCGCACATAAATTCCGAAGAACTTAAGAGGTGCGAGCCCGGGTTCGAACCCACGACCCTCTGCTTAAGAGTCGGCAGGTCAAACCATTAGGCTACCACGGCTTTTAAATAGTACGACGGCAAGTTAGTAGTAATCATTGATTATTATTTAAACTTCATTATACAGCATATTTAGATCGGTCAGTATGGGCAAGTCTGCAACTATAAGACGTACAAAGATCTGTTCTTAGGAACCATGTCATCGATTTTAGTGACAATAAAAACTACATACAAAAATTAAAAAAAAAACTTATACTCAGTTCGGGAATCGAACCCGGTCGTATTGAAAAATAAAACTTACATTATTTCTATTAGGATATCGATGAAACATGATAAATCAAATGAAAAAAAAAACAGGGTATTTCATATCTTTTAATTTAATTGAATAGATGTTCGAAATGACGATAGTTTTTTTTTCAATGCAAAAAAACAAGCTGTGACACCAGTGAAGAGCTACAGGCAATCATGGAGACAGCTTTACGCACCTGAATCAGTTGAATATTACATTGAAAACTCGTATTACATTGTCTGGTTAGGTTAGTTTTTTTTTATTAAATTTCCATGTCATATTTTAGTTACATTTGCCCACCAAAAAAAAAAAAAACAATTTACTTTATTATTTTTATCAAAATAGATTATACAGGCATTCACTACATATTCTAAAAAAAGTAATTGTTACTTTAAATTGTAAAATATACAAAGAAAAACTTAAAATATAGGCGTTCAATGTTACCCCCCAGAGCGAAAGTAACCCGTGTTTAGGGTATCTTAGTCCAAAACACTTAGAGATGGGCCAATATACCAAGTTAACCCGGTACATCAGGTATATTTACCCTAAAATTGTGTATTTTACCCAAGTATTAATTGTAATATTTTTGTACAGGTTCCTCGCACCGACCGCCTCCGTCGCTGTATTGCTCGAGTCAGGACACTTAGCAACTCGACCAAGTGAGACTTAAGTAAAACCTTACGTAATACTGTAATGGAGTATCTACTATCTATTTGTAAATAATTATCTTTATAATTTGACGACGCGGTTAGCCTAGTTGGTGGCTCTGCCTACGAAGCTAGCGGTCCCGGGTTCGAGTACCAGTATGGGCAATTATTAGTGTGATGAGCGCGAGTATTTGTTCCTGAGGCATGGATGTTTTATATATTTTAGTATGTATTTCGTTGCCTGG
The DNA here is from genome assembly GCA_963241965.1 of Tortrix viridana. Classification (NCBI taxonomy): domain Eukaryota; kingdom Metazoa; phylum Arthropoda; class Insecta; order Lepidoptera; family Tortricidae; genus Tortrix; species Tortrix viridana. The sequence goes on along the minus strand of OY725201.1, from coordinate 2,920,418 downwards.
TACCCATAGTACAAGCCTACAGCTTAGTTTGGTACTAGGTAATTTTTTTGATATTGTCCCCTGATATTTATTATTTCTTAACGAATATTTATTCACTTAAGTAATGTTTTTTTTTTATCTCATGTTTGAATATCTTTGTTTCAGAATCTCTTAGAAACTACAGTATTGTAGAAACTCAACAAAACCAACTCGGTAAAAAAAGTACAGTGCTAATTATTATAGTAGGTACTTGCAGTATATTGAGACAACGCACAAATTCCAATGCAAATATCTAAAAAGTCGACGCTACGGGTCTGCACACATCTATCGACTGTTTATACATGTAAAGGGTGATATGATGCGCTGATTTTAAATAGTTTTAGTGGATAAAACCCCAAAATAAACGGACTATACGAAAAAACCAAATAAATAGGTAAATGTGAAGTTAGTCGTGTTATCAAAGTCTTATTAATATAATAAAAAGATATCCTAGTTTAAAAATCCCCGACAAAATTCTGCCCTGCTAAGGTAAAAGGCAGTATTTTACACAAAACTACTGTAATAATTGCAACCTCATCACTGGGTAATAAGGTTGCAATTGCTACAGTAGTTTTGTGTAAAATACTGCCTTTTACCTTAGCATGGCAGAATTGGGATCCCTACTTTTAGAGCCATAACTATAAAACAGTTCAACGGATTTTAACCAAACTTAAGCTAAGAACACTCTATCAAGTCACCTTTCAAACAAAACAAAAACAAACGACATCGGTTCATCCGTTTGAGAGATATGATGCCATAGACACACAGACATACACATACACAGATTCACACGTCAAACTAGTGACACCCCTATATATATCGTCGGGGGTTAGTAATAAGAGAAGATGGCAGTTAGAACATTTTTTTTTTGTGTTCAAAATCATCCGATTTGAGCTAGTCAATAAATTGTGTTATACTTAGATGCTTAATTTTAATTATAGCTTTAAATTAGAACGGAGGCAAAACTCATCCAAATTATCTCTATAAAGCTGTGGGTCCAGTGTAAAAGGGTCTGGACTCGTAATAAATAATTTAAAAGGTTCAAACTTAAACCTGACTGGCGACTGGTGTAAATCACCTTTACAATTTTTAGATTTACCATCATTTGGTATACAACGTTTTACAAACTGATTCGTTTCGTAAACATATTATTTGGTAAACCACCTTTTTGTTCGAAACTGTAAGTATTAAGTAAACTAATCTAACCTAAGGGTTCTACACGATGGTCCTGAAATAAATCCTGAAATATTTACAGTTTCGGAAAATAAAGCGGTCTGCCGAATCATTTGTTTGTGAAATGTTGTTTAGCAAGTGATTCGATACCCAATTTTTATATAGCCTATGACACTCGCACGTTTTTGATGTATCTGACACCCCATTTATTAAAAACGGCCCAATGGTTTAGGAGATAGAGTGCAAGATAAATATTAGGATGATTTCGGAATCGCCTTACAAGAATGTCGCATTGCATTTTCATCGTTCTAGGGGGACAGTTAAAAAAATATCAAGGGTGGTTTTTTAGGTTTAAGATCTGGGTGACTCTACCTACACTATTTACCGATGTAAATACTTCTCTCAACTGACTGACTTCATCCTATATTTATTTAAGATTAAACTGTACGGCATTTAATTTTGTTATATCGTTAATAATGTTGAGGCACTCATTCGTAAATTAGCTTGGTTGCATAGTAATGTCTGGACAGTGTTATGCAATATAGAAGCATTTTTAAAGAGGAAGTAATAATATGAATAATGTAAATATAGTCAAAAATTGTGTATTAAAATAACCTTAAGTCCGTGTCGTAAATGCAAATTTAGACGTACTAGCTTAACTTAATAAGTCTGAAAACTAATAAATTAAAAATAATTGCATCGATTTTAAGGGGCTACCTGGCCAAAACGGTCGTTTTTGATGAAAGGTTCTATAAACTCTGTCAAAACTGAATGTAAATATATAAAACATTCTATAAATACACGACATTCATATTTGGTTCTGTCTTAACAGAATCTTAAAATAACCTATGGTTATTTTTTTATTAACTTTTAACCTTTTCAACGCCATTGACGGATATATCCGCACCACTGGTTCAACGCCAACGACGGATATGTCCGTCACGGTTGACAGCGAAAAATAGACCCGAGTGTCTATGACGTAAGGTTGAAATGAGCTCTGGTTTTCAGCTGTCATTGGCGTGTGAGTGACGACTTTTGTATTTGACATGGCGTTGAAAAGGTTAACGACATGCATAAATAACACAACTTTTTCATCTTGGCATCAATTATGGAAAGTACATCTAAATATTCTCCATTAATATATCTAATAAATCTTCAAAGGTTTTTTATTAAGTGAAAAATATGTAAACAACGGCCAAAGAACTACTTTTTTGCAGTAAAACTGTCAAACTTTTATAGAATAAATCTAGATACTAGTAACTTGTAAAAGAAAAATTGAGATGGCAGCTGGTTTAGAACAGCAGTTTTAAAAGCCAGTAGGTTCTGACAACAAGAAAAAGTTAAGCTACAGGTCGAAGGTCATTTGCATAGGGTAGCCCCTTAAGGAAGTTGACAATGCCTCTTGAAAAATAGGGACTGCGCTTTTAGTTATTAATAACCTTAAAATAATAAGTTCAAATATTAACTGATTGACTCCGAATAGGCAATTTTTTTTTTATTGTCATAATTTTCATCATGAAAATCACCAGGTACATGGCTCTCTTGTCGATATTTTGCCAAAAGTTTAAATGTCGAAGTTGAGTGGTTTCTAATATTCATATTTGTATTTATTACTAGCTTTTCCCCGCGACTCCGTCCGCGTAGTAATTTTTCCCTTATCCCACGGGAACTATAAAATTTCCGTGATAAAAAGTATATTTCTATCTGTGTGCCAAATTTCATAAAACTCAGTCGAGCCGTTCTTGAGTTATTAATGGTGTAACTAACCCGACTATGTTTTATACCTATATTTAGAATTTTAGATAAGCACAGAATTTTAGCTATTATTTTTCGATGGCAAAGTATGCGTTAGCTTTTAAAACGACCTAGGGGTGTGTACTTCTTGATTTAATTTTTGCGACGAAATATAAAATTAATAATGATTATGAAGAAATCCACACGGAATAATTAAAAAATATAGCCATTAAAATAAAATTTAACATATATATGGTAATTTTGACACGATTATATATTGTGTGTGACGTGTAATAGTAGTTTATGTGACTGGTGCATAATGAGAGGCGTAAAATACGAGTGTGACGGCTCGTTTCATAATAGCATCACACGAATGTTTTAATGCCTAATTATGTACAGGTACATACACTATTTTATCTACATACATATTATAAGCTCTCTATGATATGTCCAGGAACCGCATGTTTCGACCGGCATAGCCGGCATTGATCAATTATTAGAACGTCAAAAATGGCGGCAACCGTAGTTTTTTTTAAAATTCAGAGACAATCTAGAGTCGGCCTCTACTATCATATCGTACGATATCAAGTAACATGCGAGATTTGTCAAAATTGTATGCAATTGACATTTCATTTCGAATTAAATGTCATCTCGAGTGATATTAGAATTGAGGTCAAATAAAATTGTTTTGTTTTTCAAAGATGTTCCAAAATTTGAAACTCATAACTTTATCAAATTTTATATCGTAATTAGAACATTATGTTACTGCTGCAGATAAGAAAACTATCATAGTAAAATTGATTGTGGTAATGCTGGTCATTGCCAACGGATTCTGAACGCATTATAGAGGACTTACGATATGTTTGTATGATATAAAGTAACTGATAATTTTGCGCTTTAACGGTTAACGGAATTGTGAAATATAATCATGCTTTATACTCTAGAAATATTATTGTTAGTGAAAGTGCAGTCAGTGTTATTGAAAAATATAAATATAAATGGAATAGCAATAAGTAAGAAGCTTCCATGACAGTTTCCAAATGTTTTTGATCTGGTTTTACTAATTTAAGTAACTCTAAGTGTAATAGTTTTAAGCTAAGCCTACGTTAGTTATGTGAAAAATTAAGTACAAATTAATCTATATGATAATTGATAAGTATGTTGTCTGTCGGTGTAATTACGTGTCGTGATTGTTATATATTTGTACAGGGTGCTATGTATTGAATTAATAATTCGTGTATATTTGATAGGAAGCGCAAATTTTATAATACTATAATATAATAGATAATATTTAACGAATAACAGTGAGATTAGGTACCAGTCGGGTTGCATTTTACTATAACTTTACTTAATAATTGTTTTTAAGGTTTCCTATTCATGTTTGTGACGTTCTCAACATACAGGGACCTTATGGAGGCAGGCGGTTACGCCGTTTTTAGGACTGTTACCATAGTATTCGTATAGTTACAAGAACAAGAAGAGCGTAACCTCCTTCCTCCATAAGGTTCCTTTATATTGAGAACGTCACATATTATTATTTATTCAGTACGTAGCGCGCTGTATACCTTGATTTTTCAACTGTAGAGCACTGAGACAAGGCAGTAGGGCTTTCATAAGTCGTGTTAGTTTGAATCATCCTTTTATAGTTTTGTATTAGTCACAAGTTACAAATGTTTACACAGTAGCGCCATCTACGAGATGTTGCATAGCAATATTAGGTAAAAATCAAAACTGATTCGTATGCACAAAAGTAGATCACTATAATACACTAGTATTATAGCTAGTATTGCTATTTTAGTCGGTTTTTACACATTTGATCTGTGTAAATCAGGTAGGGTTACCTGTCGAAATTAAGGTAATTTGTGATGTTCTAAATATAAAGGGACCTTATGGAGGAAGGCAGTTACGCTCTTCTTATTCTTGTAACTATACGAATACTATGCCAATAGTTCTAAAAACGGCGTAACCGCCTGCCTCCATAAGGTCCCTTTATATTGAGAACGTCACATTTAATATCAAAATGTAAGAAATATCGTGCGGCCTCTTTTGTTAATTTGTCTAATATTACTGACCATTTGGTCAAGGGCACAAAATCAGCTTCGTTGTCGAATAGTTGTTATATTCATGCGGAGTTAACCTTTTAAACGCCATTGACGGGTATATCCGCACCGCTGATCAACGCTAACGACGGATATATCCGCTAGCGCAAAATAGACCTGAGTGTCTTGAGTAAGATTGAAATTAGCTGATTTTCAGCTGTCATTGTGTAAATGACGACTGTTGTATTTTAGTAGTTTACAGTAGTAGTTTACATTTAAATTGGTGTCATTTGTTAAAAAAAGAATATTTAAAATAATTCTGAATTTATAAACGTTACACGCTATAGAATTTGTTTAAACAGTTATTGTATCTTCAAATATGTTTTTTTTTTCTTGATAGCGTTTTGAAGAAAATTACATTTTATGGTTGGTTACTTACGGCGACTTTTTGCCGCGCGCAAGCCGCGCGACTGCATCGCGCGCGGCATTAGCTATTAGTAAAGTACGGCCAATGAGACGAGATAAAGAATTTAAACAAACTGACCGTTACTGAGTTATATTGTGATAGCGAGCGATTATTATATCTGTCATTATTTCTCGTACGCAATCATAATCTTCAGTTGGTCGATGACGGCTGTCGTTGCGTGATTCGTGGTACAGAAGTTGTCAACATTAGGGCCGCCATTTTGTGAAGTTCATTCCTGTTTGGATTGCGTTCGAAGTGACACGATTTTTTTCGTTTCCGTATTATTTTTTAATTTTTATAGCATAATTGGGTAGGTAAAGTTTTTGGAAGAGATATAAATTATATTTTTTTTCGATAGTCGTTATCCTAAAGACCAAGGAACTGCGGCTCTCTTATTTTTATTTCCTCTAATATTTTAGAAATATTTTTTTTAGTTATTAAGTTGACATTTGTACACTTTATTGGCCGACAAGCTTGTTGCCTTCGTACTTAATGAAAAAGAAAAAAAAACTGTCACTTCTATAACTGTCATTGTCAATCAAAGTAAACAAACGATTCAATTCTTTCAAGCATCTGAGTAAATCTTTGTAATACTCCATTTCCAAAGTACGTGTGGGATTGCTTGAATTCATTGCGTGTATACGATTCAAACGTGCTCTCGTGGCTATCGAAAAGCAGGGCAAGAGTCGTCGTGAAAGGAAGAAATCGGTGTCCAAGAAGCAGTGCCAATGGGGTCGAAAATAAATCGTAGTCCAAATATCGTGCAAAGGTCAAAGCGAGCAAAGCAGGAGGAAAGCGGCAAAATCGAAAGTCCGGAGTTCGTTCTGAGGTCGTTAAAAATATTTCTAAAAACACTGATCACATGAAACGAAGGCAAACAGAAAAGAGTCGTTGAATTGAATCGTTTGTTTACTTTGATTGACAATGACAGTTATAGAAGTGACAGTTTTTTTTTTCTTTTTCATTAAGTGCGAAGGCAACAAGCTTGTCGGCCAATAAAGTGTACAAATGTCAACTTAATAACTAAAAAAATATTTCTAAAATATTAGAGGAAATAAAAATAAAAGGGCCGCAGTTCCTTGATCTTTAGGATGACGACTATCGAAAAAAAATATAATTTACACCTCTTCCAAAAACTTTACCTACCCAATTGTCAACATGATTGATAATACAATAGATAGTTTTGTCATAAATACGGCTGATTCGGACTCTTATAACGAATCATCTTCTGATACAGACGACGATGACTAGAATAGGAAGTTTAAAATTTGTATATAATTTCTTTAAATAAAAATGTTTTGAACTCCTGCAAGCTTGTTTACATTATTTATCTCGTCTCGTTGGCCTTACTTTAGGCGTTATTCATTCGACTATGCGAATGACCTCACAGATAATGTCTAGAATGTAAAAAGATTGATTCAATAAATATTGACGCAGCTCTCTTCGTTACTGTGATACTCCAGGGATATATCAAGTAGAGGAGGAAATAGGGAGTGCTAATTTACCTAAACTTGATCTTCATTCATACATGAGTGAGATGGGAATATTTTTTTTTTTGTAATTAACACTTACAGTCTACCCAAACATGTTACAAGAGATAAATGTTAAATGACAACAGCTCAGGAAAATTTACTTTTTTTTTTCTTTATTATTGAAAGAACATGCATGTTGTACGATACCGTACACGCATGTATGTATGTAAACTCTTTATTGCACAAAAAGTATAAACTAAATAATACAACGACATCGTAGAATTAAAGTAAAAAGGCGAACTTATCTCTAAATGGGATCTCTTCCAGTTAACCCTGAAGTACACGAGTAAGGACAATGCATGGGGTTAGACATATACAAGTTTTGCACAGAAAGTAACAAAAAATAATTCATAATATTGAACTTATAATTGAATATAAATAATGTGAGTTAGTTGTATGTTAACCGCCATCACAAAAGCACACGTATTTGTGCAGGTAGTTCCACGAGAGTTGAGGCCACGCACACACCCACAAGTCATGTAGAGACAGCGGGATTTATGAAACACAGGTACAAAAAGGAACACTAATTTTAAAATGCCGCTGTCATTACATGACTTGTTGTTGTGTGCGTGGCCTCAACTCTCGTGGAACTACTTGTACCAGACTAGGAAATTTGGAAATTCAGTCTAGTCCTAAAATGTTCGGTGTTTTTCTATAAATCAAGACCTGCACAATACACAAGTTGTAAATAAGCACTAGCTATTCTGACCACTGATGGTGGCATATTTGGCAGTATGTGCCAAACTAATACTGCAATACTGCGTAACTATCAAATTTAATAGGTTCTAAAATGCACCTTACTGACTTACTTTGTAAGGTGCATTTTACCCTTTCTTGCACTTGTTAGTCACGCGGTATTGAAGTATTATCGGCGAAATATTGATTGTACAGTCACGAACTTTAATTTGGGACCCACTTTAATTCAATCTGACATCTACAGCAATAAGGCGGAGTTTCCTGTAAGTTACAAATGACTTGGCATCTCTAATGACATTAACAACTTCAAGCATTATTTTTTGAAATAGGTCCCAAATTAACGCTCGTGACTGTACATCTCTCTCGTTTGGCATACCGAATGAAAATAGTCGGTGATACTGCAATACCGCGTAACTAATTCAAGAAAGAGCAAAATGCCCCTTACAAAATAAGTCAGTAAGGTGCATTTTTCAACCTATTGAATATGTTATTGCAGTGTAACCGACGAAATGTTTGCCTAATAATAGCCAAGTGCCATTGATAAAGAGCTTAATAAGGCCTAAAGAAGGCGCTAAAATTGTGTAAGTTCAATTAAGTTTTATTAATATCATATCAAATATGAGTTGATATTATTCTCACGCAATTACAAATATTATTACAGTACCGTGTTACGTAATTGTGAACGATTGGTTAGTTCACTATTTTTAAAGTCTGTTTTGTAAAAACTTTAAGTCATCGCCTTTTCCCGAACGTTTATTCTCTACTTGAAAAATAAAATAAAAAGCATGTAATCTGCGGGCCTATGAGGCGCGTCACAGACGGAGCTATAATATATTATAGCTCGGTATATTACGATATATTTTCCGTACTAGTTAACAGAGTCCACACACGCATCTATAATATATATATTCATATAAATTATAGCTGCGTGTGTGGACTCAGTCAACTAGTAGGGAAAATATACGAAAATATATCGTAAGATGCCTTGCTATAATATATAGGGTTATTTTTTAGTCAGTGCGTAAATTTTGGGGGTTAAATCAGTAAGTCATATTGACCAACTTTCACTATGGGACCAGCCCCTCAATCGCGAAAAAAAAATCGACCCTCCCATACAAAATATCGTCAGTTGACTAGCCAAAATGTATGGGAAGTTCGTTTTTTTTTCGCGATTTCGGGGTAGGTCCTATAGTGAAAGTTGGTCAGTATGACTTACTGATTTAACCCCCAATATTTGCGCATTGACTAAAAAAGAACCCTGTATATTAATTAATACACTAAAATATATAGCTCCGTGTGTGACGCGCTTTATGGTCGTGTTTATCATGTGGATATATATGGATAAAACATCTGTCACGTTCTGACCAGTATGTAAGTGCGAGAGGGACGGATACTTTATCCACACTTATCCACCGGGATAAAGGCGACCACAATACGGATCCTGTTATCAGTATGTACGTGTGTACAATTGTGTTGTTATTTTTATTACGTAACATATTATTATATTACAATCATTATTAGATTAATAATAATCTAGTTTCCTCTTTGATTTGAATCATGTATGTCAGTATGTAGCAGTCAGGTTTTTTTTATCTCGATTGTATATACATTTTCTATTTTACTGAAAGTATTACTATTTTATAAGATTTACCGCTATAAATGTGAGAAAGGTCTATTAAATATTTAGTAAAAATCTATGAGACAAAAGGCGTTTTATTTTATGGTCCAACTTTACAGTCAAGGTCATAAATGTGTACATTTTAGTACCTTGTCCATTTAATACCTTCTCCATTTAGTACCTTGGCCATATATGAATGTCACAGCGATTAAAGTGACAAGGTACTAAATGTTTACACATATTTATGACCTTAACTGAACTTCGGGATCCTCATGTTTCACCGACAAACTTTTCATCGAATGTGTCGTTTCACCGAATTTTATTTCATTGAAAACAAATTTCTGCTAAAACCTTTTCAACGCCAATATGACAGCTAAAAATCGGAGCTAATGTCAACCTTATCTCATAGCCTCTCAAGTCTATTTTTAACTGTCAATCATGACGGAAATATCCGTCGTTTGCGTTCAAAAGGTTAAGTATTGGTTACGTAGGTTAGGTTAGACTTGTGACAGTATGCATTAGGAAAAGTACTCAATGGTGTAACTTGTATTTTTAAAGCGATTCAAGGTAACAGACAGACTACCTGATGAAAAGCAGGCATTAAAATCGAATGCAAAAATTGTACCGAACAGACAAGAAAGCAAGCAAAAAAACTCAGAGCGGACCAGCGTGTTTGACACTGGCCTTTGCAGCATTAGAGTAGCCATGCTTTCTCCTTATCTGTCGAATTCAAATATCACAATGATAGATAAGGACAAAGCATGACTTGAACTTTTCAACACCATTGACGGAAATATCCGCACCACTGGTTCAATGCCAAATACGGATATATCCGTCATGGTGGACAGCGCAAAAACACTCAGAGCGGACCAGCGTGTTTGACACTTGCCTTTGCAGCATTAGAGTAGGTATAGATTAGGAATGAAGAGTTCTCTCCATTGCCCTTATTAAATAAACTTGCAGTAACAGTGTAGTTCAGCCATGCTTTCTCCTTATCTGTCAAATTCAAATATCACAATAATAGACACGGACAAAGCATGACTTGAACTTTTCAACGCCATTGACGGAAATATCCGCACCACTGGTACAATGCCAAAGACGGATATATCCGTCATGGTGGACAGCGCAAAATAGACCTTAGTATCTATGAGTTAAGGTTAACATTAGCTCTAGTTTTTAGGTATCATTGGCGTGTGAGTAGTCTTTTTGACATGGCGCTGGAAAGGTTTGTCGCCACGTTTCAATATCATACATGTCTCGTCTGTGCCAAGCCTTAGGTTCATGTAACATTATCCATTTATAATGGAGCGACAAATTCGCATGTATGATGATTTAGAGAAATAGCCATATAAATCTGCTTCGCATTAATTTACTGTTAACGTTAAACTCCTTGGGAGCCGCGCTCAGCGCCTACAGAGTTTCCCGAGAGCCAACTAGTGGATTTACTCTCACATACGGGTACACCTGCCGCCGAGCCACATAGCCCAAGGGCGGGACCCGAAAGTCCCCCGTTGATCCTCCTTCCTTCCCCTTAGATCAACCCAAGCCTCCAGAACAATATTAATCTTTTGCCATCTCTTTACATCGTCATTATAATGTGTTATAAGCACTTACCAACGCACATGGTAAGTTATCTCTCACCTCACACACTACTACAACCTCTCACCGTCCATCTTTTTCCCTTCTTCTTCTCTTTAAAAAAAAATGGCCTCTGTCCACTTATGTAGACAATTTTGCCGATGTCAATGTACGGTTAAAATATATTTATAAAATTGGTATTGTTCGGTAATTTGGAGAACTGTGGCGAAAGTGTCAATCGCCTCACGCTCCAACCACTCCGCCGCGCACAACACCGCCACGCTTCACTTCTCCAAAGAGAAGCCCAAGATGGCGACCGGCTCAGCAGAAGCGATCGACACGCGCAGCAGCCAACACTCCCACCATAGGACTCCATCTTTTTCCCATCTAACCTCCAAGTCCTCGATGACACCTGTCAAAGCTGCCAATCATAATTCTCTCGTTTAAAATAGTTAAGGACTAAGGTGTTCACTCACGAACATCTTTCATGCATATCGCGATCATTCGCGACAAGGTTAACTATTCCACGGTTACTCCACGTTTATTAATAAGGCTGCATTTGTTTATACACTAACTAGCGACCCGCCCTCGCTTCGCTCCGGGTACTATTAACGGGTACATAAACCTTCCATGAAAAATGTAGTGATGTATACAAACCAAACCACGTGGCACTGCGCTAAACAGCTAATCAAAACTGTTTTCTCGAACGTTGGGGTCTTTCAAACATTAGGTACGTAAGCAGAATTTTGATCATTTTGAACTCTTCTCCCCCTTGTCAGCCTAGGCTAGGCTCTCATCCCTTAGGAAATTGCACCCGTACGAAGCCGAGGCAGGTAGTTCGATTGAAATAAAAAAAACTTTACCAGAAAAAGTGTTATATTTCACAACAAAATAAATAACAGAAATATGTCCCAGAATGTACTATAACTAACGCACGTAAAAATGCGTCTCAGTTGGCGCTATACGTAACAATACAACACACCCAAGATAACATGGGATTTCTTAAGCATTTTAAAGCCATTGACGGGTATATCCGCACCACTGGTTCAACGCCAACGACGGATATATCCGTCATAGTTGACAGCGCAAATTAGACGGGAGTGTATATAATATAAAGTTGAAATTGGCTCTAGTTTTTAGCTATCATTGGCGTAATCGATATTCGATTATAAGGCCCCGCGCAGACTGCAGACTATTAAGTCGACATATTGCGTTTTGTCTCCACAAACTTTGTAAAAATGGATAAGGACAACCATTCGGCCGATAAAAAGTCGGCAGTGTGCGGAGAGGGTAAATTTAAGTAGATTTATGTTGCTATAGCTGCCGTATTATAGTCGTCTTCATGGCGGTGGATCACTCTCGCACTTACTGTTTTAAGAGTTTTAAAACAATCACGACCCTAATACATATAGCCACAGGGTCGATATTTAGGATGACCCCAGTCAATACAGACGGGTGCGAGGCAAAATCCACCAATAGGATATCTGCGCTGTGAATAAACTAAAGTAATCCTATTGGTAGATTTTCCTCGCACAGCTCTGATGGAAACGCAGCCTAAGTTGAATTTGGTATAGCGCAAAAAAGCAGCCTCGCATCAAGTCATAAAAAATAACTGGCTATAACGAAGAACTAGTCAAAAAACAGACTGACAACAGAAATCCTTACAGTGCAATAGCAAGAGTTTCGGGTTGGGTTAATGTCGGTTCGACTCGCATAAGAGTTTATGAGAGCGAGTGAGAGAGAAGTACAAACCTGAGGGGCATTTTAAGAGCTATTGCACTGTAAAGGTCGAGCCACACCGGCTGCGTGGCGTAGACGTGCACGTGCGCCTTCGCGTTCCTCTGCGTTGTGTAGTATGAATCCTCATAATATTAGGACGCAGCTATACAACGCAGTACGCCACGCATCCGGCCTTAAGTGTCGTCTCTATTTACAATATTAAACACATGTACTTACATATGTAATTAATTGGAATGATTGTCAAAATGCCAAGTTAACAGTAAATGTCACCGATACCAGGTAAATATGTCAAGTCTACTTTAAATTAATCAACAAACACATTAATTATAATATTCATAATGTACACCTAGTTAGGAAATCAGAACCATGTAGGTGATCAAAAACAAGAATCAAAACGAGGGTTCATAAAATACCTGCCAGATTTAGCAATTTTGAACCTAATAAAAATATCGCAGTACGAAAGTTAACTGTAGAAATAAAGGACGTATACAATGAACGGATGCTGTCGTGCGCTGAATCTGTTAGCTTTTTTTGTTTTACAATCGTACACTCCCACAACGTTATAGCTACTTGTAGAACCTGCCATGTTTTCTAGGAGAATATTAACAGTATCTAATTTCTATTTATTGTTTACCTTATCAACGTCATCGACGGATATATCCGCACCACGGGTTCAACGCCAATAACGGATATTTCCGTCATACACAACATTGACAGCGCAAAATAGACCTGAGTGTCTATGAGTTAAGGTTGGCATTAGCTCTAGTTTTTAGCTTGCATTGGCGTGTGAGTAACTGATTCCCCGTTTAGGATCTTCGATTAATATAATTACATTATATATTATAATTGAGCGGAACGGCTACATTATCTACTTCGATACAATTTATACATATTAAAAATAAGTCATACGAATAAATAAATACAGCATGATTAACCCTTTCGTGTTCGTCTGAAAGGGTTAAGTCAAAAACGATTGAATGTAAAATAAAATGATAACCATTTTATTTTACATTGAAAGAGACTGTACTCAGATAATAATTCATTAAAAATATTGAAAAAAATACGCTTTCTTACTATTGTACTAGCATTTCATTAACCTCCTAAGGCCATAAAACGAAATTGCCAATGGAATATGAACCTATTGTGAATAGAATTGTCAATTTCCTAATTTGATTGTCAGGCATAAAAACAAAGGAAATTCCACCTTACCTCCTATGCAATGGATCTTTATTCCATTGGCCATTATGTACAAATTTTTGAAGAAGGGGCATTAGGAGGTTAAAGAAAGCAAAGTTTTTACCCGACTGAGCGAAACCAAAAGAGGGATAATGATTTTAAGTCTATGTATGTATGTTTTTGTATGTATGTATGTTTGTGACCAAAAATCGCATATTCCACTCTCGCTCCTAAACTATTGGACCGATTTTAATAAATGGGGTGTCATATGATTCGTCAAAACCGTGCGAGTGTCATAGGCTATATAAAAATTGTAAGGGCGCGTCATACTAGCCGCCAGTCAGGTTATAGTTATACTTTTAATAACGGTTCCTACGCTAATTTACCGTAAAAAAACTATTATATGCATATATTTTATACAAGGCGTATTATTTAACATTCTAAGTACTCTAATCTACAAGGAACTATTTACATTCGCCTTTGCTATTCGAGTCGTACATAAAAGTTTTTGGTTTTATGATAAAACCAATCTGTATACCTACAGGCGGGCTTAACATGCATGAACAAGATAAAATTTGACAGGTGTTAGGGAAATTAATTCGTCTATTCCATATTATAACGTAAGACGTTATGTCTAAGCTTAAGGTTTAAAATAAGTATCTCATCCTGACTTTTACTACCTTTTATTACTAAGCGACTATAGCGATTTTCACTTTTTTATAGCGATTTTATCAAGACGGGACACTTATTTTAAACCTTAAGTCTTACGTTAGCATATGGAATAGATGTATTCATTTCCCTAAAACCTGTAAAACTTTCTCTCGTGCATGCGTGCTAAGCCTGCTGGGTAAACAAAGCTTAAATACTAACTTGAGACTGCAGATCAAATATTGGATTGAAGCTAGAAAACCTTAAATTACGGCTACTATCGGTTCCAAACTTTTTATATCGTAGTTTAAAAACAATACCTAGGTTGAAAACTAACCACCTGCATTGACACGCTTCTGCTCGTAACCGCGGTCGTCGCAATACGATGAAAACATATAATAAATCTTCTAAATCCTGTTTACTGCAAATATATATTGCGGAAATTTAAAACAATCTATTATGTATAATATAAATAAATGGCACTAGAAGAATATCCTGATTAGATATTTTTTAACACTATTAAACGGGACTTAGGCAGCCTTTCCATTGAGTGCTATGCGTTAGTGTGGGTACTGTACAAGGTGATTGGTTCTTTTCGCACCGCTTCGCTCGTCTCCGCCTCAATGGAAAGGCAGCCTTAGGTCTGGATCAAATCTGTCAGCATCGATTCGCATTTTGTCTTTAGAAAATGGCTGTTTTGTTTCAAGATGCGTACGCATGCGAAAGGAGAATTGATGCGTACGCACCCTCATACAAAGTAGCTAATTTCTATAGACAAAATGCGAATCGATGTGGTTCAGGCCTTTCGCTAATAAAATCTTCTTCTTCTCTTTTAAATAAAATGGCCTCTGTCCAATTATGCGGACAATTTTGCCAATGACAGTGTAAATCCAACTATGTTCGGTTTGTATATAATAATATATCGGTATTGTTCGGTAGATTGGAGAACTGTGTCGAAAGTGTCAATCGCCTCACGGACCAACCACTCCGCCGCGCTCAACTCCGCCACATTTCACATCTCAGAAGAGAACTTAGACTAAAGCAAAAGGGGAAGACACGTTATCGCCGTACAAGACACTGACATAATGCGTTCCGCTACACCTACATTCGCAAATTCCACACACACGCTGTAAACATGCACTAAGGAGCAATAGAGATAAATTGATGGACTAACGTCGTGCGCGTAAGTGATACAGATATATGTCTCACAATCGCACGACGTCGCACGTGTTGACAGATCGGTGACGGCACGACAACTGACTCAAACAGAGGCGCTCAGCGCCTATATTTAGGTGCTCAAGCCCGCGTCACGTATCTTCCTCTTTTGTTTTCATCTAAGGAAGAGAAGCACAAAATGGCGGCCGGCTCAGCAGAAGCGATCGACATGTGCAGCAGCCAACACTCTCTCCACAGGACTCCGCGTAATAAATTACATATCGTCAGATATCGTGTTGTGTGTTGGTATATTGACAGTTACAATGAACAAAAACAAGACCTATTGCGGGTAGGTGAATAAACTAGCACGACAAGCGGACGAACACCCTCCACTTCAGTCTTCACCACGGCTGTTGTAAGTCGAAACGTTGAGGTAAATGTTATGTCTAAAACAATGTAGATTTTTTTTAACTAACTGTATTTTTATTTTGCATTGTAGTCATCAACTGCTCGTAAACAGTCTAGTTGCTGGATTGTTCTGTGTATTCCGTGGTGTTTACTGGTATTTTTCCGTGTCCCCTTGTTTTGCAGACACTCATTTGTCGTTTCACCGAATTTCATTTCATCGAAAGCTAATTTCTGCTGAAACCTTATTGTTTTCAGGTTATCTTAAGCATGAGTTACGTAAGTTACACCTGTGACCACCAAAAAATTATAACTCCTGCACGTGAAAATGCCTGTCACTGAAGCAAAACATTCTATGAAAAAAGTGTCGGTTAAACTTTTTGACATCTACGCGATTACAGCGTCGCCCCACCATCTTCTTAAGTGACAAGTTTGCCGTGTCAAAACAGTGACAGAGCGGTTATAATGATGACCTTAAAAAAATACGACACCGAGCATAAGCGACACGGACCACATTGTGGCGTCAAGTATTAACTAAGTTTTTTTTTGACGAAGTGGAATTCCGCACCGGTTTTCATGATTATTATTATATCTGGCTATTTTGGCTGCTTCTATCTATTTGACGCTAACTGTAAGTGTGAACTATTATTACCTCAACACGCAAAATATAACGTCGTTTAAATTAAATTTCTAGACCTACACAATAATAAAATTATCAGTTAAATTTATCGCTTACCTTTTCTTCGTAATATAAAAGAAAAGGGCAGAGCTAAAATTAATTTGTTATCTGGACGTTGAAAAATCAGCGCCATGAAAATGAAACTCATAACTGACACTTACCGTGAAAAAATATACGTTCATTTCATCAATTTTCCTTATCGAGAATTTTATAGCAACACATCAACTTTAACGTTGATTTTCACTAAATAATTTAACAAATATACCTACTGTACAAAATAAACACAACATGTTACAAAATAACCTGTAAAAAATCAAAGCCAAAAATAATGCAACCCTAGTAAGCTGTCATCTCATAAAGTCATGCTAAGGCTTTTTTATACATTATCAATGGACCCTTTACAAGGGCCCATTTAAACCCCTTTCTGCTTTACGGGTATTTTTGTAACAACCTGTATAAATCGACCGATAGACAATATTTATGACAACTTTACTGTTAAAGCTTTTATGCAAAATTTACACCAAAAATAAAGAAATTGTCTATGAGGCGCATACAGCTATAGTTAGAAAGCAGCGACCTAACCACATAATTTTGACAAGGAAACTTCTAGACTAAGGATCTCAAAGTCTATCAGCCGAGTTTGCACACGTAGCAAATTAGTTTTTCCAACAAGATAAAAGTATATCGAAATAGGTTCATAAAGTTAAAAGTTAACCGACGAATAGGGGTGTAGACGATTTTTTTTATACATCAAATATAACATATAACAAAAAAAAATCACTCGTGTATTAATTTAAAATGCCAAAAAAATAATAATTTTAAAATTTCCCGCTAAAACGCTAACTTCTGTCATGGCGTCGCTATGACGTCACGATCCTCTAAACACAGTATATTCTAAAGCACTCTGTGGGCACACGCAAATCTTGTTTCTTTACAAATGTCAAAATGTTGTTTGTTTAGAGGAACGTGACGTCACGCGCTGTTTGCGGTCACGTGATAACGAGGATGAAATATTTATTTTTGTATAATTAACTTAAAAGATATTATAAATATACTAAGTATGAAAGTGTGATTTTCGGTAATTGTGTATTAAACACTACAGGAAAAAATATAATATGTATTTATTTTCGTTTAGTGTCTAGAACCCTATTGGGAACTCTTTCCTTTGTTAAGCCGGAAAGGTATTCAAACTAGTGCGCATATTTTCGTGCACTTTAATTTTTCATACATATTATATGAAACTTATTTGCCGTTTGTTTCTTTATATTAATTCTCCGGTTTAAAAACTAACAACAATTGTCAAAATTAGTTAAGTTGCTGTCCTAATAACATATACTTAACACCAATTTAACCCCAACAATACAATGAAACGAGTGAGAAAGGATTGGATAAATAAGACATGTTCAATCCTACATCACGCTTGTACGGTTACACGGGTCAGCGTAGAGCTCGTCGACCTGCAACTTCACTGTCTAACTGCGGTGGTACCCATTATACAACTAACTACCCGTTTAGTTTACCTGAAACAAATAAGTTTATGTCAAAAATTTCATTTTGTTTCAGACTGTACCTTTTTGCACAGTCGTCATCTGCTTATAATAATAATAATCCAGCCTATATGTCCCACTGCTGGGCACAGGCCTCCACTCACAATAAGAGGGTTTGGGCTATAGTTCCCACGCGGGCCCAGTGCGGATTGGGAACTTCGCACACACCGTCAAATTTCTTTACAGGTGTGTGCAGGTTTCCTCACGATGTTTTCCTTCACCGAAAAGCTCATGGTAAATTTACAAATTATATTTCGCACATAAATTCCGATAAACTAAGAGGTGCGAGCCCGGGTTCGAACTCACGACCCTCTGCTTGAGAGTTGGCAGGTCGAACCATTAGGCTACCACGGCTTTTTCATCGGCGTCATCTGCTTATCAAGATCAAACTATCGAGTCCCAACTTGGTGGGTCTACGTGAAATACAGCGGAGATCCTGTAGCCACCTTCCGCCTCCATCATCAGCTCAGCTCTTTGACAACATAATATAACTGCACCGTTCACACAGACCGGCTCGGAGAGGAGAGTAGATTTTTATCACGTTGAAAACAGAGTTTTGAATCATTGTAATAAGGTTTATTTTTGCATGTGCAAAAATTGTTCAAGCATTCTTAATGACAAAAGTCTGTGTGTGTTGCCATTCTTTTATAATCTGTAATCTTTGTTTTAATTTTTTTTTCTTGCGATCGGCGAATAAATGTTTCTATTTCAGTATTTCTATTTCTAATATTGCATTGTCATCGGGTTTACATATGTATTCTAAAGGTATCCAATCACTTGCTAATCATTTCACAAATTGATTCATTTCACAAACAAATCATTCGGCAAACCAGTTTTTTTTTCCGTCACTGTAAATATTTCAGAATTTATTTCAGGACCATCGTGTAGAACCCTATACGTTAGGTTAGGTTAGTTTTATAAAAATCCTGAAATATTTACAGTTTAGTAAAAAAAGGTGATTTACCAAATGGTATGTTTGTGAAACGAAACAGTTTGTAAATAATAGATTGTACAACAAGTGCATAAAACGCACCATTTTACGCGAGACGTTTATCCATCCAAGCGAGCTTACGAGCGAAGATGGATATAAAGTCGAGTGTTAAATGGGTTTTATGGATGAGTTGTATACTTTTCACTTCGATTGCGAGGAAATGAAACAGCAACATGATAAAAATAATAATAATAATAAATGCGACTAAATAAAAATTATAACTTTATTTCATGAAGCTTTATTGTGTACTTTGGCTGTTGGTATCCTTGCCTTGGTCTTAGAATACCAACGAAACGAAATAAAATAAAGAGGTTATTCTATGAAGTTAAAGTTGTTCGTGTGGCTGTTGGACCGATTGCCTAGGTCTTCGACGAAGATTTTACTTTATGCACTCGAGCATAAGAAGCGACTTTATGTCGCCTACGCACGACATAAAGACGAACTTTACGAGCATGAGAAGTGAAAACGTTGTTTAGCAAATGATGGTAAACCATTTCAAATTTCAGCTCGAACGGACGCCTGGAATTGGTTCAAATCTAGCTTGCAAATTTTGAAACAGAAAACTTACATACATACATGTGGGGATGATAAAGGGAACACAAATTTCACGGTTTGAAAGGTATAATAGTTAAAAAATATATTAAACAGTTATTACAGCACACGTCTTTGTTAATGTTTCTATCCAAATCGGTCCTTTACTTAACTCTAACCAGAACTTCTTCCAGAACTTTCTTTTCTGTATGCATATTAATTTGTCAACCTGTTTTTGTGCAATAAAGAGTTTACATACATACATACTTCAAGTCATTCATGCTATCTCTTTCACACTCGTTCTCATCGTCTTCATACCGTCGCTGTCACTCGTCATACGTCATTCATGCGTTTCATCTCACTTAATCCTACAGTGCCTTGGAGTCCGAGCGTCGTTGCTCGGGTCGAAACCGAATTTTCATCGATTTTCTATACAAAAAAACCGATCCATAGCGAAAATTCGATCTAGCTGGGTCTCATATCCGGGAAAATTCGTCTTTCCCGTATTTTCATGCAAAAAGATTTCCCGCGCAATATTGTTCGTAATTTCGGAGCGGCTGCCTGTTCTGAATAGACTGATGGTTAGAGCTTCTACTACGCAAAGACTGCGGGTTCGAACTGTCACCATAGTATTCGTATAGTTACAAGAACAAGAAGAGCGTAACTGCCTTCCTCCATAAGGTCCCTTTATACTGAGAACGTCACAATTACAAGTAAAGTTCTCACCGAAGGTTCCCTGTCTTTTAGCGTAACCGTCGACGCGTTGGACGCGTTCCCCGTCGACCGGTGCCCCTCAGACTTCTCCGACGCCTCTTCCTGTCGACAATGTAAATAACAGGTAGTGACCTTGCCTACGAAGCTAGCGGTCCCGGGTTCGAATCCCGGTATGGGCAAATATTTGCGTGATGAGCGCGAGTATATGTTCCTGAGTCATGGATGTTTTCTATATATTTAAGTATTTATTTCTCTATATAAGTATGTATATCAATGCCTGGTACCCATAGTACAAGCCTAGAGCTTAGTTTGGGACTAGGTCAATTTGTGTGAAATTGTCCCTGATATTTATTATTATTAACATCGTGAACACATTGATCCAACAACTAGGCTAGACTCAAGGTATAAGAGTAGATCAAGGTTGGGGGAATAAAATATCAAGATTGAGGGACAATCTCACACAAAAATCTAACCTCTAGGCATGTACTTAAGTGATAATCTCTGAAGTGTACCAAAAATGAGACGCCCAGCGTTTTACATTGTATAAGGGTTATTTTTTGAAATTTCACTCAATCCATCCGATTCTAAAACCATGGTGGAATCTAATTCATTGTTGGATGACTCTAAATACTGCACTGTGCTGAGAAAAGACTCAAACGTAAAATCATGCAGAGCGTGTCACCGGCATAGGAATAAGATTTTTTTTATCACACACGAGCGAGTCACCGATGCCGAACGTATTAAAAAAAGTAGCACTTAGTAGAATTTAAAAGCGTACAAGTTTATAATATATCGTTATCCAGCATATTTTGACCTCTGATTGCATAAAATCTCTACAAGCTTAGGTCAACATTTTTTGGTTATTAAAATTAAAAAAAAAACATACGTCATCGAGCAGATTATCGTGTCCATTGCGCAGGCTCTCCCTGAGGGTGTCGTCGTCCTCGTCCGTGTGGACGTCGTAGAACTCCTCACTGTCCATCTCGCCGTCGGTGCCTACAAGCATATTTAGTACGTGCTGTTACCGTCGTTCGCTAGATGGCGCTGTTGCACATATACTACATCGCGCTAACGAAATGATCTCTACTACACGGTGGCGGATAAAGATAATTTCGTTAGCTTATCCGTCACCGTAGCGGTTCTTTCTTTTTCTTATTAATAATGCTGTGAAATGCTGAGTATTTAAGGTAATTTCCTTTCTTTCGGCCTCCAACTTCCGATCCTGTATGGATCTATCGACTCACCGAGTACTGACTGGTAGTCAGTGAAGTACTCCGAGTCGGAGGCGTAGCTGTGGTCGCGCGGGGCCGCGTCGCCGGCCGCCGCCGCCTTCTGGGGCGCTCGCCGCTTGCGCTTGTTCTTCTGCCGCGCCTGGCTGGGAACAGACACAAATGAAAAAATATCAAGGACCAATCTTACACAAATTGACCTAGTCCCAGTGAGCTCTAGGCTTGTTAAATGGGTACTAGAACAATAATAGTAGATTGTACAACAAGTGCATAAAACGCACCATTTTACGCGAGACGTTTATCCATCCAAGCGAGCTTGCGAGCGAGGATGGATATAAAGTCGAGTGTTAAATGGGTTTCATGGATGAGTTGTACACTCTACTTTTCACTTCGATTACGAGGAAATGAAACAGCAGCATGATAAAAATAGTAATAATAATAAATACGACTAAATAAAAATTATAAGTTTATTCCACGAAGCTTTATTGTGGACCTTGGGTGTTGGTATCCTTGCCTTGGTCTTAGAATACTAACGAAACGAAATAAAATAAAGAGGTTATTCTATGAAGTTAAAGTTATTCATGTGGCTGTTGGACCGATTGCCTAGGTCTTCGACGAAGATTTTACTTTATGCACTAGAGCATAAGAAGCGACTTTACGTCGCCTACGCACGATATAAAGACGAACTTTACGAGCATGAGAAGTGAAAACATACTTATACAGGGTTATTGGGTATCGCATCCACTCCCATTAAGGGTCAAGGGCCTGGTCACGACTTTGAGCGGCGGCGGCGGCGTGCGAATTCTCTCTTCATCGCTCGGTCGAGACGCTCACCGCGCAGCGGTTAGTTGACGTTACACGAAATGTATTAGAAAATTCGCTCGCCGCTCAGCCGGTCGCGCAAAGTCGTGGCCCTATGAGGTCAGAAGAGAAGAGAGAGAGAGAGAGGTGGTAGAAGTCATTTGCAGTAAAAAAGGTCATGTAGTACCCTATCCGGGTATTTGTAGTTTTCAAGATATTGGATGTTCCATTTTTAATTTTTTTATTTAATGTTTATTTTAGTAAAGGAAGTGGACCCTTATGGCGGCGAGCGCTTACGCTGTTATAGTTTTCATTGCTTTGTCATTAATATAACAGCCGTGTGAAAAAGCGTAACCGCCTGCCGCATAAGGTCCCTTTCACACAAACATTAGCCCTTACTGAGAATTGAATTACACTCTTTCTTGGCCACTCAGGTAAAAAAGCATGAACAGTGTTGCCGGCACAACTCACGTTTCCTTTTGAAGTTCTCGTAGGGATTCCAGTTCTATCCTCATTGAAGAGACTTGTTTGTCAAGCCGCGCCATTTCTCTAACTGAAAATAACAAAACAGTATCATATAAAATCACTGGTCGTTTGCGGTTTGAAATGCATTTCATTTACAGCCAATGCTTATCATTATACTATCCGCACAACCGATTGGCGAGGCGGGCAATAAAAGTCAGTTAACGTAGGGGTGGTACCATGTTGATAAAATATTTATGAAAACGTCGATGATTCATCGATGAATTATTATAAGTTTAAATGTTATAGTTTAATTTGATATTATGGGTATAACAATTTACCTGTTATATTAGCTTACTGACTTTCTTTGCTTAGTATTAATATTTTATGTATAACAATTATTTTATTGTCACCTATTATAAATTTTATATATTATATTTATTTATGTTGTAAGGTTCAAATTAAAACGAAAGTTACATTATTTATTTTTATATTGGTAGCTGCTACTATGGCTAATAGATTTCAGTTAGCCCCTTCTATTTGAAAGCACATTTGGTACGTGAACATGCAGCATAGGTTTAGTAATAGGGTCCCGTTTGACACCTTTTGGGAACAGAACCCTAAAAACAGTGTTATCTATGGTATTTCATCACTTTATCGAAACACCTTTCATCGAATATACCATTTCATTGAATTTCATTTCATTGAATTTCATTTTATCGAAAGCTAATTTCTGCTGAAACCTTATTGTTTTCAGGTTATCTTAAGCATGGGTTACGTAGGTTATGTTAGGTTAGGTTAGACCTGACACCATCAAAAAATTATAACTCCTGCACGTGGAAATTAGCTTCCGATGAAATGAAATTCGATGAAATGATATGTTCGATGAAAGGAGTTTTGATAAAGTGATAGCTACCCATTATCTACACTTAACAGAGAGTAGGTGGGCTAATGCGGCAACTTGGTGGATCCCCCAGGACGGCTACAGATGGTGAAGCAGACCTAGGCAGAGATGGTGGGAGGACTTGGACACTTTCCTAAAAGATTGGCCGGAGGTTGCAATAGACAGGCAGCCTAGCAGTGGGACGCAATAATAAGCTGATAAATAAATATTTAAAAAAAAATTGTAGGTTTCAAATACATAAGTAATAATTATAAATAACTTGTATGTAAAATAATTAATTTTATTATATTATAAATCCTTAAAAAGACAACTTTTAGTGCAGGAACAGCTGCTTTCATTTCAGCTTGAAGTATTATTTACACAGTCATAGACATGTTGCTAAATTGTAATACATTGTACTTTGCACTCATTAATAATATGCAAATTATGCAATAACACATACAATAGCTTTCTAATTTGCATACAAAGTGGACACATTTTGGAGTTCCCGGTTCTGACATATTTGACGCCGATGACACAAAATGGTATATCCAAATCACATGCGGTTGCCAGTTCCGGCAGCGAATGTTAAATAGGTTAAATACCGACCTAACATCGTCCTCCGCTTCTCGTTGTATATCTGCTCGTATATAAACACCCCAGCAGCTCCCACGAGCCCTACAATCGCTGCTCCGAACATCATCCGAGGAGACAAAAAGCTGTTCATCTTCCACGACTATCGTTGTTGCAACGTTGAGATTCAAGTGAAATTTACAGTTTGCACCCCAATAAACACACGAATGCACGCACTTACACAAACCAATGCTAGTTATTTCATACACAAACAAAAACTAATTAAAATTCACTATAAATACGCGATAAAACCGGATTAATTAACTGCTACGGCGTGCCGCGGTGTTTGGTGAACGGATACGGCACTAATAATATAAACCAAGATGTACATAATGAGAGATTATGATAAAGTGATTCGTTATTGAGCCGAAAGTTAATGAAAATACATTGGATTCCGCATTATCTGCAGAATTTGCAATTAAAATGAAATTGCCTAACAAGACGTCAAAATGTGGTCAAAATATTTGCGTCAGGTTCTGTCAATCTGTCATTGTATTGTATGTCAATGTCATGTCATGTAAAATCAAACGGCATGATACAGAGATGTATTTTTGCTGATAGAGTAATTTAGAGAAATATTTTAGTGATTTTTATCATCGTAAAAAACTACGAGTAGGTACCGCAAAAGGCAAATTAAAATATTTCACATTTTTTTTTATTTCTTCGTTCGGAAATGAAGGGATTACAAAATATATAAAATGGTGATAAACATTTTTGTAGCAGGCTAGCAGCAAGCAATATTTTATTTCACGTTATGTCGTAGTCTGTGCATCTGTCAAAATAAAAAGTGATGCCGATTTCATGGCCGTGCTGAGTTTTGCCTCTGTTTACAATAAATATCGAAATACTTTAAAATATGCTGTATAAGTGAAGTGTTAGTTACTTAAAACGAGACATGCCGTTCTTCTGATGTGTTTTATAGACTATATGCACCAAATGTGTCATAAAACCATAAGTATACCAATATTTCAACTTACCGACTTTTTGTAAATAACATATTAAATATAAGATAATTGTAAGCAAACGATTGAAAATGAGTGCAGACGGTCAGGGAGATTCTGTAAGTCTAAATACAGAAGAAAATTCTTCCGCTAATAATGAAACTGCAGCTAATAAGACTAATTTGCAAGTCTTGGAGGGCAGTTCTAGTCCTTCAAAAGTCGATAGCGAGCAAATCACAACTCCTGTGACTATAAGTTCTGCTTCAAATCCAGAATTACAAACTGTTGATGACATAGAGACTGAACAAACACTCAAACCGACAGAGAAAGAGAAAGCTTTACATGTTGATAATGAACTTGATTTTGAACTTAAATGGGATGATGACGGTCAGGGAGATTCTGTAAGTCTAAATATAGAAGAAAATTCTCCAGCTAATAATGACTTGGAGGGCAGTTCTAGTGTTCCAAAAGTTGATAGCGAGCAAATCACATCTTCTGTGACTATATTAGGTTCTGCTTCAAATCTAGAATTACAAACTGTCAATGACATAGAGACCGAACAAACACTCAAACTGACAGAGAAAGAGAAGGCTTTAGATGTTAATAGTGAACTTGATTTTGAACTTAAATGGGATGATGACAATGAATTGATCCCTGATGATGAGTCCAAAATGGATACTGATCCAGTGCCAAATAATGAACCTGATAAACCTGAAATATCAAATGAAGAAGCAAATGAACAAGAAACTAATGGTGAACCTTGCAATACTGAGAAACAAGTTGAAGATACTACAAATGAACAAGTAGCGGGCAAAGATGATGATGAAGGAGATCTATTAAATACTGCAGATGAAGAAAAAATATTGGATAATGTAAATACTGAAAATGAAGATAAAGTATTAGATACCAACTTAAAGATAGATCTGGCCAGCAAGGTATCACCAGTAGAATCAGATACTAATTCTTTAGATGAGCATCTAGTATATTCTGATGTAGAAGCTCCTGAAATAGAAGAAAAGGATTTATTGGATGAATTAGATGCACACATCTCTCCTAACAACTCAAATGATGAAAAACTAGAAATAAAAATTGAAACTCCTGAAATACTACCTAAAACTGGTGAAAATTCTAAAAAATCCTCACCCCAACACATTTTTGACAGTACTGCAATGGATGTTGATGATTTAATATTATTGCCAGTAAAAAAAGAAGAAATACCAGATGTTAATGATACATTATCATCAAACACTGAAATGGAGACTTCAACATATGAAGTAAATAATGAACATGGGTTGACAAAACCTGATGTCATGATTGAAATACCAACCCAAGAATATATTGAAGATTTTGATGATTCAGGAGAACTGTCTGAAGAGGGTGAGCAGTATGATGAAGATATTCTTCTTAATAATGACTCTAATGACATACAAAAACTGCTTAGCGATAATAGAAAAGTCACATCACCTATTAGAGATGAGAATAGAATAAGTGTTGAAAAACCTGTTTCTGGTAAGCCTGAGGATAGTTCTGATAAAACAAAAGACAAAAGCAAGAATGTAGCAACTGAAGAAAGCCATGCTGATATTATTCTAGAAGCAACAAACTCTGAACCAAAACTAACCACTATTGTTCAAGAACATACAGCTGATTCAAAATCAACCATAGATGATGAAGTACAGACCACAGCTGAACCGAAACTAATGACAAATGATGAAGAACTCAAAGCTGATTCAAAATCAACCAAAGATGATGATGCACAGCCCACAGCAGGACCAAAATTACCAACAAACAATGATGAAAAACTTGCAGCTGAACCAGATGATGCAGAACCCATAGATGAACCAAAAGTAATTACAAATGATAAAGTACAGCCCGCAGATGATGATATGCACCCCACAGCTGAACCAAAATCAACAATGGATGATGATGTTCTACCCACAGCAGTGACAAAGGTAGAAGAAATTAGTTTTTCTACCCCATTTGAGGCTACAAAAGAAGTAGATAATTGTCCTGGTGAATCAGGGCCAAATACTATTGAAGCTGAAGATGTCAGCCATTCTGCTGAATTAGGTGCGAGTTCTCCTATTTCGGAGCTCCCAAAAGTTTCAGAGGCACATGACACTTCTACATATTTAGAAAAAACACAGGGCACGGAAGCTAAAGATGGCAGCTCTTCTGATAAATTAGAGACAAAAAAGCTGTCAGATGATAAAAATGTCAGTTCTTCTGAAGTTGTACGACCTACAGAAGTAGCTGAACCTGAAATTCCTAGTTCTACTGCTGAGCCAAAAGAAGCTTCAGGAAAAACCGATAGTGCCATAGAAGCACAACCATCAACATCAAAATATTCTCTCCAAGAATTATCAGATGAGGACCAGGAGGTCACTGACAGTCTTGGGTTGTTGGCAGAGTCTTCTAGGGTGATGGATGATGATGATGAACAGGAACAAGAGCATGAGGACGAGGATGATGATGATGACTTTGATCAGGATGATGGTAAGTGTAACATTTAATATTTACTGGGTGAAATCATTGCTTATTTTTCTAAATTGGCATAAATATCATATCAGTTTTCATCTGAATTTCAGGAATATCTAATTATCATGTCAGCACCTAAGGTTTGGAAGTATTTTGGTTAACATGATGATGGTGGTTATAAATAAACATCAGAGGAGATTCTTACACAAATTGACCTAGTTCCAAACTAAGCTCTGTTGTACTCAGGGCTGGGTAAAATACCTGCTACATAGTATTTCAAATACAAATTACAAAATACATTTGAATGAGGTATTTGAAATACTAAATACAAAATACTTACATGACAAGTATTTAAAATACAAATTACAGTATTTAAGACCATGTATTTGAAATACAAAATACAAATTACAGAATTTAAAATATTTTTTTTTGTGAGGAGGTGTGTAAAGAGACTATAGGGACGTTGAGCACGGTCAGCTCATATCACGGTGCATGTGTACCGGAATATGAGCTGACACGGCTAACGTGAGCCCCGCCGCGGGACCCGGAGCCCGGCACGGGCAGTCGCTATCGGGGTACCGTTAACATAACATGTATGTAACTCGGCAATAATTCATTGATTATATTTGTACTGAGAAGCAAGGTCTTTGTTTCCTGTACATCTCCAATTATCATCCCTCCATTTCATTATAAGCAGAAACTTGTCTAAAATGTTCCGTTTATATGATTACACTTGTGTTTTTTTCTTTATTTAAGTCAAATTACACCTATGTTATTACACTACACAATATAATTGGAAAGAAAGTATTTTTGTGCAAATGTATTTTAAAACTGTTTGAAATATAAATCACAAAATACATGTAAGTGAGGTATTTGAAATACTAAATACAAAATACGTATTTGTATTTCAAATACAAGTAATTTAAATACGGCCCAGCCCTGGTTGTACTATTGGAGTCAAAGTCAAAATATTTATTCAGTAAATTGGCCACATACGGGCTCTTTTACTTGTCAGTATATAGAGTGAATCTACCAGCGCTTCGGACAAGACCATCACTGCGGAGAAAAAGCGCCGCAAGAAACTCCAGCAGAAGGTCATTTTATCAAATATACTATATACTAGGGAGACTATTATAAACATACTTTATACAGAATTAAAGTCATAAATATGTGGAAAACATCCATGATTCAGGAATCTAAAGATATTGTTTAAAAGACACCCATTGCTTGCCACAGCAAGCACAAAATTCACTCATCATATCTACTCATGGTCTGGGACTGATTGCAAATGGGAATATTTAATAAAAAAAATTGCTTACCACAGGTCTCCTAAAAATCACATTACACTTAATGTACTTAAATGTTTAACCATTGTATTCTTTCCTATAATAGAAAGCAACCAAATGACAGCAGAGCACTCTGAAGACTCTAATGCCCAGCAGTCAGAGACAGATGCTCCTCGAGAATCTATGGAAGTAGAAGAGTCCCCCACCACAGATAAGGAAGAATTCCAGTTCCCAGCAGAGGTTGAGGATACTACGGGTGTCGCTGAGGCTCTGGGTGACACTGCGGTAAGTTTGATGACTTGTTTGGGGTTTGGTAGAGTCAAGAACATGTATGAAGTATTTACTGATATGGTAGCCGAAGTCTTTTAAATTCACACTGTTTCTATCTTGACACATTGCCATGTGAAAATGTCATAATAACTAATTTACTATTAATTCACATGGCACAGCATGAGAAAGTCCTGCGTCTTAAAAGTGTGTCCTCACTATACATACTCTATGGTCAAGAAACTACTACAAGTGTAAAAAATGTGAATCCAAAATTTTTAAACCTTTACTTTGAGATTTTCTTTGTTTGTTATAAAAATATTTTTCAACGTCCCAACGATCCTAATGAAAATCAATTACAATGTTATATACATCACTAGCGACCCGCCCTCGCTTCGCTCCGGGTACTATTATATGCATAAACCTTCCGTGAAAAACTATCTGATGGTGAAAACTGCATCAAAATCTGTTGCGTGGTTTAGGGGCAGTTAGCGGATAAACAGACAGACGCGGAAAGCGACGATTATATATTATACTATGTAAGGATTTCCAAAGGAACTGGTATGGTTAATTTTTTTGTATCATCATTCACCACACCAAAAGTCCTTAATCTTCAAATTAATTATGTATACTCCATTTGTTTAAATACTTGACTAAAAGTAAACAAACAAAATCACGTGGTATATCGTCAGCCAATCAAAGCCGAACACTCATACGTCAAAGTTCGACAAAACAGTTTTAATTGGCTGCTTAGAGCTACGTGGTTTGGTTCAATATTTAAGTGTCTAAACAATGAAGTATAGAATTACTATACTTTTTTAGCAGGCTGAAGAAATCACGGACGCTGATGTCAGCGAAACAGAGAAGGCAGTGCAGGCGTTACTTGGAGCAGAGACTGCAGAAGAACCAGCAAATGATGTACGATTTTTATTTACTCTAACATCCCGCCCTCGCTTCGCTTCGGTATAAGTAAAAATATAGCTTATGAAATAAAATATAGCCTATGCTACTTCTGGGTAATGTAGCTTTCCAATGGTGAAAGAATTTTCATTTCATCTCATCGAAAGCTATTTCTGCTGAAACCTTATTGTTAGGTTAGGTTAGACCTAACTCCTGCACGTGGAAATACCTGTCGATGAAATGAAAATTCGGCGAAGTAAAACATTATATGAAATGAGCGTCGGTAATTCAACATCACATCATACTCTCTATATGAAGCTAATGTCTTGTCAGGTGTCACAAGACGACGCCAGTGATGATAAACAATCCGATGACATGGAGTGCGTCGAGACAGAGGGAGCCAGCAAGCTTCGGCAGCTGCTGCTAAAAGATAAAGGTATGTTGGACGACGTGGTGTGACTCTGCCTACGAAGCTAGCGGTCCCGGGTTTGAATCCCGGTATGGGCAAATATTTGTGTGATGAGCGCGAGTATTTGTTCCTGAGTCGTGGATGTTTTCATATCGTTGCCTGGTACCCATAGTACAAGCCTAGAGCTTAGTTTGGGACTAGGTCAATTTGTGTGTGAGTTTCAGTATAATTGTAATAAGTTAACTATATTTTTAAAGAATCACTGACTGTTGAGTTTTTTGCGGCGCTTCTACTCAGCAGAGGTCTTGGGAAGCGCTAGTAGATTTTAATATTATTTTTTTCAGCCATCTATGATATTAATGAACATGAATGTTATATTAACTATTTGTATTAAAACTATTGTTTGCTGCTTTGACTTTTATAATGATATTTTAACGTTTTCAACACCATTAACGGATATATCAGTGTAATATATACTTGAGTATAATCAACCATGAACCAACATGGCCGCCTCTGTGCAGGTCATAGAAATGTATAGACCACGTGTGTGTAGTCAGATTTTACTATATTATATTTAGGGCCTGTTTCACAATGGACAAGTAAATTCAGCTGTCAAATGATTGCCCTCTCCCTGTTTATATTCAAGTGTAAGAATGGGAAAGAGCTTAATTTATTTGACAGATATATGTACATGACGATTGTGAAACAGGCGTTTATACTTGTCATGTCGCAGGCAGTTAACCCTACTAAATTAAAAATGTATAGGTAGAACATGGATAAACAATTACGGTTAAGTGTGACATACTTTAGTCGGATCATTGTTGTTTTGTACTGAGGACGCACACTAATCAAGAGTGACTTACACAGCCAAACAACAAACATCGGAGAAATATCACTGTCACTGTTTAACAAATGGCATTTGTAACAAGAGCGAAGAGTATGATGACATCAGTCGTTTTTATACACTATCTATTGTCCTTATTTATTTGAGGCGTTCTAGTCAGGGCTGACGTCCACTAGGCTCGCCGAGTCGAGTCGAATCGAATCGCAATAATTCGCCTCCTATGCAATTACTATGAAACTGCGTCGACGCAGCAATCGACGCAATCGACGCAGTTTCATAGTGGACGCCAGCCTTTACGTGCCGGGGATTATATCTATGGCTTAAGGTTGAAATTAACTCCGGTTTTTAGCTGTCAGGCGCGTGAGTGACGACTTTATATTAACCATTGAAAAGGGAAAAAAGATGCACGAAAGTTCCTACTTCTTTTGCTCGCATAAAGTACTCAATACTGAATACTTTATTGCAATTCATAATGTAGGTAAAGGATGGAAAATATAACATGTAATGTGTGTTATAGAGCCTGACTCAGAATTGCCCGGGGAGAAGAAATCGCCATCGAAGGTGAAGAAGTTGGAAATAACCAAACCGAGCAATGAAATTAACATCGTCGATCTAGGAGGGAGCTCGTCGGAAGATGGCGAGTATTAGAACACACACATTTGCAATATTTATGCATGAATATGATCTATATTGTTTATAAATTATAGCCCATAACCTTCGTAGGTAATCCCTCTTTATTAGTGAAAACCATATGAGAATCCGTGCAGTAGTTTCTGATGTTAGCTTAAACAAACACAAACTCAGCGCGAGGGACTTTAATGTATACATAATAAGTAGTGATGGTGAAGGCACACTACAAATAAATATTAACACAATTACAAATCATTCCTGTCGTTTACGCGTACACGTCTAAAACGTTGAAGCGATTACTATGAAATTTGGCAAGAAAACTTATCTCAGAAAAAAAAAAAGAATTATTTAGTTCCATACCACTAAAAGTACAAAACACAAGAAAAGAAATACATTTATGAAAAAACCGCGTGGCAAAAGGCGAAGCCTAATTTTAATACCATACCACAAGCGTCGCAACATAATCTGTTGTTTTTCAGACATCCAAGAAGTAAAGAAGCGTGCGCCGCCCTCGCCGGACGCGCGCGGCGTGACGTCCGTCAACATCCCCGACGCCGTGGAGGTGATGGCGGCGGCCGCCGGCTGCATGTCGCGCATGCGCCGCGGCAGCGGCGAGCTGGTCATCAGCGGCGTGCCCAGGCCGCCGCCGCACAAACCGGTGACTCCTGAAAATACTAATACAAAGTACACGACGCGGTTAGCCTAGTTGGTAGTGACTGCCTACGAAGCTATCGGTCCTGGGTATGGGCAAATATTTGTGTGATGAGCGCGAGTATTTGTTCCTGAGTCGTGGATGTTTTCTGTATATTTAAGTATGTATTTCTCTATATAAGTATGTATATCGGTACTTGGTACCCATAGCACAAGCCTAGAGCTTAGTTTGGGACTAAATCAATTCGTGTGAGATTGACCCTGATATTTATTTATTTATTTTACTTGACGTCAGCGAAGCTAAAGTAAGGGTAATGATTTTAACAGTATGTATGTTTGTGAGCAAAAATCGAATGTTCCATTCTAGCTCCTAAACTATTGAACGGATTATTGAACGGTCGGTGTGGGCTTCCGACATGCATCTGCACCATATGTTAGACATACGTTCTTGTTGCAGGCGAGATTGAATACTAGCGAAGTGAGCATCAAGACGGTGGCGACAGAACCTATTCCTCTCCCGGATGCGTCGGTATGTAATAAATGACAAAAACTGAGATTTTTAACGGCAATCTAAAGAACAATAAAGACTTTTTTGTTTTTTTTTAATCTCCAGATAACACTGACTGATACATTTTTGCTCCGTCCTTTTCTATAGGTGGGTCATTATCAAATTTTGTGCAGATAATTTTGTCCCAGCCTAAAAAAAAGTTGTTTACACTATCCATGTTCTACGGTTATTTGAGTGAAATGATGAATGATTTGCAGTCAGCTGTATACCACAGATAATTATTGATTATCGGAATCGAAAAAATATGCTAAGTATTTATGTAGTATTTGTAATAATGCATGGTAGCTCCATACCAATAGTAACAGTGTTCTGCGCAAGTCGTATTCCATTGCTATAGCAAAGAAAGTGACAGCAGCAACTTTAATCAAACTTAAAAGTTAATTGACGTCTCTGAGTGCGGCAGTAAGACTGTGATCTCTTTCAGGCCTCGGCTCAAGACGGTCCGGCCGCTCTCAAGTTCGGTCTTGAGGTGTTTAGCTTGGATTCAGATGATGATGACAAGCAAGCTGGTAAGTGGGTTACTTACATTTTCTAACCATTAAAGGCTTCGTCAAACAGCCGGCTTGGCGCGGCGCGACAGTAGCGTGGCGTGTTATTAGCGCGACGCGTTCTCTCGCAATCTCGATTTAGGTTAACACATTTTTGTAGTTTTTATGGTCCTAATCATATAGAACTGGACGTTCTCTAACACAATCTATCAATTTTTCTACATCCATTGTCACAAATACACTGGTAATTTGTAAACAAATTCAACGTGAAAATCACGCCGCGCCGCGCGTTTCAAAGAGTAAAGTAACTGTGGAGGAAAAGAGTGGCAACTCTTTGGTCAAACTTGCATGTATGACAAGTGCTGCCATTTAGAGTGGTGGTTGAACTAAAGCTATATACACGTACCTAGGCATGTGTCGTACAGTTTACCATCGAAACATGTATTGCGACTCCATAGAACAGTTTCATAATAAAGTGGTATGATATGGTATTATATTCTGGGCCAATTCGACGACGCGGTTAGCCTAGTTGGTAGTGACCCTGCCTACGAAGCTAGCGGTCCCGGGTTCGAATCCCGGTATGGACAAATATTTGTGTGATGAGCGCGAGTATTTGTTTCTGAGTCATGGATGTTTTCTATGTATTTATGTATATATTTCTCTATATAAGTATGTTTATCGTTGTCTAGTACCCATAGTACAAGCCTAGAGCTTAGTTTGGGACTAGGTCAATTTGTGTGAGATTGTCCCCTGATATTTATTTATTATTTATAATTCAACTGACAGAGAAATGGTGTTTAGAGCGCAAAAAAAATCCATTAGATCTTTATGTGGCATTAATAATCTGGACTCATGTAAACCACATTTTCAAAGATTGTGTATATTAACTTTTCCGAGCTTATATATATATGAAATGATAATTTTCGTTAGATGTAACCTCCACTTATTTCAAAGTTTTAACAGTTTACGTTGTAGAAAAAAAAATTGCGCAGTGCCTGCTAAAACTGCTTTACTGCGGAAGAGCATACTCGGAATGGCCCCTAGATTATATAATAAAGTACCTGAACAGTTAATGGAAATAGAAAATTTATCCGAGTTCAAAAATCAATTATTTAAATTTCTAGTGAAAAAAGCGTTCTACTCTATTAATGAATTTATATCTTCTACTAACAATTAGTTAATGAGAACTGCATGTGTATCTTATTTAACTGATTATCAATTTGTATGCCTTGCGGCTCAACATAGTGATACAACATTTGCTACTAACAACCATGTACCTACCTGTGTTGGAACAAATAAATAATTTTGAATTTGAATTAAATTTTGAGTGACATCCATTTTGTGCCTCTCAGTGTGTCACTTATAACGCGGTTCTGTGGGGTCACAATAACAAAGTATTCAGCGACACATTTAATAATTGTAACGTTATATTATTGATAATTCAAATAACGTTCCTTTTAATTTATATCGATTTCGATGTTAGACATCCCGATACCTCAGTTTGGCTATCGACTCGCGCCCGACCCTAGACGACGCAGTATAACTATGTATACGTATGCGCGTACGGCGAAGCCCTGCCGCCGGCGCCGCGACTCCCGACCGGACCACGGCACAGATTGCATGTCGTTTCTCCGCCTACTCAGTAGCCGCTCTCTCAAGTCGTGCTTGTACTCGTTGTTGCAGTGTTTTAATTTATTCGCAGCTCCTATTTTAGCTGACCTTATTATCAGAGGTCGGAATTTTCACGGCAAAACATAAGACTGTTGCCACTATATTCCTCTATAGTTACTTTACTCTTTGGAATGCGTCGCGCTAAGAACGCGGCGCGATTGCAGCGTGGCGTGGCGCGACGTGATTGTTTGTGACGGCCTGCATACAACTCCTTGTTAATTTCCACGCTAAGAACGCGCCGCGCTACTGTCGCGCCGCGCCAAGCCGGCTGTTTGACGAAGCCTTAACTTTGAATATATTAAAACCTCGACATTGTTGACGTTAAAATCTGCCTAGAAGAAAACCAAACGAGTGGCAATTTACTTTTTCACTTGATATATACACATTTTTCATAAAAAATAAATTTTAATATCAACTGTCAAAAAGACCTCACTTCCCAGAGGCGCCATCTAGTGAAATAAGTGATGCGCGATAGCTACTTGCGACACCTACTTTCAGAGCTGATAACCCTTGAGCGGCCCAACTGATTTCCATCAAACCACCCTAGTTAAATTGGCTTTCTATTAAAAAAAACATTAACACGTCTGAATCAGCCAACCCGTTTGGGAACTACGACGCCACAAACACACAGACACACCGACAGACAGGCATCAACTAGGTCAATTTTAATAAATTTATTCGCATTTCATTGAAATTGTTCCAGTATTTACGTGAGTGAACATGACCTTTTGCGTTGTAATACAGGAAAGTAAATTAAATTAAAATTAAAGTAAGTAAGTAGTGGAAGTGTTCACACATATCACGCTGCGCTCGCGTCAATCTCGTGCCAAAAGCTTAATTTGTAAACAGATCAAACTCCAAAGAAGATGACCGCAATCGAGCTCGATCGCGTACGCCAAAACAAGCAGTGTGTCAACATGTATTGCACTAGCGACAGCACAACGCCCCTGCTGCCGTGCGACGCTCGCTGCGCCGCCTACTACGGCGCGCGGCGCGGCGCGGTGTGCCGGACCTGCGCGCTCACTGTCGCTGGACGCACGCAGGTAGACCGCGCAGTGTGCTTACACGTACTGCCCTAGCAACATCTCAACGCCCCTGCTGCTGTGTAACATGCGCATTTAACGAAATTCTCGTGGCCATCACTAGGTGATCAGTCCATCTTGTAAGTCTACCTGCTTTTTTATGTAACTCTTTCTCACGGTTCTGAGTTTGAGTCCCAGCTATGGCATTTTAGTAGATTTTATGATTATCATTGTATATGAGATTAAATCGGTACTAAAGGCTATTTCTTATGCTAGGAGTAGTCATGAATAAAAGTGTCATTGTGCCATAGTATTTTAATTATGTAGTTTAGGTACATAGCATGGCTGAATTGTTAGTTTTTTTTTAATCAAAAATGGGTTTGCGTTTGACCTCAGTCTCACCAGATGTTAAGTGACGACGAGGTCGAAGATGGTACACGCTTACCCAGAAAATGCCTATTCACTATTGCCTTGAAATCACCAAGGTTATAGGATTCCGGGAATACAGACGGCGGGAGAGCATTCCACTCCTCGCTTCGTCCGAACTGATGGAAATTCGACTACATGAGGATAGCAGCCCTAAAGCCCTAAGTTTGAGCGCTGTCTCGCCACCAAACTGCTGTCTCAATTTGGCTAGGAAAAAACTTAATGCAAAATGTTATGTACAAAAAAAACGCAACTCAACGGTTTTGCTGTTCGTATTTCAGTCAGTTATCTCAAAGATCCTTTTTGTTGTCTCCAGAGCATTATCGAGGGTGTGAGGGAGTTCGCCCCGCTGCTGTCGCTGGACATGGGGCAGACGCGCGAGGAGCTGGTGGAGATCTCCGACTCGGACTCCGAGGACGAAGCTGAGATCGCGCCGGAGCCCGAGAGCGCGCTGGGGGAGCTGGGGGCCAAGTCAGTGTACTTATTGTATATAGAGCACGTGTCAACCATTCGTCTCGACGCGACCCCCGCCAGCACCATGTCCACTTAGAGGACTCGTTGAGACGTGCGTCGGTGTGAGTGCGACGTTTCGAACGTTTGTTCGTTTCTTTACTGCTTTAGCTATATACTGTGGCCTTATTGACGAGGTTGCGAGATGGGGGCTTCACTGCCTCCTTTCTCTAGATATGGGACAGAAGAGATGCGACTTGAATGTGTTTAATCTCTAGGACTCATAGCGGAGGTGGGATCTTCCCTCCTGTCTCTAGACACGGTAGATAAATCATGGGCTGCATTGTCTCCAGTTTCAGTACAGTCACGAACTTTAATTTGGGACCCACTTTAGGTCCAAAGTAAATCTGACATTCTACAGCAATAAGGTGGAGTTTCCTGTAAGTTACAAATGACTTGGCATCTCTAATGACATTGACAATTCAAGCAAATTTTTTTTGAAATGGGTCCCAAATTAACCTATTGTTCACTCCAAAAAAAATGTAATGTCTTTAGGTTTCTGGATGAGAATCTGGCCGACATGTTCAACGCGACTTGGAACAAGTTCAAGCTGGACGACAGACTGCGGGAGGCACAGGACGAGCTGGACGTGCTGGTCAACAAGATGGAAGGTAAGACGGTCCGCCGGCTGCGTATGAACATGGGTCCTGCACCTGTGTGAACTGTGAACATCAGATCGGGCTTTATCTAATAAAACATCTGTTATTTTATCCACCGCATATTTATATGTAAGTGCGAGGGTGCTGGACGATTTGTCCACGTTTATCTTTAATGGCTCGCTTGATTAAATATAAAAAAATATTAGGAACTGTTAAAAGCAGGGTTTGTAACCGGATACGAATAAACCGGTGTTTTATTTTAGGTTAAACCGGTTAATTATTTAGGTTACGTTAGAACGAACTTATTTGGGAACGTTATTTGAAAGCGCTGCCTAACCGGTTACTCGATGTTTGGATACGGGATCAATGACCGCTGTCGCGCCAGTGGCGCTGCCAATCGAATCCTGCAAACCAATCTCTTGTATTATTAAGTGAGTGGTCATTCACCTTAGTCTCCGCTCACACGGAGGAAGCGCTCTTTAACCGGTAAATGAATTTCGTTCCCTGTTTGCGCTCCGAGATATTAACCGGTTAGAGCTATGTTCTCGCGAGCGTAGCCTTTATTATGGGTTAGGCTCTCAAAGTGTGGTTCTAACCGGTACGGAAAATAAACCGGTTTTCAAGCCCTGGTTAAAACCAAAGTGTGAAAGGGATCGAACTATATGTCATATCTCTGTTCCTTTTACTGTCCGGAACTTGTCAGATTTTGACAGTTCATCATTTGTGGAAATAATGTGACGTTGCCAACAATTGTTTTGTAAGAGGCCAGTGTCTATTGGCGTCAGAAACCACCTGTTAACATGAACATTTTGGTTGATAGGCGAGTGTACAGAGATCGACGCGATGCTGGGCGAGTGCCAGCAGGCGACGGACCAGCTGCGGCGCGCGCTGTACGACTCGTTCGCGCACGAGCGCCAGGAGCTGCCCGCCATCCTCATCTACGACACGCCGCCCAATACGGTCAGTGCTCGCGTTTATACGTGTACGCGCTGCTTAACTATTTACAGCGTTTGGTTGACACCAACAATAAGCAATGATATCCGGTTGCGACCAACAATAGGTTATAACCACCGGTTATAATCAAGACATCTTAGGTGGTGAACAATTACCGGTTGACATAAACAATAGGCGAAAATTAGTGATTGTCACCAACAATAGGCAACTGTTGTTAATAGGTGTAAGTGGTCGTTAACAATTTAACAGCGTTTGGTTGACCTTAACAATAAGCAATGATCTCGGGTTGC
The DNA here is from genome assembly GCA_963241965.1 of Tortrix viridana. Classification (NCBI taxonomy): domain Eukaryota; kingdom Metazoa; phylum Arthropoda; class Insecta; order Lepidoptera; family Tortricidae; genus Tortrix; species Tortrix viridana. The sequence continues at coordinate 2,881,036 of OY725201.1, read as the reverse complement.
TATCAACAATAGGCAATAACCACCGGTTATAACCAAGATATTTGTCTTAGGTGGTGGTTATTAATGAACAATTACCGGTTGACATAAACAATAGGCGACAATTAGTGATTTAACTATGAACAATAAGCGAGGACCACCGGTTGTCGTCGACAAAGATCGTTAATAACAACGGCCAACGACATTTTATTTTACTAGATAAACAGTTTTTCCTAGTGATTATAAATTTTCCGCATTGACGTTTTTTTTACCATGCCCTTTAATTTTAGAATTACGCTTAATGTAAAAAAATTAAGACGAACTGGATTCTATTAAATTCTATTCTTATTTGATTTTACTTGTTCACACAAAAAATGATGAAAAATTACTCCAAGGATTTTATTGTAAGTGAATTACTTTTGTTACATATCCTAGCAGTAGTCGCAACTCTCCTTAGCGGAACAAGTATTTATCATTATTATAGATGGACAGTTATCCTACTTTATTTTCGTCCATCCATTGTCATCTTACCACGCTTTCAATAATTCACTTTTATTTTCAGTGGTCTGGCTTAGAGGACGGCATATTGGCATATGAGAACAACAAAGAGGTAAGTAATTTAAATAATAATATAATACACCCTTAAATTTTTTTTTTTTGACCTCATTAAAATTGGTTCAATAGTTTTTTTTTTTGTAATGGGTTTGCTCTTGACTAACTCTTGTCCTTGGAGGACGAAGATTCAGTCTACGATGTAGACAGCTCACCCAGAGGATGCCTATTCAGTCTAGCTTTAAATATGTTCAGAATGTTCAGATTGTATGCACTCGGAATTCTTAGTTTTGGAGCTAGAGTGAAACATATGATTTATAGATATAGATTTATTGGTCACATCATACATAGACTGTTAAAATTATTGCCCTTCTTTTCGCTTCGCTCAGGGTAAAAATTACATGGATCATAAAAGTCCTAGTATCACTACATAGTATAAAACAAAGTCGCTTCCCGCCGTCTGTCCCTCTGTATGTACGTTTAGATCTTTCAAACTACGTAACGGATTTTAATGCGGTTTTCACCATCAGTTTGATAATTTTTCACGGCAGGTTCACGTATATAATAGTATCCGGAGCGAAGCGAGGGCGGGTCGCTAGTTCTTTATTAATGTATCTAATGACAGTTAATTTATGGATGTATAGTTTTCTTTGGCGGGATCCGTGATTCATTCATTTTTGTAAAGTCATATAAAGTTAACATGTGTAACTAAATGAAATCTTGTAAAAATACCAGGTAATAACTCTATTTCCTTATATTTTAGAGGATATTCGCAACTCCGAGGAGCGAATGGTGGATATTCAATGATTTGTTTGTCTAGATCCGTCAGAGCAAGCGACGCATGGCGGCGGCCACAGAGCCGCCCGCAAAGCGGCCTGCCATCCCGCTCGGATACGCGCCGTTGGACAGTGACGCCAGCACTGCGCAGAATGTGAGTATTCTATAAGACGAAACGGGACATGATAAATGATAACGTGGAACATTCCATTTTTTAATGAATACGTATCTTAGTTTCTTATTTTTACTTTACACTAAGTACATATATTTTTTTATTGGTTTACTAATGATTCGCAGCACGTTTCGCTAACCGTTTCATTTGGCCAAACGCTTTTTTTCTGAAACTAAATATTTCAGATTTTTTTATAAAACTAACCTAACCTAACCTATAGCGTTCTACACGATGGTCCTGAAATAAATTCTGAAATATTTATTAGTTTCGGAAAAAAAGTGTTTGGCCAAATGAAACGGTTGCGAAATGAAACAGTTTGCCAAAAGGTTTTCGGCCGAATATAAGGACACCTTTTTTATTATTATATCTTGTTTTAATTTAATATGTATTATGACTTCGCATAGAATAGGGATGATGGCTGGGTAAAGAAAACGTAATTCTTTTAGTCCGTCAGTTAGATTATCAAAATATATTGGACACGTATTTTTTCTTTTGTCAATCAGACAAAAAATGACAAAGATAAAGCGCGTCAAAGTTCGGGTGTGGGAGCTCGTGACGTCACTTCTGTGTAAAAATTGTATTGAGACGTGAGACGTGACGACGTTCAACTCAATATATCTCCGTAATTTTTTGATTATGTGAAGAAAAAATACGTGTCGAATAATTTTTGATAATCTACCTGATCGACAAAGAAATAAAAAACTAGTCATCATGCCTATTTTTCTCGGGAACTGGCAATTTAACATTATTTCCAGCAACCGAAGCCGACGGCCAGCGCGACCGAGGTGCCGGGTCAAGTTGAGGACGACGTAAGTAATTAACTTATAAATTGCAGCAATTTCTGACAGTCTCACAAATTGCTCCAGTCCCAAACTGAGCTCTAGGCTTGTATTGTGGGCACTAGGCAAAAATAAACATACTTATAACAGAGGAATACATAGTGTACGATTAGTGATTACATCGCACATTGTATAGTCGCGTCATTAGCGTTGACCTCATTTTGTTCTTAATTAAAATTGCTTATACTATAAGTCAGTTCACGTTCATTATCAATAAAGTGTGCACACATATTTAGCAAGAATAATAAAAAGTTATTTATCAAGAAAGTCTTTCCTGTCACTTATAATACGAGCTGTCAAGAATAATACGAGCTACCAGGAGTTCGTAAGCATAGATATCATCCAAAACTCAGAAATACTTTAGTATAAAAAGATTAGTTAATTTTGAATTGTATTTCACTGTTTAAAATGCATCCTGGCTATATTTACGCGCGTAATAGGAAGTTTGTACGGTATATTGATATTTAAACAATATTGATCCTTCGACCCGAATTTAAACATTTACAAAAGGTTGGAAGGCTTCGTATGAAAACGATTTTTGTTACTAGAATGGGAAGAAATTTGGTAACAAAAAGGAAGTTTCGATTAAAATATTTATTTATTTATTCACCAATAATGATTGTTTGCACAGAAATATATACAATATTAATATAGTTTTATTGTGCTTATTTTACGTGTAATATTAATTTACAGGTGTATGGTGTATACCATTGGTAATAATAATTGAACTGATTCCATAATTCATTAATAAATTTTAAATATACTTAAGTATTTTGGGATGCATTAGGAATTAATTAAATTATTTCATGTACCCTATTTAACCACCAAATAACTATTGTTTGTCTTCCATTTTGGTAACAAAAATGGATGTTTCTAAACAAATATTTTGTGATACATTATTTTATTTAAATACTAGATGAGCCGGTGAACTTCGTATCACTTTTTTCGATTTTTTGGCTGTATTAAGACGAACAAAATAAAAAGAAAATATTAAATCGGTCGAGCCATCCTCGAGTTTTTGCAAGACTAAATAAAGCATGGCAATTGATTATTATATATTACATATATGTATTTCATCTCTCCATGTACCATATTTGCCATTTTTTTTACATCATGAAAGGTCTTAAAGGTCAAGATTTGTATCCCCAGAGCGGCGACATCTCGGTCGTGCGCCTGTCGGCGGAGGCGGCGCCGGCGGGGCTGCCGCCGCCCGGCCAGGCTGCGCGCGCGCCGCTGCGCCCGGGCGCCGCCGTGTTCGCCATGCGCAACGCCTACGGCACCTGGCACAAGGCCAAGATCATCGATGTGCAGCCGAAAGGCAATGTGTGTACTTTTTTTTTGGTCCTTCGAACCGTGTTTCTTCCAGAAGCAACGTTTGCGGGTCCTTGTGCAAAGTCCACCTAAATACCTGGTACCGTTTAACCTCCTAATCTGGTGCTGATCATCAGTGTCCGCACGTTACAGTCGAAATGTAGAGGTAAATGTAATTTAGGGTTAAGTCCCGTTTATATGATTTAATTCGTTCACAGAACCAGTTCACGATGTGTAAAGTGAAGTTCGAGCACAAAGTGAAGAACCCGTGCAAGTTGCTTCCGGCGCGCTGCCTCGCCTACGACCAGCCGTCGGAAGTGCGCATGACCATCGGTAACGTACATCTCGGCACACTGATGATAATTTATTTCATGATATCTTACTAGTTTAGGGAGATAAGGGGGGACGTCTCTGTTTGACGCAAAGTAGTAGTTTTATGTTTAAATGACATAAGGATGTTTGTATATTAGTTCAAAGATAACTTGAATATCTATACAGGGTGTCCCATAAGTCGCACGTCACAGTGACACTGGAGGCACACCAGCCTAAGAACGGACCGAACCAGCAGTTCTTGATGTGCCAAATTAAAGTAATGTGCCAGTAAACTTTAAACTGGCATATTTTGAAAACCATGCGATTTTTACTGCGTTAATGCTGGGTCGATGTAGGGATGATGAGTAACGTATTTCCACTCCGTTAAAACAAAAAGGCTGGTTCGGTCCGCCTTAGGCCGGTCACCTTCGGTGTCGCTGTAACGTAGTACATACAATTTTTGGGACAATCTGTATAAATAACAATGAAGTTTCGTTCGTTGGTAAGCGCGTCACGAACGACTGAACAGATGTGGCATTTTTTTTTTCTAATATTTGTTATAGTCCGAATAAAGGTTTTAAGAAAAAAACAAGTTGCTTGAAAATTGGACTGTATAATTTCTGTTGGGTCAACTAGTTTTTAATACTTTAAGTGTTGTTAATCCGATCTGTATGAAATTACTAGCTGCTGCCCGCGACTTCGTGTAGAATCTGTAATTTTACCATCCCGCAGGAACAGTTATTTTTCTGGATAAAAGGTAGCATATGTGTTAAGCTATCCCCATTCCAAATTTCATCCAGATCCGTCCAGCCGTTTAAGCGTGAAGAAGTAACAAACACACAAACTCGCATTTATATTAGTGTGATTGTGTGATGTAGAAAAGTTTTTGAAACATAAAAGCAATAAATGTATATGACTATGACTATTTTTTTAAGTTTTAACATGAGCTAGTCTACAAAGTTAGGGAGGGGAGGTCGAGGTCTCTGTTCACAAACTACTGGTTTACAGCGTTTTTTCTACGCAGGTACGAGAGTGATAGCCCTGTTCAAGGATCCCAACAACTCGAAAGCTGAGTCTTACTATTCGGGAATTGTTGCTGAGATACCCAACCCCGTCAACAATTACAGGTAAGTTAGTAACAACTAGCGACTCGCCCCAGATTTGCGCGTGAATTTTAATGTTATACAGCCCGAAAAAACCTTTCTTAATAGTCTAAATGGACCAAATTAAGGAGAAGGTGCAGGTCGTGTCGTATAAAGAGGTCAAGGAGCTGGCAGAGAGGAGAGAGGAATGGAAATTGCTCCACCAACAAGAGTAGAGTTCTTAAATTAAGAGAGAGAATAGTCTAAATTATGGTGAAAACCGCGTCACAATCCATCCAGAAGTTCCTGAGATAAGTTAAATAAACAGTCATTCTTCTCCTCTGACTCCCAGTATGTTACTGGTTCCGAAGATATTTTTCCTCCCCCAGATTCCGAGTATGTTAATGTTACCATGTTACCTAGTTCAAGATCTAGGCCACCTCAGATTCTTAGTACATATAATAATAAATATCAGGGACAATCTCACACAAATTTAACCTAGTCCCAAACTAAGCTCTACATACTTAAATATATAGAAAATATACATAACTGATGAGTCCAAGTATTCTACTATATTTTACCATGTTACTAGCCATGATATTCTTCGATAAAGGCTGACAGAAACTTCCTTAAAAAAATTGCTTCGTTATCAGCCCGTACTAGTCCACTGCTGGACAAAGGCCTATTTATGCATTGCCAAATAAAAATTGTTTATCTTATGGTAAATCCGTGTCAAAAACTATGCGAAAAATTCGTATATTAGCGGTAAAATACATGGATATTATTCACATCACATAACATACATTTTATACCTATAATTAACATAACACGTTTAACGTAAACGTGTCTATTTTCATTCTTCTCCACACTTTCCAACATGTCGCTTGCCTTGCCCAGCTCGCGTGCTGTTTTGGTCACAGTTCTAACTAGAGATGGGCCGAATATTCGGTAAATATTCGGTATTCGTCATATTCGTCAAGTTCTTCAATGTTCGTATTCGGCCGAATAGTTCGGTTACATTGCCGAATATTTACCGAATAAACAAAGTAAATAACGAGTGTAGGTTGTTTCGTAATTCGTCGGATTAACATCCTATTACAGCATTCTAAGCATCTACCAAAAAGAGATAAATATGCGTCTAAATATAAATACAATTATTTTGCAAAAAACCGTAACTTAAATAAGAAAAACCAGAGTTGTTTTAATTCAGTAAGTTTTATCAATCAGTAATCACCTTTCTCCGTTATCCACTAAAGGTCGACAAGTCAAATGGCGCGAGCGCGAAGGTCTGAAACACGCGCGGAGCGCTGAGCGCGGACGTGTTAAAACCTGTTTCTAGCGATTCGGCGCAACCGAATATTGGGTTCGGTAAGAGCTGAACCGAATGTTCGGCCGAATATTCGTATTCGGCAAAGTCCGTATTCGGCCCATGTCTAGTTCTAACCTAATAGTAGTGAGCCCGCTCCATAATTGCCTACGTCATATGACATCACGATAAAATGCGTGGCACACGGTCGGAAGTATAATGCCACATGACTTAAATATAATCTTTAAATTTTGACCGGAAGTGAAGGATTTTCTCAAATTTGAGAGACGAAACTGACCTAGGCTTTTAGCCAAGATGCATTACGCTAACTAGCGTTTCTATTCGTTTCATTTTTAAACCAATCGCGTCACTGTTAGATCACGTGATGCGTAGTCACGTGATCTAACAGTGACGCGATTGGTTTAGAAACGAAACGAATAGAAACGCTAGTTAGCGTAATGCATCTTGGCTAAGGGCCCTAACCCGGTGCAGAAAATTACAAATATATTTTTTTATATCGATTGAACCGCACCAAAACGTTCGTGCAGATACCTGGTGTTCTTCGACGACGGCTACGCGCAGTACGTGTCGCACGGCGCCACGCGGCTGGTCTGCGAGTGCGCCAAGCTGGTGTGGGACGAGGTGCACCCGTTCTCGCGGCAGTTCGTGCGCGACTACCTGCGCGCCTACCCCGAGCGGCCCATGGTGCGCGCGCACGCCGGCCAGAGCCTCAAGACCGAGTGGAACGGTGCGCGCCACCCCAACTGTCTACTGCTCGTTCCTCAGCAGAGAGGATCCTCCACAGATTGCTACTGTGTCACCAAGAGGGCCCCCCCAAAGACAGTGATTCTATATATACAGTTGATTTCGGTTATAACGACGATAAAGGGACCACTATATATATAAATTTTCTCGTAGTCATTCTGACATGTTTTCCTGCAAAACTACGCAGATATTTAATATTATTTTTACAGTTTTATATAATGCTAGAATAAGTAGTGACATTGTTATATTTTTTATTAAAAAATGACTAACTGTTGAGTTTCTTGCGGCGCTTCTTCTCAGCAGTGGTCTCCTCTTGGGAAGCGCTGGTAGATTTTGACGTGTAAAAGTGCCCGTGCGGCCTACTTACTGAATAAATATCTTTTATCTTTTTTTACTATAATGTCGTCGTTATATCCGGAAGTCGTTACAACCAAAGGTAAACTTAATTGCCACTCAGAATATCACTTTGTAACTGAACCATAAATTTAACTCCAAAACGTACACGCTTATCTACCTACGGACCTACCTGGCTAATTTCTATAAATAAACAGTAAGGTCACCACAGGTAACTGACCACCTGTGAATTTAAACAAAAGATGAAAGTTCTTTGTACCTTTGGCGGCCGCCGACTCCGGTCGCAATATCTGCATGGGATTTCCAGGAATTTGTTACAAATTATTCATTAAAAACAGTCGTTACACCCGAAGTCGGCGTTACATCCGAAGTTGCTATAGCCACATGAATTTTGTACTAAAGTATGCTTTAAATTCAAGGGACTTAGATTTTACGTCGCTATAGCCAAATGGTCGCTACAACCAAGGTCGTAATAAATTAAATCCAATGTATATAGATTCTACCCCAAAGACACTGCCCTCCCAGATTCATAGCATGCTGTAGTTCAGGAAATATGATTTGGCCGTCTGTTATCTACTTTGCGATCTTTTGTTTTGCGTCAACACTTACCGGACAATGGGTGGTCGGGCACGCTTATCTATCGTTAATAACAACGGTAATTAGGTCAAGCGAGACCTGAGAGCCAGAGTGACTCGGGTAAATTTTGTTACACGCGATTATACTGCTTGTTACCAAGGGCTTATAGCCTAGAATGGTGTAAACATATGCCAACTTATGAGTCCCATCGGCACTCGGGTACAGAAATGGCTACTACTCAGGGGCTGATTGCATTTTGTGAAGTGCAAGTGCGAAGTTGCTGTCAAGTGGCAAGTAGCAAATGTATGAACGTCGCACTTGCACTTCGCAAAGTGTAATCAGCCCATTATGGATTGAAAGACATTGATACTTTGTGTTTTTTTTTCTTCACTCGGGTGCTGACAGTAATCTAAATAAATATAATTAATTTACACTACGCTCTTAGTAAATCATTAAAATTTATGTGGGTAGTTTAGCATTAAGGTATTTCACATTTTATTGCTAATACAGAGAACGTGAGCTAAAATGAATTCCTATTAATAAAAATGTAATTTCCAATATCATAATGTTGTGGACATTTTAATTTTTACTTTTCCTTTACATAATATCCACAATGTGACTCAAGTATCAAAACCTTTCAATCCACGGTGCTGTTTGAAGAACGAGGGCAGTTTTACGATTCACTTTTGTTTGATATTAACAAAAATCTTAGTGAAGATTACTTTGAACTTTTTTTTATACCAAGACATACCCCCATATTGTTAGCAGGTTACCAAAATACTAACCCCTCCCCTGAATATTTAGTATTCTGTGTAAGTGGCTGCCCGCCCCCCCATGGCTAGTGTTCCTCCACCACGGCTGCGCGCAGCACGTGTCGCGCGGCGCGGCGCGCCCGGTGTGCGCGTGCGCAGAGCTGTTATGAGACGAGGTGCACCCATATGTAGTATGTTACAAAGACACTAAGATCCTTAGTATACCAAGATACTATGTTTTAAATCTACTTCCCTATTTGGCCTCTGACACATACAACCCATAATCCTTCTTATCCCCTAAATGAATACAGTTGTTATTTGTTTCTCAGGAAAATGGTGGGTCTCCCGCGTCGTGAAGGTGGACGCTTCCCTGGTCCAGGTGCACTTCGAGGAGGACGACAGATACGAGTGGATCTACCGCGGCTCGACCCGCCTCGCGCCGCTCTACCTCGAGCTGCAGGCGGCCGAGCGGCAGAGGGCGCGCCCGCTGCCCAGGGCGCAGCCCGGCCGGAGGGTGAGTGAGGGGGGGGGACACACAACCTGGAGACAGACAGTGAGGTTGGAGATGGGCTACATTGAAGACAGATGGGGAGATTGGGGATGGGTGGGTAGATTGGCGACAGACAGGACACATGTGGCTACATGAGAGCAGGGACTGTATATCGGTATTTAAAATATCGATACTTCCCGAAAATATCGGTAAAAAAAAGTATCAATACTTGGTACCGATACTGATAGGTACATATTTTTTTAGCAAATCGTGTTAGTAATCAGATACATAACCACCTGGCCACATATTGTCACTTATGACGCGATAGGTGTATAGATATTAGTGCCTTTGACTGTACCTACGAGTTTTGAAGAGTTCCGTCGATTCCTCGTGGATTTCATAATCAGTTTATCATTCTTATAAGAAATGAAACCAATATGAACCGGGTATTCGGCGGGTTTCATTTGGGTATGATGTTACCAGACTGAATAAAAAAAAAAACAAATTGGGTCATAAATGACGGAGTTCTGTCAAAGTATCGATATTAATGTACCAAAAATTACTTATCGATACCTATATCGATTAAAAGATACCTAATTATCGATATTTATATCGATATCCAATATCGGTATCCAAACTATACCGGTATTACAGTTCCTGCATGAGAGATAGGTACGAGTAGAAAGATCGGAGACAGGCGGGTATTTAGATAGGAGACACGCGAGCATATACGCGACAGGCGGAGAGATTGGAGGCAGTTGAGTTGGAAACAGCTGGGTAATTCTCATATCGTTTCAACCGTCCGTCACAGCCGCGGCTACAAAATTGGCGATTTTCTAAGGAAATGCTATTGATAAGAATTATAAGCGGAGGCTCTGCATTCTACAGAATAGCCGCAAATGACATTCGAATCTACAGGGAAGCCCGAAGCCGTCAGTAATGCGACCACGGTTGTAACGGCGGCTGAAACGCTCGTGAGAATGACCCAGGTAGGTAAATTTGAGACGGTAGAGAAGTTTGAAACCAAGCGGATAGAGACAGTTAAGTAGGTCAGAGGCAAGTTTTCTTGGAGACATTGTTTGCCAATGTATTTTTTTGTAATGTTGTAACATGTGTTGCAGTTCAACATGCCGTACGTGGAGTACACGCGGTCCGACGAACCGGCCGCCGTGCCGGCCAGCACGCCGCAGCAGATAGAGGTAAAATCTCAATTTTAACTCTTGAATGGACAGCGATAACTTTACACACCACCAGAGGGCTTATTGCCTAACGCACTCGCGATCGCGATCGCTTTCATATTTGACAGTTGAAGTCAAATCTGCCTACAAAATGAAAGCAATTGTGTCACTTTCAAGTCGATCGCGATCGCGAGTGCGTTAGACAATAAGCCCTCTGTTCGGAAATGATTTTTTTGTTCCCGTAAATAGGGATCAGTAATAATAATATATTTTTTTTTATTTACCAACACAAAACATTAGGTACTTACATTAGGTAACACAGTGCAAAAAGTTCGTGGTAAGAAATAGGCAGCAACACTGCTGGATTTTAATCTCCAACCAGAGGGCTTATTGCCTAACGCACTCGCGATCGCGATCGCTTTCATATTTGACAGTTGAAGTCAAGTCTGCCTACAAAATGAAAGCAATTGTGTCACTTTCAAGTCGATCGCGATCGCGAGTACGTTAGGCAATAAGCCTGCACGTATTAAAACTAACTTGACAGAGGTAGGTCAATATAGTCAATTACCGTTTTCTATTTTGTATGAGTTTTGTTCGTCGCTGTTAGTATGATTTTTTTATTTAAGATTATTATTAAAAATGGATATTTTTGGATTTTTTATAGTATTCAATTCGCATTTTCCTCAAACTTACTTATCATTTAATAAATTATTTAATCATGTGACTAATTATTTTTTATGTGGCAATAATTTTATGCGTGCACACAACCACTGGAATCGACCAAATGTAAATCAAAGAGTGATATAACATATGCCCCACAGCAAGAGATCCGCCGCCAGCGCGCGGTGGCTAAGAAGTCGACCGCCCTGCCGCCCGCGCCCGCCCCCGCGCCCGCGCCCACTCCGCTCGACGGCGTCACTAGTCGCGTCGTGGTGAGTATTGAGAGCTTGTTCACACTGGACGATGAGCGTTGTACTCGTACGCACTAAATATAGGTGTAACTGGCGAGCCGTGAAAATGGAACAAATAATCAATATTATATATTATACTATATAAATAATAATCCAGCCTATACACGTCCCACTGCTGGGCACAGGCCTCCACTCACAATGAGCGGGTTTGGTCTATAGTTCCCACGCGGGCCCAGTGCGGATTGGGAACTTCGCGCACACCGTCAAATTGCTTTGCAGGTGTGTGCAGGTTTCCTCACGATGTTTTCCTTCACCGAAAAGCTCATGATAAATTTTACAAATTATATTTCGCACATAAATTCCGAAAAACTTAGAGGTGCGAGCCCAGGTTCGAACCCACGACCCTCTGCTTAAGAGTGGGCAGGTCAAACCATTAGGCTACCACGGCTTATATTATATATTAGTAAGAGTTATATATGTATTTTCTTCATATTTTAGTTCTACACGCCAAAGAACGCCATCAGGCCGCTCAAGATGAAGGCACACACGTGCGGGCCCCATTGCAAGCGGACCGACGTGCTCGCGCTTAAGGACCTGCGGACCTACAACCCGCTCACTAAGCCGCTGCTCAGCGGCTGGGAGAGGTGCGTACACACACACACGCACACTAGCACACACACATACATTTACAGTAAAACTAGGGTATTGATAGTACTCTGCTGTCTATCGTTGTCACACTCTGGCATAACCAATATACTGACAGACACAGGAGAGAGTGTGATAGTGGTTTTCTTCAGTATGATTGTCAGGCTCGCAATACAAGCGCATAAGCCGCTCACCAAAAGATCTCAATTTTAAACTTCAAAGTACATCCGACAGAAGTCAGAACCGTTACCTAAAAAACTTAAGAGAATTCTACTATACGGTCTGTATCAATGTAATTCGTGTGTCACGTTGGTGCCACTGAAAACCAGCGTCGCGGTATGCCGTGACGTAGTGCTGAGTGGCGCCAATTTTGACGACACAGAATCACCCATGGCAACACTACGCTACAATTGTATTTTTTTTTTATAATTATTTTCCTTCGTTAAGGTGCAGTTGCACGAGCAACTCTTCTCGGCAATTTTTAGCCGGCCGTCTATGGGCGTGTCGTGTCTCGTTCTATCTTACGAAATTAGAGTAAGAGAAGCTATGGTTGACGGGCAATTATTTGCTCGAAGGGTTGCCCGTGTAACTGCACCGTTACTGTTTAACTTTGGTATCTGTGTGTGTTGCCATTCTTTTATAATCTGTAATCTTTGTTTTGTTTTATTTTTTCTTGTGATCGTCGTATAAATGTATCTATTTCTATTTCTACCATTCTGACCGATGTCCATCGTTTTCAGACAAATAGTGAAATACCGCTGGACCCGGTCAGTGATGTACCGGGCGCCATGCGGCCGCCGGATCCGGGACTACCCGGAGTTGCACCACTACCTGCAGTTGGTCGAGAGCGAGATGGGCGTCGACCTGTTCGACTTCGGAGTAAATACGCACTGCCTGGCCGAGTTCGTGCTCAACAAGTGCTTCATCAGCAAGAAGGTGGGTTGGAAGGAACTGATGGCGACCCGCCTGCGAAGGTAGCGGTGCCGGGTTCGATTACCATTTTTTTAGGGTTCCGTAGCCAAAATGGCAAAAACTGAACCCTTATAGTCTCGTCACCGTCCGTCCGTGTGTCACAGGCATTTTACTCAAAAACTACAAGATTGATGAAATTAGGAGTATAGGTGAAGTTTGGTAGTTAAATAACAAAAATAAATATTTCTAGGGGGGCACTCCATACATGTAGCAGAAGCTGATTTTTTTTTCAGCAAACATCATCGTGTGGCACATACTCGTATTTCGAAAGTTCTTTTAAAAACACTAAGGTTTCTAAGCAATTTTATTTGAGTAAAAAAAGTTGCATAAATTGTGTCCCCTCTTTTATCTTTTAAAATGTATGTCCAAAAAATTACAAAGGTAACGCTTAATAATTACTTTCAACCAAAATTATTTTACGGATATACCGTATTTGAGTTATTGCCGAAAAACTGCGCTTCTCAACAAAAGGACGTAAGTGCCAAGAAGATACGCTCTTTTGCCGGTGCACTTTATTTGTATATGTAGTAATGGCGACGCAACCCCGCACTGAGCATGGTCCGACATGCGCTTGCCCAGTTTTTTCATTATACAGGGTGTTTTTTCATTCGTCTATAAAATTTTGGGGCTTAAATCAGTAAGTCATACTGACCAACTTTCACTATGGGACCAACCCCGAAATCGCGAAAAAAAAATTGACCATCCCCCCATACATTTTGGCTAGTCAGCTGACGATGTTTTGTATGGGAGGGTCAATTTTTTTTTCGCGATTTCGGGGTTGGTCCCATAGTGAAAGTTGGTCAGTATGACTTACTGATTTAACCCACAAAATTTATAAGACGAATAAAAAAACACCCAGTATAAGTTTATGTTTCCAACAGGACCTGTCGAACGGGAAGGAGAGCGTGCCGGTGCCCTGCGTGAACTACTACGACGAGTCGCTGCCCGAGTTCTGCTCGTACAACACGCGGCGCACGCCCACCGTCGGCGTGCCGCTCAACCTCGACCCCGACTTCCTGTGCGGCTGCGACTGCGTCGACGACTGCGCGGTCAGTCCATACTAATACTCTATACATTTCAAGTTCAAGGTTGTAAAGGCGACTAAAGTTCAAGGTCAAGTTATTATGATTACCAAATTTCAAGGTCAATGTCATCGTTGTAACAAGCATACTAGGTTAAGGTCATTAAGGCAGGAAAATTACAAAGCGACTAAAGTTCAAGGTCAAGGTTTTAGTAGCAACAAACACAACAAGGTCAAGGACATTAACGCAGCAAACTACAAGGTCGAACTATCGAATATGCTGTTTAACCTTTTGAACGCCATTGATGGCCATAGCCGCCATGGTTAACAGCGTTAAATAGACCTAAGTGTATTTGAGGAAGTTTGACATTAGCTATGGTGTGGCGCCTTATACAGGATGAGTCTTTATAAAGTGCACAAATTTTGGGGGTTAATTCAGTAAGTCATACTGATCAACTTTCACTATAGGACCAACCCCGAAATCGCGAAAAAAAATCGACCCTCCCATACAAAAATTGTGAGCTGACTAGCCAAAATGTATGGGAGGGTCAATTATTTTTCGCGATTTCGGGGTTGGTCGTACAGTGAAAGTTGATCAGTATGACTTACTGAATTAACCCCAAAAATTTGTGCACTTTATAAAGACTCACCCTGTATATCGTGTACGGCGGTCAGAAGGTTAAATATCCGGTTGGTCCAGGACAAGTCGAAGTGCGCGTGCTGGAGGCTGACGATGGAGGGCGCGCGCACGATCGGCTTCGACGGCGCCGAGGTGGGCTACGCGTACAAGCGGCTGCCCGAGCCGCTGCCCTCCGGCATCTACGAGTGCAACTCCAGGTACATTGCCTTCTTAACCCCCAACGCGAAACGAGGGGTTATGAGTTTGACGTGTGTATATATTTTTTTCAGCTATTTATTAATTTTTTTGAAACACTATTTGCTTAATATCTATTCTTAATCAATAAAAGATTTTAGTGAGTTAAGGTTTCATTACATTGCAATACGAAAGTTTGTGTGTGTGTTAGTTTGTTACTCTTTCACGCTGCAACGGCTGGACGGATTTGGATTAAATTTGGAGTGGAGATGGCTTATACCCTGGATTAACACATAGGCTACTTTTTATCCTGAAAATTTTAAAATTTCCCAAGGGAGCAGCGATAAACGACTTCTCCGCGGACGGAGTCGTCTGACGGAGTATCAGTCTGTGGCATCGTAGCTCCTAAACGGATGGACCGATTTTGATTTAGTTTTTTTACAAAAGGTGCAAAGCAAAACTATCGACTAGTACATATGACGAACCCTCACAATTTGTATATAGCTCATGACACCCGCACGTTTTTCACGAATCGCTTCGCTTTTTTCCAGATGTAAATGCAAGCAGACTTGCCTGAACCGAGTGGCGCAGCATCCCCTGCAGCTCAAACTGCAGGTACGTGCACGCATCAGCTGTACTAGCCGCAACGTCTCGCTGCACGCGGGGCCATAAACCATGTTGTACGTAGTGTTGTTCACGCGTAGCTCATGACCACGTGCTATCGGTCAATCTCGCATAGTAAATGACGCACGCGCTTCATAAAAGTTAGAAATACCGTTATCACTTTTACTACATTCGCTTCCCGCCATATGTCCCTTTGTATGTATGTTTGCTTAGATCTTTCAAACAATTTTTTTGAAGTCGGTTTAAAAGCAACTAAGATCATTTCATGCACAATGTACCGCCTGCCATGGCTACTGCATTTTATAAAGGTTTTTTTTTCAATTTGCTTTGTAACCATAGACAAAAGGAATTAAAAAAAAAATATACCACACATTGTTTAACCGACTACTTGATCACGAAAAATGTTTTTAAAAGTTTTTGCATTGTTGTGTGAAACACACTTAAAAGTTTGTTTGTGGCAACACAAAATATATTATCTGTGCTCTCTCTGCCTCCGGCCGCCTTCGCGCCGCTACACCAGCTATATAAAATGTATAAAAGAAATTAATACAATCCATTAAATTCCGACATGTGGGGTTTAATTTGCATATCATCATCTATCAGTCTGCCCCACACTTTTATTTATCTTGATTATTTAAGGGTAATTTGCAAAAATACTGTACTTGGGTCGATCATCTTTTTGTTGTTGTTATTCTGTCCCGTGAGCCAGGAGACAACAGCGATAGTGTTTCTTAGAAAGATGTTTATAATATATACTACTAACATGCTTAGAAGAAAGCCCACAAAAGAATGGGCTTATAATTGCCACAAAAAGTAATTTAATGTAGATTTATATCCTTTAAATTTATAGTTTTAAAGAGTGACCCAGGAGACGTAACCATGGCAACGAGGTACATCAAAAAGTTGATTGACCCACTTACATAGTTAAGCGACGTTACGAGCTCAATTAAGGAAACGAACGAATTTCATTTTTGTGTAACGAACATTAACCATATGAATGTATGACTAATTTTCGTTATACAATAATGAAATTCGTTTGTTCCTTAATTGAGTTCGCTTAATTATGTACAGTCAAGGTCATAAATATGTATAAATTTTAGTACCTTGTTTTTTTACTGTCATGTTTAAACTGCCATATATTACATGTCACAGCGATTAAAGTGACAAGGTACTAAAACGTATACATATTTGGGTCAATCAACTATTTTTTGTACCTCGTTGCCATGGTGACGTCTCTTGGACAACTGTTTAAAACTTTTATTTTAAAGTATTTAAATACACCAAACATCATTTTTGTAGTCATTATAAGCCAATTATTTTATGGGTTTTCTTCTAAGCATATTAGAACCCATAAACACATATTAAAAGAATTTTTCTAAGAAACTCTATCACTGTTGTCCAGGAGACAACACGGGACAGATTAACAACAAGAAAAAGTTGATTCACCCATTTATGACCTTGACTGTACAATATTTTTGCAAATTACCCTACGAAACTACCTTAGTAGTTTCCTTCCACGTGTAAGTATACAGGTGATTTTAAATTCAGTGTCAAAATGTTGGGGGTTAAATCAGTAAGTCATATTGACCAACTTTCACTATGGGACCAACCCCGAAAGCGCGAAAAAAAAAAATCTACCCTCCCATACAAAACATCGTCAGCTGACTATCCAAAATGTATGAGAGGGTCGATTTTTTTTCGCGATTTCGGTGTTGGTCCCATAGTAAATGTTGGTCAGTATGACTTACTGATTTAACCCCTAAAATTTGTTATAGGTAACTATAGATCTATGATTAAGATTCCGTAGGATATTTAGCTAGTGTACCGATTTATTATGTAAGAGCGTTTGTTTGTAAATAAATAAAGCCTGACCGCCGGCGTGCGCGTGCGCAGGTGTTCAAGACGCTGAACCGCGGCTGGGGCATCCGCGCGCTCAACGACGTGCCGCGCGGCGCCTTCCTGTGCGTCTACGCCGGCAACCTGCTCACCGACGCCACCGCCAACCTGGTGCCTCTCTCACGACAACTAATCAATAATAAATAAAATAATCTTTATTCACCAATAACAAGCAAACACACATAAACAAAGTAAAAACATAATTAAATAAATAAATAAATAAATATCAGGGGACAATCTCACACCAATTAACCTAGTCCCAAACTAAGCTCTAGGCTTGTACTTTGGGTACTAGACAACGATAAACATACTTATATAGAGAAATACATATATATAGAAAACATCCATGACTCAGGAACAAATACTCGCGCTCATCACACAAATATTTGTCCATACCGGGATTCGAACCCAGGACCGCTAGCTTCGTAGGCAGGGTCACTACCAACTAGGCTAACTGCGTCGTCAATACAATAATAAACAAAATGGCTGGTGAAAAGGTGCGGAACTCGGCTATTGCGCCGTTTTTCAATCCTCACCTGGACACGAGAGTGTAGGTAGACAGCTGTCACAACAAACTAGTTATATTCCTTAAAACTAACAAACTAAAAAAAAAACTAGACAAGCTTCTGTCCGCTTCGCTCACTATTTATAATTTCTCATCCCCGTGAATAGTATTATTAGAAAAAAAAGATAGCTTTAAGGCTTCGTCACACAGCCGGCTTGACGCGGCGCGACAGTAGCGTGGCGCGTTCTTAGCGCCTCATGGTCTCGCCGCGCGTCGTGGCGTGATTGTGACTGGTATTTCTTTACAAATTTACAGTGTATTCGTGACCATGGATGTAGAAAATTTTACAGTTAGTGTTAAAGAATATCCAGTTCTATATGATTTGGGACATAAAAGCTACAACAATGTGTGCGTCACGCTAAGCGCGGCGTGTTCTTGGCGCGATTCATTATAGTTCAGTATGGCTAACATACATTACGACAACATAGTTATGGCAAATAACTTTAAGACAACAAAAGAACGTACCCCTTTAGGTTGGCAGCATGCTGCCCTCTTTATTCGACGTCTACGTTGGTAAACAGGACCACGCTGTTTTTAAACCCCCGTCACAAAAGGAGGGGTGTTATATTACAAGTCTGAATTGTGTATCTCGGTCATTCTCCGAGCGTTTCAACCGCCCGTCGTCCTTCTAATCAACCCGTCACCTATAATCGTTCAATATATTAAAAACTTGATATATAACCAAATGCTAAACCATAGATAATACAGGCCTGTGCTGGGTATAAGCTTTAAAATTGACGGTAGTTGTCCATATAGCCAATAATTAGGTGACGCGTTAATTAGAATTACGACGAGCGGTTGAAACGCACGGAGAATGACCGATCTGTATATTTTTGTTTGTTCGTGTATCTGTCTGTGCCATCGTAGCTCCTGAACGGATAAACCGATTTTGATTTAGTTTGTTTTGTTAGAAAGGTGACTCAATCGAGAGTGTTCTCAGCTTGGTTTGATGAAAATCCCTGAAGCCATTTAAGAGTTATAAGCTCTGAAATTAGAAAGTAGAGGCTAGTTGTAATTTGACTTCGGATAAGTGACCATTTACTAGTTAAGTTTATTATATTAGTTTAGTTTTAATTGTTTTATTTAAAAATTCATGATATTCATTAATTATTTTATTTTATTTGTGTCGACGATCTCAATGTAATTTCGTATATTCTGACATGCAATGCGTTATATGGGTGATTCCACGAGCGTTTCAATCGCCGTCAGTCCCTTGATCGCATTAAAGTCGAAATTCCTGTAGCTTTGGGTGCCATTTTCGGTTATTTTATAGAGTACCCTGACTTCTACAAAATAACCGAAAATGGCCTCCAAAGCTGCAGAAATTTCGACTTTAATACGATCAATGGACTGACGGCGGTTGAAACGCTCGTGGAATCACCCATATATTGTAATATTACATTCATGAATAAATAAACTAAACTAAACTATCTTAATGACGTCACTCCAGGACGGTTTGAACGAAGGCGACGAGTACCTGGCTGAGCTGGACTACATCGAGGTGGTGGAGCAGATGAAGGAGGGCTTCGAGGAGGACATCCCCGACGAGGACAAGAGGCGAGACAAGGTACTGGTGCTGGGTAACTTTATGGTTCCGTACCCAATAGGTACTAGGATCCTATTACTAAGTGTATGCTATCTGTTCGTCTCTTCTAATTTTAAAGTGTTATATCTCCTGAACGGTAATAAGCTATGTCTACACCTGTGCGCTTTCATGTTCAACTTGCGCTTTCCTGTGACGCATGTCTCTGCAACCACAGCGCATGCAATAACGCATGCGCTCAAACTGGTTTGATATCAGCGCATACCCGTAGCGCGCGCTGATCCGTCACCGTTGGGTTGACGTGCAACATTTTGCAAATAAAATGGCGGAAGATAAAGTCAAAACATTGGATTTTATTGAAGATTCATTGTCACCCTCGTATTGCATGCGCTTGACGCAAGACGAATTGAAATCTTGAGAGCGCCAGTTGAACATGAAAGCGCACAGGTGTGGACATAGCTATAGATAGTTGGTGGATTTATTATAACAGGATATTATATGTGTTATGAGGACGTATTCCCTAACACATATTTAAAAAAAAAAAAGTGAAATAATAAGATACGGGAACCTCCGTACTAGAAACGTTCAACTAGCGAAATTGACACTTTTCGAGTTCATTGTCTTCTAAACGGACCACTAAATCTAAAAATTCATGATAAAATTTCTATTATATTTATAATGATACTTCAATCGATGTTATCTTAAAAAAAATTACCTTTGCTTTACATGTAATTTTTTTTTTTTTTCAAGATTTAATTTTACAACTTTGTCGCCGTAATTTAAATGTCTATGACAAATTACAGCTTTGTAGCTTTGAAAAGAGTCCCTGAGTTAAACCGCGGACAGACAGACGGACTTATTGACTACGGAACCCTAAAACCGAAAGACTTTCCATCCACCACGCGTTCCTCTAAATGAGTCCCCGAGTTTGATTAGTGGTGTGTGTCGTCAGGAGGAGAGCGGGTCGTCGCGGTCGTCGCGGTCGTCGTCGTCGTCGGACGCGCGCGGGCGCGGCGCCGACTCGGACGACGACGACTTCCGCCCCGCCGAGCGGCTGCTGCCCGCCGCCGTGCCCGCCTACAGGTGCCCGCCTTACACTGCTTCTCAAATAATCATAATAATCCAGCCTATATACCTCCCACTGCGGGGCACAGGCCTCCACTCACAATGAGAGGGTTCGGGCTATAGTTCCCACGCGGGCCCAGTGCAGATTGGGAACTTCGCACACACCGCCAAATTGCTTTGCAGGTGTGTGCAGGTTTCCTCACGATGTTTTCCTTCACCGAAAAGCTCATGGTAAATTTACAAATTATATTTCGCACATAAATTCCGAAAAACTTAGAGGTGCGAGCCCGGGTTCGAACCCACGACCGTCTGGTTAAGAGTCGGCAGGTCGAACCATTAGGCTACCACGGCTATACTGCTTCTCAAACGTGCTGGGTAATTACCGCATTCCCTTTCAAAAACGAGGACGCAAAACGACTTTTTTTTTACCACCCAAGTAGCACAAAGGCTGTATAAAACCCTGTTTTATTTTTATTGCCTTAGACAGACAAACAGGCAGACGGCCCACCTGATGGGAAGTGGTCACCGCCGGCTATGGACATTCGCAACACCAGGGGCGTCACTAACGCGTTGCCGGTCTCGAAGAAATTTAATGACACCCTTTTTAAAAAGCCCCATATTGTAGCGCATTGGGAAAATCTCAGCGGGAAGTTCATTCCAAGTTCTTATACAGCCATTATAACACTAGTTTCAGCATTTTAAGAGCTATACAGCTCTTATACAGCTTGCGTGCTGCTTGGGTAGGAGTAAAATAAACGTATGAAAACCCACTTCTGTTCTGCCTTGGCTGTATAAGATTTTTGTCTTGGTCCGAAAGGACAAAAAGGCATTTAAAAACGCAGCGAACAGAAATACGTTTACGTTATACGTTTTTGTTTAATTCTAGGAAGAAAATGAGGCTCTTCGCGTCTTCGTTTTGTCCCAAAACTAGCTATATGTAGTGATTACACGATTGTTTTCCAGCAAACGTCTTCGCAAGCGTGACAAAAAGAAGAAAGAGGGAGAGGAGAAAGAGAAAAAAGACAAGGAGCGCTCGGACGACTGCATCACCATCAGCGACGACGAAGAATGTGAGAATGAATGTGACGTTCTCAATATAAAGGAACCTTATTGAGGCAGGCGGTTACGCCGTTTTTAGAACTGTTACCATAGTATTCGTACAGTTACAAGTATAAGAAGAGCTTAACTGCCTTCCTCCATAAGGTCCCTTTATATTGAGAACGTCACAAATATAAATAAATAAATATCAGGGTATAATGTCACACATTGACCTAGTTCCAAACTAAGTCCCGCCCCCTTAGTGGAGACTACAGGCTACAGCGCCACTTTAGTTGTAGTCTGATTTTAAATACCCGACGCGAAACATTAATCACTCCGTCCCTTGGTGAAAATCGTATGAAAATCCGTTCAGTAGTTTTTGAGTTTATCGCGAACAGACATACAGACGCGGTGTGGGACTGTTTAATAATATGAGTCGCTAAACTTCCCACTCGGATATCTCCTTGAAATTTGGTATACGAATTTAAAACTTCGTTTGTTTGAAAAAAGACGCAAATTACATTGTCATTTTGCATGGATTCCGAGTTTGAAGTTAAGCGACTCATGTAGTGATATGCCGCGTTGTTTAATTAAGTCTTTATTTAAAAAATATGCATTATGTAGATATTTTTGACGTTTTCGGAACGTGTATATGCATATTTATGAGTCATATTAGAGCGTACAATAGCCGTGGACACGAGGACATGTCTTCGCATTTAATTGTAGTTTCATAATAATAAAAAAATGGCGATGGGTGACATAAGAAAGCTCAAGGTCACTCAAAGGGCAATGGAGAGGGCTATGCTCGGAATATCTCTGCGTGATCGAATCAGGAATGAGGAGATCCGCACGAGAACCAAAGTCACCGACATAGCCCTAAGAATTGCTAGACTTAGTGGGCAGTGGGCGGGGCACATCGCTCGCAGAACATATGGCCGTTGGGGCCGAAGAGTTCTCGAGTGGCGTCCGCGTACCGGAAGACGCAGCGTGGGCAGACCTCCAACAAGGTGGACCGACGACGTGTGTTTGCCCTTGTGGCAAACCTTGGGGGAGGCCAATGTCCAGCAGTGGACGTCTTTCGGCTGAAATGATGATGATGATTAATAATGGAATTGTTGTATGGCAGTGCGCGAGCCGGCGCGGTTCTCGGCGCAGACCGGCATGGGCGCCGCCGGCTTCGTCTCCAAATACAAGTGAGTATAATGTTTGTTTGATGTAACAATAAATACAACAGAAGACAGACCCCAGCAAATGGGTCTATTAAATGCCCAAGAAAAAGAGAGTTAGATATTGTATTTAGGATTATGTAAAGGGTGACGAATGCTGTTACGATATAGAACCTTTTTCGTTCTATATTGTAGCAAGATTCGTGCCTCATACCCTATATTATCCATGTATCGTTTATTCATTTATATTTTGTTCATGACTGTTTATTTATCATAATGTACCTACCTTTTTCAGCATCATCTCAACTGTTAGCTTTAAGAAACATTTCAACAACATTCATCAATGTATTGTCTGGTTTTTTTTTTTTTATGTCAGAGTTGTGTTTTTTGTTTTCTGTACTGTGAAATTAAATTTAGTGTCTAAATTTTGGGGGTTAAATCAGTAAGTCATACTGACCAACTTTCACTATGGGACACTGCCATGCAAAACACCGTCAGCTGACTAGTCAAAATGTATGGGGGGGGGGAATTTTTTTCGCTATTTCGGTGTTGGTCCGATAATGAAACTTGTTCATTATTACTTACTGATTTAACCTCCAAAATTTGGATACTGATTTTAATTTCAAATAACAAAAAACAAATGTCCACTCACACTTATCACTAATATTTGGCGTGACCGGATATTGAATCCGTGACCGCGTTCGTTGGCAGGGTCACTACGAACTAACCGCGTCGTCAAATGTACATAATGTCTAGTGATCGGCCACCGGTAGCATTTTATGTCACTATGATGACGAAAGTATTACATGGATATGACTCTATTTAATATCGTGCACAATTTATATACCTATTAAAAATGTATGATTTTTTCTATCGAGTCTTATTATTAATGGTCGGCGACAGGTAGCAACTTTCCGACTAAAGAATATTATAGATATGATTCTAATCAAATTACGAGTACGATTTTTGAATTATAAATGTACGCATCATTAACTTTTAAGGCAAAATTTATAAAAATTACCTAGTTTCTTATCAAATGTGAGGTTTTAATGCATAAATCTCGAAACGAAAAGGTTGTTCTATAATAAATGTACCATTATTTTGTGATACAAGTAATAAAAATAGCATAAGAGGCGCCGTGATGTCGTTGATTGTTTTCGTAGTCGAGTTTTAATTTTTTTTTTTTTTTTTATTACACAATAAATCCACAGCACAAATTACAGTATAGTATGACTACTTTAAAATATACAAAACATTGGCCAATTACGGATTTTCATTTTGCTAACCAGACTTTTACAAAACCAACGTATTACGCTAACACAGTAACAAAATATTTATAAAATATTTATAAATTTATTTTATCTTGTTTACTTATACTTTAATTTAAACCATACCTAACATATCCATACTAGTCATTACGT
This sequence comes from Tortrix viridana, assembly GCA_963241965.1. Lineage (NCBI taxonomy): Eukaryota > Metazoa > Arthropoda > Insecta > Lepidoptera > Tortricidae > Tortrix > Tortrix viridana. Next base: position 2,856,913 of record OY725201.1, on the reverse strand, counting down.
TTGACGTGAAAGTAACATAAATTGCTCCCGTCAGCCGATCTTTAATAATGTCTGTTTGTGCATTAGGTCGGTGCGCGCGCACTTCGGCAAGGACGAGGCGTGCTACATCATGGACGCTAAAGTGCAGGGCAACATCGGCCGATATCTCAACGTATGTATAGTTCTACAACTATTCAATTATCTAGCCTTGTGTACGTGTACTTGGAATTAAAAAAATAATCACTTTCATTGTCCTAGAATGAACTATTCCGTAATAAGGTCATGGCACCAGTAATTGACAGGGGCCAATGATTCTTATTTTTAATGAAGATAAAGGTTTTTTCATTTATTTTGCATTTGGGTCATACACGGTCACAGAAACAAAATGTGTCTCTCCTGTTCTTGAAAGTTAAGGACTTTGAAACCAAATTTTTCAGGTTATGATATATCCGCGTAATGGGAGTCTGGTGTAGTTTTGGCCTGTGTCGAAATTATATAATTTAAATACTCCCACGTCGTGAACTTTTAGGAACAGAAGGGACAATGTTGAACCTAAATCTGTGTATGACCCATTTATAACCGTATGATCTTTGAATTAAGGCTCAAGTGTCCATTACTGGTGACTGTCAGATTATAGTGTCTAACACTGGTGCCATTACGATATTTCTCGTCTTAGTATACTAAGTACGAAGCGCTCTGAAGGGCGGTGGGTCGGTCAATCTGAAGATCGGATCGAAACAAACGGGGCAGTAAAGCGGCCTACTCATACACATGCCGCAGGGGCAATCTCTGGCGAACGGCGGTCAGAGCGATTTGGGCCAACCTAGAAAATTGCTTATACATATCACAATTAAAGAGGACACATAAAGGGCATGTCGCCCCTGAGGCAGGTGTTTGAGTAGCTCGCTTAAGAGTCCAAGAGTTGACAAAAATATTGCGTAACACACGAAAAATTTAAGGACCTGCCCTTATTGAAGTCGGTTGAATAGGAGGATGGTTCTCAATTTGACTGTATGTATGTTACGCAATATTTACGCAATTGTTGACCGATTTAAATAATTATTTTTTATTTGATATATTAAAGAATGGTCCGATTAAAAACTCCATAACTCCTTAATAATGTTGAGTTTGTTTATTGTTCTGAAACATTAACCGCCTGTTACACAATCGTCAAGTAAAGCATATCTGACACATAATTTTATCCCGTTCCCTTTCTTACACTTGAAAATAAACAAGGAGATAACTTTAACCGGCAGATAAGTTTACTTGTCGATTATCAAACAGGAATTTATGTGCGAAATATAATATGTAAATTTACCATGAGCTTTTTGGTGAAGGAAAACATCGTGAGGAAACCTGCACACACCTGCAAAGCAGTTTGACGGTGTGTGCGGAGTTCCCAATCCGCACTGGGCCCGCGTGGGAACTATAGCCCGAACCCTCTCGTTGTGAGTGGAGGCCTGTGCCCAGCAGTGGGACGTATATAGGCTGGATTATTATTTATATTATTATATCAAACAGGTGTTTAGTTAGGTTTATATTCCCGCAGCACTCTTGCACGCCGAACGTGTTCGTGCAGAACGTGTTCGTGGACACGCACGACCCGCGGTTCCCGTGGGTGGCGTTCTTTGCGCTCGCGCACATCCGCGCCGGCACCGAGCTCACGTGGAACTACAACTACGACGTGGGCTCCGTGCCCGGCAAGGTGCTGTACTGCCACTGCGCCGCGCCCAACTGCCGCGGCCGCCTCTTGTAGGCCCCGCGGGAGTCGGCCGAGACGCCCCGTCTTGACCTCTTCAACGCCATTAGCTATGTCCACACCTGTGCGCTTTCATGTTCATCTTTCGTCTTCAACTTTCAATTCGTCTTGCGTCAAGCGCATTCAATATTGATGCAGCGTACACACACGCCTCGGTTAGCCGTCAAGATTGACGCGGAACTAGTAGCTATCAGTGCGGCATGTTTAGTGTTAAGTGCAGGGACCGGACAACCCTTTCATCGGGAAAAGCCTTTCAAAGGGCTTCCCATTGAAACAGCTAGCCCAGTGGATTTGCTCACCCATTCCAATTGGCAACCCATTCGATTGACTTTCCCTTATCGAATGAAGAACCTAACGATAAGGGTAGCCCTTTGAAATTGGTAACCGGTAACTGATTCACATTGATATCCCTATGTAAGGGTTTCCCTGACGTTTAAGCGCTTATTATAAAGCTTTCCCTTTTGTGGAAGGTATGTACGAGCCAATCACAAACGTTTGCCATAGAAAATCGAACCGTATTAGATCTTTTGCCGCTCCGCGCGGTAACTTCAAACGATACGCCGTCGGTAACGTATAATAAGGGTTTTATAAGGGTATTCGGTTAGCGCTTAGTTGAATTGGCTGTCATTTACTTGCTTCGAACGGGACGCAAGGTAACGTGTGTTTTATGAAGTCTAAAAAAGGTCTTAAATTGCGTATACACTAGTAACCTTTTTTAAACGGTTTAATAAGGGTATTGGTTAGCGCTTAATAGAATGGGCTATCATTTGGAAATAGCGCTTTAAAAGCACATTTAAAGGGTTTTGACGGGCAGAGGGTTTGGTAAGTAAATCCTTACGAAAAACCCATACAAAACCCATTGAAAGGGATAGCGGGCCGGTCCCTGGTTAAGTGCAAGGAAAAAACGAATAAAAGGAGAATCTGGACCGTTTATACAACATAATTATGTTTTTGGCTAAGAAATCAACGCGTCGTTTCGTTTTATTTTATTTTGTAATCTTTGGGCTTGTGGTCCCGCAAAACTTGATATGTTCGATAATCTTCAATAAAATCCAATGTTTTAACTTTATCTTCCGCCATTTTATTTGCACAAAATGTTGCACGTCAACCCAACCGGTGACGGATCAGCGTGCGCTACGGGCATGGGCTGCTGTCAAACCAGTATGAGCGCATGCGTTATTGCATACGCTATGGTTGCAGAGGCATGCGTCATAGGAAAACGCTAGATGAACATGAAAGCGCACTGGTGTGGACATAGCTATTGACGGATATATCCGCACCACTGGTTCAACGCCAACGACGGATATATCCGTCACGGTTGACAGCGAAAAATAGACCTAATTGTCTATGACGTAAGGTTGAATTTAGCTCTGATTTTCAGCTGTCATTAGCGTGTGAGTGATGACTTTTGTACTTGACATGGCGTTGAAAAGTTGTTTATGGATTAACGTTCACTTTGACGTGTCTTGAGACGGGCGTCACAGTCGAGATAGTTGCTATGTTACTTTTTTGCCCACGAATAGCCGAATCGTCTTCGTCGAATAATCATTTGTAAGATATATTTTTTTTTATTTGTATAACTGTTATTTAGCACATGTTTTCGCCTAAAACGAAGACACAATTGGGAATAAGCATGAGAAGTTTTCATCGCATCTCTTAACAAAATATGAAAATACCGTAAAAGAGATGGCAAAAAGTGAAATTAAAATTGGCCCAAAAATGCGGATAGTATAAGTATTTAAAAACGATTAATTAGACAGAGAGATCCGACATGTACTGTGACGTCACGTGCACTACGGCCATATAAACTCCATGTTAAATTCTGTTTTGCTAGAAAGATATTTTTATAGTAACTAGAAAAATATTTTTTCTCTACTGGTTGTTACATTAAACAAAAAAAAATATGCATATTCTCAATTTGAAATATAATATGACTGATAATGCAAAAATCTCTTAGAATAGAGTCCTAGGGCAACGTATACAAACTTGATACTTGTTAGTCATTGTCAAACTAAAACATTTCAATTATCGTATCTCATAAACGCAAGGCTTAATTTTACTTAATTAAAATGAGATTTTGAAGCTAGGTCTTATTCGCTCGGCCGTTTTTTGTTATGTGCCCGGTTATCTAACCGAGTATAGTTGATCGAAGATGTTCATTTAACCTTTCCGATGCCAACGACTCATACATGTATCAGCACCGCAGGTTCAACGCCAACGACGGATATATCCGTCACGGTTGACAGCGCAAAATAGACCTGAGCGTATATGAGGTAAGGTTGACATTAGCCCTAGTTTTTAGCTGTCGCGGCGTGTGAGCGACGTCTTTTGTATTTGACATGTCGTTAATGGTTAATGTATTCTCATCTCACGCATAAATGAAGATGCGTCAAGTTTAGGTAAAGCACTAACTGCTAATACCTTTTATATGCTATTCATACATAACAAGAAATGTAATATTTGGATAAATATTTTGCCGTATTATCTTCGTTATTTAAGTAAAAAGTGTGAGAATTTGACAGTTCTTATTCTAGAATGAGACAGAAGAAGCTTCTAAATATATATTTGCGTTAAATAAAAAAACGCACCATTAAATAAACAATTAGGTATAATACAGGTACCTTGTTTCTATCGGTGAGAATACTGTAATTAGCTTTCTGTATCTACTTTAAGTTTATGATCTGTTTTAAAGCTGTTGGTTTTCCATAAATAAATAAATAAATAAATATTATTTTGTGACTGTGTTAAATAAATGATAAGTCCAATTCTGATGTGTTATTATAAATGTAAATAATGTGTTTGACGATAATAAATGAAACTAAATAAATTGGCGTACTTATTTAATTAAAAATAAAACTGGTACTTTCAATACCTACTGAACTATTTATGTCAAAAATATAACTTTTACAACTTACACTATGTTATTTCATAATAGTCAGAAATTAAAAACTGAGCATAGTTTTACTCTGTTACTAAAAAACTGGGTCCACCGTATTTATTACACCTAAAAAAGCCTTCATGGCATCTGGGCATATGCAACTATGTTTTTTTTTAATGCATTGTAACGCCAGTGACGGATATCTGCATCAAAGGTCAACTGCCATTTACGGATAAATCCGTCACGGTTACAGCGCTAACGCTCTTGTCACTAATACAAACCTTCTGTCATTAGTGTCATAAAGTAGATTTTTGTGTGCACATTTTTTATGAGTGTACATTCCCGATGTATAAGAGTATAGCCAGGTCGACTCAAAACTCACACAATCATAGATGACATTAGTTTCATTCATTCCATTCGTGCCAGCTCTTGTGAATCGACCTGTACTTATTAGTTCCATGATTCAACCATTTCACACTTGTAGAATTTGACATAATATTGACAGAAACAGAATTCAGATTTAAATAAATTTGCTCTGTGGGTTGGATCTATTTCCCTAAACTACGTCCGATTGACAGTGTACAATTTTCTTGAGATATTTATTACGTCCTGCGTGAAATGAATATTTGAACATGTTAGAAGACAAATCTTTTCTATATTTATGGTATCATCAGCCTGCCAAAAAATCAGGGCGCTGTTCGGAATGAAATTGGCAATATGATTCAAGGTTTACTCTAACTCTATTAACTAGTTTTAGTTGTTATCACTGGCTCGACTTTTTTGCCAGGCCATATTAGAAGACAAATCTTTTCTATATTTATGGTAAGGTTCGAATTGAGATTAACAAGTGACGCTCCACACTCAAAGTCGTGGCCAGGAGTCTGTGGCGACGTCACAGGCCGGGCATGATGTAGGCGATGTTGTGCAGCGTGTCGCGCAGCAGGGCGGGCGGCGGCGCCACGCCGGGCAGCGCGCGGCACATAACACTCCGCGGCGACGTCACAGGCCGGGCATGATGTAGGCGATGTTGTGCAGCGTGTCGCGCAGCAGGGCGGGCGGCGGCGCCACGCCGGGCAGCGCGCGGCACATAACACTCCGCGGCGACGTCACAGGCCGGGCATGATGTAGGCGATGTTGTGCAGCGTGTCGCGCAGCAGGGCGGGCGGCGGCGCCACGCCGGGCAGCGCGCGGCACATAACACTCCGCGGCGACGTCACAGGCCGGGCATGATGTAGGCGATGTTGTGCAGCGTGTCGCGCAGCAGGGCGGGCGGCGGCGCCACGCCGGGCAGCGCGCGGCACATAACACTCCGCGGCGACGTCACAGGCCGGGCATGATGTAGGCGATGTTGTGCAGCGTGTCGCGCAGCAGGGCGGGCGGCGGCGCCACGCCGGGCAGCGCGCGGCACATAACACTCCGCGGCGACGTCACAGGCCGGGCATGATGTAGGCGATGTTGTGCAGCGTGTCGCGCAGCAGGGCGGGCGGCGGCGCCACGCCGGGCAGCGCGCGGCACATAACACTCCGCGGCGACGTCACAGGCCGGGCATGATGTAGGCGATGTTGTGCAGCGTGTCGCGCAGCAGGGCGGGCGGCGGCGCCACGCCGGGCAGCGCGCGGCACACGCCCAGCAGCGGCGCCAGCGAGCACAGCAGCGTGTCCAGCAAGACCGACACGGACCCCGACACGGCGATCTGGCCCTGACGACAAACAGAATCACTTTAACACGCGCCATACGGGTGCCTTTCCACTAGAGATGTGCGAGGTAGCTAAACGGTGAGCAAAGTCAAAGCTTCCCGTTTCCACCAACGCTAAGCTATGCTAAGCTAAGCTATGAAAATAAACGATTATAATTGACATTTTAAATTTGCAACTGATGCTAAAGCCAAAACCATTTTTCGTAATTATGGGCCGGAGTTCCAAAAATATTATTAGTTTTTTTATCTTCAGTAGCTCAGTAAATATTAGGGAACAGTTGCAGACCGGAAGAATTACGTCACTGATACGCCTGTATGCTCCTTGCAAATCATAGCCTGCACGTGCGTGTGTGTGTGTATTTGCCTGGGTGTTTGTGCGAGTAAAATGTGTATACGTGTTCTTACACGTGTGTATAGGATCATGTGGTGTGCGGGGCCAGTGTGTCACCTCGTGCTCCTTGAGCCGCTCGCCGATGATGGCGAGGCTCTCGCCCAGCAGCCGCAGGTGCGCCGCGACCTCGGCGGCGCCGCAGCCCGCCACGCGGTACACGCCCGCGCCGCCCGCCGTCCCCGGGGCTCCGCTCGGGGCCACCGGCTGTACAACATTGTAGCATTTTAAATAATGGTGCCGGGGGGCCAGGCCAGGCCTCATGGACAGTGTAGGCCAGGTTAGTGGGCCCTGAGCCTCATGGACAGTTTAGACCAAGTTAGAGTAACGCGCGATTAGAGCGGCCGCACATTGAGCCACTAGTGGCCGCCACTAAACGCGACCACTAGTGGCTCGGCTAAGCCACTAGACGCAGCCACCGGTGGCTGAGTAGCGGCCACTAGTGGCTGAGTGGCGGCCACTAGTGGCTGCCACTATTGGCTATTGTTTATTGGAGAAGCCAGCGATTGTGGCCGAGTGTGCGCGCGAGGCGAGCCACTAAACGCGGCCGCTAGTAGCGAGCGCGGGCGACTACCGCAGCTTGTGGCTCAGACGCGGCCACTCGAACGCTCGGTGTGCACCGATGCTATACAAAATGTTTGAAAAAACTCGTCCGCAGCTTGTGGCGGCCACTAGTGGCCCAATGTGCGGCGGCTATTAGGAACTTCATTTCAAAAATGTATATACTTTATAAAATACAATAATAATATAATAATAGTATAATACTCACGACAAGGGCCTGCTGCGGCGGCGTGACGGGCTCGGGCGGCGCGCGCGGCCGGGTGGCGGGCGGCCGGCCCGGACCGAAGCCCGACGGCTGCCGGACGCCTGCAACCAACCCCACAGTTATAGCTACAATCGGCCAACAGAGCTCTTCCTTTTCCGAATTCACGATAAATGCAGAAAACGAGTACATAAAAAGGTTTTTTTTATAATAATAAGCGAATTACAGCAGCGCTTTGTCATTGTAAATATAACATTCACGGAATTTTGAAGTTAAGAAAATTATGTGGATTTACCCACCTCCAAACAACACTCACCAATGCTGGGGCCACACAAACGCCGTTAAAAATCAACGTCAATCGCCTTATGCGTAGTATACATAAGGCGATAGATGTTGATTTTTAACAATGCTTCCCGTTAGTGTGGCTCCAGCATCAGAGAGTTGTCGATAATATGAATTTTAGCAAGGTTTACAGGCATGGCCCAATCTCATCTGATATAAGGTAATGGTGAACAATTCATTTTAAAAAGACTAAACGTCGCAATGATCATGCAAAATACTTAAAAACTATCACTGATATTACACCACCTCTACCGTAATTTAGGGATAATAATATTTTTGTTAATATGTCTTAATAAGTCGACAATCTTACTTGGATTAGATATGATCTTGCTGACGCCGGAGTGTAGGCTCTGTTCTTTTTGCATGGCGAAACGTTTTGCTTTGCGCTTCCACAGGTAGCGCTCGTTGTAGTTCACCTGCGCAATAATAATCATCATCATCATCTGTAGTGGATGGTGGGCTACGGCTGGATGTATGTATGTGACTAAAATCGGATGTCCTTAATCTAGCTCTTAAACTATTGGACCGTTAAAAAAAATGGCGTGTCATATGATTCGTCAAAAATGTGGGAGCGTCAAACGCTATGTAAAAATATAAGCGTGCGTTATATTGGTCACCAGTCAGTCGAGTTATAGTTTTTTGAGTCTTCTCTCTTGCCCTGGTTCCATAAAATAACTATTAAAGTTCATACAAAAGCACGAAATTAATCTATAAATTATATTTAAAAAAAAAAAAAAAAAGAAGTGAGTGTTTGTGTAACGTTTTCCCTACCCTCTTTTTCTTTTATTAACTTTCTTCCACACCCTTAACAATCTCCGCATTTGTCCGTCAAAACGTTTTGTGGCTTATTTATGTCTGTGCTGTCCTTAACACACGTTATTTGTTCTAGGTTACCTGAAGTCCGGATCCTCTCATAAAAAGTCAAAATTTATTTATCACCGAACATTTCCCCGGCGTGTCTTAATGTCAAGTTGTCATTGGCGAAATACGTCTTGCCACAATAGATGTGGAAGCCATTAAAAAAAAAAAAAAAAAGCGTGCGTTATACTAGTCACCAGTCAGTCGAGTTTTAGTTTTTTGAGGTTAGCTTATTCCGATTACTATCTATCAAGGGAATGTTAGTACTTCAACTTCCACTCACATTGGCCCACATCTCGCCGAGGCGCTTAGAGATAGCGGAGAAGTCCATATCAGGGTGGTTGCGGAGGAGCTCGTTGCGTGCCTCCTTGGCCCACATCATGTATGCCGTGATACGAGTCTTGCCTGGAAATAAGAGATGGCTTGTGAGGTGTGGTGAATTGTAATTCACATCACATTTGCAATAAATATCACAGATCACACAAATTTATCTTGTCTCAAAGTAAGCTCTAGGCTCACACTATGGGTACTTACTAGACAACAACAAACATACTTATCCTCGTGCTGCCCAAGAAAAGAAACCCGAGATCAGCTAAATGCCCAGTGTGCAATGTATAAGCCAAAACATATTTATGTCCCAACTGCCCATGAGTATGTCACTTTGTACACAGTGATGTACATTGGGTGGCACGATGTTGAATAGAGAAATACATACTTAAATGCATAAAAAAAAAATTACACTTGTAAGTAAAGCATGAGCTCATCACACAAATACTTGCCCTTACAGGAAACCGAACCTCTCGGTTCACCTGAAGCTTCATAGACAGTGTCACTACCAACTAGGCTAACAGTGTTGTCAAGTTTAACAACTCTTTATTTATTACCTTTGTCTTTCCGCTGAGCCTTAGCCCTCCCAATGACCTTCCCGTCCTTGACAATTAGTTTCTTTTTGCTGCTTTTCTCCATCATGTACAGAGAGTTGGCTGGAGTCCGCGTGGAGCCCTCGTCCGAGGCAGAGCTGTCAGACTCCATGCTGTTGACGAAATCATTATCAAGTAATTGCATGAGTCCAGGGAAACAGCTTATTGAAATAGTATACGGCTTCGTGTTTTATTTAAATTTCTCAATTTTGATTCCCATTCAATTTTGGTGAACAATGATATGCACATATCAGCTTTGGCTTCTTATGCATTACAAATAAATTAATAAATCTTTAGTCACCAATTTAAACATGTGAATAAATAGCTACAATACCTTAGCAAAAACTATGTCAGTTAATAATTATATACCTTTCAGCATTCTCGCCGTTATTCTCATAGTAGTCTGACTCGCTGCCGGACGCGGTCCCCGCCTCTGGCACCGGCCTGGGAGTCTCCTGGAACTCCTGCGGCTCCTCCTGTCTGAAGTTGGTGAACGGCTTCACCGGCGTCTGCCGCCGGAATCGCGCTTCTATGTCGTCCGGAGACTCAAAGTCCATCAGCTTCGAGCTCTTCTTCCTCACGCGACCGCTCCGGGATATACCTGTGACTTCTAAATCTAAAATTTAACACAATTTTATCTACAGATAAAAAACTACGACACAAATATAACTGAAGAAAAGCAAAATACTATTGTTACACTTACCGTCTTGCATGGTGCTGTCGTAGTTAGGAATGGTGGATTAGCTGTGATTATAGTAACGACGTTGAAATGTTGAGGTACTACGTCGGGTCGCGAACTGGATAAATATAATAATTCGTATCTAATTTACGAATTGCAATGCATAAGTGTATCTGATGGCTGATGGATGGCATCGTAGTATTTTTTTTAAGTTTTGGCTTCTAGGACGTCAAGTCAAAATTAAGCCACAGATAGTTCAGATTACGGTAAGTATAAGCCTGGCAAAAAAGTCGAGCCAGCCAGTTGTATAGACTGGCAAAAAATTCGAGCAAAAAATGAGGGCGCTGAAGTCAGAAGGCCAATGTCATGTCGTATCGGAAGGTGAGAAAATTGGCGTAGAACAGAGAAAAGTGGCAATTACTCCACCGACAAGAGCCTAGCTCTTAAGTAAAATGATGATGTTTAAAATGAAAGTGGCACCATGATCCAAAGTTTACTCTAAAATGTGCTGGTTGCTGTTCGAAAATATTGTAGTTCCAGCTGTCACCACACACGCTCGACTTTTTTGCCAGGCTATACATTTGCATTTACATGTTTTTTTACAAAGTTCCTATAGTTGACATTTTTAAACATTACCAACAATAAAGAAATTAAGACAATCAATTAATGCAACGCATTAGGGGCCCGAAAAACTAAACGGATAGAGCGAATAAATAAAAAGTTTTATGAGGTTTCTGTTTAAATTGTGGAATTCTCTGAAATCATATGATTTCGATATACAGGGTAGAAAAAACGAACGCAACGTGGACGGCAATTATCTTAAATATTGGAAGTAGCAAATTCTACGCAAACGAAACTTACTTTTAGTATTGAAAACAATAAATAGGTACTGCATTTAGGTACTGATTATTAAAAATTCCTCTGCCTCAACTGGGAATCGAACTGGTCGAATATGACAAAACCATAAAGTCGTGTTAGGATTTATGATACTCGTACAGATCGAAAGGATCATTGATAATGATTATTTATATCTACAACACACACCTTTAAACTAAATAAAGACCGTGAAAACTAAGAATTACTTGAATTAATTGTATGGTACTACATTTGTATGGTTCACTACACTTGTATGGTTTTACATTAGAAATACTGTTATACGCTCTAAAACTCAAATAGCTGACGTAGCCTTAACAGCTGCCACCCTCAAGTGAAACTGGGCTGGACACGTCTGCCGTATGCCTAATGACCTTTGGGCAAAAATAATTTCGAATTGGGTCCCAAAAGCCCGGACACGACGACGCGGCAGACCACGGCGCAGATGGCGAGACGAGCTTGACACCTTTCGACAAGATTGGCGGGAGATTGCCCATAATCGAGATACGTGGAAGGATGGGAAGGAGGCCTTTGCTCAGCAGTGGGACATTCCAGGCTAATAATAATAATAACTTGTATGGTACAATTCACCTTTACAAAAACAGCTCATTCAAATGTTCCATTTTCAAATTACCTATCTATGCAGCAACTATACATCATTGTGTAAAGACAATAATTGATGCAATTTTCTAATCTAAAATGTCAATTGTATCGTAATAAATAACTTTATTTTTATTTTATTTATTGCAACTAAACTGATAAGCATAAGTGTACCTCACTTAAAAAGATGCAAGCATGATAGTGTAATTGAGTGGCTTGTTACTTTCTGCTAGTCACGTATTAATTCATAATTATTCTGTGGAACTGTCAGAAGTGAATGCAGAATTTTTACCGAAGAAGATTCATTGCGTGGTTCTAAAAAAACAATTAATTGTGAACGCCATCTAATTTGAATGCATGCGATATGGAATTGTCTTCTGCTTCTGTCATTAAATCTGTCAACATTTTTGCCTGTTGCTGTCATTCATCTGTCAAAATTTTTGCCTGTTCCGTCGGTTCCACCTGGGTTGATATCTCAATGATATCAATCTGCAAAAAAATGCAAATTAAACCAATTCAATAATTATATCATGCAATCATGTCCGACCGCATCCGCCAGTTAGCCATGCGGCTCAAAGATAAAATATATGCGCAATATTACAACTCTACTAATATGGAAAAAGTTGACCGTATGATCCACAAATATACACCCGCCACACAAATTTCGAAATTAGCTGGGAAAATAAAAAATGACGCTATCGGTACGAAAGTGAAAGAGTTAGTAACAAGGTACGAGAAATTTACGGGAGTGGAAGAAATAATGGCGATCCAAAATTCTGTCATTGACGCACAGGTAAATTTAAATTATCTATTTTGAGCGCTTAGAGTTTGCTTTATTTAATTGTCGTTATTTTAATTGACGCATATAAATAATGTTTGTAGCTAATTGTAGCGCCTGCCGCCTATGTCGCCGAAGTCAGGTAAAAAATAGGATGATGTCATACAAGTAAAGTGTTTAAAACATAATTTATAGGTGACTAGAGGACGCTCGCGACTTCGTACGTATAGATTTAGTCTCCCACTCCATATTGTAGTGTACCGGAGGATAAGACAACTGGTGAAATTACTAGCATAGAGCAATTCCATCTTAATTCTCAGGGTTCGGCAACGCATTTGCAGTTTTGTGATCGATGTCTGGTGGCTGGTGTACTTGGTTGCCTTCTCCATCTTTACCAATATGTGACATTCTCAATATAAAGGGACCTTATGGAGGCATGCGGTTACGCCGTTTTTAGAACTGTTACCATAGTATTTGTTTAGTTACAATAATAAGAAGAGCGTAGCTGCCTTCCTTCATAAGGTCCCTTTATATTGAGAACGTCACATATTACAAAGAGAAAGTGTGAATTTTGTTAGTTTATGTGTATGTGGGGGGTGATGTACGGAACAACTGTATTAGAGAAATTCTTTCACTATATGAAAGGTTAGGTTAGGCATTATTATTATTTCAGATGGACATAGGCTATATTTTATTTATCAATTGTTTTGAAGTGAGGGCATGTGGTGCCGTGATAAAATTATAATAGTAGGCTATATTACTTTTTATTTATCTACATTTACCTTTAACTTAATTAGGTATGCATCCTAAGGGAGGCTTAATCAACCTTTAAATAACCTTTGTATTAATCATAAAAAAACTTTACAAAACAAGTATTGTTAGCTTTAGACACACTTATTATGAATTTTGTAACTCTTTGTTATCTCTATCTCGTAAATTGTTATCTAATCATTTAGATAACAGATTTACTTATATGAAATGCATTATGTTAATAAAATATAACCAAGCTGATATTTCTGTCTGTTTGAGCATTGACTCGTCTTTTAAGAACTAGTTTGTCATCAGCATTAGAAGTACAATTGGCAAAAAAGTGTTATTAAAAATGACATGTTTGAATTAATTTATTTTAGGAGCGATTCGTAGCAGCACAGGACCACAGGCGCGAGCTAGGCCGCCAGCTGGCAGACCTCGAGGAGCGGCTGAAGGAACTGCACGCTGAGATGCAGAACACAATGAAAGGCGACGAGAAATACTTGCAACTGTGCAATGCTGAACATAAGGTGGGGTTAAAATTATAAATTTACATGTTAAACTCAGTTCTCATAACTCTTAATATCTTAATGGATTTTCATACTAACTAAGAACACTTTGAAGATTGATAGATTAAAAAAAACGGACGAACCAATTTTGTTTGAAAGGTGACACGAGAGTGTTCTATAAGTTTGATGTAAATCCATTGGGGCAATTAATAATTAAGAGCTCTGAAAGTAGGAGCCCTAATTATCACGGGTCCTCATCTATTTAATTACGTAATAAAACAGCCACGACCCATCAAACCTAATTTCTTGCCCCACAGCTGATAATTCAAGAGCGCTCGCTGCGCGCGCACTTCGCGGCGGCCGAGGCGGAGGAGCGGGACCTGTTCGCGCGCATGTCGGGCGCCGTCAAGCTCGGGCACGAGCGGGAGCGCGCGCACGCCGAGCGCAACAAGTACTGGTACATTGTGGCGTCTATCTTCGGTGAGTCTCCACCGTTCGAACAGACACGAAATTAACCTTTACACTTCTCATGCTCTAAAAGTTCGTCTTTATGTCGTGCGTAGGCGACATAAAGTCGCTTCTTATGCTCTAGTGCATAAAGTAAAATCTTCGTCGAAGACCTAGGCAATCGGTCCAACAGCCACACGAACAACTCTAACTTCATAGAATAACCTCTTTATTTTATTTCGTTTCGTTAGTATTCTAAGACCAAGGCAAGGATATCAACAGCCAAAGTACACAATAAAGCTTCATGAAATAAACTTATAATTTTAATTTCGTCGCATTTATTATTTTTTTTTTTTATCATGTTGCTGTTTCATTTCCTCGCAATCGAAGTGAAAAGTAGAGTGTACAACTCGTCCATAAAACCCATTTAACACTCGACTTTATATCCATCCTCGCTCGCAAGCTCGCTTGGATGGATAAACGTCTCGCGTAAAATGGTGCGTTTTATGCACTTGTTGTACAATCTACTATTTCGACGCCATGTCAAATAAAAACTAGAGCTAATGTCAACCTAAATTCATACATACTCGGGTTTATTTTGCGTTGTCAACCATGACGGATATTTCCGTCAATCGCGTTGAAAAGGTTAAAGACAATAGGGAATATGAATCAATATTATTATTTTTTTGCTTTATTAGAAAGTCATGTAACAAACAGTAGAGAAAAAATATTTTTTGAAAAACTATAAGAATAACCAAGATATAGGCCATTAAAGATATGTTCCTATCTCTTTCTAGCAAAATTGAATTTAACATGGAGTTTATATGGCCGTAATGCCCGCTGACGTCACAGTAGATGTCGGGTCTCTGTCTAATTAGTAGTTTTAAATGCTTATAATATCCGTATTTTTTTTGGCCGATTTTAATTTTAATTTCACTTTTTGTTATCTCTTTTACGGTATTTTCATATTTTCCCAATTGTATCTTGAGAAGAAAACAGTTATAGGGTTCTACAGTTTACAGTTCATGCCACACTTCGGTGATTCGGGCAAAAGTTCGTGTTGGTGTCTCTTTCTTTCTCTATATTAATGAAAGAGAGGCTAACCCGAATCTTCGCCAAATCGCCGAAGTGTGGCCGTAGGGTCCTTAACGTCGGAAGACTAACCAATAGAGAGATCTCTCCCCAGGACGGCTAGCACAAGTTATCCGCGACTTGTCGCTCGAATCTCCCTTTCTAACTAGTCTGTAATGATAGAGACGTACTGAGTGACAAGCGAGAAAATACAAGATGTGCTAGCCGCTCAGGAGGGTGCCACGTCAGGTTATTAAGTGATAGCATGTGGCCTATGAGGCATTGAAAATTGCAGTGTTTCGCAATGCGACGAAATAACTTCATAATTAATTAGCCATCTATCGCGGGATTTAAATTATTTGTGACGTTGTCAATATAAAGGGACCTTATGGAGGCAGGCGGTTACGCCGTTTTTCGAACTGTTACCATAGTATTCGTATAGTTACAAGAATAAGAAGAGCGTATCTGCCTTCCTCTATAAGGTCCCTTTATACTGAGAACGTCACATTTGTCAATGTAAGTTTAATAAACTTTTATCTAGTGAATGCAGTCTGCGAGACTGTCGATTGCATTGTTCAGGCACAGTCAGGAAATACAAAGGCCTGTTTACTATCACCAACTCAATCGCATCTGTATGCATGTTTCCCAGGCACGGTGCTCGGTATCGCCGGCTCGACGATCAACAACCGGCTCAAGATGGCGGAGTTCCGCGAGATGCTGGAGCAGCAGATGGCGCGCAGCGCGTCCGTGCTCTACACCGTGGCGGGCGGCGCCGGCGCCAGCCGCGCGGACATCACGGACGCCATGAACACGGAGTTCGCCTACCAGGTGAGCGAATAGATTAGTTCACCTAGCAGGTGAGCGTTGAGATTAGTTAACCTATCAGGTGAGCGATGAGATTAGTTCACCTAGCAGGTGAGCGTTGAGATTAGTTAACCTATCAGGTGAGCGATGAGATTAGTTCACCTAGCAGGTGAGCGTTGAGATTAGTTAACCCATCAGGTGAGCGATGAGATTAGTTCACCTAGCAGGTGAGCGTTGAGATTAGTTAACCTATCAGGTGAGCGATGAGATTAGTTCACCTAGCAGGTGAGCGTTGAGATTAGTTCACCTATCAGGTGAGCGATAAGATTAGTTCACCTAGCAGGTGAGCGTTGAGATTAGTTCACCTATCAGGTGAGCGATGAGATTAGTTCACCTAGCAGGTGAGCGTTGAGATTAGTTCACCTATCAGGTGAGCGATAAGATTAGTTCACCTAGCAGATGAGCGTTGAGATTAGTTCACCTATCAGGTGAGCGATAAGATTAGTTCACCTAGCAGGTGAGCGTTGAGATTAGTTCACCTATCAGGTGAGCGATAAGATTAGTTCACCTAGCAGGTGAGCGTTGAGATTAGTTCACCTATCAGGTGAGCGATAAGATTAGTTCACCTAGCAGGTGAGCGTTGAGATTAGTTCACCTATCAGGTGAGCGATAAGATTAGTTCACCTAGCAGGTGAGCGTTGAGATTAGTTCACCTATCAGGTGAGCGATGAGATTAGTTCACCTAGCAGGTGAGCGTTGGGATTAGTTCACCTAGCAGGTGAGGGATGAGACTAGTTCACACCTACTTTAGGTTTACCTTGATTTTTTATTCCGTGGAATTCTGACGTTTTTTCGTCTTACTAGACTACAAAATATTCCTTGAATCTGTGGTGCAAAAATAAAAAAAAGAATTAAATATAAAACATGGCTTTCATGATCTAGACATTTGAATTTAAAATTAAATAATGTATCATTAATTAATTAATACAAAGTTATTTTAATTTAATATCGCACGATATAGACATGACATGATATTTTGTTTTATTTTTATCTGAGGAAAAAGTAAATAGTTGTGGTTATCAATAGTTATCATTCTGATAATTGTCATATATTACAAACCTTTGGAGTTAGATTATTATTTAATCATCGTTGTTTTGTATATACATTGTCAAAAATATTTTTGGAAAAAAAATAGACTGTAAAATGACAGTTGTCAACTGTCATTCGTTCCGCCAAACTGATGCCTAAACGTCATTTGGCTTCTGACTTGGATGTTCGAAGGTGCTAGTTCTCGTTTGCCCGTCTGATTTCCTAAAAAGAAAAGGCCATTTGGTGGTGAAAAAACCATTATTGTAAACGTGTACAAAGACATTTAGAAGATTGGATTAAATATTATTGAAATCTTCGTTTTAATCTTAAATGCGTAGGTTAATGATTTGTTTACTCTACCTTATGTGGAATGGCAATGGAACATCAACAATAAAAAAGGCATTTCTAAAAAAGTTTGTACATTTCATTCTGCTCTCCGATTTAAAAAAAAAATTGGCAAGTGAGTTGGATAAATGAAACTAAGCAGTTTTAAAATAATTTCCCAAAATGTCCCATAAAAAATGTACAAGGGTCATACACAGATTTCGGTTCAACATTGTCCCTTCTGTTCCTAAAAGTTAACGACGTGGGAGTTTTTAACTCGATACAGGCCAAAACTACACCAGACTCCCATTACGCGGATATCCTAATCCGAAAAATTTGGTCCTTAACTTTCTGGAACAGGAGAGACAACTTTTGTTTCTGTGACTGTGTATGACCCACAAATTTTTCCTATTTTGTTACCAAAGCTCATACATTGTTGGTAACGAAATAGGAATTTTCTATAAATTTTTTTTGAACATTTTGGGAATTTATGTTAAAATTGCATAGTTTCATGTACGCAATCTATTTACGATTTTTTTTTAAACCGGAGCTTGTTTTTTTAAATCCTTAAAATTGTACAAACTTTTTTTAGAAAATCTCAAAAAATGTTTGTTACTCCTGAAACGTCATAATGTGAGCTGTCAGAATCACACGGAATAAAAAATCAAGGTTTAGATGAGTGCTAAGACTATTTGACCTAACAGGTGAGCGCTATAGCTATAAAACTTAATTTGCCAAATAACCGCTCTAGTTAAAAAGTTCATTTACTGAGACGTCCTAGCCAAAAATGTAAGTTATCACTTTCCTTCTCTTTGTCATATTATAGAAAAGTACACAGCTAAAATTTATCCAACCGATAGTGTTATCTAGCGATTGACGAATCGACCCTTATTCAATCTGTTTGTTCGCAGGAACAACTCGCCAAAAACTTAGCGCTTATGCAGGAAAATATCAACCACCTCGTCAGCAAACAGTCGAACCTAATAGGTACGGTTTTTTTTAAGCCTCTCTTAGTGTCCCACTGCTGGGCAAAGGCCTGCCCATAGTTCCTATTGGGTGCGCGCTGCCGCCACTTGCTCAAAAACACGTCCAAGTCATCCCGCCATCTCCTTTTCAGTTAATAAATAAATATCGGGGGACAGTCTCACACGAATTGACCTAGTCCCAAACTTAAGCTCTAGACTTGTACCATACAACGATAAATATACTTATATAGATGAATAAATACTTACGGAGGTCGCACACCGCGACTGCATAGCGATAGTCGCGCGTTAGTATATACGCAACTACCGCCCCGTTGCTATATTGTCAAGAATCCCAAAACTATTCGATTGTTTACCCATATATATATATATATATATATATATATATATATATATATATATATATATATATATATACAGCTATTGTCGCAACTATCAGACAAACAGCACGGTTTCATCAAGGATAGATCAACTAAAACGAATTTGGTGGCTTTTGTTGAATCGGTATCTGAACAGGTTGACAATAGGGTACAAGTAGATGCGTTTTATACCGATTTCAGTAAGGCTTTCGACAAGGTCAACCATGAGTTGCTTCTCAAAAAGTTGTCAGAGTGCGGTATTGAAGGTTCCTTGTTTGAGTGGCTCGACTCCTATCTTGAAATTCGTAGGCTCTGTGTTGCGGTGAACGGTGAGCTGTCTAATTACTTCGTAGCATTATCAGGTGTCCCACAAGGCTCACACTTGGGTCCCATATTGTTTTTGGTGTTCATAAATGATATTATAGATAGTTGTCTGAACTCTAAACCTTACCTTTTTGCTGACGACCTCAAAATCATGACCCGATTAGATATAGTGATGATAACAAATTACTTCAGGAGGACATCGATGGACTGTCTGTTGGATGACACTTTCACCCGCAATACAATAATAGTCCCTACTAAGTATTAGATATGCAATAATACTATATTTTTTGTCTGACACGTTTCTATTACAGTCATAGTATGATCCGGTGTAGTGGGTAGAGGCCTTTAAGCGTATAATACACAGGGCTTGGGAGCGAGCGTATCGCCGTTACATTGCGCGCTCTGTGAGAAGACCTATCGGAGAATGCGTGTGTTACGAGCAATGTAACGGCAATACACCCGCGCCCGACCTGCCCCCGCGCTCTGTGTGTTTCACACTTAACCCAAGATTCTATTATAACTGTTCTACCCTTTTCAGAACACTTGAGTCGAGCAGAGCGTATATTGAACGCTGAAATGCGAGAACTGAAACGTCTAGTCGTCACGGCGTCGCAGAGCAGCGCTGAATCCGATGCCGAACTAGCTAAAGTCCTAAACGTGGTCCACAAAGACCTAGACGACGACAAACGGGAGCTGGTAGAAGTCCAGAACAAGGTGGTTCTGGACTCCAACCAGGTTCTCACGGGAGTTGGGGTGATCATGTGTGCTGCTATACTACTGGGCAGTCTGATGGGCAGGAATTAATTAAAAGATGCAGTAACTCAAAAAAATTGAAATTTTTTGTTCGAAAAATGTATAAAAAATTTGTGTGACAGTTAGAACAATGACTAAATCATTAATATATTAACAAGATGCGAGTTAATACCCTCTATCCGGGTATATACCCAAGATTTGGGTGAATATCAGGGTATATACCCAATTTTTGGGAATATATCTGAGTATACTAAATTTTTGGATAAACACTTGGAAATATACCCCTTTTTCTGGTAAAAATCTAACTTACTCTCGCCATGCCAAAGATGTACTGTTTGCGTCGAAACTTTGCTGAAACTTAAGCAAGATTTAATATAGCATTTTTGAATTGAGATGTATGAATACATGTACTTATTATTGTTAGAGGTCGGATAATCGGGACCTGACAATTAGTTTTTTTTACATAAACAACCAGGTGTGGTTTAGTTCTTGTTCTAGAAGTTATCAATTATTTAAAAATTTAATGTTACTTTTCGATTATTTATCAGAAGTAAAAGGATTCGGATAATTTTGTACATAAAATAATAATTAGTTATTGATGTTACAACTATATCTCCCTCAAAATTAATATATTCAACCGTTTTAGTGCTGATTTCTTCATCTCCAGATAACAGTATCCTTTCTCTATCCTTTTCTTTCATATGATAGAAAAGGAGAGAAGGCCTAAACGGATAAGACAATAGATCAGATACGTCCTTTTTTTTTTCAAATAATAACACTGAACGTCAGTCGGATACTTAAAAAGGACAGTAGCCCTTTTCAATTTGATTACATTATTGATTTAACATCGAAGTCTTTA
The DNA here is from genome assembly GCA_963241965.1 of Tortrix viridana. Classification (NCBI taxonomy): domain Eukaryota; kingdom Metazoa; phylum Arthropoda; class Insecta; order Lepidoptera; family Tortricidae; genus Tortrix; species Tortrix viridana. The sequence goes on along the minus strand of OY725201.1, from coordinate 2,836,128 downwards.
TTTAATTTTTTGATTTATATCTTTATTCTTTCACTATTTTCAACGCATATACTTTGAAGGCAGGTGTTCCACATGCGGCGATGTTCGTCGAGCGAGTAAGCTATAAAGATTCCATAGACGTAGTGCCTGGAGCAGTCGATACCAGCTGCAAGAGTCGAGTCGTGTCGCGGTTGGCGCCGACTGCTCGACATTTAGTATTGAAGCAGGTCGCCCGACAGCGAGCGCTTGGTACTGTCGCCTGCTCCAAGCTGTCCGTCTATGGGAGCCCTAACAACTATCATCAACCAACAACTTAAGCTAAGCATCCACTATTATTTATACATGCATCTCTCCTTAGCAATGACATCAACTATCTTCGTGAAAATCTTTCTCTCGCTGCATGAGGAACAACCGCCTTGGATCATACAATAAAATGCACAAACACTCACAGATTCAGATTCTATTGCATGTTCATGATTAAAAATACATATATCAAAATACGATCGTAAAATGTGAGTACAAATTTACAAATAAAGTTTTATTTTGCCAGTGTGTTGAAATCACGATGACTCTAGTGGATTGAAATGCACTATAATTGTGAGATATTTTGAACGAGTAAAGATATATTATTAGTATCGCTTCAGATGGAGCGATTGCCTTATTAAAGGTATGGGTTACTGTGCAGTTATACTATATTGGTAAATTAAGATTTTATGTCATAAGCGTTTATACAGGATGTTAACATATGATAAGCGTTTATACAGCATGCTTGAAAATGTTCTGTGATACAGCCAGTCGAAATGGCAATTTGTGATCAAAACGATTGGATTAAAAATTGTATATGTTAACTAATTTATTTTAATTATTCTGCTGTTCATTTGCTTGCCGTCTGTTTTGCACAGGAATATTTTACTATTTTTGTATCGTGTTAACTATAGAACCTTTTCTGATTCAGTTGTGTTAATAGTAGGTGTAGGACGACGAAAACGAGTTATTCCAATGTTTGGACTTATCAGTTAAATGCAATAAAACCAAGGTTGTTTTTAAAGTTTGTTTTACTTCGGACAAAGTAACGTTTAAAAATCGCAACGCTTGTTATCGTTGCAGTGTTAATAAACTCTCTGTTAGATACGTGAGACATGGTCGCTTACAATGTGCCTCATAAGAAGGCTCAAGGTCACTCAAAGGGCGATGGAAAGAGCTATAATCGGATTTTTAATCTCACGGAAAAAATGTAAACAAAGGTGTTGCCGTTAACGAAAAAAAATTGAAACATTCGGGATATTTATACTCAACACATTTTTAAGAAATCGACTTTGTATAAATAAAATGCATATTATAATCAAGATAAAATAATTTTATTTGTTGATGCCAAACTTTATTTTGACATAAACTCTTTGCTATATTAATTTAAAGAGAGAATACTGTTTTCGTATGCATAATTTATTTATTGCACTGGTATCACTGTCTCGATACGCCTGGTTCATGAAGTTGCGGGCCGCTTTACGTGAGACGTCACTCGCTTCACTGAACATTCTAGATTGAATGCTCCCGTGATCCCGTAGTCGTTTTCCAGTGACTGTTCTGTTACATTTTTATTGTTGTTACGTTTTTTATTGTTGTTAGGCTGCTCATTGTTACGTTTTCCGTTGTTTTTCGTTCATTGTTGTGTGGAAGGATGGACCCTGGTCCGAGTAATTCTCGGTCAAAGGAAGACTATATGTTATCTCCTGTGAAGAAACAACCACGTCTTTGCTCTTTAACGGAGATAGAGTAAAATATGTTGTTAAACACATTTAAGCACGTTTATAATAATTGGCCAACTTCTGATGCTATTAAAGACTACACCCACGGTTCTGCAACTGTTTACATCATAAATTGCTGGTAGGTGTCATTGATTTCGTCAATACATTGAAAACAATAATGACGGCGGTTGAAACGCCCGGAAATTGACCCGCCCATACTGTGAGATCCCCTGAAATGTCACTTTGACAATGACGTATCTTTGTTTACATTTTTTCCGTGAGATTAAAAATTCGATTATATGCTGGGTGGAGTTATGTGACAAGAGTGTTGGTTGCTGCACGTGTCGATTATTTTGTCGCGTTTTTTAGTGCCTCAGTGGTGTTGAAGAGCTCGGTGGAGTGGTCAGCGCGAGCGGCGGCCGACACTCTTGCCTCTGATCTCGGAGAATATAACATTCTAAATGTTTTAATAACATTTTCAAGAACCGATCACATGTAACCTCAAACTTTGACATTGGCAGAATTGTCCTCATGGACAGACGCCATTTTAACAAAAAAATTGAATTGAATATGCTGGGTGTCTCCTTGCGAGATTGAATTAGGAATTAGGAGATCCACAGAAGAACTAAAGTAACTGATATAGCTCGCCGAATTGCAAACCTTAAGTGGCAGTGGGCGGGGCACATTGCGAGAACCGATGGCCGTTGGAGAGGAAAGGTTCTAGAGTGGTGACCGCGAACCGGGAGACGAAGTGTCGGCAGCCCTTCCACAAGGTGGACCGACGATCTGATAAAGGTCGCGGGAAACCGCTGGATGACAGCAGCAGAGGACCGGTCGTTGTGGAAAACCTTGGGGAAGGCCCTTGTCCAGCAGTGGACGTCTTGCGGCTGATGATGATATATATACCTGAATGTTTATTCTCACAGAAAAAGGTAAACAAAGTTACGTCACTGTCAAAGTAACATTTCAGGGGATCTCAAAGTATGGGCCAGCACGAATTATAATATAAAGTTATAATTTCGCTCGAACCGTGCTATTCAAAATAAATTAGAGAAATAATTAAAATCAAAATCGCACAAATCTATGAAATGATATAACATTATGTATTTTTTAATAAAAGTAATAATGTTTAACATTATTACTCGTATTATCATTAAGTAATGGTCAACGTCGATCGATAGGTTCTACTATATTAGTCGATCAGCCAAACCTATCACACCAACCGATCGATATCGATCGACGATCGATCGATTGGTGTGCACCATCTGTTACCTACATAATTTTTCACGGAAGATTTATGTAGGTATATAATAAGTAGTTACCCGGAGCGAAGTGACGCTAGTTCACTTATAAAGCGAGAGAGAGTTGGTAGTTTAGTATTAAACAGGTCAAAAATATTCCTTCGTTTACGGTTTACTACAGGTTTGGTTTACAACAAATTGGTAACCCTTCTTGGCAAGCTGCGTAAACATAACGCGGAAGAAACATTGACCATTAAATCGATATTTTTATTACTTTTAATTTGCATCACAACAACGAAGCTATAAATGACGCCATCGTTTGATTGTTTGACGTAAAAACTGTCAGTTAGTGTGATCTACGAGGGGCGTTCAATAAAATGTGAGAATGAGTATGTTATAAACAACTTTTATTAAATGTCATTTTATTTTTCGACATAGTCACCTTCTAGCATAATACACTTAGTATATATTTTTCCTAAACTTAAAATCCCATTTTTAAAAAAGGTCTCATCTTGAGTACTTAAAAAATCTTGCACTGCAGCGACTACCGCGTCGTCGTCTTCAAATTTCTGGCCTCTCAGGTATTGTTTTAATCACGGAAATAGGTAGAAATCACAGGGGGCGAGATCTGGTGAATACGGAGGATGCTTAAGGATATCGAAGCCAGCATCACGAATTGCAGCCATTGCAACGGCAGACTTGTGTGCCGGGGCATTGTCCCGGTGGAACAGCACAACTTTCGACAGTTTACCTCGCCGTTTATCGCGGATCTTTGCTATTTGTTTGGCATATAAAGTGCCCGTAATAGTGGCTTCATGCTCGAGATACTCCATTACTACCCCTTTACCATCCCAAAAAACAGAGCCCAAGACCTTACCGGCAGATGGGCCCACCTTGAATTTCTTCGGAGTTGGAGATGATGACCTTTCCCATTCCATGTCATAGACTGCAGTTTCGTTTCAGGGTCATAATGATGGAGCCATGTTTCGTCCATTGTTACAAATCACGCCTAAACAAGTTCCCGGTCTTGCTGTATCAGGTCCAAAGCTTCTAGATTAGGCTGGTAGATTTTGACGTGTAAAAGTGCCCGTGCGGCCTACTTACTGAATAAATATCTTTTATCTTATCTTATCTTATCTTGACAAATCTCGATGCGTTTGTTTTTGCGTGCCAGTAAGCATTCTTGGTACCCAACGCGCAGATACCTTTTTTCATACCCAAGCGTTCATGTAAAATATTATGCACGCTCCCCGTTGAAATCTTTACATTTTCAGCAATAAAACGAACCGTGACACGACGATCCGCCAAATCTAAGTTTTCGACGTTTTTCACAATTTCTTCAGTTACTGCTGTAGTAGGGCGTCCGGAGCGGGGTCGTCCATGGTCGATGTTCTTCCACGTCTAAATTCGGAGCACCAACGTGCGACTGTCGAATACGGAGGAGCATTAGACCCTAAAGTGTCCCGCGAATCTAAATTGACTTGGTCCGTAGAAAAAAATTTCAAACACAATAAGTATTTGATAACGGCGCGCAGTTCAATTTTCACCATTTTCGCTAACGTACTCAATAGCATTGCAAAGAAATTACTGTATTTTTTTTTAAACAAAAGACAGTTTTTTTTTCACAGCAATCAGCTAGATAGATTAGCTTTACCGGCCTGTATTTAATTTCCTAATATTGAAAGAGTTTGCATTTCATTCTCACTTTTTATTGAACGCCCTTCGTAAGTAATATTATGTTTAAAACGGTCATCATCGCTTGACACATTCTCTGTAAAAATGCATATCCTTATACATATATCTTACTACTATTATAAATGCGAAAGTTTGGATGGATGTTTGTTACTCAATCACGTCAGAACGGCTGAACGGATCTGGATGAAATTTGGCAGAGATAGATTAGGGGAAAACTGTAGTAGGTGCCCCACTTTTTGAAATCATTCTATACAAAAAGCAAACTACTTTATTTGTAAAACTGGCCGGTACTTTGTTTTTTTATCTACAAAATTAAAAGTAAAAAACATTATCTTTAATATTTCCAGAGTATTAGCGATTTTTGAGACATCTATCCCACCTTTGAGATGTCTAATCCATATAAATTATGTTTGGGATAGACACCCCGCCGAGAAACGGGACATCTATCCCGCAAAAACTTTGACCGCATTTTGCCTTCCCATGCAATCGCACAGAGACATGCGATACGGTCAACTTAGTTGTAGTTGGAGAGTATTTCGATAAATTCATAAAATATCATGCGATTCATCCGCGAAACTAGAGTAATTTGCAATCGAAGCAACTATACCCTGACTATCCCTGTTTTCCCCAATAGTCTGGAATAGCGCAGACTACTTTTTATCCCGAAAAATTTTAGTTTCCGAGATAACAGCGATAAATAAAATAGTGTGTTTGTTCCGTCTTCACGGTTCAACGCCTGAACCGATTTTGATACATTTTCCCCCGGAAAATGTGACTGATCCCGAGGGAACAGCCATAAACAACTCCTACGTCGCTGCAAAAATAAATAGTCTCACACAAATTTACATAGTCCCAAACTAAGCTCTAGGCTTGTCCTGCGCACTAAAAAACTATAGATATACCTACTACCTAATACAGAGAAATACATATTTAAATACATAGACAAGTATAACAAAAAGCAAGCCATTAAAACCCGACTACCCCTGCAGCATCAGGACTGAGGAGGTCCTAATATAGCCCATTGACACTCCTTGGGTGAATACCAATCTAACGATACCCCGCACATTAAAATCCGTTGAGGCGTTTATCCTACAGGAGGTTACAAAGAAAAACATTACCCTTATTTTTGGGTAGTCTGGTAATAAAAACATCTAAGACATTGGGATCCAATACTCGCGCTCATCACAAAAATATTTTCACTGACCTGGGATTCGAACCTGGGACCACTTTCGTGGCCCTTTCAGACCCGGCCAACACGATCGTGCGTATTGTTCAAAATTTAAAATGGATTTTATTTACCAATCAATAAAGTTCAATGTTATCTATCACTTGATACTAATATTTGAAAAGGTTATGCAGGGTTAGTGACCCTATAGGCTAACCGCGTCATTATAATGCTCATTATAATGCTCAGTATTTAGAAATTGTGTCTGTTTGTCATTAAAAATCAAAAACAGATGTGATGTGACTGTGTCGGTTTCGAACGGGAAAACAATCAAAATAACTGTCCACGTCTCTAGATCAATTCGTTTGTCATCTATGCGCTTGCGCATACCGAATGTAAACATAAATCAATCGAACCAGTAGCACTACTGTCGGTTAACCTTTACAACGCCATGTCAAATACAAAAGACGTTACATGCCAATGCCAGCTGAATATTAGAGCTAATGCCAACCTTAACTCATAGACACTGAGGTCTATTTTGCGCTGTCAACCGTGACGGAAATATCCGTCGTTGGTGTTTAACCAGTAGTGCGGATATATCCGTCAATGGCGGGCAACAGAGACTAGCAGTCCGCATTCCGCGGTAGCCGTTCTATAATCCGCCATAGAACCCTGCAGGTCGAATCTGGAACCTAAAATACATCCTTTATTTATATGCCTTACCGTCTGTTTCACAATCGTCATGTACATATATCTGTCAAATAAATGAAGCCCTTTCCCTTTCTTGCACTTGAACATAGACAAGGAGAGGGCAATCTTTATTTGACTGAATTTACTTGTCGATTGGGAAACAGGCCCTTAGCCTATTTGTAAGGTCGTATTTCAGTTCCTAGATTCTATTAGCAGGGTTCTATGGAGGATTATAGAACTGCTTCCACGGAATTGAGCGAGTCACGAAATTCGTCGAGTTTACTAGAAAGAAGTAGACGGCTATGTATATTTAGAAGATTTCAACTTTTTCCAGTTCTCATGCAAACGTACCATCCCTCGCTTCATACACAGACACACACACACACACACACACACACACACACGCGCGCGCGCACACACACACACACACACACACACACACACACACACACACACACGCACGCTCGCACGCACGCACGCACGCGCGTGCGCGTCTTAGATTATCGAGTATCAACTGCATAGTAGTAGTTTTTTATAATTTTCCTTTGCCTAATTTTAATACCTTAAAAATATATATTTTTTCTTTTTGTTATTTTTCGCACGATAATAGTAGATTTAATTTGTAAGTACTAGCTTAGTGTATCCAACGTGTTATCTGTCGAATTTGTAAACCGACTCAGTGGGTCCCAAGATACAGGCTCAGCCTAGTTTGGCACTCACCGGATACTGTTTCTGAATTATGTAACTGTTAATATTTGTATGTTAATAAATTATTCTTATTCTTATTCTTTTCTTTCTTATAAGTATTCGTTTGATTATCATTTTTAAGTTTGATTAAAAAAATTCAAGTCAGGTTATTTTGTTTAAAGAAAGACGTCTTGTAATTTACGGATTATTAATGAATAATTCAATCTAATGAATCAAGTAATTGAAAAAAAAATGATTTGTAATTACTTAGCTCTTGGATTTGCCATCATTAATCAGGCGACGGCTTGACGGTCGAGTTGATAACACGTTTGTTTACATTATTAACAAATTGGATGACACAGACTATACTTATAGTCGGTTCGCTCAAATAGTTTGCATGCTTTGATGTGCCGCTGCTGAGAAGCCGCCGGCGCATGCACAAAGTGGTGTCGGCGACTTCAAAGGCTCGTACACCCGCAGTATGCGTTGGTAAGTCGCGGAAATTAGTTGTGTTTAAGATTAATATTAATAAAATGTTGACATTATAAGTATGTGTTTTTTTATTTTCTCTTTTTTGACTATTTGTCAAAATATTTTCAATTATTCAATAAATTCAAAAAAGGGTTATTTTTTATTCAGTTAATATTATATGGTTACCATAGCAGTGTGTGGGTGTACTGCACACTATTTGAACGATCGAACTATACCTAGTTTAAATTTACCTATTACGACATTGCCAATAAAACGTTCAATTAGAAACATGTTTAATCAGAGAAATGGGATCTAATAGTCATTACTTACAACGAAACCATTTAATCCAGGCTTTATTTGCGTGTTTATTATTTAAATTATTATTTATTATACTAGTTAAATTAATAACTTTAGTTGCTTCGGTGTAAGTTGGTTAAGTTATGGCCCGTATACCTACTTAACTGTCATTGGATACCACAGTATCCTGAGTAAAATAACATAAGTGACATAGATGTATAGACAATAGGTAAGTACCTAATATAATATCTATAACGTTCAAAGTTAAACAATTTCCTTCTAATTGTCCTCCTGCGGGAATGCATGCACGAGATAAAATTTGACAGGTTTTTTTTTTTTGGACGGGCCTACGTGTTTAGCCTCTGACGGCTTTGACTGCACCGGAGATTAATTTGACAGGTGCTAGGGAAATGAATGCATCTATTCTAACGTAAGACTTAACGCTTAAGGTTTAAAATAAGTGTCCCGTCTTGACAAATCATAAAGATAAAATTATAAAATTAAATTTAGTGGCATAAAGATAAAATTTAGTGGCTTTCCGTGCAAATATTTAGTTAGATTTCACCTTCTACTCATTATAGACAAAAATATTATTATGCTTAGACACAAAAGTTACAATTACTATTTTTAATTAAAAAAAGGCATTTATTTGACAGTATATTTATATACCTACTTCCGGGTGGAAAGTTTGTAGGATTCATGAATATAGTATCTTAGAATATCTTATAAAAAAGGCGTAAAAAAAATCAGCCTATTAAAAATTAATGTTTAAAACCGTTAAATGACTGGGACTAAGACTGGGTTCCTCCTGGGCTCCTGGGTTTTCGGGACACCCTGTATATGTATATAGAAATGTTAGATTATTTCTCGCATCTCTTTTATTCAAAAAGTAACGCCGTCATTTTCGAAACAGAAGTACTTACTTAAGTTTATCGCCCGAGTAGGCAGCGTTTAACGCGTGGTGCCACCGGCCTGCGCGCGCATAGGCCTAGCCTAGTCAAGGCTGCGCATGCGTTGATTATAATTAAGCTATCGCGACTGCGCGGGAATCTCTGATGCGGTACACGCGGACACCATCAATTAGAAATAATAAATACTTAAATAAATAAACAAAAGCCAGCAGACGATCTCACACAAATTGATCGGTAGTCCCAAACTAAGCTCTAGGCTGCACTATGGGTACCAGGCAACGATATACATACTTATATGGAGAAATACATATTTAAATATATATAGAAAACATCCATGACTCAGGAACAATTCAGGCAGTTTAGGCATAGACTATGGGTACTAGACAACGATAAACATACATGCTTTTAATGTATAGAAAAAGAAGTACGTGCCCATGTATGCCATGCTTAAAAGTACCTACTTTAAAAATAAATAAATGTGTGTACTTATGTATTTCTCTATTTAAGAATATTGCCTAGTACCTATGTGTATTAGAGTTTTTAAAACTCTTTGAATGCCATTTTACTCGACTAGAATCAACGCGACGGTTCCTAAGAACAAATTTCTCCATCTCTTATAGCTACAGACTTTCCAATACTACCCTGCTAAGTAAAGGTAAAAGGCAGTATTTTACAAAAAACTACTGTAGTAATTGCAACCTTATTACCCAGTAATGAGGTTGCAATTATTACTGTAGTTTTATGTAAAATACTGCCTTTTACCTTAGCAAGGCAGAATACTGACCCATTTGGATTGTTCACCCTGTATACTTTGCTGTCTTTCGGCCGCACTCAGAAACCTCAATTACTTTTTAAGTTTTATTGCTGCTGCTGTCACTTTCTTTGCTATAGCAATAGAATAAGACAACACGTCACTTTGACAAGCATTAAGTTTAATTGACGTCTCTGAGTGCGCTATCACGCTGGCACAAATATAGCTACTGTATGTCAACGACATACCGGCCCGGTTTTAATGGGTTTAAGGTCAGTTTCAGATATAAAATCTGGTACCAGTTCTGCCTGACCTCCAGTAGGTAAAGGGCTATTACATAATGTAGGTCTATGACACTCCGTACCGCATAGAAAGCATTTAAATAAATTTGCTTGCGCTTAGCACATTGTATTTTGTCGTTTGTCGCTCAGTGTGTCTCTGTCATTCAGACTAGTAAGAAAGAGATATCCGAGCCGAACGACAAACATATTACTTATGTCGCGGGCAAGTTAATAAATAAATAAATATCAGGAACAATCTCACACAAATTGACCTAGTCTAAGCTCTAGGCTTGTACTATGGGTACTAGGCAACGATGTACATACTTATATAGAGATACATACTTAAATATATAGAAAACATCCATGACTCAGGAACAAATACTCGCGCTCATCCACACACTCATATTTACGACGCGACGGGTAGTCTAGTTGGTGGTGACCCTGCCTACGAAGCTAGCGGTCCCGGGTTCGAATCCTGATATTCGAAGGAATTCGACGAGTTTACTATATGGATACTAGGCAACTATATACATTAGGTATATAGTTTGTCTAAGCTCATTGTAGTCATGCGATATTATTACGTACTTACCTATTAGGAGGGTGTAATGCGAAACACGCATAACGAAATTTGAAGTCGACTGACCAGACAGTCATTAGCTATGTCTACACCTGTGCGCTTTCATGTTCAACTTGCGCTTTCCTCTGACGCATGTCTCTGCAACCACAGCGCATGCAATAACGAATGCGCTCAAACTGGTTTGATATCAGCGCATACCCGTAGCGCGCTCTGATCCGTCACCGTTGGATCGACGTGCAACATTTTGCAAATAAAATGGCGGAAGATAAAGTCAATACATTGGATTTTATTGAAGATTCAGTGTCACCCTCGTATTGCACGCGCTTGACGCAAGACGAATTGAAATCTTGAAAGCGCAAGTTGAACATGAAAGCGCACAGGTGTGGACATAGCTATTGAACCTTGTATAATATGTCTAAGTAAATAACTAGTACACCCATTGGACCATGTATGTAACTATTTACCCGTTAGAAGTACTCGTGTACTTTATAATTCATTTATTTCATGAAATAACAACACAACTATAATTAAGGTACATAGGGCACCAGTGTTGGGCACTTTCAGCTGACAGGCACCAATAACGGACACTTAACTGTTAATTCAAAGATAGGGTTATAATTATAAATTAATTTTGCAAAATAAAAGAATAACCCTTATCTTCTTCAGAATAAGAATCATGTGTCCACCATCGGCCCTTGTCCATTACTGGTACCATCACCCTAAGAGGTCAATGATAAATAATAATAGGTCAAGTAAATTAATGGATGATCATGTACGTATAGTGTCAATAATAGAGGCTAAATTATGAATTATGATTTAATCAATAAATAAATGTTTAGTTTTTAATATACAATATTTAAGCAGACGTTGAGTATTGACTTGAATAACTGATAACAAGTAAGGATGTAGTAAATAGTAATTTGTGACGTTCTCAATATAAAGGGACCTTATGGAGGCAGGTGGTTACGCCGTTTTTAGAACTGTCACCATAGTATTCGTATAGTTACAAGAATAAGAAGAGCGTAACTGCCTTCCTCCATAAGGTCCCATTATATTGAGAACGTCAAAAATCATCGTATATATTAAATACTTGTAAAACCAGTCAATAAAGTTACATATAAAATAATGTATTATAAGAAAGCGACATTAACTTATCTTTATTGATGGCCAACTTCACGATCGGTCATGAGGGGCAAATACAGGACATGAATGACGAATGTGTGGACGCGCGCAATCATTGGTCCAACGTCCTTTGAAATGTAGTGAAAAACCGAAACAGCGGCGATCGCGACGATCACTGGCAATCATGGGCGAATAGAGACGAATATGCCCGCCACACGTTCGTGTTCGCCTGTTTACCCATCATGGCCGATCGTGGAGCGGGTCATTAAGTAATTGTGACGTTCTCAATATAAAGGGACCTTATGGAGGAAGGCAGTTACGCTCTTCTTGTTCTTGTAACTATACGAATAATATGGTAACGGTTCTAAAAACGGCGTAACCGCCTGCCCGTATATCCGATCTCCAGTTATAGGTACCTAAGTGATAAATGCGTGTTAAGTTAAAATAGATTCCTGATTCCTGGGATTCGTGGTTGAGTGTTTATCGCGGGCGGTTCTCATTAAAAAAGTCAGTTTCTTTTAATTTTAAAACGTTTCGTGTTTTTCTTCTCTATATATTCGAAATTTATTGAATTTGTCGTGTAAATAGTGGTATTTTATTGTTGTTGGTGATTTTGGTAAGTATTTCTATTGTGATTCTGTATAGCAGTTGTATAGTTTTTTTATTGTATTAAGAGGGTGCTGAGGATGCTGGCATAGACTATATGCCAGCATCCTCATAGACGACGATGCTTGCCGGGACGATCCTGAGGAAGAAAATTTCCTTCCTTTTTAGGGTTCCGTTGGCTAACTAGGAATCCTTTTAGTTTCGCCATGTCCGTCCGTCTGGCTGTCTGTCTGTATGTCACACTATTTATTTCTCAGAAACTATAAGGGCTTGTTTCACAATGGACGAGTAAATTTATCGGCCAGTTAAATTTAGCCCTCTCCTTACCTATTTTCAAGTGTAAGAGAGGAAAAGGGCTCATTTATCTATCAGATATGCTTTACTTGACGATTGCGGAACTTTGTCATTATGAAAAAGTTTTAAGTTGACGGCTTTCCATACAAACGGCGATAACGTTTTCCACCCCCTAAATGTTAACCGATTTCGACCAATTTTTGATATGTGGGCAGTCGGAACAAAAACTATGTCCATACCTTTCTTTTTTTTCCAATATTATCAAAAAGTTTTCATACAAATGTAATTTCGGCCATAATTTCTTTATAATTAATAAATATTTAAAAAAACAAAAATTGATCGAAACCCGTCAACTCCCAATCCCTTAGGTGGCTTAATTACTAGACATCGTAAGTACCTAAGTGTTAACGTAACTTCCCTAAGCTGCGTCCACTTGTGACTTATTTTTGTGTTTTTAACCGACTTCAAAAAAAAGGGAGGTTCTCAGTTTGACCTGTATGTTTGCATGTATGTATGTATGTATGTTTGTCCACGATTATCTCGCGTTTGGCTGAACCGATTTAGATGGGGTTTTTTATTTTTATTATGGGTGTTCTGCCTGCAAATAAAACTTATTATTGTTATTATTATTATTATTATATTATTAACGCATTCACTGCCGGCACTGATTTTCGAACTTTCGCCAGGTGCCGCATCTTTTGTTTTATATGTATCACGCATACTGTAACAACGCACATATGCGTTCAAAGCACTGTATGTAAGTCTCGAGAACGCTTATATGCGTCGCCGGCAGTGAATGCGTTAACCACCATATCTTTAAACCACCATCACATTAAAATCGGGCTGAACTGCCATAAGACATTGTGACATCAGTAAAAGCGACAAGGTCCGAAAGTGATCATCTTCTTAATTATGCCATTGATTGTACATAAATAACATCCAAAATAAATAATCGAAAACGTATTCCCTAACTAAATGTACACATTACAGTGTAGGGCTATCTAATTTAATCGAAAAACAAGAAAAAAAAGACATCTGAATAAATAAATAAGAAGTTTGTTTATTTACCTACAATATTAAAATATTGTTGCTTAATTTCATTAGCAATGGATTATCTTTTGTAAGGCCATGGATGAATGGCTGGCTGCTGGCTGTATGCGGCATGTCACAGTCTTTCGCAACGACGCGCGCGGCGCACGTTTCGAAAATTAAAAAAATAAAGTGTCATTTGAGAGGGACGTTCGGAAATCTAACAGGATGATGACTTTTTGAATTTGTGTTTTTTTGTGTTAAAAAGGTTTGTGCAGTTTTTTTATTAATTAAATTTTTTTTCTTTAATTTAATTTAAATTAAATATATTATTCATTACTGACTGATATGAAATATTACATTTTAATTTAGAAAAAAACCTTTCAGGGGTTTATTTGCATAAAGTAAACATTTATTATTATTTTTTGTTTAGGTATATGTAAATTTCTGATCAAAAATATTTAAATGCAAATACATTTTTAATTTCTGAATAATATTACTTATATCTAATTAATCAAATAAAAAAATTAAATGTTCAAAAAACATAACAAAAATCTGCTTAAAAGTCTCATAGACATTTAAATAAGAAGAATAATGTTTAACTTGTCTTGTCTTGTGTTGTTTTGTATTTGTAATATAATTAGAAAAGTATGGATCTCAGTTATCTGAAATAAACGTTTATTATTATTATTATTATTATTAACAATAAATATACCGGCCGGCATCCTCTTTTTAACCGACTTCAAAATAAAAAGGAGGTTCTCAGTTTGACCTGTATGTTTGTATGTATGTATGTATGTATGTTTGTCCACGATTATCTCGCGTTTGGCGGAACCGATTTAGATGCGGTTTTCAGCAAAATATTTGTTACATTCTGGAGAAGGTTTTGGTATACAAGAATAATGGATACCACGTGACGTCATCCGCATGGATCCGTTATTAAGCGATATATTAGTTCAACTCGACCGATTTTGTGTTGACGCGATTTTTTTAGTGATAGTTATACTCGTATCACTAAAAAGCGAAAAAAAAAATGTATTAAAAAAAACGAAAAATTTTTTTTAATAAAAAATAGAACCGTATTCAAAAAAAACCCACTAAACAAGACTAAATAATGACCGGCTTCCTAGGAATTGCCTATTTGATGGGTGCCTAATAGGTACATGGAATATATCGAAGTCGGTGGCAAGAATCATGTGACATTGCTATTGTGTAAACCTACTTGACACCGGCTTAGATATATTCCATGTACCTATTAGGCACCCATCAAATAGGCAATTCCTAGGAAGCCGGTCATTATTTAGTCTTGTTTAGTGGTTTTTTTTTGAAGACGGTTCTATTTTTAGGTTTCCGTAATTAAATACGAATACAGTTGAATAAATACAGCATTTTGGGAGCGACGCCCCGTCCCGTAGCGGTTTATTAGCCTAGGCCAAAAGTATTGAGCACATACATGCGTTTTCATATAAAAGTCAAACTTTAAAAGGGGCATTTATATATTTTATTATAGGAAACATTATTCATATTTATTGACGTTAAGGGAAATTCCGAGGAAAAAAATACAATTAATCATTTTATTGTAAAACCCGACTTTTTATAGCTTCAGTATTCACACGCAAATAGCTACTTCGAAAATCATTTCGAAGTAGGTAGATTATTTTTATTATTTTCTTCAAATTGGTGCCTATAAGTTGGTAAGATTGTTTTACTGTAATGCTGTGTAGATTATATTTCAAACTTTGCCCGCGACTCCGTCCGCGTAGAAGTCGTTTATCGCTGCTCCCTTGATAAGTGTCTATTTTTCGGGATAAAAACTAGCCTATTCCAGACTATAATCTATCTCTGTGTCAAATTTCATCCAGCTCCGTTCAGCCGTTCCGGCGTGATTGAGCAACAAACATCCATCCAAACTCTCACATTTATAATATTATTAAGATAAAATGTCAGCGCTTAGAATAAATACATAGTTAAACTAAAAAATTATAAAAAATTTAACTTTTCTTATACTTATGATAAATATAAACTTCGGCTATAAGTCTAGGTATTCGTAGAACCGCGAGAACGGCGGCTAAGTGCTAAGGCTCTAGGTTTACGGGCACAAGGCCGCAGGTTCAAGTCCGAATAACACTCGATTTATTACTTACGGCAAATAAAAACATACTTTATAAAACTGAGGATAACTAAATGAAAAGGATGTTTCCTCCTGTATCTCAAACTTAACCTAACCTAACCTCATAAACAACGCGACTGGAGACTTGTACCTATGACCTATGACGCACCCTTATATGTGACGTTCTCAATATAAATGGACCTTATGGAGGCAGGCGGTTACGCCGTTTTTAGAGCTGTTACCGTAGTATTCGTTACAAGAATAAGAAGAGCTTAACTGCCTTCCTACATATGGTCCCTTTATATTGAGAACGTCACAATAGCCTATTACACTTGCACGGTTTTGGCTTTAAAATCAGTCTAATAGTTTAGGAGCTAGAGTGGAACATCAGATTTTCGGTCACACACATACAACTGTTAACCACATTACCCTTTTAGCTTCGCGCAGTCGGATAAAGAGACAAATGAAGTGCTCTCAATCCAGTTAAGCTTAATTATGAAGAGGAAAGAGGAGAGGACTGTCTCAAACAGTGGGACGTATACAGTTGATTTCGAAATGGTTATTCAACTTACTGTTCCCAATTCTATAAATCATTTATTTTTAAAGGCACGTACTTTGTACGTTGACCATGAATTAGGTATAGTAATTTTCTTCAATTTTTTTTAATATCGTTGAGTCAGGAAAACTTACTTATAAATAATTCATGATAAAAGATCCTTACGGCATTAAGTTCGCCTTTTGTATATTAAATATATTCTTTTGTGCAATAAAGATAAAATATAAGCTATATTTAAAAGATAGTAAAAATATAGTTAATTTCAATTTCTGTTTTTCGAGAGGCGATTTTTTTTTCATAATATTAGTATTACGATTCAGTTTGAATGACTAAATGTGACTTTCTCAATATAAAGGGACCTTATGGAGGAAGGCAGTTACGCTCTTCTTGTTCTTGTAACTATATGAATACTATGGTAACAGTTCTACAAAAAGGCGTAACCGCCTGCCTCCATAAGGTCCCTTTATATTGAGAACGTCACAAATCCTAATTTATTACCAACATGTACCGCGAACCGGGAGACGAAGTGTCGGCAGGCCTTCCACAAGGTGGACCGACGATCTGATAAAGGTCGCGGGAAACCGCTGGATGACAGCAGCAGAGGACCGGTCGTTGTGGAAAACCTTGGGGAAGGCCTTTGTCCAGCAGTCTTACGGGCCTTACGGCTGATGATGATGATGTACCTTTTGCCTGCAGCTTTGAACGCGTTAAACACTTTTATGTTTTTTTTTCGGAAACTACTAAAAGTTTCGTATTGGAAAATATAATATGCATGGGCTATCTATGCGCCAAAATTATACGTAATAAGTATGTACGTCGTGTTTTCAGATTTATAAGTAAAAGACTAACCGGAAATATGTGTCACAAGGGCGGTGGTGTTTTATTATTTTTAGGGTTTCGTAGCTCAAATGAAAAAAACGGAACCCTTATAGGATCACTTTGTTGTCCGTCTGTCTGTCTGTGTGTCTGTCAAGACCCTTTTTCTCAGGAACGCGTGGAGGTATAAAGTTGAAATTAATATCAAATATTTAAGTCTGCAATCCCTTGGATCAGTGAAAAAATCAAATATCTAAGTCAACGCAATCAAAAGATACGGCCGTTTATGCCTCATATTGAAGGGAATCTCAAGGGAATCAAAACCTATAGGGTACTTCCCGTTGACTTAGAATCATGAAATTTGGCAAGAAGCAATGTCTTATAGCAAAAGTAAAGGAAAAAATCCGAAAACCGTAAATTTGTAGTTACATCACATAAAAACAATGTCCAGTATAAACTGACACTCACTAAGTATGAAAGTGCATACTTATTGCGTGTCAGTTTATACTGGAATGTGTTTATATTGTATTCCTGTGATTTACGAACTATTTACATGCCTACACGTTTGTGCGGAACCCTCGGTGCGCGAGTCCGACTCGCACTTGACCGGCTTTTTTTTATATTCCGGCGTGTTTTTAAAATTAATACCTATATGATAAGCAACATTTCATATAGTGAGAACAGTTTGAATTGGTAGATGTTTTTTTTGCTTTGAACACTGACACTTTCTCTAAAGTACCTACTTTCACGTCAAATAATATTTAATGAAAAACTACCTTATTTTCTTTTATTGTTTTGTTTTTTTTAGGCCTTCCATAAAGCAAGGGTAATTTTTTTTTACATTTAACATCGAGTGAGGTATCATTGGATAGCTCTTAAAAAAACATTAGGAAATATTGAACTCGTAAAGTGTCATTTTCGCTAGAGTCGCGCGTCCCTCCCCCTACAGCCAAAACTACAAGTAACTAAGTAATTAAATTCTAAAAATATCTTAAATCTATAATAACGAATTTAAAAGGAAAACTATCACGACTAAGTAAATTTTATTGGTTCTTGAGTTAAAGATTAACTGCCGCACTCAGAGACGTCAATTAATTTATAAGTTTTATTAAAGTTGCTGCGTCTTATTCTATTGCTATAGCAAAGAAAGTGACAGCAGCAACTTTAATCAATCTTAAAAGTTAATTGACGTCTCTGAGTGCGGCCGTAAAATATTCATACCTACCGAAACAGCTAAGATTATTTAACTAGAAAATTTGCTAATATTTATGTTTTTTTTAGATTGTTGTTTGTTTGTAAGAATGGCGACGGAACCCTACACTGAGCATGTCGGCTCTTGCCCGGTTTTAAATTTTACGGAACCCTTAAAACAAAACAAGTATAGTTTAATGCTGTACTAAATACGGACTTCCGGACACGAGTAAACTACGCGTGTAGTTAAATTTAATCATATTCTACTTACACAAATCCTAAAATTACGAGACTGTACTATGGACCGAATTATCATGTACTTAGTCGCACCACGGGATTGTTGAGCGCATGCGCCCGCCGCCGCTCGCTCCGAAACGCGTCCAAGTCATGCCGCCATCTCCTTTTTGGTCTGCCTCTGCTCCGGTGGCCATCTAAATTAATTGTATTTTCACTTCAATAGCTCGGAAACCCCTTTTTTATTCTAGATAGCAAAACTGCGTTTTATTCACAAGATTTCAAGGAATATTTGAAATCCGAACGTGTTATTACTTAGTTACTTTTTACACATAATAACATGTAAAGGCTAGACAGGACAATTTTCGCCCATCTGATTAAATTGTCTGATCAAATCGGGTGGTGTGGACGCAAAAATAATTTTATATTGAATTGTATTCAATTAAAAACATACAGGTATCTAGTGCAGACAATTTTATTACATGACTTGATGACCTTAAAACACTTAAAATCTTACAAGAAGTTTTACTTACCTTGATACATCCATTTTAATTATTCTGAACGCACCGCAAGTAACAGTGCAAACTCAAAGTTCATGAAAACTCTGATTTTATATATTCCAGTTGTTTTTCTTATGTAGTATTTTCTCGCTTTAGTGAAGTGAAAAGATTTGTGTTACACACGGCTGCAAAGTTATTTTACGTCTCGTATGTTGCAACACTCGCTACGCTCAGGATTCTATGTTTGAACCACTCGCTTCGCTCAGGATTCTATTTTCGAATCCATTCGCTAGTTCGTGTTACAATTCCACACTCGCGCGTAAAATACAACTTTGCACCCTTATATAAAAAATAACTATTATTCAGATTTATTGTTGAATTAAAAAAAATCGCTTCGTAAAAAATAAACAAAACCAAGTACGTCACTAGACCAATTTAATCACATGTTCAGTGCAAATCAATCAATAGTATGCTACCAATTGTTCCTGTGCCCCACTTACCATATTATTTAGGTCATACACGTTAATTTATTAGCTATATTGGAAGAATTGCGTCTGTCTGAGACGGTTGTTGAAGATAAGGTAGGTACAATAGGACACTTAAGTTACGTCACAACATAATTGCGTTCTATTTTAAGATCACATATTGCTTGGAATATATTTATTCATTGAGATCGAGGATCAACCTGTACTTAGACATAAACCGTACAATAGAGCGTACATATAATGCTTACATATATATATACAATTATATGACAATGTGTTTAGATAAATGATTATGATTATGGTTACATAATTAAACACAATTACCCAGTCCCAAACTAAACTATGAGTACTAGACAACGATAAACATACTTATATAGAGAAATACATACTTAAATATATAGAAAACATCCATGACTCAGGAACAAATACTCGCGCTCATCACACAAATATTTGCCCATAGAGACCGAGATTCGAACCCGGGACCGCTAGCTTCGTAATCAAAAGCCCGGGACATGGATATGTAAAGATATTTTCCATATTTGTACGACTACTTGTAAGGAAGTCATTTATAGCTGATAAGCTATCGCAGGTCAATGCAGGTCAACCGTTATCACTTGCATTGAACTTGTTTCTATCGAGGCCGCATAATCCAACTCCTGAACCCCTGGTTTAACGTTTAACCTTCTTACGAATCCTAGCATATGTGACGTTCTCAATATAAAGGGACCTTATGGAGGCAGGCGGTTACGCCGTTTTTAGAACTGTTACCATAGTATTCGTATAGTTACAAAAACAAGAAGAGCGTAACTGCCTTCCGCCATAAGGTCCCTTTATACATATTGAGAACGTCACATATTTTCGTTTTTAGTTCTGTTATAACTGAAAAACGGAACGGAACCCTATCCTCCTGAGGCCTACGTCAAAATTTCGCTAGTTCGAAACAGAATCTTATGTCGGTCAACAAAAGTTGAAAGTTATTTTGACAATTGTCCTATATGTAGGACATTGGGCCTCAGGCGGCTATAAGATGACTTTGTTGTCCGTCTGTATACGTGACGTTCTCAGTATAAAGGGACCTTATCGAGGAAGGCCGTTACGCTCTTCTTATTCTTGTAACTGGGTCATACACAGAGTTCAAAATTGTCCCTTCTGTTCCTAAAAGTTAACGACGTGGGAGTTGTTAACTCACATAATTTCGATACAGGCCAAAACTACACCAGACTCCCATTACGCGGATATATCCTAACCCGAAAAATTTGGTTTCAAAGTCCTTAACTTTCTGGAACAGGAGAGACAACTTTTGTTTCTGTGACTGTGTGCGAATACTATGGTAACAGTTCTAAAAACGGCGTAACCGCCTGCCTCCATAAGGTCCCTTTATATTGAGAACGTCACATATGTTTTAGAGCTCCGTACCTCAAAAGAAAACGGAACACTTATAGGATCACTTCGTTGTCTGTCTGTCTGTCTATCAAACCGCGATTTATAAAGGTGACCATTGCATAACACGGGTGCTGTCGAAGTTCATTGACAGAACGTATAATACTATACGTGTAGGTATTGACTGTGGAGGCTGTTCAAGGTTCCCTCTCACCTGTTGACCGAGTCGATAACTATACATATAGACGAACTATATCCCTGGGCTATGCTGCCACTTGAATGTACGAAAAAACTTATATGTGACGTTCTCAATATAAAGGGACCTTATGGAGGAAGGCAGTTACGCTCTTCTTGTTCTTGTAACTATATGAATACTATGGTAACAGTTCTACAAAAGGGCGTAACCGCCTGCGTCCATAAGGTGCCTTTATATTGAGAACGTCACATATTTTATTTGTAAGGGTGTTGATGCTTATTACTACATAGTATAAAACAAAGTCTCTTCCCGCCGTCTGTCCCTTGGCCCGCATCTGTTTTTAGTAAAAAAAAAAAAAATTAATTTTATAAATAATTGAAAAGGGGTCTCGAATGGGAGGTTTTAAAATGAAAGTGATTTGATTAGCAAGTGGGGTGTCATATGAAAGGGCTCAATCTGCAAATTTCAAAACAATTTTTTTATACTTATCCATGACGTATTTTTTGATTTATAACCAAAAATGTTCTAAAAATTACAGTTTCTCATTAATCAATACATTTGGAAATACTCAAGGGTTTAGTATCTTATTTTAGCTTTGCAAAGAAAAACTAGTAGAGTTTATTTAATTATATTAATTTGCAATTTAATTGCCTCTTACGTAATTTTGTTTATTAGATTTATGATATGAGGAATTACTTAGATTAGAGAATTGCATTTATTATCATATCATGTGTGCGTAAGATGCATTACAGACTTACATAATACTCACGTAGATTCAAGCGAACGCGTTTTACTACTGGCATGTACCTAGTATTGTAATTTAAAAAATTTGAACGTTGTTTAGTTCTTTAATTTGAAATTGGAACAATGATTTGGCATTTGTTTTTAAACGCTCTAATCTAAGTAGTTCCTCATAAACCTAATAAACAAAATTACTTACGTGATAGGCGATTAAATTGCTAATTAATAAAAGTAAATAAACTCCACTAAGTAGTTTTTCTTTGCAAAACTAAAATAAGATTCTTAATCCTTGAGTATTTCCAATTGGTAGTCTTCGTCTTGTCCCATTAAATGTGACGTTCTCAATATAAAGGGACCTTATGAAGGCAGGCGGTTACGCCGTTTTTAGAACTGTTACCATAGTATTCGTATAGTTACAAGAATAAGAAGAGCGTATCTGCCTTCCTCCATAAGGTCCCTTTATATTGAGAACGTCACAAATGTATACATTATTGTTAAATTTCATGGTCTTCCTCAAATTTTAGATGCATTGTTTATTAAAGAGATTTGTGTATGATTGACCCTATCGATCGGTATCATAAAAATACAGTGTGTTTATTTTCCACATTAGGCGGGTTCGATTCCCGGCTCTGGAAATTGACTTGAAAAAAATTATGAATGCAGATTTTGTTATTTTTGAAAATGAAGGAAAGTTTTCTTTCAGTAAATTCATTATCTAGGATACTTCTCCAGGGGGCATTGGTTTGACTTACCCTGATATAGTTATGCTTATACCTACGATATCTATATTTAGTGCGCAATGAATGAACAATGAATTATAATTAACGACTGTGATTATATTATTTTTCTGCTTAATTAGCGCAATTTGCTTGTTATATTTATTTTAATTGACGCAGAGCCTCAACAATCAGTGAGTGACCCGATAACCCGAATGAAGTTGTAATACTAATTACTGTATTGTATGTTATGTCTAATTCTTTGATATCTCTATTACATAACATAGTAACTAAAATGACTTTAGGAATTGCGTCGGGAACGAATGGACGATACGTTTTGTTGATCAATCGATAGAATAGAATCCCATCTAAAACAGTTTAGTAAAAAGGGCCGCGAACAAGACGGCCGTAAAAAGGTGTGAATATCACATTTAATACTATTATACTGCTATTGTTTAGGTAATTAACTAAATGTAAACAAAACAATCACGTGATATATTTCGTCAGCCAATAGGAGCAGAGCGCTGACACGTCAAAGCTCAGCAAAACAGTTTTGATTGGATATTTAACGCAGTCACGTGGTTTGGTTTGTTTACATTTATTTAAGTATCTAAATAATTGAAACATAGCCACACGCCCCGGCTTCGCACGAGTAGCACTAATTGTCTATTTAATGTTCATAAATTATAGTCTATCTACACCCTTCCTAAATTATCCCTCTTTCTATTGGTGAAAACCGTATGAAAATTCGTACAGTAGTTTCTGAGATAAGCCCGAACGAACACAAACTAAGCGCGGCGACTCAATTTATAATATAATATGTGACGTTCTCAATATAAAGGGACCTTATGGAGGCAGGCGGTTGCGCCGTTTTTAGAACTGTTACCATAGTATTCGTATAGTTACAATAATAAGAAGAGCGTAACCGCCTTCCTCCATAAGGTCCCTTTATATTGCGAACGTCACATATGCACAGTCGAGTTCATAAATATGTGTACATTTTAGTACCTTATCTCTTTAATGTCATGTTTAATGCCATATTATGTGACGTTCTCAATATAAAGGGACCTTATAGAGGAAGGCAGATACGCTCTTCTTATTCTTGTAACTATACGAATACTATGGTAACAGTTCTAAAAACGGCGTAACCGCCTGCCTCCATAAGGTCCCTTTATATTGAGAACGTCACATATATGAATAGTCACAGCGATTAAAGTGACAAGGTTGTAACCGTGTATACATATTTATGAACTCGACTGTACCTAGTGAAGACGATGAAGATCGTAGTTTCTCAAATCCAGGCCCAAGCAGCACATAAGCTGTATAAGAGCTTATACAGCCCTTAAATTAGTTATAATGGCTATATAAGCTCTTATACAGCTTTTATGCTACTTAGGGAGGGACCCTGAACATGGACCAATAAAACTTTTTGTTTACAGCCTAACCAAAGATGTCCCTCGCCACACCCTGCGACTCCTCCTCGCAAGCCTCCTCCCAGGAGAGCGGGAACTCCTCCCACAGCCTCCTGGAGAACTCCACAGCTGAAGGGACCTGTGCCGAGAACTGCCTGGCGACCCAGTGTGCCGTCAGCTGCGAGGATCCAGAGAAACCACGAAGAGTGTGCTGCTGTGAGATTTAATGTATTTAATAAGTATATGTGACGTTCTCAGTATAAAGGGACCTTATGGAGGAAGGCAGTAACGCTCTTCTTATTCTTGTAACTATACGAATACTATGGTAACAGTTCTAAAAACGGCGTAACCGCCTGCCTCCATAAGGTCCCTTTATATTGAGAACGTCACATATTATTAACCTTTTCAACGCCATGTCAAATACAAAAGTCGTCACACGCCAATGACAGCTGAAAACCAGAGCTAATTTCAACCTTACGTCATAGACACTCAGGTCTAGTTTTCGCTGTCAACCGTGACGGATATATCCGTCGTTGGCGTTGAACCAGTGGTTATTAGGGGACAATCCGACACAAATTGACCTATTTCCTAACTAAGCCCTAGGCTTGTATGGGTACTATTATTAAATATATGTAGTAATAGTCAGCGGTAACATACTTATATTGTGAAATACATACGTAAATACATAATAAATACATCCAAAACTCTGTCGCAAATACTCGCGCACTATTACACAAAATAAATATGGTGCTTACCGGAAATCAAAATCGGAACCGCTAGCTTCGTAGGCAGGATCACTACCCACTAAACTACTAATATTATAAATGCGAAAGTAACTCTGTATATTACCTTCTCACGCTTAAACTGCTGAACCTATTTAGGTAAAATTTGGTGTGGAGATAGTTTGAGTCCCGGGAAAGGACATAGGATACTTTTATCCCGGAAATCATCCCTTAAGGGGATGAAAAGCGGGGTGGACGTTTGTATTGAGAATCAATCATTTCTTAAGTAAGGTAAAAACAATTTAGTATGGAGATAGTTTGAGTCCCGGGGAAGGACATTATTATTATTATTATTCAGGGAGCGGCTATTCAAGGCTTAAATATCCTAGTATCACTGCGACCAGAGTTGATCTATTGTGATCGCCACAACCTACAGTTCTCCGCTAAGTCCTGTTAATTCTAGGAATTGCAGGAATTTTTTGGCGCCGAGATACTTGATCTCCTCTGGGCACATTATGTGCTTTCCCAATGAAGAGCTACGATGACGCATTATGGTCGGGCAGACGGTGAGAATGTGCAGGGGTGTTTCCTCCGCCAGATGGCAGAGTCTGCACAACCCTGTGTCACATTTCCCAATCGTCTGCATGTGCTTGTTTAGGCAACAGTGCCCTGTAAGCACTCTAACCAGGTTGCGAAGTTTGTTCCTACTTAGCGCTAAGGCCTCCGTAGCTACCTTTTTGCTAACTGCTCTTATCAGGGCCTTGGAATGGTTTAAGCCTGGAGTTACCCTCCAATGTTGAATGGTTGCATTATAGCAATATGTCCGCAGGGTGAGTTTTGTTAGGCTTTTGGGGATGCCACAGAATGGCTCCGGTCCAAACTGTGTTCCCTTAGCTCCTACTCGTGCAAGTTCGTCTGCTTTCTCGTTGCCGACGATGCCCGCATGCCTTGGGCCCACCGTAGGATTACCCTGTTTTTTGCACCCAGGGTGTTTAAAAGTTGCCTGCAGTTCTCGACCAGCCCTGAGTTTATCACATCAGAGGTTAGAGCCAAGAGAGCTGCCTGGCTATCCGAGTGGATATAGATAGTACTGTTGAGATAGTTGCTTTGCAGATTGGCTGCCGCACACTCAATTATGGCGTACACCTCCGCCTGGAATATGGATGAGTATTTGCCTAAATTCAGGCTTAACGCCTTTTTAGGCGCCTCTCCGTATACTCCGCAGCCTACCTCAGAACCGGATTTGGAGCCATCAGTGTACCACTTTAGGCTGCCTGGTTTCCATGTTATGCGATTGTTTTGCCAATCATCCCGAGATGGGAGCTCCACAGAATACATTTTCTGTGGACAGTGTTTGGGGGTCATGGTGTCAGATGGCATCCCCATCACAGGAATATCGCTTATAGAGTTCTCGAGGATCTCATATTTTGGGAAAGCCAGTTCTCTTTATTCAAGCTCGAAATTCTGTGCATACTAGCCCTCGCCTCCTTTTCCAAGTACAGGTGCAGGGGCGGCAGGTTTAGCAATGCTTCCAGAGCTAATGTTGGAGAGGTAGACATGGCTCCCGTAGCGATAATACAGGCAGTTCTTTGAAGACTGCTAAGTTTTGAGATTACAGTTTTTTGTGTCGCTTTTCTGCACCATACCACTGAGGCGTAAGACACCATTGGCCTCACTATGGATGTGTAGAGCCAGAGTGCAGTTTTGGGTTTTAGTCCCCATCTGCTTCCTGCTAGCCGACAACAAATCGCCAGAGCTGATTTAGCCTTTTGTAAAGTACCGTTCACATGTAAATTTAGGTCCAGTGTAACTCCCAGATATTTGGCCTCGGAAGAGAACGGTATTATTTTTCCATTCATGATAGGCGGTCTAAGCCTTTCTAGTTTCCGCTTCTTCGTGAATGGGACAATAATGGTTTTATCCGCATTTATGGATAATTCATTATCTTTACACCACGAGTTTATCTTGTTTAGAGCCTTTTGCATTAGGTACGATAATGTACTTTGGCAGTTGCCCCGCACCGTAACCACAAGGTCGTCAGCGTACCCCTGCGTATCAATGCGATGTTCTGCCATCTTATGCAAAAGTCCATCCACAGCAAGAGTCCAGAGCAGTGGAGATAATACACCTCCCTGCGGGCAACCTCTTACAGTGGTCACCTCTAGTGTAGTGTTGAGTAGCTCTAGCTGAACCACTCTATTCGAAAGCATCCCTTGTACCCAACGAATGGTGGTAGTGTCTACGCTTTTTACAGCCAGCCCACTAACCAACGTTCCTATGGGAGTGTTATCAAAGGCGCCCTCTATGTCAAGAAATGCCGTGAGAGCAATTTCCTTATCTTCCAGCGCCTTTTCGATCCTCTCAACTAGGTTCAGCAGGGCAGTCTCCGTTGATCTGCCACTGCGATAGGCATGCTGACTGTCATGGATAGGCTTGTCTTTAAGACAGGTTTCCCGAATATATTTATCTATTACCTTTTCCATGGTTTTAAGTAAAAACGAGGATAGGCTTATTGGTCTGAAGGACTTTGCTAAAGCATAGTCCCTTTTCCCAGCCTTAGGTATGAATAAAACCTTAACTTTGTTCCACTGTTCCGGTATGTATCCCCAGGCATAGCTGGCTCTGAAGATTTTAACCAGATAAGGGATTAGGACGTCCGCACCACGTTGTATTAGAACGGGGCTTACGTCATCTAAACCACCCGTTTTGTAGGGTTTAAATGAATTTATGGTCCATCTCACTATTCCCGGTCTTACGACTAGGGCTGCTTGTCTCCAGTCCTCCGGATGGGGTCTATACGAAACTCCCACAGCGTTAACTTCGCTTGGGTTCGCAGCTCCCGGGAAATGAGTGTTTGCCAGTAATTCTCATGTTTCTATTTCATTGTTGGTGAAGGAACCATCTGGTCTTTTTAGTAGACCAATTTGGTTAGGTTTAGCTTTGGCAAGTATTCTATGAAGTCTTGCTCCCTGAGGTGTGTTGTTTAAGTCCTCACAGAACTTCCTCCATGACTCCCTTTTAGCCTTCCTAATCTGTTTGCTATATTTATTTAGGGCTTTCCGATAGACCTCCCACTCCTTTGTCTTCTTAGCCTTATTGAATAGTTTCCGTGTTTTATCCCTGAGCCTTTTCAGCTTAGAGTACCACCACGGCACCGTACGCCTGGTTGTTTTTACCTTGGGAGGACAGTTTTCTTCATAGGCCTGTAATATGCCTTTTGAGACAACCTCTACCGAAAGTTCCAGGCCCTCCCGCGTTTTTATACTTTTAGCAACTGAATCCAGGTTCCGATCTAGGGAGTTGCGATAGCCCTCCCAGTCGGTGCGTCTAGGATCCCTAAAAGTAACAGTTTGATTACTCAGATTACTAGTCAGGTTAAAACAAATGTGCTTGTGGTCCGACAAAGATTCCACATCGCTTACCTTCCAGTTTTGGATGTGCCTGGCAAGTTTTGCAGTGGCAAACGTTATGTCTAAAACTTCACTCCTCGCTCTGGTATTAAAGGTCGGTACACAGCCTAGATTTAAGATTTGGAGGAAATTGGTTAGTAGGAAATCATGCAGTAACTCACCCCTACTATTGATATCGGTGCTCCCCCAGTTGGTATGGTGGGCGTTGGCATCGCATCCCACCAGTAGTTCTGCGTTATGTTTCCGGGCGTAGTCGACCACAGGAATGAGTTCCGCAGAGGGGTCTGCTTTGTCTCCAGGGAGGTAGGCCGAGCACAGAATTACTCTTGACCCATACCATCCCTTCGGAGTCACATACGCTGCTACAAGGTCATCAGTACATAACTCTGGAACAGGTAGAAAGTTAATGTTTTTGTTGAAAACAATACATGCTCTTGGCTTTATTCCATTGCTGTTGTATAGAACCTTACCAACAGAATTTAGTCCGAGAATGGTTGAGTTTCGAACCCACGGTTCTTGTATAAGGGCGAGGTCGGTGTTTCCTGCTAGGCGGCACTCAACCACTGCTGACGCAGCAGCTGCGTGGTGCAAGTTCGCCTGCAGGATCCTCGCCGGTGTGGAGGGGGCCATTACTTCCCCCGTTTTGTACCCGGTCGGGTCCCCCCGCCCCTCGCTGCTAGAGGCGTTTGTCGACCTCTACCTGTCGAGGTTGAGGGCCTGGCCCGATCGGTGACCGTTCCGCTTACTCCATCCCCAGTGTGACCCTTTTGAACCCAAGGGCCGCCTCATTCTCTGTGCCCTTCAGGGTTTCAACGGAGGGTTCGTCCAGGGAGAAGGTAACTATCCTTCCTCCCTGTTCCACCCTGTCGTTGAGAACCCTCCAGAGCCCGGTGTTTAGGCCTTTGTTTTGCGCCCTGAGTAGGGCTAGAGCCGCCGCCGACTCCGAGATGAAAGTGATGGCCGTGGCTGGTTTGGGCAGTTCTCCCTCCGGAATGACGGAGAGTTTCGCCTCCGGCCAAGGCTTCAACTTAGGGATTTCACCCACAAGCCCGTCTTGGCTACGCTGGTTGACGCATGTCACCAGGATCCACCCCGTCTTGTGGGTGAAACCCAAAAATTGTGGTCCGTCACCATCCGAGCACTGCCCTGCAATAGCTAAGTTCAGATGGCGATGGACCACTTTCATTTGGTCCTCGCTCATAGGTTCCGAATTACGGATCCCTACGCGCGAGGACCCTACCACGTCCTTAAAGCTGGGGGGCTTTTGGCCGCCTGTAGCCTCAAGGGACAATTTCGGGGCTTTCTTAGTGTGCTCTTGTGGAGACTCTTCTTCGGATCTTCCCCTCTTGACAGGGGCTTTCTCCGAAGACGTCATCTTCACAGGGATGTCTTTCCACGGCTTTCGGCACATTTCCAGGGCCTGCTCCACGGCTACCCCTGCACTGCCTACCAGCCTGCGGAAGCGCTTTCGCGCAGCTCCCGAAAGTCTCTTACGTTGCCCTTCGGTATGGAGAGGTACATCGGGCGTTCCAGAGACGTTTGAATCGTCTCTGTCGACCACAATCGCCATCTCCACAACCTCCAGGCTTTGATCGGTCGTAGTGGAGTCTTTTGCAGAGCTCCTCGCCTCGTTACTGTTAATTCCGTCCTGGATAGAATCCAGAACGGAAGAAATGGTTGTTAAACTAAGTTTTTTATTTTTTTCAGCCATACAAATCCCACGAGTAGCTAGGGAAATAAAGGTCACAGAACGGCAGAGCCCCGCTTACCGTCTGAAGGGCTTCATACTCTACGATTCGCCCCGGTTTCGTACAGGCACCGTTCGAGACTGGCTCGCCCCCAGCCACGCATCCCTCGGCACGGTAGCACCTTGGATTGGCTTTTGTTGTCACCCTCTTCAGCGGCTAGTAATAGCCCGAAATTCATTCGTGAGATTACTAGCCGTTGCTCAGGGTGACATTAGTCTGCAGCCTCCACTCCAGAGGAAAGGACTCCCATCTGGATTTGAGACTGCTGACTAAAGGAAGAGGAGTGGGATGGAGATGGGAGGATCGCTAGGAGGGGATAAGGGGAGGAAGAGATGGGAGTGGGACAATTCAGGATCATAGACGGGATATAGGGTAAGGGATCCCCTGGAAGGTGGGAGCGCCGTTCCAGGTTGGTGTCCTCCATTCTTAGCTGCTAAGGGTCCGGGGTAGATGGTAAATGTGCGGCGCCCGTTCCGACCATTAGCATTTCCAGAGTGTACGACGAGGACGTTATGATAAGACAGAGAGGAGTGTGCCTGTAGCCCTGCGCCGCAAACCAGGGCGTGCCTACCCCCCTCGCACCCCTTAAGGACATAGAATACTTTTTATTCCGGAAAATTGGAGTTCCCGAAGGAGCAGCGATAAACGCCTGGGCGTTTATCAAAAAAAGTGTACATCGTTAAGGAAAAATTAAGAAATTTTAACTTTTTCCAGTGCGTCACGAAAATTAGTCATGTATACATTTAGTATCGTTAATTTTCGTGACGAACCGGAAAAAGTAAACATTTCTTAAGTTTTCCTTAACCATGTACCTACACTTTTTTTGAAAAACGCCCTTCTACGCGGACGGGTCGAGGGCAAAAGCTTAGTAAGTAATAAAATGACCTACAAATGTCGATTGCTCCTATAAAATATGCAAATATTTCACTTTGTGTTTAGAATTGAGAGCAAATTAGTCATTGTTCTATTAATAATTCACTGTTTCCTAGTCATCAAATCAATGACGTACAGATGACGCTCATATCCACCAAACTACATTGACTCTATGAAACAATACAACACTATCTAACACACTTAAAAACAAAGCTAAAATCTTAATCCACTCAAAATAAAAGCGACATTAGCCTGACGATACCAACATTATCTTTGTTATTTGGGTTCTTTTTAGTATGCAATACGCGTGATACATCCTCTGTTGGCAATCTTGCGCTAGGCCGTTCATTGTGTTTGCTCTGTAAAAGACCTGGGGTTACAAATTAGTAATCTGTGGCCTAGGATTGTTGGAATGTAGGCCACATGACAGGCAACACTGACAGTTAAAGATAACATTCATTTTTTGAAAGAAAATG
Source organism: Tortrix viridana (assembly GCA_963241965.1). Classification (NCBI taxonomy): domain Eukaryota; kingdom Metazoa; phylum Arthropoda; class Insecta; order Lepidoptera; family Tortricidae; genus Tortrix; species Tortrix viridana. Next base: position 2,805,021 of record OY725201.1, on the reverse strand, counting down.
ATGGAGTTATAATGTGTCTATCATATACTGTTACCTGGGGTTAGAAAACTTCTTCAAATAAATTAAATTAAAAAATCAAAATACCTGAGCGCTTTAAAAATATTAACTGAAAAGATAAACAAGCCCTATAATATAATATAATCTAAAGAATATAACTTAAATGTTGGAAAAGATCACGAGCGGGGACAAAGAAATAATTGGAGAATTTAAGTTGCACAAATTTAAATATTTTCACTAGAGCACCTCTTGGAATATTTGCTTGGGGGTTCGAACTCGGTACCTCACAAACACGAGTCGACACCGCTAGCCACTAGACCACCGACGCTATGACTCAGCGCGGGCTTAGCATAATACAAGAGATAAAATTTGACAGGTGCTAGAGAAATGAATACATCTATTCCATATTCTGCTTGCTATATTTTCTGCTTGCCCAAAGGTCAACTGGTAGAGAATGTCATTAGGCATTAAGTTCACCTTTTGTACTCAAATTTGTATTTTTGTGCAATAAAGATTAAATAAATAAATAAATAAATATTCTAACGTAAAACTAACTTTTAAAATAAAAGTGTCCCGTCTTGATAAAATCGCTATAAAAATTGCAATAATCGCATAGTAATAAAATGTAATAAAAGTTAGGACGAGACTCTTTTATTTTAAACGTTAAGCGTTAAGTCTTACGTTAGATAACGGAATAGATGCATTCATTTCCCTGGGGATTCGAACAGGGATTCGAACTCGGGACCGCCAGCTTTGTAGGCAGGGTAACTGGGCTAACTGCGTCTTTGTATTGATGTAGGTATCTTACATAATTATACCAAAATACGGAAGACTTGAGGCCCGTGAGGCAATAAACCGAAGGTCGTGTTTCGACGAACATGGGAAGTGCCATAAGGGCAACGGATGGATTTTGGTCAAGCGCGAGCGTTGGTCAGCTCTGGGGTTCCATTCCTTATAGCCTGGCAAAAAAGTCGAGCCAAAATGAGAGCGCTGTCTGTGGCGCTCTGGCGCTGTTCGGAGTGAAATTGGCAACATGATCCAAGGTTTACTCTAACGGGCTGGCATTTGAAAATATTGTAGTTCCAGCTGTCACCACTGGCTCGATTTTTTGCCAGGCTATAATTAAGTATTTGACTGAGCTAGCTATATAGAGATGAAATTGATAGCCGTAAGAAAGCTGCAAAACTATCGCGAGAAATATCATGAATCTTATGAAGAGGTCCTAAAATGACACAAGTGGATAAATAGGGAAATAAAAAAAAATATGTGACGTTCTCAATATAAAGGGACCTTATAGAGGAAGACAGTTACGCTCTTGTTATTCTTGTAACTATACGAATACTACGGTAACAGTTCTAAAAACGGCGTAACCGCCTGCCTCCATAAGGTCCCTTTATATTGAGAACGTCACAAATGGTTTTTCAATTCATTGTCGAGTTATTACATACTTGTTAGAAAGTGACAGATGTGAGATGAGAGGACAATAGAGAGATCTCTCCTGGCGGGAATAGGGTTAATATTAGAGATGGGCCGAATACGGACTTTGCCGAAAACGAAAATTCGGCCGAACATTCGGTTCAGTTCTTACCGAACAGAATATTCGGCCGAATATTCGGTTGCGCCGAATCGCTAGAAAAAGATTTGACACGTCCGCGCTCAGCGCTCCGCGCGTGTTTCAGCCATTCGCGCTCGCGCCATTTGACTTATCGGCCCTTATAGTGGATAACTGAGAAAAGTGATGACTGATTAATAAAACTTAACTACTTAATTAAAACAAGTCTGGTTTTACTTACTTAAGCTACGGTTTTTTGCAAAATAATTGTATTTATATTTAGACGCATATTTATCTCTTTTTGGTAGTTAATAGGATGTCAATCCGACGAATTACGAAACAACCTACGCTCGTTATTTACTTTGTTTATTCGGTAAATATTCGGCAATGTAACCGAACTATTCGGCCGAATCGAATACGAACATTGGAAAACCTGCCGAATATGCCGAATACCAAATATTTACCGAATATTCGGCCCATCTCTAGTTAATATTATTAAAATAATTACATCTCATAAGATATAAAGTAGTATTAAATGAAGTAACTCCTACACGTAATATTACGTCATAATATATTTAAAAAACACTAAATGATACTTAGATACTGGTAATAAGTACACTTGAAGCTTAAAATAGTTGCACTTATGAGTTATGACGGAACTGTAGATCATACATACAACTATGTAGTAAGCTAAAAGGCTTCGTCAAACAGCCAACGAGGCGCGGCGCGATCCCGGGCCGGCGCGGCAGTCACGCTGCAGGAAAACGTCGCGTCGCGCGCGACGTGTTCTCTCGCAATCTCGATCCAAGTTAACACATTTTTGTAGCTTTTATGGCCCAAACCATATAGAACCTGACGTTTTCTAACACAATCTATACATTTTTCTAGATCCATGATCACAAATACACAGTAAGTGAGCAAACAAATATAACGTGAAAGTCACACACATAGTCACGCCGCGCTGCAAACGCGCCTATGTGTGACGGCCTGCGTGATTTTCGTATTTGTGTACACGGCGCATTTGTTTACATGGCCTGCATACAACTCCTTGTTAATTTCCACGCTAAGAACGCGCCACGCTACTGATGCGCCGCGCCAGGCCGGCTGTTTGACGAAGCCTTAAATTGTAGATACAATAAGAAACTATTCAATCTCTACATGACTAGTCTAGGAGTCTATGTACGTTTGTTGATTCCATAAAAATGTGGTGTTCTCAATATAAAGGGACCTTATGGAGGCAGGCGGTTACGCCGTTTTTAGAACTGTTATCATAGTATTCGTATAGTTACAAGAATAAGAAGAGCGTAACTGCCTTTATCCATAAGGTCCCTTTATATTGAAAACGTCACAAATACATATTTTTACGTTTTTGCGGAACTTAATTAAATGCGTACTTTAGGCCGGTTTAAATATATACAATTAGGAGGCTTTGTAATTATATGAAAAAACAGCGACAATTAGCGACGTCAGTTCAAACGTTTTAAACTGCCATTTGGATAAATGACGCCATTTTGAATCATTTAATGATATATTGTCGGATAGGAAGTTATCTAAATTTATGGAAACTGTACACTTGACCCCAATTTGTGGAAGGAAGTACAGTGGACGTTGTTAGCAAATACCGCAAATTAGACTCGGATATTTACTGCTCTGTCAGTAATTTTCTGCTTTAAAGGTCAACTGGAAGAGAATGCGATTAGGTATTAAGATCATTATGAAGCTGCACATTTTTATACAAAATGCCACAATGAATCTTCTAATGGCGAGGACCTTCAAAGTTGCCAGTTTTAGACCCAAACAAACAAGATAACGAGTTACGTCGGAAATTAGTTTAGGTTAAGAATATAAAATAAAATGGCTTAGGATAAACTAGCATTTTCCAGCGGCTCCGTCCGCGTAGAAGTCTCATCACTGCTCCCTTGGGGACTATCCATTTTTTCGGGATAAAAAGTAGCTATACCAGACTATAATCTATTATTTCTGTGCTAAATTTGCCGGCGACTCCGTCCGCGTAGAAGTCTCATCGCTGCTCCTTTGGGAACTATCCATTTTTTCGGGATTAAAAGTAGCTATACCAGACTATAATCTATTATTTCTGTGCTAAATTTGCCGGCGACTCCGTCTGCGTAGAAGTCGTTTATCGCTGCTCCCTCGGGAATTGTCCATTTTTTTTGGGAGTCAGGGCACTCAAATTAACTGCAAATAGCATTCAAAGCCACAGGAATTTCGACATTAATACGGCCACGGGAATGAGGGCGGTCGAAACGTTCGAAGAATCAGCCAAAAACTACTTTTGTATGGAGCACGAGTTCAAGATGGCGTATCAAACAGGAGACTTTTAAATCTTAAACATTATGAATCATTTTAATGCGCCATTGTCAGTCTTACGCTGATTTCATCCGAAGTTATGGAAATTGTACACTTGGCCTCAATTTGGTTTTGTGGGTGAAGGAAGAACATACAATGCCGCTCCGTTATTATAATGTAGTTTACGTAGTTTACCGTACAGCTTTTTCCCGCGGTCTCTGTCTCGCGTACTTATTCATAATTTGTAAAGGAATATGTGACGGTCTCAATATAAAGGGACCTTATGGAGGCAGGCGGTTACGCCGTTTTTAGAACTGTTACCATAGTATTCGTATAGTTACAAGAGTAAGAAGAGCGTAACTGCCTTCCTCGATAAGGTCCCTTTATACTGAGAACGTCACATATTTCCCGCTCGGCTGCGTTGCAAATAGTCGATGGGCGAGACGAGAATTGAAATATTTGTGGTTAATATTGAAATATTACTTAAAATAAAAAGAAAACATACCGAAATGTTAATATGTACGTCGCAAATGTAAAATTTTAACTAAAGTCGAAACCATAATTCGAGAGACAACTTTGACAGATAAGACAAAGGGTTACCTGGGTCAAAATCTTTTTCCATTGCACCGAAATTCTCCACTCTGTCACGATCGTATTTTTTTTTCTTTATATACCTACATATAAAAAAGGCCGTGGTAGCCTAATGATTTGACCTGCCGACTCTTAAGCAGAGGGTCGCGGGTTCGAACCCGGGCTCGCACCTCTAAGTTTTTCGGAATTTATGTGCGAAATATAATTTTTAAATTTACCATGAGCTTTTCGGTGAAGGAAAACATCGTGAGGAAACCTGCACACACCTGCAAAGCAATTTGACGGTGTGTGCGAAGTTCCCAATTCGCACTGGGCCCGCGTGGGAACTGTAGCCCAAACCCTCTTATTATGAGTGGAGGCCTGTGCCCAGCAGTGGGACGTATATAGGCTGCATTACTACTACATTACTACCTACATATATGAAAAAACTATCTAAATATGCTTCTTTTATTTGAATCAGTAAAGTATTGTCATACATCGTCAAACAAAATAAAATACTACTTCCTACATTATTTTATTATTTCGTATATAATATTCGTTATAACTTATAATAATAATTAATGACATTTAAATATGTAATTGTATTGACATTGCATTGCCCTCCCAGGGTTTATGTTTGAGTATTTAATTTATTATAACAGCTTTGTAAATACAACATAAGGCAATAATGTTTATGACTATGTGACTACAAAAACAACTACATTTCCTGGGGACAAACTTCAATGCAACGAAAAAGATACCATAGGGTTAACTTCACTGCAATAAATCACTAGTAATTTACTAACGTGAAATGAGGAACGAGTTGTCAAAGTTGTCTCTCGAGTTATGGTTTCGACTTTAGAGGTATCCTTATCTATCTGCCGTTAGGATAAGGTACTGAGCATGAGACGGAATTCCTCAATTCTAGTAATTTCATTGGCTGTCTTATGCCACATTCACATATGCGGCATTCGGCGAATATCCCGAAAATCCCGATACTTCAAGCCCCATAGTGCGGCCAGCAAGTGTAGAATCGGAACTACAAATATTTTTGCAATACTTAATTGTTCTATACAAAAGTGCTTGAGAGTTGCCAGATGAAATCGAATTTGACATACTTAGACAGTGGCGCGTCAACAGTATCCTGTCATTTTACCAAAAAACGTTTCCCACATTGACACTTTTATTTTAAACCTTAAGTATTAAGTCTTACGTTAGATTATGGAATAGATAGATGTATTCATTTCCCTAGCACCTGTCAAATTGTACCTATCTCTTGCATGCCTGTAGATTAAACGCAACTATACTGCAATTGTTCAGGTAATTAACTAAATGTAAACAAACCAAACCACGTGACTGCGTTAAATAGCCAATCAAAACTGTTTTGCTGAGCTTTGACGTGTCAGCGCTCTGCTCCTATTGGCTGACGAAATATATCACGTGATTGTTTTGTTAATTACCTAAACAATTGCAGTATAGGCTAATTGCGTCGTCGTAGCATGAGGAAGTGAAAATGTTTTTTTAACAGGTTCCGTGGCGCCGTGGGTGTGGGGTGGTCTGCTGCTCATCATCTCCATAGGAGGATTAATCTGCACCCCAGTAGACGTCATGCTGTGGGAGAAGCTGAAGATGAGACCAGGTAATAAACATCAGGTCAGCAGCTCACCACAACGAGTTCACCAACGCTCTGACTGTATCATGATGAAGTTACACGGAGAAAAAAATATTCTACAATATTACCAGATTTTATTGTAGTTATGATTCTGGTGTAGGAAAACAGATTTCAGCTATTGTTAACAGATTTTATTTTAATGACAACAAGTCATATTTTTGTTAATACTAAAATATTCTAGTTAAAATATTCTAGTTCACGAAAACTTTGATATAAGTAGTGGTTACTATCTAATAGTTACAGAGTAAAATATGCATTTAGTGTCCAACAGGTTTTGTATACTACACAAAATTTATTTCCTACGATACTAGGTAAATGGTAATAGTACTAGAAATTATGTTGTACAGAAGTAGGATTTTATATTAATGTGTAAAAATGTGTGTATAGTTCTCACATATAATACAATATTCTATTACACGGAACTAGATTTTTTTCTCTGTGTAATTTAACGACACTAGCGACATCCTGTGTGGAGTAGAAGACCAGGTACTATAGCGCCTCTAGTGGCAGATAGCCCAAGTAAATCTGACAGCGTATCGCCCTTAGGTCTCCGCAGTCCTTTACCGGGCCCTGGACCACGTCCTTTAAACTGCACTAACCATACTCCCGGTGTACAGTCGAGTTCAAAGATATGTAAACACTTTTGCGCCTTATCCCATTGAAATAAAGTGCAAAAGTGTGTACATATTTTTGAACTCGAGTGTACAGTGGCGCCCTCGTTACTATTTTTGAGTTTTCTATAAAACTAAAGCATTTTCGTAATATGTGACTTTTTTTTTTTTTTTTTTTTTTTTTTTTAATTGATAATGGGTTTGCTCTTGACCAACTCCCGCCCTTGGAGGACGAAGATTCAGTCTACGATGTAGCGAGCTCACCCAGAAGATGCCTATTCACCCTAGCTTTAAATAGGTTCAGATTGTATGCACTCGGAAATACAGACGCCGGAAGCGCATTCCACTCCTTTGCAGTATATAAAGGGACCTTATGGAGGCAGGCGGTTACGCCGTTTTTAGAACTATTACCATAGTATTCGTATAGTTACAAGAACAAGAAGAGCGTAACTGCCTTCCTCCATAAGGTCCCTTTATATTGAGAACGTCACATATAATTCAGCACAATCTGTTTCTCAGGCTTCCCCCCTTACGAGTGGTGGGCGGACCCCCCCGACGAGGTGCGCCTGCGCGCCTACGTGTTCAACGTGACCAACCACGAGCGGTACATCCAGGGGCTGGACGCCAAGCTCAACGTGCAGGAGCTGGGCCCCGTCGTCTACTTGTAAGTGGCGCCATCTAGTGTTGAGCGAGTGTTGCCGGCGAATCGTGCAGCGCCATCTATGGAGTATTAGTAGCATCATTGGTTTTGCTAGAGCATTTTCTTGGCTGTCTATTAGTGTATATCCATGATGTTTAACCTAGAACTTGCAGTACAGGATTTTCGGGACTGATTTTTTATGGGTTAGTCCCGAAAGTATACATTGAGTTGATTGAGTATCAGGACTCAAAGCCAACTGTAAATCTTTGAAGTTTAAAAATATGTGACGTTCTCAATATAAAGGGACCTTATGGAGTCAGGTGGTTACGCCGTTTTTAGAATTGTTACCATAGTATTCGTATAGTTACAAGAATAAGAAGAGCGTAACTGCCTTCCTCCATAAGGTCCCTTTATATTAAGACCGTCACATATTTTTTTATTTCCCTATTTATCCACTTGTGTCATTTTAGGACCTCTTCATAAGATTCATGACATTTCTCGCGATAGTTTTGCAGCTTTCTTACGGCTATCAATTTCTTTATCTGTCTGATTATAACGCTTAAACTGTAGGTAGAATCTTCAAAAGCAGTCCTCAGATGAAGGACAACTTATTCTACATAGCCGTTATCGGTCAAGACTAATCCAGTCATAGGGTCGTTCCACCAATTTTTACACACATGATATGTTACATATTATGTAATGATTAACACACTCGGCGCCGGTGTGTCAAAACCACATAAGTACATTTGGAGGCCGTTTTTTGAAGTGTTCGTAATTTTCAAGACAAGTATGTATGTAAACTATTTATTGCACAAACATTATAAGTAAATATTAAGCAGACATCGGAATATTTGGGGCGAAATTTAATGTCACGTAGGGAGTACCTAAATATCGATAAACTCACTTACTAGTGACCGCTCCTTGTTTGTAAATTATTTTTTTAAAGTATGAAAATGACACAAAATAATAACCTTCTTATGTACTCTAACATTATGAAGAGGAAAGATTTGTATTTTTGTATTTTTGTAACGAATAAACTCAAAAACTCCTGGACCGATTTCAAAGATTCTTACAACATTTAGAATGGACTTTCAGGGTGGACATAGACTATATTTTAACTTACGAAATTACTGACTCACCGCAGACAAAGTCGCGGGCGGAAAGCTAGTTAAGTATAAAAGGATTTTTGAAACTTCACTCATAGTCATGGTTTTCTTCAGTGTGTATTTCAAAATTACTGTTTGTTTTGTATAACGTACTTTTTTATCGTCTCCAAAATAATACTTACAAAAAATGCACACAAACGAAGCTGGGAGTGATTACTTGTATGGGAAAAAGCATCGATAAGCGAATTTATCGATATAGGAACTCCCTACGTGTCATTCAATTTCGCCCCCAATATTCCGATGTCTAATAATAAGTAGTACCTATAGTAGTAGTGGTTTGTATGAAAGACGTTTCCGAAACAGCACCCGTGCAAAACCGGGGCGGGTCGCTTGTAGGAACATAATTAAATGTGACGTTCTCAATATAAAGAGACTTTAAGGAGGAAGGCAGTTACGCTCTTCTTATTCTTGTAACTATACGAATACAATGGTAACAGTTCTAGAAACGGCGTAACCGCCTGCCTCCATAAGGTCCCTATATATTGAGAACAGTAAACACTGGTTACTTTAGCCCTAGGGGATAACATTGCCCACCAAAAAAAAAACACTTTACTTTTATTTATCAAAGTAGATTATACGGACTTTCACTACGTATTCTAAAGAAAGTATTCGTTACTTAAAATTGTAAAATATACAAAGAAAAGCTTGAAATATGGGGGCGGACAATGTTACCCCCCAGGGCTAAAGTTACCCGTGTTTACGGAACGTCACAAATGGTCTACTCATACGGCGTGTTCAGTGGCAACCTGGTTTCAGAGAAAAACTGGTGCACACCAACATAACATTCAACGAGAATAGCACACTGACGTACACCGCCAAGCGGTACCCCATCTACTTACCGGAAGAAAACACGCTGGACATGAACGCGACCATCTTCGTGCCTAATTTGGCTCTATTGGTAAGCTTATTATCAATATTTGGGTCATTATCAAATTTTGTTACCATAAATACTAACCATCTGTTTTCGATTCCGATAATCAATAATTGTGACGTTCTCAATATAAAGGGACCTTATGGAGGAACGCAGTTAAGCTCTTCTTATTCTTGTAACTATACGAATACTATGGTAACAGTTCTAAAAACGGCGTTACCGCCTGCCTCCATAAGGTCCCTTTATATTGAGAACGTGACAATTATCTGTCGTATATAGCTGACCGCAAATCGTTCATCATTTCACTCAAATAACCGCAGAAAATGGATAGTGTAAACGGAAACAACTCTTTTTTAGGCTGGGACAAGTTTACCTGCACAATATTTGATAATGACCCATTTATATTTTGAAATTATGGTGCCAATTATCTGGATTTGTAATACAAAATGTAATTTAAAAAAAACGGTCGTAAAAAGTCGCGCACCAAGGGTTACTTAAGTAAGGTTAAGTAAGGTTACCTAAGTAACCCTCGGTGGTAATTACTACCAGACTCACACTTGACCGGGTTTTAGGATTTGTGTTTTTTTTAGGGTTTGTCTGCCGCTTGTAGGGTCAAAGTCAAAAGTAGATACTCACTTTTGTACTTTATCGCTTTAACATACTTGACAATCTTTTTCGACATTGCTAACGTGGCTGTACAGCGACAAGGTACAAAAGTGTGTATCTACTTTTGATGTGACTGTACTATCTAAGTATAAGTTAATTTTTCAGATATTTCGGTTCATAAACTTCGGAGGTAAGAGGGGGGGAACGGTCATTCTTGAACATTTTTTGTTATAAATCAAAAAGTACGACATGGAAAATTATTAAAAAAATTGTTTTGAAATGTGCAGGCCGTTTCTTATGACACCCCATTTGCTATAATCAAATCACTTTCATTTTTCAACCCCCCCATTCTAGACACCTTTTCAATTATTTATAAACTAAATTTTTTTACTAAACACAGATGCGGGCAAGCAAGTTATACAACTATGCTAAATTTCAAGTTGATAGCTTGTGTAGTTGCTGAGAAAAACTGCTATGACTTACAGGCAGACAGACAACGAAGTCTCACCATAAGGGTACCTTTTTTTACCATTTTGGTACGGAACGCTAAAAATACTGTCTTTGGATGAGAGGATAGTAAATGAAGAACAAAAACCGTTTTATGAGTTTATTTATGACTAATTTACTTTTACGTAAGTCCATCCTTAAATTATGGGTGCCCCTTGTTTCGCCGACAAACTTTTCACCGAATATCATTTCATCGACAACGTTTCAACGAATTTTTAGTTGTCGTATTTTCATTTGGTGTAATCTTGTTTAATCCACAATTCATTTCAGTTTTTATTAAAACGTATAAAAACTGTTCAAGGAACATTATTTGGTCGATGATTTTTTTAGTAGATTTTTTAAATGGAGGAATTACAAAACATCGATATTCATTTAATCGACGTTTTATTACAATTTTTTTTAAATAATCGAATACACATATATTTTTTCAGTCCAAATATTCATTGATATTCAATGTTTTATCGTTAAATAAGGGACTTTAAATTTTAAAGCTGTTTTGTTAAAATTTATTTAATGAGAGCACATGTTCCTGGATTAGGTTTATTTATCATAACGTTCATTTTATGATGCCATGCTTCAGCAGAATTCTGGGTTCGCGGTATTTTCATTGTATTCATTAAAGAATACTACTGTTTTATTACTGTTATATTTATTTTCTTGTATAAAAATTTCCGAACGCCTTCTTTCTTTATAGATCGCAAATTTTCCCAATAGTAATTACATCGTATTACGTAGGTAGGTTAGGTTAGGTTCGTTTTTATATCAGGCCCGGAGAGCCAAAACAACCCAGAAATAGGAGCTCCGCACAGCGGAGCTCCGTCGACTCTGTCAAATTAGATTTTTGGAAGCCAAAATATAACAGTAGCTCAATATAACAGTAAATATATATATATGTATAGGAAAAGGAAGCGTTTGGATGTATTAGTTATCAATTGATAGTTATATTGAAATGATATTACGTGAAGTAATTTTATGTTGTTTAAAAAACATTGAAACAATAAATTACTTCTGTTAAATAATACATAAAAAAGGGACTTTAAATTTTAAAGCTGTTTTGTTAAAATGTGAGGGGATTTTAAGAAAAACACTGGATAAATTATTTAATTATTTTTATTGTACGTAAATCCTTCTACAAACAATTTCAATGACGCCCCGCTATTGGATTTGAACACTTCACAAACAATATCTTCTTCCTTATCACTCATCTTCACAATAATAAAAATATAATAATAACGCAACAAATAGCAATGAACACTTGCCTACGATTATCTAGTAGCCTAGCAACAACTTTAAAATCATAAGTACCCATTGCATTACGTCGCGTTCACAATACTGATAATTGTGTATGCGAAATATTTTATATTAAAATGATATTACGTGAAGTAAATTTGATGTTTTTTAAAAAACATTGAAACAATAAATTACGAAACATAATTCGGTTAAATAATACATCTATGTAATGACTCATCCGCCAATTGTAAATCCGTGATATGAAATTACTTGTATTGACATTTCGACGATCTGAATTGTCGATGAAATGAAAATACGTGAAACGTTTACTTTGAAATGAAATTCGATAAAATGAGTGTCGGCGATTCAAGGGTAACCTTCGACCTTAAATTATACTTAATAGAGATCGTATATTGCTATCGATTTTGACCTAAAGTGATAAAAAATAATGGCATTATAGTACCTCTATCAAATAACGGTTTACCCTTGAATCATCGACACTCATTTCATAGAATGTTTCTGAATTTTCAATTCATGGACAGGCGTTTACACGTGCAGGAGTTACAATTTTTGGTGGTCACAGGTCTAACCTAACCTAAACTACGTAACCCATGCTTAAGATAACCTGAAAACAATTATATTTCAGCAGAAATTAGCTTTCGATGAAATGAGTCTCCAAAACAAGGGGACCCGAAAATAACTAAACGATAAGTGAAGGGCCTGTTTCACATTCGACATGTAAATTCATCTGTCAAATAAAGATAGCCCTCTCCTTGTCTATTTTCAAGTGCAAGAAAGGGAAAGGACTAAATTTATTTGACAGATATGCTTTTCTTGACAATAGTGAAACAGGCGGTTAGTATAATACTCTTTTAAATATCTATTCAAGTTAAATAAAAACTTGTAATAAAAACAAACTAACTGTACCATACGACAATCCTATCTCTGCTAATTAACATCGCTGTGCTGTTCCCTCACTGGTCCTCTAGGCTCAAAAAAATAGCACTGATCGAACGCACCACCCCATGCCCCCGTGAAATAAGGCTTAAAATTATAGATAACGTATTCGTTCTCTTCGGCGGCGCTGGCAAACGCATGCCGGCTCTTTCTACACTCGTCGACAAAGAAGTCTAGTAAGGGACGGTTGGCTAACACGGCCTCTTTGCCCGATGGGTAGTTCTTGGCTGCATTCCATTCGAAAGCAACTTTTTCGGGGTGAAATTGTATGCCGTAGAATGGGTATCTGTGGACGCAATAATTATCAGGTTATTTATGACATACCAAATTGTGACGTTCTCAATATAAAGGGACCTTATGGAGGCAGGCGGTTACGCCGTTTTTAGAACTGTCACCATAGTATTCGTATAGTTACAAGAATAAGAAGAGCGTAACTGCCTTCCTCCATAAGGTCCCTTTATATTGAGAACGTCACAATTTTATTTATAATATAATACTAGGGGCCATCCATAAATTACGTCACAAGAAATTCATGATTGTTTGACTCCTCTTATCTGGTGTGACTAGTGATGTGCCGTTACCGGGAATATTCCCGAGGTGGGAATATTAATCCCAGTAACGTTACCGGTAATATTCCCAAGAATCAGTAAATTACGGGAATATTAAAATTTTGTAAATGTAAACATATGTTGTTTTTACATTAAACCGTTACGTGTGGATTAATGCATCATGCAAAGTGCAAAAAATCAACATTTTTTACTTTTTAAGTACATTCCCAATGTTACTGAGAATATTCCCAATGTTACTGGGAATGTTCGTAATGTTACCGGGTAACTTTCCAATCAGAAATTTGAGTGAAAGAGATAGCTGATGCTACAGGTGAAAGAGACGTAAAGATAAATGAGCCATTTCTACTTGTTTCCAATTAAATGTAATAAATATAACGTAAGAACAATAATGAATCCGCAGGTATTGCATTTTACCTGCGTTTGGGAATATTACCGGGAACAATGGGAATTTGCTGGGAATATTTCCAAATGGGAAATTACCGGTAACGGTAATTTACTAACAGCACAACACTAGGTGTGACGTCACATATTTTGCAATTTTACATCTAAAGTACGGCCAATGAGACGAGATAAATAATGTAAACAAACTACAAACTGACCGTTACTGAGTTATATTGCGACAGCGAGCGATTATTATATCTGTCCTTATTTCTCGTACGCAATAATATCTTCAGTTGGTAGATGACGTTTCTGTACGAAAGCTCAGTATTACAGAAGTCAGTCAGTACAGAAGTTGTCAACATTAGGGCCGCCATTTTGTGAAGTTTATTCCTGTTCGAAGTGACACGAGTTTTTTCGTTTCCGTATTATTTTAATTTTTTTTAGCAAAATTGATAACATGTTTGATAATACAATATATAGTTTTGTCATAAATACGGCTGATTTGGACTATTCTAACGAATCATCTTCTGAAACAGACGACGATGACTAGAATAGGAAGTTTGTATATGATTTCTTCAAATGAAAATTTTTTGAACTCCTGCAAGCTTGTTAACATTCTTTATCTCATCTCGTTGGTCTTACTTTATGATTTAGATAAAGTTTCGCGTTTAAATATTTACGATTTTGACTACCACGAAGCTTATAACTCTTTCCACCCCTTGTTACACAATGTCACACTTCGTTGACCCCTACAGCTACCCTCCGCTTAACGTGTGACATAATCAGACATAGGAATCCACTGGGCAAAATTTTATTACAGGTAGGGAGTTCCTATATCGATAAACTCGATTATCGATGCTTGTTCCATATACCAGTGATCGCCCCCAGCATTTTGTGTATTTTTTGTAAGTATTGTTCTGATGTCGAGTATGAAGTTCACACAAAACATATTTGAATGATTTATTTAATAAGGTACACCAACAACAAACATATGATCGCTACGTTATAGCTAGGGTGTAACATTGCACTATGAAATAGTTAATATTATCTCTTTATCAAACCTCTTTAAATAATTAGATAGAGTAGGCCTACCTACTTAGACACTCGAAAATCGTTTTGAAAAAAGAAGATGAGAATTACGTTATTATTTTGTTTAATTTTTACACTTTTAATAAAAACATATTTTTCCAAACAAAACTTGGAGTCATCACTAGTACATGGAATAAGCATCGATAATTGAGTTTATCGATACAGGAACTCCCTACCTGTCATAAAATTTTGCCCCGTGGATTCCAATGTCTGGATATAATCTATAGATGGCCCCTTAGGAAAGATCGTGATTGACGAAATATGCCTTACATTTTTGTGCAAGTTGTATTTTAAAACAAAAATATAAATTACGAGGATACATGTGTATTTGTATTTCAAATACACGTAGGTAATTTAAATACTGCGATCTCGACAACAAAAGAGCTCGATCACTTTACGACGTCCGCGTCCATTATTCATAGACGTTAATACTCGAATGTATTGATATTTTTATTAGTAAGTAATATCTTACTTGGTGTGTTCGATGCTTGCGATGAACTGCAAGCCGTGTGCATCTTCACTGTGTGACGTCACTCGCCAGTCCGTCAGGTTGTGTGACTTTATGTTCTGAAACATCCAGTCCAGTCCACCATAGTATTCAAAGCAATGCAGTTGGTAAAAAAACAATATGTAATGATTAGTAATGAACTTAAATTATTCCATTTTATATTATGACTTATGTTTTTGCATTATAATAATAATACTTAAAGAAATATTGACTTGTATTATAATGACGTGTGATATTAATTATTATAAATAAATAAATGACAATAGTGTTTTGTTGATAGCCGCCATAAAAGTCAAATCATTCTTAATAGAAGTTCTACAAGTCTGTCAAGTGGAGATGTAAGCCATTACACCATCAATTAAATACTGACGTCATCGAGAATGCAGAAAGAGTGCGCGTTGTATGTGACGTCATGGTTCTCGAGTATGTCGATGACGTCATCGGAGATTCCCTTGAACATCTTGCTGTTGCGGAAATCTGAAACAAATTATCGTCCATGGTGGGTATCCCTAGGACCGTATTAATAAACAGATTTATCATGAGACGCCTGTTTTAAGACACGTCAGACTAAACATCAAATAGAACTATCATCGCTGACGCGGCTTCAGATAGGCATCTGGCTGAACAGTCTAGACTATGTCAATGTCAAGTCACACGAATTTCATGATTTTTTGATCCCCCCGACTTTCTCACATGTGGTCACATTTGTGAGGCCCGTCCCCCTCTCGTATGAAGTCACATGTTTTGCAATTTTACATCTAGGAATTATTAAATTTTAGATTTTGACATGTGACGTCACGAAGCTTATGACTTCTCCCACCTCTTGTTACCCAGGTAAGTTTGGTGAAAATCCGTTAGGACATTTAAGAATTAGGAGATATAAAAGTAAGGGTCCCAATTTTGTAGGGGGGTTTTACTTTCAATTTTATTAATAACTACGTCCCTAGAACACAACTGAACAGTGGACATCTTTCTTCGGGTATGACGAAGAAGTCCGCATCTTACCCTTAACGAATTGCAAGCGCCGATTCTCAAACGAGTAGCACTCGACTCTGTTCTCTGGTTGCCCTCGGCCTGAAGCCAGGATCACAAGCAGCTCCATCCCCAGACATGTTCCGTGGATCGGGAAGTAGTCCCCGGCCGCGTTTAGGGAGTTGGCGATCTCGTATATATACTGGCCGGCATCAGCGTAGCCGTTGGACTGGTTGAAATATGTATTTCCTCCTGGGAACAGGACCCTGAGGGTTATGGAACTAAGTTATTAATAAATAATTATAAATATCAGGGGACAATCACACACAAATTGACCTGGTCCCAAACTAAGCTCTATTTTTGTACTATGGGTACTAGCAGGCAACGATATATATACTTATATAGAGAAATACATACTAAATATATTTATAGAAAACATCCATGACTCAGCAAAAGAGATGTCCCGTTCTCGGAAACTTTCCTCCTTTTCCCGGTCGAGAATGTTCTCCATACAAAATGAGGAAAGTTTGCGAAAGTTTCCGAGAACGGCACATCTCTACTCAGGAGCAAATGCTCGTGCTCATCACACAAATATTTGTCCATACTGGGATTCGAACCCGGGACCGCTATTAGCTTCGTAGGCAGGGTCACTACGAACTAGGCTACCGCGTCGTCAAATTAAATAATAAAAATATAAATATGTATGAAATATAAATAAATATAAACATCAAGTTAAATAAATTAAAATATCAGGGGACAATCTCACACAATATTAGTACCTATTAGTGTTTTCGATATACTCGTGTACAGTCAATACAGGAATTCTAAATTTTAAATTAATATTTTTAATTTGTCTTTAACATACCCATTTAACTTGCTCATTAGCTTTTCATAGTACGTCCGACTTTTGCCAATCCTGGAAAATAAAGCACAAAAAAAAATTATGTTATTTTGGCTTGAGATCCCCTCAACCTTCATCAAATACATTTAGGTATATTTTACGCTGTCAACCATGGTGGCTTAGCCGCAAATGGCGTTCAAAAGGTTGACCAGGGCTTGGAACTGGTCTGGTACCAAAAGCATCGGTTAAATACCGGTATATACCCGATTCTCTTAATTTTGGTTCCAGGTTACATACTTACCGGTTCCTTTTAAAAGTTCCAGCACGCTTGTGCGAGTACATTGTTGTGCGCACATTAATTTTCATGAAGCGTGTGCTACACGGTTTTAAACGACGGTTTAAAACAGCGGGCTTAACATGCATGCACTAGATTAAATTTGACAGGTGCTAGGGAAATGAATACATCTATTCCATATTCTTTCTTTACATAAGACAACATTTAAGGCTTAAAATAAGTGTCTCGTCCTGACACTTTAGCAATTTTCACTTATTTATAGCGATTTTAACAAGAGCGGCCACTTTTATTTTAAACCTCAACGACGTTCGAAAATGGAATAGATGTATTCATGGTGATGTATTGATTGGAGATAAGATGACATTAACATGTAAGTTAAATAATTCAAATTTTATATTTTTGTAATTTCATAATTAATGTATAATTTCTATTTCTGACGATCTCAATTTGACATTAAGTGCAATTTATACTGTAATTTATATTGAGTAATAAAATCTGAATCTGAATCATTTCCCTAGCACCTGTCAAAACTATCTCGTGCTTGCATGCTAGGGGGCCTGGTATACTTTTTAATTTAGTAAACTTGACTTACATGATCGGCACCACTCTCGCTCCAGACGCTTCAATAGCTTTGACATATGACGCAGCTATATAGCTAGTGTAGTTCTCTTTGGGAAATTTGGTCTGAAAATACGTTGACTGCTCCTGAGCTAGCACTCCAATTATAGGTCTGTTGTTGATCACATCTTGGGTGATCGTCGCTGAGTCACAGTGCGCCATGAAAAGGGCGGATAACAAAATGAAGGATTTCATTGCTGTCCAATACCAATAGGCGTCTGAGATAACACTGAAAAAAAAAAGAAATATAAATCAATGAGAGCTCCCCAGTTGGCGCCACTGTAGCGTAAGGTCCTGAAGTAGCTTTCAAATATTGTTATTACGGGCGTGAAAACAGTTTACATTTAAATCATATTTAATACTTTAAATATTCCTATATACAGGGTGACCCGCAAGTAGCACGACAAACGAAAAATTTAACCCAGGGGCCAGGGCTACCGAAAACATATTTTATTTCAGAAGTTCATCAATGGTATCTTACATTATTAGAATCATTACGAATCAGCGAAGTTTTTAAAACCATTTGCCAGATTTTTTTAAACCACTTTTTAAGTAAAATGGACGAAAGTAAAAAAAATTTTTGAACATTTTTGATTCAAAATGTTCAAAAAATTACCGTTCAATGGGCCGTTAGTGAAATATAATTATAAGTAAGGCATTTAATTTTGCTTACCTAAAACACTTTCGATAAAAAAACAAATCAAAATCTATCTGTTGCAGAGCTACGATGCCACAGACAGATACACAGATACACAGAACCACAGATACACTCGTTAAACCATTGTGCGTCGGGGTTTAAAAAGTAGTCTACAGGGTGAAATATTCAGTGTCCAAATTTTGGGGATTAAATCAGTACTTAAGTCATACTGACCAACTTTCACTACGGGACCAACACCGAAATCGCGAAAAAAAAATCGACCATCCCATACATTTTGGCTAGTCAGCTGACGATGTTTGTATGGGAGCGTCGATTTTTTTTCGCGATTGTGAAAGTTGGTCAGTATGACTTACTGATTTAACCCCCAAAATTAGGACACGGAATTTAATTTCACTCTGTATGTATGGTCACTCTTCGGCCCTCCTTTGCGACCCTTTTGCTAAAAATGTCGTTGATCTGTCTCCGTTGTCGCGTAAACGAAAGACAAACCAACAAACACACAGTTCTCGTATAATATTAAAACGGCTAGCGAGCCAAGAAGAATAAAATAAATTACACTACAACATTAATGTAATTACACTCATTAGCATTATCACGAATAATTACTTAAGAGGAACAATCAACTTCACAAGAAGTGACGGCTCTCCATACAAACGGCGATAACGTTTTCGATAACGATTTCGACCAATTTTTGATACGGTGTCAGTCGAAACAAAAACTATGTCCGTACGTTTCGTTTATTTCAATATTATTAATAAACTTCGATTTATTCCCGTTTTATTGTTTTCATACAAAAGTAATTTCGGCCATAATATCTTTAATCAATATTTTAAAAAACGAAACGTACGGACATAGTTTTTGTTCCGACTGACCACATATCAAAAATTGGTCGAATTCGGTTAACGTTTAGGGGTGGAAAACGTTATCGCCGTTTGTATGAAAAGGCTAGATTTTGCAGCTGGTTCACAGTCCTCTTAAGTAAACTCAATTTAATATGAACAATTGGTCATTAGTGCTGGCTTTCTAAGTTACATATTAAATTGAGTTTATTTAATAGCCTTCGTCCATTTAGACTAATGTACCTTACAAATGGTAAAATAATTTTCCAAATCGGTGCAGTCGTTCCAGACACAAACACACATACACACACACAAAGACACTCAATCCCTTCATATTATCGGTTAAGATTAATCACTATTAACATTCATTATACTGACCAAGTCAGCAAGAATACGATCGCATCTTCAACTGCGCTCGCAACGATGTAGTCGGCTATTTTCGATACGGCCATTTCTATTATTTGCGTCTATTAATAAGAAGCGAGAAGGAACTACGTTGAGACAGAGTCTGTTAAAGGTTGGCGCAGACATAACCGCTCGACAACAGACCGGCACCGCCTCACCTTATTGTTCCGAGGCGAGGCGATGCCGTTACGGTGCTGACTAGTGTGCCTTACAGTATGGAGTTTCTTACAAATGATACTGAACGGCTCGAGTTGATAGGGTGACGATCCCTTTCCGAGTTGATATGTGTGCTGTGACCTTAGGGTGGCGACTGACTTGTAACATTTTCGGTGTAATGTAGGTATCACTCGCGGTCCTTATCTAATGGGTGCGTTTAGATAAGGACCGCGAGTGATACATTACACCGAAATGTTACAAGTCAGTCGCCACCTTTAGATATTTACAATATACAGGATGTCCCAAGTCGCACGTCACAGTGACATCGGAGGTAGACCAGCCTGAGACGTACCGAACCAGCCTAACATGACCTCAGTAAAAGCCGCATGGTTTAAAGTTTGTACTGGCAAATGGGTGAATCAACTTAAGGTTTACGGAATGTTTCACAAATTATATTTTTTTAGAAACACTATTTATTTTCTAACGTCTTGGCTTACACGTTTATAAAATCAGACAAATAGGCTAACTTTTTTTTTTTTTTTCTAAAATAGTGCAATTTTAAATAATAATATAGATGATGTTTTTCCCAGGTTTTGTAGAAAAATGTGCATTTTCCCCTGAGTTACCAGGGTTTTTCGAAAATTAAGATATATTTGTGGTGTCTATCATGTGGGATCTGTAGAAGGCCTGATTTTAATATTCATAAATTATTATTAATCATAAGTCACCACGAAAGTTTTAGTGCCGCAAAAAAAAGGAGTACCTTAAAAGTTGTTTCGGGTCTATATTGTCTTCCATAAAGTTTTAGTTCCGTTTTTAAGATTCCATAACGTTTTTAGTCATAAATATTGTTAGTCATAATATTGATTGTCATAATATTTGAGGGTATAATTTGTATTTCCGATTTTTCCTGGTCATATTTGTCGAAAGTCATAAAAAATTTATTCATAACTTTTTACATTATAATGTATTACACCTCATAATGTTAAAGGTAATAATATTGCTTGACATAGTGATTATAAGGTCCAAACTTGTTTATCATAAAAGTAAAATACACAAAATGTAAGTTTTGCCTACTATATGTAAGTATTAGTTAAAAAATATGTTCGGTTCTGGCGCTTCGCCGGCCGCTGCCGCGGCACGCTCGCTTCGCTCGCTCGGCTCGCGCGCTGTAGGGTCGCAGTTCTACCTAACACTCCTCCCGCTTCGCTCGTCGTCGTACCTAATGGAGACCTTCCTTATATATCTACATCATATTCATAATATCAATTTGAAATTAAAAAAGAAAGAACATTTGGAGTCATAAAAATTACATATGTACTAAGACAATGAAACAGTATGAATAATAATAATTAGTAGTTTAAAACAGGGACCGGCCCGCTATCCCTTTCAATGGGTTTTGTATGGGTTTTTCGTAAGGATTTACTTACCAAACCCTCTGCCCGTCAAAACCCTTTAAATGTGCTTTTAAAGCGCTATTTCCATACGATAGCCCATTCTAATAAGCGCTAACCAATACCCTTATTAAACCGTTTAAAAAAGGTTACTAGTATATACGCAATTTAAGACCTTTTTTAGACTTCATAAAACACACGTTACCTTGCGTCCCGTTCGAAGCAAGTAATTGACAGCCCATTCAACTAAGCGCTAACCGAATACCCTTATAAAACCCTTATTATACGTTACCGACGGCGTATCGTTTGAAGTTACCGCGCGGAGCGGCAAAAGATCTAATACAGTTCGATTTTCTATGGCAAACGTTTGTGATTGGCTCGTACATACCTTCCACAAAAGGGAAAGCTTTATAATAAGCGCTTAAACGTCAGGGAAACCCTTACATAGGGATATCAATGTGAATCAGTTACCGGTTACCAATTTCAAAGGGCTACCCTTATCGTTAGGTTCTTCATTCGATAAGGGAAAGTCAATCGAATGGGTTTCCAATTGGAATGGGTGAGCAAATCCACTGGGCTAGCTGTTTCAATGGGAAGCCCTTTGAAAGGCTTTTCCCGATGAAAGGGTTGTCCGGTCCCTGGAAATATATGCTTTAAAATATTTCTGTTTAATCATGAATATGCCTTTGAATGTTATAGATATAATTTTTATGACTTATGAAAATTATAATCCTTAACATTATGGACTATTCACTTTAGCATTATTAAGAGTTATGCTTTACAATTTTTATGACTATCGATAGTTATGAGCATAAATAGTATGACAATTAATTTCTGACTTTCAAAATTCGATACAACAACTTTATGGGTAACAAAGGGATCCCAGTTGTTTCACCTAGGGTTTGCAATTCGAATATTCGAATATTCATATTATTCGAATATCCGCCAAAAATTTAATCCGAATTCATCATCATATTACTTATTCGAATAAATCGGATATTTTGAATATTATAAAAATAGGATTTAAATAGTTACATGCATTTAGTAAAACGCTAGAATAGCTTTTCTTCATTCATACCTACTGACATGACATGAGGCTTTAAAACTAATTTCCTCTTTATTATACTCCCTGGCAAAAAAAAACAGTTTAGATCCCTAAAACTTATAATCGAGCAAGCCAGTGACAAAACGGAGTCGCTCGGTACCTGCTGCCTGCTACATACCTAATTATTGTTAATTACAATAAATGGTGTTTTTTATATTATATTTAGATTAATATCTGCATTTTTAAGCATAATATCTTTGATTATACAATTTGAAATCATTATTTTATTTTATTTCATAAAATATTCAAATTACCCGAAAAATCCGAATATTCGAATACAAGAAATCGAAATATTCATATTTTTTTAATTTTTTTATTTATATTACGGCCTTTACACAAACGCGTATATCGGCCCAACCTCCACAACACTATTCATATTATTCGAATGTAAAAAGTGAACGGATATTGCAAACCCTAGTTTCACCCAAATAACTTTAAACTGGCAAATCTTGAAAACCGTGCGATTTCCACTGAGGTCATGTTAGGCTGGTTCGGTGTGGGGATGATGCGTAACGCATTTCCAACTGTAAAAAAATGGCTGGTTCGGTTCGTCTTAGGCTGGTCCACCTCCGGTGTCAGTGTGATGCACGCCTTATGGGACGGGACACCCTGTATGGGAGTGTGTGTTGCGCCAGGTTAGAGTAATTCATTTGATAATAATAATATTAATTTAGTTTAGTATAAAAATGTTGCTGGGCTGGGCTGGTGATATATGTCGAAGAACTGATGATCGAAGGACCAGATCGGTTTTGGAGTGGAACCACGCACGGGCAAACGCAGTGTAGATAGGCCGTCAGCTAGATGGACAGACAACGTGAGGAAGTTTGCTGGGAGGTTGGATGAGGGAGGCAGGATCGAGCCAGTTGGCGAGCCATGTTAGAGACTTAGTCCAGCAGTGAACTGGTTTAGGGTGATGATCAGTGATCGGATTAGGTAGAGTATATTTACCTAAACTTGACGCGTGTTCATTCATGCGTGAGTGAGATGGGAACATTATTGAATGAACATGCATCTAGTTTAGGTAAATATACTCTACCTATTCCGATCACTGGTGATGATGGTGATAAAACTGTTATATTCTCACCAGAAAGTCTAAATGCCACGCCGATCTTTCCTTGACACAATACACGTTTTCATGTTGGAGTTTCACTGGAGTTTCTTGCGGCGCTTCTTCTCCGCAATGATGGTCTTGTCCGAAGCGCTGGTAAATTCACTCTATATTACCGACGTGTAAAAGAGCCCGTATGTGGCCAATTTACTAAATAAATATTTTGACTTTTGACTTTTGTTGCTATTAGGTACTCGTACTGAATCCGATAACGGCGGCAATGCCGACCTCCGGTACGTTTATGTCAACAATGGGCAATAACTGAAACACTGAAACAAAAGAGTTTAATTTAACTTGATATTCTTACTTTGTTGGTATACGTGAAATCCTATAATTGGTTTTATGTTTCATATACTTTTTTTACGTTGATGTTATAACTGTTGGGTTTCCTAAATATAATAAATAATAATAAAACATGAACTTATTATCTAGCCTTGCCCGCGACTCCGTCCGCGTAGAAGTCGTTTATCGTGTTTCCCACGGGAACTGTCAAAGATTCCGGAATAACTATCCTATATCCTTCCCCGGGACTCAAACTATCTCCATACCAAATTTCATCTAAATCGGTTTAGCGGTTTAAGCGTGAAGAGGTGACAGACAGACAGTTACTTTCGCATTTATAATGGTACGTTTACACGCGTGCCGAGATTCGGCAACGGCAACTTAGACGGAACGTCCACAGGCGCAAGCGTGTGAACGGGGTGTTTGGCTTGGCTTGCGTGAGGTTGAAAGAGCTTGTCGCCGATCCGGGCTTGTGTCGGTTTTTGAACACACAAAAGAAGTTTGCGACAAGCGCTTGCGACGCATTTAGGGTCCGTTCACACAGACCGGCTCGGAGAGGAGAGCAGATTTTCATCACGTTGGTAACAGAGTTTTGAGTCATTGTAATAAGGTTTATTTTAAGTGCACTTCTTTTGTCATTAAGAATGCTTGAACGCGCTTCGTGTGAAATAATAAGAGGAGCCGGCCGGCTGCTTGACGTGCTCTTTGAATTCCGTGCGCGGAGAACTCCAAGCGTATACGAGCCGGGCTGTGTGAAAAGAAGAGCGCGGGCCGATGCTCTCCGAGCCGGTCTGTGTGAACGGACCCTTACACGTTGGCGCTTGGAGCTTGTGGACGTTTGCCAAGTCTTCGCAAGCGTGTAAACGTAGCATAATATTATAGTAGGGATTAGACTGGACAGAGAAAAACAAGATGTAAGAGACAACGTATATATCGACAATGAGGTGTGATGACCTACTTATCCAAATTTTTTACCCGAGTGAGCAAAGCCAAAAGAACGGTTATGAATAAATGTGACGTTCTCAATATAAAGGGACCTTATGGAGGCAGGCGGTTACGCCGTTTTTAGAACTGTTACCATAGTATTCGTATAGTTACAAGAATAAGAAGAGCGTAACTGCAATCCTCCATAAGGTCCCTTTATATTGAGAACGTCACAAATAAATCGGGTGATCCACCTAGCTCCTACACTATACCTATAATTTTTTTTTTTTTAATTTTATTGGTTTACTCTAGCCGATTTAACATGCAGGCATGAGATAAAATTTGACAGGTGCTAGGGAAATTAATACATATATTCTATGTTGTAACGTAAGACTTAACGCTTATTTTTTATTTTTTTATTATTAAACCATTTATTCCGACCAACGAGGATCATTGTGTTAGTATTACAAACAGATTTACTTAAAGACTAATGTTAGTAAACACATGAATATTATTTTATATTACTTTAATTACCGCACGTGAAGCTTCCAACAGTGCTTCACGTACGGACAGTCGAGCCTGTCTGCGAACACACTCAGGATGCTGTTGGCGCTGGTCCGCATCCTGCGCATCAGGGAGGCGCAGCGCTTGCGCATGGTGGTACAAAAGCAGTCTACTCGTGCGTCCGCAAACATCCCTGACGCGCTGCAATACCGAGGCAGCCCCATCAGCATCCTAAACGCGTTGTTATATTGCACGCGCAGAGCGCTGTACTGCTTCTGGGTATAATTTACCCACAGGCTGCTTGTATAAAATGAAGTGCAGTAAGCTTTAAATAGAGTGATCTTAACTTCCTTAGAGCACTTGGCAAACCTGCGGGCTATCATATTCGCACGTACAGACAACGCTCTACGCTCGCGCTCGATATCGGCGTCGTCCTTGAGGTCAGGTGTCAACAAATGCCCCAGGTATTTAAACTGGTCCACTCTTCGAAGTGGTACTCCGTCTAATTTCACCGGTGGAACAGTAAGAGGGCATTTGTTTCTGACCGTAAAGACCATGCACTCGCTTTTATTTACATTATAGACTAGACCGTGACTAGCTGCATAAGCTTCACAAATGCTTATGAGCTTATTTAGCCCACAAACCGAGGCGCTCAGCAACACCATGTCGTCCGCGTAGCTAAGCTAAGCTAGCTTAAGGTTGATTTTTGTACTGGACTTAAAGGTAGATAAAGTATAACTAATCTGTAGAAAACTCGGATTCCTAACTGCATTGGGAAAAATGTTACGAAAAGGTAGGAAATACGGCCTGAATATACAAACTGCAGGGTCTCGGCTTTTCCTTCGAACTAGTATGGATGGACACACAGTTGTCTAGATCGCATTATCTTATTTAATCTATGGCATTACGTAAAAAGATTGAAAACACCCCTTCTACACGATCGGGTGGTTGGGGCAACCGAGAGGGACGCAGCTATCTTTAAGAACGAGACGTATATATTACTATCTCATTCTGACAGATAGCTGCGTCCCTCTCGGTTGGGCCAACCGCCCGATCGTGTGGAAGTGGTTTAACATTTTTCGCAGAACAAATCCGGCGATGCGGGCGCGAAGCGGCGGCTGTCCTTAGGAAGGTACAGTCAAGGTCATAAATTTGTGTACACGTTTAGTACCTTGTCATTTTAATCGCTGTGACATTCATATATGGCAGTTTAAAACTATAAATAGACAAGGTACAATCAGCATCAAATAGATAGGAGCAGCGAAAGTGGCCAAATATATCGCAACACAACTTTATTACTATAGGAATAAGAATGTGTTGCGATATAATTGGCCATTTTGTCTACTCGTATTTGATGTTGACTGTACTAAAATGTACACACATTTATAACCTTGACTGTACATACCTAACGTCTTCTCTCAAATATTTACCGTTAAAAAAACTAGGAAGATATCTATTAATAATACCATTAAATTATATAATATCGATAATCGCAGATAGTGTATTAAAAGAGGTAGATACGGCACTAGCGCGCAGCAAGTGATGCGCTCAAATCCTGTCAATTGGTGGGTGAATTTCAGGGCGTTTCAACCGCCGTCATTAGTGTCAACAAATATATCAATCAATCAATCAATCAATCATTTTTATTGCGTTTCATGTTGTTTACAAATCGGTCTTATAATAAAATATGTACAGCTCAGAACATGAACCCTGCTAGGGCACAGCAAAATTACATGACAAATGCTAAGTAAGTGTATGTCAATGGTAAAAATTGTATTTTGTGAGTTTGATTTTAAACATTTCTAATAAATCTTAATTTTACTGCTTAGGATTATATAAATAATATCATTGGTACATTACGGATTAAATGTCGTCACATGTCTGTTAATTATAGGGGTTATATTGCTACTATGTTCCTATCAAAAGCTCCTGTATAGAGTAATAACATTTTTTAATTAAATATTTCTTAAGTACAGTTTTAAATTTATAAGCGTCATTTTCATTTTTATATATTTTATATATAATATATTGACGGAATCAATGATACTACAGCAACTTCTGATGCTGATAGAAACTACATCCGCGGTTCTGCTTCTGTTTACATCAGGAGTTGCTGGTAGGTGTCACTGATTCCGTCAATATATTTGATGACACTAATGACGGCGGTTGAAACGCCCTGAAATTCACCCTGGTATGATTACATTGCCGCATCTGATCCGATGCCAATATATTTATCGCTGTTGAAATAAGAATCATAATCCTATAATAAGGACAATAGCTATCTCTTTCGTATATTCATTCATTTGTACGTTTAGAAGTAAGAATGTTGCGACGAATCTGTGTCAGTGGGTAATCGACAAAAACTCTACCAAAACGTGAGAACTTGAACAAAAAAGTTAATTGCGCAACGTTACCTTTAAGTGTTCAACCACAGTAACATATCTTTAAAATCAATGCCGTTATTCTTCACTTAAAAAACCCCAACAAAACTGGAACCCTTATTTCCAGACCTCATAACTCTTAAATAGCCCATCGGATTGACATCAAAACAAAAGATTGGCTAAGAACGCTCTCGATTGAGTCACCTTTCTAACGAAAAAAACTAAATCAAAATCGGTCCATCCGTTTGGGAGCTACGATGCCACAGATAGATACACAGATACACAAATATACCACGTTAAACTTGTAACACCCCTCTTTTTGCGTTGGGGGTCAAAAAGTAAAGACAAGCGACTATCAGCTTTAAGTATTGTAACCATACTATTAAAATGCCTTGAATTTGTAATTACGTTCTTTTGCCTATAGCATACATATATTACATCTTCACGAATGTCGTGAAAAAGATATGTTCATTTAGAACTAAGAACGTTGTAAGTCCAAGCATAAAACAACAAAATTGAACCTTAACTTGCGTACACAATGTTATAAATCGACTTCAAAGATTTGTGTTCTTTAATTTTTTTTAACACGATGTGTGATGTTGATGTGATAATAATGATCGGTTGTAATCAACGCATTGTTATGAGGTGACTTATGAGTACCTACGCTACGTATATGACATAAGCAGCATCGCACACGCATCCTTGACATGTATAGCCAACACATGTACAACTTAATTGGTATATTTTAGTCTAATATTATAAAGACTAAATTTGTTACTTTATTTGTTTGTTTGTAATCTATACTTCTCTTTTAGTGACGGGGCTTTTGTATTTATTATAAATGCGAATGTTTGTTAGGGCCGTGTTAATAAACTCATCTCAACTCTGATCCCCGTAGTCATCGCAGTAAACGTCAAAACTGTCATTTATGACGCATCTTCTGACGGGGATCAGTTGAGATGAGTTAACACGGCCCCTAGTTTGTTACTTATCATGCTGCAACGGCTGGACGGATTTGAATGAGATTTGGAATGGATATAGCTTATTATACCCTAGTACAGCTATTCTCAAAGTATGCTCCCCGGAGCCCTGGGGCTCGGAGCCTTTGCAAAGGCTCCGATGAAAATACAATCTAAAGAAAAACATTATATAGAGTAGGTATCTTTTTTATTTTTAATAAACAACTTTAAAGATTTGTCTCATTTAGGGCTCCATAAAAGATTTACTGTTTCAAAAAGGTTCCGCGCTAAAAAAGTTTGAGAACGCTGCCCTAGAATAACACATATATTAGGGGGGGCAGGGGGGCGGCTGCGGCTATTTCGGCGGACATTAAACTCGATACATTTGATCTTCACTGACGAATCTCAGGAGATGCGCGCAATACTTGCTTAGGCTCTTTCTCATGCGCACTTTCTTCACTCCCTACAAACGTAACTTAAAACGAAGAGCAGTTCCATCCAGAGGTGTTTACTGGACGGTTTCCCAAGTAGAAGTGTGCTGCCGTCGCACTGGAGCGACCACCAAGGCTCTGTCGAGCGCGCCAAAAAGGTTGTAGACGGCGCTGGTGTCGCCTTCCGGCGGCACAATTGTTCCGTTGAGCTCCTGTACTATTGACAATTTCCGATATATATAATATATATTTTACCCCAAAAAAACCTCTGTTCCTGCGGGATGGCAAAATTATTGATTCTGCGCGGACGAAGTCGCGGTAGCAGCTAGTGATCTACAAACGACCAAGATGGAATGCCTCTACGCTAGACATTCCACCAGCTATGGTCATGCCAAGTGAATAAACGTAGATAATACATCTGTCACTTTTTAACCACTGTGTGAGTGCGAGTGTGACGGATACTTTATATCCACCGCGATAAATGTGACGTTCTCAATATAAAGGGACCTTATGGAGGAAGGCAGTTACGCTCTTCTTATTCTTGTAACTATACGAATACTATGGTAACAGTTCTAATAACGGCGTAACCGCCTGCCTCCATAAGGTCCCTTTATATTGAGAACGTCACAAATAAGCGACCATCATACGGGTGCTCCTTATAGTTTAGCTTCCGACACTAAGGTCTTTCTAGCTCTTCCGACAACCATCTTCCATCTTCGTTTGTCGCAACATCTTACTAAAGATATTTTCACTTCTCCTATTCGAAAAAAAGGCTTTTCTAGCCCATTTAGAGGGCGCAAAACTCGTTTTTGCTCCCTCTTAATATATATATATTTTAATAATTCCCTGCCGACAGGGAGCAGAATCGATTTTGCTCCCCAATGACAAGTTCCTCATTTAGTAAAACCACAGATATAAAAAACTTAAAATATGACGTAGTTAGTAAGCGTTCTACACACCAGAGACACCACATAACACTATACATTCTTAACTTTTTATATATTGTATGTAATTATTTGTTTTCCTTAATTAAATGTATGATTTATTTTATAACTACTGGTATTTTACTTATCCGTAATGTACCCGTAATCCGTAATGTACCAATGATATTATTTATATAATCCTAGTAGTAAAATTAAGATTTATTAGAAATGTTTAAAATCAAACTCACAAAATACAATTTTTACCATTGACATACACTTACTTAGCATTTATCATGTAATTTTGCTGTGCCCTAGTAGGGTTCATGTTCTGAGCTGTACATATTTTATTATAAGACCGATTTGTAAACAACATGAAACGCAATAAAAATGATTGATTGATTGATTACTTACTTATTGGATGAATAGTTTTTCTCACAGGAGAAGTGAAAAGAAGAGTGTATTACACGGTAGCAAAATTATTTCTATCTCAAGTGTGGCGGTTTGAATCCCTCACTACGCTCAGGATTCCACATTAGAAACCCCGCTACGCTCGGTGTTTTATTCTAGAATCCTTCGCTTCGTTCGGGATTCAACACGCTAACCCTCAATGAAATATTGCACTTTGCTCCCTTGTAAAACAATCTACTATTATTTACTCTCCTTTTATTCCAGGGTCTTGCCTCCTACCTCCACGACTCGCCTATGCTGGTGAGGGCGGGTTTCCGCCTGATAGCCAGCTCGCACGGCAGCGAGTTCTTCCTGCAGATGACGGTGCAGCAGTACCTGTGGGAGTACAGCGAGCCTATCCTCGACACCAGCAAGGCGCTGGCGCCGGGGCTGGTGCCCGTCAACAACATGGGCATGCTGGCCAGGGTGAGTGGCTTATGATCAGTGGGAGCTCGTGGCAGATAGACCGTAACGCAACCTGCCAGGCCCCCTAGCATGCAAGCACGAGACAAAATTTGACAGGTGCTAGGGAAATTAATACATACTGGGTGTTTATTTATTCGTCTACAAAATTTTGGGGGTTAAATCAGTAAGTCATACTGATCAACTTTCACTATGGGACCAACCCCGAAATCGCGAAAAAAAAATTGACCATCCCATACATTTTGGCTAGTCAGCTGACGATGTTTTGTATGGGATGGACAATTTTTTTTTCGCGATATACTACAGCGCGCCAGCGGCGCGCACCGTGTCCCGTAGACATTCACCCCTAGTTCGTGCTCTGCACTGGGTGAATCTCAAGCTTCTTAGAAAGGTCCCCTGAATGCGATGTGTTTGCTACCAGATGGATTGCATTGCGTGGTGAATGCTTGAGGTATTGTGAGAGGATGGATGTGCGTGTCTCCTCAGTGTAATGCCTTCTTTAGGATATTTTCACTTTATTTAATTTTATTTATTGTTTGTGCGATAAACGAAAAGAGTGGACTGTATAAAATTGCGAAAAACGACGAAGGGATGCGATAGAGTTAGAAAGGATAATCAGAAATATTGTGTTTGCTTTATGTAACAAATAATTAGACGAAATTAAAGTAAGTGGTGGCCTGACCTGGTGACTCCGGATCTGTTGGGTACAGAATCGTTGGCGTCCGCTGCGTTGCACCGTTGGTGGTAGTCTTCAGCTTCCCTAGGTTGACTGTTAACATTGTCTTCAGCACACGCACTTAGCCTTCGATTTATGTCCAGGGTTCACGCCGGGAGCCTCCCAATACACTTTATTTAACCAAAACTATGAGTCTATGGAATTAGTGAAAAGGTTGAATTTTTTATGGAGCGAGAGGTGTTCACGCTACGATATTCAAAAATGGAACGGCCCGTAACGGCCCTTTTGGTGGGGGGAAACAAATTGTTGCCAGCCACATAGGAATAACACTTTTAATGTTGCCAGAACAAATCAAAAGAAACTACTAAACAATGAGAAAAGTGAACATTGTTACTTCTTTACCTTTCCATACTAGTCTGTAGTTCACAGCGCTGTAGCGTCCTGTAATGCTGTGTAATTATTATTTTGAATAAATAAAATAAATCTATTCCATATTCTAACGTAAGAATTTAACGCTTAAGCTTTAAAATAAAAGTGTCCCGTTTTTCCCTAGCACCTGTCAAATTATATCTCGTGCTTGCATGTTAAGCCCGCAGAGCTAAGGGCCGTATTGATAATCTTATCTTGGCTGAAATAACCGTTTCAAGATAGTTTTCTATGCGTTGACGTGTTCAAGTTCATTCAAGACGCGTCAATTGGCTAGGTAAAGTAATTTTTTTTTTCGATAGTCGTCATCCTAAAGATCAAGGAACTGCGGCTCTTTTATTTTTATTTCCTCAAATTTTTTAGAAATATATTTTTTAATAATTAAGTTGACATTTGTAAACTTTAATGACCGACAAGCTTGTTGCCTTCGTACTTAATGAAAAAGAAAAAAACTGTCACATCTATATCTGTAATTGTCAAGTCAAATCAAAGTAAACAAACGATTCAATACCTAATTCATTATTCAAGTCCAATATCGCGCATAGGTCGTAGAGCAAGCGGCAAAATCGAAAGTACGGAGTTCGTTAAAAATATTTCTTAAAACACTGATCACATGAACCGCAAGCAAACAGAAAAGAGTAGTTGAAGAATTGAATCGTATGTTTACTTTGATTTGACAATGACAGATATAGAAGTGACAGTTTTATTTTTATTTTTCATAAGTAAGTACGAAGGCAACAAGCTTGTCGGTCATTAAAGTATACAAATGTCAACTTAATAACTAAAAAAAACATTTCTAAAATATTAGAGGAAATAAAAATAAAAGAGCCGCAGTTCCTTGACCTTTTGGGATAACGACTATCGAAAAAAAAAATTTACATCTCTTCCAATAACTTTACTTAGCCAATTATGACAGGTTGACGTTAACTTTGACGTGTCTTCAGGCATCCCATTCAAGACGAATTCATTAATACGGTCGTAAGTGACGTCTTGATACGGCCTTTGTTAGCCCTTTTAGACCCGGCCAACACGATCATGCGTATTGTTCAAAATTTAAAATGGATTATATTGACCAATCAATAAAATGTTATCTGTCACTTGATACTAAGCTGGGTTTGAAAGGGCTAGGGGCCGTGTATTAACTGCGATCTTGGCTGATAAGCCGATCTCGAGAAAAATCAGAAATTACAGTTTTCTATGAGTTGCCGTTTATTTAGGTTACATTAGCGACCCGCCCTCGCTTCGCTCCGGGTGATATTATATGCATAAACCTTTCGTGAAAAATTATCTAACTGATGGTGAAAACCGCATTAAAATCCGTTGCTTAGTTTGAAAAATCAGACGGCGGGAAGCGACTTTGTTTTTATTATACCTACTATGTTGTGATGATGTGTTGAGACAAGCAAAAAGGGTGCCTTAATTTTTTTTAGATACCGACAATGGATGAGTGCACCCACATTCCATCCGGTGGGCCGTCTGTTTGTCTTTGACATTTTTTAGCAATAAAAAAATATTGCAGGGTTTATATATTTACCCTTGAATCATCGACACTCATTTCATAGAATGTTTTACTTCGCCGAATTTTCATTTCATCGACAGGCATTTCCACGTGCAGGAGTTATAATTTTTTGGTGGTCACAGGTCTAATCTAACCTACGTAACCCATGCTTAAGATAACCTGAAAACAATAAGTTTTCAGCATAAATTAGGTTTCGATAAAATGAAATTCGGTGAAACGACACATTCGATGAAATGAGTGTCTGCTAAACAAGGGGACACTATTGCAGTCCTCCATATCCTATCTAGGCGTAAAATATAAAAGTACTTTTTATTCGAATCATGTTTTATCTGAATATCTTTATCTTTTGTAGATATACGCGGACTTCACGGACGAGGTGACCGTCTCCATCGGCTCGCAATGGGGCCACGACAACTTCTTCCAAATCACCAGGTTTCGCGGGCAGCCGCAGCTCCCTGGATACGACCCTGACGTGAGCACACCCATCTTACCATCTACTCGTATCGTATTATCATCGATATCATTGGCATCACCAGTCATTCTATCATTATCTATATCATTCACCACTAGTAGTTCTATTATAAGCGACCCAGTTCGCCTAGTTGGTAGTGATCCCAACTAGGGTCAATACAATACTCAATACTTTATTGCAATTCATAATGTAGATACAGGATGGAAAATAATTGATTTATGTGCATTATGGACCCTGTCGGGCACAGCAAATGAGAGGGAGGACCATTTCTTACTACAGACAATTTCACTAGTTTGTCGTATTGTAATAGTAGTTTATGTGACTGCTGCATAATGAGAGGCATTAAATCACGAGTGTGTGTTTATGAAACGAGCCGACAGGCGAGTTTCATAATAGCATCACACGAGTGTCTTAATGCCTAATTATGTACAGTTACATACACTATTTTATCTACATACATATTATAAGCTCTCTATGATGTGTTCAGGAACCGCATGTTACGATCGGCATAGCCGGCATTGATCAATTATTAGAATGTCAAAAATGGCGGCAACCGTAGTTTTTTTTTACATCAGAGACAATCTAGAGTCGGCCTCTACTATCATATCGTTCGATATCAAATTATCAAGTAACATACGAGATTTGTCAAAATTGAATGCAATTGACATTTCATTTCGAATTAAATGTCATCTCGAGTGATAGTAGAATTGAGGTCAAATAAAATTGTTTTGTTTTTCAAAGATGCTCGAAATTTGAAACTCATAACTTTATCAAATCTTATATCATTATAAGAACATTATGTTACTGCTACAGATAAGAAAATTATTATAGTAAAATTGATTGTTGTAATGCTGGTCATTGCCTACGGATTCTGAACGCATTATAGAGGGTTGGTCCCATAGTGAAAGTTGGTCAGTATGACTTACTGATTTAACTCCCAAAATGTTTAAGACGAATAAAAAAACACCCAGTATTAATAAAATTTTAATTTGCTAACGTTAACTTTCGATCAGCGGGTAACGTTAGCAACTTTTTAACGTTACATCAAGCCCTGGTCTTCATCGATACCATATTTGTCCAGCAATGTCCGGACCGCATCTTCGGCTCCACGGAAGGCGTGATGTACCACCAGCGGCTCAGCACGAGCGACGTCCTGCTGTATTGGCGGAAGACGGTCTGCAAGCTGATGCCTCTTTACTTTGATAGTAAGTTTAACATTCCCCAAAACCCAATGGTGTGCCTCAATCAATTGTAAGATGACCCAGGGTTATTGTATCTGCGGGGTTATGTAACTTAAGTACACATATTTCACCAGATGGTACAATAATATATTACACAATATTGCGCGCTAAATTATCTGACACGCTTATATGCCTCTAATAATTATTGCTAGTGACTGTAAAGTCTAGTACAATATAGTAAGTTACAATAACCACGTCACCTTACACCATTGAATATAAGTTACACACTCCTAGGCAAACACAAAGCTTAACCTTTTCAACGCCATTGACGGATATCCGCACCACTGGTTCAACGCCAACGACGGATATATCCGTCACGGTTGACAGCGAAAAATAGACCTGATTGTCTAAGACGTAAGGTTGAAATTGGCTCTGGTTTTCAGCTGTCATTCGTGTGAGTGACTTTTGTATTTGACATAGTTAGGTTAGCGTTGTAACCATACTGTTTCCAGGTGAGCTGACAGTTGACGGCGTGTCCGTGTTCCGCTACAACCTGAGCGAGAGCGTGTTCGACCGCGTCACGAACGGGACGGACTGCTACGACACCTCACCCTCTCTCCCTCCCGGAATCAGCGACGCCAGTAAATGCTACTTCGGTAAGACAAACGTTTCATATTATGTAGATATAATAAACAAATAAATATGACGACTCGTTTAGCCTAGTTGGTCCCCTGCCTACGAAGCTAGCGGTCCCAGGTTCGAATCCCGGTATGGGCAAATATTTGTGTGATGAGCGCGAGTATTTGTTCCTGAGTCATGGATGTTTTCTATGTATTTAAGTATGTATTTCTCTACATAAGTAATGTTTATCGTCTAGTACCCATAGTACAAGCCTAGAGCTTAGTTTGGGACGATGTCAATCTGTGTGAGATTGTCCCTGATATTTATTTATAATAGGTGACGTTCTCAATATAAAGGGACCTTATGGAGAAGGCAGTTACGCTCTTCTTATTCCTGTAACTATACGAATACTATGGTAACAGTTCTAAAAACGGCGTAACCGCCTGCCTCCATTAGGTCCCTATAAATTGAGAACGTCACATATCACACAAATTGAACTAGTCCCAAACTAAGCTCTAGGCTTGTACTATGGGTACTAGACAACGATAAGCATGCTTATATAGAGAAATACATACTTAAATGTATAGAAAATAGAAAACTTCTATAACTCTCAGGAACAAATACTAGCGCGCATCACGCAAATGGCGCAAACCGGGAATAGAGCCCGGGACCGCTAGTTTGGAACTAGGTAACCGTGTAGGATCGTCCCGTGATATTTATTTGTGACGTTGTCAATATAATGGGACCTTGTGGAGGCAGGCGGTTACGCCGTTTTTAGAACTGTTATCATAGTATTCGTATAGTTACAGGAATAAGAAGAGCGTAACTGCCTTCATCCATAAGGTCCCTTTATATTGAGAACGTCACATTTATTTACGTGAGGTCTTATGGGTATGGTTTGTATAATAGTAGCGCCTTTTTAGGGTTCCGTACCCGAAGGGTGCCTAACGGGACCCTATTACTAAGCCTACGCTGTTCGTCCGTCTGTCCTAACTTTAAAGAGCTGTATCTTTTGAACCGTAAAAGATAGCCCGTTGATTATTTTTGTAGAATATGTGATATAACGGCGGATTTCTTAACAAATAATAAAAAAGTCAATACGTAAAATAATAAGGGGAGTCCCCGCCCCATACAAGAAACATTTCTTATTAACCTTTTTTTTTTTGTATTTGTTCTATCGTAAAAACGGTAATACAATACATACAATCGTCTTTGATATGATTATAGAACAAACGAGAAACAAATACTAAAATGCGGCCAAATATGTACGGGACCCTCGGTGCGCGAGTCCAAATCGCGCTTGAACGGTTTTTTAAAGATGGCTGACTCAGTAGGTCATTGTCTCACGTTTCCATTGTGCTGTGGGTTCGCGGGGTTCACGGACCGGGTGAAGGTTCAAGGAGACAGTTCGCTAATTATTAGGATGTTTTGTTGCTATAATTAATACTCGTAGGTTTAGACAGATTTTTAATTATACGAAATTGGCGGGATAAGTGCAAGTCGGATGCACTCTGAGGGTTCTTAATGAAATAAAAGCGGTAATTAGTCTTACTGTTCAAGACCAACTGCAAAACAAATTCAACTGACTATGTACCCTTTTTTGTAGAGGAAATATGTAGGTTTGAGAGCGCCTCTTTTCTTTTTAAAATCGGTCCAATATTTAGGGACCTAGCGAGGCACATCTGCCACATCCGAATTTTGATCACGCAGCGGTAGAGATGTGCCGTTCTCGGAAACTTTCCTCAATTTGTATGGAGAACATTCTTGACCGGGAATATTTCCTATACAAAATGAGACAAGTTTCCGAGAACGGCACATCTCTACGCAGCGGGCTTAACATACATGGACGAGATAAAATTTGACAGGTGCTAGGGATACATCTATTCCATATTCTGACGTCGTAACTTTCATTACGATGGGGTCATTTCAAATGGTTATCTTCTTGCAATGCGAGCTTTTAATTTTGGATTTGAATTATCGCTAGTTAACAAATTATTTAACTGACAGTTGTCGCGAAACGGTCCCAACTCAGCTGGTGCTGGCTGTAAAGCCAACGCTGCAACGCTGGTGTTCGCTGGTTACGATGGATCCTCTTACAGATTTCCCGATGGTGGTGTCCTTCCCCCACTTCTACGCCGGCGGGCCGGCGCCGGACCGGTTCGTGACGGGGCTCGCCCCTGACAGATACAAGCACAACTCCTACGTCGTCGTCGAGCCTGTGAGTAATGCAGTTATTACGGTGCCATACAGTCGGCTGAAGCGCGTCACACGTCATTTTGGTATATTAACCTTTTCAACGTCATTGACGGATATATCCGCAATGGTTCAACGCCAACGACGGATATATCCGTCGCGGTTGTCAGCGAAAAATAGACCGATTATCTGATTTAAAGTTGAAATTAGCTCTAATTTTCAGCTGTCATTGGCGTGTGAGTAACGACTTTTGTATTTGACAGGTCGTTGAAAAGATTAATATATATAATATGTTATAGCAGGATGCAGGGTCGTGCTTATATCCACTGAAGTGTTTCATTTA
Source organism: Tortrix viridana (assembly GCA_963241965.1). NCBI lineage: Eukaryota > Metazoa > Arthropoda > Insecta > Lepidoptera > Tortricidae > Tortrix > Tortrix viridana. Next base: position 2,766,692 of record OY725201.1, on the reverse strand, counting down.
TCCAATTTTTTTTTTTTTTTTTGGCAAGGCATCTTACGACTAATATATTTTAGGTATATTTTACGTACAAGTTGACGCCTGTCAACTAGTATAGAAAATATATCGTAATATACCGTGCTATAATGTATATTATAGCTCCGTCTGTGACGCGCTTAACGAACACGTTCGCTTGAGAGAAAGGGGCGGTATCGAGCCCAAGCTGCATAGCACTCGCTTGGGCGTTGTCCCACTGGTATAACTTTTTACGCTGTGGTAGGTAATAGGTAGATAATTGAAATTTTCACAGAGGGTGTATTTCAACAAGTGATAAAAATAAATGAAAAATTAAAGAAAAGACACGTGGTTTTTTCGGCGTTTTCTGCTCGACCTTAACAATCGCTGTATTTCTTGTACGATGGTACGGAACTCTTCCTGCGAGCCCGACTCGCATTTGGCCGGTTAAATAATAATAATAATAATCCAGCCTATATACGTCCCACTGCTGGGCACAGGCCTCCACTCACAATGAGAGGGTTTGGGCTATAGTTCCCACGCGGGCCCAGTGCGGATTGGGAACTTCGCACACACCGTCAAATTGCTTTGCAGGTGTGTGCAGGTTTCCTCACGATGTTTTCACGATGTTTGGCCGGTTGTTTCCTCTAAACCAAGGAAAAACCATTTTGCTTTTGTTTTAGCTGACCGGAACTCCATTCAGGTCCGTAGCGCGGATGCAGAGCAACCTGAGGATCCATGACCTCTCAGGATTCTCCAAGGAGTATGACAAGTTCTCTAACCTCATTATACCTCTCTTCTGGGCTGAATACGTAAGTATTTTGTTGTTATATTAGCTTTATAAATAGAGCCATCTAGCGTCGAGTAAAAAAAAGGAAAAATTATGCTCCGTTTGGTTGCTTAGAACGTAACGTTTGTTTATTATTCTGTAAAAGCGGAATATTATATAGTTATTTGTTATTTTCATATCGTCTTTTTCATTCGGTAAGTACCTCAAATGGGTCAAATATAAGAAAATTTAAGAACTTGGCAATCCAAGTGAAGTGCCGCCCGCGGCGCCATAAGACTAATGTTAGCACAATAAAAATATAGATGGCGCATTCTATGTTTCTATAATGTTGCCATACTCGATAATATTCTACCCTTATTATCTTTTCAGTAATAAGGACATAATTTTTAAAGGTCAGATACATAATTGGACTTATTTTTTTACCTGTTATTATAGATGTTAATATACAGACTCGAAAAAAATTACTGACGTGCAAAAATAAAGTAAAGACCCACACTTGGAGTTTGTCATGGGTACTTCATAATATACCAATTCCATATCCAGGTGGCGCTTAAAAAAGCTAGATAGGTAGGTATACTTATGGTCTAAGAAAAGGTGACATTCTAAGTTTATTATTTTTTTGTTTCAGAACCAAGAAGGTCTACCAAAGCGAATCCAGAGCACAATATATTTTATGACAGTAATTCTACCTCCTTTATCGACTGTAATTTTAGCAACTACTCTATTGATATCATTTTATATTATATTTAGACAAATTTACATCCACAAATTTCAAAATGATAGCTTAAATTCCGTATTACAACTACAATGTAATCAAAATAAGGCTTTAGCTAGTACTAAATGGTTTTCTCATGAAAAAGAGGCCTTTTTAAATATGCCTAGTTGAGTAAGTAAACAAAAATCACAAAAACAACGATCGAATAAAGACTGAAAACCATGTTCGCATTTAAAAATGTTACATATTGCGCTGTTGTGAAGCTAATATCGGAGTTGTGTTAAATTACAAATTAATGCTATTGTCTCACTGCCGTGGATTTAAGTTGCTGCGTCTTATCCTATTGCTATAGCAAAGAAAGTGACAGCAGCAACTTTAATCAAACTTAAAAGTTAATTGACGTCTCTGAGTGTGGCCTTCAAACTCAAAGTTATGAACAAAGAATCAAAGCCTCCAAAGGTTTGTTTCTTGATTTTAACGCGTTATCCAATATTTTTAACACAGCTCTCTAACACAGTTCTTACAATTTTTCTGAAATAAAACCTCAAATTAAATTTTATACGAATTTTAGTGCTTTTATATATGTATATGGGGCTAGTTTAAAAGCTGTGATTGTTCCTAAGATAAGTTAGTAAACTATTTGCTCACATGTAGCTATAAGATATTGTAAATGTAAGTATAAATAATTGTGTATTGAAAATAAATGAAAAATTTAATTGTTCTGTTTTTTTTACCCGATGTCTACTTATTTATATATTGAGCCTCTCTAATCCAACCAAGCAGCAATTTGAATCGTGATTTCTTTCTATACCTAGTTTTATTCATGCCCTTTAGTTGCTTCGAGAATAAAACAAAACACGATAAAAATACCGGGCAAGAAGATATCGAACCATGCTTAATATAGGGTTTTGTCGCTGTTACTAAAAACACAATAGCGAAATTAAAAACCCATAACTATGAGCTAATTTTCTATTTAAACTTAACTTATTGTTAGTAGATATGAACAATAACTCGCATTTAACCAAGACCGCTGTTGTTCGTAGTGAAATTGGCAATATGAGCCAATTTTTACCCAAAACCTGCTCCTTAATGTGGTGGTTACCACTTGAGAATATTTTTGTTCCGCCTATCACTCCAAGAATATTTGTTTGCAAAGTTACATGTCATAATATCCTGGTTGCTAAAAAACAATAAATTAATGTAGTTTACCCTCTGTTTAGGTATATGCTATAAGCTGGTATCATTATTGCGTTTTGATCATTTATATTGGTGTAGTTGCTACCATGATAATACGAAAACTATCGAAACCAATAAAATAGTTATTTGTTTTTCTAATTAAAATAATTATGAAACACATTATCTTTACTCAAATTACTATACTAGTAACTTTTGCACCTCTATCTGAGTAAAATGACCTTCATCATAAACCACAATAAACAAAACAGCGCCGAAATGCAGAATCGAAACGCCTTGTGATCACTACTTTTGATTTTTAGCGGCGGTAAGCAAAGTTTTTGCGTAGTTGCATACCTACTTGACGATATTCTTTCTTGGAATTACTCTATAATTCTATATAATGTAACTTATAAACGACCACTCAAGATTAACTATGAATCTAAACAAGAAAACGTTGAATTCTCAGAACAACAGTCCATGGCTCTTGTGTCCCTCTAAGAGTTTCCCAGGCAAATTTTACTATTTCAATGGTTCGACCGGGGAAACCGCGTGGAGTATCAACGAGACAGATGTAAGTTCTTATTTTATATCGATGGGCGTGCTCCAACCCTTTGTGCAGTGGTCGTGCCACTTCCTAGATATTTTGAAGGAATGGGTATTCGTATTCCTTACTTGTTACATTGAGTTTATTTACGCGAAAATTAAATTCCTAATACATTTAGCAGTAACGTCGCATATCTTATGCGTCTTTTATCGCATTGAACAATCCTGTGTCCTCCAGACTTCGTCCGCGTAGAAGTCATATATCGCTGCTCTCCCGGGAACTGTCCAATGTTCCTGTATAAAAAGTATCGTATGTCCTTCCCCGGGACTCCAACTATCTCCATACCGAATTTAATAATTATTATACAGGGTGGAAAGTTGAGATGGGTCAATAAGGGCAGCTACTAGATCCCTTGCTGCCCCGCGAAAATGCTCTTACGAGACCTTTACTAACTTTTTAATTGATGACAATCAACATTCACAGATGTTTGATAAAATGACAGTCAGCGAGATAATTGTCAGACAAGTATTTAATTTTAATGCCATCGCATAGGAGTGGGATCGATTCCTATCAAAGATTAAAATCTCCCCACAAATCAAAGAAAACTATTCCCATTAAGTAAGGAAGGATGTCAAGTTTTAAATAATTACTAGGGGAGCAAACTTGTAAACATAGGATAGTTATAAATTAACTTACAAACAAAAAATTTAATTCTTTGAGTCAAGCATTCCTTTAAGTGAATAGAAGCATGCTTTTAAAAAACTACCAAAGGCACTAAAATCAGACTAACCTTTTGTTGTCTTTAAATGATATTCAATTAATAACTAGGTACAATTGAAATATTGCTACAGAACTTTATACCAATCAATAATCAATCTATTTTTAATTTTTACTATTTTATTTACATTTTATTTTAATTATTAAAAAAGTATTTTTGAGCAAAGATGTGTGTTTTATAGTAAAGGCAGTTTGCCATCTGAATGACTTTTTTTTTATATTTTACAAGCTTTCAATTACCTTCCCATGTTTGTTTACAGAATAAGAACCTCAAAAGGAGCACAATTCATAAAGTAACTGATAAAACACATACATATCCAGAACCTTTTGGTCCCCCAGCAGATGAAAGCCTGAACACAACTACCTCATCTTCGTACCTAAAAACATCTGATTTGGTCAATAGTACGGATTTCATCAATAGATCCGGCGCTACCAGGTCGTGCTTCGGTAGCTCTATGTTATGCAATAAGAGTAATTTTTATACTAGAGTTAATTGCAGCAACGGAAATAGTTTCAGCAGTGGGAACAGTAATGAGCCTAATTTAAGCTTCGGAAGGAATCATCATGGTATGAATTTAAGGACAAATTTACGTCACCAAACAAATTCTCGTGGCAATTCAAACTACAGAACGAACATGAATCCAGGACAAGATTCAACACATTTAAATTACAACAACACCAGAACACAGTTCCATAGCAATCCTTCTGCATCACCAACATTTGGCCAAGCTGTCTTCTCGAGATACGTCGCAAATGACGTAACAACAAAAGTTGTATGGGCTTTGACACCAATGCTTGTCCCCGATAAACTGATTCCGACCCAACTAGACCAAATAACACAAAATGATAATCAACACAAATTTCAATCAGTACCGATAGTCCAGTTTGAAAATTTTAATGTTAAAACACAAGAAAATCCATTTCGTTCAAAGTTCCAAACATCAACACCTGTTATAAAACGTTTAGAGGCGGAAACTCAAACATTTGATCCGACAGAGGCTGAAATCTATACATCTAAGTCGTCTAATAAAGATACACAAACATCTGATCAAAAATTAACCAAGGATGATGCATGTCAAACATTTGTACCAACACGGCGAATTCGAAGTCAATCTGAAACGGAAGTTACTCCAAAATTAACTCTAAAATCAAGCAAGTCTGTAGAAAATTTGACTATTACTGACATTGGAGATGAAACTTTAAGTGCACGCGGTAAAGTTGATGATACTGCAAAATTGACGGCATTGGACAAAAACGATCTAAGATTTAAGCTAGTTGCAAGAAGAAGAATGTCTGTGGATGTAGATGCCCTTGAATCAAATAAAGGTAATTGTACACTTCTATAATTTTACGATAATCTGCACAACAACCCGCGTACGTCATACGCTTTCAACCTTTCGGCACACCGCAGGCAGGCGGCAGCTTCAACACGTTGCGAACGCGTGCCAGCGCTGCGCACGCCGAGCGGATGCGTTCAGTGTGACATGCTGCGCGGCGCGCGCGTACCCCCACCACGCGTTTGTAAATAATACAAAGACTAGTACCCGCGCCGACGCCGCGCTGACGCGACGCGTTCGCCCCGCCCCGGTGTGCCGGTAAACATGGCGGCCATATTGAATACAACTTCGCGTGCCAGCGCGCGCGACGCACCTGCTTCGCGCACGCCACGCGACGCGCTGCCCGAGTTGTCTGCGGCGACTGCGGCGCGTCGCGTGCGCGAAGCAGCTCGAACGCGTGCCCGCCGCAGGCACGCGTTATTTTTCGGTGTGCCGTGTTCAATTTGATTTGTTGTTTTACGCGTTCAAATCGCGACGCGCCTGATACGCGTTTGGTGTGCTGAAAGCTTCAGAGCGGCCAGCACATCTTGCCCGCGGCTTGTTAGTCGTCGGGTAATCCCTCTACCCAGTCTTTTGTAATTGAACAAAAGAGACGCACTGCGCGACAAGCAAGACAATACAGGATGTGCTAGCCGTACACAGCGCGTTATATCATAAGTACCTACCTATCTAAGTATTATAACTCATAACACTAAGTTTTCATACAACCTGTTTTTTTTTGTAAATGGCGTTATATAAATGATATTTTTAGCATGTAATTTTAGTTTAAAATCCAATTTGCCAGAAATCAGCCTTTTGGATTTAAAACAATTTCCTATAAAACTATCTGAAAGTGTATGATATCCTTGTTAATGGCGGATATATCCGTACTACAAGTTTGTAGTCGGCGACGGATTCACCATCAGTAATGTACGAACCCTTAATGTATACATTCATTACAATACAATAACTTTATTGAACACCTCATACAGCAAGAACAAGAAACACAACAAGAAAGAGAAGTGTTACATAGTGAGTCAACAGGCGGTCTTATCGCTAAATAGCGAACTCTTCCAGTTCGTGCGTCAAGCGCTCACCGTGCGGACGCTTTAATTTAAGACGTAATTGGTTTTCTTGCAAATTGTGTGCCAGTGGTAAAATGGTTCAATGCAAAAAGTGTAAACAATTTCTTTCTATGAAGAAGGAGGAGACTATTGAATGCAAAGGTGGATGTGGAACAGCCTATCATAAAAAATGTGCAAGTACCATAAGAAGCTTAGAGCAGAAAGAATTGTGTGAGGAGTGTTTTAGGAAGAGAGAAAGCCCGGGGAGCGGTTTTAAGCAGAAAAAGATAGATGCAGATCCATCTGAGCTATCCGTCGAAATTCTTCTAAAAGAAATGAACAATAAACTGGAAGTTATTTATAAGATGGAAAAAAACTTGGAGGAGCTCAAAAAGGCGGTAGACTTCTATTCTGAAAAGTATCAGGAACTGATAGAATTTAAAGAAGATGCCCACAGAAAAATTAAGTCCCTGGAGCAGAAAAACGTATACCTGCAAAAATGTAATGACGCATTGGAAGAGAGGGTTCAAGAAATTGAAATGAAAGACAAGGAGCTGAATATAGAGATTGTAGGAATGGAAATACACGATGAGGATGTTAATAAAACTGTGGAAAAAGTTGCAAATAAATTAGAGTTAAATACGCGAGAAATAATGCAGGTCAGGAAGGTAGGAAGAGAAACAAAAGAGACGCGGAAACCCCAGCCGGTCATCATTACCCTGAGATCGAAAGCATCACATGACCAGTGGTTAATGGCTAGGAAAAGGCGTATAACGAATAACGACATTTCTAGCAGTGGAAACGCCAATAGAATATTCATTAATGAAGATCTACCTAGATGCAAGCGACAGCTGTTCTGGTCTGCGAAAACTGAGCTCAATGTGGCGATATATTTGGATTCAAAATTCAAATATACTTGTTAGAAAAGAAAATGAGCCTAAAATCTACAAAATCAAAAGTTACAAAGACATTGACAATTTAAAACAACAACAATGAGCGCAACTGGCAGGGAGGATACACTAGGTGATTTTAATTTGCAGCAATATTCACAGATTTCAGTGATAATATAGTAACGAACATAGAATTCAATAGGTTTAGAGAAATACAAAAATGGAGTAAGAAATGGGAAAATAATACAACAAAAATACATATTATACACCTTAATATCCGGTCATTAAGAAAGCATTTTAATGAATTAACAGTTTTATTAACCCACAGCACAAGTTTTATAGACATTATAATTTTAACAGAAATTAATATTAAAAGCGAGGAACTACCATTTTATAAAATTGATGGCTACGATAGCTACGCCAGCACTAGAGAAACTCAAAGAGGTGGAGGAGTATTAATATATTTTAAAGAAAATATGCAGATGACCAATAAATTGCTAAAAACAACCGCTTTTGAAGGATTGTATGGAAAATTGTCTGTTGAAAACAAAGTGTTGCATATAATTGCAGTGTATCGACCGCCACAAATGGATAAAAAACTTTTTATAGAACAGCTAAGAATAACTCTTCAAGAGGTGCCGGAGAGTGAAGATTTAATTGTTATTGGTGACACCAATATAGATGTGTTGGGAAAGACGAATAATACATCTTCAAGCTACAAAACCACCTTGTGTGAGATGGGCCTACTTTCTGCAATACCAGATTCAGAGATAACGCGGCAGGCGATAGTGAATAAGCGGGCAGAGGAGTCTTGCATCGATCACCTCTGGGTGCGAACGAGACGGCGCCACCAAAGTGCTGACTATGCGTCGGCGGCGGCCTTCGTACTCGAGAGTAGCATATCGGATCACCACATCATAGGGATTACGTTAAATTTTGCGATTAAAACAAAAGAGGGTAAGAGTAAATGCTTGGAGCGTAGATTAGTAATTAATGATAAAATTGTTCAAGAAAAACTTAGTTCGTACAATTGGTCGCAACTATTAAGTATTATGTGTCCTTTATTATTATACCAGCAAATTTTTACTGTTTTTAATAATATATATGAGCAAAGTACATTCGAGCTAACCATAAGGCAAACAAGGGTGACTCAGCCATGGGTAACTCGAGAATTGTATAAAATGCTGGTAAAAAGAGATATGTTGTTTCGTGCATGGAAAATGTCACCTCGGAATATGAACAAAAGGTTAGAATACACTAAATTTAGAAATAGGTTAAATAAATTAATTTATACGGCTAAAAATAAGTACAAGCAGTCACAGATAAGTAATTGTAAAGGAGATTATAGAAAAGTTTGGTCATGTATAAATACTTGGATAGGCCGTGTAAAAGGAAGTCTGGACGATACAATTAAGAAATATTTAGGAAAAACTGAAACTTTATATAACATTTGCTGTGAATTTGCAAAGACTTTTACCAAAGAAATTTTAGATATTAAACATGTGTGTAATGTTAAGTTTTTAGATAGGTCATCCTACGTAAAAAAAAGCATTGTTTCATTTCGATTTAATAAGGTTAAACCCCAAGATATTGAAAAGGTAATTGACAGTTTAAACTCCGAGAAAGCTCCAGGGTTTGATAAAATAAGGGTGAACGATTTAAAAGGTATCAAAAACAAGATTAGTCCAATTTTAGCAAATTTTGTCAACATGAGCTTATTAACGGGCTTATATCCAGACGAACTAAAAAAAGCAATAATACGGCCAATTTACAAAAGCGGGAGTCATTATGAGTACACAAATTACAGGCCGATTGCCATACTGTCTGCCATTAATAAGATCGTGGAAAAAGTAGTTGTGGGGCAAGTGAGTGATTTTCTAGAAAGACATGATATATTGACAGACTGCCAGCACGGCTTCAGGAGAGGACGCAGTACGGGCACTGCCTTGACGCATTTCTCGGAGGCGATTAATGATAGCTTAAATAGTGGGAAACAGGTATTATGTCTTTTTATCGATTATAAAAAGGCATTTGATACTCTGGACCACGACATATTGCTTCAAGCTATGAACGAATGTGGTATAGGAGGGCCCACAAATGCGTGGTTCAGAAACTATTTAACGAATAGAACAATACAAACATTGATTGGCGGCATTGAGGGCGCTGAGGCGCGTATGACACTCGGGGTGCCGACCGGCTCGGTGTACGGCCCGGTCGGTTACATAATGTTTGTAAACAGTGTTGTAAATGTCGTGCGAAAATGTAATGTGTGTGTGTATGCCGATGACATGTGTCTATTTTATGCAGCAAAAAATATAAGCGAGGCTCGTCTAGAACTGCAGGACAACTTCGAGCGTGTAGTAAAATGGGCACATGACAACGGCATCTTAATCAATATTAATAAAACTAAATGTTTGCATATACACTCGCCGTATAATAGGGTAGCTAAAACTAGATTTTACGCGGATTGGTGTAGTTGGGCATACTTATGAGTGCTTGCATAGGGATAAAATAGGTTGTGATTGTTCGTCCTTAGAATTTGTAAGTAGGTATAAATATTTGGGGCTGCTAGTGGACTGTAACTTTAACTTTAAATTTCACATCGAGGAACTTTGTAAGAAACTTAGAATCGTATTAGGCCAGTTTTACCAACTTAAATCAGCTGTAAGTAGAAATGTTTTGTTAGTCGTGTACTATGCGTTGGCAGATTCGCTAATCAATTATGGTTTAAGTGTGTACGGTCGCACCTTTTGTACTTACATAAAGGATGTAAAAAACTTACAAACCAGAATTGTAAAGTACTTGGTAGACAACAAAACGAAAAAAAAATGTAATGATTATAGTGAGCTATTTCCAATCTGCAAAATTTTACCTGTCCAAATTAAAATTAAATATTTAATTGCTCTAGAACATTTTTACAAACAGGAGTATAAACGACCAGTATTTAATAAATATAACACAAGGAGGGTTAGAGAGGGAAAGCTGATGCAACCGCTAGCAGTCAATTATTACGGGAAAAGATTAAATAGATATTTAGTGCCCAGGGTATTTAATGAGGTAGGGTGGCTGAGGGAAAACATAAAATTAAGTAAACCAGCCCTCAAAAGGAGATTGAAAAGGTGCTATTTAGAAATATAGATAAATCGTATTATTATATTTTCTAAAACGTTATTTTAAGATCTTAAGTGGTAGATTGTTGATAGGAGTTGTACCTAGTTTGCCCAGGTGCATGATTAGCATGTGTTTGAGCGCATCACTCGCCAACAAACTGGGTAACAGTTTGGCGAGCATTTATTTATAATATAACGCATGTACCTTTTTTAAATAAATAAATTAAAAAAAAAGACCACCTTACAAAGAAGAGAAGATTAAAACATCAAAAATTCATTCCTGATAACTAAAATTTAAAAATACCAGGTTAACAATATACTGGGATGCCAATACGTATCGTTTAATTTTTGGGGATCTGGTAAGAATTGTAATCTGGCATTTTGAGAAGTTTGATTTTGTAAACATTTTACCTTTTCAACGCCCCTGACGGATATATCCGCATCAAACTTTCTGACGGATAAATCCGCATCAAACTTTCTGACGGATAAATCCGCATCAAACTTTCTGACGGATATATCCGCATCAAACTTTCTGACGGATATATCCGCATCAAGCTTTCTGACGGATAAATCCGTCACACTAAAGGATTTTAATCAAATCCATTGTATTGCGGCATGCAACACAAACTTGCAAAGAAATAATAATAAAGACTACTCCGTAACTTTAATAATGATTTTTTTTTTCTAGACACTGCGAAATCGCCAAATAAACCGTTACTCGAAAGCATGGCCCCTAAAAAACGAGTGACCTTCAACCTCGAGGATCAGAACACCATCTCTGAAGATATACGAGAAAATGAGATTCAAGTAAGTATATCATTACGGCTAGCACATCTTGAATTTTCTCGCTTGTCGCTCAGTGTGTCTCTATCGTGACAGACTAGTTAGAATGGGATATCCGAGCGACACTCAAGTAGCGGGTAACTTGTACTAGTCCCTCTGAATTTGTCAAATAGTTAAAAACCCCGACATAACTACGACTCATATAGAACTATTAACTCTTCTTATTTATTAATCCTCCTGTGGCCCAAGGTCCTTATAGTACTAATTACCTTTGTTATTCAGACCCAGCTCTTTCAACAGCTGTGTAGTCATATAGTATCATGGTTCTACCAGTAGGACTTATTACAAAACCCGCTATTTTGTTTTCAAATTTAAATAATGACTAAGACCTAGCGCGCACTGCGGATTTTTTCCGTGCGTTTTTTTCCTGCAAAATCTGTGACCTATAGAACTATATAGAAGCGCGCGCACTGCGGAATTAATACCGCGTTTAAATTCTGTAGATTCCTACAGATTTGGTGCGGATTTAAAAACGCACCGCACCGCAGTGCGCGCTAGGCCTAATACAAAGCCCATGCTCCTCCCTGTAGGGAGTGCTATAGCACTTATTCAATTAAAATCAAATTGTCCAAAAAGGTATCATACACTGATTATAAACACGCCCAAATACTACTGGTGCCATACAAGTACAATAAAATTTAAAAAAAATGTCCTAAGTACTTGGGGTCTGAATGAATATAAAACAATAGTACTACTGGTAGGACCATGGTTCGCAGTGACAATGAGCTGTATTTTGCTTTGAGCCGCAGGAGGTTATTTATTTTATCTACACACATATCATAAGTCCTCTATAATGCGTTCAGAATCCGTTGGCAATGACCAGCATTACAACAATCAATTTTACTATGATAATTTTCTTATCTGTAGCAGTAACATAATGTTCTTATAACGATATAAGATTTGATAAAGTTATGAGTTTCAAATTTCGAACATCTTTGAAAAACAAAACAATTTTATTTGACCTCAATTCTAATATCACTCGAGATGACATTTAATTCGAAATGAAATGTCAATTGCATACAATTTTGACAAATCTCGTATGTTACTTGATAATTTGATATCGAACGATATGATAGTAGAGGCCGACTCTAGATTGTCTCTGAATTAAAAAAAAAACTACGGTTGCCGCCATTTTTGACGTTCTAATAATTGATCAATGCCGGCTATGCCGGTCGTAACATGCGGTTCCTGAACACATCATAGAGAGCTTATAATATGTATGTAGATAAAATATTGTATGTAACTGTACATAATTAGGCATTAAAACACTCGTGTGATGCTATTATGAAACTCTCCTGTCGGCTCGTTTCATAAACACACACTCGTGTTTTAATGCCTCTCATTATGCAGCAGTCACATAAACTACTATAAAGTGACATGAACGTTTATAGTTCGTTCGCTCAAATAGTTTGCGTGCTTTGATGTGCCGCTACAAAGAAGCCGCCGGCGCGCACAGAGCGGTGTCGGCGACAACAAAGGCTTGTACACCCGCAATATGCGCTGTAAGTCGCAGCAAGGGTTGTGTTTAAGATTAATATTAATAAAATGTTGACATGATATGTGTGTTTTTTATTTTCTCTTGTTTGATTATTCACTATTTAAAAAATAATATATATATTAAATTATTTAAAAATGGGTATTGTTATTCAGATAATATTATATGGTTTCCATAGTGTGTGGGTGTACTGCACACTATTTGAACGAACGAACGATACAGTGTTTGCCAAATCAAATCACTAACATGGTAATATCATACAGGGTGTTTCTTTAAACAGTGGCAATATTTGGCCAGGTGATTATGTATCTGATTACTAACACGATTTGCGAAATAAAATATGTACCTTAATTTTGGAAAAAATATCCCTTACGGCCGCACTCAGAAACTTTTAAGTTTGATTAAAATTGCTGCTGTCACTTTCTTTGCTATAGCAATAAAGTAAGACGCAACAACTTTAATTAAATTTAAATATTAATTTGACGTCTGAGTGCGGCAGTTAATTTTCAAGAATTGTAAACACCGCGTGGCTTGTTATTGAATCATGCCGTTGTTTGGGAATGTCCGTAAATTTTTTTTTGTTCTCGCTAAACTTCCATAGACCAACATTTTTTTACCCGCAATTCACTAACGTAAAGACAGAAAAAGGGATTTCTACTACGAGTTAACGATTAAGTTTAACTTCCGTTAAATATTTAACGTTTGGTAACGGATTACCGATTAACAAAGTTAAAATTAACTGTTTGATTAACTGTGCCCAGATATGAGATTATTAGATGTCCAATGCGACCAGCATGTGTTCCAGAGTCCTGACTCCATCCATTCCGATTTTCTGGAGCGATGCGAGCCAAAGCCGGATAGCGTTTGGTACATCGCCGTGGACACGACAGTGCTATTGACTGAGTTAGAATGTATAGAGCAATTCGTGCAAAGCGGTAAGTGGACCGTAAATGAACGGCATTTAGGTTGACAATAAGATTGGAAAAAATGGTCTGGACGCGGGATGTATGTAAAAACAACGGAACACCTTAATAATTTGGAATCGGTTCATTGTTTTTAGGGTTCCGTACCCGAAGGGTCCAAACTGAGCACTATTGCTGTCGCGTGTCCGTCTGTCTGTCTGTCGCACAGGTTTTACAGCCAAACGGTTGGAACGACAGTCTTCAAATTTTCACAGTATATGAGCATCTTGTTGACCCAAAGCCATACAAACTGTCAAAAATATTTTTAAATGTTTTTATGGGGGGCCCCCATACAGTTAAAGGGGGGTGCGAAAAAAAATTTTGACCTACTCCATCAAGTAGGGTATCGTTGTTTAGAGCCCGTTGACTATATAAATATAGTATTTTTTATATTATTATTGGAAGTCTGCTTTCTTTTACAACATTTTGTTCCGAAAACTTTTTTGATTTCCCATTGACCTATGAACTTGAAATTTGCTGATAATGTTAATTATTTATATTTTACTAACAAATACTAATATATTGATAATTTGGTACGGAATCCTAAATGTGCGAAGTCCGACACGCACTTGGTTTTTTAAACATTTAATTATTTCACTCTCTATTTCAGACAGGAATTGTCGTCTTCTAATTCCCAACACTGTCAAAACGGAAATAGAGTCTCTAAGTAGGGGCGACTGCAATGGCCGACAGAATATTTTCACTGCCCGACAAATTGTTAGAAAGCTGGCAACACCGGCTCCTCATGTCGTTGGTAAGTACCTTGTGTTTGTTGTAGTTTGCGGTTGAGCCGATAGATGGCCTTATCATCAATAAATACAAAAACACCAAAAAGGAATGGATTCTGTACTATTCTGTATAACGTTCACAAGTATTGTATGCGGGTGTCCCCTTGTTCTGCAGACACTCATTTCATCAAATGTGTCGTTTCACAGAATTTCATTTAATCGAAAGCTTTCTGCTGAAACTTATTGTTTTCAGGTTATCTTAAGCATGGGTTACGTAGGTTCGGTTAGGCTAACCTAATAGTAATATACAGGTCTAAACCTGTGACCACCAAAAAATTATAACTCCTGCGCGTGGAAATGCCTGTCGATGAAATGAAAATTCGGCGAAGTAAAACATTCTATGAAATGAGTGTCGGCGATTCAAGGGTAAACCATTGTATGCGTCAATCCAGAAAAAGATCTATCTGTGTGTTAAATTTCATCAAATCCGATCAGCAGTTTAGGCGTAATTGAAACACATCAATACAAACTTGCACATTAATATACTGTCATTTTTGTTTAAGCTGAATAAATGAAATGAAATGAAAATATTATTAGTAATATAGAGGGACAGGATAACTCCTAAAGGCGCCTATAAAATTTTGTTCACGATACCTTACTAATGAGAAGTGGTATTTGCATACAGAACAGTACAAAAATACCGTTGTTACATGCGTTCGTTTTTTTTATTATAAATTGACCTAGTCCCAAACTAAGCTAGGCTCGTACTATGGGTACTAGTAGACAAGGATAAACATACTATATAGAGAAATACTGAAATACATAGAAAACATCCATGACTCAGAAACAAATATTTGCCCATACCGGGATTCGAACCCGGGACCGCTAGCTTTGTAGGCAGGCTCACTACCAACTAATTAATATTTGTTACTTTATTACCTTGTAATGTAACTTACTTTTAAGTATTATTGTATTTTATATTTGAAAAAATGACCTTCTGCTGGAGTTTCTTGCGGCGCTTCTTCTCCGCAATGATGGTCTTGTCCGAAGCGCTGGTAGATTCACTCTATATTACTGACGTGTAAAAGAGCTCGTATGTGGCCAATTTACTGAATAAATATTTGACTTTGACTAGGCTAGCCGCCTTTTAAAACTACAGTCTTCGAGTGTTTTGTTTCAGTACAACGCAAGCCTGAAAATAATAATGCTGATGAATGTGGCGTCCTGGGGTGTTGCTGGCGACAGCTTCAGGAAGGCTGCCACGTGGTAAGCTAACATATCAACAACTTGCCCGTGTCCCCCTCATTTGGGATCGGCGTAGCACGTCATTTTCTTCCATACAACCCTAACAGCCGGCATCTCAGTATTTACTCCCCTGAACTTTATCCATGCATACAATACAGGTATAGCTAAACTAGTAGTTCGCGCTAAACAAAACTCCGCCCCCCTTAGGAACCCCCTACCCACGTCCTGGCGATGTTGGGAGTTAGAAGTTGTATTTCCTGATACATTTGACAATTGACTCTTAGACCTCGTTTCGGTTGTCCAAAAAGCGAGCTATAACCCAAGGTCATGCACCTCTGTTAATATTTTCATGTTACTTAACTAATCTTTGTTGTTTATGATTTACATCTGTGTTTAAACTTCTAATTCTTATTATAAAAAACCTCGCCATATTGCAGAAAATATATGAGCTATCTTTTCCAATGCAACTCACGAAACACAGATTATAAAAGTCACTTGAAGTTTTTTATATTCCTGTTCCGTGTCTGCTCCATAACCAACGAGTCGCGTCAATCAGTAGACATTATGTTATTTTGAATACAAAATCGCACAGTAAATGTGATAATGAACTGCCGTGCAATTTGTTTTAAACATTACTCCAAATATTTACTATTTCAGATTCTTATAACAAATAACAAAAACTTATCAAGCAAAGCAGACAATATCGGTTTAGAATGCCATACTGTTGACGAAATAAAAGAAATAATAAGTCCCACAACGCCTTACCCTCCAACAGATCTCACAAAGGTCAAAATTACTGTTAATAATAGTGAAAACCGATCTGAAAACCTTTTCCAGCAAAGTATTAATGAGATTAATTCTTTACATTTACCACAAAGAGAATTTCCAGTGCATAGTATAAGAAGAAGCTTATTTAACAATCAACACTTGGAAAACACTAACGTATTCAGTAATCAAGATAATAATGATAAATTAATTAATTTGACGGATACGTTTAAAGCTTTGAAAAATGTAACATATGCAGATGTGGATCAAATTGATTTAGACATTCAAAGACTTGACATATCGGATAACATGTTTGAAGCAAAAAAAAATGTACCAAATGATTCTGAAATTATAAATATTCAAAATAGATTAAAAGATGAAGCGAATCAAGTTAAAAATCATAGAAATGAAAAAGAAACTATAAAAGTCAGTGGAATAACGAAATTGAACAGTGTATTTGATATTGATGATGAGCTTAAAAGATATGAAGTGAAGGGTGGTGAAATGGAACATAGAATTAAAAGTAGGAGAGACGAGTGGGTCTGTCGTTTGACTCAAACCGTGGAAGGAGTGTTAACGGACATATTATTGAAAGAAAACGTGAGACCGAAAAAGATTCTGCCGCCTTGGAGTCTTCATGAAGCTATACAAGTACTAGGTGACAAATTTAAAAGCTTACCCAAAATAAAGATCATAACAACACGGTTCACAATGCATCTCTTTAATTGCAGCTCTGACGTTGGTAAACTAAATAAAGACATACTTCCAAAAGATTTCATGAAATTGGTTGGTTTTAGTATTATTCTCATACATCATTTAAAAGAAACATTAGAATATAAAGAATTAAATGACGCAGACGACCTTTTAATTGAACTGATCAAACATATTGAAGATCCTAATTCAGATGTTGAATTAGCTTTAGACAGAGTGATAACTCCAATTCTTAGAAGTGACGTACAATTTGAGACAAAAATGCCTGTGGGTTATAAAAAAAAGCAATCTGATATTTTGGAGTACTTGAAACAACATTTTCCATCTATGGAAGCGTATGAAATTGAGAAACCGGAACCGAAAGTGGTTAGAACTGTCGGTAAAGATTTAAATAAAGTAAAGATTAACAATACTAAAACAATTAACGTAGAAAATGTTAATAATTTTCCGGTTGAAGACTTTAAGAATAATGTAATGACTGAACCTAAAGTTATAAGAAATGTAAAAGTGATAGACGCTTTTGAGGAGAAATTGATGAAACGAACTTTGCTTGATCTGGATAACCTTGATTATGAAGCAACTCTTTCAACAATATCATCCGAAAACAAAGAAATTAATCATAAAAGTGGTGAAATGGAGATTGATATCGAAACCAAAAATGAAACAATCGAAGATAAAGTTAGTAATTCTGAAGATTGCAATGTAGAGTCTCTAATCAGTGAGTTTAATGAGTGCATTCACGCCTACCCACTGATGAAAGCGTTTTTAGGACGCTTGAATAGAACTTTTATACTTATTTATAATCTCGTGTAAGTATTTACTGTAAATTCCAGAAGTATAAAAAAAAAGTGAATTGGTTTATTAAGATACGCAAGACACTGTAGACACGCCATTTTGTTTGTCCAATTTGTTTTGTATTATTATTAACACTTTCATTTAATATTACTCAAATAGGATACACCTATAGATGTAAAACAGTTTATTTTTAAATATTGATAAAATTTTACGATATGAAATTGAAAAATAACTACTTTTGGCAGTTTGGATTACAACAACTTTGACATATATTTTCTTATCAATATTTTTACAATTTTTATAATATATCTTTGGGTCTGAATAACTTAAATCTCAATTAACGTCAGGAACAAAATAATAAATAACGTGTAGAATGCGGGTCAGTAACCTTATTCCCTAAAATGGAGTTTTCAAATAACATTAAAAAATATAATTATATGGAATATTTATTAAATTAGCACACATTAAAGATATAATTAGTTATATGGAATATTTATCAAATAAGCATACATTAAAGATATAATTAGTTATATGGAATATTTATCAAATAAGCACACATTAAAGATATAATTAGTTATATGGAATATTTATCAAATAAGCACACATTAGAAAAATATGAATATATGGAATGTTTATATTAAATAATTTTAGACAATTTATTATCAAATAATATCAAATGCACTTTGAATTTAAATTCATAAATTTGCCATTTTTCTATCAACAGAAATGAAAGTATGGAGAACTACCAAAGAACAATGTATGTTGACAAGAAAACCAACATCGACATTAAAATTAATATGGCACACAAATATATACTCAAACTAATCGAAAGACTAAAAAGGTAAGTATGTACAACCTTTTTTATCACGTTTTTTTGTGTGTCAGTATGTTTAGCTTAAATGTTGCAAGTAAATCTTGAATCAGTTCTCGGTTATCGGAATGGGAATACTTATGTAAACCCGGTAACAATTTAATATTGTGATTTCTAAGTGCTGATCTGCTAATGGACTTGTGGTGGTCGCAGGAACACCGCTGTACTTATTAATAACATAAGTTGATGACTACAAAAATAAGTTTGTAAAAAAAAAACTATAACTAACTACAACTATGGATTTTTCTAAAATAATTTCCCAGTATGTAGCAAGATTCTAAAAAAGATTCCGACGAATTGAGAACCTCTTCCTTTTTTGTTAAAATAACAATAGTAGTCAGTCACACGCCTTTGACGGTTAAAAAGCAAGATATAAATTGTGACGGATATATCCGTCATTGCAGTGAAAAGGTTAAAATTATGTATCTCTGAATTACGTCAAATTTTCAGTATAATTGCAAGAGAGTCTAGCGAGGATACCACTCTTAGAGACTTGTTGATTCAAGCGGGGGATTACGTGGAAGAGGATCAAACTATGGCGGGATACAAGTAAGTCGTCAACATCTGCCCTTTTAGTTTAAAGGACCGCCTCAAATTAGAATTCCGCCAAGCAACTGTTCGCGCCGATGTGTTCCGGTGCGAGTGTAAGACCGACGGTGGAATGGATAGCATTGAGGCTTCCGTCTCTGTTTTCAGGATTATAAACCAGGGCGTGTTAAGATACTAGATAACATAATAAATAACGTACAGTAATTTTATTATAATCATAACTTACTAATGTCAATTTTACCGTTTATTTTAACAATAGCCCGAGGCATGTTAATTACTAAATGATAACATTGATAACATAATAAATAATGTTACTTAACCGTAATTTCATAAAACTACCGTTAAATTAATGTTAAATACCATTAAAAATAACGTTAAATCCAGCGGAAGACGGACGCGGATAACGTTTAAAATAACATTAATATAAACAATACTTTGCTTTTAACGTTACCTCAATTTACCGATGAAAATAACGCTAAAATTTTATCGATAATGAAAATTTTAACGATATATTTTGCTAACGTTAGCAACTTTTTAAAGTTAAATCAAGCCCTGTTATAAACGCATTACGACAAAACAGGGTATTTCTTCAGATTTGAGAAAAATAAAATCACTTGAGAACAAATTCTGTACAATAAAAAATGAATTCACGATTTGTTACTTTTTCGTTTTGTTACCAACGTTCAATAAATTTCTTAGTATCCAAACGGACCAATTTTTTTCGGGGGTATTTCAAGGGTTCGTCTTCCCTTGCAATGTTAAGGAAGTCAATACCCTCAGAGTCCACTATTACCATTGCAGTAGGCGTTAAATATTTTTTAATTTCAGACAAGTGGTCATCAAATATCTAGAGCAAGCCCAAGTATTGGAAGAAGCGCTAACTTTGATGTTGACACTAGTGAATGAGACATCAAATCTGGGTCCAACGTCCAATGGCATCGCTTACCATGGGATCTTCACCACTGTAGCCGACCAATCAGCGCCAAGCAACAGCAGAATGGCGATGCAGCTGACCAATCAAGTACTATAATATTTTTAAACAAATTGTCTACTCAGCTCGAGTGTGACGGATTAATCCGTCATGGGCGGATGCAGGATTCGGTTGAAACTTTAGCAAAAACAAAATTTTACGACACAAAAACCAGTAAGAAAACTCATTGCTGTCAAAAAACAATTGAATTTCGGGGGTCCCCTTTTGCAGACACTCATTTCATCGAATGTGTCGTTTCACCGAATTTTATTTCATCGAAACCTTAATGTTTTCAGGTTATCTTAAGCATAGGTTACGTAGGTTACGTTGTTGTTGGAGTAAATAAATGCGATACATATATTCTAGTGTTTATAAAACTTATAAAAAGCTTCACCCACCCGTTGAAGCTCTTGGCCGACCTCCGAATACGCGTTTGTCCTGTGGTGCGGATATATCCGTCAAATGTAAAAATCTGTTTTACGTTGTTTTTATGATGGTTTTATCCGTCGTTGACGTTGAATGATGCGGATATATCCGTCTATATCGTTGATAGGGTTACATTCAGGGTTATGTTTCGGTTATAAAGATTAGGCTATGGTGTAATTTGTTTTTAAGATTATTGCCATTATTGGTTACGAATGCAATGACCTTGTTACGAATGTCATTCAATATTGGAATAATATAATTGGGAATATGCATGTTTTTTTTTATCGTATTTCTTTATCGCAAAAGTGAAATTAAAATTAAAATCGGACAAGAAATACTAACTAAATAAGCATTTAAAACTAATAATTAGACAGAGAGATCCGACATGTACTGTGACGTCAGCGGGCACTACGGCCATTATAAACTCCATGTTAATTTCTGTTTTGGTAGAAAGAGATAGAAACCAATCTTTAAAGGCTTATATATTGGTTATTTTTATAGTTATTCGAAAAATATTTTTCACCTTAATTAATTAATTATTTTTCTTTATGAATGACTTTAATAAAGCAAAAAAAAATTCATGCATATTTCCTATTCAACCGTGACGGATAAATACGTCCTTGGCTGAAAATTATCTTGAGAGAAGATGGATGAATTAAAAGAAGTGTATATAATAAATGATAGTTGGTTCAATTGTTTAACGAATAAATTGTGTGATTTGTTTTCGTTAGTCAAAGGATATTTTTTTCCTTTTTTAAATTAAGAATCTAAATTACAATTAAATAAGCTCAGAGGTTATTTCGATTATACATGATGTTTAAACTACTTTACCGGAAATACATTGCGTGTAATAATTTTAAATCCCGACGTTTCGAGCTCTATTCATGGTAACAGGATAACTGAATTAAACTCGAAACATCGGAACTAAAATAAGCACATAGATTATCGCGCAGTAGTATATACTACCTAGTTTTAATGATACGAAAAAAATGTTAAAATCAAAATCTTATGTCAATCCAGTAAAATCAAATAGATTTAGGTATTACGGCATCGAATATTGGTATCGGTTTGTATGGAATACTGGTATTTAAATAATTAAATATCAGGGACAATCTCACACAAATTGACCTAGTCCCAAACTAAGCTCTAGGCTTGTACTATGGGTACTAGACAACGATAAACATACTTATATAGAGAAATACATACTTAAATACATAGAAAACATCCATGACTCAGGAACAAATACTCGCGCTCATCACACAAATATTTGCGCATACAGGAATTCGAACCCGGGACCGCTAGCTTCGTAGGCAGGGTCACTACCAACTAGGCTATACGCGTCGTCAAATTTATGTTTATATCGGAAATAGGTATACCGGTTTCGCATACAACCAAATACCGGTATTCCGTGTCCTAGGTAATAAGTGTTATTGGTTCTTGATTAAAAACAGTATTTATACGTTACTAGCTTTTGCCCGCGACCCTGTTCGAGTAGTAGTCGTTTATCGCGTTTCCCGCGGGAACTATCACATTTCCCGGGATGAAAAGTAGCCTCTGTGTTAATCCAGGGTATAAACTATCTCCATTCTAAATTTCATCCAAATCCGTCCAGCCGTTGCAGCGTGAAGGAGTAACAAACTAACACACACACAGACACAAACTTTCGCATTTATAATATTAGTAAGATTTTTGTAATTATATAAATAAATAAATATATTAGCGTGCTCTCGGAACGGCATATGTATAAGTAAGTATAAGCACAAGTCGGGGTCGTTAGAAATGGTCAAAGATATCAACAAATTACTACTGTTTGACACATAACCTCAAAATTTCATCAAGCGTGTTTTTATTTAATAACACGTATAATTATTAGTTATTTAATCTAAGAATATGAAAGTAATAAACAAGCGTATAAATCACTGTAAAGCTTAGATGAAAACAAAAAGAGGAAGATACGTGACCGGCGCGCGGGCTTGAGCAACTAAATATAAGCACCTAATATATATTGAGTCAGTTGTCCGGCCGTTACCGATCTATTCCGTTATTGTGAGACATATGGCTGTCACACTTACGCGCACGACGTTAGTCCATCAATTTATCTCTGTTGCTCCTTGTTTACAGTTGCATGTTTACAGCTGTTCGTGTGGAATTTGCGAATGTAGGTGTCGCGACACGCGTTATGTCAGTGTCTTGTACGGCGATAACGTGTCTTCCCCTTTTGCTTTAGTCTAAGCTGTAAAGACCTTTCTCGATCTTACTTTACTTAGGTACATGATTATGCAGTATAAAAGCCATTTCTATTGAACCCGATTTTAGTGGTAATAATAGAAGTAATAAATAAAAAAGATAAGACACAACAATCAATTGCAAAGTCAAGTGAAAATAATTAAGTACTTATCGTACTTATTAAACGAGAAACATTTGTATATTTGTACTCACATTCTCGAAAACGGCTCTAACGGTTTCGATAAAATTTGCAGTATAGAAACGAAAAATCGATCTAGCTAGGCCTCATATCTGGGAAAATTAGTTTTTCCCGTATTTTCACACAAAAAGATTTCCCGCGCAATATGGACTAATGGTTACAGCGTTGGACTTCTACGCAGAGACTGCGGGTTCGAACCACAGTTATGGATCTGTGTTTTCTTTTTGTATAAAAAATCGATGAAATTTCGGTTTCGACCCGAGCGACAACGCTCGTTCTCCCAGGTTTTGGTTTATATGCCAATGGTATACCACTACATACGCCATTCCGTGGTCTCGCTAACATGTCTATAGCTAAGATGTCCGTCTGAAAACGTCTTATGTGGCCCTTAGTGAAGTTTAAATCTTTCTTTTTAACCCCCGACGCAAAATAGAGGGGTGTTAAGTTTAACGTGTGTATCTGTGTCTGTGGCACCGTATCTCGCGAACGGACGAACCGATTTTGATGTATTGACTTAATCGAGTGTTTTTAAGGTGAAAATCCGTTGGGCCATTTGAGTTACGAACTCTGAAGGTAGGGCTTCCGATTACATCGGGGGTTTTTATTAGTGATCCTAGTGATTACTAGATTGATTTCTAATTTCTACTAATATATTGATTTAAGTATACTTTGATTAAAATGTATATGTGTAGAAAGGAGGCTGCTAACTAGTTATAAGCATAATTTGCCAAAGGGATAATATTACGGTTGAACAACGCAAGGAGACGCATTTTTAAACCTCCCCTCCATATAAACATAAGGCTACCTTTCCATAGAAGCGGAGACGAGCGGAGCGGAGAGGAGCTGTGTAGGAATCGACCAATCACATTGGTTGTAAATGTTGTAATCCACATCTCGTCTCCGCTCCGCTTCAATGGAAACAGTCGAGCGGAGACGACTGTACCAAATTTGTATAGTACGCCACTCATCCCCGCTCGTCTCCACCTCAGTGGAATCACATACCTCTTTTCACAGCTCCGCTCCACTCGTCTCCGCTCCGCTCATCTCCGCTTCTAAGGAAAGGCAGCCTAAAAGAGCATCCTTTCGAGCATAATCATTATTTTATACAAATGTGAAACCATCTTTATTGGTTCAGTTTTTCACTTATTATAGGACAGACATCTCGTGTTTTTCTTCAATTTCTTTACATAGTTGTAATTAAGTACATTATTTAGAAAGTGTTAATCAATATTAATAGAATTTACTTTTTGTTAAGTTGTTAAGTTTTAAATCGATGTTTTGCCTTTTCCTTCTCACGACTTATCATATGAAATGCCGCATAGGGATGTGCGGGGGTCCCTATAATCTGGTATATCGATATCTGACAATAAAAAGTAATGACTTCTGGGAGAAATTTATCTAATCGTAATCATTAAGTAAAAGTTAAAATATATCCCCCCCACCTCCTTCCTTGTCCCACTTGTCCGCACCCTCAATGCTGAGTAGTTCGACCTCAATGTTGGGGGTGCGGATCACTGGAACAAAAATCCCAGTAGTTCGCAGTGCGAAAAAAGGGTGCGGACTAAGGTAAATTATTTTCTAGTATCGTAATAAATGTAAACAATTTATACAATATTCTGAAACTTTACTGATAAATCAAACTTTATTATATTAGCCTTCTTAATCAGTCTGTCGTCAGTGGAGACATGTTAATATGCATCTACTTGAAATATTTTAAGCGCTTTGTCAATTTCTGCTTCTGACTACATCTACAGTATAAATAAATCTATTGTATTGTTCTAATAAAGATTTAGATATTTAATTTACTCGGGGCGTTTGTACTACTGACTTGGTAAGTTAATGTAAGTTTTTTCTACTTTGTTTTTTAAGTTGATTATGAATAAAACAAATCAGATAAATTGGTATCCTTTTATTTGTAAATACTTTTAGGTTAAATAAAATATATTAAAAAAGGCAATGTAAGTGTGGGCTTGGAATGCTAAATACATATTGTAGTTTGTAAATTGTTACAATTTCGGATATTTGAAATAATTAACTGATAACATTTATAAAACAATTTTTTATTGATGACTTTCACATTAAATATGCCCACTTTTGACCAGTGACAGATATGACGCCAAAGGGCCCAGAAACCATGAAACAATCAATAATTCGACGGACCAGTTTGACAACTCAAAACAAAAAAAGTTAGGCTTCGGATACCTTTTCATACCTGTGATTTATATTAAATAGTTTAATATTTTCGTAACTTCACATAATTTGACATTTCCGATGGTAACGGACTTCAGTTCATTTAGGTTGAGTCGATACTAAAACATCGACATTTCCTCATCACTACTAAATTTCCTATATCTGGCAACACTATCAAACTAGTCCTTCGAATTATAGATTGCGTTAAGTTACTAACATGAACATTCCTATAAAATTTAAACTAGCGTGAGTCATTATTAGAAACAAAACACGAACACTCAACGGTTTACACACGTTTTAGTCAGGTAACTGCCCGACATGGTTCGGACTCATCAGGAGTCCTTCATCAGGGGAGTGTTATCGCGGGCGCGTTCTCGCTCACACTGGCGAGCCGCCCTCCGCGCAGCACCTGACTACGTTGTGTTCGTTTTTTGTTTCTAAGAAATTTCCTACTCATAGCAAGTACTGAAATTACAATTACTATAAAACTTAGCTTAAATAGCAGCTAACAACAACTGCGCCACGTCTTCTCGCGGCGACCTAGCCGCTAGTTTCATAGTGACCGCCTCACCGCTGCCTCCTGCTACTAACTTGCCTCTAACCAGCACCGGAGCTCCGCCTCTAAATATCCCCTGCGCTCTAATTTCTTTCACAGCATCCCCAGAAATTGCCGACTTCGGCAAACCGAGATGCTCGCAAACAGCGTTCGCCGCGTCAATGATATTATTCTGTGATAGACCAAAGGTGTCGCTAGCTTCAGGGGCGTTAGCTGCTCGCTCCCAAATCTGCTCCCAATCTTCCCCAGCAGGCCTAGCCCTAATCTGGTCACCACATCCCATCCCAAACTCTTCCAGAGGGTATGAATCCCCGTAACCTTCGCTGGAGTCCGGTATTCCTGTGGTAGGATCGCAGTCATGCACTGTGAACTCCAAAGTAGCTCCAAACACGCCTAAACTGTCGATGAAAGCGCTTGGATAGTCCAGAATTAAGAACACGCTTCCTGGCTTGTCGTATTCGAGTTTCGGGCACGGTACGATGGCACGGACTTCGTATTCAGGTGGCGTTTCCAGCCTGATATGAACATGCTCAAGGAGTTGGTCGTTTAGCGTGTTAACACATTCAAATTGCAGAATAACATGCCTTGCGAACACGTGTTTTAGCAAGCGAACTCTATACTCTGTCTCTGCCTCTGTTAGATCAGCTGGAGGTATTGTCTTGAATATAGGACCGAGACGCTCAATGCCGGGGAGCTTCGACAACTGCTCAGAGTAAAGCTCTTCAATAGACACCTGAACTGGCTTCCTCACTTCAATTTCAACAACGGCTTCCTTGTTTTCTTTAGGCTCTTCCTCAGTTGGAACTGCCATGATATCAAATGGCTCGTCTGGCTGAGTGGCCAGGTGGTCACGCAAAGCTTTCTCGAGCAACACAGGGTTTGGTTTCGGCACGTTAACAATATAATCGTTGATCAACTGCTCGTCGCCAGTATCCAAAATGGCGCTATAGTAAATAGCCCTGTCTCTGACTTCGTCGTCGTCATCCATTTGGCATCGCGCAAGCAGAACCCTTATGTTTGGCAGGAGCTCTGGTCTTTGAGCTCCGAACTGTGCCACAGCGGACACAGCAGCAGCACGAACCGGTCCCGATTCCAAGATAACTCTATTGTAGATGAAACGTATGTATCTTGAAGGTTGACGCGACTTCGGTCCTTCACGGCCTAGCAAATGCAAGATACGCACCGCCAACGCCGTGTGCTCACAATCCTCGATAAACTCGCACAAATGAGCGAGCCCTGTCTCCTTCGCATCAGGATTTTCTTCCACCAGAGCTATAATAGCATCAGCGATAGCAGCTTTGTACTCCAAGCCACCTTCATCTCGTAGCATGCCGGCCAAAAAGGCAGCCAACGACTGGTGCTTCCTTGGAAACTTAGTACAGAGACGCCTGATAGCTCTAACGACCACAATCTTGAATTCATCAGAGATTTCAGAAACAAAACTGGATATTTGCTTCATTAATCTATCCACAGAGCTTTCCGCTCCTGTAGCGAGTAGGGTGGTCACAGCTAGAGTAGCAACAGAGCGATTTGGGTCTGATATAAGATTCTCCAAATCCACAGCGCACGCTGCAACAGCCGTAGGTTGCTTAGCGGTTAATCTAGCCAGCGTTCTAGCACCAGCTAATCTTAAAGAAGCCTTCGAAGATCCACAAAACAGTTGCAAGACAGAAACTGCTGGTGCTAAATCTCTAGCGGTCTTCCGTAAGTTCACAATAGCATGTGCAGCTTCATATATAACCATCTCCGACTTGTGTCTGAGGCAGCACTCGATAAACTCGATGTAAGGTTGGGAGGCATCAGATTCGTCGTCTTCTACCAATTGGGCGGCCAGACGGATGAGTAGACAGAGTGCGTATGGGGATTTTAGGGGGGCGCGAGCGAGACGGGTGACCAGCTTGACCGTCGATAGCTTGTCGTTCTTTCTGGAGCCGGCGACTACGCCCAGGGCGTGGTAGGACACCATGGCATTGTCGGAGCTAATGGCTTCCTGAAAGAATTTCATTTCAATGGTTAGGTTGGGTCATGAGCAATGATTGGAAAAGGCAATTTGCACGTTGTTGAAAAAATTACAATCACTTAATTATATTAAATCCTGCTGTTTCTAGTCAGTTCGTGATGTTGACTAATCTGACGACACCCGCATATAGAGACCTTCTAGAAGACAACGGCACTTTGACTTCGAGGATCATCAAGGAAGGACCTTATAATATTGCTTAGCTATTCTTGCTGATTTAATGTAGTAGTATCATTCCTTTTATTTCTGCTTAGCCTCCCTAATGTTATTTTACTTAAATTGTGTCAACTAGCCTCTATGATCAAAAGCAGTGTTACTGGATTCCCTATAAACTGTCTATAGTCTCTTTAGCTATTTACCAAAATGTAAACAAAAAGTCACGTGAGTTCATCAGCCAATAGAAGTGGACTGCTGATCTGTCAAAGTTCAAAGAACAGTTTCCATTGGCTGTTGAACAGTCATGTGGTACAGTTTATTTAAATTGATTTAAGTACCTAAATAAAGAAATAGACTATAACTTCCGTTGCTTTACCTTGTTCAATAATAATAATAATGTCACTTATGAGTATATAAACCTGTGCTAATGAACTGGTTTATTCTGTTAAATGTGTTGCTAAAATTGACAGTTTTGTTAACTATATTTAAATGAGCCTTCCCCTCACGTAACCTGTCTCAAATTTTTCGAGTATATTTTGTATTTTTTTTTTAAATATTTAATTTAAACAATTGAAATCTGAAGAGAACTTTGAATTTTTTTTTGTGTCTGGCATGTGAAAGGTTAATGCTTAAGGTGAAGCCACCTATTATGGACAAGGCTCCAGTGATGAACAATAACATTTTTTTATAGAAACCTTGGCAATACAATACCGAAAGTTTCATTCTAATTTTAATGTAATCTAATTTTAACGCTAACACTACTAATTTTAACAATAACATATACATCTCAGAACCTTATATTTATTGGATTGTTCATAACTGGAGCACTGTCTATAATAGGTGCTTTTACCTTATGAAGAAAATACTGTAAAGTCGCCATCAATGGAACTTGTGAACCATGTAAACAAACCTTTTAGGCAACATTTCTTCGTAAACTTTCACACTAGCTCTCTATCATATGGACATCATTCAGACATTTGTTTCGTTTCAAGTCCGCAATTGTCTATGATGGGTGACTAGTGTTGTCCAAATCAAGACTATAACAAGAAGTAGTGTGTTAAAACGATTTTAATTTTGGTGGTTTTTAAAATCACACTTGATTGTACTAGGTACAATAGTTGCGATTAAACATTACAGTACAGTATGTTACGTTGCATAATACATATTGGTCACACGTCATCCTCAATCGATTCTAGTGATTCTGATTAAAAAATAAACTTTAAAGGATTTTTAATCTTAATCTACTTTTCCCATCACTAGTAAACTCATCAAACTATATACAATATCAATATGGCGCTTTGTTTACATCATTCACAAGTTCCATGACGACTTTAATGTTATGATACATAATTTAATAGAACGGTTTGACAACTCAAAATGTGCACAAATTTTACCACAGTATGGGTAGTGTTGTTTGCATTGATATTAAAAAAAAATAAGTTCATCTCAAATATAATAATCCAGCCTAAATTATACATCCCACTGCTGGGCACAGGCCTCCACTCACAAGAGGGTTTGGGCTATAGTTCCCATGCGGGCCAGTGCGGATCGGGAACTTCGCACACACTGTCAAATTGCTTTGCAGGTGTGTGCAGGTTTCCTCACGATGTATTCTTTCACTGATGTCGTGTTTTATCACTATTAAATTTAATAAATATGTGTCAAACTAGTCCATCAAAGTATCCTATTATACATACCTGAGCTTCATTAGCCCACCGGCGCACCAAATCCGGCGCGGTCGAAGATAGATGCAATGCAGACACCAACGCAGAAGAACTGACTGCTGGATTCTTGTCAACAATAGCTTGTTTCATATATCTTTCAATGGCCTGCAGCATCGTACTGTCCGTGATGCTGCACAAGGCTCTTATAGCAGCCGCTCGGTACAAATCTTCCTTGCCAGTCATGTCTTTAGTCAACGAAGAAGTGACAATGATGACATCTTGCGCCATGGTACTCAGTTCTTTAATACATAAGTACACCATCCTACGAAGCATCACATCTTTAGATTGAAACAGCTTTGTTGTAGCGAAGAAAGCGTCTGTAGCCTCTTGAGTTGACAATTTCTCCCCCTGATTGAGCAAGAAGAGTATCTTCGACAGAATATGAGTACATTTTCGCGGATGTACGGAACTTTCATTGAAGTAACGTGACTCTTGTAGAACGATGGTCTTGTCGAGATTCTGGTAGGGGTTTCCGCTACCATCCTCTTCTTCTTTCTTGTCGCGTTTGAAGCTCATTTTGAGCTTTTTCTTTTGGGTAATGAGAAAACTATGGGGAGCCGACGAATACACTTTACACGTCACTATGGACAAGCTGTCAAATGTCAATTTTAAAAGGTGTTTTTCGCTTCTCAAATTGACATGGATGCTTGATGTTTGAGACGGAAACTAAAAATAACTTGTTTGGAGCACTTTTATTAGGTTAATAGCAAGAATCTTAATTACTACCTGGAAATACAAAAGAGCCGTGACGTAACAAGGTAATTTTTTCTAGATTCAATCCAATGATTACAATCTCAATTCAATTTTAAACAAAAATGGCTTCTGTCCAGGTATGCGGACAATTTTGCCAATGTCGGTGTATGTTTGTCGATGTCCGGTTCTTTAGATATTTGCTTGTCGGGGAGAACTGTGGCGAGAGTGTCATTCGCCTCACGCTCCGACCACTCCGCCACGCTTAATTTCTCTAAAGAGAAGCCCAAGATGGCGGCCGGCTCAGCAGAAACAGTTGACACGTGCAGCAGCCAACACTTCCACCACAGGACTCCTCTGCAATTTCCAGTTAGTATTTAAGTATCTTGGTGCCATCTTAAATGATTTTCAGTAGGTATTTAACATTTCGGCCACCTGTAACTCAAAAACATTTAATTTGTTATTGATATATGCTTTCATTTAAGATATTTTCCAGATTTTGTAGTTTTGGCTGCAGGGGTGGGGCCACGTAACGTTCTAAATCTAAGTGATAGTTGTGTTATTACACAAAATAGGAGGTACCTTAATTTCTGAAGTTTCTGAGAACAAGTGACTGTGACATTCATAAATAAAATATATTTGGTTCCACAGCTGAGCAGGGTGCATACATACAGGTGGTACTGTTACCGCGCGGTCATGTAACTTGACAAAGGGTTCCTTGTTTGACTACGGAACCATAGAATAGAGGGTTCACATCGTGTTCGTATTTATTAAAACTAGAGACAAAGGGGCGAATTCAAAATAAAACTTCCAACTATATAAATATTTACATTTTATTCTTTCATTCCTCTTCGCATTGAGAACAAGATATTATTGCTACATTTGAAAACTCCTTACAAAACCGTTGGCCATAATGGTGGCAATACTTGGCAGTATCTTCTCTCTCATTTGACATACCGAATAAAAGAGATGCAACGAAAACGTTTTACAAGTGACTTGCCACCAGAACAAAATAAAATAACCAGCTGACAATACTACAGAACATTGCATTATAAAATGTATAAACTGAGACAATAATGTATAGAATGGCAAAAGGAGTATGGAAAAAATTAAATACGGATCATGTTGCCAATTTCATTCGGAACAGTGTTCTCATTTTTTCAAACTGTCTTGCCAATCGACTGGAAAAACACTTGAGAAATGATTATTGTTTGAAACATCTGGAAGTGCCACGTAAATATAATTTATTTATTTATTGTAATAATACGTAGTAGTTGGGTCAATCCAATCTAGAATGATCCCTGTGATAGCTCATACAAACACGTATTACAATTGTTTTATAAATACTTTGATACAAACCATGCGACAATTTACAGTAATTTAAATGATTTTTTCACCTTTTTTTTATTTGCTTTACTCGAAGCGTTTAAAAATACAAAACACGGCCGTCGCAGGAATCACCCTACTACATTATTACTTTGTGGCGATAAAATGGCTACATGAATGGGCTCCATTGTCGCTCTCCTCCACTGAAATAAATGTATTCCAAACATACTAAATTTCAAACTACTTTGCCGATGTTAGCCAGGGCTGCCAGCAGCAATGCTGCACTAGCATACAAAAAATAAATCTCTTATACACATTGAGAGTGGAAATTCCAAATGTTTAGGCAAAATGAGAGGTTCATGCAAGTTTTGATGTATTTGTATCCAATTACACAATCTGGCAGCCCTGTTAACTTACCAAGGAAAATATTTAAATATATTATTCTCAAATATAGCAATAATCGATAATTTTGGACCGCAAAAGAAACGAAACTTCATATATATACAATCAGTCATATTACAAAATCTTAAACTAAGGGAAGAACGCATAACGTCCTGTATAATTATAACTATAGCTCATCAAGTTCAAGCGCGATCCTCTAACGGCGTTGAGGTTGGGGGGAGGTACAGATAGAATAAGTACAAAGCATAGAACCCGGAATATAAAAGCAACAAAATACGTATGTTTGACCTTTTTTAAATCAAGGCTTTTATAATGAAATGTGATTCTTTCGTTATCTTGTGTCGTCACAACACTAAAACACCTACTTACTAAATGACGATGTCACGCTGACATGGACGCAATGATTTTTTGATTTTGTACTGGACTTTTAGTACCTACTGAAGCCACTGGAAGCTGTAGGAAGTCCTCTTGTGACTGACAGTTGAAGAATAAAAAACAGCCTAGTGGGTTTTTTAAGACGGTTTCTTTTCATTTTTTAGTGACGTACCTAATATTATTTTGTAATTAACTACAACACATTAAGAATCAATAGCCTAATACGAATTTCTCATTACTCTTAACAAAATGTCGCTGTCCAAGATGCAGGGGCCGTTAATCATCGAGTTCTCCCGGTACTTCACCATCAGTTGCACTTCACCACATGCATTGTGATGAGTAAAAGTAGTAAGTTCACCAAGAGGTGCTTTAAGATTGCAAATTCTTAAGGTCTTACATGTAATACTAAAATCGCTGTATATGTGGCTATAACTTTTGAGGAGTTCCCTCGTTTTTTTCAAAATCCCATCGTCAGACCCAGACCTGATGACAATGGGACTGATATGAACGTATATAACATAAAAAAAATCAACCGAATTGAGAAAAAGTAGTTTTTTCAAGTCGATTAAAAATAGAGAAAAACTGTGCAAAGTTCATCTGATACTCCGGCTTCTATTTGTACTTATTCTGAAGGGGTCTCCCCCGGGAGCACTCCCCTCCCCGCTCCCCGCTGACGCCTAGATACCCCAACGTCTGTGCTCGTAAGACAATCGCGCACGAACTTGTCGATTATAAAATGCACATGTGACTTATTAATATATTTTGTTAACAGTCCCAAAAGGGAGGGAAACTAGATATCCGGACCTCTAGAAAAAAAATGGGGCTAAATATTTTGGGTCAAACGTCCCAAAATTTCATTTACCAAAAAAGTGTTTCCCGCCGCAGATGTTTGCAATATACTCGTATTGTTACAAGTCTAACCTAAACCAACAGAGGTTAATAGCAGTTTTGGTATCCTGAACATAAAAAATATATATCTAATACAAGCGTTTTTGGACCCGAGAATTTGGGAAACGATACATTCG
Source organism: Tortrix viridana (assembly GCA_963241965.1). Classification (NCBI taxonomy): domain Eukaryota; kingdom Metazoa; phylum Arthropoda; class Insecta; order Lepidoptera; family Tortricidae; genus Tortrix; species Tortrix viridana. The sequence goes on along the minus strand of OY725201.1, from coordinate 2,733,073 downwards.
CCCAAACATAATTATTCTTCCCCATCTTCTTTTGTGACCAAATCCAAAGACAGCACAACTTTCAACTTCGACTTTGAGAGGGAAAAGTTATTTTTAGGGGAACCCCGGGAACCCAACTATGGAGTATCAATCTTCACCCTCTAGGCACATATAAATATAGATGGTGTTGGGTGATTCCACGAGCGTTTCAACCGCCGTCAGTCCCTTGATCGCATTAAAGTCGAAATTTCTGTAGCTTTGGATGCCATTTTCGATTATTTTGTAGAAGTCAGGGCACTCTATAAAATAACCGAAAATGGCATCCAAAGCTACAGAAATTTCGACTTTAATGCGATCAAGGACTGACGGCGGTTGAAACGCTCGTGGAATCAGTTACATCATGTGGAGGCGGAGTCCAATGTTAGGGGAAAAAAAAAAAAGAGTTAAAGGAAATTCACATCTAAATCTGATGAAATAAAACAAACTGTCATATACTGTACAGTAAAATCCGAGTATTAGTAGTCAGCTGTCTGTCACTGTCACACTCTGGCATCTATCAGTATATTTGGGGATCACCGACAAACTTTTCCTCGAATGTGTTGTTTCACCGAATTTCATTTCATCGAAAGCCAATTTCTGCTGAAACCTATCATTTTCAATCTTAAGCATTGGTTACGTAGGTCAGGTTAGACTTGTGACCACCAAAAAAATTACTCTATGCCTGTCGGTGAAATAAAAATTCAGCAAAGTAAAACATTCAACGAAATGGGTGTATTCCAGGGTAAACCGTATATTTGTTATGCCAGTGTGACAGCGGTAGACTGCAGAGTACTATAATCTGGTTTTACTGTAGGGCTCTGCCAATACAAAATACTTAAAGGTCACAAGTGCACATTAATATTAAGAATGCATACTAAAACAATACTTAGATACAGAGATTTTTTTTAACGAATCATGAAAGACCATCCAAAGCTAACTGTCTTAACAGTGTGGGAATTGAAGTCGAGCCAGCGTAGTGTCGGTTATTGAAATTCTCAAAGGCACCAGTCGTTTGCCGTATTATGTTCCGCGCCTCGGTTAAACATGGACATCGTGTCGTCCGCGCGCAGCAGCCCCGGGCTCCGGCGCGCGCCCGCACGAGCGGGCAGTTTCCTCGCGAGGAATGGATAAATACGTTAACACCACAAATACCGAGATGCCACGTTGAACGAATAAAGGGCCGTCCATAAATGACGTCACATGAAATTCACGATTTTTTTCTGAATATGCTCAGAGCATGTGGGCCAACAATTGACTCGAGTTCAGATAATTTGAGCACATATATATTTATTTATCAAAATATATTAGGTGAAATTGTCCTCCACTGAAAAGTTAACAGACTAAAATAAAATGTAATATGAAAAATTAACAAAAATCTCACATAGATATAGTGTCAGTATGCATCCGAATAGTAAAATAATAATAATTATTGCTATATTACAATCACTCCCTTATTTTTGGCATATCTATATTACAAAATATACAATTGGGCGGCCATTACCTAGCTTTTAAATCGAACTAATAAAAGAAATTCAGTTTCATCTCACTTTAAAAATGTGTTTCTTTATAAGAGATCAGTGACGTAAAATTAAGGTAATTTTTTACTAGTGCTCCATGTCACCCGAGAAGTTAGCCTATAGAACTAGTAATATTGTACCAATCATCAAGGCAATTGTGTATTGCAGTGCCTAATTACAAATTGCACCAATAGGTACAGGTTTATTCACAAGAGCTGGCACAAATGGATCCAACAATAGGGATGATGACTTTGTAAAGAAAACGAAATTCTATTTAGTTTTAGTAAGTAATGTATTTTTCCCTGACCTTTTGCAATTTTCCCTGACATTTCCCCGATTTTTCCCTGACCAGCGAATTTCCCTGACTTTTCCCAGTTTTCCAGGTTTTCCAGAAAGTGGCCACCCTGTATTTAGTCCGTCAGTTAGATTATCAAAAAATATTGGACACGTATTTTTTCTTTTGTCAATCAAACAAAAAATTACAAAGATAAAGCGCGTCAAAGTTCGGGAGCAGAGACTCGTGACGCCACCTCTGTGTAAAAATTGTACCAAATTGTACCAAGAGGTTGACGTCCTGCGACATTTCAACTCAATATATCTCTGTAATTTTTTGATTATGTGAAAAAATAAAAATTACGTGTCCAATCCAATACTTTTTGATAATCTACCTGATCGACAAAAAAAAGTCATTATCCCTATTGAATGAGAGCTTACATGTGTAAAATAAATACAGGTTTCTGGTTTGAAATTCGAACAATTAAAAGGGATGGCACACACACAATCATAGATGACATTAGTTTCGTTCATTCCATTCATACCAGCTTAAGGCTGGGTTTTATAAAGATCTGTTAGAGCAAATTTCTATCAGAAATGTGAAAATATTTATGAAGTTACTAAAATTTGATCTAGCATATTTACTAACGAGCCTTTATAAAACCGAGCCTTAGTGAATCTACCTATAGACATTATGAAATGTCATGTGTACCCATTTACTGCCGGCGACGCATATAAGCGTTTGTTTCTTTCACCCAGTGCCGTGAACGCATATGTGCGTTTTTACAGTATATAAAACAATGCGACACCTAAGGAAAGACGGCAGTGAATAGGAATATTCTAGTTTCATTGCATCAGAGATTTATTGAGAAAAATTCGTATAAAAAAACTAAATTTTATTTTACTAAGTTATTTTTCTAATTGGCCACCCACAATTTGTTAACAAGCGTAATTTTCAGGCAGTTCATTACAATTAATTCTATTTGGTTGGTGTTATGCAGAAGTATCGCCACAATTGAGGGTCAAACCCAATTTGAACTACATTCATTAAAATAACACCTCGCTCATTGGTCATTGTAAATAAAAAAAAAACTGATCCACAAATAACGATTTATTGGCTCCATTCTGCATAAAACCTTCTATTTTAAAATAGAAAATTAAAAGGAAATATAATATTACTGTGAAGAGGTCCCTTGTAAACAATTGTTAGACTGTTAATACGACATAAATTAATTCATAATTATGCAATAAACATACAAACTTGAATAACATTGATATACATTAAAATTAATAACTGATTATTTTCATCTATAGGATAGCTTTAAACCCAGCGGGTTTCATTCCTTTTTGATGTTTCATACAAGTCATCAAGTTATAAGCAATGTATTATTTCATTATCAAAATTATTTAAAGTAATTATTTTTATAACAAATCTTACATCTTTTACAAATAATTGCCTTGATAATTTAATTGCACTAGTTATTCATACCAGAAGCATAATAATGTTATTTTCGCAAACAACAGGACCTCCAGACAAATTAAAAAAAAAAAAAAAAACTAAACAAAATTAGTACAGAAATAAAGTTAAACTAATTATATCTCCTTAAACTTTGGTTTAAAACTTTAAATCCAACGTTTTCATGACAAACTAAAACACCCCTTTTCAACGTCACTTTCACTGTACAAAGTCTTAATAAAACATTTTATTCGTCTTGCACACTATCATCACAATGTATCACGGCGAGTCTCACAATGTCACGAATCCCGCACTATATTCACGTCAATCCCGCACCATATTCACGGACGCCGCACTATATTCACGAAACGCGCATTATATTCACGAATCGCGCAGGCGCGGTTCACTCGTGCGTGTAGAAGATGAGCTGCGGATTCGAATCGTCGGGTGACATTTCCAGTTGCACGAATTGCGGGGTCGTCCGCGCTGATTCGTAGGAATTACCACCGTTGCGGGATAGCGAATTTCTTGACCTGAAAATAATAAAGATAAATGTGATATTAAGAGGATTGTGAGGTGACGGCTTTCCATACAAACGGCGATAACGTTTTCCACCCCCTAAATGTTAACAGATTTCGACCAATTTTTGATACGGTGTCAGTCGGAACAAAAACTATGTCCGTACGTTTCGTTTTTTTCAATATTATTAATTAATTTCGATTTATTCCCCTTTTATTGTTTTCATACAAAAGTAATTTCGGCCATAATCTCTTTATAACTAATCAATATTAAAAAAAAAGCCGGTCAAGTGCGAGTCGGACTCGCGCACCGAGGGTTCCGCACAAACTTGTAGGCATGTAAATAGTTCTTAAATCACGGGAATACAATATAAACACACTCCAGTATAAACTGACACGCAATAAGTATGCACTTTAGTACTTAGTGAGTGTCAGCTTATACTGGGCTCATCTTTTATGTGATGTAACTACAAATTAACGGTTTTCGGATTTTTTCCTTTACTTGTGCTATAAGACATAGCTTCTTGCAAAATTCCATGATTCTAAGTCAACGGGAAGTACCCTATAGGTTTTGATTCCCTTGAGATTCCCTTCAATATGCGGCATAAACGGCCATATCTTTTGATTGCATTGACTTAGATATTTAATTTTTTCACTGATCCAAGGGACTGCCGACTTTTGTATTTGATATTAATTTCAACTTGATACCTCCACGCGTTCCTGAGAAAAAGCGTCTTGACAGACACACAGACAGACGGACAACAAAGTGATCCAATAAGGGTTCCGTTTTTTTCATTTGAGGTACGGAACCCTAATAAACCAAACGTACGGACATAGTTTTTGTTCCGACTGACCACATATCAAAAATTGGTCGAATTCCGTTAACGTTTAGGGGGTGGAAAACGTTATCGCCGCTTGTATAAAAAGGCTAGATCAGTCCTCTTAACAGCCGCACTCAGAGACGTCAATTAACTTTTAAGTTTGATTAAAGTCGCTGCTGTCACTTTCTTTGCTATAGCAATAGAATAAGACGCATCAACTTTAATCAAACTTAACAATGAATTGGCGTCTCTGAGGGCAGTAAGGGCCTGACAATCGACTAGTAAATTTATCTGCCACTTAAAGTTAGCCCTCTCCTTGTCTATTTTCAAGTGTACGTAAGGGTAAGGGCTTAATTTATTAACTCTGTATGTCTGTTACCTTTTCACGCTTAAATTGCTCGAATATAGTTAGTTTAGTTAGTATAGTTATAGTTCGACTCCCGGGGACGGACATAGGATACTTTTTATCTCGGAAATCATCCCTTAAGAGGGTGAAAAGGGGGGTGGAAGTATGTATGGGGAATCAATCATTTCTTAAGCAAGGTATATACAATTTAGTATGGATATAGTTTGAGTCCCGGGGAAGGACATAGGATACCTTTTATCCGGAAAATTGGAGTTCCCGAGGGAGCAGCGATACACGACTTCTACGCGGACGGAGACGAGGGCGAAAGCTAATTATTAATAAATATACTCACTTGGCTTTCGCGTGTGTCAATATATGTGACTTCAGGTTGGTGCTCTGCGCGAATTTCTTGTTGCAGCCGTCGAAGGGACAGACGTACGGACGGTCGCCCGTATGGATCCGGACGTGTGTTCTAATAATAATAATAAATATCAGGGGACAATCTCACACAAATTGACCTAGTCACAAACTAAGCTCTAGGCTTGTACAGTCAGCTGCAGAGAAAAGCAACCCCCCCTGCTAAGTAAATTGTATGTGGTTACTTTTCTCTGCAGCTGACTGTACTATGGGTACTAGGCAACGATATACATACTTATATAAATAAATAAATACTTAAATATATAGAAAACACCCATGACTCGGGAACAAATACTCGCGCTCATCACACAAATATTTGCCCATACCGGGATCCGAACCCGGGACCGCTAGCTTCGTAGGCAGGGTCGCTACCAACTAGGCTAACCGCGTCGTCAAATCAATTCAATTTATTTATTTATTTTATACATAACGACCTTAATGTGTGTTTGTAATACAAAAATACATACAAACTTTGTATGTATGTATGTAAACGCTTTATTGCACAAGTACAATTATTTTTAACGGTATTAGGCTGCATTTCCATAAATTTAACACACATTCAAATGACACTTAGTTTGCCTTTCCATAGAAGCGGAGACGAGCGCAGCGGAGAGGAGCCGTGTAGGAATCGACCAATCACATTGGTTGTAATCCACATCTCGTCTCCGCTCCGCTTCATTGGAAACAGTCAAGATGAGAAGACTGTATCAAATTTGTATAGTACGCCACTCATCCCCGGTCGCCTCCGCCTCAGTGGAATCACATAGCTCTTTTCACAGCTCCGCTCGTCTCCGCTTCTATGGAAAGGCAGCCTTAACCCCCGACGCGAAAAAGAGGGGTGTTATAAGTAGATATGAGCGCCACGCGAACGGCAAAGTGTTACGGCAACAACGAGCACGTTCATACTGACTAGTGACCTTTTCGCGGTGGCGGCGGCGCGCCGGCGCGGCGCTCATATCTAGTTATAAGTGTATCTGTCTGTGGCATCATAGCTCCTAAACGGGTGGACCGATATTGATTTTTTTTTGTTAGAAAGGTGACTTAATCGATTGTTCTTAGCTTGCTTTGATGAAAATCCGTTAAGCCATTTGGGACCTAAGAGCTGCGAAAGTAGGGGGCCGATATTGTCGGGGTTTTTAACTGTTAGTTTAGTATAATAATAATAATAATCCAGCCTATATACGTCCCACTGCTGGGCACAGGCCTCCACTATATTATATTATTATTATTATTTCCAGTATATTACCTTAAATTAAAATCGAGTGAAAACCGCTTCCCGCATCCTTCGAAGGTGCACTGGAAAGGCTTCTCTCCCGTGTGAACGAGCTGGTGCCTTTTTAACTTTGAACTCTCTACGAACGCTTTGCCTGAAATATGTATAATGTAACATTAAAAGTAGGATTAAATATGTGACGTTCTCAATATAAAGGGACCTTATGGAGGAAGGCAGTTACGCTCTTCTTATTCTTGCAACTATACGAATACTATAGTAACAGTTTTAAAAATGGCGTAACCGCCTGCCTCCATAAGGTCCCTTTATCTTGAGAACGTCACATATAAAAGCTTTATTCCTTAAATGGCCTCGCCTCGCTGCGGTAAAATAATCTAAATATTATAAAACAAAGTCTGGTTAGTTACACAATTTATTAACTCGGGAACGGCTCGATCGATTTTTATGAAATTTGGCACACATATTTATTACCTGGATTAACATAAAAAAAAAATACTTTTCATCCCGGGAAATTTAATAGTTCCCAAGGGATAAGCGAAAAATGTCTACTACGCGGACGCAGTCGCGGGGAAAAGGTAGTCTAAAATATAAGCCATGAAATAAAATATGTGACGTTCTCAATATAAAAGGGACCTTATGGAGGAAGGCAGTTACGCTCTTCTTATTCTTTAACTATACGAATACTATGGTAACAGGTAACACACACTGCACAATGTCTTCAATAAAAAGGTAAGTGTACTACATTATTTTTAAGATTGCTGTGCCCTAGCAGGGTTCTTGTTGAACCTTATAATATAACATAAGACCTTTTATACAACAAGATCGCAATAAACGTTTTGATTTTGAAAGTTCTAAAAACGGCGTAACTTTATATTGAGAACGTCACATAAAGCGACTTATGTTACTCCTGGATAATGTAGCTTTATAATTGTGAAAGAATGATTAAAATCGGTTCAGTAGTTTCAGAGTTTATTGATTACAAACAAACTAATAAACAAATCTTTCCTCTTTATAATATTATCATAGACAAGTGCTGATAATCAATCAACACCTATATCTTGGGACTATCTCACACAAACTGACTTGCATCGATTGAGCTCTAGGCTGGTATACAGTGACCAACAAAAACCAAGACTCAGGAACAAATAGTCGCGCTCATCACACTAATATTTGCCGGGATTCGAACCCGGGACCGCTAGCTTTGTAGGCAGGGTCACTACCAACTAGGCTAACCGCGTCGTCAAACGTCATCGTTATACATAATTTAGTGATCGGCCACAGGTAGCATTTTATGTCACATATTACATGGATATGACTATTTAATTTCGTGCACAATTTATATACTTATTAAAAATGTATGTTTTTTTATAGTCTTATTATTAATGGTCGGCGACACGTAACAACTTTAGCAACTTTCCGACTAAAGAATATTATAGATATGATTCTAATCAAATGTTGAGTACAATTTTTGAATTATAAATGTACGCATTTTTTAACTTTTAAGGCAAAATGTAAAAAAAATTACCTAGCTTCTTATCAAATGTGAGGTTTTAATGCATAAATCTCCAAAAGAAATGTCGTTCTATAACAAACGTATTTTGTAATACAAGTAATAAAAATAGCATAAGAGGCACCGTGATGCCGTTGGTTGTTTTCGTAGTTGAGTTTTAGTTTTAATTTTATCTTGTTTACTTAAACTTTAATTTAAACCATACCTAACATATCCATACTAGTCATTACGTTTGACGTGAAAGTGACATAAATTGCTCCCGTCAGCCGATCTTTAATAATTATATAGATTACCCAACTTTTTGGGATTACCCCTGGTCGGGTCACCCCGATACGTGTACGTACCACATTCCGCGCACACATGCACTCTCGGCCCGTGCGTGTGTAGGTGTTTCCTCATCGCCGAGTTGTCTCTGAACATTTTCGTACAGCCTTTGTGTGGGCACGCTGGAGATGATAAATATATATAAATAAAAACCTGTTCAAGTGCGAATTGGACTCGCGCACTGAGGGTTGCCGTACACATTTGGCCGGTTTTTAAAGAAAGTAAATACATTTAGTACTTATTTATTGTTTTTCTATAGATTTGTTCAAATTTGACGCTGCTTATATATGTATTACCGTTTTTCGACAGAACAAATACAATAAACGTTGAAAAAAAAAAATGGTTCTTGTATGGGGACTCCCCTGATTATTTTACTTATTATTAGTTAGGAAATCCGCCGTTATATTAATAATCTGCAAAAATAATCAACGAGCTATTTCACGGTTCTAAAGATGCAGCTCTCTAAAGTTAGGACAGACAGACAGACGGACGTACGGACAGCGTAGGCTTAGTAATCGGGTCCCGTTAGACACCCTTCGGGTAAGGAACCCTAAAAATGAGCAAGACGTCTGTCAGGTGAACAAGTAAATAATATTAAGTGTTCGCCTGAGACTGTTGGCTTAGAACTCACGTTATTTCTGGATATAAAATATTGTTTTTATCTGGAACATTGACAGAGCGCCAAACTTCTTTCAAGTGACCAAACCATGCAACAAACTACCGGAACATGTAGTGTCAACACTGAATGTCAATCAGTTTAAAAACCGACTAGACCAACACATTAGAAGTACAAAGAATACTTGACCAAAGAATAGCCGGATACAGGCGTCTATCAGTTGTCACAACTGCCTGCCTGATAAAATAATAATAATGATAATAATAAAATTCGTCCAGCCATTTATGATCCCCACAATCTTTCACATTTATATGTGGTAGGTAGGATAGGTTAGTGTGCAACTCACCTATAGTTCTGTCTGAGGATTCTGGCGAAGGTTTCTTTAGTCTAATCTTGTGGCCGGGCCGCGCAAACTCCGCCAGCTGTTTCGGGTCCGATAGATCAAGACCTGACGCACAAATATATCTTATATATTTATATGTGACGTTCTCAATATAAAGGGACCTTATGGAGGCAGGGGGTTACGCCGTTTTTAGAACTGTTACCATAGTATTCGTATAGTTACAGGAATAAGAAGAGCGTAACTGCCTTCCTCCATAAGGTCCTTTTATATTGAGAACGTCACATATATAAACATAGTACTTAATAAGACCCAGGGTTAGGCGTAGGCGTTAGGCGTAGTAGTCGTTTATCGCGTTTCCCGCGGGAACTATCACCGGGAACCGGAATGAAAAGCCTGTGTTAATCCAGGGTATAAGCTATCACCATTCCAAATTTCATCCAAATCCGTCCAGCCGTTGGAGCGTGAAGGAGTAACAAACTAACACACACAAACTTTCGCATTTATATTAGTGGGATGAGTTGGGTTGTGAGACATAAGGCAATTTTACCCTTCACGGATGTCGTTCCAACCGAGCTATCAACTAACTATAAAAATAAATGTTAATTAATATACTGCCCTGCTAAGCTAAAATGCGATATTTCAGACAAAACTGCTGTAGCAATTGCTACCTCATTACTAACAGGCGAGGACTGACTCTGCTTTAGCTACTGAGTTTGAGATATCGCCTTTTAGCTTAGGATGGCAGTATTAGTTCTCCATAGGTTATATTATATGTAATCTTCTTGGCATAGACTTTATCTGGCCTTTGAGACCAAACTAACGAGCCCGGGGATTCAATCACCACCTTCCACAGAGTATGGCGACATTTTTCCCAAAATCTTTTCTTCTGGTAGCAATCTTTCCATGCGCAAAATTTACCAGTCTTCATTTTATTTCTGTAGCTTTAGCTGAAGATTTTTATCTTAGCAGAAATAATTCAATTCTCATAATTTCTTCTATTTCTGGGTGCTTTGGCCCTTCCGGGCCTGCAAAGCTAACATAACCTAAACCTACCTACTTATATCGACCTAATTACGATGGTGAAATTTGTGACTGGGTAAAAATTAAAAATAGGGAAAATGTGATTGGGTAAAACCACGAATAAGGAAAAAAGCGACTGGAAAAATTGCTACGCGGAATTATCTATTTTGGGAAAGATATCGTCCTACTCCTTCCACCATCACCAGATCAGAACTTAAGACACCATAATTTAGCAGACATCTGGCTCACATACGCACGTTTGGAAGTGAAACGCAATAACTATTATCAGACCATTCAACATTGAAACTTAAAATAATGCAATCAAAGTTCGAAATAAAAACACGCATTCAAATGACACTTGTTTCCCTTTTCTTTTAACCTTCCGATAGCTGGAACTAGTTCAAAATTGAGTTAAAAGATTTGAATCAAACATACGAGCAGCTTGTAACTACCTGGCATGGTTTCACTTCCGAGTATATTTTTCTTGCCAGTCATGTATTCCGTGTAGTCTGGATCGGGCTCAGGGTTTGATCCGTCATCTGTAAAAAATATAACACCACACACAGTTTAGCACAACTCCAGGGTCAGAGATTGGCGATGGAGCGTAGTTCTTGGGCGTCAAACGGGCAGATCGAATCCGAAACATCACCTCTTAGTTAATATGATACTTGGGTCATACACAGTCACAGAAACAAAAGTTGTCTCTCCTGATCCAGAAAGTTAAGGACTTTGAAACCAAATTTTTCGGATTAGGATATATCCGCGTAATGGGGGTCTGGTGTAGTTTTGGCCTGTATCGAAATTATATGAGTTAAAAACTCCCACGTCATTAACTTTTAGGAACAGAAGGGACAATTTTGAACCTAACTCTGTGTATGACCCACTTTGACCCTTCGTATGCGAGAGGTGAAAAAAATCACCAAGTTCTAGAGACTAATACTCTTCAGATTATGATAGAGTCCATAAAAATACAAATAGACATCCAAATTTTGAGCACGGATCCATACCTATTAGCATACGAGGGGTTCCATCCATCCTCCTAGCGCTTTTTCCCGTTCTTCGTCGGGGTACGCTTGACCATGATCCAGATTTGGACAGTCTGGTTGTTACAGTGGAGCGACTGCCATCTGACCTCCGTAACCCTTGTGACAAGGGAACCAAACCAAGTGAATCATGGTTTGCCACTTAAATGTGCAGGTTTCCTTACGATGTTTTCTCTCAACGTAAGAGAATCAGTTACCGTGCAGGTAATGTACATAAGTTAGAAAAACTCATTAGTACATGGCGACCGCTTGGAGGTTAGAACTCTGTACCTCACAAACGCGAGTGGACAAGCATACGAGGGATCAATGACTGCAATACTCGGCTCTCCTCACACATTGATGTAATGCTCGAATCTGAATAGTTACATTGCAAGGGAGCACCTTCTGAACTTGCTTCTGCTCCTGTCGCAGTTCCCTCCGCCAGAGCTACGGGTAGTTTGTCAGTAAGGACTCACCATCGTCTTCTCCGGTGGCCCACATGGTGACACTGAACTCTCCCTCCATAGTCTTGATCTGGACCTGCTTCTGCTCCCAGCGCCGCGCCGGCCCTCGTCCGCTGTTCACACCTTCCATCAGACCCATGGGGACCTCGCCTGAAAACATAATTCTTTCCACTTCCGGTTCTTCACATGGCTGTATGACAAATATATTCATTGAATCTCTTTCATTTGGTATGTCAAATGAGAGACACCATCATGCTCAGCGAATTGCAACCACAAAGAAGCTAGTTTTTCTGGGCCAACAATTTGCAACATGATTTGGAATTTAAAAAAAAAGTCATATGAGACGGAAAATATGCCTAAATATGACCAGGTTTAAAGTGCACAAACGAATAAGGGTGAAAGTACATGTGATTTTTTCACAGAAAAATAAATTGCATAGGGTTTACAATAATTAGAAAAAAAATAATTAAAAGAAACAAAAAATAAAGGAAGGTAATTTAATTTATTTTTCACTTTTTTCCGTGATAAAATCACATGGAGTTTCACCCTTATTCGTTTGTGCACATCCCTGGACACCCTGTATACAAAGTAACTTGGAGTGAATGCCGTTGGGGCGGAAAGGTTCTAGAGTGGCGACCGCGTACCGGGAAACAGTGTTGCTCTCTCCATTAGCTTATCGATGGGTACGAAATCTGACTGAGAAAGAGATAAATACGAACATTTCCGATCAAAAACTTTGTCGTACGTTGTACTTACCGATTGGCATTAAATGGTGGACATTGTTGGCGTTGTTGTTGGCGCTCACACGCGGCCTGCCGCGACCTCTGTCGGGATAAACACATTTCGATTAAACGAGACGACGCAGGTAGCGACCCTGCCTACCAAGCTAGCGGCCCCGAGTTCGAATCACGGTATGGGCAAATATTTGCGCGAGTATTTGTTCCTGAATCATGGATGTTTTCTATATACTTAAGTACGTATTTCTCTATATAAGTATGTATATCGTTGCCTGGTACCCATAGTAAAAGCCTAGAGCTTAGTTTGGGACTAGGTCAATTTGTGTGAGTGTCCCTGATATTTATTATTATTATTATATTTAAAGTGTATTTAGATTTTGTTGCTAATGAGTTTTGATAAAATCTTTACAAACAAACGTTAAAATTAGATAATGTTATAGTCAGATTGCTGACCAAGGGATGAAACTGAGCATCGAGACATTTTGGCTGCACAAGCGCGTGTGCCTTTAGCTCGAGGGTGCAATTTAAAACAAAACTTCAAGTTTTATATCTGTATAGTAATTCTGTTTTTAGTTTACCATCATTTGCTAAACAACGTTTTACATACTGATTCATTTCACAAACATCATTTGGTAAACCACTTTTTTCTCCGAAACTGTAATAATTATTTCAGGATTTTTATAAAACTAACCTAACCTATAAATTATAACACGATGTTCCTGAAATAAATCCAGAAATATTTACAGTTTCGGAAAAAAACCGGTTTGCCAAATGATTTGTTTGTGAAATTAATCAGTTTGTGAAATGTTGTTTAGCAAATGATTGGATTACCTCTGTTTTTAGCTTAGCTTTTGAAGAAAAAGTATATTGTTATTAAACAAAGCCATTAACCACAAAACAAGACTAAGGCCACGCAGTATAAAGGGCTTACATGCACTTTAAAATATATCAATTATCAACTCTACCAACATAGACGTAGAATACAAAAGCTGTCAATGAATTGAACACCCCCGACCAAATTGGGACCCCTACTTTTAGAGCTCATAACTCTTACACCTATATGTGACGTTCTCAATATAAAGGGACCTTATGGAGGAAGGCAGTTACGCTCTTCTTATTCCTGAACTAAACGAATACTATGGCAACAGTTCTAAAAACAGCGTAACCCCCTGCCTCCATAAGGTCCCTTTATATTGAGACCGTCACATATTTGTAATCATTACTTGAGTAAAAGTAATTACTCAATAACGTTTCCATTTCGTTTTCGTCATCGAAGCGGGTTAAACGGCCCAACCGATTTTCAGCAAACTTAGCTAATCTGAGGGTCGATCAACTTTTTCTAGTACCTCGTTGTCATGGTTACATGGACAACTCTTTAAAACCATGATCTATACGTTTTCTATGGTTAAAATTCATCAAACGTACATTTTTGCCCATTACTTTTTGGACTGTTTCCTAAGCACATAAGTAGCGTATATGTGACGTTCTCAATATAAAGTGACCTTATGGAGGCAGGCGGTTACGCCGTTTTTAGAACTGTTACCATAGTATTCGTATAGTTACAAGAATAAGAAGAGCTTAACTGCCTTCCTCCATAAGGTCCCTTTATATTGAGAACGTCACATATTACAACAGTTTTTTTGTGAAACTCTGCCACTGTTGTCTCTTGAACAACGGGACAGAATAAAAAAACAAGAAAAAGTCGATCGACCCAAGAACATTCGTTCAAATCACCTTTCAAACAACACAAACTAAATCAAAACCGGTTCATCCGTTTGAGAGCTACGGTACCGACAAAAACACAGATACACCCGTTAAATGTGACGTTCTCAATATAAAGGGACCTTATGGAGGAAGGCAGTTAAGCTCTTCATATTCTTGTAACTATACGAATACTATGGTAAGTTCTAAAAACGGCGTAACCGCCTGCCTCCATAAGGTCCCTTTATATTGAGACAAAATAACACAAAATAACAACCGTTTTGTTCGTCGGGGGTTGAAGAACAGCCGATCGTGTTACCTGGAGCTGGTGGAGGGCGGCGTGGCGTAGACCGGGTCGTACGCGTCCGGCGCCAGCACCTCCTCGCCGGAGATGCCGGGCAGCACCACCTCCTCGCTGCCCACTGCAAGTTTGTAGTCCGTCAGCAGGGCTGCCGGTAATCATGATGGCGATGCGGTATGGATGCGTGATATGATGGTGATGCTTGCAGATACAGATTATTTTTTGGAATGAGAGGCACTCGGTTTAACCTTTTCAACGTCATCGACGGATATATCCGCAACGTATGGTTCAACGTCGACGGCGGGTATGAGACAAGGTTGACATTAGCTATGGTTTTTAGCTGTCCAATGACAGCCAATGCGTGGGAGAGGCGTCTTTTGCATTTGACATGGCGTGGAAAAGGTTAAATGGCGGTGTTCTTTACAATCATACCCTTGCGGGCGAATTAAAACAAATGTAATGGGACATTAGTGCTAATGAACGTTTGTGCAACTGGATGTTAAGTTAACATTCGGCGCCGGTGACACCTGAGAGTCGATTTTTGAATCTCACTGGTGAGTGGGAACAATAAAATAATAATCTATTCTCGCTTACGAGGTGGGGTGGGCACTCGCACTAGATATCAGCTGTGAGAACTACCACCAGCGAGATAAAAAAAAAATAGCGAACTTATAATTTAATACTGATAGTAAAAATCAGCTATTTGATCTTTAGTCACCAGCTCCAGATGAGATTCAAAAATCGACCCCCCCTGGCCCCCGATCCTCTAATATAACTAGATTAAATACAAATGTCACCATACGATGTTAAATGTTAATCGACTGTTAGTTCATACATTTTGACAGCTGTTAATTAACACTAATCGTCTGTTAAGTGGTTGGTGAAAGCCGACATAAGAATATTAGTTATTGCGGTAACAATCGTAGACTTGTAAAATAATGAATTGGGAATACGCATGATTTTTTTTATCGCATTTCTTAACAAAATATGAAAATACCGTAGAAGAGATGGCAAACAGTGAAATTAAATTTAAAATCGGCCAAAAATACGGATAATATAAGCATTTAAAACTACTAATTAGACAGAGATATCCGACATGTACTGTGACGTCAATTCTGTTTTACTAGAAAGAGATGGAAACAAATCTTTAATGGCGTATATCTTGGTTATTTTTATAGTTATTCGAAAAATATTTTATCTCTACCGTTTGTTACATGAATGACTTTTTAATGAAGCTAAAAAAAAATCATGCATATTCCCTATTGCGTTGAGTAATATTATTAGGCCGCGTTTGTCCCAAAAGTGCCGTCCGACGGTGCCTAGTGGCAGTGGTAGTTTACACTTTAAAATTCCTTGCAAGTTAATGTCAGACAGCACTGTCGGGACATTTCTCACGGCGATTAGAAAGAAAGAAAGAAAAACGTTTATTCGTGACAGAAAAAGGGACAGAGAAATTCACACAAAACGATTAGAGATCACGAAATTGTAGCAACTCAGCGCAATGCTGGCTAATGTCAGCGCTGGTCTTCCGTTGGCACCATCAGGTGAAACCACGGATGGTTACACAAATAACTTTGTAACACAAGCAAAAACAAGACATAAATTACAAAACGAGAAAAAGAAAAAACAGAAATGAAAATTCTTGCAGGTGGCACGTCTAGTCAAGTAAGTTTAGAGAAACGGGCCCCTGGTGTAAACATTTCAGACAGCTGGTATTTATGTGGCAACGAATGTGTGAAAATTAAATACAACTTGGCAAAAGAGTTTTGAAAAATAATAGTGCTGTTCGGAGTGTACTGGCAACATTATGCCGGCTGTAGACACTCATCGAGACACCCCGTGTACATACTTCTTTTGTCTCGTCTCGCTTTTTATCGTTTCGTTTCGCGGTTTCCGATCGCAGTCGGTTTTTTAGCGAGACTCTCGACGAGTGTGTACAGCCGGCATTATAAAATAAAATATAGCATAAAAACGACTGATGTCATCATACTCTACGCTCTTGTTACAAATACCATTTGTTAAACAGTGACAACTATATTTCTCCGATTTTCAAAGCGTACCCGTTTTGGTTGTTTGACTGAGTCACTCTTGATAGTGTGCGTACTCAGTACAAAACAACAATAATCCGAATATAGTATGTGACACTTAACCGTAATTGTTTATCCATGTTCTACCTATACATTTTTAATTTAGTAGGGTTAGCCGTAGCCAGTTAATGACGAGCAGTCATGTATAGCAAAAACCGGGTACGGTTAAAATCAGGCTACGCGAGGTCTATACATGTATATGATTAAAATAGTTGTGGATCCAGGCGTCATCACAAACTATTTTGCCAAGCAGTATCATTACAAAGCTTTAGTGAATATGAAATTGATATGATTTTCCGTAGCATTCAAACAACGGATGCTCCGTCCTTTTCCCCTGTTATGGTAACTATTTCGAGAGAAAGAGACATGACTTGTACGTGTAACGGTGTGACGTATACGGTGCGTCAAAGTATTTCGAGCACCGGTGTGGCCGATCCTTAATTGTGTAGCCCACAATACAACTGAAGTTAACTGAACTTACCTTCTTCTAGGTGATGCATGCCGATGACCTGCTCCTCAACCTCCTCATACTGATCGTCGGTAATGTACTCTTCATACTGACCAGCCTCTATTTCTTCGTACTAAAACATTATAATTAATTGATAAGTTTTTTTGTTATTTTTGTTAATGCTAGCGGCAAATGAGAGCGGCTAGCACATATTGTATTTTCTCGCTTGTCGCTCAGTGCGTCTCTATCGTTATAGACTAGTTAGAAAGGGAGATCCAATCGATTAAGTCGCGTAGCACTTGTGCTAGCCGTCCTGATGACAATGACAGGTGACAATTAAGTGTAGGTGTAGAACCCCAATGACTTAGGATTCTTTCTAGGACTATAGTTCTCGCACGAGATATGAAGTCCTGGCCGAACAGACATACAAATAATATCCTCAAATAAAAAAAGATAAACTATATTTATTCATTAAAGGAGGCTGCATGGGCACTTTTACACAATAAGTGCTTGCTTGTTTTATTCGTTATTATTTTTATGTTATTTTCAAGTAGGTAGAGTTTTTGGTCTTAAAACGATTTTTCTTTATTTTCTTTAACCTTTTCAACATGGCGTTGACAAAACTAAAGACGCCAATGGCAGCTAGCTAATGTCAACCTTAACTCATAGATACACTCAAGTCTACTTTGCGTTGTCAACCATGACGGAAACATCCGTCGTTGGCGTTGAACCAGTGGTGCGGATATATCCGTCAATGGCGTTGAAAGGGTTAAATACAAATAAGTTTTTTTAATCAATTTTTTTTTGTAAACACGCTTTGTTTCCGACTGTACTTCTAACACGGATAACAAACTCGTTAGAAAAAGAGTCAAATGAGTCTAACTGCGATGGATCTACTATTAATGTCATGTCTAATTGACATTTAGAAGTAGGTTAAAACCTACTTCCAAGATTTTATTATTAATAATAATAATAATAAATATCAGGGACACTCTCACACAAATTGACCTAGTCCCAAACTAAGCTCTAGGCTTGTACTATGGGTACTAGGCAACGATATACATACTTATATAGAGAAATACATACTTAAATATATAGAAAACATCCAACATCATTATTACATTGTACAAGTGAAGATAACTATAATGATATAAGTTAAATGGTGGTTTCTCAGACAAAACTGTAGCAAGCGCAACCTTATTACTAACGGGTGAGGATTGAATCTGCTTCGGTTATTTAATTTGATATACCGCCTATTGGCATATGAGATGTTTTCTGCCTAAAAAAATAATTAGAATTTGCATAACAAATTTTCGAGACGCAATGGAAAATTTACAGTTTCTTAGTAGTCCTTAACTTGTACACTTTTTTGAAAACCACCCAAAAGTGTGTTAAAAGTTTTTGAATTCTGCTGCATTGACCGATGTCAGAGCGGCTAGCACATCTTGTATTTTCTCGCCTGTCGCTCAGTGCGTCTCTATCGTTATAGACTAGCTAGAAAGGGAGATCCGAGCGGCAAACAAGTCGCGTGCAACTTGTGCTAGCCGTCCAAGAATGCCAGGATTGACTTCTTAACTTGTAGGAACTATAGTCGACTTTTCAATAATGTATCAATTTGTCAATTGTCACCGCTTCCGATGAAATGCGACCTGATACTTTACTTTAGTCTATATGAGATTACCTTTACCCCAACTTGGTCTTCCGAGTCGATCTCGACCATGCCCCCATGTGTGCCTATCTCCACCTCGCACATGATCTCCTGGTTCATCATTTTGAACCGCTCCGCCGTGCCCCTGCAATCAATCATTATCATTATTATTAGAACAGTCAGAGAGAGAGAGAGAGAGAGGGAGAGAGAGGGAGAGAGAGAGAGAGAGAGAGAGGGAGAGAGAGAGAGAGGGAGAGAGAGAGAGAGGGAGAGAGAGAGAGGGAGAGAGAACTAGCGATCCGCCTCGGCTTCGCACGGGTAGTACTTAATTAATGAATACCCTATGACCTTCCTAGATAATCCATCTTTCTATTGGTGGAAACCATATGAAATATCGTACAGTGGTCTCTGAAATTACTCTGAACACAAATCTGCCCTCCTAAGCTAAAAAGCCGTATCTCAAATTCAATTGCCAAAGCAGATTCAGCCCTCCCCTGTTAGTAACGTGGTTGCAATTGCTACATGAGTTTTGTCTGAGATAGCGCCGTTTTGCTTAACAGGGCGTGGAGGGGGACTTTAATTTATAATATGTAGTTGTGTAGTGATATTGAAGGTGTGATAGTGATTGATAAGATACTATACAAGAAACAGCAACTAATTAGTCCAATTACCCAAGTTAGCAGGACGAATTTGATTCACTATGAAACTACAAGGTGGGCCAAAAGAAGTCATCCGATGTTGTTTGACTCTCTTTTTTTTTCTAAATGAAAAACTTGGATTCTGTTTTTTTATTATATTAATTTAAACCTTTACCCCCTTACTAATAAACGTTGAGTAACGACTGAGTAGTTATACAATGCGTTGTCCTTATCTGTCATTGTCACATTTGAATTCGACAGATAAGGACAAAGCATTGTATAACTACTCAGCCGTTACTCAACGTTTATTAGTAAGGGGGTTAGAATTTTATTGGTCAAGTCGAGAAGATTATATCGGCCAAATGGGCGCCGTCACAATTGATTGTCATACGGGCTCGTTTTATGGCATTTTTCATCACTTTGGCGAGAACTTCGGGCGACAGATTCTCGCACTCGTGTCGAATGTTGTCCTTGAGGGCTTCCAGAGTCTCGGGCTTGTTCACGTAAACACGGGACTTCAAAAAACCTCACAAAAAAAAGTCTGGAACGCTTAAATCGGGTGATCTTGCGGGCCAGTGCAAATCGCCAAAACGAGAGATGAGGCGACCCGGGAACGCCGCCTTCAGAATATCGGTTGTGGCTCGCGCAGTGTGTGCCGTTGCTCCGTCCTGTTGGAACCACATGTCGTTCGGTCCTAATTCGTCCAATTGCGGCAGAAAAAACTCGGTCAACATGGCCCTATAGCGCGCACCGTCCACTGTTGTCGTATGACCAGCGGCATTCTCGAAAAAAAATGGCCCAATGACTCCTCCAGCGTGAACAGCGCACCATGCAGTCACTTTGAGCGGGTGTAATGGCTCCTCGTGCATCACTCGTGGATTTTCGGTGCCCCAGAAGCGATAGTTTTGCTTGTTCACGTACCCGCTGAGGTGGAAATGAGCCTCATCGCTCATTATGATTTTGGTCGAAAAATCGTCCACTTCTTCCTCGAGATTGAGAATGGCTTGGGCGTAGGTTACGCGCGTTTGGCGGTCGGCAGGCAGCTGCTGATGCACGGACTGGACTTTGTATGGGAACATGCGCAGGTCTTTGACCAAAATTCGCCTTAGGGACGTCCGTCTGATGGCTAATTGCGTGGCACGGCGTCTGGTTGATGTTTCCGCCGACAGCTCGACATCCTCGGCAACAGCGGCGATATTCTCGGCAGAACGGGCGCTCCGGGGCCGGCCACTCTTGGCAACGTCTCGTGTGGTCCCATACTCTTCAAGGTTGGTGGCCAAACGGCGCAGTGTTTGCGCAGTCGGTGTCTGACGGCCGGGGAATCGGCGACGGAATTCGCGCTGCGCCAACACCACAGACGAATTGTTACGCAAAAAAATAGACACGATTATTCCGCGTTCTTGGGGAGTGTATCGCTCCATGGCTTGTTCACTTGTATTTTGCATCTGTCAAGTCCACAAATGTCAAAACAGATTTGACATTGGCGACCATTTGCAAAAATGAGAGCATCTTCCAATAGGGTGATTTCTTTTGGCCCACCTTGTATATAAAAATGATGCAAATCGTGAGAAGCATTTTTAATTGCTGTATTGCGTCACTTTAATAACATTTCATTTTATATAATTCATTACTTGTACATGCTGAAACCATTTTTTTAAACATGTTAGAACAAGTCTAGTCCCAAACGATAAACATACTTATATGTATAAATAAATACATAGTTAAATATATAGAAAACATCCCTCACACAAATTCAGTTTGATCTTAAATCTCAAGCGCTTCTATGCTTGAAAATGGGATATAGGTTTATTTTGACTTGAGTCTGTTTATTATTAAGCGTGCGAAATATTTGCCCATACCGGGAATCAAACCTGGGACCAGTAGCTTAGTAACGACGAGGCTTACTGCGCCGTCGAAATAACGAGAATATTAATTTTATGTTCCAACTGTAGGTACATACAATATAGTTACGCAACAGGAAAACAAATGTTTACAAATACTTGATAGCTGCTAAATGAAACATTTGTGTTTTATTATAATTTATAATTATCTCCTTGAATGGTTCAAAACACGATGTACAGTCCAATGAAAAAAGTTGGTTGAGATTTGTTGTTTAATTATGACATAAGTAATCTCATAATCTGAAATAATTTAACAAATCAAAACCTATAAAATATAGTAGAAATTGCTTATTTTATTTTTAAAAACTGTTGTGTTATTTTTCTTTTGGGAAGCTAGCCCTATTTTTTGGGAGTGACACTAGATATGACATATAATTACCACATGTTTAAAATGGATTAATTATATAAGTTCTTGATATTATTAAAGTCACTAAGAAGTCTCTAAGAGCCACTTGCAACAAAAAGATATATCATCATTCTTCTGCTTTTTGCGTTTTTCAACTATTATTATTTATTACGGTTATTACGACTAATTAATGATTATTTCCGTGGCGATCATGTTTTTTATTTATGATGGTTTTTCAGAAAATACTGTGACAGAGTGGCTGTTTTCAGCGGAGACCACATTTTGGATCACCACTCTGTCACGCGATTCTATGAAAAACAAACTTATAAAAAAAAAGCAGTGGATAGAGAAAGTGAAAGACTATTTAGTACTAATAGATGAATAAATGTATGGACGTATATTCAAACACTAAAACATTAATAATCAATACTCTAATTAATGACGTATGGTAAAATGAGGACAGGCAATTGTAGGTAAAAAAGAAGAATGACCCACATAATAAAAATAATAATGCTATGTACTGTTGTTAAATAAATGTATCTTTCTTTCCTTTAAAAACATGGAAATAAAATAGGCCAGTCAGTATTTTGGTTTAATAAATAAAATAGTAAGGATGTATTTACCTTTTGGACCAAAACTAGAATTCTATTACTGAAATATTAGTGTCAGATATTTTTGCAATAAATGTCAGTACCTATATTATTGCTCTGCTCATGGGATCATGAGTGTTCTACACTTATCACTACACATAATAAATTTAAATCCCCTGATGGGTCTGCCTGTATCATCCATCATAAGACCATTTCAATATTGGTTTCCCTCTTCATTTGACTTGAAATATATGTATGAATAAACTGGTCACAAATATCTACAGAACCATTTGAAAAAGAGTGATATTTTTTGTAACATGTGTTTTGCTACATAAGTTAGCTGATTTATTTAGATTCATACTCATTTACTAATTTATAAATCAATATAGGTACATTATATACAAAATCAAATAATTAGACTTGGCCTGTTTCACAATCGACAAGTTAAGCATACCTGTCAAATCAATTAAGCCCTTTCCCTTTCTTACACTTGAAAATAGACAAGGAGAGGGCTATCTTTAACTGACAGATTTACTTGTTGATTGTGAAACAGGCCCTAAGACTTAATCCTTTATAGGGCAATAATTATAAAATCTAGTACTAAAATGACCACTTACAAGGTATTCTTTTTGTATTTTTTTTTTTAAATATATTTTCGTGTAAATAGACGAAATCTAATGAGACTAGAATCCACTTCATTTATTTTTTTGTCCTATAAAGGGTTAAAGCTAATTAAGTTCTAAGAAAAATAAAACCAAACCAAATTAACATATTTTCTCAGTTAGATACTTCTGCTATTACTAGTCTACTAGTGGCTGGTTTAAGCTCCTAATAAAATCTCTAAGAAAAGAAGTGGTGGTAAATTGTGACATATTTCTTTAAGGTGACTATGGAAGGAAAACTTACTATTATATTTGAACTTAATAAAAAATATGGTAAAGCCAAGAAGGATATAGGACTAAAAGTTTTTATCAACATAATAAGCCTTGCAGACACAATTATCCTACTAATATTATAAATGCAAAAGTTTGTGTGTGTGTGTGTGTTACTCTTGAAAGATTTGGATGAAATTTGGAATGGAGATAGGTTATACCCTGGATTAACACAGGGGCCACTTTTAATCCCGGGAAATGTAATAGTTCCCGTGGGAAATGTGATAAATTACTACTACGCAGATGGAGTTGCAGGCAAAAGCTAGTAACTAATAAATTTTAAGAAAAAAGGGGACTAATAATAATCTCTATTTAATTCATTGTTTTGATGACTATATATTTGGTAAAATACAACCTAGTAAAAATTGTAAGGCCCAATTTTTTCCATCTTAAGTTAAAATTAGCCCAGTCTCTTTCTTTTGTCATGTGTAAGACAAAGAGAGGTAAAGATTAAAAAATAAGCAATAAATATAAAAAAAATCAAAGTTGTGTTTTTTATAATGATAAATGCATTAAAGATCGCAATTTTAATGAGGTATCATTATAGATAGATAGTATAATATCATTAATAACCCATTAGGTAAACATGCACGATTAACATAATAAATAATGATGATAAGATAAAGCTGTTTGTTTAGTTTTATATCTGTTCTGTTAAAAAAAAAACAACTTTGACAGGTGCGACTGTATGAGCGCATTCCACGGCTCGGTCGTTCGTTTGTGTGATAAAAACGATTAGTACTACCTAACAACACAATTACACGGAAACTTCTTCAATTTACTATTAAATATATCTGAAAAGGGACGCGAAATGCTTGAATGAGATAGTGTAAATAATGCGTAACATAAAGAAGTGTACTCTGAAAACATTTGCTGGAGAGATATCATATTACAGAAGTCAGCCTACGTAACTAATTGACGAGCTTGTCAGTTTCTTCGCGTGATTATAATATGCAGCGAATACCGCATAAATGACTGCATTGATGCAGGAAAACAACTAGCGGTCACAGCGGGGGCGATAGCCGCCGCCGGCAGCCGCTGTCGGCTCGCTCGAAACAAGACCGATTTTTTTAGATAACTTTAAAACGACCACGCCAAATGCTATCCAGACAAAACCCCCACGGTTTGACCTTCATTCACTCGCTTTCAGAACACACCCTGAACCGTAAATTCATAGAAAATACAAAACACTTGTTACAATGTGTCAAATCGTATGAATGTTTTTGGTGGAGATAATTTACCTTTATTTATCTTATAACAAAAGCTGCACGGCCCCTTGGAGACAAATTTGGACTGCTGCGTAGGTACAGAATTTTTCCGAGTAATCTTCGCCTCTATCAATCCCCCACACTTCAGTGAAAAAAAGTTCGATATTTAGGCTCACAAATATTTGAAATTTACGCGAAAATGTTTATAAAATATGTCCGACTAAACATGGCGTCAAAGATGTCCGACCAAATTCAATATGGCGAACAAAATGGACGCCGCCAGAGCAATGGCGAAATATAAAGCCCACTCACACGATACGCTTTGAAAAAGAATGATTTTTAATGTTGCCATACTACACGAGGCCCATGTAGGTTTGTTTAGCACTTTTAAACATTATTATTATTGTAATTAGCGTACAATATATTTTTATGTGGTGATTTGTTTTTCACTATTTAACTTTAAATAATTGTTCAGTAAAACTTTGGTAAAACTTCCAACAAGTACATGTGTGTGATGTGTGGGGTAAAATCAATTTTACTTTTGACTTGGTTGTGGTGAAAGGTGAACGATATCAATCAAATACAAAGCAAAATACTGAACCTCTACAAATATATGTACACTCTTAATTATTCATTATTCTTAAAAAGAAATAGTTAAGAAAATCCACGTCCTATCCGTGTATACTTTATTTATAATTCACAGCGCCATCTAACTAAACTTTGACAGTTCAGCGCCATCTGACATGAAAAACTCCTTCCATCTTCCTTTTCCTGTGATTATTCAACAACCTGCCCGAAGTATTTTCTGTTTTAAAAAGGTTCTAAAGCCTTGTGTGAAGGAAATACGCGATGGCAGTGAGGCTATTATCCAAGTTGAAGCTCATTCCTGAGCTTGGAGGCGCGGCGTACTCTAGTTCTGCTTCAGCAGCTGCAACTTTATCTGACTTCGATATCCAGCATAAGACCCCTGTTATTCGAAAGCAGTCTCACATTCCGAAGGCTCACTATGGAGGAAGACACGCTGTTAGCATGCTGCCTGGAGGTGGCATCGGTCCCGAGGTCATGGGTTACGTCAGACAGATTTTCAAGTGAGTTTCGTGGACCAGTCATACTTGGTTATATTCATCCTTATTCGCTGCACCTACAGCGATATTTTGGATTCTTACACTCTAAAACTTATTGATTTTGAGACAGCTCCCGTAAAAAGTTACGAATCGTGAATGGAAGTCTAGGCTTTGTTATAAATAGTTATTAAATATCCATTTAATAACCATTTATTGTAAGAGTCACGGATAAATGACGCAGCTTACAATAGGCTTCTCATGTGACAGTTTTATTAACTAAGCTATTATATCTAGAATTTCATTGTGTGAATTAGTCTGTGAACACTAGGATCCTGCTAGCTTTATGTATTACTGGTTTTTTATTCATTATTATTTTTATTTAGACAAATTTTGATAATATTCAAATACCTATGTGACACGCTTTTGCACTTTATTTAATTGTTTTACTGCCGCACTCAGAGACGTCAATTAATTTTCAAGTTTCATTAAAGCTGCTGTGTCTTATTCTATTGCTATAGCAAAGAAAGTGATAGCAACAACTTTAATGAAACTTAAAAACGAATTGACATCTCTGATTGCGGCAGTTAGCCTCCGCGGCGGTATGGTGTATACACCATAGTGAAGTCTATTGTTCAATCCGCATGTTAAGTTTTTAAAACATTAACCTGTATCACATCCCGTGACTAAAGATAAAATGTGTTTGCAGATACATTGGCGCTCCTGTAGACTTTGAGGTGGTTGATATTGACCCAACCATAGACAATGATGAGGATGTGCAGTACGCCATCACCACCATCAAGAGGAACGGTGTGGGACTTAAGGTTTGTTGATTTGTTCACCACTAGCTTTTGCCTGTGGCTTCAACCACATAGTTTTAGCGTTCATATTATGGAAGTTTGTTTCCAATTCTGAAAAGTAGAACTTACAATTAATATTACATTTACGATTCCGACTTCGGCTCTGACATTTAATATCGGAGATTAGATTCAGAAGTTGATATGTATTGCAGCAGCATCTTATTCAACACCTAGGTAGGTGTCTTATTTTTTAGCTGAAATTAATAAGGCTGAATCATAATAACATCCGTCTCACCAAAATTCAGCCATTTTCCATACATAATGATTACCAGATGCACATGGTTTGTAGTTTATATTTTGTGTAAGGGACTGTCCGAGACAGTGCATATAGTAATCGAGCTGTCACCATTTCTAGGGTAACATCGAGACGAAGAGCGAGGCGGCGTACGTGACGTCCCGGAACGTGGCGCTGCGCAACGAGCTCGACATGTATGTGTACGTCATGAACTGCAAGTCATACTCCGGGGTGCACACGCGGCATAAGGACATCGACGTCGCCATCATCAGGTTAGGATAGTCTTAAATAAATAGAGAGAGAATAAAGCATAAGGACATCGACATTGCCATCATCAGGTTAGGATTTAATTTTCAACCGAAATTATTGTCACCCTACACCTGGTTAATCTAAGAGGTCAGTTTAGCAATAAGACCTCTTTAAAACAACTGTTTCCTAAAATAAACATTCACAACTTTTTATTATGGCTTTTACATTTTGCGATATTATTACAGACATCACAGGACATATATTTAGTTAGCATTATTTATTAACTTTTTATTATTAGTTAAATAATTTAGGCATAAAGTAATTACTATAACACACGCATAGTTAGACTTAATTTTGTCCAGGGAGTAAGAAAAATTGGTTACTGTATACAAGTACAACAAGGAAAAAACACAATAGAAATGGAACGTACAAAAATACAATAGCGAGTCAACAGGCAATTTTATGCCGACGCAACCTGTGCGTAATGAAGTCGCGGGCAAAACCTGGTGTGACTTATTTTTTTAATTATTTCCAGACAGAACACGGAGGGCGAATACGCGATGCTTGAGCATGAGTCCGTGCACGGCGTCATTGAGTCCATGAAGGTGGTGACCGCCAGCAACTCGGAGCGGGTGTGCCGGTTCGCCTTCGAGTACGCCAAGAAGAACGGCAGGAAGAAGGTCAGTGGGTTCACTTGTCACGATTTTATTGTTAAAAAAAAAAAAAAATAATAATAATTTGGTAATTTGGTTTGGTTTGGTTTTTTTGTTGGTAAAAATGTTCTTTTGACGACGCGGTTAGGCTAGTACCGACGCCTATGAATCTAGCGGTTCCGGGTTCGGATCCCGGCATGGGCAAATATTTGTGTGATGAGCGCGAGTATTTGTTCCTGAGTCTTGGATGTTTTCTATATATTTAAGTATGTATTTCTTTATATAAGTATGTATATCGTTGCCTGGTACCCATAATACAAGCCTAGAGCTTAGTTTGGGACTAGGTCAATTTGTGTCAGATTGTCCCCTGATTTATTTATTTAATTTACTAATATGCCATACGTGCACTCAATATTCACAATAACTCTCTTCTCATATCCAGTGATCGGATTTTGCGGTGACATTTGGGGTCACCTTAAGTATTATGCTAATGTGGATGTTGTGGATAAGCCCCGGGATTCCGGGATTCATGTTGTTGAAGGAGGACCATATTTCTTATTGTATTACATAATATCATGGTGAATGTTTGAATGAAATGTTACGGGTTAATTTTTGAATGCATTTTTGTTAATATTTCGTTAATGTTATAATTTAGGTACGCTGTTTTATAAAATAACATCAAATAGCTTTTTTTAATTGTGGGTTTTTTGACATATTCTATATTAAGATTTCTACTCGATATCCCGCGCAGTGGCACCGAAAAATCCGATCACTGCTCATCAGTCTTCACACAGTCCATCCATCTCTTTCTAAGAACTTGGAAAGAACTTCCCGCTGAGATTTTCCGCGCTACAATATGGGGCTTTTTAAAAAGGGTGTCATTAAATTTCTTCGAGACCGGCAACGCGTCAGTGACGCCCCTGGTGTTGCAAATGTTTTTTTTTTTTTTTTTTTTAAATGTCCATAGGCGGCGGTGACCACTTCCCATCACGTGGGCCGACTGCCTGTTTGTCTGTCTAAGGCTATAAAAAATAAGCTTATAGCTAACATCTGAGCTATTGTTGTTAATATCAATTGTGTGTAATCATCAGGTGACGACAGTCCACAAGGCGAACATCATGAAGATCTCCGACGGCCTGTTCCTGGAGACCTCCCGCCGGCTGGCCAAGGAGTACCCGGAGATAGAGCACAACGACATGATCATCGACAATTGCTGCATGCAGCTTGTTGCCAAGTGCGTATACCACTAAACTGCTGTTTAATTTTGGTATCTGTGTGTGTTGCCATTCTTTTATAATCTGTAATCTTTTGTTTTTTTTTTTTCTTGTGATCGTCGAATAAATGTTTCTATTTCTATTTCTTAAAGTAATGTCCGGTCCGGTCAAACGGCGGATAGGTAAGCGTACAGTCAGCATCAAATATTAGCAGCGAAAGTGGCGAAATATATCGCAACACATCTTTATTACTATAGGAATAAGGATGTGTTGCGATATGTTTGACCATTTTGGCTGCTCCTATATATTTGATGCTGACTGTACCTCGAACATTTGACATTTGCCCAGCTGATTGAAGCCAAACGGGTTATGAATGATTTTAATTCTATATGTGTATGTATGTGACCAAAAATGGGATGTTCCACTCTATCCCCTAAAACTATTGGACCGATTTTAATAAGATATGATATTTATTTTTAAAAACTTATACTATGCTACGAATGTGTCGTATAATTCTTCATAAACGTGCGAGTGTCATAGGCTGCCTTTCCATAGAAGCGGAGACGAGCGGAGCGGAGAGCTGTGTAGGAATCGACCAATCACATTGGGTTGTAATCCACATCTCGTCTCCGCTCCGCTTCAATGGAAACAGTCAAGCGGAGAAGACTGTATCAAATTTGTATCACATACCCCTTTTCACAGCTCCGCTCCTCTCCGCTTCTACGGAAAGGCAGCCATGGGTTATAATTATAAAGCTGCGTCATACTAGTCGCCTGTAGGGTTTTAGTTTACTTTGGAATTATTCTCAAACATGGTCAACACGTGACGTTCTCAATATAAAGGGACCTTATGGAGGAACGCGGTTACGCTCTTCTTGTTCTTGTAGCTATACGAATACTATGGTAACAGTTTTAAAAACGGCGTATCCGCCTGCCTCCATAAGGTCCTTTTATATTAAGAACGTCATATATGTGTAACACGCCCTCCCCCAGGCCGCACCAGTTCGACGTGATGCTGATGACCAACCTGTACGGCTCGATCGTGTCCAACGTGGTGTGCGGCCTCATCGGCGGCGCCGGGCTGTTGTCTGGAAGAAACTACGGCGAGCACTACGCCGTCTTCGAGCCCGGCACCAGGAACACTGGTACAGTACCCTATGGGTTGTAGTAGGAAGAACCCGGGCAATGTCATCTAGAATCTTATACCCTGGGCAAAGTCATCTAAACACGGGACGAGTCCTGGAGAGAAAAGGCTGATGCATTACCGGCCTATACCACTGCCTGTCAGCCATATATAAAGTGGTTCTACTTCAGCAGGTCAAGGGGTTGGTTTTCTGTAACTCCACGCCAAGGTTAAAAGTACCGGCGCATGCCAAAAGAAAAGTTTGGGGGTTGCGGGCGGACCCCATGGCTTCCTGATAGAAAACGTTGAACATTGGCCTAGCGTGCTGTGCAAGGTCAGCTGGGGGTCGCCAGCGGATCCCATGGCAGGGAGAGTGTTAAGAAAAGAGTTGGCTCATCTTTTGAAAATCTTAGTCACAGCTAATAAAATTATATGTGACGTTCTCAATATAAAGGGACCTTATGGAGGAAGGCAGTTACGCTCTTCTTATTCCTGTAACTATACGAATACTATGGTAACAGTTCTAAAAACGGCGTAACCGCCTGCCTCCATAAGGTCCCTTTATATTGAGAACGTCACATATTTATTGTTTATTCAATTTCCAGGCACAGCCATCGCCGGCAAGAACATAGCCAACCCTATCGCCATGATCAACGCGTCTGTAGACATGCTGGAGCATCTCGGACACCACTTCCACGCGGACCTCATCCGGAACGCGGTCACCAAGACCATGAACGTGGACCGCGTCATGACCCCGGACGTGGGCGGCAGCGCCAGCACCAGCGAAGTTGTTGACGCGATCATAGGTAACATCGGACGTAATTAAAAAGCTGAAGCTCCGGGCAAAGTCATCTAAATCGGGACAAAATTATCTGAATCCCTGAGCAAAGTCAACTACACCCTGATAAAATTATCTGAATCCCTGGGCAAAGTCACCTACACCCCGATAAAATTACCTGAATCCCTGGGCAGTCATCTAAACCCGGTCAAAATTATCTGAATCCCCGGGCAAAGTCATCTAAACCCTGATAAAATTATCTGAATCCCTAGGCAAAGTCATCTAAACCGTGATAAAATTATCTGAATTCCTGGACAAAGCCATCTAAACACAGATAAAATCTCACAAATTTCCGGGCAAGTTCATCTAAAACGCCGCACAATGTTCTCTAAAATTTCTGCTTTACGAACTTTACATAAAACATCATTTGAAATCCCAGACATTTAGATAAAATCAGAATTTTTGTTTTGGACAAATCCGAACGGATCCAATAGTCTGGATTTTGTAGGTAAATTTGCGTTTGGTATCTATATGGAAAGAAAATGCCACCTACTCATAGGTGACAGTAGCTCCATATAGTTACTTAGGCAAGTTTATGTAATAGAAGCTGCCAAAATGGCCAAACATATCGCAACACATCCTTATTCCTATAGTAATAAAGATGTGTTGCGATATATTTGGCCACTTTCACTGCTCCTATTTGGTGCTGACTGTACAAGAAAAACACAATTATAGTTAAGATTAAATGAAATGTTTCGTCTCGAATGAAAATTCATAATTATTGACAGGTGGGTAAATGTAATGCTTATGTAATTTATTTAAACAAATTCGTTACTTTAAAATACTTTTGTATATAATTCACTACATTTTAGTTGATTTTAGCTATATTTAGACCGTTATACTGTCATAGACAGATGTTGTTTTTAGTTTTTTTTTACTAGCCCAGTATTGTCTATAGACTAGTCTCATTTGAATCACTTGTGTCAAATTCATTTAAAATAAGAACATTTTGTTTTCAAAGCTAGACAATAAAATTGAAAATAATGTATACTACTCGAGTAAATGAACGACATGCGATTTTAAAAATAGAATTAAATTTCTAAAAAAACTCAGTTTTATGTAGAAAATGACTTCTATCATGTGTCTTTCATTCACTCGCATACATTACAATGTTAGTAAATTGACTCACCGCTATGAAGTTAGCTATACTTGACAAAATAACCTCCATTCATATGATTTCCACGAATCAGCAAACAGCGTTAGAATTTTGACCAATAGCGTGAGTGGAAATCAAAACTAACTTCACAGCAGTCAGTTATGTCGAACTTTAGTGAAATTAGAGTAAATTTAAAATCTGTAAATCGAATTTCAGTTACCATTTATATTATGTAAGTAGTTAATTAATTTATTTGAAAGAATATTTGGAAATAAACGCCAGTATTATAATATTTGTTTTGTTTTTTTTATTCATAGCTTCATCCCAGTGAAAGTATTGTTGTATGTTAAAAAACATCATTTTAAAAGTACTTTTTGTAATAGCATCTGTAATTTGATTTGATTTTGCGGAATATGGGAGGACAGCATTCCACGAAGGAAGACTGAGAACTTTTTTCTCACTCTAGCACATAACACTGCCGCTTGTGATCACTTGTCTAATGTGCAAGCACTGATATAGCTATTAAGGTAATGGTATTATACCCTAGCTTTTGCCCGCGACTGGCCGCGTAGAAGTCGTTTTTGGTGTATCCCTCGGGAACAATTAAATTTTCCGGGATAAAAAGTATCCTCTGTGTTAATCAAGGTAATAAACCATCTGTGCGCCAAATTTTATCCAAATCTGTCGTTTCTGAGATTAGCGCACACAAACGTAGAGACAAACAGACGAAAATTCCAAGTCATTGTTTTGGGTTCTATTGCTTTAATAAAGATCTCCAATAAGTTTTCTCAAATATCTTCCATGTACAGACAGCGATCAGTTTCACTTTTACATGTATAGATAAGAGAATGTAAATGAACAAAACGTCATTTTATTTAAAGTTAGTCAAGTACTTGAACAAATGGAGTATACAATTTCAGGAAACCGTTTTTTTTAATTGCTCATATCTCAATGTGAAAGGTACTTTTTTTTAATACATATTTATGTTTAATAATCTTTCAAATTTCAGGAAACACAGAGTTTTATGCCAACTACAACGTCACCAAATCTACCGATGTTCTCAAAATTTAAATTTTGACTCGTATACATATTTGAAAGTTTTATTGTGTAACTAAAATTGTATAGGATATTAGAGCAGTGTTTAAAATAATCAATGTGCAAATAGGAAAATATTAATAAAACTTCAAAATTATTACAAATCACTTATATTATTGGTAGATATTATAGAAGCTTAAAATAATATACACCAGTTCTTCTTGCCCGGCTCTTAAATGTTACCCTCTACTCCTAGACGCACAAAACCTTATAGTGAACATTTCTAAAAAAAATTGTACAGTCAAGGTCATAAATATGTGTACACTTTAGCATACATGTACTGCCATATATGACTGTCACAACGATTAGTGACAGGTACTAATCGTGTACACATTTGTGACCTTGACTGTACGTCAATTAAGACGTGCTTAATTTTCCTATCATGTTACCAACATTTTCAGTAATTTAAATCAAAGGTATAACATTTTTTGGTTTTTAAAGTTCTATATACTTTATTAAATAACCAAAAAATAAATAAATTGAATCAATCTTTTGGTAAAATGTGGTAACAAAATAGTAACAATTAACGACTATAAAAATGTCTTAATTGATTAAGCTTTTTTAAAAATGCTCTAGTATGCTGTATAGCCTTATTTTTCATTGGTTACAATGTTAATGTTAATGTTATGTTAATGTGAATGTTAATTCATCACACGTTTATGAATAAGGGGGTTTATATTTATTTATTTATTCTTCTATCTTTGAAGGCAATTCCATCGCAGATATAGTACATTGCCGTAGAGGCCGGAAAGTTAGGACGAATCTCTTAATCAGAACCCATAATTTAGTAAAAACAATTACCGATGAAGTGTTGCCACAATTCATAAAATTCATTAAATTTAATATTGACGTTAAAATCTCGATTTAAATTTATTTATTTAAACTTTGCACAATACAATTAAATGTAAAAAGTACAACAGGCGAACTTAATGCTTTGAGGCATGCATGTTCTGTCAATCTGAGTGACATTGGGAATGTTCCACTAAACGCCCGCAACGCCATCAACCACGACCGCTGAAATTGCCGTTCCACTATAGTAAAAACGCCGCGGGCGTTGTAGGCGAATGTTATAGGTGGAACGCTATGTTGAGCGCTGTGTGCTCACTCTGACCCACCAATATTTTGTGGGCGAA
Source organism: Tortrix viridana (assembly GCA_963241965.1). Taxonomy (NCBI): domain Eukaryota; kingdom Metazoa; phylum Arthropoda; class Insecta; order Lepidoptera; family Tortricidae; genus Tortrix; species Tortrix viridana. The sequence goes on along the minus strand of OY725201.1, from coordinate 2,699,084 downwards.
GTGGGCGATGTGGTCGCGAACAGTGACGTCATCTATGACGTCGGGCGATCGCTCGCGACGACCACGGGCCGTAGGTGGAACGATACAGAGCGTTACGATCCTTGCGGGCGTTTAGTGGAATGTACCCATATTGTACAGTCACACCATGGGATTGTTGAGCCACTTGCTAACATTCTTAATTCGATCGGGTTGTTAAATAATACACGGTATATTACTATTAGAATTTGACGATTTAACAACCCGACCGAATTAAGAATGTTAGCAAGTGGCCCAACAGGTGGTGGAAGTGTTGGTTGGTGCACGTGTCGATCGTCTTTGCTGAGCCGGCCGCCATCTTGGGCTTCTCTCAAGAGAAGTGACGCGTGGCGGGGTGGAGCGCGGCGGAGTGGTCGGAGCGTGAGGCGATTGACACTAACTGAATCTTCGTCCTCCAAGGGCGGGAGTTGGTCAAGAGCAAACCCATTATCAATAAAAAAAAAAAAAAAAAAAACTCGCCACAGTTCTCCCATTTATAAAGATAAGCAAATACCGAACAATATCTCAAAAACCTAACACCGACAAACTCACAGTGACATTGGCAAAATTGTCCGCATAATTGGAGGTGCCATTTTTTTTTAATTGAATTGAAGTGGCTTAACAAACCCGTGATGTGACTATACAGTCACGGACTTGTTTGACTTAATTCTTTAGGTCTAAAGTCAATCTAACATTCTACAGCAATAAGGTGGAGTTTCCTGTAAGTTACAAATGACTTGGCATCTCTAATGACATTGACAACCTCGAGCAATATTTTTTTGAAATGGGTCCCAAATTAACGTTCATGACTACAGTACAATGTCTATTACTATAGGAATCCGTCGCTTAGCTAACAATACCGCTCAAGTCAAAATCCTTACATAGTATAAAATAAAGTCGCTTTCCGCGTCTGCCTTTCTGTCTGTATGTCCGCTAACTCCTCCTAAAACACGCAACGGATTTTGATGCGGTTTTCACCATCAGTTAGATAATAATTCACGGAAGGTTTATGTATATAATAGTACCCTGAGCGAAGCGAGTGCGGGTCGCTAATCATTGTATAATTATTTTAAACCTTGTATGTCTTTGGATAAGCTTTTAACCATCGCGCGTTGTATCAATGCCTTAAGCGGTATTATTAGTTAAGCGACGAAATGTCAAATTAAGTTACGATAAATATCAAATTAATTCAATATTAAATCAAAATCGCAAATAAGTTAGTTCCTTTTGAGTTGTCAAATTGGTCCGTCAAATTATGGTGAGCACTATAGTTTATTGTTGTAGAGCGAAAAGTAAGAAATAGAGTATTTCGAAACTTTGGATACGCTATCCCTTTCGCTTGTCATTCGTTACTGAATGGAGGAAAAGGAATGGAGCTGATATGACTCCAAACTGATATGACTTCAAAGAGGTGGGTAGCTCAATTGATTCTTTAATTTTTCATTAATACTACGTTGATATAGTGTCGGTGGCCTAATGGCTAGCGGTGCATAAAGTAAAAAAGTTTTTTTTTTTACTTAACGATCACTTTCAGCAATGGCTATGGTTTTTTTATATTACCTACAGGGTTACCAGCGCTTCAGAGGGTCAAAAATTGTAGAATAGTGACTTATTTTTCACAGAAATAGTGACATAATAGTGACTTTTCCATCTAAATAATGACAAAATTGTGACATTGTAATATTACTAACTCTGTACTGTATTTAAAAAATAAAATCACATTGAAAAATTTAACACAGCTTTTAGAGCTAAGCTTTGGAAAAGATCTAATTTCAAATCATCAATTCTTAAAATTTGCATAACGAAAAAAAACTAGTGTCTTATTTTCTTTTTCCTTCACGTTCGTTATTTTAGTGATACCATATGAAAGAAAATTTATTGTCACTCCATAGCTTTTTAACAATATCTAAAGCCAAAACTAAATTTCGCGCACCATTATATAGAAAGTGATTCCACGCGGGATAAATCTGTCCCCTATTCTATCTGGGACCTCTATTCTAACCACTTCTGAGCTATGAAATAGTGACCAAATTACGAAAATAGCGAGAAAAGTGACACGATTTATTAAATAGTGACCAATAGTGACAATAGTGACTCACTGGCAACCCTGAGTACCTATCAAGTTCACCTTAACCTTTCCGCAGAGGCAAATATTTCATGACTATTGCGAGGTAATATAACATTAATAGTTTACAATAAGAAATTACTAATATTGAATCTCGTGTTAGACACTGACGCCCATATAAATGACGTCCGTATAAATGACGTCCGTATATATGACGTCCGTATATATGACGCCCGTCTATTTGACGCGCTTCTGTTGTCGCTGCCGGTAGATGTCGTTGATTGGCGGCGCCACGCTCAGATCGTCGTCGTCCGAGTCCTCGCCGGCTTTTCTTCGTCGAGACTGACGACAAATTTATAATAATTAGTAACAATACAAGTGCAAAGGACATTCATGGAAAAGGTGGGAAAATTAGGAATCACTCAAAACAACAGCCGGGTCATCTAGTTTGAAATAAAAATGCATTGGTATATTATGTATTTTGGTAACAATATACAGGGGGAATTTGTATAAGTACACAGGAATCAATTTTTCTTACACAGTACTCGATGGCAATTACCTTTGCATCGGAGGTACATATAACAAACATGACTCTTTGTAAGCGTTTTTTTTTAATTAAGGATTTAATTCTCAACCGAAATTATTGTCACCCTACGCCTGGTTAATCTAAGAGGTTAGGTTAGCAATAAGATTTCTTATCACTTTCATTTTTCAACCCCCCATTCTAGACTTCTTTTTAATTATTTATAATTATTATTTTTTTTTTACTAAAAACAGATATGGGCAAGCAAGTTATACAACTATGCCAAATTTCAAGTTGATAGCTTGTGTAGTTGCTGAGAATAACTGCTGCGACATACAGACAATGAAGTCTCACCATATAGATTCCTTTTTTATTTACCATTTTGGTATGGAACCCTAAATAAACAGTTTTAATACAGCTACTAAACTAGATATTTGTGACGTTCTCAACATAAAGGGACCTTATGGAGGCAGGTGGTTACGCCGTTTGTAGAACTGTTACCATAGTATTCGTATAGTTACAAGAACAAGAAGAGCGTAACTGCCTTCCTCCATAAGGTCCCTTTATATTGAGAACGTCACATTTGTAATTAGTAATAATAAAGAGTAGATTGTAAGTGGTATCGGGCGGGGCGCACCTTGCTGGCGACGGTGGTGACGCCGTCGTCGTCGACGATCCAGTGCACGGAGCGCGCCAGGTCGAACAGCTTGGTGTCGCAGCCGTTCTCCTGCGTGGGCGCCGGCGCTGCGCACACAACGTTGGGTTAACACGTCATTCATTTGACGACGCGGTTAGCTTAGTTGGTAGTGACCCTGCCTACGAAGCTAGCGGTCCCGGGTTCGAATCCCGGTATGGACAAATATTTGTGATGAGCGCGAATATTTGTTCCTGAGTCATGGATGTCTTCTATATATTTAAGTATGTATTTCTCTATACAGGGTGTTTTTTTATTCGTCTTAAGCATTTTGGGGGTTAAATCAGTAAGTCATACTGATCAACTTTCACTATGGGACCAACCCCCTTAATCGCGAAAAAAAAATTGACCATCCCATACATTTTGGTTAGTCAGCTGACGATGTTTTGTATGGGAGGGTCAAATTTTTTTTCGCGATTTCGGGGTTGGTCCCATAGTGAAAGTTGGTCAGTATAACTTACTGATTTAACCCCCAAAATGATTAAGACGAATAAAAAAACACCCTGTATAAGTATTTATATCGTTGTCTAGTACCCATAGTACAAGCCTGGAGCTTAGTTTGGGACTAGGTCAATTTGTGTGAGATTGTCCCTGATATTTATTTATTTATTCAGGCCCCGCGCAGACTGGACAATTTATTTAGCTGATTGTTTTGTCTCCACGAGCTTTGCGACAATGGATAAGGACAACCGTATAATGTATAATCGATAGAGGCGGTGTGCGGGGGTAAGGTGAGGGAATAGGCGACGACTTTCTATACTGTATGCAGATTTTCTTCTTTCTTCAGTGGTAAAAGTTTTTTTTCGCGAATGATTTTTTTTTTAAATTAAAGCATCAAGATGAGTTTGTTGTGATTAAAAAAAATATGATAATAGATAAATGAAATAAAAAAAAAATACGCGGAAAAAAAATAGTTTTTTTATCTTTGAAGTAAAAGCCAAAATCTGCATATATATCTAATATGGAATGGCGTTAGCCTATCTCTGCGCCTTAAAGTCAATATTTTCAATTTTTTTATTGAAACAAAGCGAACATACCTACAAGTCCTAATTTTTAAAAACCCAACTATGCAAAATCTAAAATAGAATTTTCATTTTGGCGAACCAGTTAGACAACTCGAAATTCACAATAAAATGATTACCTATATTATATATCAAAAATACGGCTTAGGATAACAAACATGGTATCCGAAATCATAAATTTATTTAAATATCAATACGAACAGCAATTTCGTATTTTTAGTAACATTTGTGAACTTAAATTGTCAAAGCGGTGTGCCGAAATAAAAATTCTACTTTACATAATTCATTTAAGAATATTCAATTTCAGAATCAATGAAAGGTCGCGTCTGTTGGCCCGGATAGCTGAAGGAGTGACGTTCAAATCTCGAAGACACATTATATACATTATAGTTTAATACAAATCTTTATTTTACGAATCGTTTTTGTTAGTCATTATAACCTCATTTGAGACGAATAGGGAATATTCATGAATTTTATTTTTATCGAATTTTTTAACAAAATATGAGAATACCTTAAAAGAGATGGCAAAAAGGGAAATTAAAATCGACGGAAAATATAAGCATTTAAAACTACTAATTAGACGGAGAGATCCGACATGAACTGTGACGTCATCTGCACTACGGCCATATAAACTCCATTATAAATTCTGTTTTGCTAGAAAGAAGTAGAACCAAATCTTTAATTGCTTATATCTTGGTTATTTTTATAGTTATTCGAAAAATATTTTTTCTCTACTGTTTGTTACATGAATGACTTGTTAATAAAGCAAAAAAAAATCATGTAAAAACCGTGAGTTGTTTTTTATGAACAATCCTAATTGTTAAAAGTTTTATGGCTCGGCACTCTTACGCCGCTTGTTGGACTATACTTCGAAGCGTTATTTAAGCGTCAGTTGATTGACGTTTCACGTCATTTCGTGACGATAGCATTTTTACAAGCTTTTATTTAGCTTATACATAAAAGAAAAGTGTTGACTTATTTTAGCTCCCTGGATGTCGCGAGATAGTCATCATTATAAAGATAGATAGGTGAAAATAAATGTGAAATTTCACTTTTAGTATTAATTGTACAACTTTAAAACATGCTGTGACCTCAGTTGCTGTAATCACTTTCATTTTGGTCGTGGTTAAAGCTTAGTAGGTACATATATATGTTTATACATTTTTTCTTTTTTATATATATTTTTCATACTTAAGTTGTTGAAAAGAATGTCGTAGTTTAAAAATACTGGCGTAAGCTGTGGTTTCCTATAATTGGATAAGCATCGACCAAGACTGTAAACTAGATTTAAGCATTAGTAAGATGTATTATCTGTTGGAAATCCTTAATAAATAAATAAATAAATAAATTATACGTAGTTCCACGAGAGTTGAGGCCACGCACACACCCACAAGTCATGTAGAGACAGCGGGATTTATGAAACACAGGTACAAAAAAGAACACTAATTTCAAAATGCCGCTGTCATTACATGACTTGTTGTTGTGTGCGTGGCCTCAACTCTCGTGGAACTGTTGACCGATTAAGCTGAAATTTGGTAAACCTACGTAAGGAAGGAAGGTGGTCATAGGAACACCTAAACTACACATGACAAACCCGCCGGGTTTAGGCTCGTCGGATTTGTCTTGATAAGCAGATGATGACTGTGCAAAGAAAAGTACAGTCGGCAACAAAAGCTTGTCCCAAAAATTATTTTTTTAGGTTAGGTTAGGTCGGAATAGGTAGTGCAATTTTCCGGGATATCGGTTCGTAATCGTAATATGGATTTATACCCCGCGATTCCGCCCGCAAACGATTTAAAAGGGTGAGTGTTACTTTAGAAGTGTAATAAATGTATAAAAAGGTAAATAACTATTCAATAATAGCGTAAATCCGTAAATTATAGAATTAACTGAACATAAAAACTAAACGCAATATCATAGTAACATTTCTAAAATGTTTACCTTAAACTTCAATTGGTATCTTGTCAATAAAAAAACATTATATCCTCCAACAACAACGTGAATCCCGGAATCCCGAGGTAGATCCATATTAAGTATAGCGTTTAAGGTCGTCAATCCCAAATTGCACTACCTATTCCGATCATTGTAAATACATTTCGATAACGACAAGGAAAGCTGTGAAACATGTTGATTGAGTGTGTTGTGTGTGTGTGTGTGTGTGTGTGTGTGTGCATAGTCACGTTTGTCGGGCAGCGAGATGCGGTTGAAGAGCTGCATGAGGCGGTCGACGGCGACGAAGGGCCCGCGGAAGGAGGCGGGCGGCGGCATGAGCGTGCACGCGTGCGCCGCGGCCGGCGGCAGCGGGAACGCGCCGCCTGCGATACGCAACATTACTCATTATCACTGTCAATTCTTGGTACCTGTTCAACATTTTATATGTGACGTTCTCAATATAAAGGGAGCTTATGGAGGCAGGCGGTTACGCCGTTTTTAGAAATGTTACCATAGTATTCATATAGTTACAAGAATAAGAAGAGCGTAACTACCTTCCTCCATCCCTTTATATTGAGAACGTCACGATTTTTTTTTTGTTTGAACGGTGACTTTGAAGTGTTCTTAGCTAAGTAGCTAAGTTTAGTGAAAATCCGTTTTGCCATTTAAGTTATGAGCTCTGAAAGTACGGCTCCCGACATGTCATGGACCCACAAAAGATACAACTCCTCACTGCCCAAAGCATCTGGAAATTCCAACGGACCTTTGCGGTGAGCTATATACAAAGGGCTGCCACGATGGTCGAAGCGGCACACTAGGCGGTATCACTTCATCGAATTTCATTTTATCAAAAGCTAATATCTGCTGAAACCTTATTGTTTTCAGTTTATCTAAACCATAAAAGGTGTTTCGATAAAGTCATCATCATCATCATTATCATTGCGTATGGCAATCATCCTGCATGGATCAAACGTCAAAGTCCAGGTGTTTCAGCCAGTTTACTGCGGCGGGCGTAAATTTATGCAGCTCCTCCATGCTCCATTTCGATAAAGTAATAGCTACCCACACTAGGCACATATCAACCCCCACCAATAATAAAGGTTCCCGATTTTGTTAGGATTTTTTATCTATACAATCTTACCCGATATGGGATGGTCGCCGGGCAGAGGGTTCGCTTTCGGCTTGTACGGAATCATTTGATTGGTGTCCGGACGCGCGATGTCTTTGTTCGGGTCGTTATCTCTACAACACAATAGGTATTAAGTTGTACAAAGGATACTGTTTCTTAGGATCGCATAATGAAATATTTTTTTTGATCATTGTCCAATAAATTTCTTTATCTACACCCGTATCGTAAAACCTCCATGACGCGTTCAGAAACTGTAGGTTAGAGATGGGCCGAATACGGACTTTGCCGAATACGAATATTCGGTTCAGCTCCTACCGAACCGAATATTCGGTTGCGCCGAATCGCTAGAAACAGGTTTTGAGACGTCCGCGCTCAGCGCTCCGCGCGTGTTTCAGACCTTCGCGCTCGCGCCATTTGACTTGTCAACCTTTAGTGGATAACTGAGAAAGGTGATTACACTGGATAATAAAACTTACTCTGGTTTTTCTTACTTAAGCTACGGTTTTTTGCAAAATAATTGTATTTATATTTAGACGCATATTTATCTCTTTTTGGTAGTTGCTAGAATGCTGAAATAGGATGTCAATCCGACGAATTACGAAATAACCTACGCTCGTTATTTACTTTGTTTATTCGGTAGATATCCGGCAATGTAACCGAACTATTCGGCCGAATACGAACATTGAAAAACTTGCCGAATACCGAATATTTACCGACCGATTCGGCCCATCTCTACTGTAGGTTATAACTAGCTTTACGTCAATCAGTGTGGTCATAAAAATCTTATGTGGTTGTACTGTAAAGGTCACATTACACTGTTATGGTTTTTGAATTTCGAATTTATTCGAATCACGATACAATTTGATTCGGCGACAATTTTCATGTCACTCGAGATGAAGCATCAATCAAGATGAAATGTCAACAACATAATTAGATATATAAATATTTTTTCTCTCTAAACCGGACCTCGGACGTTCCAGGAATAATAATAACAATTTTATTGGAAGGTAAAATTTTATATATATTTTGTTCATCATAGAGGATTTGCAACATGAATGTAGATAAAGTATTGTGCGCGACTCTGCATAAACAAGGCACGTTTCGTAAAATGCGATTGCGAATGCGAATTCATTGAAGTGCTACGTTTGTCATACGTGATTTCAATCGATTTTGCTAGCATTTTACGATCCCTGTTCATAATACACTAGAGTGTTGTAATGCCTGTCATTACGCAAAGCAATGACAATTTGTAATATGAAATACAACCGTCACGTAAACTACTATTATTACATGGTAGTGTACTCACTTCTGCCCTAAGATGACGGCGGCCAGCTCCGGCGAGATGCCGGCCAGCGGCCCGCCCAGCGCCCACGACTTGTTCGACATGGACGCCACCTGCCATAGACACACTGCTTGTAGCACTCTTAACCTTTTCAACTATCCGCATATATCCGCGTCACTGGATCAACGCCTACAGCGGATATATCCGCCACGGTTGACAGCTAAAAATAGACCTAAGTGTCTGTGACATAAGGCGTAAAATTGGTTCTGGTTTTCAGCTGTCATTGGCGTGCGAGCGACGACTTTTGTATTTGACATGGTGTTGAAAAGGTTAAGTGCCCGACCATTTCATATTTATGTATTCAATTAGAACACAATGTTAAACTTAATAATAAATCTATTTTGCGTAGATGCAAATGCCTCTTATCCGCAAAAAACATCAGTAACCTGGACCGTGTCTAGAGGACCATTTAAAAGAGTTGAAGCCCTCGGTGTCGCCTGCGCACTCCTTTCGCAAGTAACGTTGGGGGACAAAAAGGCGCTTTCTCTCCAATAATGGATGAACAGTCGAGCTGCCCTCTGTATATTATTCCGTAGTGAATGAGTAGATGGTGTGTGTGTGTGTGTGTGTGTGTATGCGCGTGTGTGCGTGTGCGCATATGAGTGCGTATGCGCGTGCGTGTGCGTATGTGGCGTGTGTGTGCGTGTGTTAGTTTGTTACTCTTGCACGCAGCAACGGCATGACGGATTTGATGAAATTTGGAACGGAGATAGCAAAGTTAAGTAAAGTATAAACTCTGGATTAACATATAAGATATCTGTTATCCCGGAAACGTTGGTAGTTCCCAAGGGACAGTGGCTGTGGTCGGGGTGCGCGGACGGGGCCTCGGGCAGTATGTTCGGGGACCTCGGTGTAGCCGATGGACTTGAGCTCGGCGATGCTGCAGGGGTAGAGGTCCAGGAACTTGTAGCGGTCCACCAGCTGCGCCGTCTCCTTGCCCTCGAACTCCTTGATCTGCACGATACACCAATGGATACATATGTCACATTTTTTGGCATAAAAAAAAAATTATAGAGTAAAATAGTTGAAATATTTACATAAAGTCGCCGTCAATAGAACTTGATAAAGATGTAAACAAATTAGTACTGTTTGACACATAACCTCAAATATTCACCAAGCGTGTTTTTATTCAAAATAACGTATATTGAATAGCTCATCTTAAACTTAATATGAATACTACTCTGTCAAGAAAGTACCGGGAAAAGATCAATAATACACAAACTGTTTGTTAATCATCCAAATTTATTTTATCACCTTCAAAGTATGCTCCTTCAGAAACGATACACTTACGCCAACGAATAATCCAATCATCAAAACATTTTTTAAACGCTGTTTCCGGAATTGAATTCAGTTCTCGGCGCGAATTCTCCTTTATGTCTTCTACCGATTGAAAACGGGTGCCACGAAGTGGTAATTTGAGTTTAGGAAAAAGAAAGAAGTCGGCAGGAGCCATATCTGGTGAATATGGTGGTTGCTCGATGGTATTTGTTGAGTGTTTGGTCAAAAATTCTTTCAAAAAATTAAGACAAACTCTTTGTTCAATGTTTTTGTCCATTATGAAATTCGCAATACACACTAGATATGATATAACTAAAAACAGCACTGTATTTAATATAAATAACAGATGCAACTCAAACTCCGCGCCAAAATAGAAAACAGTTGTGCCAATCTGTAAGGAATGACACGGACCGCGCTACACCCAAGCCCATTGTTCTCAAGATGCAAGCTAGATACAAGAAAGATGATTTTATTTCCGCTCTTCGGAAACTTAAGAATTTAAAAGCGTCGGATCTGGGTTTCGCCAATAGTTCAAACCGAATCTATATAAACGACCACCTCTCTAGTTTTAATAAGTACCTCTTGAAAGAAGCGAAACGCAGAGCAAGCCTAAAACAGTATCAATTTTGCTGGGTGCGTAACTGCACTGTCATGACTCGTCGTAATGAGAACTCTCCCATTCTATATATCACTTCTGAAGAGGCTTTAAACAAGATATCATAGGTGTTAATTCCTTTGACACTAAATATCTATTTAAATGTACTGTTTTTGTCACCATATTAAAAAGCAAATGTAGTTATAACCCTTCATCTATTTGTTACACCTTATATTATTGCAGAAACAACATTTTTAGTGATTGTTATCAATTCTTATGTTGCAGACTAGTTAGCGTTCATTTTGAATTATCTATACTCAGTCGTGATAGTATGCTACACATCAAGTCAAATCAGAAAGCGCCGTCATCAACGATAATTGGATTGATTTATTTTATTGTTTCATATTTTCTATTTTACATAACCATGATAGTTTCATTTGTGTTTTATTTAATATTTATTAGAAATGGCTATTAATATCTACTACCAAAATGCGCGCGGATTAAGGTCGAAGACAAATGAATTTCTTCGTAATGTGTTGAAACAGGATTATGACTTTATTTGTATAACCGAAACTTGGCTTTTGCCCGGGATTTTTAATAGTGAACTTTTTGACCCTCGCTATAACGTCTACCGCACCGATCGCAACTATGAGAGCACGAACTTAACACGCGGCGGAGGTACGTTGATAGCTGCGCGGCGCGAGTTCAGCGCGGAGCTGCGCGACGTCCGCGCAGTGGTGGCCTTACGGGATGCCGATGTTACCTGGGTCGATGTCTCTATTTCTCAAGGCCCCGTTATGAAAAAAATGCGCTTATTTACATGTTACTTTCCACAAACTAAACATCAAATTGAGTCGCAATTTGCATTATTTGAATATTTATCGGACTTGTATACGGATTTCCCAGATGATATATTTATGGTTATGGGTGATTTTAACATTGCAGAGATAGTTTGGGTACCGATAGATGGCGGTCAAAAATCACTTGGAATTGATAACCCTAATCATAATAACCTGACGACTCAATTATCAGCTTTTATGAGTTTTACCAATTGGCATCAATTTAATAACATTCCAAATAAAAATAATAGGCAATTAGATTTAATTCTGTCTAATAGTGACTGCAGCATATTATCTTTAGTGGAACCATTGGTCCCTATAGACGGTCACCACCCAGTCTTTTGTGTACAGTTAGACATAGGACTAACAAACAAAAGCTTAAAGCCGGCCTATCATATTGTTCGTCGCTTCTTTGCTGCTGATTATGACATTATAAACGATAAGTTAGAGAAAATTAACTGGAAACACATTCTCTCTCAAAAAGATATTGAAAGTGACGTTGATAAATTTTATGATATTTTGAATAGGGTCATCGATGATTTAGTTCCTACTAAGATTGTAAATAGTAATGAAAATAAATTTCCCGTATGGTACTCCCGCCCCTTAATTAGATTAATACGTAGAAAAGCAAAAATTCATAAAAAATGGAAAATGTATAACAGAAAATCTGATTATGACACTTTTTCGGAATTAAGGGCTAAAATAAAAAAAATGGAGGATTACTGCTACAACTTATATATATCTAGAACTGAATATAACATACGTACAAACTCTAAAGCATTTTGGTCTTATTTAAAGTCTAAAAAGAATAATAGTGGTATTCCTGAATCTCTTAACTTAGATGGCAGTACAGGGACAAATGGTCAAAGTATAGCTAACTTATTCAATTTGTTTTTTCAATCGGTTTTTGTCAAAGATGATATAACAGCACCAATCCCCTTAAATTCTAATCATAATGATGAGGGTATTGCATATCAAAATTGTGTAATTAGTAATATAAATATCACTTTAGACTTAGTAGAGAGCTATCTAAAGGCTCTTGACGTTTCCAAGGGCAGCGGGCCCGACGGTATTCATCCTGTATTTTTAAAAAGATGCAGTGAGACGTTAAAGTTACCAATTACTTTGTTATTTAATCTATCTTTAAAGACTGGTGTACTACCGTATTCATGGAAGCGCTCAATCGTTGTTCCTATTTTCAAGAGTGGTAATAAACATAATGTTAAAAATTATCGTGGCATCTCTAAATTATCCGTCATTCCTAAACTTTTTGAAAAAATTATTCATGACAACCTTTATAAAGCAATAAGACCAAAGCTTATTACACAACAACACGGGTTTATTAACAAACGTTCGACGGAGTCTAATCTTTGTGAACTCATGGACTACACCCTCGACGCTATGGATAAGGGCTATCAAGTAGATACAATTTACACAGACTACTCAAAAGCATTCGACAAAATTTCACACCCTATACTGGTTAGAAAGCTTGAAACCTTTGGCATACACGGTAATCTGTTGAGGTGGCTTACTTCTTATCTTCGTGATAGAACCCAAGCAGTGGCAGTCAAAGGGTACACTTCCTCGTTTGTTCCTGTATATTCTGGCGTCCCTCAGGGCTCCCATTTAGGCCCCTTATTATTCAACATTTTTATTAACGATGTGATCGAATGCTTTCAACATTCTAATGTATTGTTGTATGCAGATGATACAAAAATATTTACAATCATCAAATCAGAAACAGATTGCATCAACCTACAAAGTGATCTAGATAGGCTGAGTGCATATTGTTTAATTAACAAACTTTATTTAAATGTTGAAAAATGTCACTCTATATCGTTCTCTCGTAAACGTAACTGCTTCATGTACAATTATTCGCTTAACAATATAGGCCTTCAAAGGGTTACACAGGTAAAAGATCTTGGCGTATATCTTGACAATGAACTGCAACTTACTTCTCATATCAGTAAAACGGTCTCCAAGGCTTATAAAATGTTGGGATTTATATTTCGCCAGAGTGGAGAATTTAAAAGCCCCAAAACTATGCAACTACTTTTTAATGCATTTGTTAGATCCAATTTGGAATACGCATCTACAGTCTGGAGCCCCCACTTTCAAGTGCATATTGATGCAATAGAAAATATCCAAAAAAAGTTCATCAGACGCATGAAATACAAATTTAAATCCTTTGACGTAAAGAGTATCGTCTCTCTTCAAAGGCGCCGTGATATCAAGGATCAAACATTCCTATATAAGATAATTAACGGATATTTAGATTCGCCAAATTTACTGTCTAACATATTCTTTCGGTGCCCCGATCGACGATCCCGTTCCTCAAACCTATTTGCTATCCCTTTTAGTCGTACTGCATACGCAAAAAATAGACAACTTATTAGAGCATGTAAAAAGCATAACGAATTGTTTTCTGACACAGATATATTTTGCACGAAAATAAATCAATTTGTTTCTGCAATAATGAACAACAATAGCAATATTCAACAATAAACAATAAAGACAATTGAATGAATGAATCAATTATCAAAAATAAAAGTGTAATAGATTAAAATAGGATAGTTAATCTAAGTAAAATTTAATAATTCAACAAACGATTATTAGATTACTAGATACTTACTCTGCAACCTTTGTTAATTGCCTGTGTAATTATTAACGTTAGTTCTTAAGGAAAAAAAAAAGTAATTTTGTAGTCTTTGCCTGAGCAACAGAAATGTTTTTTCTTCATAAGTGGAAACTGTTTTGGCTAATGTAATTTTAAGTTATGATTGTAGCTTAATGTGTTATTTATTGCTGTTTGTTTCCCAAATAAATAAATAAAATAAAAAATAAAAAAATAAAAATCTAACAACAACAAAAAAAACAAAAATTTGAATTTGGAACCATAAACAAATCATCCATTCCCGATACTTTGTTGACTGAAGGTATAATGATCTAGTGTATAAATCATTGCAAAGACCTCACTTGATCTTTAAAAGTACGTGATTGTGATTATCGAGTAATCATGGTGAATTGGTTCGTTCGGTTTTGTTTACATCGTTCACAAGTTCTATTGACGGCGACTTTAGTGCGATAATAGTGCGAAATAGAAGGTTGTTTTTCGTATTAACAATTAATGTTTGAGAGTATAGTGCGAGTGTGTGTGTAATTTTATTTATAGAACTTAAAACGTTGATTTTTTTTATAGCCTCCGACACTCGCATGTTTTTGATGAATCATAATGACACCCCATTTATTGAAATCGGTCCAATGGTTTAAAAGCAATATTACAAGAGTGGAACATCCGATTTTAGGTCGCATACATACGTATACAAGGTAAAAGTATTTATTAATTAAATAATTCAGGAATAAAGTAATTATCAGACGCATAAATATACTTTATTTTGTCCAGGGAGGAAGAAAAATTGGTTCTTGATATACTATTACAAATTCACCCTGTATAGAAAATCATTGCCCATCTTTTCCGCAATTCATCCTGGAATGCTACATCGCTTTCAAAAATTTTTACATTTTACTTTCTGTCTAACAATGTGCATGGTATACCTTCTCGAGCACAGCCTGCCTCCTCTTCTCGACCTTCACGATGCTGACCAAATCTCCGATATTGGACTCGAACTCCAAGAACCTGTTCCAGATGTCGACCGAGCTCTCGGGCTTCAGGCTGCCCGAGGAGAGCACGCGCTCGAACAGCACGCGCGTGTTGTTGTCCTCTGGAAATATGCTATGGTTTCGAGATGGGATCGATAAACTCTCGACCGTGATCCCCGTCTCAAGACACGTCAAAGATAACGTCGAGCCATAAACAACTGTCATTTTTGACGCATCTTGTGACGGACGTCTCAGCCAAGATAAGTTTATCAAGCTTTTTCAACGCCATGTCAAATAAAAACTACACCTAATGTCAACCTTAATTCATACATACTCAGGTTTATTTTGCGTTGTCAACCATGACGGATATTTCCGTCATGGCGTTGAAAAAGTTAATACGGCCCTAAGTCTAATATTGTTATTGTGCCTAACACTTTTATAGATTAAAATTACATAATTTAAAATTTGTTAAATTATTACATATACATATTATTACATACATATATATTATTATTACATATTATTACATATATTTATATGTTGTGTAGATTAGTTAGGTTAGGTTAGATTCGTTTATATAATAATTCTGAAAAAAAAAGCCTTTTTGAAAAAGTCACCGAGCATATAGGATACCAGGGCGCCTAGCCAAGACTGTTCCAACTATTTATGCCTTCTTTTCTCTCCATCCCATTTTATCTGTTTTCCCTCTCCATCTCTATATATCCTTCTTCCCTCCCCTTTTCCACCTATGTATCTTTCGCTCCTCATACCTATCTATTTTATCTTCAATTCCCATTCCTTACTATCTTCCCTCCACATCTCTATCAATCTAACTATCTACCCCTCTCCCCTTTTCCACCGCTCTACGTATCTTCCTTCTCCATTTTTATCCATCTATCTATTCTTCTTCCCCTTTCCCACCCATCCATCTATCTTCCCACCTCATACTTAAATCTACATATCCGTCTCACTGTTGATATAGACTATGTCAATTTGAGTAACGGTCTGTTTCACAATCGACAAGTAAAATCATCTGTCAGTTAAAGATAGCCCTCTCCTCGTCTATTTTCAAGTGTATGAAAGGGAAAGGGCTAAATTTATTTGACAGATATGCTTTACTTGACGGTTGTGAAACAGGCGGTAAGTCTGTCCATGATGTATAAATATCTCTTCTCCCCTCCATGCACATCTGTTGTCTCTCCGTTAAAATGCGACAGGTAGTCGATATACTATGTCAATCTATATGTATAAGTATAATAATGTCTTCCAAGATGTATATCTATCCCTTCTCCCCTCGATCTCTGCATATGTATTGTCTATCTATCTTCCCTCCCCATCCCTATCTATTTATCTTCCCATCCCATCTCTTTTTAATCTATTTATCTTTCCCTGCCTCCCCCTTTCCATCTATCTTCCCTCCCATCTTTATCTATCTCCCCTCCCTCTTCACTTTTACTATATCTTCTCTCCCACCTCTATCTATCTACCTTTTCCAACCTGTCCTTTTTGACCAATCCATTATCTTATCCCTCAATATATCTATCTACATGTGTCGCCTCACCCGGTGCCTGCTGTTTCGGCGAAATATGTTTGGTCGAATGAATCATTTCTCAAAAAGCTATTTGTATTATTTTCATTTTATTTCCAGAATAAAAAAATAGCTATTTAGATCGGTTAAGTTAGGTTAGAGTTGTGAGCACCATAAAACGCTAATTGTTGCGGCGGGAAATACCTTTTTGGCTAATAAATAAATATAAATAAATAAATATCAGGGACAATCTCACACAAATTGACCTAGTCCCAAACTAAGCTCTAGGCTTGTATTATGGGTCCCAGGCAACGATATATATACTTATATAGAGAAATACATACTTAAATATATAGAAAACATCCATGACTCGGGAACAAATACTCGCGCTCATCACACAAATATTTGCCCATACTGTGATTCGAACCCGGGACCGCTAGCTCCGTAGGCAGGGTCACTACCAACTAGGCTAACCGCGTCGTCACCATCACCGTTGTGGTGAGACAGGTAGTCAATTTGTGTAAGATCGCCAACTCTGTCCATCCTTCTCGTGTACGTGTGTATTGCCGGCTCACCGTTGAGATGCGAGAGGTAGTCGATGTAGCATAGCACGTACTCGGGGATGTGCGAGAACTTCTTGAGGCCGAGCTCGAAGATGCGGAACGCGATGTTCTTGTCCTTGGAGCAGTAGTACTCCATCAGCGCCGCCGCCACGAACACGTGGTAGTGCGACCTGCCCAACGACTCACACTAAAGGTCGAACCGCACTTGCGAGGCGCGGCGCGCGCTACACCGGAGCGGCGCGGCCTCTCCTAAACGCACTGTAGCGGCGGCAGCGGAGCGGCGCGGCACTTTCGGCCAGTGCGTGGCAAGATTTCATTCGAGATGGACGAAAGTTGTTTTTTTTTCCACAGTGAAAAAATAGGAAAATAACATTGTTTTGCTTACAATCTATGCCCAATAATGTACTTATTTTCACCCAAATATTATTTTTTCTGATTTGGTTCATATAATTTTCGTTTTGCAAATCATATAGTTCCGGATAATCACTAACTACCGATATTAACTTTTCCTCATCCATCGTGCGTCGTCTTGCTCGCTCTGTGGTTGAACTTGAACTGACCGGAATATTTTGCCGCGTCGCGCCGCTAGCTATACCGCACTAGCGGCAGCGGCGCGGCCAAATATTATCTCGGACCCAACTCTGCCGCGCCGCTGTAGTGCGGTTGGAATCATAGTAATTGGTAGAAATAATATTGGGCCGCGCAGCGCCGCGCCGCGCCTCGCAAGTGCGGTTTGACCTTAAATAACCAGATATATTCGTCATCATCATCATCATCAGCCGCAAGACGTCCACTGCTGGACAAAGGCCTTCCCCAAGGTTTTCCACAACTATCGGTCTACTGCTGCTGTCATCCAGCGGTTTCCCGCGACCTTTATCAGATCGTCGGTCCACCTTGTGGAAGGCCTGCCGACACTTCGTCTCCCGGTTCGATATTTTCGTACTCACCTAATTGGGGAGTTCCAAAAAAATAGCACACCTTTCACTTTTTCTTCAGATTTGGGAAAAAAATTGGACGTTGGTTGGGACCACTATTCTGTCCCCAAAAAGATGTATGGAATTGTCCGTTTTGTTACCAAAATTCAATACATTTCTTGGTAACAAAACGGACAATTCCATACATCTTTTTAGGGACAGAATAGTGGTCCCAACCAACGTGCAAATTTTTTCCCAAATCTGAAGAAAAAGTGAAACGTGTGCTATTTTTCTGAAATTCCCTCTTTGATACCCCACTACAGGGTCTTTTAAAAAAAAAAAATTAGCCTGCACATTAACCTTTTCAGCGCCATGTCAAATACAAAAGTCGTCAGTCACACGCCAATGACAGCTGAATACCAGAGCTAATTTCAACCTTACGTCATAGACACACGCTGTCAACCACGGCGGATATATCCGTCGTTGGCGTTGAACCAGTGGTGCGGATATATCCGTCAATGGCGTTGAAAAGAAGCGCATTTAAATCCGCCATTTTGATTTTTTAAGAATCGTATGCACCCAGTGACACTCGCGCCATCAAGACGAATCTAATGACGTATCATGGGATTGCCGATTTTTTTTTAAAAGGGTATGATTACATTTCTTCGTTCGAGACCGGCAAGGCATTAGTCGGCGTTGCACATGTCCATAGGCGGCGGTGACCACTTCTTATCAGGTGCGTCTGCTTGTTTGTCTAAGGGCCACTTGGGCGGTCCAGAGTTAATTTAAATAACCCCGAGTTAAATGCTGACGCAGGGTTAAGTAATTATTTTTTCATGCACTGCCTAGACTTAACTCTTAACAATGGGTTAAATATTTAATTATTTTAACCCGCCAAAAATGGAGGATTAACTTTCTAACTCTGGTTTTAAAATGTCAAATTGTGAGGTGCCGATTTGACAGATAAAATAAAAATGTCGCCATTCAATATAATCGACCGAAAACGTAATGTCACTTCAAATCTGACAGAAAGAAAAGGACTTATGGAAGTTAGTTACTG
Organism: Tortrix viridana; assembly: GCA_963241965.1. NCBI lineage: Eukaryota > Metazoa > Arthropoda > Insecta > Lepidoptera > Tortricidae > Tortrix > Tortrix viridana. Next base: position 2,679,985 of record OY725201.1, on the reverse strand, counting down.
TTAAGTGAGAGAGAGAATACTTATGTCATTCGTTATTCATTCTCTTGTATTTCGCCGGGTGCAATGAATTGCCAACATGCAGAATAAAATTTTCGGGTTAACAAACCCTGGGTTAATTTCTTTATATGCAAGATAAACTCAGGTTAATAAAATAATTTACTAACCCCGGGTTATTAAGCTCGGAGTTATTTTATTATCTAAAAATTTCCGTGCAAAGTGGCCCTAAGGAAATAAAAAAAAAAATTGGGTCGAGAATGTTAGTGTTACGCACCTGGAGTCTTCTCTGGCGCGCTTGAAGACTGTGCGCGCGGACTTGATGCCCTCCGCGCGCCGCGCGAACTTCATGTACTGCACGTACGCCAGCGTGGGGTCAGTGTCCTCCATGTCCAGGTAGCGCGTGTACACTTGGTGCACCTGCGCATTACGATACGACCATTAAAAAAAAGTCATTAATACCCCTTGTTGTCGACTGTACTGTACTGATAAGAGCTGCCGCACACATTGGGCCACTAGTCGCGGCCACAGCGTAGCCACTAGTGGCCGCCACAAGCTGCGGACGAGTATTTTCATACATTTTGTATAGCACCGACGCACACCGAGCGTTCGAGTGGCCGCGTCTGAGCCACAAGTTGCGGTAGTCGCCCGCGCTCGCTACTAGTGGCCGCGTTTTGTCGCTTGCCTCGCGCGCACACTCGGCCACCGTCGCCGGCTTCCCCAATAAACAATAGCCACAAGTGGCCGGGACTCAGCCACCGGTGGCCGCGATTGGTGGCTGGGGAGTTTCAAAAAAATAGCACACCTTTCACTTTTTCTTCAGAATTGGGAAAAAAATTGCACGTTGGTTTGGACCATCATTCTGAACAAGAAAAATAGAATTCCTGATATGTCCCAAAAAAGTTGTATGGCATTGTCCGTTTTGTTACCTAAATTCAATATATTTCTTGGTAACAAAACGGACAATTACATACATCTTTGGGGACATATCAGAAATTTCTATTTTTCTTCTTCAGAATAGTGGTCCCAACCAATGTGCATTTTTTTTCCTAAATCTAAAGAAAAAGTGTAAGGTGTGCTATTTTTTTGAAACTCCCCGGCTGCGTCTAGTGGCTGAGCCGAACCACTAATGGTCGCGTTTAGTGGCGGCCACTAGTGGCTCAATATGCGGCCGCACTAAATCTGATCATAAACTCTCTTTAAATGACGAGTCAAACGAGTCGGAACTCGACGGATCTACTATTAGCCATTGAGAAGTCCATCATCATACGAGTACCAGCTCGATGGTACTGTCGGGGTTATAATTAAATAAATAACTTCTTGATGCCTCTTTTATTTCTTGATATCACAATATTTTTATGAACGGTCCATTCAATTCCTAAAATAATAATCCTCATTTTAAATAACCTCCTAAGGCGCACGTCAAAAGTTCGCTAGTTCGAAACAGAATCTTATGTCAGTCAACAAAAGTTAAGTCATTTTGACAATTGTCTTAAATATAGGACGTTGGACCTCAGGTGGTTAACAAAAGTAAAATAGGAACGAATCATTTTAAATCCAACATTTATTCGTTTGGTTCGAACAAATGCAGCCAGTTCATTAACTAACAAACCTTCACAGTACCATATTATTGTATTGACATCGCTTTATTTATATATTTAATAGTTATATTACACTAGCTTTTGCGCGCGGCTCCGTCCGCGTAGAAGTCGTATATCGCTGCTCCCTCGGGAACTGCCCAATTCTCCGGAATAAAAAGTAGCCTATGTCTTTCCCCGGAACACAGGCTATCTCCATACCTTTTATCGAAATCGGTTTAGCCGTGAAAGCGTTACAGACAAACAGACATACAGTTACTTTCGGTTTACTAATGATTCGCAACCGCACGTTTCTCAACCGTTTAATTTGGCCAAACGCTTTTTTTTCCTGACACTGTAAATATATCTGGATTTTTATAAAACGAACCTAACCTATAGGGTTCTACACGATGGTCCTGAAATATTTACAGTTTCGAAAAAAAAAAAACGTTTGACCAAATGAAACAGTTTGCCAAACATTTTTCGCCCTAATGGAAGAACACCGTTACTTACGCATCCTACTAATGTTATAAATGCGAATGTTTGTGTATGTGTGTGTGTGTGTGTTAATTTGTTACTCCTTCACGCTGCAACGACTGGGCAGATTTGGATGAAATTTGGAATGGAGATAGCTTATACCCTGGATTACTTTTTATTCCGGAAAATTTGGTAGTTCTTCTAATTTCTAATTTATAATATTTCAATTTATAATATTAATCATAAACCGTCTGTGTCATCACATTATCTTATTATTTATAACACATTCAGAACTATAAATGTAAAATATTTAACTAGTGCTACTTGGCTCATGCCGCATCCACTTAGTCGCATACGTCACTGTTACCCCTGAGTCTGATCTTTCCGAGCTACTAATATGCATAGAAACTGAGCTAAACAACAAGTTGAATATGAACTTACCCACTTTTTGTTTTTATATTTGTTTGTTAAGTAGGTAGTTAGCTTAAGCATTGCATGTTTAATCTTAGCTTTTAATACATTTGAATGTTCTCATGTAAATGAATTTTGTAATTCTAATGGGAATAAAGATTCTTTAACCATAATATTAGCATGGATTAAAGTAGCGGCATCGAGTGATGGCACTTTTGACGTTTGCTCGCTCATGAAGTTCCGTAAATATTGACAGCAAAGTATGAAGGAGCAAATGTCAAACTTCATTGTTGCAGGTACCGGAATAGTGATGTACCGCTGGGGCTGTAATTTACCAAAACGCATTTCGTAACTAGCTTCATCTTGAGATTGTTTTTATTTGCTCGCACTCTAGCGTTCATCGTTTTAATCATAACTAACCAAAAAAACATCTCAACTATTCGCGTGATGATAACAAAGGACCGCTGACTGGTACAACAACGTGTGACAATGAAGTTCTGCACTTTCACGTCACCACCGCTGGCAAACTCGCGTCCTAGCTCAAAATTAACGTTGTTATATGATTATTTATCCACTCATTTATCAATAATTTCACATTTTGCATTTTGACACAATATTTCAAATTTCTGACAATATCATCTTCTTTTAGCTACACAGTTTATTTCGAGAGTTTGATCTAAAAACTATATTGGCATACAAAAAAACGTCTCCATAATCAAATTATTATGAAAATTTCCCATCGTCGCTCCGGAGACTATAAAAGCCCATAGGTACATCTAAAATACACGGTTATTCCTACTACAGCTTCAAGAAGTTATTAATTTATGGGTTATTTCTTTAATAATTTTTTAAAAATATACTTCTCGCACTTGACTGAAATTTTCACGATAGTAAAATGGAGTGTTTCACAACACTATTGTCAGCTGTCAAAAGTGCCATCACTCGGTGCCGCTACTTTAGTTATTATTATTATTACCTTGTTGTAATGCAGCCGACTCTCCTCGTAGTCGGCGTGCGCGAAGTGCAGCAAGGTGGACCGCTTCAGCGGGCCGCTGGTCGCTCGCTCGTACACCGCCGCCGCCTCGTCCGAGAACAGCCGCGCCGCGTTCGAGTCCTGGACAACACCACGCCGAACGTCAACCAGTTACTTTATAAACAGTACCTGCGAACCGAGCGTCGTCGCTCGGGTCGAAACCTTCATAGATGTTCTGTACAAAACACAAAATAAAACGACCCGTAGCTGGGGTACGAATCGCAGTCTTTGCGTAGTAGACCAACGCTTTAACCATCACTCTGTTCAGACGGCGGCAGCCGCGTCGAAATTACGAACCATATTGCGCGGGAAATCTTTTTGCGTGAAAGTACGGGGCAAAACGAATTTTCCCAGATCTAGACCTAGCTAGATCGATTTTTCGCCCCCATACTGCAAATGTCATCGAAATCGTTAGAGCCGTTTTCGAGAACGCGAGTACAAATATATAAATGTTTCTCGTTTTAATAAGTAGGATACCCTCTTATGTATAAACCTTACCGCGCACGGCAGTTTGCGGATCCAGGAGGCCTAGTTATTCTAGTCAATATACATTACGCTATCTCAACAACTTTCTATAATAGACATAATGCATGGGGCATAAGCGGCTGGCTGACGCGACTGACCGTTATGCCGGCTGTACACACTCGCAGAGACACCCCGAGTCAGGCCGAGAGCGAGTGTGTACATGCTGCTTTTGTCTCGTCTCGCTCTTTTCCTCTCGTTTCGCCGAGATCGCGGTCGGTTTTTTACAAGTGTGTACAGCCGGCATTAGTTTAAGTCAATCCTATACATTTTCATTGATTTCGAAAATTATTGCCAGGTTATTGCGACTCGGGGACCTTTAAAACGAGCATACTCTTCTCTAAAACCTCTCCTGGAGTTTGCAGGTGTTCTGTGATTTGTCGAAAGCATTTGACTGCGTTCATCATAATATTTTATTGAGAAATTTACATCATTATGGTTTAAAAAACAGCGCACACGATCTTGTATCATCATACCTTTCAAACAGAACGCAGCGAGTAGGTATCATTAGAACGCAACCTCCCTTGTCGGCTGTTTGTATCGGAGTACCTCAAGGATCTACTTTGTGCCCGCTCTTATTTATTATTTATATTAACAACATCTTCACCAAATCGTCGGTCCACGTTGTGGAAGGCCTGCCAACACTTCGCTTTCCGGATCGCGGCCGCCACTCTAGAACCTTTCCGCCCCAACGGCCATCAGTTCTACGAGCAATGTGCCCCGCCCACTGTCAGTTAAGATTCGCAATTAGCAGGAAGCCGATGGATGCGAGTAGCACAAAACCGGCCGTTGTGGAGATCCTTGGGGAAGGCCTGTGTCCAGCAATGGACGTCTTTCAGCTGATATGATGATGATGATGAACAACATGCTGTATCTAGTGCGTGATAAGATAAACCAAGGCCGATTTTATTTGCAAACGACACATCCCTTATATTTGTAGTAGACAGGAAAAAAATAACTGTGTCAGTATCTTACCCCCTTCTCGGTGAGCAACTTGGCGGAGTGGTCGAGGAACTGCGCGGCCTGGTGCCAGACGTCGGGATGGTGCGCCAGGCACAGCAGGCACTGCTCGATGGCGAACATGACGCGGCGGGCCACCAGCGCCGTATCCTCGGAGCGGAGCGGGTTCGAGCGCTCCCAGGTTATGTATTTCTTCCAAAGTTCCACCTGAGGATTTAAAATATATTTGTTGACTTATTCAGCGTCGTCCTTATTAGTGTCTATACATAGTACATTTCTACAACTAGTGGCTCTGAGCTGTAGACCTCGATTTGCCGTTGGATATCTGTTATCCCCATACGTCGACATAGGTCGCGGTCTGATTACCAACACCGCAAATAAGTTTGTAATCCCAAAAACCCCCATATCTCCGTCATTTTGAAAAATTTCGAACGAATTTATCGAACGTGCTCACAAAATTTCACGAGAATCGGTTGAGAAATGTAACATATAGAGGAGAACATACGGACATACGAAAGCATTTTTGCCCAAGCCGAAACGGAGACGCTTCGTCAATGGTTTACCATCATTTGCTTTACGTTTTACAAACTGATTAATTTCATCATCATCATCAGCCGCAAGACGTCCACTGCTGGACAAACGCCTTCCCCAAGATTTTCCACAACGACCGGTCCTCTGCTGCTGTCATCCAGCGGTTTCCCGCGACCTTTATCAGGTCGTCGGTCCACCTTGTGGAAGGCCTGCCGACACTTCGTCTCCCGGTTCGCGGTCGCCACTCTAGAACCTTTTCGCTCCAACGGCCATCGATTCTACGAGCAATGTGCCCCGCCCACTGCCACTTAAGGTTTGCTATTCGGTGAGCTATATCAGTTACTTTAGTTCTCCTGCGGATCTCTTCATTAATTTCATTTCACAAACATATAATTTGGTAAACCACCTTTTTTTCCGAAACTGTATATACTACTCTGTCAAGAAAGTACCGGGAAAAGATCAATAATACACAAACTGTTTGTTAATCATCCAAATTTATTTTATCACCTTCAAAGTATGCTCCTTCAGAAACGATACACTTACGCCAACGAATAATCCAATCATCAAAACATTTTTTAAACGCTGTTTCCGGAATTGAATTCAGTTCTCGGCGCGAATTCTCCTTTATGTCTTCTACCGATTGAAAACGGGTGCCACGAAGCGCCACTCCGAAGCTTGTTGACTAGTTTGCATGTCAAACTCGTAAACCCACGTCTCGTCACCAGTAACAATGCGTTTCATGAATGTTGGGTCGGAATTGACTCGTTCTAGCATGTCCTCAGCGACTCTCATGCGATTGAGTTTTTGGAGAAAATTCAGGTCTTTTGGGACTAGCCGAGCGGTAACATGTTTCATACCCAAATGATTAGTTAAAATAGTACGGATCGACTCGTGAGATACAGAAAGTTCGGCGGCTATCTCTCTCAAAGTTGAATGAGGATTTTCAGTCACTATTTCCTTCACTTTTGCGATGTTAACTTCAGTTGCAGACGTTGATGGCCTACCAGAGCGAGGCAAATCTTCCATCACATCTCGACCGCTTTTGAACGCTTTGTACCACTCATAAACACGTGTTTTTGATAAAGTCGAATCACCGTAAGCCTTCTGTAACATTTTCAGTGACTCCGAACACGAAATTCCATTGGCGATGCAAAATTTAAGACAAACTCTTTGTTCAATGTTTTTGTCCATTATGAAATTCGCAATACACACTAGATATGATATAACTAAAAACAGCACTGTATTTAATATAAATAACAGATGCAACTCAAACTCCGCGCCAAAATAGAAAACAGTTGTGCCAATCTAACAACAACAAAAAAAACAAAAATTTGAATTTGGAACCATAAACAAATCATCCATTCCCGATACTTTGTTGACTGAATGTATTTCAGGATTTTTATAGAACTAACTTAACCTAATCTACACGATGTTCCTGAAATATTTACAGTTTCGGAAAAACAGCGGTTTGCCAAATGATTTGTTAGTGAAATGAATCAGTTAATGAAATGTTGTATAGCAAGTGATTGGAGACGCTTCGTCAACAAGTATCGCTCGCCCGGCTTTTGCACATATAGCCCGCGCCAAATTTCTAGCCCGCTCTGAACACGAGGCGATTCGCGTCGCCCCCCCGCCACTCCTGCGCTGTACCGCGCTCGCCATGTTCCTCAACTTCAGAGAGAGCTAGAAGTTTGGCACGACCTGTACTGCCGTGTACGTGGCTTTTGACGAAGAGACCTCGTCGTGTTGTTCTCCTAGTCATTATATTTAGTTTAATGTATTTGACCTTACATTTGTCATGTTTTCATTTGTGCTAGTTCTAATAATTCATATTTGTTACTTTATTACTTTGTAATGTAACTTACTTTTAAGTATTGTTGTATTTTATGTTTGAAAAAATTACCTTCTGCTGGAGTTTCTTGCGGCGCTTCTCCGCAATGATGGTATTGTCCGAAGCGCTGGTAGATTCATTCTATATTACCGACGTGTAAAAGAGCCCGTATGTGGCCAATTTACTGAATAAATATTTTGATTTTGATTTGATTATTGATTTTGTGTCTGGCCGGGTGTACCTGTTTCATCTCCTCGCGGTCGACGGTGGGCGGCGTGGCGGGCATGTTGCGGTTCAATCCGCGCGTGACCGTCTCCAGCTCCTTGGCCACGCGGCGTGCGTTCATGTATTCGCGGGAACGCTCCATCGCCATTCTTTCAGCTGTAAGACATTTTTATTTAGTTTGGTGTTGCTAGTGAGAAGGAACAATTGGACTCCGATAAGTAATTAAATCTTATATAAAAAACAGCCGTGGTAGCCTAATGGTTTGACCTGCCGACTCTTAAGCAGAGGGTCGTGGGTTCAAACCCGGGCTCGCACCTCTAAGTTTTTCGGAATTTATGTGCTAAATATAATTTGTAAATTTACCATGAGCTTTTCGGTGAAGGAAAACATCGTGAGGGAACCTGCACACACCTGCAAAGCAATTTGACGGTATGTGCGAAGTGCCCAATCCCCCGAACTATACCCCGAACCCTCTCATTGTGAGTGGAGGCCTGTGCCCAGCAGTGGGACGTATATAGGCTGGATTATTATTATTAAATCTTATATAATACTAGACCCGGTGCACTTCGTATCATTTTTTTTTTCTTTCGGCTGTGCCTTTGGGTTTCCTAATTTTCTTTTTTCGTGAACCACCCCAGTATTGACACAAACAAATAAAAAAAAAAAAAAACAAATCGGTCGAGCTATTTTCGAGTTTTTTCTAGGGCCATAAAAGATGGCGCAACTCTTTAGTAGTAAGTTTGCAGTGTGAGCGACGGACTGAAAACCAGCGCTGTGCGAGTGCAGTCCTGCCGGCGCGCGCCTGCAGCATGCCGAGTCCGATCCTTTGCCACATTTTTTTTGTTCCGTGTAAGTCTCGTGTATGTCATCTAGTTAATTAAATTAAGAGCTCCATGTTTTTTCGTGTACTATTTTCATGTGTGACAATAAATGTGTTTTCATTCTTATTTAGTGACGAAACTGCAACTCGAGTTACTTTTGAGTTTCATGCCTATATGTGACGTTCTCAATATAAAGGGACCTTATGTAGGAAGGCAGTTACGCTCTTCTTATTCTTGTACCTATACGAATACTATGGTAACAGTTCTAAAAACGGCGCAACCGCCTGCCTCCATAAGGTCCCTTTATATTGAGAACGTCACATATTGTCTTTTATGAAACCACACAACTAGTTTGAAACGTGCAAACGCGTTCTGGGCCTAACGCATGGCAATCGATTTTTATATATATAGATAGATAGATGACGTGTTCTGCTTCTATTGGCTTACAATTTTATCACGTGGTATTGTGATAACATACCACAGAATAGATAATAAGCAGAGAAGATTCACTCATTTCATTGCCTGCACGTGACCAATTAACTGAATAACTATTTTGAATTGTAAATGTTGAACTCACCAATAATAGTGTTAATGCTCTGTTCGAACGCTATGTAGTCTTTCCATAGCGTCTCTATCCCGATTATGGGTGTAATAACAGCTCTTTGATATACCTGTAACCAACAAGTTATTACGATACGATAAATATAAACTGCGCAAGAGCATGTCGGGTCATGCTCAGTGCAGGGTTCCGTTGTCATTACTACAAATACAAAAAACAATCTGGAAAACATAAATATTAGCTTCTTTTCTGGCCAAAGTTATCTTAGCTGATTTTCGGTGGGTATAAACTTTTCTTTCGCTTGTAACTCAAGAACCAATAAAGTCTACTTAGTCGTGATAGTTTAGTTTATGCGCTTATGATCCTTTAATCGAAAAATTGTTTTCACAGACCCCACACCATCGGGTAGACGAGAAAAAAAAAACCATCCCCACTTTACGTGTAGGGGAGGTACCCTATGCTCTGCTTTCCGTGCGAAGCCAGGGCGGGTCGCTAGTAAGTTATATTAACCCGTGTTAAAGGGTCTCTACTTTGGTTTACCTTTCTCACAGCAGATATCTTCTGGTTCTCCGCATAAGAACCTACAGCTTCCACCCCCTTAAGGAAGGTCACGTAGTCATTCCAGATGGGGTACGCGTGGATGTCCAGGCCAATCTTGTCGAGAGCGAAGTCGTAGGCTTGGGCCATTTTCTCTCTGGAAATATACGCTAACATTTTGACCGCCGTAGTCTGATATATAAAACACCACCATAGCTAATGTCAACCTTCCTCAAACACACTTAGGCCTATTCTGTGCGGATTTTCCAACGGTTTTCAGGAATAGAAAGAGGAATTATCTATAAAGGTTATATGCTATAATTTATTGCATGCATTGCATTGGGCTGGCCACTAGCTTATAATGTAAGTGAGTAAAGACAGGCCACCTGGTGCTAAGTGGGTTCTAAAGCTAATGGGCAATGGGCATTTGTGTCGTTAAAAATAAAAATTTATTAAATCCATATAAGTATACATTTGTGACGTTCTCAATATAAAGGGACCTTATTGAGGCAGGCGGTTACGCCGTTTATAGAACTGTTACCATAGTATTCGTATAGTTACAAGAATAAGAAGAGCGTAACTGCCTTCCTCCATAAGGTCCCTTTATATTGAGAACGTCACAATTAAGTTATCGCACTGAAAGGGAGTCTTTATTTGCGGCAGCTAATCTGAACCTGTATGATACCGGGGTGTTCATGGGGATCCTGTCCGACCCCACATCAGATTGGGCAGTAGCGGTGTTCAGATTGGCTGACGTGAACAGAACCTAGTGTAGTGTTTTTTTTTCTTACATTTCTAAAGGGGTTTTTATTGTTGTTTTTAAATATTGGCGTTGTGGAGGTTGGGCCGGCGTTTGTGTAAAGGCCGGATATAAAAAAAAAAATAAGTACCCAGAGAAGGTAGATTTGTATTAGGCATATGCAGGTTATATGCAGTGTTGCCAACCCGAAGAATATGCGTGTCGTGGCATCTTAGCTCGCAAACGGATGGACAAATTATTTGTTCTTTATCAAAAAATGTTGGACACGTAGTTTTTCTTTTGTCAATCAAACAAAAAATACAAAGATAAAGCGCGTCAAGTTCGGGAGTGGGGGCTCGTGACGTCACTTCTATGTAAAAATTGTATTGAGACGTGACGTCATGCGACATTTCAACTCTTTTATCTCCGTAATTTTTTGATTATGTGAAAAAAGAAAAAATACGTGTTCAATACTTTTTGATAATCTAATGAGAAAAAAAAAATTAAAATGCTGAAACTAGAGTTATAATGGCTGTATAAGCTCTTATACAGCTTTTGCGCTACTTGATGATGTTTGAATTAAGTGTCCATTAATGGTGCCTGTCAACTGAAAGTGTCCAACACTGGTGCCGTGTCGCCCTACGCCATGCCGAGCTCTCGCTACACGCCTGTACGTACTTGTACGTGGGCAGCATGCACTTTGTTTCCTTGACGTAGTTGAGGTACAGCCGCCACAGCTCGATGTTGAGGATCTTCATCAGACACCTCTGGAACAGCTACACAAAAACACACATAGTACAGTCAACGTTAAATAGATAGGAGCAGCGAAAATGGCCAAATATATCGCAACACATCCTTATTCCTATAGTAATAAAGATGTGTTGCGATATATTTGGCCACATGCTGACTGTACAGTCGTCATCAAATAAGAAAGCATTCAAATGCTCACAAATATCTGAACCCGATAACGTCTCTAACAATAGGGTTGAGTTAAGATATATTTGAGCAGAGCTGCCGCACATTGAGCCAATAGTCGCGGCCACAGCGTAGCCACTAGTGGCCGCCACAAGCTGCGGACGAGTTTTTTCATACATTTTGTATAGCATCGGCGCACACCGAGCGTTCGAGTGGCCGCGTCTGAGCCACAAGTTGCGGTAGTCGCCCGCGCTCGCTACAAGTGGCCGCGTTTTGTCGCTCGCCTCGCACGCACACTCGGCCACAGTCGCCGGCTTCTCTAATAAACAATAGCCAATAGTGGCCGCCTCTCAGCCACCGGTGGCCGCGATTGGTGGCTGCGTCTAGTGGCTGAGCCGAACCACTAGTGGTCGCGTTTAGTGGCGGCCACTAGTGGCTCAATGTGCGGCCGCCCATAGGGATGATGACTGGGTAAAGAAAACGAAATTCTAATAAGTCCGTCAGTTAGATTATACCAAAAAATATTGGACAAAATTGTACTAAACTGTACCAAGGTGTGACGTCATGCGACATTACATCTCAATATATCTCCGTGATTTTTGATTATGTGAAAAAAGAAAAAATACGTGTCCAATACTTTTTGACAATCTATCTGATCGACATAGAAAACAACAATTGTCATCATCCCTACCTATTCTCTAACTTTCTCTAAAATGAAGACACGCCGCAACACACGGCTTACAGTTTGCGGTTTACCATGAGCCTTCAATAAGTATTATGATGTATGCTGATTTGGAGAGAAACGTTACTTCCCTTGGGCTAGGTTGCTTAGCGGGAAACCACGTCACCAAAAACTATCTATGTAAAAAGATGGTGTGGTTTGACGTACCGACCAAAAGACGCGCCGGGTTCAATAAAAAAAAATCTCTTAGAAAGTGTCCTAGGGAAAAATATGTGACGTTCTCAATATAAAAGGACCTTATGGAGGAAGGCAGTTACGCTCTTATTCTTGTAACTATACGAATACTATGGTAACAGTTCTAAAAACGGCGTAACCGCCTGCCTCCCTAAGGTCCCTTTATATTGAGAACGTCACATATTGTCACGCGGATCTAGGTTTTCGTTTAGACAGAGTGTCATGCACCCGTCCTTATTGGGCCGGCATGGCATGGCATGGACACTTTACGGCACACGGCCACTATTACGCCCGTCATGTAACGGTAGATAACGCTATACCAAATAGGCTAGGAACCTCTAGCTTTAGCTACAACTATAGGCCTTAATGTGACGACTACTGGTAGTCGCTGAGCCCCCCCCTCCTACCAAACGTCTGTCACACCGCGGGACGAATTTTGACGAAAATCGACGCGGATTGTAATGAGTTAACGGACTGTACGTACATATATATGTCAGGGCATTATTTATAATGGCTGGGCAGTATGAATAATGGCAAGTTACACAGGATCAAGTGATTAATTATTATCTAAATTTCATTATCATATAATTAATTATCACATTGTCTGGTTAGGTTAGTATTATTATCAAATTGCCATCTCATATTCAGTTGTTATTATCAAATTGTCCGGACATTATGAATAATGCCCACATTTATCACCTGGTCCATAACAAATAAACACTAGGGACTCCTAGGGTAGCGAGCGGTACCTACAGCTATATGACGGGCGTATTAATACTGCCGTCCTAAGCTAAAAGGCGATATCTCAAATTCGATTGCCAAAGCAGATTCAGTCCTCTCCTGTTAGTAATGAGGCAGCAATTCCTACGGGAGATTTGTCTGAGATGTCGCATTTTAGCTTAGCAGGGCAGAATAGTGCTCAGGAGCCGTACAGTGGCTATACCACGCCGCCCTTCCAGCCCGTCGCTTTGTTGCTAACTATAAATCTAACGGTAACGAGACTTTAAAATAATCCTGTTAGTTATACAAGTATAAGATAGTGATTAATGATTATTATTATTATTATCTGTTTATTTCTATAAAAAATACAGTGTTTTGTTAAGTCTTAATCTCTAATCTTAATCCTATTAAATATTTTATGAGTTAAGAGTAGTTCTACATTAATTATTGTTTTTGAAATTGCACAGCCTGGCAAAACATATTTTGGAAAAATGAGGACGCTGTTCAAAGTTTATTGGCAACTATGGTTACGGCGCATAAAGGGTCAATTCGCTGAATGTCCCTTTGCCCCTTCTACAAAATACTTCGTTCGCAAAGTCGTTTAAGTTTCGCGAAAGGGTCTCTCTAAAGACGGGACGTTTCGCGAAAGGGACGTTCTGCGAAAAGTATGCAACGTTTTGCAGAACAGGTAATTTATGGGTGATTATCAAAAAAAAATTACCTAGTTAAGGCCTTAATTAAGTAACGTTAATTGTGTGACGAAAGTTAACCATACAATCAATCAATCATATTAACAATAATGCTCTTATTAGGTCAGCATTGTATTCTGTTGGTGTCCGTATTAAATAAATATGGTTATTATTTAACTACGTATTTTTTTTGATAATCACATTAATCACCCATCTATGAAGGGATGTTTCACAAATGGGACGTAATCTATGTGAAGGGACATTTTGCGAATGGGACTTTATGCGCTCTAACCGCAACTGGTTATATGTGACGTTCTCAACATAAAGCGACCTTATGGAGGCAGGAGGTTACGCCTTTTTTAGAACTGTTACCATAGTATTCGTATAGTTACAAGAATAAGAAGAGCGTAACTGCCTTCCTCCATAAGGTTCCTTTATATTGAGAACGTCACATATCCAGTTTACCGGAGCTTAGTGTGGCCACTTGAAAATTATTTTACATGTCACGTATTTTTTTTTTGCCAAGCTGTACCATATAGTTACTTACTTTTTGCCCTGTAGTTAATTTTGGTGCGTTTCAGGGTACCTATATTCTAAACAAAACAAAATTTGGAGTGTTCCATCAAAACACAATCAACCGGATTGCGGGTGCCCTTTTTCTCATTCTCTGATTTTAGATAGAACTCATCGAAAGAGACGGCTAAAGTAACTTTCGAACGGTTACAGTGGTGCAATTAAATAATACGTATATAACATATAACTATCTACATGGCGTCATTCTATCCCTTTTACTCCTACCGCTACACATAGAGACATAATAGGTAAGTTTTCATTTGTTTGCCACTTATATCTGAACGAAAAACCGCTAGGAATAAGAGCCCCGCAAAGCGGGGCGTTGTCGGATTTGTGAATTCTTGTTTTGACGCAATTGGAGGTGGTAATTTTTTATTATTATTGGGCATCTCCAATACAGTACAAGGTGAAACTAAAAAAATGATTGGGAGCTGGATGAGATTTAGACATTTTCATTTGATGATGACACACTTGTTGCCCTTTTCAAGGTGGCCCTTTAAATTGCGTCCATATGAACCCAAATCGCTTACATACGTGTAAGCAAATACAAATAGATGACTGTCGCAAATGACATTCAATCTTACACAAGCACTGTTGTGTGTGTGTCAATTTTGTTCGAATTCATTGCCATTACACAGACTGCAACCCCCCAAGTAATTTACCTAAATGTCTAACTAATACATCTAACAAAAATATACATACCATAACATACACTTATTTTTGTTACTGTTATGCTGTTTTAAAATATAAAGAGGTTTGAACGCCCGACTTTTTTTTTGCGACTCAAAGGGCTCTGCGCGTTGTTTTTTTTTCATTTATTTACATAAGTACATAAATTCCTGGGCTCATACTACTCTGTCAAGAAAGTACCGGGAAAAGATCAATAATACACAAACTGTTTGTTAATCATCCAAATTTATTTTATCACCTTCAAAATATGCTCCTTCAGAAACGATACACTTACGCCAACGAATAATCCAATCATCAAAACATTTTTTAAACGCTGTTTCCGGAATTGAATTCAGTTCTCGGCGCGAATTCTCCTTTATGTCTTCTACCGATTGAAAACGGGTGCCACGAAGTGGTAATTTGAGTTTAGGAAAAAGAAAGAAGTCGGCAGGAGCCATATCTGGTGAATATGGTGGTTGCTCGATGGTATTTGTTGAGTGTTTGGTCAAAAATTCTTTCACAATGATGGCCTTGTGCGAAGGCGCATTATCGTGGTGCAAAATCCAAGAATTTTCATTCCACAAATCTGGCCTTTTTCGTCGAATTTGCTCTCTTAAATGCCGCATAACGCTCAAATAATATTCTTTATTTACCGTTTGACCTTCCGGCAAGAATTCCGAGTGCACAACACCGCGATAGTCAAAGAAAACAGTCAACATGACTTTGACTTTTGATCGACTTTGGCGTGGTTTTTTCGGTTTCGGTTCAGTTGGAAGGCGCCACTCCGAAGCTTGTTGACCAGTTTGCATGTCAAACTCGTAAACCCACGTCTCGTCACCAGTAACAATGCGTTTCATGAATGTTGGGTCGGAATTGACTCGTTCTAGCATGTCCTCAGCGACTCTCATGCGATTGAGTTTTTGGAGAAAATTCAGGTCTTTTGGGACTAGCCGAGCGGTAACATGTTTCATACCCAAATGATTAGTTAAAATAGTACGGATCGACTCGTGAGATACAGAAAGTTCGGCGGCTATCTCTCTCAAAGTTGAATGAGGATTTTCAGTCACTATTTCCTTCACTTTTGCGATGTTAACTTCAGTTGCAGACGTTGATGGCCTACCAGAGCGAGGCAAATCTTCCATCACATCTCGACCGCTTTTGAACGCTTTGTACCACTCATAAACACGTGTTTTTGATAAAGTCGAATCACCGTAAGCCTTCTGTAACATTTTTAGTGACTCCGAACACGAAATTCCATTGGCGATGCAAAATTTAAGACAAACTCTTTGTTCAATGTTTTTGTCCATTATGAAATTCGCAATACACACTAGATATGATATAACTAAAAACAGCACTGTATTTAATATAAATAACAGATGCAACTCAAACTCCGCGCCAAAATAGAAAACAGTTGTGCCAATCTAACAACAACAAAAAAAACAAAAATTTGAATTTGGAACCATAAACAAATCATCCATTCCCGATACTTTGTTGACTGAATGTATTTATATAACAAGAATGTTTTCTTTACGTAGCAATATTATTATATGATTTGCATTGTCTATTCACTGATATTATTGCAGGCTATTATATCAGTGAATAGACAATGCAATTACTATTCCTAGCTGCCCACACTGTGGACAACTGGGAAAAAAATTCCCAGTTGTCCACACCTAATTTGGAGGGTGTTGACAACTGGGAATTATTATACCCAGTTGTCCACACTGTAGACAACTGGGAATAGCCGTATAATGCCATTGCCCTAAGATAACAAGGTTAATGTATTTTACTTAGTGAATTATTTGTATCTGGTTGAAATGAAATAAACAAATATTTACAGTCTCTTTCTAATGTCTCAGTGACAGGTTGAGAGTGAAAGGGATTTTATTTATAGAGCGACTGGTTTTTATAATGTTGCATTTCTATTAGTTCTTTTTCAGATGAACTACCCATATAATTACATAAATAAATAGGGATATTACATGTCAAAAGTGATATTCCTTAGCAACCTTTTCCTATTCAATTCACCCAAACCAACCATTTAAATCCATCCATCCTTAAGGGTAGGGGACTAATTTATAAAATTTGAAAGCAATTTTTGGACCAAAAACTTTTTTAAATTATTAAATTGCTAAAGAAAATCACCTCCAACACGTCTGAACACAAATAGACACCCTATCAGAAAGAAAAGATTCCAATTATATTTTGTTATCTTTATTTCTTAAAAACTAAATTAAAAACTATCAGGTACTTTGTCTATGGCTATCACAGATAACTTACGCTTGTTTATGTACTAACCTTTTCAACTTTCTCAAACATTCTCGCCTTCATCTGAAACCATGATAAAAATAATATTTAGAAAAAAATTTATTAACCATGAACCAGCTCCAAATTATTAGGGAGTTTCATTGAATTGTCATGGATCCAATGACTACAGCTTGACGGAATTTTGAGATATAACCTATCCAACAGAAAAATATTATAAAAATTGGTTCCCAATTGGTGAAGTTGTTGCGTAACAGACATAAAAAAGAACATAGTTGAATTAAGCCTTTCAGACAGAGCTAAGCATCAAGTGAAGAAATATAATGAATCTTTTTAATTATCATAATTAATTTATATTCATGTTTATTTATTGCTTTATGTTGTAGCCTCATTGGTTGTTGTAACCTCATTGGTCTTAAAAATACAGTAGGTAGTTTCAACATAAACGCTGCAAGGGCACTGCAATAAGACAATGTCTCAAAGGAGCATACTAGTCACTAAATTACTTATTCAATATACTTGTATTACACCGATTACATATCATATTAAAAATAAAGCTTACATTTTCCTTCACTCTGAATGTAAAAAACTCTGCTAAATTATAAAAACATTTTGATATAAAAAAAACTCCTTAACATACTACAAAATACACTTTTTAAAATTTTTGATAGTGAGAGGTAACTTATTGTAGATTTTTACAGCCATATGGTGTGTCCCAATACTAACAATTTATGAATTGGTAAAAGAGCTTAGTAGTTTCATTTCTTTTCCTGAGGTGAAACTGACAACAATGATCTATTTCTTTAGCAAATAGGTCTTTGTGATTTCTTACAAGTCTACATATTTAGTAAATATATATAGACACCAGTGTTAGGATATTTAAATGAGTAAAAATGGCTGACGATTTGATACACCAAAAAGGTTCATTTTAATAGTGATCAACTCAAACAATCTTATAATTCTGTGCTGAAAGAGGGTTAAGAACCTCCTCCTGTTTGGAAGTCAGTTGAAACTATGTTCTGTCAAATTATAATTTTTGTTTAGTAAACTGTGTGATACCATGAATAATATTGACTTTGCTATTGGAAAAATTGTCCACATGGATCCTAATTTACATGTTACTATTATTATCAAATTGAATTGAAACAAGTTTCTTGTAGGTAAACTTTGAATTGTTGCTACACAATAGGTAGTATAACTTTCTAGAGTAAGATTGTAAATTGTTATCTTCTGGGTGAGCTCGCTTCATCGTCGACTCAAACCCATTATCAAAATAAAATAAAAATAAAATATTTGTGGATTAGGTATAATTCTTAGTCATAGTCATAGTCATATCATTTATTGCATTTATGTGTTACAATAGTGTTATAATTATTAGAAATAGTCCATCATAAACCCTGCAAGGGCACAGCAATTTATAAGTTGCAATTTTAATTTCCTACATAAAAATACTAACCTCCTGCTCGATGTAAATCTTCCAGTAACGTCCCGTAGTAGGGAACGCCGTTATCAATTTCTCGTAAACCGATCTCACTTCATTAATAGGCCGCGTTTGAGCTTCACGGATAAGCAAAGACCACGAATCGACATCGTAGGTATTAGCTTCTACTGCCCTTTGAGCTCTAGTAAGCCGCTCGTTACCCCAATCCTGCACGAAAAAAGCTTCGTTAATAACCTAGGTACATAATTAATAGATAAATAGTGTTCATTCTAGTGTAAATACTCACGATTTCGGGATTTTCTTCAACCGCTGGAGTTGTCGCTGCCATTTTGAAGCTTGACAATCAGATTAACTTATATGCTGAAATACAGATATTTGTAGTATTCGTTTATATACTATCTAGTTTATTGCATGTCTGTAAAAAATGCTTAAAAGAAAAAAATAATAATAATTGACACGCGCGACTCCAACCAACGTCCGTTCACCGCTAACCACAGACAAGTTTTTGTTTTTTATAAGTTCAACTCGACACGGCGTTCATAATTGTTTATGTCTATGCTAACGAGAATTAGAACTACAACGTTTGGTCTATGCTGCAGGCTTCCAAAATTCTTATTTATAAATTATATATTACAACAATAACTAGAATCTATCTTTTTATTTTTACGATTAATCCTAATTTACCAGTTTTATGGTTATATTAAAAAGCGCCATCTAATATCAATTTAAAGAACTTACTTCTACGAAAATTGCTACTCGACAATAGATGGCGGTTGAATTTACCCTATTATTCGTTGTGTCGCTGTTCATACCGAAACTCGCTAAATAAAAATAAATTTCTTTCGTGAATCGTGAGTATTGCAAAAAGTTAAAGGTATCAAAATAAAAAAAATAGTAAAGAACCATTTCGATTAAAGTAACTTTCAATATTAAAAATTGCATAGATGAAGCCTCAGGCAGACATACATACATACCAATCGCGGATCGCCCCAATCGTACGCGCCAATCATCCCCTCTCTTTTTTATAAGGGTTTGAAAAACTTGTTTAATTTCTACAGCAGAAACATCGCAGAAACACGAATACATCTCTTGTAATTATTTTTTTTAGTTTATTTAAACTGACGGAATTCTGAAAATGAGTGGGACGATTTTGGACTATCTTCCTTTGTCATAAGGTTTCGTGTTGCCATTGCAGTTATAATCCAGCTAAAATGATTACCCCTATGATTACAGGCTGTATGACGACACGGATAATGTTAGTGATGTATCAAGTATTGTTCTATCGATAGAAAGAAAAAACGTTGATGTTTACGAAGTAATAGTGCATATGAAAGGGCCCTACGTACTCAGTTCGAAGTTACGTTATCTCAATCTCTTTCTCCCGCTTTAGACTCGAATCGTGAGCGTAAGGGATAGGACATCCGATGTTATGAAAAAAATGCTTTATAATAACTACCTTGCAGTGTTATTTTCTTAATCCCCATATTTATTTCTAAGTTAATTGTCAATCATAAACTTGACCCGTGCGCTCGTAGGTCTTATACGGCGGTACTCGGCAAAAGTTACCTGCCTACGATACGGCTACGACCCTGGTAAACTTGCTTGCAAGTGAGTATCGATCGAGTGACTATGGTCGTAGACACGAAGGATTACGCAGTGAATGACGGGTCAAGACGCTGCGTTTTAAGATTTAAATACCCATTTATTATTATCTTAAAGCGAGTACTAAAAGGATACCTACTGTTTTGGCGTTGGCTGCAGCCAGCAAACATTTTTTTGTTTTGTTTGTGTACAAATTATTGAAAAGTTATTTTAAACTGAAAAAAAGTAGCAAATCAGGAAAATTCACACCACTAGAGTATTACGCTGTCATTCAGTCGGCCATCTTGGATACCTAGTTTATTTGAAAAACGAACGCGGCCGGAAACGCTCGCCTATGACGAGCGCGGGAAAAGCGTGATTAGTGGCACGGGCAATTAATCGAACAGCCAAAACCAACAATGAGGTTGTAGCGGATAGAAATATCTATGATTTTAGTGCAGTGTGCATGTGAGATGATTTGATTATATTTAGGTAAGTTTAAGATTAGTAACGCTTTATACTGTATAATTTAAATATTTAATGCTGTTGTAGCAATTTAAACTGTTGATTTGGACACCCGTGTTTATGTACCTGCGTATATTTATTACTTACTAGTTATTCTTGCGATACTGCTGGCGCAGATTTTTTTTTTCTTGGAAATTGTCGTATTTAGGGATAAAAAAAACCGGTAAAAGCATCTCGGGCCATGCTCAGTGTAGAGTGTTGTTGCCATTACTACAAATACAAAAAACAATCTGAAAAGCCCATAAATATTAATTTTCTGATCAAAGTTATCTTAGCCGATTTTCCGTAGGCATAAACATTTTAGGGGTGAAATTCAGCGCGTTTCCACCGCCGTCATTAATGTCACCAAATATTATAATAATGAAATTAAATAATTGACGAAATCATTGACACTACAGCAAGTTCTGATGCTGATAGAAACTACACCCCCGGTTCTGCTTCGATTTACATCATTATTTGCTGGTAGGTGTTATTGATTTCGTCAATATATTTGGTGACACTAATGACGGCGGTTGAAACGCTCTGAAATTCACCCACAGACGACTAAGGGTGAATTTCAGGGCGTTTCAATCGCCGCCATTAGTGTCACCAAATATATTGACGAAATCAGTGACACTACAACAACTTCTGATGCTGATAGAAACTACATCCCCAGTTCTGCTTCTGCTTACATCAGGAGTCGCTGGTAGGTGTCTTTGAGTTCGTCAATATATTTGGTGACACTAATGACGGCGGTTGAAACGCCCTGAAATTCACCCTTAGTCGTCTGTAACTCAAGAACCAATAAAGTTACCAATATTTTCCAGATTTTTCAGAGAAAATGATACTCGACTTCGACTTCAATATCTCCTAAACGGTCCCCCTAATCTAAACCTTACTGTCATACATAATAATGTTTTTAACAGTTATCTAAGAAGTATCCAATGATACCTCGTTCGATGTTATAAGTCACCGTACGATGTAAAGTAAAAAAATATTTTTACCTTTGCTTTACACAATGTATGGGAGGTAGGTACCCTAAAATATTTTTTTTTACAAATTTTATTACTAATCTTTGTGTGCAGTAAAGAATTCTATAAGTACGTATACAAACTTTGTGACACTTATAGTTTCTAAGATAAAGTGAGTGTGACATACAGACAGACGGACGGACATAAGGTTCCTAGTTTGACTACGGAACCCTAAAAAGCGGCGTTAAATTTTATTATCCGCTAGGTAGGTACTCCTTTTTTAATTAATTAAAGTAATATAATCCTTACGTAAAATTATATCATGCGAGTTCCTTTCAGGATGATTACTACGAAGTACTTAGGACACCCTTTCGCTCGTTTTTTTTTTTCGCGACTTCGGGGTTGGTCCCATAGTGAAAATTGCTCAGTATGACTTACTGATTTAACCCCCAAAATGTTTAAGACGAATAAAAAAACAGCCTGTATAGTATAGCTCCGTGTAACTGTCCGGAAACGCTATTAATTATCGCGATGACAGCCGTTATACGTAGCAGCATAAGGTCTTTAATTGTGACGTTCTCAATATAAAGGGACTTTACGGAGGCAGGCGGTTACGCCGTTTTTAGAACTGTCACCATAGTATTCTTATAGTTACAAGAATTAAGAAGAGCGTAACTGCGTTCCTCCATAAGGTCCCTTTATATTGAGAACGTCACAAGTGACCTTACAAGATTTTATATAACTTGAAACACCGACAAACATAAAGTTAAAATAAAAGCTAATAAACTTCTAATTCCGACCTTCAGCCAAATCAATCGTTTACTCGTTTTATAGCCGATCTAACGATAGTTTACGATTCGTTTATTGTCTAAACCTAATTATAAATATAAACATACAGACAATGCTGGGAATGCGCTTAAAAATGCGTCTGTTTATCTAAAGACGTCCTTTGATGGCCATTGTTTGTCTCGGGCTCTTAGAACTGTACCTATGTGACGTTCTCAATATAAAGGGACCTTATGGAGGAAGGCAGTTAAGCTCTTCTTGTTCTTGTAATTATACGAATACTATGGTAACAGTTCTAAAAACGGCGTAACCGCCTGCCTCCATAAGGTCCCTTTATATTGAGAACGTCACGTATTAATAAACTCATTTTAACTGAGATGCCTGTGGCTTTAAAATAAATAATTAAATATCAGGGGACAATCTCATACAAACTGACCTCGTCCCGATCTAAGCTCTAGGCTTTTATTATGGGTACTAGGCAACGATAAACATACGTAAATAGAGAAATACATAAATACGTGAAAACATATCCATGACTCGGGAACACTCAAGCATTTGAGTTAATAATTTGTGAAACGAATTTTCTTCAAACATGTGAATTTGCACGCACGAGAACCAAAGTCACCGACATAGCCCTAAGAATTGCTAGACTAAAGTTGCAGGGGGCGGTACATCGCTCGCAGAACAGATGTCCGTTGGGGCCGAAGAGTTCTCGAGTGGCGTCCGCGTGCCGGAAGACGCAGCGTGGGCAGACCTCCAACAAGGTGGACCGACGACGTGGTTAAGATCGCGGGAAACCGATGGATGCAAGCGGCGAAGGACCGGTCCTTGTGGCCAACCTTGGGAAAGGCCTTTCAAACCTCTTTAGATTTTAAAACAGCATAAAAAATACAACAAAAAAATATAAACAAGTGAATGTTATTATATATTATGATATAAAATAAATTGCCAAATAAAGGATCACTACTTATCTTACAGAAAAATTGGTTTCTTTTTCAGTTCAAAAACAATAATATCTATAAATTAATATCACGAGACAATCTCACACAAATTAATCTAGTCCCAAACTAAGCTCTAGGCTTGTGCTATGGGTACTAGGCAACGATATACACTTATATTGAGAAATACTTACTTAAATATATAGAAAACATCCATCCAAACATCCATCTCATCACACAAATATTTACCCATACCGGGATTCGAACACGAGACCGCTAGCTATTAGTACCAATTAGGCTGACCGCGTCGTCTTTGATATCTATGTTAATTCGACGAAGAACGTAAGCCCCTTAAGAGAACTAGGGTGCTTTTCCACCGGCGAGGCGAGGCGAGGCGAGGCGGGAAAATCGCGACGCTTTTGTTTTCTTTGCAGTGTTAATAAACACTCTATGGTATAGTAATACGGTTAAATATTAACTAAACATATTTCAATTCTCGTCTCGCCCATCCAGACTATTTCCACCGGCAGCCGAGCGGGTTTTCATATATAGCCTGGCAAAGTCGGACAAAAAAATGAAGGCGCTGTTCGGAATAAAATTGGTAACATTGATCCAAATTTTACTCTAAACTGTGCTGGATGCCATTTGAAAATATTGTAGTTCCAGCTGTCACCACACGCTGACTTTTTTGCCGGGCTATACAAATTTCAATACCCTCCCGTCCGCACCTCGCCTCGCCTCGCCTCGCTTCGCTTCGCCTCGCCAGTGGAAAAGCACCTTTACACCAGTAAACGCTATTGGTCGCTTCCTGTGATTATCTGTTCACAATTAACCGTCACTTTGCTTATATCATCGAATGTTAAAGTTCTTCGATGATTTGTAATTTTGTATTGACTAGGTACAGTCGAGGACAGAAAGATGTTTACACTTTTGGACCTTATAACAATGGAATAAGGTGAACAAGTGTAAACATCTTTCTGTCCTCGACTGTACTACACGAACTGAATTCAGGTTTCAGGTCAATCAGGTTCGAATTGACAAAATTTCAAGATTGCAACTGATGCTAAATCCTTATGGAGGCTGTATTCTCGCCGAGACACTCCGAGGCAGGCTTGCCAACCTTTTCTAACTTATTTAATGTTTGAGAAGGATGGCAAGTTTACCTCGGAGTGTCCTGGGCGAGTGTACAGCCGCCATTAATTGGGTAATTAATGGTCAGGATTCCGAAAATATTTTTAGTTAATTTTTATATCCAGTAGTTCGGTAAATATTAGGGAATATATGCAGACCGGAAGTATGACGTCACTGATATGCCTATATGTTGCAAATAGCCTGCAGGGGAAAACAAGAAAAAAGTTGCACGAATAGTCCATTTCCGGTTGTCAAAAACATACATTAGGACATTACTACCTTGAAGTGCGAATTGCGTAATAGAATGTTGATTTACCTTACGTGACTACGTGTATAATTATATTTTTATTCAAATAGACCTTTCTAACCCCCTTACTAATAAACGTTGAGTAACGGCTGAGTAGTTATACAATGCTTTGTCCTTATCTGTCGAATTCAAATGTCACAATGACAGATAAGGACAAAGCATTGTATAACTACTCAGCCGTTACTCAACGTTTATTAGTAAGGGGGTAAATGTATCAGAAAATAAATAAAATATGGTAATAATTATCATACAATAAATAAGTAAGGCCTTTTGTCGTTACAATCTATCAAATGTTGTCAATTGTGACGTTCTCAATATAAAGGGACCTTATGGAGGAAGGCAGTTACGCTCTTCTCATTCTTGTAACTATATGAATATTATGGTAACAGTTCTAAAAACGGCGTAACCGCCTGCCTCTATAAGGTCCCTTTATATTGAGAACGTCACAATTATCTTGGTATATGGGTAATGGGGATTAAGCACAAGACGGACAGCGGGCTTAACATGCATGCACGAGATAAAATTTGACAGGTGCTAGGGAAATGAATAAATCTATGCATATTCTAACGTAAGACTTAACGCTTAAGGTTTAAAATAAAAGTGTCCCGTCCAGACTTTTATTACCTTTTATTACTAAGCGTCTATATTTTCGCATGTTTATAGCGATTTTATCAAGACGGGACACATTCATTTTAAACCGCGTTAAGTCTTACGTTGTTCTCAATATAAAGGATATGGAGTAAGGCAGTTACGCTCTTCTTATTCTTGTAACTATACGAATACAATGGTAACAGTTCTAAAAACGGAGTAACCGCCTGCCTCCATAAGGTCCCATTATATTGAGAACGTCACAAATAACCAAAATAACTAATAATATTTATGTTCATATCGATCGTTGAGTTTAATAACTCAACGATCGATATTAAATTGTTCTGTTTATGGTTCAATAACCATAAACATAGAACACTCTTTCGCATTTGTAATAATTAAGTAGTTAGGATATGAATAGATGCCATGATGCAGGTGGCTAATTACTAATAAATAATGCATCCCTCAAAATAATTGTCCAATAAACTGATACAAATCTAAATCGGCCATATTGACACGCACGGCTTCATTATTTAATTAGATATTTCTTTTATTCTGCGTCATCAAAATTTTCCGTAGGTACTTTATGTGAAACAAAACCTAACTCCATTACGTAACGTTCCAATTTCAACGATTGAAATTAAATTGGCCTTTTTGTAAAACACGTCATTTTTGTTCCAAAGATACGCGGCTGTCCGTAAGGATAGGCAAAATCGATAGTGGTTTAATTATGCAAGATGGCCGCCGGAGTAGTGGTCAATTTGTTTATTGTTATTTTTAGCTGTGATACGTTTAGGGTGACATATTTAGTTATATTCTTAAAATGAAAATGCCTTTATAATCATCACCCGCGGGCTTAGCGCGCATACACGAGATAAAATTTGACAGATGCTAGGGAAATACATAAATACATCTATTCCATATTCTAACGTTAGACTTAACGCAAGTTTAAAATAAAAGTGTCTCGTCCTGACTTTTATTACCTGTTATTACTAAGCGACTATTGCGATTTTCACATTTTTAAAGCGATTTTATCAAGACGGGATACTTTTATTTTAAACCTTAAGCGTTAAGTCTTACGTTAGAATATGGAATAGATGTATTCATTTCCCTAGCACCTGTCAAATATTATCTTGTGCTTGCATGCTAGGGGGCCTGAAGGTTCTACCACCTCTTGAAAGTCTTATTGTAATAAAAAGTTGCGAAGTAATATCTGACTAGCGACTATAAGTACCTACCTATAACGCAAAGCCTTTTTTATAACACTCGCACGTTTTTAACGAATCATATGACACCCCATTTATAAAAAAACGGTCAAGTGCGAGTCGGACTCGCGCACCGAGGTTTCCTAGCTTATAGCTTGCGTAGTTGCTGAGAAAAACTGCTGTGACAGAAAGACAGACAACGAAGTCTGATGTGGACCATAAGGAACCATAAAAATCGGTCCAATATTTTAGGAGCAAGTGGATCATCTGATCTTTGGTCACACATACATACATACATAAATCGTTACCCTTCTTTAGGCTTCGCTCAGTGAGTAAAAAAGGCATATCTAATTAACGATTTTCAATGTGAATCGATAACACTATAATGCCATTGCGTCGGTGATACTGCAATACCTAAGTAACAAATTCAATTGGTTGTAAAATGCACCTTACTGACCTACTTTGCAAGGTGCATTTTGCCCTTTCTTGAATTTGTTAGTTACGCCGTATTGAGTGTCAACGACGATTGGAATTGTTACATACCTAGAACGTCATTACAAAGATTAATGTAATTTCAGGTCTATCCAATCGATTTGAATCGGCGAGCATTATTGGTTTGAACGAATTGAGTTGATAATACAGCTATTTCTATTTTAACTAGTTTATATATTAAGTAGTCAAAGAGATAATTATGACAAATTAAATAGTCAACAGGCGGTCTTAAATGGGTGAAGTTCAAAGAAAGTGTACCTAACCTACTGTTAAAGAATTACGTTAAGAAACGGTAACTTTCTCAGTTTCATATCACATATTTTGCAATAAATCAATGAGCTATCACGTTTCAAAAGACAGCTCTTTAAATTTAGTACGGACAATTTAACGGACGGATAGCTGTATATGTGACGTTCTCAATATAAAGGGACCTTATGGAGGCAGGCGGTTACCCCGTTTTTAGAACTGTTACCATAGTATTCGTATAGTTACAAGAATATGAAGAGCGTAACTGCCTTCCTCCATAAGGTCCCTTTATATTGAGAACGTCACATATCATAGACTGTGGCAAATGGCTCCAATCAAGGCCTTTCGTAGCTAGTTTTAGAAATAACGCCAGTTATAATGACCTAGTGCGCTGACCTGCGGCAAGGCGTCATCGCATGCATTTTGTATGACGCCATACACGCAAGGGGTGTACACTACGAGGGGCACATCCATCCAGCCTAGCGACACCTAGCGGGTCTTCACGACTCGTTAATAACTACGAAATAGATAAAATACCCTGCCAATTGGGACTATACTTTCACATTTAATTAGTTCATAACTTTTAAATGGGCCAACGGATTTTCACCTTGAAATCTTACTAACGTTTTTAGGGTTCCGTACCAAAATGGTAAAAAAGGAACCCTTATGGTGAGACTTCGTTGTCTGTCTGTCTGTCTTCTCAGCTGTTTTTCTCAGCAACTACACAAGCTATCTCCTTGAAATTTGGCATAGTTGTATAACTTGCTTGCCCGCGTCTGTTTTTGTAAAAAAAAAAAAAAATTATAAATAATTAAAAAGGGGTCTAGAATGGGTGGTTGAAAAATGAAAGTGATTTGATTATAGCAAATGGGGTGTCATATGAAAGGGCTCAATCTGCACATTTCAAAACTATTTTTTTTTTCTAATTTTCCGTGACGTACTTTTTGATTTATAACCAAAAATATTCAAAAAATTACTGTTCTCCCTTTATCTCCGAAGTTTATAAACCGAAAAATCGGAAAAATTCCTAACTTATACATAATCACTTATATTTTACGTAAAAAATAAAACAAAGTGTTCAAAATTTATAGTTTTCGATAAATTGACAAAAAACATTTAAGATGTACTAAAATTTAGGCAAGTCAAAATGAACCTTATTGCATATGAATTAACGTACATAAAAAGGTATAATGTTGAAGTACGGACTTAAATACGGAACCCTCGGTGCGCGAGTCCGACTAGCACGTGGCCGGTTTTTTTATAACTTTCAAAGTTAAAGAAGAGTAATGATTTTACAATCTTTGTTCGGAGGATCGGATGTTGCAGTCACTCATAAACTTAAACTATTGGTTCCTTTTATTTTTGTACTAGCGACCCGACCTGGCTTCGGGTAGCACAGCATATACGCACCTAAATCTTAATGAATTATTCACCTAAACCTTCCTCATGAATCACTCCGTCCGTGAAAAGTGTCAAATGAAAACCTTGTGAAAATACGTTTAGTAGTTTTTGAGTGTATCGCGTTCAGACAGACGTCGCGGCGGTGGGACTTTGTTTTATAATAGATAAGTACCTAGTGATGTTGATAGTGATTTGCGTGTCTCCTGTGTAGTGAATAACATGTCTTTCTTTATATACGTTACCCATTCGATGACGTACCTACGTTTGTCCAGCGTCCATCCGTGCGTCACCAACAGCAAATGTCCAAAGCGTCACAGCCTTGACATAGCAAGAATACCCTTCTAATGCTGCCTTTCCATAAAAGCGGAGACGAGCGGAGCGGAGAGCTGTGTAGGAATCGACCAATCACATTGGTTGTAATCCACATCTCGTCTCCGCTCCGCTTCAATGGAAACAGTCAAGCGGAGACCAATGTGATTGGTCGATTCCTACACAGCTCCTCTCCGCTTCGCTCGTCTCCGCTTCTATGGAAAGGCAGCCTTAAGCGCGTCACAGACGCAGCTATAATTACATTTATTATTATGTATATTATAGCAAATATTTTCCGTACTAGTTGACAGAGTCCACACACGCAGCTATAATATTGTGTGACGACTTTACCCTTGCTCGTTTCTGTTAATATTCAAACCACGGACTTACTATTGATACATAGTTATAAAATATGACAATTTTTAACCCGAGGTTAATCAAGTGTTTTACACGATGTACTCCTAAGACAGCTAGAAAATATTGGCATAAGAGGTCACATTCTTGATTTATTTAAAAATTATTTATCGAATAGGAAGCAAGCAACGGTCATTGTCAAATATTGTAAGAGAAGTAAAACTGTGGAACAAGTGCATTCAGAGTTTGAGACGGTACCTATAGGGGTTCCCCAGGGAAGTGTCTTAGGGCCTCTTTTGTTCTTGGTCTATATTAATGAGCTTCCTATGGCTATTGACAATCTATGCGTTCTATTTGCCGACGATGCAACTATATTATTCACAGGAGAAAGGTCTTCCGCTCCCACTTTAGAGCAGAACATAAACTATACGCTTAAAAAGGTGGTAGAATGGCTTCGTAAAATTAATCTTAGTGTAAATTTAAGCAAAACTAAACTGTTACAATTTAGAAACTACAAAACGTCTCCTGTACCACTAAATGTAATTGAAGCCGATGTATCGTTAGAAGAAGTAAATAGTATGAGCTTCTTAGGTGTGACGATTGATACCCATTTAAATTGGAAGGCTCATATTACAAAGATAAATAAAATTATTTCTAGCAACTGCTATGCTTTGTCTATATTGTCTGGAGCTTGTTCTGAAAACATTACTAGAAATGCGTACTTTGGAAATGTGTACCCATTGCTAACTTATGGTATTATTTATTGGGGAAACTCTGCAAATGCCCAGTCAACATTTCTGCTACAAAAAAGGTGCGTACGTACCATATACCGCTTACACGGTGGTCAATCACTTCGAAGTATATTTAAAGAAAAACATCTTCTTACTCTTACTGGCATATACATATTTGAGTTGTGTGTGTTCGTTAAAAATAATGTAAATTACTTCGCAAAAAAATCAACATTAAAAAATAATCTACGGATGCAATATAAATTCGATTTAGTGTGTCCTAAATCATGTAACACAATTTACAGCAAGAGTGCATTTGTTATGGCGATACGTATTTTTAATAGTCTTCCTCAAGAATTGAAAATGCTGGAGGGACATCAATTTAAGCTAAAACTGAAGAAGTGGCTGTATGAAAATGTTTTTTATAATTTAAATGAATTTTTATGTACGGTCGGTGTCAATTATAAATAGTCACTCCATTATGTATGAGTTAATTCATAACGTTTAGCTGTAAGCCTTAATTATATTGTATGCCTGGAACGGGCAACTGTTGGAACTATTGTTTGTTGTAAACCATCTACTTGTACACAGTTCACAATAAATATTTTCTTATTCTTATTCTTATTCTTATTCAAATCTGTAGCGACTTTTTTTCAGCCCAAAAGGGTATATACCTGCCTCGTGCGGCAATTTCAGGGGGCGACAAATTCATATCATCATCATCATTTCAGCCGAAAGACGGCCACTGGACATAGGCCTTTGAACACCACTTATTTATTTTTGTCAAATAAAATTTCTTGTATCTTGTGGGGTTTATACATTGTAACAAAGATTGCTGCTATTATGGTCTTGTTTATCGATGTGGATAAGCTTCGATACAACATATATCTGTCACTTTCTGATCTGTGTGAGTGCGAGAGTGATGCCTTATCACTATCCGCCTAAAGCAGCGATCACATCACACCTTTCCCTAATCCTAAAGCGTGTGCTACACGGTTTGAAACCATGGTTTAAAACAGGTGGTTTGAAACCGTATAGACAGTGGTTTAAACCAAATTTCACATGACCTTAAACGCCCTTGGCAGATATCAAACAAATGGGCTTGTTTAAAACCGTGTAGCAGCTCGCTTTTACCAAGGTTTCAAACCGTGTAGCCCACGCATAACGAGAGGGACGCCGCCACACGTTGGAATGAGATGGAGATATCTCTATACGTATCTAACGTATTGCGGCGTCCCTCTCGTTAGCGTCAGGGAGAGGGTGGTGTAATAGGGCTATAAAGGCGATCATAATCAAAGGAGCGATCGAAGTTCGCGTAATAATAATCATTATCATCGGTAATAATGGAGATTGTTTAATAATTGTGAGTTATTATTAAATAATAAGGACGTAAGAAAACAAATAGGTATTCAGTCTTAGAATAAACAGAGAAAGGGAATGACTGGTATAGAATCAATGCAAGTCTAAAACAAAACAAAAATGTAAAACCATATTTCGATGGCCCCTACGTAAATCATCGAAAGTCAATCGAGGTACCTTTCAGTACAGCGTTTTAAAGCTTAGTTACTACTTTATTCTTAAATTTTAAGGAATACATAAATACTGTTATATTATGCAGTATTTGTGTATTCCTTACAATTTAAGAAAAAAATCATAACTAAGCTTTAAAACGCTGAACTGAAAGGTGCCTTGATTGACTTTCGATGATTTACGTAGGGGCCATCGATTTATTCCCCTTTAACCCCTCTCATTGTGAGTGGAGGCCTGTGCCCAGCAGTGGGACGTAGATAGACTGGATTATTATTATTATATTTATTCTTCCAACGGGATTTTTGAAATGCCTCAGTCACAGACGAAAAAAAGATCTTTTTCTATCATATTATGACAAAGAAAAGGAAACTGGATCAGCTGATCACTTTAACTGTCAGATAGGGAAAGATAAATCGGCACTCAGTATTGCAATATCTCAAAATGTTTAGTCTAAGATCTGAATAGGGCACGACCTTCACCGGTCTGTTTGAAAAGTATTTTATATCAAACTAGCTTCTGCCCGCGACTCCGTCCGCGTAGAAGTCGTTTATCGCTACTCCCTCGGGTATAAGCTATCTCAATTCCAAATTTCATCCTAATCCGTTCAGCCGTTGCAGCGTGAAAGAGTAACAAACTAACTCACACACACACAAACTTTCGCCTTTATAATATTAGTAGGACTTAATATGTTAAGTAATAGGTATATCACGAATAGGTTGACTGCAAAATTTCAGTCCAGGTGATTGCTTAATTAAAAATTTCAAAATGTTTTTTTTTAAACATTGCACTTGTTTCAATAATAGACAAATTACATACCAATCGAAAGTATGAAGCCAGAATATGCAATGACTATATTTTTTCCGTCGTAACTATTGGGTAGGCAGGTTTAAACAGAATTTGTCTATTAAACCAACAAGTGCATTGTTAAAAAAAAAAATTAAGTAGGTACCTAATCATATCCTGGACTGAAATTTTTCAGTCAACCTATTCGTGATATACCTATTACTGAACATATTAAATTTGATATAAAATGTGACGTTCTCAATGTAAAGAGACCTTATGGAGGAAGGCAGTTACGCTCTTCTTATTCTTGTAACTATACGAATACTATGGTAACAGTTGTAAAAACGGCGTAACCGCCTGCCTCCATAATGTCCCTTTATGTTGAGAACGTCGCAAATACTTTTCATCCCTCAGACGGGTGAAGGTCGTGCCCTATTTGGATCTAGAGTAGTCTATTATTGTAAATATTTTTTAATAAACAAAGCATTTTTCGGGACGGGCCCAAATGCAGGAGTACAGCTCACGCAACAATTAATGATGTTCTCTCTCTTACAAATGTGACCCAACATAAGTTTGAGGAAGATAGTCATTATGTCACGCGTGGGCAGCGCTCTAATATTAACGTAAATGGACTGCGTATTGATTTAGGACGTTCAGTGCCACTAAATAACAGTTGTATGTGATTTGAACACAATATCGTCGATTAGATCGCCACTGGGCGTGGATCTGTGGGGCTGCTGCTAGGTGTAGGTATCAACTTATGATATGAATAAAACAGCACGGTCCACATAAGTTATTGTATTCACAACACAATCACAAATAAACAATCGCAGACAGTAAGATATAACCAAAACACATCAAAGTTAATTAAATACCGGCAGAGCTACTTAATATCCGAAAACAATATATTTCGCGTGTGTTACGGAAAAGAGCATACAACGACTGCGGCTCTCCGATCTTAGCCGAACAACGTTCCGGCGCCGCCGCGCGGCCGAAGATACCCGAGGTCAGCCGGACTGGCTCGACAGCGGTCATTGGCTCGCGCGCGCGTAATTTGAATTTGACAAAAATAGGTAAATAATATACTAAGGCGCACTACGCTATAATATAACAATTTAATTAGTTTACTTACAACTTTAATATAATATTTAGTGTAGTCGCCACAGATCGTTAAGGGTGGGAGACATGTGGGTCAAACATGTCTTAAAGTTCAAAGGTGGTGCCTGGGAAACACTCCCAGTCCTACCCCAAGTAGCACAAAAGCTGTATAAGAGCTTGTACTGCCACTATAACTCTAGTTTCAGCATTATAAGAGCTCTTATACAGCTTCTGTGCTGCTTGGGACGTTATAATTACCCTACCATGTGGAAATAAATATAATCATATATTAGTTTGTAAATAGCATGACGTTAGTCTTATTTTTAATGTTTAAATATTAGTATGGGCGACCGAGCGTTGTCGCTCGGGTCGAAGCCGAACTTTCATCGATTTTCTATACAAAAACAATCAAAAAACAAAAAGAAATCAAATGAAACCGATCCATAGCTGGGGTTTGATCCCACAGTCTGCGTAGTAGGCCAACGCTCTAACCGTCAGTCAATTCAGACGGCGGCAGTCGTCCCGAAATTACGAAGCATATTGCGCGGGAAATCTTTTTGCGTGAAATTACGAGGTACACGAATTTTCCCAGATATGACACCCAGCTAGATCGATTTTGCCCCCGTAAACTGCATTACTTTTGTAGTGTTGTGTTATATTTTATTTCTGATGACCGAGCTGAGAAAAAATATAGACTCAACCTAATATTTGAACATATTTACAATGTAACCAAAGTAAAGTTGTACCATACAATATTAAATCTATAAGGTAAAATGTTCTTATTACAAATTCATGATCACTTTCTTTCTAGGTATTTTTATTGCGCAATATTTTACAAGATTTGTTTGTATGATGTTTGTGAACTGCGACGAATTATAAACTCAGTCGCTATAGGAAACCGCTAAAGTAACGTCGTATTTTTTTTGGTATCATATTAGATTCAGCTAAACTCAGTCAACTTAATTTTAATATTTTTGTGGTTAATTCTGTTTGACTTCATTATGCCTCGTGGTAAACAATTGAGTGACATTGAAAAACAAAGAATCATTGATTTAAGAAGGTGTGGCAAAACGCAAAGAGAGATTGCTAGTGTGATTTGTAGATCTCAAAGTGTAGTTAAAAACTTTTTGAAACAGGGAAATGAAAATTACGGCAAGAAGAAACGATCAGGGCGACCTTCTAAATATTCGCCTACTGTAAATCGAGCAGTTTTGCGAGAACTCTCCAAAACAGGAGCGTCGTCGTCAAGTCTGGTGCGTGAATTTGACTTGAACTGTCATCCTAGTCTCGTGAGGAAATGGGCGGTACAATCTGGACACTTTAAGTACCATAAATGTTTGATTAAACCGCAGTTTAAACCGCATCAAATTGCAGCTCGACTCTCATTTGCAGAAAAGTACATAAAGAATTCAAATATTTGGCAACACGTGATTTTTAGTGACGAAAAAAAATTCAATCTGGATGGACCCGATGGTTTTACTGGCATGATTTAAGACATGATAAAAAAATTATGTCACGACGAGCTCACGGGGGCGGATCTGTCATTGTTTGGGCTGGTATATCCCGGCTTCATAAAACTGAATTGGCTTATATAAACGGTACAATGAACGCTGCTGGTTATCAAAATTTGCTTCACGATCATTTATTACCTTTCATTACCTTAACTGAGGATATAAATGTAATTTTTCAACAAGACAATGCGCCACCTCATACAGCTTCTACCACCAAAAAATGGTTTCAAGAGTTCGGGATTCAAATAATGGAGTGGCCACCTGCAAGTCCTGATTTAAATCCGATTGAGAATGTGTGGAGCATATTAACGAGGAAAGTTTACGACCAAAATCAGGCACCTATGATAAACATTGATCAACTAAAAAAAAGACTGCAGTTATGTTGGGATGAAATTTCAAGTTGTATTTTAAAGAAGCTGGTAGATAGTATGCCTGATAGATTGATAGACGTACTCAAAAATAAGGGAAGATGGACCAAATATTAATTAAAATGAAATGAACAAAGACTATGAGTTTATAATTTTTCTCAGGATGTGTGGCATGTTGAAGACTATAATATTAATAATTTTTTTAATTTATAAAAAAAGCAAATATGAATATATCTTTGAGTTCTTATATCACTTGTTCTACTTTACTGTCATACTAGTTTTACCGTATACTTACTAGTTTTTAAATTAGAGTTCTATATCCACTTGAGTCTATATTTTTTCTCAGCACTAAATAGACGGCTAATGTTAATGCAAGTAATTACTTACTTTAATTTGACATGCTCTGTAATTTGTTCTGTGGCATTAATGGAGCGATAAAATCTTAATCTGCATATCAAATAAGTGTCACGCCGACACTCAAACAAGTAGAATAGGTAGGTGTTGTATGTATACACCAAAAAACTAATAATTTAAAATTTATAGCATATGTAATATGTTAGCTTTTGCTTGCGACTTCGTCCGCGTAGAAGTCCTTGGGAACTACCAAATTTTTCAGGATATAAAGTATACTATATGTTAATCCAGGGTATAAGCTATCTCCATTCCAAATTTCATCCAAGTCCGTGAATGAAAAGAGACAATAAACAATTTTAATTTTAATCTTTTTTAAACTTTTAATTTATGTATATTATTTTATCTTCCGCCTGTAATTTCTTGTTAACGGGTGTCCAAATAAATTATAATATTTTTTCACCAGAAAACCATGGAAAATGGTCACGACATCGAAAAGGAGTTCTCAGTCAAGACTCTTGCGAGCCGCTTGGAGCGTGTCCCTCGGAAGTTTTCGGGGAAATTCGGCCTCGAGATCCGAGAAAAGGACAAGGTAACGTACGAGAGCGAGAGCCTGACGACGCAGAGCGAGTCTTCGAGCAGGAGGAACAGCGATGATGCGGGACGGGCGAGGAAAGAACGTTTCAGAGGAGGTAAGGACGATTCTGTATGGCTAGACGCTTGTGACGCGTTCCGTCTCTTGCTTTTTATACTGAGTAGAGGGAGATATATAGCGACAAATATGTCAAGGGCAAGATGTGCTAACGGCCTTGACTGGCTTATTTTGTGTAACCACTCTATGCTATAAATATGCCGTTCTTCATCATCATCTGAACCGAAACTCGTCAAAAGCTGGACATATGCCAAGGGCTCTTTCTTTAGCATACCTAACGACGTTTTTTTGTAATTGTAATCACTTTGGACGTACGCTAAAACACGCGCAGGTGCCGCTTGGCGTGTCTGTATTGGAAATAGTATGCAGCGATAGGCCCGTGCGCGTGCGACGGGCATCACGTCTAAGGGCGGCCGCACATTGGGCCACTAGTCGCGGCCACAGTGTAGCCACTAGTGGCCGCCACAAGCTGCGGACGAGTATTTTCATACATTTTGCATAGCATCGGCGCACACCGAGCGTTCGAGTGGCCGCGTCTGAGCCACAAGCGCCCGCGCTCGCTACTAGTGGCCGCGTTTAGTGGCTCGCCTCGCGAGCACACTCGGCCACAGTCGCCGGCTTCTCAGATAAACAATAGCCAATAGTGGCAGCCACTAGTGGCTCAATGTGCGGCCGCCCTAAACGTCTGGAGCGCCCGTTTTCGGTCAAAATAGGATTGACGTGAGCCAACGATCAGTCGCGTCAGCCGCTTATGTCAATTCTATACATTTTGTCGATTTTCGAAAATTAAGTTAGCGTAATGCATCTCGGCTAGGGCCCCCTTAGGTTTAGAAGGTTTTAGCACCAATTTCACCATACGATGTGAAACGTTAATCGACTGTCAGTTCATACTGTTGACAGCTGTTAACACTATAATCGTCTGTTAAGGGTTGGTGAAATCCGACTTTAACGTGCCGCTCGATTTGCATTGCTTTGGCTGGCTCGTTTTCCTCCCTACGCTGTCTCGTATGAAGAGTTTTCTCTTGACTGCAGACGGCACCAGCTCCGAGCCACCCACAGCCAACGTGACCGGCCTCAGCGCGTGGAGCGACCTGGTGAACTCCACTTCCACCACCCGCACGGAACTGAGCTCTGACAGTGCTGCTGAAGACCAGGTCTCTGGCCAAACCATGATACCAATATAATTTAAGCGGGCTCGAGCAGAGATTTCTTTGAGACCAGCAACGCATGAGCCTAACATGCATCACAAGAATAAAGTGACAGCACGAATAAAAAGTTGCTAGAGTAATTAAATATCATGCTTAGCTTAGAGCCTGTGCACACTAGCGTTTTTAGCGCTTAG
The DNA here is from genome assembly GCA_963241965.1 of Tortrix viridana. NCBI lineage: Eukaryota > Metazoa > Arthropoda > Insecta > Lepidoptera > Tortricidae > Tortrix > Tortrix viridana. The sequence continues at coordinate 2,642,404 of OY725201.1, read as the reverse complement.
GCCCCTGGTCAAAAACGCCAGTGTGCACAGGCTCTTAATAGATTTGAACGATTTATTTCATTACTCTAGCAATACCGGATATAGCTTAGTCTAGTAATAAAAGATAATAAAAAGTCTGGACGAGACACTTTGATTTTAAACCTTAAGCGTTAAGTTTTACGCTAGAATATGGAATAGATTTATTAATATCCCTGACACCTGTCAAATTTTATCTCGTGCGTGCATGTTAAGCCCGCTGTGGCCATATACCTAAAGCCCCTAGGCCCTTAGGTGTTATAGTATTTTTCATATCTTATTGGGCCTGTGAAAGCTCATATAAACACGTATTACATTCGTTTCTTCGACTTCTCATAAATAATACATTGATGTAAACCTTGCGACGACGCTCAGTAATCGGATTAATCACCTCTCTATTTTTATATGCCTTTCTTGCGATTGTAATAATTAAGTGTTTGAAATTACGAAATCCGGCTGTCACAGGCCCAATAAGATATGAAAAATACTATAATGTTACTAATGTCTACAGGCGGAGGTAAGCCACTTTCCGTCAGGGAGGTGTCTGCCTATTTTACCCCTTCTAGACGGTCGGGTGGTTGGGCCAACCGAGAGGGATGCAGCTATTTGTAGGAACGAGATGTAAATATTACTATCTCATTCTGACAGATAGCTGCGTCCTTCTCGGTGGGCCCAACCACCCGACCGTCTAGAAGGGTTTTTTGCCTGTCTCTGGCAATAAATACGGAACCCTAAAAAAGGGTTCCGTATTTATAAGGGTCCGGATCGTTGCATGCTGAAACCGCAGTGATCACATTGTTAGGTTAGGCATTCATTTCACCATCCGCACTTATTGATACGAGCGATTTGTATTAATTACCTGATTTTGAGTATGAGACTTGTCTCAAGAAGCATCAAACTACGCTTATAAAGCTTTCGGCACACCAAACGCGTGTCAGGCGCGTCGCGTCGCGTCGCGTGGCGTGAGCGACGCAGCACCCGGCACACCGCAGGCAGGCGGCAGCTTCAACGCGTTTCGAACGCGTGCCAGCGCTGCGCACGCCTCGCGGCTGCGTTCGGTGTGACATGCTGCGCGGCGCGCGCGTACATCCACCACGCGTTTGTAAAAAAATACAACGACTAGTAGCCGCGTCGACGCCGCGCTGACGCGACGCGTTCGCCTCGCCCCGGTGTGCCGGTAAACATGGCGGCCATATTTAATACAACTTCGCGTGCCAGCGCGCGTGACGCTCCTGCTTCGCGCACGCCACGCGCCGCGCTGCCCGAGTTGTCTGCGACGACTGCGAAGCAGTTCGAACGCGTGCCCGCCGCGGGCACGCGTTAGTTTATGGTGTGCCGGGTTCAATTTGCTTTGCTGTATTACAACATGCGCGGACCCGCGTTCAAAGCGCGACGCGCCTGATACGCGTTTGGTGTGCCGAAAGCTTTAATGTCAAGTCAGAACAGCTCTTAAAACTTGATCTTGACTGAGATGGCCATCTCAAGACATGTTAAAGTAAACGTCAACCTATAGAACTCTGTCATTTTTGACACGTCTTCAGACGGGCGTCTCAGGCAAGGTGAGTTTATTAATAAGGCCCTTAGGCACCCGTATTTGACTGCCCGTAAATCTTGTCTGAGAAGTCCGTCTCAAGATACGCCAGAAATGGCTATTTGTGACGTTCTCAATATAAAGGGACCTTATGGAGGCAGGCGGTGGCGCCGTTTTTAGAACTGTTACCATAGTATTCGTATAGTTACAAGAATAAGAAGAGCGTAACTGCCTTCTTCCGTAAGGTCCCTTTATATTGAGAACGTCACATTTTCTATGACTTGATTACTTTGACTTGCCTTGAGAGTCATGTGGCGGTAGCGTTGGCTGCTACATGTGCTGATTGTTTTTGCTGAGCCGGGAGCCGGTCGCCATCTTGGGCTTCTCTGCTGAGAGGTGAAGCGCGGCGGAGTGGTCGGAGCGTGTAGCGATTGACACTCTCGTCACTCTCCCACTTATCAAAACAAGAACCGTACAATCACTGAACTCTATTATATTTTACACTTTCACATTGGCATAATTGTCCACACGGACAGGTGCCATTCATAAAAGAAATACTGGGTGTTTTTTTATTCGTCTACAAAATTTTGGGGCTTAAATCAGTAAGTCATACTGACCAACTTTCACTATGGGACCAACCCCGAAATCGCGAAAAAAAATTTGACCCCCCCATACAAAACATCGTCAGTTGACTAGCCAAAATTTATGGGATGGTCAATTTTTTTTTCACGATTTCGGGGTTGGTCCCATAGTAAAAGTTGATCAGTATGACTTACTGATTTAACCCCCAAAATTTTGTAGACGAATAAAAAAACATCCAGTATTGAATTAATTGACTTGCATTGAGACAGTCGTCAGTCATCTCAGTCAAGATCAGTAAATTAATACGCCCCTGGTCTGCCCATAGAACGCCGTCCGCCGCTCCAGCCAGGAGTCCGCCCTTCCTGGCACCCCGCTGCACTGCCGGGCTTCTTGGAGGTCCTCCGACTGCCTCGCCCCGGATTCCGCGTTTGGCACATCTCTGGCAGACATCATGGAGAGTCCAGCTGGCAAGGTAATTAAGTACATTACATTGGTACAACAGCCAAGTCACTTTAATTAACACTTAATAATCATTTCATTTTCATTTTAAAAAAAAAGCCGTGGTAGCCTAATGGTTTGACCTGCCGACTCTTAAGCAGAGGGTCGTGGGTTCGAACCCAGGCTCTCACCTCTTAATTTTTCGGAATTTATGTGCGAAATATAATTTGTAAATTTACTATGAGCTTTTCGGTGAAGGAAAACATCGTAAGGAAACCTGCACACACCTGCAAAGCCATTTGACGGCGTGTGAGAAGTTCCCAATCCGCACTGGACCCGCGTGGGAAGTATAGCCCAAACCCTCTCATTGTGAGTGGAGGCCTGTGCCCAGCAGTGGGACGTATATAGGCTGGATTTATAATCATTTAATTTTTGGGACAAGCTTTTCTTGTCGACTGTACACAGCACAGCTGTAGCACCGTCAAGATAAATCCAACGAGCCCAAACACGGCGGGCTAACTTGTTTCGTTGCGGAGTTCCTATGGCCGCCCTTCCGACTGCTTCATCAGACCAGCTCCAGGGTACCATATTATTGCATTATCACCGAAGTTACGTAAGTTTACCAAATTTCAGCTCGATCGGACACCGGGTGGTTTGACCTAAACTAAACAAACTACTGACATTATTTATTTTTTTATTCTGTAAATTGGCCACATACGGGCTCTTTTACACGTCAGTAATATAGAGTGAATCTACCAGCGCTTCGGACAAGACCATCATTGCGGAGAAGAAGCGCCGCAAGAAACTCCAGCAGAAGGTCATTTTTTCAAATATAAAATACAATAATACTTAAAAGTAAGTTACATTACAAGGTAATAAAGTAACAAATATTAATTATTAGAATTAGCACAAATAAAAACATTACAAATGTAAGGTGAAATACATTACACTAAATGTAATGACTAGGAGAACAACACGACGAGGTCGAGGACGACATTTAAGATACAGTAAACAAAAGCAGGTAAAAAGATGATTTTCGATAATTAATTACCTATGTATGTGGACATACAACATGACCAAAATAATACGGGAAACAAAGGGCTCTTGCTTGAAGAACAACAAACACTAAATGCATACGCGACAGCCGTCGTATTTCCGTGGGAACGTTCGAATGCGCTATTCTCTGACTGCAGTTCAAGACGGCACAAGTCCCCTGAGGTTCAAGTGAAAAAGGGCATAAGTGTAGTATACTCTGTATGTGATTTAACCCTTTATATTACGAGCTATGTCGACTTATAAGATTTTACAATGGAACAACGCATATAATGCCTGGCCAAGGCCAGTGAAAATACTAACGGCCACTTGTACCAAATTCTATCTAAATATGTCGTGAAGTCATCGAGACGTCAATTATAAATGCTTGACAAGTGCAAGTCTTATTCTATTGCTATAACAAAGAAAGTGACAACAGCAACTTTAATCAAACTTAAAAATTAATTGACGTCGCGGAGTGCGGACGTTAAACCCCTAAACGAATTTACCTTAAACACATTTAAGTCTGTTTTGCATCGTGCCTTTCAAACGTCAATATAGTTAAACGAAATTAACAGCCGCACTGAGGGACGTCAATTAATTTTCACGTTTGTTTAAAGTTGCTGCTGTCACTGTCTTTGCTATTGCAATAGAATAAGACAACATGTCACGTTGACAAGTGTTAAATTTAATTGACGTCGCTGAGTGCGGCCCTATAGCGTCGTTAAAAATAAAGCAGATCGTTACGTTTCGTTACACGCTTGCGTCATAGTAAAGCGCAGATTTTGACCAAAATAGAGCAAACCAAAGTACTTAAAAAATATTCTTGGAACGGAACGTGCAGCAGTTTTTTGACGGTGAGTTTGCTTGTTTCTCGGATAAATAAGGACCATAGTATAAGTACAGGGTGGGCTAGAAAGACGTACAATTTTAAAAACACTAGCGTTCGAACAGTGCAAGAGAGCGGGGCGCGGGAGGTGGGGATGAGTACCACAGAGTACTTTGTTATATTGATGAGTACTATGAGTAGCTCGATTGGCGGAAATTTTTGAGCCATTAGTTGCCATGGAGCGATTCCGGAGTTCTGACAGTATTCTGTTTTCCGACGAAACCCATTTTCACTTAAATGGACACGTCGTCAATAAACAAAATTGCCGTTACTGGGCCGCAGGTAATCCACGTGCAAAACGTCGAAAGCCCCCGCATTCGCCGAAAGTACAGTCAAGGTCATACATATGTATACACTTTAGTACCTTGTCTATTTAATATCATGTTTAAACTGCCATATATGAATGTCACAGCGATTAAAGTGACAAGACACTAAAGTGTATACATATTTATGACCTTGACTGTACCTAACAGTTTGGGTGGCTACTTATTTCAGCACACGGGATAATTGGTCACTATTTCTTCGAGAAATCGAGACTTTTTTCTGTGGGGATACATGAAGAGTCGAGTTTACTGCAATAATCCGACCACAATTGCCAAGCTGAAGACTAATATCTGAAAAGAAATTGCCGCTATTCCACGCGCAATGTGCCATCGAGTTTTCACCCATTTCAGGTCCAGATTTGACGAGTGTTTGCTGCGCGATGGCTCACATCTGGATAATGTTATTTAAAAAAGAAATTTCTCAGTTTTTTTAGGTTAGCGTAAACCTTGGATCATGTTGCCAATTTCATTCCGAATAGCGCCTTCATTTTTTGCTCGACTTTTTTGCCAGGCTAAATATTGCAGCCTACGGCTAAACGATTAAAATCTGGCTACACTACTAGGGGTCTAGTAGTCTATGGCTTGTTTGGTTTTGTTTGTTTTGGTGTCACTGACTGACACCAAAACAACTGTCGGTAATTTTGTGCGTTATGTTTTTTAAAAATGAATTCAAAGAGCCAGAAATATGGAACTCGAAGTAGAGCACCCAATTTTACCAGGGAAGAACAAGAGATCTTCTCAAGAATAATTGAAGCTTACATTCCCATTATAGAATGTAAGAAGACGGACTCACTAGAGTGTATAAAGCAGAGTGATAAGCAAAAGGCGTGGGCTAAAATAACCAGAATATACAATGCTAACACGAGCCACAGTTCCCGAACAACCGGAAATTTAATAAGTTGTTATAGAAACATGAAAAGTAGGGCGAAGAAACAACAATCTGAAGTGAAGATGTTAAAGGGTGAGTAGGACTAGACGAATCAAAAGACCTCTAACGCCCGATGCTGTACACGGGTAGAGTAGTGTTAACTAACATACCTACATTCTATCAGTTATAGTAGTGGTCTACACGTAAATTAATATTTTAGTAATAACTTTTTAATAGAAGTTCGCCACAAGTTCTATAGAAGGTTCACTCTACTAACCTTAACTATCAAGACATGAGTTGAATAGCCAGCAGAATTGTGGTAGAGCAGAGTGGATACCAGGGGGGAAGGCAAGTGGGAGATTAACTTGCCCCTGGTGCTAGACACTTTTATGCTTCCAAATTTGATTATCCTACTCTACCAATGCTGTCTACATTGGAATAGTTAGTACTCCTCTACTGTGCTACTAAGCCGGTATCTACCAGCGAACAGCAGGCTTATGAATTATTACAGGCAGGCAAGTACTGTGCTGACAATTTATTTACTTCCCCAGATTGTAATAAAAAAGAAGAATTAATTTCTGCAGTAGAGGAAAATGGACAAGACTGGCCATCGTCAAAAGTTGTTAATTTACCCATTGATATTTGCCAATTAGAGTTTCAGGAGTTGGAGCAGGATTTAAAAAAGACAGAAATCAACTATAAAAAGAAAGTTATGGGTATGTAATACATATTTCAGTTGCTTTGCTCTCTTAGTAAATATGTATTAGTAGCTTTTGCCCATGACTCTGTCCGCGTAGAAGTTGTTTATCGTGTATCCCTCAAGAACTATCAAATATTCTGGGACAAATAGTATTTGTGTGTTAATTCAGGTAATAAACTATCTGTGTGCCAAATTTCATCCAAATCGATTTAGCCGTTTCTGAGATTAGCGCGCACAGACAAACAGACAAACTGACAAAAATTCTAAAAATCATTGTTTTGGATTCTATTGGGTTAATAAAGAGTTCCAATAATAGTTTTTCTCAAAAATCTTCCATGTACATACGTCAATCAGTTACACACTTTTATTATACAGGGTGAAATTAAATTCAGTGTCCAAATTTTGGGGGTTAAATCAGTAAGTTATAGTGACCAACTTTCACTATGGGACCAACCCCGAAATCGCGAAGAAAAAATCGACTCTCCTGTACATTTTGGCTAGTCAGCTGATGATGTTTAGAATGGGAGGGTCGATTATTTTTTTGCGATTTCGGGGTTGATCCCATAGTGTATGTGACTTACTGATTTAAGCCCCAAAATTTGGATACTGAATTCAATTTCATCCTGTATGTACTTAAATATTTAGTTGAAATACATTTTTTTATAATTTCAGGTGGTGGTCCTCTACTGCGTGAAAAGCTAGCGTTAACAAAATTAAATAAACGGGTAGCAGCAGAAGAACTGCGAGAACGAAAATTAAATACACAGTTAAAGGAGCTTGTAATTGCCCATAAGAAGAAGGTTATGGTACTAGAATTAGAAAACTTAATGAGTGAACATGTACACAAGGAGGAAATGCGGCGGAAGGAGCTTCTACTTACGGCTTTAAAAATAAAAAGTTTTAACAGTAAATAAAATCTAGTTCTGTTTATTTCGAGATTTTTATTTCCCAATCTGAAACAAAAATAATAACAAAGTATTAATAAAATACTACCTATCGCTTATTTTTGGAAATTAAACGATTTTTAATTCAACAAAAACTTTATAAAGGAACACTGAAAATTGTGACGTGAGTATGAAGTTAGTATGAAAATAGTAACCTGTGAGGTTACTATTTTCATACTAACTTCATACTCTACCGGATCGTTTTGACGTTTCAATTAAGTTGCTGATTTGACCTGCAGTAAAATAGCCTATTACATTTTAGTACCTTATCTCTTTAATATCATGTTTAATGCCATTAATTGTCACAGCGATTAAAGTGACAAGGTAGTAACCGTGTACACATATTTATGAACTCGACTATGACTAGGGGTACACCCCTAACAACAAATACAAACCAGGATACAGAAAAAAATAAAACGATTTTTGTAAATACAAATAGGAGTATATAAGAAACCCGTCGTTTTTCATTACAACGCTGCTCTAGCTCCCGCTCCGCGACGACATCAAGCTAGAACCCGAGTCGCCGGAGCGGCGCTCGCGCATGGCGTGGCGGTTCCTGCGCAGCGTGTCCACGGCGCCCGGGGGCTCGCCCCCCGACAAGCAGACTCCCGCCGACCTGCCCGGGACGCCGCTGCCGGACCAGGTGATGTAATCGTCCTAACCGATTACGGCTACAGCGATTGTGCGTACTAAGAACTGGCATGAATAAGTGACGTTCCAATATAAAGGGACCTTATGGAGGCAGGCGGTTACGCCGTTTTTAGATGTTACCAAAGTATTATATATAGGTACAAGAATAAGAAGGGCGTAACTGCCTTCCTCCATAAGGTCCCTTTACATTGAGAACGTCACTATACTCCCTAGTTCAGACTGCGGAATCATAACATGTTAATGTACGATCGACTTTATAACAAGCTGTATTTTAGTACTTTATCGCAACTATTGATATACTAAATTCAAACCATTCTCACTTTAATACGTTACTGTACTATGACAAGGTACAAAAATGGTAAAAAGTCGAGCAAAAAAAATGAGGGTGCTGTTCGGAATGAAATTGGCAACATGATCCAAGGTTTACTCTAAACTGAGATGGTTGCCATTTGAAAATATTGTAGTTCCAGCTGTCATCACTCGCGACTTTTTTGCCAGGCAGGCTATACAGCTTCTTATAAGGACGACTGTATGTAAATAAGAAGTTTGCGAAGTGAAACTAAACTTACTAAACTATATAGCAGGGCACCTGCCGTAAAGTCTCACGTTAGAATGGAATAGATGTGGATTTCCCTAGCACCTGTCAAATTTTATCTCGTGCTTGCATGTTAAGCCCGCTGTAGTCACAGTAATGACCCGGTGTCATTTAAATGGAGGATTAATAGGTGCCTTCTGGTTAAGCTTGCTGCATTCTCGACCTCTGGCTCTATCTCGATTAGGGTCAAGAGCAAATCCATTTAATAACTCCTGCCCAGCTTTGTTTGTCCCAAATGCATGCAAGGAGGTAACATTTGCGTCCCTTATAGTCCTGTATGTAACCAATTCCCCTCATTCAGTTTCATGTTAGGTTCACTATCTTTTTATTTTGAACTTGTATCTCTGTACAGTCTAAGCCGGAGAGCAGGAATACAGTAAAGGAACAGAATGAAACTCAGAAGAAGTCGCCGAATTCCCAGAGTGATGAGAAGACGGTGCTCGGCGAGACTAACCCAGAGGTAGTTTATTTAATACAAGTTTCCATTAAAAAAAAATCACTTGTCATGCTCAAAAAGTGTCATATTAGGCTTATCAAGCGGGACTAAAGTACTACATTTAGTCCCTAGGGAAAATATGAATGGAACGTTGGATTCATTTTTGGTACGTATACTGTTTAACTAATTTTACTCTTTAAAAAAACTAGAAAGACTTAAAGCTAGGAAGCTACTGGGCGATCAACCACAAACAGCCAGATACATGTTGCCATTTGATGATGTTGCCCTTGTCCCGACTTTGGTCTGATAATAAACCGATGTAGTAAAAAAAAGCAGAGAAAATAATACTAGAGGTATCATCATCATCATCATCATCAGCCGCAAGACGTCCACTGCTGGACAAAGGCCTTCCCCAAGGTTTTCCACAACGACCGGTCCTCTGCTGCTGTCATCCAGCGGTTTCCCGCGACCTTTATCAGATCGTCGGTCCACCTTGTGGAAGGCCTGCCGACACTTCGTCTCCCGGTTCGCGGTCGCCACTCCGTTCCAACGGCTATCGGTTCTACGAGCAATGTGCCCCGCCCACTGCCACTTAAGGTTTGTTATTCGGTGAGCTATATCAGTTACTTTAGTTCTCCTGCGGGTCTCCTCATTCCTGATTCGATCTCGCAAGGAGACACCCAGCATAGCTCTTTCCATCGCCCTTTGAGTGACCTTGAGCCTTCTTATGAGGCCCATTGTAAGCGACCATGTCTCAGATTCATATGTCATCACTGGCAACACACACTGATCAAAGACTTATTAGAGGTATAATAGAGCTTTATGACTGCTATGACTCTGTCTCTTTCACTGTCTATAATTTGGCAACTGTTCTAAGGTCTGTTCTGCCTCCAGGGTCTGGATCCGGAGTCTTTAATGTTCCGGGACGGTCGCCGGCGCATCGACATGGTGATCGCGTTCGAGGAGGAGGACTTGGGGGTGATGACGGAGGCGGAGGCGAGGAGGAGGGACTACCGGAAGACCTTCCAGGTGAGTAACTCCGAAACTTAGAATACTTGGTGGTAGTTTGTAATAGAGCTGGTTTTATAGGAATAGAAGAAGGAATCGTAGTTTTCAAAGGTTTGTCGCAATCGGAACTGGAATTGGAGGCAGAGGCAGAAAAAAAGATGTGTTAAAGGCAGGTCTAATAAAATAAGATCATACAAATGGTTTACCCTTGAACCATCGACTCTCATTTCATAGAATGTTTTACTTCTCCGAATTTTCATTTCATCAACAGGCATTTCCACGTGCAGGAGTTATAATTTTTTGGTGGTCACAGGTCTAACCTAACCTAACTTACGCAACCCACGCAGCAGAAATTAGTTTTCGATGGAATGAAATTCGGTGAAACGACACATTCGGTGAAATGAGTGTCTGCAAAACAAAGGGACACCTGATACAAACATATTCAGCCTCTTTAATATCAGTTAAAAATTCTTCCTTTCCAGGAGAACCTAATAAAAGAAGGTCTGGAGTTGGAACTGGAAAACAAGAGCCTCTCCTTCGACGGCAAGACCTGGTTCCTCAAGATCCACATTCCTTGGAAGACTGAGATGCGGCTCGCCGAGGTCATAGGGGTCAAGCTACCCACCAAGCGATTTATTTCTATATCTGTCAAAGCATGGGTGAGTGTACTTTATTCTCAGATAAATAATTACTGTAACCGAAGTAGGCAGGATCCGACGAAAGAAGATGGACGACAGACAGAGATATAGGTATATAAAAGAAAGAGATACTGAGATGATACATAAGATAATTGTACCACACTAGTCAAGACTATCCCAGCAAGGGTGGAAGTACTCTAAATCAGAGTTGGTTCTATTGCTAGACTATTGACATTTAAACGTCTCAACAAGCCAAGGGTGAAAGCGTAAAGCGTGCAGTCTAGGCCCTAAAGATTCGACACCGATTCGACACCGACTCGACATCGACTCGACAACGACTCGACATCGACTCGACACCGACTCGACACCGACTCGACATCGACTCGACAACGACTCGACACCGATTCGACACCGAATCGACACCGACTCGACACCGACTCGACACCTACTCAACACCGACTCGACACCGACTCGACACCGACTCGACACCGACTCGACACCGACTCGACACCGACTCGACACCGACTCGACACCGATTCGACACCGAATCGACACCGACTCGACACCGACTCGACACCTACTCGACACCGACTCGATACCGACTCGACACCGACTCGACACCGACTCGACACCGACTCGACACCGACTCGACACCGATTCGACATCGACTCGACATCGATTTGACACCGACTAGACACCGACTCGACATCGACTCGACATCGACTCGACATCGACTCGACATCGACTCAACACTGACTCGACACCGACTCGACAACGACTCGACACCTATACTGCCCTGCTAAGGTAAAAGGCAGTTTTTTACACAAAACTACTCTAATAATTGCAACCTCATTACTGGATAATAATACCTAGTCCAGTTAGTACAAAAGGTAAATAAATATTGCTGACGTAATCGCCATTCAGACCTTTCTCAAAGCAAAGCAGATCCCCTCCCCCCCTTCCGTGCTTATGTATTACTTGAGACGGGCATCTTACTCAAGAACAATATTAAACCCAGGTGTTTTCGTACCGGCTCATGTGAACCTTCTAATCCATAGTTTTGTTGACCAGACTGACGAGAAGCTAGCGGAACGGGACAAGAAGTGGCACGTGAAATGGCGCCGGCGACTCAAGACGATGTTTGAGCACGACCTCATCGAGCCCGAACCCTCCTTCTACTCGGCCAACGAGCAGAAGGCGCGGCGCGAGGAGCAGTGAGTGAAATACAGACACACAGACATCTTTATTTATATTCATACCAGCTTTTGCCCGCGACTCCATCCGCATTGCAGACATTTATCAATTTTTCCGGGAGAAATAGACGGGTATACATGAGCGACAATTCGACGCCTCAGCGGCATTTCAGTGTCAACTGCTAGCGTTGTTAGGTCGACGGGTTCCGCCTACGGATGGCGGCGGCTGCAGTTGCCCCTACCGTTGGCCCGCCGCCCGTGTAAGTATACCTTTATTGGAACTGAACGCTTATTTTGCAGGTTCCTGGTGAAAGACCGGCATACCGAGTTCTCCCCTGCACAGCGCAGTCTGATGGTGATGCAGATCCTCCTCAGGGCCAAATACGATAACGACAATAAGGTATACATTTGTTTTTCTCTCTAAACTAAAACGATTGCCTAGTTTACTTTTTTGCACAGTCATTAAATGCTTATCTTGGCCAATCTAACGAGTCTAAACTCGGAAGGTCTACGTTAAGTCTTAGGGCCGTATTAATAAACCGATCTTGGCTGAGATACCCGTCTCAAGACATCAAAGTAAACGCCAAGTCATAGAAAACCGTAATTTCCATCTTAATAAGGGCATCATCGTCTCAAGACTTGTAGTAAGTAAATGTCAAGTTGTAGCAAAACTGTAATGTCTATTGCATCTTGAGACGAGCATTTCTCTCAATACCAGTTTATTAACACATCCTTTATTTTATATAAAATACGTCTTGTTGTGTTGTATGTGACTTAAGCTATGTCCACACCAGTGCGCTTTCATGTTCATCTTGCGTCTTCAACTTTCAATTCGCTTTCGTCAAGCGCATGCATTATTGATTGCCTTTAAGACGCATGCAACTTATCGTCTACACCTGTGCGCTTGTTGCATGCAGCACGCGCGTCGGTTAGCCGTCAAGATTGACGCGGAACTAGTAGCTATCAGTGCGGCATATTTAGTGTTAAGTGCAACGAAAAAACGAAAAAAAGGAGAATCTGGACCGTTTTTACAAGATAATTATGTTTTTGGCTCAGAGAAATCAACGCGTCGTTTCGTTTTATTTTATATGTGTAATCTTTTGGCTTGTGGTCCCGCAAAACTTGATACCTATATTCGATAATCTTCAATAAAACCATATGTTTTAACTTTATCTTCCACCATTTTATTTGCTAAAAGGCACAAAATGTTGCACATCAACCCAACAGTGATGGATCAGCGTGCGCTACGGGAATGCGCTGCTGTCAGACCAGTTTGAGCGCATGCGTTATTGCATGCGCTATGGTTACAGAGGAAAACGCAAGATGAACATGAAAGCGCACTGGTGTGGACATACCTTTATGGCTATAGGCAATTTTTTTGTTCTAGCTGGGTATCCGCCGCCTGCTGGCCGATGGCACGTATCTTGCGTGTTTCCCCCTCCACGAGGGAGAGTACAAGGGCAAATCAGACGGATCCTACAGCGACAGACAGGTAACTAAACCGGTACCGGGGCAGATACGGCTATAGGGCAAATGCGTCTATGGGGTAATTGCGTCTTTTAAAGATTCGGTCCTAATTAGTCTATGGGTTAAATGCGTCTTTTAAAAACTTATAACTACCCCTCCCCCCCCCAAGATATCCATTCAGTTACTGATCTAAACGCCCATTAATTCGGTTCTGTGAGTTCTTAAAATGATAATTAACTTCCAGCTATTGTATCTCGAATGGGCGCGACCGTCGAAGTGGTACAAGCGGCAGCCGCTGTGGCTGGTGCGGCGCTACTTCGGCGACAAGATCGGCTTGTACTACGCGTGGCTCGGCTTCTACACGAAGATGCTGTTCGCGCCCGCCGCCGTGGGCAGCCTGTGCTTCCTGTATGGACTCGCCAGCATGGACTCTCCGGATAACATACCCAGGTACACCAGTTTACAGCTAGTAGCGCATTAACATTAGCCGGCTTAGCTTTAATAGCGCTGTAGCGCATGTGGGGACCGGATGACATATCCAGATGCAGGTTTACAACCACGGTGGGCTTTCGCATTGGGTAGCTTAGCTTTAGCAGCACTGCAGTCGCTCCGCTTACTTTGATCTAGTGTAGGGTCCATCCAACTTCATGTTTGGAATCTCAAGCACTTCTCGATTACCAACCAGTTTCTTTCAGCAAAGAGATCTGCAACACGAGCGGCCCCGGCAACGTCACGCTCTGCCCGTTGTGTGACAAGGCCTGCCAGTACCAGAAGATGAACGACTCTTGCCTCTTCGCACAGCTGACGTACTTATTCGACAACCCTGCGACCGTGTTCTTCGCCATTTTTATGTCCTTCTGGGGTAAGTGTTCTTAACATAAACTTAAAATAGTCACGGAGTTCTCATTGTTCAGTTCCAATGTGAGGTTAAGAGATTGCCGTCAACGTTGTTGGCAAAATTGCCGGTGGCAGTATTCCGGCAATTTGGGAAATTGTCAGCGGCACATCACTAGTTATAATTAGAACTCGAAACTGAAATCCAACTGAATATTTTCTATTTCTATTTACAGCCACAACATTCCTGGAGCTGTGGAAACGGAAGCAGTCTGTGATTCGATGGGAGTGGGACCTCGGTGGCATGGATGAGGTAAGATCCCGCTAGTAATCTGCTAGTGACTAAACAAACCTTGTTTGACATTGCTAATGTGCCTGTATAGCGACAAGGTACAAAAGTGTGTATCTACTTCTTCGATGTTGACTGTACAACTGCAGGTAAAACACTTGATGGTTGAAGTCAAAACAACAACGGTGTAAGATTGGATGTCAAAGCTATTCCGTAACTCATGTTTGAAACAAAATTTTGTAATTTTCACGCTTTTTGAAGAAAGGAAACATTGCGCAGATGGATCTGTGTCGTGTGCCAGCGGACATCTAGCATTTCACAATATCCGACTATTTATCCGAAGATACACTTTTCAGTTTGCACTTACTGATGACTGGATTCCATGTAGTCGATAGCTTTTTTATTTCAACGGCTTCACGCACCATTCTTGCGTAAAAATGGCGTACGGTCGACTTCGACGCATCTTAAGACGGGTATCCCGCTCAAGGTCAGTTCATTTACAGCTCTACATGTATATGTGCAGGATGAGCATCCGCGTCCTGAGTTCGAGGCGTCTGTGAGGACCACACGCGTGAATCCCGTCACCAGGGAGAAGGAGCCGTATCTACCAGGCTGGCAGAAGTTTGTGCGGCATGTCGCCACCACCTCAGCTGTTCTGTTCATGGTAAGTCTCATCATGCCATTAAGATCAAGGAGGTTCAGTGGTAGGATCTTATGCAGGTCCTGTTCTGATGACGTCCACTGCCTTAACCACTTATCCGCCATCAAGGAGCAGTTGAGTTCTGGTGTAGCGATGAAACAGCTGGTGAAATGGCTAACAGAGGCACTCCACCCTAATCCACAGTGTCCATGAGCTCAGAGCTTACTAATCAGGTAGCCAGTGCGCTGGTTTGCCTGTTCTTTGCCATGAAAAAAGTCTACTGGACGAGTTAGTCCTGAAATTTGAGAGAAAATGGGCTATCTATCTATCTATAATTTATCTTATACACATCAGTACTATAAAAAGGGCCAATGATAGGTTCTCCCCCTTTTTATCACGCAATTTACACATTGTACAGAGACTTCCTCTTTAAGTGCGACTGGCTGAATCAAGCTGCACCTGTGGTGGTGGCGACTTGATGTTCATTTTGTGCTATTTCTCTGCAGATCGCCTTGGTAATGGGAGCCGTGTTAGGCACCATCATCTACCGCATCTCCATGGTGTCCGTCATCTACGGCGGCAGCGGGTTCTTCATCAAGAAACACGCCAAGATCTTCACCACCATGACCGCTGCCATCATCAATTTGATCATCATCGTTATACTAACCAGGGTTAGTTTGTAATAGTGATTAATGCCAAAAATAAATGATGTTCCCTTTAAATAAAAATAGGTGTACCCCAAGGAAGAATACTGGGCCGTTTAAATTTCTTAATCAATATAAAGAAGAGCCTTAATGAATATGACGATGTTCGTGTGCTAGAAAAAATCTAAAGAGTACCAATGTACCAGAATATTAGGTATTCAAGGACTTCAAGGATGCTCCAAGTATTCTCAAGCAATACAAGCCAGCGAAGCAGCATGGAGGACTTGGTCAAGTGAAAAAATTTTTACGCTGTATTTGTCTTAGCACCACGGCGTCTTTCGATAACTAGAAAGAGAGAAAAACATTTTATTCACAACAAAACAACACACTGAAATAAAAATTAAAAATAACGCAAAAAAGGAAAGAAATCACAGATACAGTTGGAAATTGTTGTGAAACGGACCCAACTCATGCTGGCTGTGAAGCCAACGCTGGTCTTCCGTTGGGACCGCTCGGTGAAGACACGGAACTAGAACTATAATTATGGTTATTTATGTTGTGTTTTAATTTTTTTTAATTTTGATGGCAATTAACTGATCCTTCTTTTCAGATATATGCCAAAGTAGCTGTTGCTCTGACAAACTTAGAGAATCCCAGAACGCAGACAGAATACGAGGACTCCTACACCTTCAAGATATTCTTCTTCGAGTTCATGAACTTCTACTCTTCTCTTATCTACATAGCATTCTTCAAGGTAAGTGTTGTGTGGTGTGGATCTTGGGTCCATGGACGAAGGGGAAATCATAGCACGATAAATATATTAATTAGTCACTGCATATGAGACCTTAGATGCAAGTAGCACAAAACCGACCGTGATCCTAGGGGAAGGCCTATGTCCAGCAGTGGGCGTCTTTCGGGTGATATGATGATAAGTGATAAGAGACTACGTGAGCTCACTAACATCAAATCGGTGGTCTACTACAGCACATTATGGACAGTTTTGGACTATAAAATATATAATGGCACGCTTGGAAGCTGCATCAGGATGGGACCCTTTGCAAAATTTGCGAAAGGTACAATTTATAGGAATTGTATACCTTGCTTCCAGGGCCGTTTCTACGACTACCCTGGCGACGACCAGGCGCGCAAGTCCGAGTTCTACAAGCTGAAGGGCGACATCTGCGACCCGGCCGGCTGTCTGTCCGAGCTATGCATCCAGCTGGCTATCGTCATGATCGGCAAGCAGTTCTTTAATAACTTCCTGGAGTTGGGATTGCCGTACGTAGTTTTGTCTTACCACATGACACCCTAGACATAGTTTACCCTTATTTTTGAGTTGACGCCTGCTGCAAACGGAAACAAACAAATACTAAGAGATATAGCAGATGTAATGAAGCTTGCCACGAGTTGCCGCGGCGAGAAAAACATGCACACAGGGTGTACCATAACTCGCACGTCACAGTGACACCGGAGGTAGACCAGCCTAAGACGGATTTTTTTTTTGTCGCTGGGAAAATGCGTTTACGCATACCACCCAGGCCCGGGGGGACCCGGGAGGGTTATGTGGGACTCGCCGACCGAGTGCGGCCGGAGTACCCACTAAAAACCCAGCGGTAAACCTCAGCGCTTCTCAGGGAGGTGCCACAGGACTACGAACTAGCGGACTCTGCTGTGACACCTCTGCGCTTAAGACTCCAGGAGGGTGCCTTGTTTTACGAAGGCACCCCCAGTCTTCTGGTGCGCCACAGTGGAGCCTAAGACGGACTGAACCAGCCCAACATGACCTCAGTAAAAGTCGCATGGTTTTCAATAAACGCCGGGTTAATTTTGCCTATTTAAACTTACTGGAAGTATCTTGAAAACTATGCGACTTTTACTGCGTCATGTTAGGTTGGTTCAGTGTGGGGATAATGCTTAACGCATTTCCATCCGTCAACAAAATGGCTGGTTCGGTCCGTCACGGTGTCACTGTGACGCGCGACTTATGTGACACCCTGTATAATACGCGCGCGATCTGAGTGCAGTCGGGGTACGAGGCGGGGCGCGGGCGCACCTCCCCCCGCCGCCGCCGCCTCGCTCGCCCTGCAGTGTAGTGCCGTGCTGACCTTGATGTCTCTCGCTCGCATACCTCACACCTGCACTCAGATCGCACGCGTACTATATGTATACTTGTAATAATTAAATTATTAAAAAACAATGCACCGACACGATACGTTGATTTTTCTCTGAATCTTTGATGTGCAGCCTAACTACATTCTACACCAAACCCATGTATCTACCTTGTAGAGCATTCCAAAACTGGTGGCGCCAGCGCTCCCACCGTGCGCAGACCCGAGACCTGAGCAGGCCGCACATGGCGTGGGAGCAGGACTACCACCTCCAGGACCCCGGCCGGCTGGCGCTCTTCGACGAGTACCTGGAGATGAGTGAGTCGCACCAGACAACATACCTAATACAAATACTGGATGTTTTTTTATTCGTCTACAAAATTTTGGGGGTTAAATCAGTAAGTCATACTGATCAACTTTCACTATGGGACCAACCCCGAAATCGCGAAAAAAAAATTGACCATCCCATACATTTTGGCTAGTCAGCTGACGATTTTGTATGGGAGGGTCAAATTTTTTTTCGCGATTTCGGGGTTGGTCCCATAGTGAAAGTTGGTCAGTATGACTTACTGATTTAAGCCCCAAAATTATGTAGACGAATAAAAAAACACCCCCTATAAATAGATCTAGCCTCTTAACCCACTTATAACTACTGTTTGATTAAAATAACACTTTTTTTCCATTGGATTTGAACCTTAACTTAAAGAGTTAAAGTTCAAATTCGCGATCCAATTTTCAAAAGTCCCGTTACATCTGGGTTAAGGCCCCTTGTACAATAGAATGTAGATAATAAGGCCATTGGAATAAAGATCCATCGCAAAGGAGATAAAGTGGAATTTCTTTTGTTTTTATGTCTGACAATTAAATTAGAAAATAGACTCTATTCTATTCAGAATAGGTTCATATTCCGTTGGCAAATTTCGTTGTATGATGGGCCTTAGGAGGCTAAAGACAGCATGGTTTTCAAGATTTGCCAGCTTAAAGTTTAACTTGTTTGCAAAGTCAAACTTTAAACTGGAAATATCTTGAAAACCATGTTAGTCTGGTTCGGTCTGGGGATGATGGGTAACGCATTTACAACCGTCAAAAAAAACCGTTTAATTCATATGCAATAAGGGTCACTTTGACTTGCCAAAATTTTAGTACAAATCATTAAAGTTTTTTGTCAATTTCTCGAAAACTATAAATTTTGAACACTTCGTTATATTTTTTCTGTAAAATATAAGTAATTATCTATAAATAAGGAATTTTTCAGATTGTTCGGTTCATAAACTTCGGAGATAAGGGGGGGAACGGTAATTTTTTGAACATTTTTGGTTATTAATAAAAAAGTACGTCACGAAATTCTTAACTATTCGAAAAAATTCTTAACTATGGCTACACTATGCATATTCAGGAGCCAACAAGACAGGGAGCTTGCCTTGATCTAATATTTAGCAATGACACAAGTGCTCAGGGAAAAACCCTACCGCTCGGGCTATCTGATCACGAAACAGCCCAGGTACTCTCAGTCCCTATAAATGCAAAAAGAATGCCACCGAAGCACTGTTACGTCTATAAGCGTGATTTCAGTCCTGAATATATAACTAAATTTCTCCACTACTTAGGCTGCTTATCTTGGTCGGAAACATATGAAGAGGTAAATGCCAATACTGCATTCAATGTTTTTCATGACATGTTTACACTCTTGTTCAACCTCTGCTTTCCCATCATAAAAGTTAAAGTAACAAACAAGAGAAACCAACATAAATGGATTTCACGAGGTATCAAACTAGCTACGATTAATAAAAGAAAATTGCGTTTTAAATACTATTCGTCTGGTTGTGCCGCTAGTAGGGAAAAATACCTAAAATATAGTAAATTGCTAAAAAAGTGTATAACCTCAGCCCATAAAATCAACAATACAAAGTACATGATGCAAAGCAAAAATAAATGTAAAGCGTCATGGGATTTAATAAAAAATAACTCTAGCACTTCTGTGGAAAACATATTAGAAAATAATATAAGTCAAATAAAACATGATGACATCACCATTACAGATCCAAAAACTATTGCAAATAAATTCAACCAGTACTTTATCGAACTGACAAACAAAGAAATCAGCAATGTAAATAAATATCCTTATCAAATAAAGTCTCTGGACTCTTGTATATACCTAAATCCAGCTAGTGAGACAGAAGTATTTAAAATTATTATGTCACTACAAAATACAAGCTCAGTAGGTTTTGACCAAATTCCAACGAAAATACTTAAATACGCTGCTCCATTTATCACACCAATTCTGACGTACTTAGTAAATATGTCACTCACTCAAGGAATATTTCCGGAAAAACTGAAAGTCTCCATTATAAAACCAATCCATAAGAAAGGAGATAAACTAAATATGGACAACCACAGGCCAATTGCATTACTCTCCGTAATGTCCAAAGTTATGGAAAAAGCAATGCACGCTCGAATAGTTGGGTTTATGAACAAATTCAGCATTTTAAAAAAAGAGCAAAACGGTTTTCAAAAAGGGAAGTCCACAAAACTAGCTATGTTCAACTTAGTTCGTAAAATAACTGAAAATGTGGATAAAAGGATACCATGTACCACAGTTTTCTTTGACATGAGTAAGGCGTTCGACTTTGTCTCTCATAAATTACTTCTTTCAAAATGCGAAATATACGGAATACGCGGGAAAGCTAATGACTGGCTGGAAAGTTACCTTACGGATAGGCTCCAACGAGTAGAGATTACAACGTTAACTAAAAATCTTGAGCGATGTCAAATAAAGTCAGAAAGCAAACATAACAAAGTAGGGGTACCCCAAGGTAGTATACTAGGGCCCTTACTGTTCTTAATTTATATAAATGACCTACCTGACGTCACCAACCACGCCTGTACTCTGTTTGCTGATGACATCTCCGTGATAATACCAAAAAAATATAATATGAATAACTTAGATTTTAATAATGACATAAATAAGACTATCAATAACATAATTCAATGGTTAAGGATCAATAATTTAAAAGTAAATATAAATAAAACGACATATATGCAATTTCATAACAAACGAGGCAAAAAACAAGATTTAATCGTAAAACATGACAACATCGTTGTATCTGAAGCTAATGGTTTTTCTTTTCTTGGACTACATATAGATGGAAAATGTTCATGGAAACCACACATCGACAATGTATGCAGTAGGATAAACCGGTTCTCATATGCTCTTTGGCGTTTGTGTAAAATAACAAACCAACAAACCGCAATCCAGGCGTATCACGGATATGTATGCTCTGTGCTTAGATATGGCATCCTAATATGGGGAAATTCGGTGCAGATAAATAGAGCTTTTATTGCGCAAAAACAATGTATTCGGGGAATCTGTGATGTCCCTCGGTACACATCCTGTAAGCCATTATTCAAAAAACTGAAACTATTGACATTACCTTGTTTATACATCCTTGAAATCTGTATCTTTGTCAAGTCTTATCCGGAGCTTTTTAGGAAAACCAGTGATACATGTGCGATTGCTACTCGATACCCGGATAAACTAACATTGCCTGGAATGAAAACTAAACTATTCAAAAGCAACTGTTATCCAATGGCTATTCAGGTATACAACAAATTGCCAAAGCGATTTATAAACCTCCCATTTAAGGAGTTTAAGAAAATGGTGACAAAGTGGTTGCAGGAAAAGTGTTTTTACTCTGTGACGGAATACTTAGAGCTGAAAACTTCCTATTTTTAAGTAATTTTCTAACAAATTGACCAATGTTATCTCATTAAAATTAAAATAACCTTATCTATATACGAATATTAATGGCCAAAAATTGACATGTACCTTAATAATTATTATTTTCTCCTTCGAATCATACTAAGTGCTTACTAATTAGTTTTAGAATATATTTAAGTACCAAATTGTAATGTTTATGATGTGTTCATGTTTTGCATGCCGTCACCGACGGCTAAATATGTCGAACTTATTTAATAATTTAAGACCTGTTTTTATAACCATATTTATCGCAAATAAAAAATCTGAATCTGAATCTGAATCTGAAAAATAATAAAAATAATAGTTTTGAAATGTGCTGATTGAGCCCTTTCATATGACACCAACTTGCAATCAAATAACTTTCATTTTTCCACCCCCCATTCTAGACCCTTTTTCAATTATTTATAATTTTTTTTTTACTTAAAACAGACGCGGGCAAGCAAGTTATACAACTATGCCAAATTTTAAGTTGATAGCTAGTGTAGTTGCTTAGAAAATACTGCTGTGACATACGGACAGAGAGACAACGAAGTCTCATCATAAGGGTTCCTACCATTTTGGTACCTCCGGTGTCAATGTGCCGTACGACTTGTGACTCCCTAAGCTTTTTGTTGTTAATTGTGCCCATTGGTTCAGTCCTGCAGTACGGGTTCGTGACGCTGTTCGTGGCCGCGTTCCCGCTGGCGCCGCTCTTCGCGCTGCTCAACAACATCTGCGAGATCCGCCTGGACGCGTACAAGATGGTCACGCAGGCGCGCCGCCCCCTGGCCGAGCGCGTCGAGGACATCGGCGCTTGGTATGTTTTCACCTCACCAGAGCCCTTAGCCAAGATGCCCATCGCTAACTAGCGTTTCTATTCGTTTAGTTTTTCAAACCAATCGCGTCATTGGTAGATCACGTCATACGGAGAGTCACGTGATCCACTAGTGACGCGATTGGTTTAAAAACTAAACGAATAGAAACGCTAGTTAGCGATGGGCATCTTGGCTAAGGGCTCAGCTCGGAAAACCTTTGGATCACAAAATATGCATGCAAAAGTCCACTTAAACCGCTAGCATGGCATCTGCGCGAGGACGCCCACAACTGATGTGGCGCTTGTTTTTTGTTTGTATGTAAGGGGTAATCTCGGAACTACACATCAGGGATGATACGGAGTTCTGGTTCTGGTTCCGTTACGTCGGAACTTCGGCTTGGTATTAAACATCCGTTTCTGTTCCGTTTCCGTTACTCTTGACGCGAAAGTTATAACGGATGTCAAAGCAGCGCGGCGGGGGAGCAGGAGTGACGCACTTTAAAAACAAACAGGTTTATACCTGTCATTGGCTCATCTCTCCGCTTGCCACGTGCTGCAATTATTAGTTGTCTTGTTTTAAAAATGTTTTTTAATTGAAATTCGCTTTTATTGTGTGGTCTAATGGTGTAATTGTGAATAGACAGTCTAAGTTTTTTACTGCAATAATAAAGGTTGATTAATATTCGGACTTTGGACGTTTCATTATCAATAGATAGGCCTACCCTCAACATCACGTCCACCTTACACTTAAGCTCTGGTTCTGGTTCTGGTTCTGTTTCCGGTTCCGTTTCCGTTTCTGGTTCCGATATACTAAAGTCAAAACATCTGGTTCCGCTTTCGTTTCCGATAAAACCACATCCCTGCTACACATCCAATTTAAAAAATTCTTTCACCAACATTTAGAATGGACTTTCAGAGTGGACATAGGCTATATTTTAACTTACGAGAGTACTGACTCTGCAGACGAAGTCGCGGGCGGAAAGCTAGTATAAAATAAAGTCGCTTTCCGCGTCTGTCTGTTTATCCGCTAACTCCTAAACCACGCAACGGATTTTGATGCGGTTTTCTTCATCAGTTATATAATTTTTCGCGGAAGGTTCATGTATATAATAGTACAGCGAAGCGAGGGCGGGTCGCTCTTACAGAATATACTAGACTTACCTTTTTCACTTGAACCTGGAGCTACAGAACTGTGCTCATTGGTTCGGTTCTAGCCCTGCAGTACGGGGTAAAAATGGAAAAATGTAATCTTACATCAGTCCGTTACGGTGATACCTCGGTGTCTGACTGAATGACCCGTGCAGACGATCCCTACTCATCAAGGACCATATATAATATATGGTCCTTGCTACTCATATTATAAATGCGAAAGTAACTCTGTCTGTCTGTTACCTCTTCACGCTTAAACTGCTGAACCGATTCAGATGAAGGTATGGTGATAGTTTAAGTCCCGGGGAAGGACATAGTTTTTATCCCGGAAATTTTATAGTTCCCGTGGGAAACGACTTCTACGCGGTCGAAGTCGCGGGAAAATACTAGTAATATTATATTATATTACACGACACAGTGATTTATTTGTCGTGAAAAAAATAACAAAGAAACAGTGTCCGACTCGCACTTTGGATTTAAAAAGTTACTGATCAACCTGACTGATTCGTATGTTTCAGGTACGGCATTCTACAGGGAATAACTTACGTCGCGGTGGTTTCAAATGTAAGCTTACACTAAAGCAAAAGGGGAAGACACGTTATCGCCGTACAAGACACTGACATAATGCGTGCCGCGACACCTACATTCGCAAATTCCACACACACAGCTGTAAACATGCACTAAGGAACAATAGAGATAAATTGATGGACTAACGTCGTGCGCGTAAGTGAGACAGCCACATGTCTCACAATAATGACGACGTCGCACGTGTTGACAGATCGGTGACGGCCTGACTGACTGACTCAAACATAGGCGCTCAGCGCCTATATTTAGGTGCTCAAGCCCGCGCGCTGGTCACGTATCCTCTTTTTGTTTTCATCTAAGAATGTAAGTCACAATCATGATACGGTCGTCTCAGGCTGTGTTCACATTAGACGAACAGTGAGCGGCTGACAGTGTGCCTTCACGTAGAAAAAAATCCAGTTTCCTTTAACAGAATATTGTGAATTCATCTTGATTTTATTGTATTATATGTGACAACTACATTCTTTACACATTAATAGAAAATTCTACTTATTTACAACATCATTTCTAGTTCCTTACCTACTTACCTAGTAACCCTAGTGTTGTTATTCCTACGGTACTCGCTATAGTCGCTTAGTAATAAAGGGTAATAAAAGTTAGAACGGGGCACTTTTATTTTAAACCTTAAGCTTAAGTCTTACGTTACAATATGGAATAAATGTATTCATTTCCCTCGCACCTGTCAAATTTTATCTTGTTTATGCATGTTGCCCGCATTTAAGTTAGATAAAATGTGAGTAATGTGACGTTCTCAATATAAAGGGACCTTATGGAGGAAGGCAGTTACGCTCTTCTTATTCTTGTAACTATTACGAATACTATGGTAACAGTTCTAAAAACGGCGTAACCGCCTGCCTCCATAAGGTCCCTTTATATTGAGAACGTCAGAAATGAATACGTATTGATGTTGCAGGCGTTCGTGATCGCGTACACGAGCGACTTCATCCCGCGCATGGTGTACAAGTATGTGTACGCGCCGGACCACACGCTGGCGGGCTACATATACCATTCACTGTCCTGTAAGTTGCGGAACCAATTAAAATTTACAATTTTTAGGGTTCCGTACCTCAAAAGTTGGAGTTGGACTCGCGCACTGAGGGATCCGCACACATTTGGCCGGTTTTTAGTATTTGTCATTTTTCTATAGGGGGCCGTTCAAATATTAAGTACGTAAGCAGATTTATTACAATTATTTACCCCCACATCCCCCTTGTCAGCAAAAGTAAGCAAAGCTCTTACCCCCGCCCCCCATGCTTACGTAAACATTTTTCAATTATAAATGTATTTTTTTAAATATTATAATTATAATGCACTAAACGTCTGCATTATTTGCGGGAATCCCCGAAAATGCGTTTCGTTTTCAAACATAGACAATGTGAGGTTTGCCATTCGTGTAAAAAACTAAATAACTGCCGATGATGTAATCATTTTCTAGACTCCCCTACCCCCCATGTCATCCAAAATAAGCAAAACAAAGACAATAGTGCTTATGTAATACTTGAACGGCCCCTAGGGTTTGATCTATAACCATTCCAAATTTGACGATTGTTTGTATTACCATTTTTAGGGTTCCGTACCAAAATGGTAAAAAAGGAACCCTAATGGAGAAACTTCGTTGTCTGTCAGTCTGTATGTCACAGCAGTTTTTCTCAACAACTGAAATTTGGCATAGTTGTATAACTTGCTTGCCCGCATCTGTTTTTAGTAATGTAATGTGATTTGATTATAGCAGGGT
Organism: Tortrix viridana; assembly: GCA_963241965.1. Classification (NCBI taxonomy): domain Eukaryota; kingdom Metazoa; phylum Arthropoda; class Insecta; order Lepidoptera; family Tortricidae; genus Tortrix; species Tortrix viridana. Next base: position 2,616,560 of record OY725201.1, on the reverse strand, counting down.
GTCATATGAAAGGGCTTAATCTGCACATTTCAGAACATTTTTTTTATAATTTTTCGTGACGTACTTTTTGATTTATAGCCAAAGATGTACAAAAAATGTACAAAAAATTACCGTTCCCCCCTTATCTCCGAAGTTTATGAACCAAAAAATCTGAAGCTAATTAGTTATATTTTACGGGAAAAATATATAAAGTGTTCAAAATTTACAACTTTTGAGAAATAACTAAAAAAACTTGTGTTAAATATAGGTATGCAACTCAAAATAGACTTAAGAAAACGCAAATCTATATTTACCAACCATATTATCCTAAATATGAACCCTCGGCGCTCGAGTCTGACTCGCTCGCTATAGAACAAATACAAAAAAACGTCGAAAAAAAACTGTTCTTGGATAGGGACTCCCTTTATTATTTTACTTGACTGTTTTATTATTTGTTAGGAAACCCGTCGTTATATCACATATTCTGCAAAAAAATCTACAGGCTATTTTTCACGGTTCAAAAGATACAGCTCAAATTAGGACGGACGGCAGCGTAGGCTTAATAATAGGATCCCGTTAGGGACCCTCCGGGTACGGAACCCTAAAAATTACGTCACGGATCTTTTGATACTGAAGTATTTTAGTCTTTATTTTTTGAACTGAGCTTATCCACTTAAAGAAGACAATACCACTGCACTGAGTGGTTAACCGCAAAATAGATAACGAGTATTTAGTAAAAGCAGATTATAACTGCCTGGAAAGGTTAATAGATTATCGACTCTACTTCCTCGGACAGTAAATTACAAACACACTAAAGGTGGACATTCACAGTCAGTTAAACTGATCAGTTAACTGACGTACATCCAGAAGCTGACCTTGAGTTCGTATAATTTCAACTTAAGATTTCACATTCACGGTCAGTTTTTGGATGTACGTCAGTTCAACTGATCAGTTTAACTGGCCGTGAATGTCCACCTTAAAAGAAAACATATGTAACTCGTTTTCCATTTCGTTACCGCCCGACACGACACTCAACGGGAACGCACTTCGTAGAAAAAGGACTACGGGATACTTTTTTTCAATGGATTATGTGCTCTATGGCCTTTTCATAAGATTATAAATGCTTTAAAAGAATACAATCACTTCACGCGTAAGTACTTGGGTGCGGTTACCAGAACAAAACAGATATTGTATAGAATAGATACAATGGCTTTGTCTCAGTTCAAAAAATATAAGACTAGCTATAAACACATTCCAGGGTTCAACACGTCGGACTACCAGTCAGACTGGGGAGCGGATGAGTCAGAGTTCGATCCCCCGCAGTGCGCGTACCGCGGCTACCGGAACCCGCCTGAAGACTCCGATCCTTATGGCCTGTCCCCCCACTACTGGCACGTGTTCGCTGCGAGGCTCGCCTTCGTCGTGGTGTTTGAGGTGGGTCATCTTCATTATCGTCATCAGTACCCCGTTAAGCAGCAAGATATGGAACACCGGCGTCCATATTTCCGGGTGCTTATGACCTGGTGTCCTTCAAAAGTAAGATTCATATGTGACGTTCTTAATATAAAGGGACCTTATAGAGGAAGGCAGTTACGCTCTTCTTATTCTTGTAACTATACGAATACTATGGTAACAGTTCTAAAAACGGCGTAACCGCTTGCCTCCATAAAGTCCCTTCCCTTCTGGGTAGGCTTGCTCCATCATCGATCCCGTCCTGACGCTTTGGTCGACTAGCAAGCCCATAAAAAAAATACGTCGACGAGCCGACAGATCTAATTGGCTAAGTAAAGTTTTTGGAAGAGATGTAAATTATATTTTTTTTCAATAGTCCTCATCCTAAAGATCAAGGAACTGCGGCTCTTTTATTTTTATTTCCTCTAATATTTTAGAAATATTTTTTTTAGTAATTAAGTTGACATTTGTAAACTTTAATGACCGACAAGCTTGTTGCCTTCGTACTTGATGAAAAAGAAAAAAAACTGTCACATCTATATCACAAATGTCAACTTAATAACTAAAAAAAATATTTCTAAAATACTAGAGGAAATAAAAATAAAAGAGCCGCAGTTCCTTGATCTTTAGGATGTTACATCTCTTCCAAAAACTTTACTTAGCCAATTAACTTTTGTATCGGTTTTCAGCATGTGGTGTTCGGCCTGACCGGCATGATGCAGACGATCATCCCATCGGTGCCGACAGAGCTGAAGACTCAGATCCAGCGGGAGGCGCTGCTGGCGAAGGAGGCCAAGTATGAGCACGGGAGGAACCGGCAGGCCGCCGAGTTCAGGCCGTTCATGACGCAACGAAGCGATGGCGGAGGTGAGAACAGGGCCCTTAGCCAAGATGCATTACGCTAACTAGCGTTTCTATTCGTTTCGTTTTTAAACCAATCGCGTCACTGGTAGATCACGTCATGCGAAGAGTCACGTGATCTACCAGTGACGCGATTGGTTTAAAAACGAAACGAATAGAAACGCTACTTAGCGTACTGGATCTTGGCTAAGGGCCCAGACACGAAAAGATTAATAAAATCAAAAATAGAAATAAGAATAAGAATAATTTATTTGGACACACAGTACCATATGATTACATGAAATTACAGGTAGCAGATAAAATTATACAGTAAAATAACCTAACCAAGTTAAAAACCCCGATATCAGCGCCTAAAAACCCTCTGAGCAATGAGCAAAACCTTAAACGGGCTCCAAGGACGTACATTTTCACTGGAGGGACTTCGTCACTAGAAGATTTCAAGAATTAAAAAATCAGATCCCCTCATCAACTAGAAAAGAGCGGATGATCTTCAAACGGCTGAACAGATTTTCATGAAACATGGCTAAGAACACTCTGGATAAAATTATCTATGACACAAAAAAAACTAAACGAAAATCGGTCCATCCGTTTGGGAGCTACGATACCACAGATACACAGACAGACGCGTTAAACTTATAACACCCCTCATTTTGCGTCGGGGGTTAAAAAATAAACAACACACCAGTAAGAAATAATTAAGAATAAGAATAAATTTATTTAGTACGAATAGAATAGTTAAAAGATTTACATAATACGATATATCCAATGGACCCCAAACTAGTGAGCATTTGTCACAGGATTGGGTAATCATGTGACGCTGATTTTTAGTAGAGCCAGCCGAAGATTTGTGTGTGTGTGTGTGTGTGTGTGCATGCGTCTGCATGCATGCTTGTGGGTAGGTATTTTGTGTAACTGTTAGGTATCAGTGGTTAAGCTATAAGCTCGGAAGTGCGATGGAGCTGCTGTTCAAATCTGACAAGTTACTTACGCTAAACTTAAATTATACGAGTACGAAAAAGGGGGCACCGCACGGATTCAGGATGCTGTTGGGATTGCCCCGCTTCTGCAGCGCCTGGCATGCACGCATAGATGACACCAATGCAGCACCAACAGCCCGCTAGCCGATATAGAGGCGAGATGGGACAACCCTTTTTACAGGAACTGGGTGACGTTTCATCTCCCAATATATCAAGACCCTAAGTTATGTACAGTGATCGGAATAGGTAGAGTATATTTACAGAAACTTGACGCTTGTTCATTCATGCGTGAGTGAGATGGGAACACATTGAATGAACATGCATCAAGTTTAGGCAAATATACTCTACCTATTCCGATCACTGGTTATGTAAGACCTAGATTAGCCATGTAAGATAAAAATAAGCAAGATTACGTATGTTTTGGTTTCAGAGCGTCAACCCCCCACGTGGCTGCGTCGCCACTCCCGCGTCTCGGACGGTTTGGACGCCCACGTCGCCGTTACCCAGCGGCCGACGTCGCCACCACACACTGACAATAACACACGCCGATAAAACCGTGTCCATCTACAGCATGTGGGATCCATACCCCTCAGGCCCCTAGCATGCAAGAGATAAAATTTGACAGTGCTAGGGAAATGAATACATCTATTCCATATTCTAACGTAAGACTTAACGCTTAAGGTTATAATTATAACACCTCCTCTAAATGAAGTTCGCTTTGTTCGTAACGCGGTATTCCGCTAAAAGTCTATAACCGATGTAATTCTCTTTTTATCGCTCTTACGTAGTTTTAATCGATTCTACATAATTACAGGCCCTTTTGCGATTGTACAGGGTTTATTTAAGTGATGTTATTTATGTATATTGTATATTCGGCTCGTTGCTAAGTATTACTCAATTCTACGGGCTTAACATGTACCTATGCACGAAATAAAATTTTACAGGTGCTAGGTAAATGAATACTAGATGTATCCATATTCTAACGTAAGACGCTTAAGGTTTAAAATAAAAGTGTCCCGTCTTGATGAAATCGCGAGTAAAATTTTAAAATCGCTATAGTCACTTAGTAATAAGAGGTAATAAAAGTCAGGACGAGACACTTATATTAAACCTTAAGCGTTGTCTTACGTTAGAATATAGAATAGATGTTTTCATTTCCCTAGCACCTGTCAAATTTTATCTCGCGCATGCGTGTTAAGCCCGCTGGGATGCATTTCTATTATGAGGGTGTGATCATGCGAATAAATGACAAATTACAAACACTCGTTCTTACAGGGAGTGTGTGCGTCAAATTTGTACTGAATAATGGTTGTGTTGGTCACACCACCACACGCGTAAAGGACGGTGGGGCATAGTGGATCGGTGGGGAACAGTAGATCATTGGCTGTTTCTATGAGAAATAGGAGTTTTAAATGTGTCTCGTTCGCCCTCTGATAACACATTAGGAATGCCTACAACTGATCTAGGTGCCAAAGATATAAGTTTATTATTTCCCTAAATTGGCAGTAAACCATTGTTTCCCACCGATCCACTGTGCCCCACCCTCTAGATGCATCTCTTAAGTGATGTAGCTGTACGTACTTTAGCGTTTAATTTAAGTAAATACCAAATATGATAAGAGATAAGTAAAAAGGCCCCTAGACAAGATGCATAACGCTAACGATATGTTCGAAAACTGACAAATGTTTAAGATTGACGTAAGCTGTCAATCTTTTTTTTTTTATTATTATGGCCTGGATACTAAGTCCTTTAAGCCATTTCAATCTATCGCGTCTGCCCCATAGACTAACTGAAGTTACTAGGTACGTATATTGTGTGATCCTATGTAATCCTACTATACCTATAATATCGCTACTAATAAATACAAATCTAGAAGTGTGTTCGATTGATTGTTCCATCTTCACGGTCCGAGGCGACAAAATTCCCGTTTTTTCATAATTAATCGGGACAAACATTAATTAGATTATGATAATATATTTGCGACGGTTTATAAATAATGTTAGCAATAATATGCGAACTTGGGTCCAAAATGTAGAAGAATGATTAGGCTAAGATTTTTTTAAATACCTATAACGGGTACGAAAATTAACTAAATATAGAGATATACGAACTTATCCGACGAAATACGATGTATATATTACATCTGATAGATAAAAAGATACGGAAAAAATAGTATAGTAGTTCATTTGTACTTTTAACATAAAGTGTAAGTGCAATTAAGTTTAAATAATTAAATACCCAGTAAACTCATACAACTACTTATGTGCCTAGTTTGCAACAATAGTCCGATGTTCCTCATACATTCATTCAAAAATATCCAGTAATGATGTTTTTACTTTTCTATTATATTATTAATTATTATCAATCTATTAATAACACGTATCAATAAAAGATCAGTCAATTATCATTTTTTTTCAGATAACGTAGGTATGAGTAAAATTGGACTATTTTTGCAAGCTAAGAACAAACTTATAGTTTACGTAATAAATAAATATAGTATCACCATAATTTAGGTTATACTCAGTAATTTTATTTATTTAAGTGTCTGTTCGTTCAATATGTGACATTTACATATATTTCGAATGACTAGACAGTCGGTAGCAAGTGTCATAATGTAAGTCAATATATTTAAAATAATTAACCCTTTCAAAAAGGGTTTACTGTATTAGCTGATGGTAGTTATTTTAAGCGTATTGCACTTATTTAAGAGGGCAACTAAAAACCGTTTAAAAACAGGCAAGTCATCATAATAGTTAGGTACTTCACCTGCCCATAAATTTTAATGGCATGCCATTTTATCGCATGTAAATGATCCTGTAAACATTAAAGGTGTGCCATTTTACGTATCTTGCAAGTATTCAGCCAATTGCAGAAGTGAACGCTAAATGGCATGCCATTATCATTTTGTACCATTTGACGACACGTGTTTAGTAAATCAACTTGCTGGTGTTTGTATAGGTTTCTTGCCTGCAAGATAACATGTTTAAAAGGAATACCTTTATCAACAACTAAGTACCATTATCATTATTAACTTTGTAGTAAGCAAGCACTGACATAGATATACTTTTACGTTCATTTTACGTTCTGTCGTATTTTCATAAGCATCAACACCAATCCATGCCATTTCTTTTTACGCAATAAGGTAAAAGTACGTTTTACCGAATCTTAATTTCTTCACTTAATTTCTTCAATTTCAAGCTGTAAGCCGAGTATTTACGGTTAATATTAACTTGTGATATTTTTATGTTTTACCTACCCCTTTTTTTTAGTTCGGTGAATGGTACAAATGAGGGTAATTGATCCATATAACTTTGAAAATATTTTTTTAACACAGTTGCTCAAAAAGTGGTACTTTTCGTAGTTTTATATCGTGCGGAAAGTTGGTTCTCGCGAACTAGTGCTTTTTACTTTTCCATTTTTTTTTAATTTATACTTGTTCCAATTCATGACTACTTATTGATGAGTGTTAATATTAGTTTCCTTTAAACAACGTAATCAACATAAAAACCTACTGTTAATGTAAGAATACGAAAAATATACATATTTCATATTTTATTACTTACCTCTTCATCATTATAACACGTTTATTTTTTAATATTGAATATTGAAAAACCGTTCATAATAAGTTGTCTGAATGGAATGGAATAGCTGCCGAAACGCCTGTCAAAATTTTTGACATTATGAGGCGTTTTTTTTTAAAATGATTATGGCCTGGATGCTAAGTCCTTTAAGCCATGCGTTTTTTCTTACTGCAAGCATTTTTTAAGTTTCCAAAGGCAACATTCGATATTGTTTTTATAAATATACGATACACAAATAGGTAATCGTAAATAACAATACTTAGGTAAATAATAGTACAATGTTTTATAGAACATGCATTTGAGAAAAAAACTTTCATTTAAGTGGGTTCAATAATAATAACAAAATCCATTCTAGTCGAATAAAAGCTAAAAAATCACCTCTTCATAATATATAAAATGTTCACTGCGAAAGATCGAACTTACAACGAATTTGTTTACCAATCTTAAGTTTTCAAAAAGTTGCTTATAAAATGAGTGATTCAGAGTTTGAAATTGATTTATTTTTTCGCAACTGTGTTAAAAAACGTCGTGTATCGAACACGTGCGGAAATGTCATTCTCAATGTACTATAAACATATGTCTAACCGTGTAATGAATTTCGTATATTTAAACGATGACAAAATCCAAGTTATCATATAATATTGATCATCATTGTAAAAATATCCCAGAGCTTATTAAATAAATAAACTTACATCCAGGTCTTAAGCGTTGGGCGAAACGTACATTTACCTTAATATGGCATACCTATTATATTTATGGCCTATGGCGTGGCATTCCTTGTTAATCTTCAAACTAATCATTGTATGTGGTCGTCCAAATCGAAAAGGACCTTATCGCAGCAGGCGGTTACGCCTTTTTCACACGGCTGTTATACTAACGACAAGGCAATGAAAACTATAACAGCGTAAGCGTCCGCTTTCATAAGGGCCCTTTCGATTTGGACGACCACATATCGTATCGGTTTTTAGTTGCCAAAAATCCTAAGGAATCTCTAAAAAATATTGTAATTTCTTAAAATTGTATACATTGTAATACTCATTGTACATTAAATAAATGTTACTTCAATGTAAAATGTTTTATTACATAATTTCTTTGAATAATCGCTGATGTTTTCCCTTTTTTCCGTACCCTGAAGGTCCAAACGGAACCCTATTGCTGTCACTCACGTGTCTGTCTGTCCGTCTGTCGCACAGGTTTTACAGCCAAACGGTTGGAGTCTTCAAATTTTCACAGTATATTTTCCAATTGAGGTTGTGATCAATGATGAGGCCTAAGTATGTTTGTTTACTTGTTCCAGTGGCTCACATTTCCACGAAGCAAGCTGGTGTTAAACATGGTGTGATCGTGCGCTTTAATTTGAGTGTAGTTAGGTATTTTCATATATGGAGATCGTACGTGTAAAACTTTCGATTTATTCGCGTTGATAACCAAGTCTACATCGTGTGCCCATTTACAAAGTAGATCGAAGTTGCTCTGCATCATGACCTGCGCCCTTAGCCAAGATTACGCTGACTAGCGTTTATATTCGTTTCGTTTTTAAACCAATATCGCGTCACTGATAGATCACGTCATACGAAGAGTTACGTGATCTACCAGTGATGCGACTGGTTTAAAAACGAAACGAATAGAAACGCTAGTCAGCGTAATCTTGGCTAAGGGCCCTGAGCCTCAATGATGTCCTGATGGGCTGATTCTTTTTGTGCTCGTAATTGTCAGGACAAGGTTTGTATGAAATATTTTTTTAATTTCACCCGTGCGAAGCCGGGGCGCGTCGCTAAGTCGCTAGTATAATAAAATAATAATAATCCGGCCTATATACGTCCCACTGCTGGGCACAGGCCTCCACTCACAACGAGAGGGTTTGGGCTAGGTATAGTTCCCACGCGTGCCCGGTGCGGATTGGGACCTTCGCACACGCCGCGCCGTCAAATTGCTTTGCAGTTGTGTGCAGGTTTCCTCACGATGTTTTCCTTTACCGAAAAGCTCATGGTAAATTTACTCAATCAATCAATCAATCAAAATACTTTATTTTACATGGAACATGGTGTATAGGTGGGTCTTATAAGATTACCCAAGTAACACAAAAGTGCCGTATAACAGCATTTTTACAGTGCACTGTGGACACATGAGCTGAATAAGCTTGCTGTATATCAGAGTAGACAGCGCATCTTCTGCTGATATAACTCTAATTTGGGCACAAATTATTCAGCACATAGCTGTATAAGACATCACGTATTAATAAACAATATTACATTGGTAGCACATGTCACTAATTATATTTCGCACATAAATTCCGAAAAACTTAGAGCTGCGAGCCCGGGTTCAAACCCACGACCCTCTGCTTAAGAGTCGGCAGGTCAAACCGGCTACCACGGCTTTTTTTTTTTCTTTTTTTCGCGTCGCTAGTATTATTATATCTAACGTTCGAATTCATAATAAAACGTTTTCTGCAGGTGAGATCCGAACGTCGGGCTCAGTAGGGATGCAGAGCTATGACAGCTACCGGACCACCGAGTCAGTCGGTTCAATCCAGTTTATCTGCTTTTATGTATTTAGGCCGGACGCGCCAATCAAAGTCAGCTGGCTGACGCTATAAGAATTAGAATAATGGCCTGGATAAATGGAAATTTGTGTCGTTTATTAGGTATAGGACGGTATTTACTATTCTCTGAAATAGCAATTTGTTTTCTTTGTCGATCAGGTAGATTTTCAAAAAGTGGACAGGTATTTTTTATTTTTTCCCATTTAAAAAAAAAATACGGATATATATTGAGTTGAAATGTCGCATGATGTCACGTCTTGGTACAATTTTCACACAGAGGTGAGGTCACGAGTCGCCACTCCCGAACTTTGACGCGCTTTATCTTTGTAATTTTTTGTTTGATTTACAAAAGAAAAAATAAGTGTCCGATATTTTAAATCCCAGATAATAACGTAATAAATACGACAGTCGACTACCTATACTCTTAGTTATAAGTGCCAAAACTGATGTGACGTTCTCAATATAAAGGGACCTTATGGAGGACGGCAGTTACGCCCTTATTATTCTTGTAACTATACGAATACTATGGTAACAGTTCTAAAAACGGCGTAACCGCCTGCCTCCATAAGGTCCCTTTATATTGAGAACGTCACATGTTAGGATAAAAAAAAAATATGGGTGGTATTTCACTCGTTATATATTCACGTGAATACCTTATAAAGTTCACATAAAGACCGGCTGTCATCAATTTTGATTGCTGATTCTTTCATTACGGGCACTATGCAAATGTTCCTGATAGAACCAACTAATTGAACAATTATAATAAAATGATAAAAATTTACAAGTTTCTGATTTATTCCTTTGTATGTACCCAACTACCTACCTGGATGCCAAATTTGAACTTTCTAGGTCATCTGGAACTGGGCTAGAATTTGTAGGTCAGTCAGTGTTAAAAACTACGATTTTCGGACGTTAATATCTAAAAAACCGTTTGAGGTGTGTTTATGAAATTTGGAGCACATATGTATCTCGCAAGTCTCAATACATGAACCAAATTTTACATGTTTATGTGGTATAGTTTTTGAGTTATGAAGGGGTCAAATGTGGCTCCAAATGGTTCGTGTAATATGTGCTGCTCGCCAGTTCTGTTAGCTTGAACTTGGCTTGACACGCTACCGCGTGTCTAGATACTGTGCCGTAACTTAACTGGTTCTCATTCTATCCTGTTGAAGTGGGATCACGAAATAAAACATTGAACATCGCAATAACTTATTTAATGTACAATTAATATTTACAACATTTTCCAATAAAATTACAATATTTTACACGTAGATTTGTATGTAAACCTTGAAAATTTCTACGTAAAGATACCTTACCGATTAGTTAGCTAAAAACCGTTTGGATGTAATAAAAATAACTGGTATCAAAAATATTGAAATTGGGTAAGAAATCAAAATCAAAATACAGGGTGTCCGGGGTGAAACGACGTGTGATTTTATCACGGAAAAAAAGTAATAAAAATAAATATTTTTTTTTTAATTTCCGTGATTAAATCACATGTAGTTTCACCTTTATAAGTCTGTGCACTTTATCCCTGGACACCCTGTATATAAAACAAAGTTGGGTTAGTTACTGCACTATTTTATAATTTATAACTCAAGAACGGCTCGACCGATTTTTATGAAATGTGGCACACAGATAGTTTATTACCTGGATTAACACATAAGATACTTTTAATCCCGGAAAAATTTATAGTTCCCGAGGGATAAGCGAAAAATTACTACTAAGCGAGCGGAGTCGCAGGAAAAAGCAGGTTTAATATAAATACCAGGGAGACAAAGCTTCGTCGCTCGGGTCGGAACCGAATTTTCATCGATTTTCTATACAAAAACAAAAAAAAAAAACGATCAATAGCTGTGGTTCGAACCCACAGTCTTTGCGTAGTAGGCCAACGCTCTAACCATCAGTCAATTCACACGGCGGCAGTCGTCCCGAAATTACGAACCATATTGCGCGGGAAATCTTTTTGCGTGAAAAGAAAACACGGGGAAAACGAATATTCCCAGATATGAGATCTAGATAGATCGACTTTTCGCCCCCGTAAACCCTCATTCTGCAAATTTCATCAAAATCGTTAGAGCCGTTCTCGAGAACGTGAGTACAAATATATATGTATACATATATACAAATGTTTCTCGTTTAATAAGTAAGATAGAATTACTAGTTAATGCTGTTACAATCGCATGTTTTTATAACAGCTGACACATGTGGCATAATATAAAACATTAAGTGTGAAATATATTTATTCGATTTTAACGCTACTTAAGTAAGTATGGTAGCTTTTTTATACAGGATGTCCCATAAGTCGTCACATTGACACCGGAGGTAGACCAGCCTAAGACGGATGGAACCAGCCTTATTCCTTTTTTTTTTGACGGATGGCATTACGCATCAGCCCCACACCGAACCAGCAAGCATGACCTCAGTAAAAGTCGCATGGTTTTCAAGATTTCCAGTTCAGAGGAACAACATTATCAATTTACAATTAATCAATATAGGTACTTATTATAGAAATAAAGATGTCTAATAATATTAGGTAAAACCCGATAAGTAAACATAATTTGTTTTAGAATATTGAATTTCGAAGGCGTTTTAAGAAGCTTCAATTTTGCATGGTTCATTATCTCAACTTATCGGGTTTTACCACGCCACCCTCGAATATTAATACATTCACTAAATTACTGTAAGCTTGGCTTTACATGAGATCTCACAACTTTTAACCTACCTACCTAAAACCACTAAGTCTTACAAATACCTACGATTACAAAGTTACTTGTACAGTTCGTAAAATTATATGTGTTATGGCTTTATATACGTGAATTTACCAACCGAAAAGAAAACGGGACCGAAATTTCAGGATGTTTTAGTTTTTCCTTGTTATGTGGGCTAAACACTACCTGAGTGAAGTTTGTGTGTCTGCTAGAAATACCTTAGAATTTTTAATGATCGGTGAGTCAGTCAGTGACACAATTAAGGAACTTTGACTTGCAATAATTCTTAAACTACTGGTTCAAATTTAATGTAATTTGGAAATAAGCTATGTGATGCCCCCTTGGTCACTGAAAATTTAGGCTTCTAGCTTTTTCCACAACGAAGTTACAGGGGGTCGAAAATTGCTCGAATGTCCTCGGGAAAAAGTTGGTACGGCCGTGACTTTTTTTGGTCGGCTTGGCGGGGACACTACCGTGCCCCCCAGATAATTTGTAACATTTCGTTTACGTCGTTTTACACCTGCTTAAATGAAATAATTTTCTCATCCTTATTTTCAAATATTATTTTATTTCATTAAAGCGATGATCGTATAAACTTGCTTACAAAAAAAAAAAATGTTGTTTTCTTTGTCCGCTTTAATTTCAGCTCTGTTTTTCATGTGTCATTTTGTTTTCACTTTATATTTTAAGAGCCCTGTGTGTTGGATGAATAAAGTTTTTATCCATCCATCTATCTATATCTATCAGTTTAAAGTTTAAATTGGTAAAAAATTTAAACTTAAACTTGGCATATCTTGAAAACCATGCAACTTTTACTGAGGTCATGTTAGGCCGGTTCGGTGCGTCTCAGGCTGGTCTACTTCCGGTGCGGTGTCCAGACCAGCCTAAGACGGACCGAACCAGCCTAACATGACCTCAGTAAAAGTTGCATGGTTTTCGAGATATGCCAGTTTAAAGTTTGTACTGGAAAAGAACTTTAAACTGGCAAATCTTGAAAACCGTGCGATTTTTACTAAGATCATGTTAGGCTGGTTCGGTGTGGGGACAAGGCGTAATGCGTTTCTACTCCGTTAAAAAAAACAAGTCCCAAAAAAAAAAGTGTGGTTCGGTCCGACTTAGGCTGGTCTATCTCCGGTGTCAATGTGGGTTACTGATATTGGGACACCCTGTATAATGGATAGTAGATATAGGAACTACGGGGGAACAGATGAACATACTAACAAACATACTGCTAAAATCATTACCCTCATTTTTGCTTCGCTGTAGTTGGCTAGAAAAAATATGACATTCTCAATATAAAGGGATCTTATGGAGGAAGGCAGTTAAGCTCTTCTTATTCTTGTAACTATACGAATACTATGGTAATAGGTCTAAAAACAGCGTAACCGCCTGCCTCCATAAGGTCCCTTTATATTGAGAACGTCACAAATGAACTCCACCGCTCACCTATCCCGTCCAACTTCAACCTGAGGAACTCCATGATCCCCGGCTTCTTTTTCTTCAGTTCCGCTGCGCTTTCGCCCTTACGAGCGCGCTCAAACTTGACCTTCTTCTCCACCTTAGCCTCCCTCTCTATCTGAGTTTGCAGGTCGTGTGGTATCTTCGGCATGAGCCAATGCAACAACTCTGTTAGGCTGAACACCACGTGCTGCAAAAGAATATATAAATTTTTTTTTGGGATAAGCTTTTTTTGCCGACTGTACTTTTTTTTGCGCAGTCATCATCTGCTTATCAACACAAATCCAACGAGGCCAAACACGGCGCGCATAACGCTTAAATGCGAACCGGTTAAAAGTGACTAAATTTAGTGTATATGAGGGTGGGGCACAGTGAATCGGTGGGGGGACAGTAGATCATTGGCTGTTTCTAGGAGAAAAAAAAGAAAAATTGAAAATTGAAAATATTTTATTGGCATAAAACATACAGCTTTTATCTTGGTCCTGGATCCTGAGCTAGGAAGCCCTGTGTTACAGGACCCAGTAGTACATAATTTTTAAAGTAATTTTTTTAATTATATTGTAGACTTTACAGAGCCTTCCATTATAAAGTTTTAAATGAGGAGTTTTAAATGTCTGTCTCGTTCGCCCTCTGATAACATATTACGCATGCCAACAACTGATATAGGTGCCAAAGATATAAGTTTATTATTTCCCTAAAATATTGGCAGTAAACCACTGTTCCCCACCGATCCACTGTGCCCCACCCTCCCCTACTGTGATCAGGAGCTTCCTGGGCGGTGCGGTAGACTCCCGCGCAGACCTGAGGCAGTTACCTACATCTCACTCTAAACGTCAATTCAATCTTAACACACCGCAAATTCAAACTCCATTCAAACCGTAGCTCCAAGTCCAGATTAATCCCCCGATCTGTCACCCGTAGGCCCAGTAGCGTTATCCGTCCGCCGTTTCTAGATATTGTTACTTAGTTTAAGTTTTTATTATTATTGTTTCAGGATATTAAAATTAAACTGATAAACAAGGTTCGGTTAGGTTAGGTTTGTTTTAAATAACATTCAATAAAAATAAGTAGTTGAGCAGAAGTGCTCACAGGATTCCTCGAAAGGTAATGTAATTTGTCATCTTACTTATTAAATTTTGCGTAACTCACGTGACGGGCGGTTCGAACGCTCCGCGGTTTTACCCACTTGTAGGGCCGTATTAATAAACTCGTCTCAACTCTGATCCCCGTCTCAAGATACGTCAAAATAAACGTCATTCCATAGAAAATTGTCATTTTTGACGCATCGGCCGACACGGCACGTAGTGCCCTATATAGTTCACTAACTGTAATGTCATATATGTATGTCATGTATTACTATAATTATTGTAAGCCCTATGCAAATAAATTTTATTTCCGTTATAAAATCACATGTAGTTTAATTTCACCCTTATTCGTTTGTGCACTTCATCAATGTGCCACTGTTTAAGCCTTATATAGTTCTAGTGTAGACCGCTAGATGGCGCTGTTACCATCGGCCGTGTTTCTGAAACGCGCTGACAAGATTTCCCCAGATTTAGTAAGCTGAGCTCGCTTCTTACTTACTATAAAAAAAATATGGATCGCCATTTTCGAGCTCAGCTAGAAGGTCGCTAGCCGGGCCTCCCCAAACGGGGTTTCACCCAGCTGGCTTGACCTCGCGAGCGGCGTACACCCGGACCCGCCTCTCAGCTAGAAGTTCGATAGCCGGGCCCTCGCCCAGCTGGCTCGAACTCGCGAGCGGCGCACACCAGGACTTGACGCCCCGCAGCCAGTGCGTCCCCAAGGACCTGGCCCCGTCTTTACGGCCAGCGTAGACCACCCCGGTCAGGGGCCAAACGACCCGACACCGGCTCCTCGTCCCCCCTAACTGGAGGACTGAGACGACATTTTTAATTTCATGTATTGTAAGAATTTTTTGTACAGCCACCTTGCATATACTGATAAATAAATAAATAAATAAAGGTGGACATTCACGGTCAGTTGAACTAACGTACATCCAAAAACTGACCGTGAATGTGAAATCTCAAGTTGAAATTATACGAAGTCAAGGTCAGCTTCTGGATGTACGTCAGTTAACTGACCGTGATTGTCCACCTTAAATGTCCGATCTCAAACAACACGACAAACGCGAGCCTCGCCGCGAACACGGGCCAGTAGTACGGCGACCGGCCGTACGGCTCGGGATGGTTGTGGGGGTTCCTGAAGCCGTGGTACGCGCACACCGGGGGGTCCCGCTCCGACAGAGCCGCGCCCCAACTGTCCCGGTAGTCCGACGTGTTGAACCCTGGATGATTGAGAACTATATCAGTGTTTTCTTACGAACAGGGTTGGCCAGTTTATCAATTACTTGTATTTAAAATACAAATACGTATTTTGTATTTTAAATACTACCTAAAAAGCATTTTATATTTGGTATTTCAAATACCGCATTCACATGTATTTTGTAATTCATATTTCAAATACTTTAAGTTATGAAATACGTTTAAATAAAATAACAAAGTCTCTCAATATTTACACTCATAATAAAAATATTTTGTATTCGTATTTTGTATTTTAATGCGTGGTCTTAATTACTATAATTTGTATTTTAAATACTTAATTAAAGTATATTACATTTTAAATACATTTAAGAATGTATTTAGTAATTTGTATTTAAAATACTATCCCCCTTACTAATAAACGTTGAGTAACGGCTGAGTAGTTATACAATGCTTTGTCCTTATCTGTCATTGTGACATTTGAATTCGACAGATAAGGACAAAGCATTGTATAACTACTCAGCCGTTACTCAACGTTTATTAGTAAGGGGGTTAATATATAGTCCTCCTCATCGATTTCGATGACGGCGACCCAAGACACGTACGTATACACATGACTGTAGCTGGCACACCTGTACCTCTACCATGAGTTGCTATCGAAAACTCGTATTACGTTCTACAGTCGATAGCGAGTAAACGTCCTTCGAATAGTTTTTGATTAAACTCGTACCATGAGTCACATAAACGTTTACTATTCTCGCTAACGTTAACTCGATAGTTCGTGTAGTTATCATTACGTGTGCCTAATTTCACACCAAACGAAGTTGTCTCTTTCTAACTACAATAAAAAGACAGAATAAGGATGATATTGGGCTAAAAGATAAGTATCCATGTCATCCATTTAAAAATATAGAAATAACCCTGCTAATTTAAAAAAGTGCCCTAGAGCAGTGTCACTATGTAAGTGTAAGTGATTCTCGAATTTGTTTTGATTTTTTTGTCAATGTGACAGTTCATTCATACGTCTGTGTACAGTCAAATTAGACAAAAACTTATTTATTTATGTGCCGAAAATTATAATATACTTACATATAAGTCATTAATTTCATATCTCATGGCATTCTTTTAAAATAATGCTTTACAGGAAGAAGTTACTGAAGTGGCACTAGAAACAAATGACAGCCTATCAATTTTCCTGCTAAATGAATAAATTGCTCAACAAACTTGTTCCAGTAAGTTTCCCTATCATTGTTACTATTGAAATAAAATAAACAATTTATTATATATATTTAAGATAAAAATTCATTAAATTCATGTCCTAGGAAAGATTATTTCAATGTGTTTTTTTTCACTGCAGGCGTTGGAGACTGGAATCTACTTGTACCACTTGTACCAGGGACATCAGCTCAGCCCTCCTTTTTTCCACCATTGCTTGTGGCTAACAGCACTTGCAGTGAACAAGACTTGGTGGACAGAGAGTATCCCGAAACAGTTAACAGCCCAGGTATAGTGACTGCAATGACAGTCAATTTCCATCAGCTCTTCAAGAAATAGGTTCCAATAAATTTTGCTGTTATTATCACATTTTAGAGTAAAATGTACCTACCTATCAAGTTTCATTAGTTAATTAAGAATTCAAAATAGTACTGTAAACGTTTTTTTATCCATTACAGCCCTGCCCGAGGTGGACGGGAGTGAGACCGGAGTAACGCACGGTGGTGAGCCTGCGGTCACAAGAACAGCATTAACAGCTGCTAATGCCAGGTGGCAGAGCCCCAAGCTCTTACCGCCCACACCGCGTCAGTGGCGAAGACGTCAGGTGCAAAACCACTAATCTCCTGTCTACAGAAGGACTCGCACCCAGACAGTCAGATTTGGCAAGGCAAGCCTTTGTCAGAGCTGACAGTGAATGGCGAGCTTTTAAACAGGAAGTGGAGCGGGAGAGGAATAGGTTAAGGGAATCAGAGTTTAGAATGCAAGAACGGTGGTTAGATTTATTTGGTAAATTTTTAGCATTAGGAAATATAATTGTAGATACTTTAGCAAATAAATAAAGATTTTGTGTAATAAATAAAGATTTTGTGTAATAAATAAAGATTTTGTGTAATAAATAAAGATTATGTGTGATGTATGAGTACTTTTTATTTTTATATTAAACAAAAAACAGAAAACATGGTACAAGTATTTGGAAATAATGCATTGATGCAAGTCTTCTAACTAATTGATCCCGCGGTGCTCTCTCCATTAATAAATCACTGGTGCCTTCATTTTCCAACACTAACTCCTGGCCCTCAAATAGTTCTGAAAATAGTAGGTACCTACAACAAACATAATAAAGATAAGGACATATTTAGTATTAAAGTTAATATATAATCATTATCTTTCACTATAAATACCTTGACTTTCTTCAGACATATCCTTGTCATTAGGATCGGGAACATTATATTTGTGAGTGGATTTCAAATCCGTGTAGTACGTTAACGAATCGCACAAATTCTCAAAAGCTTCCTTACTGAGCCTATATCCTTTAATAAAATTTATTCTCAGTTAAATTTTGAAGTGGATTTCTTAACGTAATATTTCTCATATCAGCTTGAAATCCTCCTTGTTTTCGTCGTTCGTCTTCATAAGCCTATATATTCCACGCTAAATAATGTCTTGCCGATATTATTTGGATAGATAAATAATTGGAGTAACGTATTAAACAATAATTCTAAGTTTTCACGCACCAATTTGCTAGTGAAATAGTTAACTACAGTCGATACGGTATTTTTCGATGACATCTGTCACATTTACGACTCATGGTACCGATGTTCTACGGCAACGGTTACAAAACGTTAGTCGCTAACGAATAGATTTCGACAGGTAATTTACCGTTGTACTCATACTAGCGATCTTTAGTTCTTTAAGTGACCGCTAGAGGAGCTGTACAATTCTCCATACAAATCGTTTACGCCGTCGCTAGCGAGTGCGGTCACTGTAAATGGTACTGTATTTCTAGTTCACAGTCAGTTTCACGCTTTCTTGTAATGGAAAACATTCGATGTGAAGTAAATAGTATCGTATTGCTACTAGCAATAGAATGTGTCGCTAAATTAATGAGAGGACAGAGAAAGAGACAGAGAGACAACTCGTCTGCTACTGGCATGCCTGTAGCTGTCGCGTGTGCTCACGTCCCGGTTTTGCAGCCCCCCGCGGCCCCTCCCTCATATTTCATGCCAGTAAATCAAATTGCTTGCGATCTACTGGCTTGCCAGATACAGGCATGCCAGTTAGTGTATACACATGACAATAGGTGGCACGTGCAAGGAGCCGTTATGCCAGTGTGCCAGCTACACTGCCCTGCTAAGCTAAAATACGATATCTCAGACAAAACTGCTGTAGCAATTGCTACCGCATCATTACTAACAAGAGAGGACTGAATCTGCTTTGGCTATTGAATTTGAGATATCACCTTTTAGCTTAGGACGGCAGTACAGGCATGTGTATTCCCGGCTAAAAGGGAGATTATGATCCTACCAGGATTTATTTTTTACTAGCTTTTGCCCGCGACTCCGTCCGTGTAGAAGTGGTTTATCAGTTTTCCCTTGGGAACTACCAAATTTTCCGGGATTAAAAGTATTCTGTATGTTAATCCAGGGTATAAGCTATCTCCATTCAAAATGTACGCACGCACGCACGCAAGCACGCAAGCACGCAAGCACGCACGCACGCACGCACGCACGCACGCGCGCGCGCTCAGAGAGAGAGAGAGGTACAAACACGCACACACGCACGCAGGAAAGTAGCGTAGGTAAAGTAGCGTGGTAGGCAGGCCAACGAAGTAGAGTTGTCTTCGATCGTTCTTTATGCCTTAAAACATTACTTGTGACGTGCTCAGTATAAAGGGACCTTATGG
The DNA here is from genome assembly GCA_963241965.1 of Tortrix viridana. NCBI lineage: Eukaryota > Metazoa > Arthropoda > Insecta > Lepidoptera > Tortricidae > Tortrix > Tortrix viridana. The sequence continues at coordinate 2,596,822 of OY725201.1, read as the reverse complement.
AGGAAGGCAGTTTCGCTCTTCTTATTCTTGTAACTATACGAAATACTATGGTAACAGTTCTAAAAACGGCGTAACCGCCTGCCTCCATAAGGTCCCATTGTATTGAGAACGTCACATTTATCCAATAACTTACAGGAGAGTGAATAGTAGACGTAGCCCATGAGCGAGTGGTTAGCCGAATAACTGAGCTTGAAGACCGCGCGCGGTATGAAGTCGCTTGTGTATGCGATCACAAATGCCTGCGAAACCAGATTTTAACATATAACACAAGCTGTATAAGAGCTTATACAGCCCTTAAAATGCTGAAAATAGAGTTCAGAGCTCATCTCATAATAACTCTTAAACGGTCCAACGGAGTTTCACATGGTTTCACCAAACATAGCTAAGAACTCTCTCGTCTCGACCAAGTAAACTTTCAAAAAAAAACCTGTTTTAAAATTTAAACGCAAGAAGAAATGCATCGAAAATAGAAAATATAAAAAAAAAACTGATAGTCTTTTATTAATACAATTACACATAAACTTTAGAATAAATAAAAAAGCTTAGTTAGTACCTACTCGTTTTGCAATGCATTATCATTTTAATTTAATCAAATAATAATGAATAAAGTTTTGTTTTGTCTTAATATTTATTGTTGGGGTGTATCCATATTAATATCTACACATAACACTAATGAATGACATAAAAATAGCTCACCCATTCCGAGCTCTGATAATGATAGATGTAATAATAATAACGATGCCTGACCAATCCATGTACATTTCGATCACTTCCTACCATCATCTCCTGATAATTATGTATAAATAATATAAATTTCTTTATCTACACACATATCATAAGTCCTCTATAATGCGTTCAGAATCCGTAGGCAATGACCAGCATTACAACAATCAATTTTACTATGATAATTTTCTTATCTGTAGCAGTAACATAATGTTCTTACAACGATATAAGATTTGATAAAGTTATGAGTTTCAAATTTCGAACATCTTTGAAAAACAAAACAATTTTATTTGACCTCAATTCTAATATCACTCGAGATGACATTTAATTCGAAATGAAATGTCAATTGCATACAATTTTGACAAATCTCGTATTTTTCTAGATAATTTGATATCGAACGATATGATAGTAGAGACCGACTCTAGATTGTCTCTGAATTAAAAAAAAACTACGGTTGCCGCCATTTTTGACGTTCTAATAATTGATCAATGCCGGCTATGCCGGTCGTATCATGCGGTTCCTGTACCATTACCATGAGTTTACAGTGACCGCACTCGCTAGCGACGGCGTAAACGATTTGTATGGAGAATTGTACAGCTCCTCTAGCGGTCACTTAAAGAACTAAAGATCGCTAGTATGAGTACAACGGTAAATTACCTATCGAAATCTATTCGTTAGCGACTAACGTTTTGTAACCGTTGCCGTAGAACATCGGTACCATGAGTCGTAAATTTGACAGATGTCATCGAAAAATACCGTATCGACTGTAGTTAACTATTTCACTAGCAAATTGGTGCGTGAAAACTTAGAATTATTGTTTAATACGTTACTCCAATTATTTATCTATCCAAATAATATCGGCAAGACATTATTTAGCGTGGAATATGTAGGCTTATGAAGACGAACGACGAAAACAAGGAGGATTTCAAGCTGATATGAGAAATATTACGTTAAGAAATCCACTTCAAAATTTAACTGAGAATAAATTTTATTAAAGGATATAGGCTCAGTAAGGAAGCTTTTGAGAATTTGTGCGATTCGTTAACGTACTACACGGATTTGAAATCCACTCACAAATATAATGTTCCCGATCCTAATGACAAGGATATGTCTGAAGAAAGTCAAGGTATTTATAGTGAAAGATAATGATTATATATTAACTTTAATACTAAATATGTCCTTATCTTTATTATGTTTGTTGTAGGTACCTACTATTTTCAGAACTATTTGAGGGCCAGGAGTTAGTGTTGGAAAATGAAGGCACCAGTGATTTATTAATGGAGAGAGCACCGCGGGATCAATTAGTTAGAAGACTTGCATCAATGCATTATTTCCAAATACTTGTACCATGTTTTCTGTTTTTTGTTTAATATAAAAATAAAAAGTACTCATACATCACACATAATCTTTATTTATTACACAAAATCTTTATTTATTTGCTAAAGTATCTAACAATTATATTTCCTAATGCTAAAAATTTACCAAATAAATCTAACCACCGTTCTTGCATTCTAAACTCTGATTCCCTTAACCTATTCCTCTCCCGCTCCACTTCCTGTTTAAAAGCTCGCCATTCACTGTCAGCTCTGACAAAGGCTTGCCTTGCCAAATCTGACTGTCTGGGTGCGAGTCCTTCTGTAGACAGGAGATTAGTGGTTTTGCACCTGACGTCTTCGCCACTGACGCGGTGTGGGCGGTAAGAGCTTGGGGCTCTGCCACCTGGCATTAGCAGCTGTTAATGCTGTTCTTGTGACCGCAGGCTCACCACCGTGCGTTACTCCGGTCTCACTCCCGTCCACCTCGGGCAGGGCTGTAATGGATAAAAAAACGTTTACAGTACTATTTTGAATTCTTAATTAACTAATGAAACTTGATAGGTAGGTACATTTTACTCTAAAATGTGATAATAACAGCAAAATTTATTGGAACCTATTTCTTGAAGAGCTGATGGAAATTGACTGTCATTGCAGTCACTATACCTGGGCTGTTAACTGTTTCGGGATACTCTCTGTCCACCAAGTCTTGTTCACTGCAAGTGCTGTTAGCCACAAGCAATGGTGGAAAAAAGGAGGGCTGAGCTGATGTCCCTGGTACAAGTGGTACAAGTAGATTCCAGTCTCCAACGCCTGCAGTGAAAAAAAACACATTGAAATAATCTTTCCTAGGACATGAATTTAATGAATTTTTATCTTAAATATATATAATAAATTGTTTATTGTATTTCAATAGTAACAATGATAGGGAAACTTACTGGAACAAGTTTGTTGAGCAAGTTATTCATTTAGCAGGAAAATTGATAGGCTGTCATTTGTTTCTAGTGCCACTTCAGTAACTTCTTCCTGTAAAGCATTTTTTTAAAAGAATGCCATGAGATATGAAATTAATGACTTATATGTAAGTATATTATAACTTTCGGCACATAAATAAATAAGTTTTTGTCTAATTTGACTATACACAGACGTATGAATGAACTGTCACATTGACAAAAAAATCAAAACAAATTCAAGAATCACTTACACTTACATAGTGACACTGCTCTAGGGCACTTTTTTAAATTAGCAGGGTTATTTCTATATTTTTAAATGGATGACATGGATACTTATCTTTTAGCCCAATATCATCCTTACTCTGTCTTTTTATTGTAGTTAGAAAGAGACAACTTCGTTTGGTGTGAAATTAGGCACACGTAACGATAACTACACGAACTATCGAGTTAACGTTAGCGAGAATAGTAAACGTTTATGTGACTCATGGTACGAGTTTAATCAAAAACTATTCGAAGGACGTTTACTCGCTATCGACTGTAGAACGTAATACGAGTTTTCGATAGCAACTCATGGTAGAGGTACTGTCCGCACGAGTGACGTCGTAATTATTGTGAGACATATGGCGGTCTCACTTACGCGCACGACGTTAGTCCATCAATTTATCTCTATTGCTCCTTAGTGCATGTTTACAGCTGTGTGTGTGGAATTTGCGAATGTAGGTGTCGCGGCACGCATTATGTCAGTGTCTTGTACGGCGATAACGTGTCTTCCCCTTTTGCTTTAGTCTTGAGTTTTTGACACATCTTGAGTCTAGGCCCGTATTAATAAACTCATCTCACCTGTGATCCCCGCCTCAAAATTCGTAATCTGAATGTACCTATCGTTATTCATAATCATCGCAACTCCTAAAGTGAATCTTATAGGCCTACCACACGCACAAGCTTCACCACAGTTTTGCCTGCGCAGGCCGATTTGTACACGGAACACGGAGCGTGTGGTTGGTAAAACTCTATAGACACGAAGTGTTCAGTTTTGGCTTGCGCAGGTAAAACTGTGGTGAAGCTTGCGCGTGTGGTAGGCACATTACTGAAACCGTTCTGATTTTAGGACTTTTTTAAAACAAACCTAACCTAACCGAACCCTATTTACCAGTTGGATATTTTAAAAATCCTGAAACAATAATGGTTTCAGCTAAAAATACTTTAGGACTTGCGATGATTATAAGCAGTGATTGGAATAGGTAGAGTATATTTACCTAAACTTGACGCTTGTTCATTCATGCGTGAGTGAGATGGAAACACATTATTGAATGAACGTGCATCAAGTTTAGGTAAATATACTCTACCTATTCCGATCACTGATTATGAGTAACAATACATTCGGACTACAAATTATTATGTGAACTTTGGCGCACGCCGGTATGAATCCGATATGTGACGTTCTCAGTATAAAGGGACCTTATGGAGGAAGGCAGTTACGCTCTTCTTATTCTTGTAACTATACGAATACTATGGTAACAGTTCTAAAAACGGCGTAAGCGCCTGCCTCCATAAGGTCCCTTTATATTGAGAACATCACATATGCTTCACATGGATACCTACCTACTTAAAATTCCATCAACCTATTATAATGTAATGTGATATGCAATAAATGATTTGATTGATTGCTTCTGACGCGGCACGACACAACACGACACAACACGACACAATAGTGTGTTTCTAGATTTAAACGTCGAGTCATGTAAGACTACCTATTATTTTTCACGTGTCGTAATTGATACGGACATCCCAGTAAAGATCAGTTTATTAACAAGGCGCAGTTAGCTAATCAATCGATTAAAGTTAACTGAGTGAGAAAACAAGATAAAAACGAGCTCATCCGACAAGATACGGTGCCATTTAATTCACTACGTCTGTAAGGTAACAACAAATGTGACGTTCTCAATATAAAGGGACCTTATGGAGGCAGGCGTTTGCGCCGTTTTTAGAACTGTTACCATAATATTCGTATAGTTGCAAGAATAAGAAGAGCGTAACTGCCTTCCTCCATAAGGTCCCTTTATATTGAGAACGTCACAAATAATTAATAAACATACATTGTTAATCTAACTGAAGTCACGAATAAAATGCGAGTTAGTTAAGTAACCGTATTTAAAAAAAAAAACCGGCCAAGTGCGTGTTAGGGTTCCGTAGCAAATTATCAACATATTGATAATTGTTAGTAAAATATATGTAATAATAAACATTATCACCAAATTTCAAGTTCGTTGATCAACGGGAATTTAAAAAAAACTTCGGAACTAAATTTTGTAAAAAAAAAAGCTAACTTTGGTGGCTTCACGTTCTTTTGTTTTCCAATTTTTTTTAAAACAGAAAATACATTATTTACCTACTCAATGAGTTCTAACAATACCCCTACTCGATGGGTTAAGTCAAAATGTTTTTTTCACGTCCCCCTTTAGCTGTAAAACATTTAAAAATATTTTTTGACAATTTGTATGGCTTTGGGTCAACAAGATGCTCATACTGTGAAAATTTGAAGACTGTAGCTCCAACCGTTTGGCTGTAAAACTTGTGTGACAGACGGACAGACGGACACGCGACAGCAATAGGGTTCCGTTTAGACCCTTCGGGTGCGGAACCCTAAGAACGAACGCGAAATCTTAATTCATATTAATATAAATGCGAAAGTAATTCTGTCTGTTCTGCATTCACGAAATTTGTCACGGGTTTGAACCCCGGGGAGACATATTTTGACCATTAATAGGAGGCATTACGCTATCGGTATTTCGATTTCTTAACTTAACATCTCCAATAACCTTTTCCCCGTCGGCTAAAAACTAAGAAGTCATACGAGATAACAAACAGATAACCTATTAAACAACGTACGACAGAATGACCCACAGATAGTACTCTGTCGTCGCCGATCGCGCGCGGTCGTGTCGCTCTGAAACCTAAAAAATGTGCTAAAAACTGTGTCAACTATTCTTTATTCAAACCATAGACTAACTATAGCGTAGTGAACCTCGTTACTCCGTATTAAAAAAAATGGATCATCAAAGTTTGGAAAAGGTTTCATCGACTGCGCCGATGCTTGAGAAAGAGGGAGGGCAGTCCGTGCCCAGGATTCTCATAAGGGAGGACACCATTTTGGCGGGGCTGCAGGGGTGTGCGGGGTGCGGGAAGGCGCAGTTCACTTGCGCAGGAGTCACGAAGCAGTGGTCCGCGTTATGCTGGGGGAAGAAGAGCGAGAAGAAATATTATTGTCGTAAGTTTTTTCACTTCTCATGCTTTGAATGCCTCTTTCGTTTTAAGTTTTGCCCGCGACTCCATCCGCGTAGAAGTCGTTTATCGGTTTTCCCTTGGGAACTACCAAATTTTCCGGGATGAAAAGTATCCTATATGTTATGCTATTTCATCCAAATCCGTCCAGCCGTTGCAGCGTGACAGAGTAACAAACTAACACACACACAAACTTACGCATTTATAATATTAGTAGGATAGCATTTATCTAAGGTTTACCTACTAAAGTTTACACCAGTTATGTAGTTATAATATAAATACATATTTGTGACGTTCTCAATATAAAGGGACCTTATGGAGGAAGGCAGTTACGCTCTTCTTATTCTTGTAACTATACGAATACTATGGTAATAGTTCTAAAAACGGCGTAATCGCCTGCCTCCATAAGGTCCCTTTATATTGAGAACGTCACATTTAACCTAGTGTAAAGGGCCACACAGACTAACAAGTATGAAATCGTATGAGAAATTGATAGTCTTAATGGGTGAATCAACTTTTAAGGTACTCCTTAAAACTTTCCTGGTGACTTATGTATGATTAATAATAATTTTAGAATATTAAAATCAGACTTTCAAATTTACAGATCCCATATGTTAGACACCTCGATCATTTCTTAATTTTCGAAAAACCCTGGTAATTCAGGGGAAAATGCACATTTTATACAAAACCTGGGGACAACATCATCCCCTGCGTTACCAACTAGTTACGTATATTATTATTTAAAATTGTACTATTTTAAACGTTAGCAAATAAATAGTTTTTCTAAAAAAATATAATTTGTGAAACATTTCGAAAAATGGGGAACACCTAGAGGAGAAACTAGTGTGAGTTTCTAAAGAAATGAGAATTACAGACTACAGCAAGCATAGCATGCATGCACGAGATAAAATTTGACAGGTGCTAGGGAAATGAATACATCTATTCCATCTTCTAACGTACGAGTAAGACTGCAAAATCGCTATAAAAAAGTGAAAATCGCTATAGTCGCTTAGTAATAAAAGGTAATAAAAGTCAGGTCGAGACACTTATTTTAAGTCTTACGTTATAATATGGAATAGATGTATTTTTTCCCTAGCACCTGTCAAATTTTATCTCGTCCAAGCATGCTAAGCCCGCATAAAGATACAAACAACATGCGATGTTCAAGATTAGAGATGTGCCGTTCTCGGAAACTTTTGGAAACTCTCCTCATATTGTATGGAGAACATTCTTGACCGGGAGTATTTCCTATACAAAATGAGGAAAGTTTCCGAAAACTTCAAGATTAACTACTAGGCTGTGTTTAATCATTTCTTTACTTATATTATAAACTAGCTTTCCGCCCGCGACTTCGTCTGCGGAGAGTCAGTAATTTCGTTAAAAAGTAGGTAGTTACAAATAAAATTTTCATTAAGTACGTATCATAAAGGGACAGACTTTCCAAAAAATAGTAATTTTTCCTAACATTTGTTCGTTTTTTAGTGTTTGTTTAATTATTATGATGTTATTTAATTATTACATGCAGCACATATACACTACATTCATGCCATTAATGCTTATTGCCAATTCTTCATCACTCTTGACAAAATGGGGCTATCCAATATGCAGGGACATTAATCGTTGAAGAACTCTCCTGGTACTTTGCGAAACTTCAATTTCATCACATTCATTAGGGGCTGTTCATATATTACGTAAGACAATTTTTACCAATTTCTGACCCCCCTCCCCCTACGTATGAAATAATAAGACTTGGATGAAACCCCTCCCTCCTTTTTTAATCTTACGTAAGATCAGTATCTACCAAAATTGCAAAGAAAAAGTAGCAAAAATATATAAACGCTTTAATTTGTGCTTGCTTTTGTGATCTTACGTAAAAACATCCTACCCCCATGTAAGACAAAATAAGACTTGTTCAGACCCCCTCCCCCCAAATCATCTTACGTAGTAATAAATAAACAGCCCCTTACAAATGGGCAAAAGTAGCGTGTTGTGAAATACTTATTATTAAGGAGTTCCGATGGTCATGTCTGGTCATTAATTTCACTTTACCAAATGGTGCTTTTGGAATGTAAATGTTCAGTACAGAAGTTTGAAAATCGCTGTATGAGTCCTTTAAATGTTTGTAGGGTGCCGTCAATTTACCTGGGATTCCATTATAAGAAAACTCGTATTTTATATTTAGTAGTCTAGAAACCAATTTTCATATATCTAACTTCAAAAATAACAAAACTCTTAAAAATTGCCACCCCCATTTTCACCTCCTTAGGGGTAGTGTTTCCAAAATCACCGAAAGTACTCTTGGTTTGTAAGCAGTAGCTTTAACACTAACTTCATTAACTTCAAAAATGTCTTCATTCCCATTAAAACTTGCACCTCCCATTTCACCCACTTAGGGATAGTTTTTCGGAAATCACCAAACGTTTTATTTTTTATTTGTTAACAGAGCCTTTTATAACATTTTCCACGTTTCTAACTTCAAGAATGACCAAACCCCCATACAAATTTTAACCCTCCATTTTAGCCCCTTAGGGGAAGTAAATCCAAAATAACTAAAAGTGTTTTTTTTTTATTATTCCTTAATAGTAGCGAATATACCAATTTCCACGTTTCTAACTTGAAAAATTGACCGAACTCTTATACAAATTTCTACCCCCCATTTCACCTTTTTAGGGGTAGATGTTTCCAAACACGCCAAGAGTAATATTTTTTATTTGTTGAAAGTAACCTAAATACCAATTTCCACGTTTCTCACTTCAAAATTGACGAAACTCTCATACAAATTAACACCTCCCATAACACCAACCAAACTTCATTATAAACTTTAACCCCCCCATTTCATCCTCTTAGGGGTAATTTATCCAAAGTCGCCAAAAATTGTTTTTTTTCTTAACCTATAAGTATACCAAATTCCACGTTTCTAACTTCAAGAATGACCATACTCCCATAAAAATATTAGCCCCCATTTCATTACCTTAGGGGTAGTTTATCCAAAATCTTACTTTAAAATTGACTTAACTCCCATACAAATTTTCACCCCCCATTTCACCCACTTAGGGGTAGTTTTTCCAAAATCGCCAGAAGTATTGTTTTGTTATTTAACAGTAGGCTATATACTAATCTCCACGTTTCTAACTTCAAAATTGACCATACTCCCATACAAATTACCACCCCCCATTTCATCCCCTCAGGGGTAGTTTATCCAAAATCACCGTACGTTATTTTTTTTCATTTGTTACCACTTAACAGTAGCCTATAATTATACCAATTTCCGCGTGTCTAACTTGAAAAACGACCAAACTACTATACAAACTTTAACCCCCCATTTCATCCCCTTAGGGGTAGTTTATCCAAAATCACCGTTAGTAGTGTTTTTTATTTGATAACAGTATTCCTATAGCAATTTCCACGTTTCTAACTTGAAAATGACCAAACTCCCATACAAACTTTAACCCCCCCATTTCATCCCCTTAGGGGTAGTTTATCTAAAATGACTAAAATTAGTGTTTTTTATTTGATAACAGTATTCCTATAGCAATTTCCACGTTTCTAACTTGAAAAACGACCAAACTCCCATACAAACTTTAACCCCCCCTTTCCACCCCTTAGGGGTAGTTTATCCAAAATCGCCGAAAGTAGTTTTTTTTATTTGTTATTTTAAGTATATGTAGCAAGTTTCAAAGGTCAAACTTCATTGATTTTTATTTTATAGTTGTATGAATTTCCAGTAATTTGAAACATAAAACCCTCTTTTTTGCGTTTTCGGATGAGATTTAAAAAAAACTATGAAACAGGTATATCTTTATTTTTAAAAATAAGTATTTATTCTGAGTTTCATGATCCTAGAACAATCTAAATGGTTTTTTCCATACAAACTTTACCCCCTCTTTTTACCCCCTTCTTCTAACATTTCTTAAAATTTCTATAGCCTAAATGTTATTCTGATTTTATATAAATAGATTTATGAAAATTTCATCATTATCCGTTCAGTAGTTTTTACGTGATGCTCAGTCAAACAAACAAACAAACAAACAAAAAATTTTAAAATGCTTTTTATATGTTCAGTTACTTATTATAAGTCGCCCTGATCGGTTTTTTTTTTAAATCTTCAATGTACAGACTTTTTGGTCTTAACGATTTTATTATATGTATCTATAGATGCGAAAATGAGTTTGTTTGTTTTTTTTTTTTTTTTACGTGCGTCGTCGAACTGATACTGTGGCATTGTAACGGATGCAAACTGATAACTAGTGTTTTTTTCCGTACTGTTCCGGGGCTTCCGGGAAAGGCGTAGGAACAGCCGCCATCATGTTTCTGTTGAAGGGTATCGATTTTCTGATTAAATATCCGGCTTTGTGAGTGATACGATATAATAATAATAATAATCCAGCCTATACGTCCCACTGCTGGGCACTGACCTCCACTCACAATGAGAGGGTTTGGGCTATAGTTCCCACGCGGGCCCAGTGCGGATTGGGAACTTCGCACACACCGTCAAATTGCTTTGCAAGTGTGCAGGTTTCCTCACGATGTTTTCCTTCACCGATACGATATGTAAATAAATAAATAAACGACGCGGTTAGCTTAGTTGGTAGTGACCCTGCCTACGAAGCCAGCGGTCCTAGGTTCGATTGGCGGTCAGGGTCTTTGGACCCAATGTAAACTAAGGCCGGGATTTTCAGGAATTCCGAGATTACCACATGCAAAATCAGTCCCAAATTCCATGGACTGCAAGCCCTAATTTAAATATGTATTTCACTATATGCTTAAGTAGGTTTATCGTTGTCTAGTACCCATTACTAGACTAGAGTTTAGCCAAATATGTGACGTTCTCAATATAAAGGGACCTTATGGAGGAAAGCAGTTACGCTCTTCTTATTCTTGTAACTATACGAATACTATGGTAACAGTTCTAAAAACGGCGTAACCGCCTGCCTCCATAAGGTCCCTTTATATTGAACGTCACATATCATGGTAGGTCAACGGCAAGTACTCTATAGGTTTTGATTCCCTATGCGAGAGTCAAAATATGCGGCATAAACGGCCGTATCTTTTGATTGCATTTACTTAGAAACTGATTTTTCCACTGCTTCAAGGATTGCAGACTTGAGTATTTGATATTAATTTCAATTTGATACCTCCACGGGTTCCTGAGAAAAAGGGTATTGACAGACGGACGGACGGAACCCTAAAATGATACAGTTACGAGTAATGGGTCAAAGAGTCGTTCACCGAGAAGTAGGCAAAGGTATTAGAATACATTACGTAACAACACAACTAGCTAGTTGTATATTAACAAACAATGCGGGAACTTTGACTTTTAGCTGTAGTACTTACATATTTGACAAGTCAGTACCAACTGACTCAGTTTAGGGATGATGACTGGGTAAAGAAAACGAAATTCTATTCAGTCCGTCATTTAGATTAACTATCAAAAAATATTGGACACGTATTTTTTCTTTTGTCAATCAAACAAAAAATTACAAAGATAAAGCGAGTCAAAGTTTGGGAGTGAGGGCTCGTGACGTCACATCTGTGTAAAAATTGTACCAAGACGTGATGTCATGCGACATTTCAACTCAATATATCTCCGTCATTTTTGATTATGTGAAAAAGAAAAAATACGTGTCCAATACATTTTGATAATGTATCTGATCGACAAAGAAAAAACAATTGTGACGTTCTCAATATAAAGGGACCTTATGGAGGAAGGCAGTTACGCTCTTCTTATTCTTGTAACTATACGAATACTATGGTGACAGTTCTAAAAACGGCGTAACCGCCTGCCCCCATAAGGTCCCTTTATATTGAGAATGTTGGAAATAGTGATGAAAATATCAAGTGGAAGTGGAAACGTTCGAAATACGTATGAATCTGCTTCTAATTCAGCCAAGTGAATGATTGTCACGATTGTGTTTAGAATTATATTAACATCACAACAAATACTAAAAACCGGCCAAATATGTACGGAACTCTCAGTGCGCGAGTCCGACTCGCACTTGACCGGTCTTTCTCCTTGACTGACACCGACACCTAGTCCGCGGAGTATATTTAGTGTCGTATTAATTATGACCTAGTACAGCTAAGGACGGGCCGAATGATTAAACCATTATGACGCGGCTAGTTGCCGGCTAATCATGGAAGGAGATCGAATCGAAATGGCACGTAGGTACCTATAATAAATCCCATTAAAAAAAAAGTGAAATGAGAGCCAAGTTCAATATTAAGAATATACGTCGTTGTTGACTTCGCTGACAAAAGAATTCAGATCTACTCGTAGATACTTTAACTCCCTAAAATACTACAATCGTTGATACGATACGCAATTGTACTACGTACCACTACATATTATAATTTAACTTATAAACATACGTAAAATATAGGTTCTCTATTGGATGGCATAAAATTATTTGTAATAATATTGTTACGCATAATTGCTTTTAGCCGAAATAGCGATGTGCATAATCATCTTTACGCATATATTTTTACGCATAAAATTAAAAAGCATAAATACAGAAAGCATAATTGTCATCAAGACTAACGTCAAATAGCATAAATACAAAAAGTCATAACAATAAATTGGCATCATTACTAAATGCATAACAGTATTGTGATAAAAAAAAAAATTAGGAACTAAGGCGAGGTCGACGGAGGTCCGCTTCGCGGACCTCCTATTCTGCGTTGCTTGGGCGCTTCGCGCCTGGATATCATACTAACCTAACCTAACCTAACCTAACGTACCTAACGTAACCTTACCTAATATTTTGTTGTTAATTTTGTAGGTTCAATTAGCCCAAATAATAATATGTATAATGTGTATTAGTCAAATACAAATTAGTCCAACTAAAATTATTCTAATAGCCTAATATGCTAAAAAAGGAGTATGCTAAAGTATGCGACAGTACAATTATGCCAATACAAATTATACGAAAACAATTATGCGAAAAAATATTAGTCTAAAACACATTATGCGATCCAAGGGGATCCCAAAATATAGCCTAACGATGCCTAAGGTACAAATTATTATTATGTATAGGAATCTAATTTTATTACTTAATTAAAATTATCAATTGAATTTATCATTGTATACTATGTTGCCCTGTAATATTTTATAATGGATATCAATAAAGAATCTGAATCTGAAACTGAAAACGTGTTAGGTAGCAAACGGACTTGTTTCCACGCGCAATCTATCCTTAGCAACTAATTGGTCATTTCCCTAAGCGGTGATAATTATGTCTCATCACTTCCATACCCGTGTAGGCCAAGTTCTGAAATTATTAAAAAAAATTTAGCATAAACAAATTGATAATTCAAGAATAGTTATTAATAATACGGAATAAATAAAAAAAACCGGGCAAGAGCATGTCGGGCCACCCAAGCAGCACACAAGCTGTATAAGAGCTTATACAGCCCTTAAAATGCTGAAACTAGAGGTATAATGGCTGTATAAGCTCTTATACAGTTTTTGTGCTACTTGGGCATGCTCAGTGTTTGTGATCTAACTAGAAATTTACGGCTTTCTGATTTTTCCCTTTACTTGTGCTATAAGACATTGCATCTTGCCAAATTACATGATTCTATGTCAACGGGAAGTACTTACTAAGTCAAACTATGCGACATAGACGGTCGTATCTTTGCAGACCTGAGTATTTTATTTTTGTAAAAAGAAACTTAAAAACTTACATAACTACATTAAAAGAAAATATTAAAAATACTGAATATAAACTATACCTGCATGAACCTAAAAATACACTGATCTAATAATCCGCTACTTACCAGTGGGCATCGTTCCCAAAATGCTGGCAGCATTGCCACGTTGAATGGCAATGCTTAATCTTTGTGCAAAGTAAAGGGCAGCATGGTACGTGGTAGGGAACCCTAAAAAATGGTCTAGTGCTAGTCGGACTCGCGCACCGAGGGTTCCGTTCTAGGATAAATAAACTATGAAAGCATTGCTCTAACGAAAACAAAAAATTACTCATGTATCTATAATATAAATAAAAATCATATGCTCCAAATATGGAAGATCATCACTTGAGAACGGCTCGACCGATTTAGCTGTTTTTTTGTTGTATTCGTAATTGTCACGATGGGCAATTGTATGTACGAATTTTTTTTATTACACGCGGGCGAAGCCGGGGCAGGTCGCTTGTTTATGATAGTAAAATCGTCACCAAACCAAACAGTTAGGGACTGACCTGGACAAGGGAAATCATTGATATTAAATAATGAATAACCGCGAATAACAATGGCCACCTATGTTATACATGCAGCCTATGAAATGTGTATTCAGCTGTGCGACCACTTGTCCCTATTAGATATTAATAAAAGAGTTTATATTTAAAGAAAATAGAATAACAGTAATGAGAGCACCACTAGACGCATGAGGCAGTCTTAAAACAAATATTCACCAAATAAACATAAACATAAATATTCGGGCTTTTTTTAAAGTCAGGGATTTTGCAGGAAATTTTTGATTCTGGTAGCCTTAACTGCACCCATCTCATTTGTCTATTGCTAAAAATCCAATGTCAAGTATCAAAACGAGTAAATCATTTAAACTGAGTATCTCTTGAGCTATATTGCGGGACTTGGCTCGTTTTACAAGTGTGCTACTCATCTCTAATTACTAAGTGAGACGTTCGCAGTTACAGAACCCGCGTGACAAGATGCCAGTAGAACTGGATATCAACGAGGACTGCAAAATGGTAAACGTTACACAGTAACCCCCATCAATGGTATTAACAGACTTGATTGTATATTTTTCATGTGGGTGTGTAATATTTTGCACAACAACAAATGTACTAATTTTCATTTTGCATAACACGAATGACATAATTTTGATCGGTATAATAGTCAAATGATGTAAAAACAAATTGCATAACAACAAAATTCATAATTTTTCGAAACATAATGATCAGTAGTCATAATTTGTATTGGCATAATAAACAAATAGTGTAATATAATAGTCACCTCAAATAAAGTTTTATATGCATAATATTATACATTTGGCACGGAGAGCATAATGCTTAATAAATATAAGAAATGTGCGACAAAGTCGACGGAGCTCGAATTCCGCGTAGTTTACGGCGAGGCGCTTCGCGCCTTGACCCACCTCTAACCTAGCCCTAGCCTATCAAGTTGAGATTGACCTAATTTAGCAAATTGGTAGTCATTGAGTTTGATACACATTTATGTAATCTGATATTATATCACCTGATCATTATTGCAAACGTGTTTATTGATTTTAATAGTTATACTCAATATACTTATATTATACATATTTATATCAAATGGCATTATCCCATATAAATATCATACGAAATGTTGTTATGATAAATGAGTGTTATATTATTTGACCGTTATGCTAAAACAAAATATACATTTGTTTTTATGCCAAACGTATTTTAGACTGAAACGCACTCTTTTAATGTATGTTCACGCATAACTTTTTATCTACGGAACCGATTTCAATAATTATTTTTTAGTTGGCAACGTCATATTCCAAGGGTGGTTAGGCTGGTTCCATTTAAAAGTCCGGATGTTTGCTGGAGGTTATTGTTGGTTATTTTAAAATATCCAATAAGTACACAAAAGCTTATTATCTTTCACAAAACGCCCCCAAAGTTTCGTTTGTTATCAAAACTCGTACGATGTTATCAGTAATGCCGAAAAACAACTCGACGACCAATCAAATACTCGCAACATGGAGTCAAGTAAATGTAAACAAAATACTTTGCAGTTTAATTTAATTATTTGTGACGTTCTCAATATAAAGGGACCTTATGGAGGCAGGCGGTTACGCCGTTTTTAGAACTGTTACCATAGTATTCGTATAGTTACAAGAAGAAGAACTTAACGGCCTTCCTACATAAGGTCCCTTTATTTTGAGAAAGGCACATTTATTTACAAATTTTAATTATGTTAATGCGAGTATGAAACTTACCTAAATACCTACTTTAGACGGATCGGGGACTTCCTAAAAGATAAATGTTTTCAAGAATACTTATGAAATGAAATGAAAATATTTATTTTGGACTAGCGACCCGCCCTCGCTTCGCTCCGGTTCTATTATATACATAAACCTTCCGTGAAGAATTATCTGACTGATCGTGAAAAACGGATCAAAATCCGTTGTGTAGTTTTAAAGATCTAAGTATACATAGGGACAGACAGACGCGGAGGGCGACTTCATTTTATACTATATACCTACATTGATATTTAGGGTGTCCATACTCAAATCACTATGCTAACATTTACGTTAACATGGACTTAATAAATAAGTTAGTATCTAAAATTTGAAAAGTTCATTAGATTTTACGCAAATGCACATCCAATGCGAGTGTACCCATAGAGTAAGATTCCAGGGCTCCCAGACGTAGGACTATCCATCCTGCAGCATCTTCAGGGGAGTGTTAGTAACCACTAGAAAATTGCTAGAAAATTCTAGAGAGTTATCGACTGCTTCCACGACAACAATATTATGTATACAAGTACGAAGCTGCTTGCGGTCAAAGCGGTACTCAACTCTGCCAGATGTGCCTGTGAGAGCGCGATACCACTTAAGTTTTCCAGTCGATACTTTGTCAACGAATTGAGATACTAGTTAGTACCCTTAACTTGGCAAAAATAAAAAAAGTCGGGTGTTCAAACCTCTTTAGATTGAGAAAAAGCATAAAAAATTGAAAACAAAAAAGTGAATGTTATGTTATGTGATGTGCATTGTGATGCACACTGTCAATTTAAGGGCTAACAAAATAACACTCCCTGAAAGCCAGCCCAGACGCATGCGCTAACTCAACGGTTTTCGATATCAAAGAATGTATCGTCATCAGCCCACTACAGTCTACTGTTGGACATAGGCCTCCGGCCTCCCCCATAGCACGCCACTGGACTCGGTCTCCAGTTTTTTTGTTTCTAACTGCTCCAGGCCACTTTACGTGTCATCGCTCCACCTAGATGGAGGCCTGTTCCTACACTACAACACGTCAGAACACGTCTACCCCAACTGTTGTCGGTTCTGCGACAGATGCTTTCAGCTACGTGGTAAACTGCACCGGGGTTCAGCTGAAAGCCAGCGCTGCGGCCCTGGCTGCAGCACATGCTGAGCTGAGTCCTATCTGACCTCACACTACAGCGCAACATTATACTATATTTTTGCTCATTTTTAGGGTTCCGTACCTCAAATGAAAAAAAAGGGACCCTTGCTGTGTGTTTGTAAAATAAATGTTTCTAGTTTGAATTTGAGTTTAGATGTGACCGGCCCACTGCCACTTCAGCTTGCTAATCCTTTGGGCTATTACGATAGCTTTGGTTCTCTGTCGGATCACCTCGTTTCGGATTCGATCCTTCAGTGAGACTCCGAGCATAACCCTCTCCATAGCCCGCTGAGCGACCTTAAATTGGTAAACCAATCGCACCGTCAATGTCCACGTCTCGGCTCCGTATGTCATAGCTGTAGGAGACACTCGTTAAAGACTTTCGTCTTTAGACTGTGGCATAGGCGATGAAAAGACTCGACGGAGTTTCCCAAAGGAAATTTAATAATCGGGTGGTAAACTGATTACATCATAAATAATTAATGAAATGAAATTACCAACTGCAAGAAAAAAAGTGCAGATACGAGGTTGAGAAAGTAAGGCGACGAATAGGATTGCCAAGCTAACGATTAGTCGCCTCTGTCGCTTATGTGTGACGTTCTCAATATAAAGGGACCTTATGGAGGAAGGCAGTTACGCTCTTCTTATTCTTGTAACTATACGAATACTATGGTAACAGTTCTAAAAAAGGCGTAACCGCCTGCCTCCATAAGGTCCCTTTATATTGAGAACGTCACATATCAATTCCATACATTTTGACGATTTTAGAAAATTCTTAAGTTAGCCTAATGCATCTTGGCAAGGGCTTGTTCCCTATGGATAACCGTGGATGGGCGTGTTATAATTTGACTTATATTTCGTCTCGCTTGTTGCAGTATTGGTGTCCTTGTCGGCGACATTCGTCCTCTCGCTCATCGGCACCATAATGTTCTGTTTTACGAACATAATCAACGACGCGTTATTATCCGTAAGTATACCTATCATAAATTTCATTAGTACCATCATCGTCCCGGTACTTCTCATACTGTTAATTTTATTAGGTACTTAGGTACCTAATAAAAGATAAGCCCTGTTATTGTTAATAGTGATGTGTTGTAATAAAATGATACTTATCCTTATATAATACATATCAATCCATACTAAGTAGGTAATATTATAAATGCGAAAAAACGACAAAAAATGCAGAAGAAATCTTAATGAAAATAAATAGACGTAGGATACTTTGAGTCCCAAATGTTTTACAGTATCCTCGGGAATTGCGATTATGCTGTCTTTTTCTCTTGGACGGCAGCGCAGGCGCATTTGCCTCCAGCATAAATATTTCTTCCCTCAGAACCTGGTCCTCAAGAACAATTCCATGGCCTTCTCGCTCTGGCGGCGGCCGACGGTGGAACCGGTGATGAAGGTCCACCTCTTCAACTACACCAACTGGCAGCGCGTCAGGAACGGCCTGGATAAGAAACTGCGCGTCCAGGATGTCGGACCCTACACATACTCGTGAGTACAGCTTGATAGTATATGTGAGGTTCTCAATATAAAGGGACCTTATGGAGGAAGGCAGTTACGCTCTTCTTATTCTTGTAACTATACGAATACTATGGTAACAGTTCTAAAAAACGCGTAACCGCCTGCCTCGATAAGGTCCCTTTATATTGAGAACGTCACAATTAAATAAAAAAATATCAGAGGACAATCTCAAACAAATTAACCCAGTCCCAAACTAAGCTCTAGGCTTGTACTATGGGTACTAGACAACGATAAACATACTTATATAGAGAAATACATACTTAAATATATAGAAAACATCCATGACTCAGGAACAAATACTCGCGCTCATCACACAAATATTTGCCCATACCGGGACTCGGGATAGTGTCATCATATCGTGATCCGGGGTTAACATGCATGCGCGAGATACAATTTGACAGGTGCTAGGGAAATGAATACATCTATTCCATATTCTTACGTAAGACAACGCTTAAGGTATAAAATAAAAGTGTCCCGTCTTGATAAAGTCGCTATAAAATGTGAAAAATCGCAATAGTCGCTTAGTAATAAAAGGTAATAAAAGCCAGAGCAAGACACTTATTTTAAACCTCAAGCTAGTCTTACGTTAGAATATTTAATTGATGTGTTTATTTCCCTACTACCTGTCAAATTTTATCTCGTGCTTGCATGTTAAGGCCGATGGGAGGCCAAACATAATTGGCAAGGTTAAACCACACGACTCCATTGTCGGCCACCTAACACCGTATTATCGAAGTAACTATTATATAATCTGTGGTATTATGGTTGGATGTGGTGGGTAAATGTGGATATACAAGGTGGGCCAAAAGAAATCACCCTATTGGAAGATGCTCTCATTTTTGCAAAGTCGCCAATGTCAAATCTGTTTTGACATTTGTGGACTTGACAGATGCAAAATACAAGTGAACAAGCCATGGAGCGATACACTCCCCAAGAACGCGGAATAATCGTGTCTATTTTTTTGCGTAACAATTCAAAAAAAGAGAGTCAAACAACATCGGATGACTTCTTTTGGCCCACCTTATAGCTGTCACGTTCCCACTTACCCACTTGTCAGAAAGGGACAGATGTTTCTTCCACGAATATCCACATCGATAATAACGACCGGAGCTGGTGGCGGCTGAAGAAAGCATAAAAACCAGCCAAGAGTGTGTTGGACCAGGCTTATTTATACCCCTTCTATACGGTCGGGCGGTTGGGCCAACCGAGAAGGACGCAGCTATCTGTCAGAATGAGATAGTAATATTTACATCTCGTTCCTACAAATAGCTGCATCCCTCTCGGTTGGCCCAACCACCCGACCGTCTAGAAGGGGGTTTAGTGTGTGGTTCCGTCGCCATTACTACAAACAAACAACAATCTCCAAAAAAAAAACACAAATATTTGCTAATTTTCTATTAAAAGTTATTTTAGCTAATTTTCGGTTGGTATAAACATTTTAATCGCCTGTAACTCAAGAACCAATCAAGTCTAAAGATAAGCTAAATTTATAAGTGTGTTAGAATATAAGCCGTGGTAGCCTAATGGTTTGACCTGCCGACTCTTAAGCAGAGGGTCGTGGGTTCGAACCCGGGCTCGCACCTCTATGTTTTTCGGAATTTATGTGCGAAATATGATTTGTAAATTTACCATGAGCTTCTCGGTGAAGAAAACATCGTGAGCAATTCAAAGCAATTTGACGGTGTGTGCGAAGTTCCCATCCGCACTGGGCCCGCGTGGGAACTATAGCCCAAACCCTTTCATTGTGAGTGGATGCCTGTGCCCAGCAGTGGGACGTATATAGGCTGGATTATTATATTATATGATTTAAAATAAAAGCTTATAAAGATAGAAATGCTAATGGTTTTTATGTAAAATAAAACTTTTATGTAAAATATAACTAGTACTTAATTAATTAACTGTAAACCTCATAAACAATGTTACTATCTACTGGAACGAATAAAAAACAATAACAATAAATTCTCAGTAATTAAAATAAGCGATTAATCGAATCTCCTTGAATCGTACGTGTGATATATTGCGGTTAAAAGGTTACAAGTCTGAGTGAAAACATTTGAAATTGAAACCTTAACGACAGAGTATACAGTTGAGAATAAAAGGATGTTTAAATATGTTAAATGTTGCCAGGTTATTGATATTTGATAAAAAGTTTAAAGCTAGTATTTTGTTTTGATTAACCTACCTACATATTTACAATACTGCCTGTCTGTTGAAGGACGTAAAAGGTTATTACTTGTCTTCCGAATAAGGATAATTTTTGGATGTGAACATGAGTTATGGTTTTTTAAAAGCTTTTTATCTACACACATATCATAAGTCCTCTATATCCGTTGGCAATGACCAGCATTACAACAATCAATTTTACTATGATAGATTTCTTATCTGTAGCAATAACATAATGTTCTTATAACGATATAAAATTTGATAAAGTTATGAGTTTCAAATTTCGAATATCTTTGAAAAACAAAACAATTTTATTTGACCTCAATTGTAATATATCATTCGAGATGACATTTAATTCAAAATGAAATGCCAATTGCATACAATTCTGACAAATCTCGTATGCTACTTGATAACTTGATATCGAACAATATGATAGATAGTAGAGGCCGACTCTAGATTGTCTCTGAATTAAAAAAACTACGCGCGGTTGCCGCCATTTTTGACGTTCTAATAAATTGATCAATGCCGGCTATGCCGGTCGTAACATGCGGTTCCTGAACACATCATAGAGAGCTCATAATATGTATGTAGATAAAATAGTGTATGTAACTGTACATAATTAGGCATTAAAACACTCGTGTGATGCTATTATGAAACATCATTTGATGCTATCGTTTGATGCTATTATCAAAAATGACTAACTGTTGAGTTTCTTGCGGCGCTTCTTCTCAGCAGTGGTCTCCTCTTGGGAAGCGCTGGTAGATTTTGACGTGTAAAAGTGCCCGTGCGGCCTACTTACTGAATAAATATCTTTTATCTTTTTTATCTTTTAAACTCGCCTTTCGGCTCGTTTCATAAACACACACTCGTATTTTAATGCCTCTCATTATGCACCAGTCACATAAACTACTATTATTAACTTGCATGCAATGTATGTTAGTTTGTTTAGGTTGAACCTTGCAAACTGGCTTTGAACCCTTTCCCGGTTTCCGATTGAGCTAAAATTTGGTACACCGACATAACTAGCAATTACGACGTAATGTGACGTTCTCAATATAAAGGGACCTATTGAGGCAGGCGGTTACGCCGTTTTTAGAACTGTTACCATAGTATTCGCATAGTTACAAGAATAAGAAGAGCTTAACTGCCTTCCTCCATAAGGTCCCTTTATATTGAGAACGTCACATATAGTGGCAAAAGTAATAATTTACGGTGAGGGTAAACATCGTGAGGAAACCTTCACATTTAGGTGGCAAAATGTGTAACCATGGTTCAATTGGTTTGGTTCACAAGGGTTACGGAGGTCAGATGGCAGTCGCTCCACTGCAACAACCAGACTGGCCGAATCTGGGTCATGATCAAGCCTAGCCCAACGAAGAACGGGATAAAAGCGCTAGGATGATGAGGATAGTGGCAATAGTAATAAACACTCTGAAAAAAGGGACCGTTGATACCCTTTGGGTACGGAACCCTAAAACCCGGGCAAGAGCATGTTGGACCATGCTCAGTGTAGAGCTCCGTCGTTGATGATACCAAAACAAAAAACTATCTCCAAAAACCTTCCTAACCTAATCTTCTGTAACTATTTGGTGCTACACCAACAGTAAATATAAACAGTAATAAACAGGCGATTAGAGGTTTGACAGCTGTCAAAATGTATTGACTATCAGCCGATTTGGACTTAACAGTCCGTTAAATTGGTTAGTGAAATCCGACATAAGATTTCACAGTCCAATTTAACGGACTGTTAAATCTTAGTCGGCTGTTATGGTTGGTGAAATTCGACATAAGTCTTCTGTAATTATGTCTTTTTCCTGGGTCCAAGCTAAATCTATATCCAATCATATGAAATCAGACGGACATTTTGTATTTTTACTATCAGTATGAATTCTATTTTAGGCCAAATAAGCAATGTTATTTTATCATTAGACGACCGTAAAAATACTCATAGATAACATAGAAATTGAGTAATAATATGTTACTAGGGGACATTTGCTGATATCGATTGCAATAAAGTTAACAAGGGCCGTAGGTGGTCGGCCATTGCAAGTTTATTTGTGACGTTCTCAATAAAAAGGGAACTTATGGAGGCAGGCGGTTACGCCGTTTTTACAACTGCTACCATAGTATCCGCATAGTTATAAGAATAAGAAGAGCTTAACTGCATTCCTCCATAAGGTCCCTTTATATTGAGAACGTCACATTTTATTACGAACATAAAACAAAACGTACGTAGGGAAAATAGGAAAAAGGAAGAGAGAGAGACCGAGAAGAGCATATCTAGATCAATAGGCAATAAAAAAAGATAAAAGATATTTATTCAGTAAGTAGGCCGCGCGGGCACTTACACGTCAAAATCTACCAGCGCTTCCCAAGAGGAGACCATTGCTGAGAAGAAGCGCCGCAAGAAACTCGACAGTTAGTCATTTTTTAAATAAAGCTTATGAGTCTTATGTTATGACAATAATACTACTTATTCTAGCATTATACATATAAAACTATAAATATAATGTAAAACATCTGCGTTGTTCAGCAGGAAAACATGTCAAAGTTACTACTAGAGAAAAAATATATACATCGATTACATATATACATATACTCATATATACCTATACATACATATATGTATATATATATATATACACATATTATACATATAATCGCATAAAAGTGTCGACATAGTTGTGTGTATTTAAATAAATAAATAAATAAATGTCTTTCTACATAAACCGTGTCCCCTAGACAAGATGTAACCAAATAACCAAAACGGTGTACACATTTAAATAAACATTTTTTATTATTATTATTTATTATTTGCACTAACGTTATTATAATAACGTTGACAGTTGACAGCATGTTGACGCAAGTTGCGCGATTTATCAAAATGGCGAATCGATTCGGTTAAAGAACGGAGTCATTGTTAAACACAATCGTCGATCCGTTTCACGTAGGGGGTTTTGTAGTTTAATTAAGTATTTTGTTTTTATTTCCATGTTTGTGCATGCAGATTTGGTATTAAAAATGCGTAAAACAATAATTATTGTTGTTTGAAACTAAAAATTATTGACTGCTGGTTTAGTTGGAACAACGTTCGAGTGAAATGTAAAATTTCAATCTGTCACAGGACCATTAATATATGAAATTAATTATAATTGAGTTGTTTTATAAGATCACATTTAAAGAAGATTAAGTATATATCACATGCTTTAGAAGAGTGTTCACAGAGATGCGAAAAAAAACAAAACAACATTCAATTCAGCACCTTATTCCAAAATAATTAAGCTTATTTTACAATAAAGACACGTTTCATATTGAGTACAAACTTTCCTAATGCGAAAATACGTATGTTTCAATTTGATACTTAAAGCAATATCGATTCTATTCTGTTTGTACTTAGAGTTGTTTAATAATGTGCTTGTCTTATGTTCGAGATAAAGAGAGGTCAAATAAATTAGAACGTGAATGAAATATTTGTTGACATCATTATTCTGCCGTCCTAAGCTAAAAGGCGATATCTCAAATTCAATAGCCAAAGCAGATTCAGTCTTCTCCTGTTAGTAATGAGGTAGCAATTGCTACAGCAGTTTTGTATGAGATATCGCATTTTAGCTTAGCATGGCAGTATTGTGCCTAGTGTATAGTGTTAGAAGAAGCAAAAAATAAATCAAAACCCGGCAAGAACATGTCGGGCCTTCAGTGGAGGGTTCCGTCGCCATTATATACCATAAATACCTACAAAAAACAATATCCAAAAACCATAAATAAGAGCAAATTTTCTATTCGAAGTTATCTTAGCTGAGTTTCGGTAGTTATAAACATTTTAGTCATCTATAACTCATAAACCAATAAAGTCTACTTACCTAGTCGTGATAGTTTTCCTTTTAGGGCCTGCGCAAACCGGCGGAGCGCAGCGCAGATCACTTTAAATCTATCAATGTATATTCTTCCCTATTTTAATTAAATAAGGTATAAATTTAGAGCCGCAGCCGCAGAGTAGAAATCCCCCGTGATGCTCCGAGGTCGGTCTCAGAGCATTCAAATTTATACCTTATCGTAATTAAAATAGGGATGAATATACATTGATAAATTTAAAGTGATCTGCGCTGCGCTCCGCCGGTTTGCGCAGGCCCTTAAACTCGTTGTGTGTGATTTAATTTAACCTTAGGCCCACGTCAAATCCGCTAGTTCGAAACAGAATCTTATGTCAGTCAACAAACGTTAGGTAAAGTAATTTTGACAATTGTCCTAAATGACGTTGGACCTCGGAAGGTTAAGATACTTTTCAGATTTTTAGCACTAGTAGTTTTGGCTGTAGGGAGGGGGGACACGCAACTCTAGCGAAAATGACACTTTTCGAGTTCAATATTTCCCAAACGATTCCCCAAATCTAAAAATTCATACACATAATGATTTTGAACACAATGAAATAGACGAGTTAAAAAACGGGTCAAATGCGAGTCGAAATCACAGTACTGAGGGTTCCGTATTTAAGTTCGTTCTTCCAAAATATACTAGTATATTTTGAGTTGCCAAATTTTAACACAAATTTTCAAAGATTTAAAGTTATTTCTCAATAACTGTAAATTTTGAACACTTTATTTTATTTTCCCGTAAAATATAAATAATTAACTATATACGTCAGAAATTTTTCAGATTTTTTGGTTCATAATCTTCGGAGATAAAGGGGAACGGTTTTCATTTAGAAAATGATCTAGGAACGTTTGAAAATGCCATTTACATCCAACTATTTAGATTTGGAAGTCGTGTGTGGTAAAAACATTAACATATATTTTGTCTTTGCAGCCAGAAAATCGAGCGAGTGAACATCAAATTCGAGGATGACTTGCTGACGTACCAAGAAAAGAACACGTTTCGCTTCCTCCCGGACCGGACAGAGGGCGCGCAGTTCGACAAGCTCTTCGTCCCCAATCTACCACTCATGGTAAATATGCCACCACCGCCTACTGCATACTGACCACACTAGGCAAGAGCATTGTTACGTCGGGAAGGTAAGCTCGCTCCGTGGACGATCTTGTCCTGACCTTTCGTCTCGACACCCTCGACATGCCCTTGACCCTAGTCAAGGGCATGCCCATATAATATAAAAATACATCCATTTATACGTACGTATAAATAAATCTATATCGTTGGAAAAGTCCCTAGCTAAAAAAATAATCATACTAAATCAATCGTAATAAATCATTTTTCTTTCTTTCTTTCTTTATTGCTTTCTTTCTTTCTTTCTTTCTTTCTTTCTTTCTTTCTTTTTTTCTTTCTTTCTTTCTAAAATCCATTCGTGCTACGTGATAAGGGCGTGATCTAAAATACGCACGGGTGCTTGCACGGAGCTCGAGCGGGCGCTCGCTCCGAACGTTGCATACAAAATTAAATTGTGACGTTCTCAATATAAAGGGACCTTATGGAGGAAGGCAGTTACGCTCTTCTTATTCCTGTAACTATACAAATACTATGGTAACAGTTCTAAAAACGGCGTAACCGCCTGCCTCCCTGCCTGCCTGCCTGGTCCCTTTATATTGAGAACGTCACAATTTTCTATCGCTCGTATTTTACACCATTTTTGCTCACTTTTGTGTGAAACTTTCGAGCGAAAGTCAAAAATATCTACTATTTGTCACTACATACCCGCGCCAAGCGTGCGCCGGCGCGTTTTAGCGTAGATACACCCTAAAACTTCTATCTTTGATTATGAATGCTATGATAGTTAGTTGCAATGCTAAATACTTGTTTAAATATTTGTCCGCAGGGGGTAGTTTCAAAGGCGATAGACATAAACCTCAACTCCCTGGGGCAGTTCTCGCTGAACGGCATTCTGACCTGGGCCAACCATCCTGAGGCCTTCCTGGAGCTACCAGTCCATAGGTAGGTGTTATTTTATCTCATTATTAAAGTTCGTCTTTATGTCGTGCGTAGGCGACATAAAGTCGCTTCTTATGCTCTAGTGCATAAAGTAAAATCTTCGTCGAAGACCTTGGCAATCGGTCCAACAGCCACACGAACAACTTTAACCTCTTTATTTTATTTCGTTTAAGGCAAGGATACCAACAGCCAAAGTACACAATAAAGCTTCATGAAATAAACTTATAATTTTTATTTCGTCGCATTTATTATTATTATTTTTATCATCATAGCACGATAAGGGGTCTTTTTTGTCGGCGCGCAAAAGTTCACATAATAATTAGTAGTCCGAATGTATTGTTACTCCTAATCATCGCAAGTCCTAAAGTATTTTTAGCTGAAACCATCAGTTTCAGGATTTTTAAAATATCTAACTGGTAAATAGGGTTCGGGTAGGTTAGATTTGCTTTAAAAAAACCCTAAAATCAGAACGGTTACAATAAGATTCACTTTAAGACTTGGGATGATTAGGAGTAACGATACATTCGGATTACAAATTTTCGGTGAGCCAATATGGACCCCTTTTCTGTCCAGGTTCCTGTGGGGTTACGATGACAGCATAATCACCAGCGCAAAGCCGATCCTGAGTCTCCAGGGGCAGCTCAAGTTTGAAAAGTTCGGACTCCTCGTCACGGTACGTTGACGGAGATAGTTCGCGCGCGCTGAAATAGAAAGGCGTAAGCGCCTAATCAAATATTTGCTGTTACTGCAAAACCAACATTACGCCGCCGCCGATTTATTGACGACGCGATTAGCCTAGTTGGTGACGCTGCCTACGAAGCTAGCGGTGTCGGGTTCGAATCCCGGTAATGGCTAATATTTGTGTGATGAGCGCGAGTATTGTTCCTGAGTCAAGTATGTTTTCTATATATTTAAGTATATATCTCTCTATATAAGTATGTATATCGTCGCCGGATACCCATATTACAAGCCTAGAGCTTAGTTTAGGACTAGGTCAATTTGTGTGAGATTGTCCTTGGTATTTATTTTATTTATTTATTAAAAAGTATTTTGATCAGCCTAATGGTTTGACCTGCCGACTCTTAAGCAGAGGGTCGAGGGTTCGAACCCGGGCTCGCACCTCTAAGTTTTTCGGAATTTGTGTGCGAAATACAACTTGTAAATTTACCATGAGCTTTTCCGCACTGGGAACTATAGCCCAAACCCTCTCATTGTGAGTGGAGGCCTGCCCAGCAGTGGGACGTGGTGTCCTGCCGTTTGACCAAAAGTCATTTGGCAAAATTACACTTGACAAACAACGTTTTGCAAAAAAATGTTTCGTCAATTGATCATTTTACTACTAGTCATTTTACAAATGACTTACTTTTCCAAATGATCAACAGTTAAATTTACATTTTAAAAATAATTATTTGACAAACAATTTGAAAGGAAAATAATATAATATTTATGCAACGAGCAAGACGAATCAGGGCAGAACCGACTCGGATAGGTTAGGTTAGAAGGCTAAGGCGGGAGCGAAGCTCCCGAGGTTGTTTTTTTTTCTGCCCAGAAATAGCAAATTTTATTACTTAACACATTTACCAAGTGTAGTGTTTGCTAATTGATCAATTGCTAAATGAGTATTTGTAAGATGATACTTTTGTCAAATGTCTTGTTTGCCAAATGATCATTTGGTGACACGTTGTTTGTCAAATGACCATTTGTCAATAATTTTTTGGTCAAACATTAGTGAACCGTGGGACGTATATAGGCTGGATTATTATTATTTATTATTATTATTTTGACCAGGTTCAATAAATTGTTATTACTCAACTATTAAGCTAATAATCATTGTTAACGACCGTGGAGTTTCAAAGATTCACCCGATAACGTGATAGATAATTTTTAAATTTTACTTTTATTTCTTACTGGACGTAGCTTAGGGAAAAGGATGCAATTCAACCATTACACACTTGTAGACTTTGACATTATATTGACAGCAATAAAGTTCAAATTTAAATACATTTACTATGTGGGTTGGATCCTTTTCCCTAAGCTACGTCCTTAATCATAAATAGGAAATATGCATGATTTTATTTTTGCTTTAATAAAAAGTCATTCATGTAACAAACTGTAGACATTTTCGAATAACCAAAAATAACCAAGATATATGTATAAGTCATTAAATATTTGTTTCTATCTCTTTCTAGCAAAACAAAATTTAACATTGACTTTATGGCCGTAGTGCCCGCTGACGTCACAGTACATGTCGGATCTCTCTGTCTAATTAGTAGTTTTAAATGCTTATATTATCCGTATTTTGTAGCCGATTTTAATTTTAATTTCACATTTTGTCATCTCTTTTACGGTATTGTCATATTTTATTAAGAAATGCGATTATATTTTTTTAATTTATGTTTCATATGTGACGTTCTCAATATAAAGGGACCTTATGGAGGCAGGCGGTTACGCAGTTTTTAGAACTGTTACCACAGTATACGTATAGTTACAGGAATAAGAAGAGCGTAACTGCCTTCCTCCATAAGGTCCCTTTATATTGAGAACGTCACATACATTCAGTCAACAAAGTATCGGGAATGGATGATTTGTTTATGGTTCCAAATTCAAATTTTTGTTTTTTTTGTTGTTGTTAGATTGGCACAACTGTTTTCTATTTTGGCGCGGAGTTTGAGTTGCATCTGTTATTTATATTAAATACAGTGCTGTTTTTAGTTATATCATATCTAGTGTGTATTGCGAATTTCATAATGGACAAAAACATTGAACAAAGAGTTTGTCTTAAATTTTGCATCGCCAATGGAATTTCGTGTTCGGAGTCACTGAAAATGTTACAGAAGGCTTACGGTGATTCGACTTTATCAAAAACACGTGTTTATGAGTGGTACAAAGCGTTCAAAAGCGGTCGAGATGTGATGGAAGATTTGCCTCGCTCTGGTAGGCCATCAACGTCTGCAACTGAAGTTAACATCGCAAAAGTGAAGGAAATAGTGACTGAAAATCCTCATTCAACTTTGAGAGAGATAGCCGCCGAACTTTCTGTATCTCACGAGTCGATCCGTACTATTTTAACTAATCATTTGGGTATGAAACATGTTACCGCTCGGCTAGTCCCAAAAGACCTGAATTTTCTCCAAAAACTCAATCGCATGAGAGTCGCTGAGGACATGCTAGAACGAGTCAATTCCGACCCAACATTCATGAAACGCATTGTTACTGGTGACGAGACGTGGGTTTACGAGTTTGACATGCAAACTAGTCAACAAGCTTCGGAGTGGCGCCTTCCAACTGAACCGAAACCGAAGAAACCACGCCAAAGTCGATCAAAAGTCAAAGTCATGTTGACTGTTTTCTTTGACTATCGCGGTGTTGTGTACTCGGAATTCTTGCCGGAAGGTCAAACGGTAAATAAAGAATATTATTTGAGCGTTATGCGGCATTTAAGAGAGCAAATTCGACGAAAAGGGCCAGATTTGTGGAATGAAAATTCTTGGATTTTGCACCACGATAATGCGCCTTCGCACAAGGCCATCATTGTGAAAGAATTTTTGACCAAACACTCAACAAATACCATCGAGCAACCACCATATTCACCAGATATGGCTCCTGCCGACTTCTTTCTTTTTCCTAAACTCAAATTACCACTTCGTGGCACCCGTTTTCAATCGGTAGAAGACATAAAGGAGAATTCGCGCCGAGAACTGAATTCAATTCCGGAAACAGCGTTTAAAAAATGTTTTGATGATTGGATTATTCGTTGGCGTAAGTGTATCGTTTCTGAAGGAGCATACTTTGAAGGTGATAAAATAAATTTGGATGATTAACAAACAGTTTGTGTATTATTGATCTTTTCCCGGTACTTTCTTGACAGAGTAGTATTATGAGGTTTTGCTTGTTTACAGAAAAACCGTACCGTCGACGAACATTTCACCATCAACACGGGAGAGAACGACCGGAGTCGGATGAACGTGATCGAAAGAGTCGACGGCCAGGACCACCTGTCCTTCTGGGGCAACCCAGAGTGCAACAGGTGAGTCTTACACTGTCCTTCTGGGGCAACCCAGAGTGCAACAGGTGAGTCTTACACTGTCCTTCTGGGGCAATCCAGAGTGCAACAGGTGAGTCTTACACTGTCCTTCTGGGGCAACCCAGAGTGCAACAGGTGAGTCTTACACTGTCCTTCTGGGGCAACCCAGAGTGCAACAGGTGAGTCTTACACTGTCCTTCTGGGGCAACCCAGAGTGCAACAGGTGAGTCTTACACTGTCCTTCTGGGGCAACCCAGAGTGCAACAGGTGAGTCTTACACTGTCCTTCTGGGGCAACCCAGAGTGCAACAGGTGAGTCTTACACTGTCCTTCTGGGGCAACCCAGAGTGCAACAGGTGAGTCTTACACTGTCCTTCTGGGGCAACCCATAGTGCAACAGGTGAGTCTTATACTAATTTCTTTTTAAACTCGTCTCTGGTATTTCATCATTTTATCGAATTTCACTTCATCGAACGTAT
Organism: Tortrix viridana; assembly: GCA_963241965.1. Lineage (NCBI taxonomy): Eukaryota > Metazoa > Arthropoda > Insecta > Lepidoptera > Tortricidae > Tortrix > Tortrix viridana. Next base: position 2,565,383 of record OY725201.1, on the reverse strand, counting down.
CATTTCATCGAATTTCATTTCATCGAAAGCTAATTTCTGCTGAAACCTTATTGTTTTCAGGTTATCTTACTGGGTTACGTAGGTTAGGTTAGGTTAGACCTGTGACCACCAAAAAATCATAACTCGTAGCACGTGGATGCCTTTCGATAAATTAAAAATTGAAAGGTGTTTCGATAAAGTAATAGCTACCCCTCGCCTCTCAATTCTCCGAATAATTAACTACTTACTAGCTTTTGACCGCGACTCCGTCCGCGTAGAATCACTATTCCCTCTGAAAATGTAATATTTTTGGGATAAAACATATCCTATGTCCTAAACTGTCTCCATACTAAATTTCATCGAAATCATTTCACTAGGTCAGCGGTAAAAGCGTAACAAACGACTGTAACTTTCACATATAATGTATAGATTAGTAAGTAGGTATAATGTTTTAATCCACGGTTGCGAATAAATACAATGAACATACAGACAGATCGATAGCTCTTAGCGTCTCTCTCTATAGCCGGCCATACACGCTAGGGTGTACCTGACAGGTTTGCCTGCACAGTTCAACTTTACAGGTAAACCGGAGCGTGTATGTGACACAACTGTGCAGGTATGTCCTCTACTCAGCTCGAGTTAACCTGTGCAGTTCAACTGCACAGGCAAAACTGCGCAGGCATACCCTAGTGTGTATGGCCAGTTTTAAGAGTCGGAGTTGAATGACTTGTATATACTTTGGTAACGCGGACGCAGTCCAACAGTACAGCAAACTCCACGGGCTGTGTTGACAGAAACTCATTAATTTTGTTTATATAGAACACATAAAAAGTTATTGATACTTGATAACGCGGTAGAGAAAAACACGCAAACAGGGTGATTCACTTTCCTCAACATCACTATAACTATCACTATCACTACATAGTATAAGGGTGAATCAACTTTTAAGGTGCTCCCCATTTTTCGAGATGTTTCACAATTTTTATTTTTTTAGAAAAACTATTTATTTGCTAACGTCGTGGCCTACACATTTATAAAATCAGACATATAGGCTAACATTTAAAAAATGTTGTTCTAAAATGGTACAATTTTAATTAATAATAAAGCTGGTAACGCAGGGGACGATGTTGTCCCCAGGTTTTGTATGAAAAATGTGCATTTTCCCCTGAAATGCCAGGGTTTTCCGAAAATTAAGAAATATTTGAGGTGTCTAACATGTGGGATCTGTAAATTTTATGGTCTGATTTTAATATTCATAAATTATTATTAATCATAAGTCACCAGAAAAGTTTTAGTGCCGCAAAAGAAAAGGAGTACCTACCTTAAAAGTTGATTCACCCATAAAACTAAGTCGCTTCCCGCTGTCTGTCCCTCTGTATGTACGCTTAGATCTGTCAAAGTACGCAATGGATTTTAATGCGGTTTTCACCATCAGTTAGATAATTTTTCACGGAAACTTTATGTAAGTATGTATATATAGTAACCGGAGAGATGCGAGGGCGGGTCGCTAGTTCGATATAAAACAATAGGTATTCGCCGTATATTAATATATATGCCGATCGCTGAAAACGGCTCGACCAATTTGGCTATTTTCTTGTGTTCGTAATTGTCAGGACAAGTTACAAAAAAAAGTTTTTTTTTTTTAATAACTATTGCACTCGTGCGAAACCGGGGCAGGTCACTAGTTATAAATAAATAAATACCCACATGCATACATTAGGCGCATTACCCTCCTTCGCGTTCAGTCTGGTGATAACAGAGAATAGTATAATTATTAGAAGGAGATAACCATTCAGGAAGTTGGTAGATAAAACTAGACTTCCGGGCCCATCAAATATTGAAAAAAAGATAATAGTTATTTGTTATGCAAGGCTGCATTGTTATTTGGCGCGAGAGCCAATTATTGATTGCCGAGTCAGCGATAGATTCAAAAATAGAATTCTGAGCGTAACGAGGGATTCAAAGCCTCTAGACCGTGCTGCCGTGCGAAACACAATTTTTCACATCACCGTAGCGAGGAAAACACTTGGTGTTGGAAAAACAATTACACGAGTGCCACATCAGCTGTGGCCGTGCTCGCGCAGCGCCCTCCGCGCACAGCACCTACATTACTTTCCACGCTAGCGGTTAAAGTGGACTTTTGCACGCACATTTTGTGCGCCAAAGGCTTTTTCGACCCGGTGAGCTGAAAAATTGTATTAATAATAATTTCAAGACCGTTGTGATTTTGTACCGAACCGTTTACATTGAAAAGTCGACAAGTTTTTAAGTAACTCATTAAAAATGTAAATAGCTGATGTATAAAAAAGAAACCATATTTCCCTTGGTCACGCCCTAACTTGAGAACGGGTTGGCCAATTTGGATTTTTTTTTTTTCAAATATTGCTTCAAGTCCGTGGAAGGCTTCATAAGAATCACTTTAAGGGGGGAAATAGGAGGGGGAGCTTTAACCGAAGCGGGTCACTATACTGCCCTGCTAAGGTAAAAGGCAGTTTTGTACACAAAACTACTGTAACAATTGCAACCTCATTACTGGGTAATAAGGTCGCAATTGCTACAGTAGTTTTGTGTAAAAATCTGCCTTTTACCTTAGCAGGGCAGTATAGCTGATATTTATCGAATGGCGCTTAAGTGTTTCGCCATAAGTAACAATAGTAAACAAGTTATCGGGCAAACCAGAGCGCGCCAGTAGTCTGTGTTATCGCCGTCTTATCACAGTTCGAAGTTTATCGCGGAAGCCTCGGGGCGCGTATAAAAACCCAGTTGCGAACCGAGGGTTCCGTTTTCGACAGTATTTGGGATTGATTGATTTATTTATAAACATGATGCATAAAACAATCCCGTTTATTAAAAAAAAACACACTCTGATACGGCGTACTCACGTTAAGCTGGCGGTTCGCGCTGTGACAGAGACAGGAGACCGAGGCGGGAGACAAACGCGGGAGACTGAGACCGTGGCTTTCTATGGTGCAGTCTCCTGTCTGTCGCGCTCGCGAACCTTACTCTATAGAAAGCCTAATGGCAAGTTACGGTCTCGGTCTCCCGTGTCTGTCTCCCGTCTCGGTCTCCTGTCTCTATTGCGCTCGCGAAGAAAGCCTAATGGCAAGTTACGGTCTCGGTCTCCCGTGTCTGTCTCCCGTCTCGGTCTCCTGTCTCTATTGCGCTCGCGAAGAAAGCCTAATGGCAAGTTACGGTCTCGGTCTCCCGTGTCTGTCTCCCGTCTCGGTCTCCTGTCTCTATTGCGCTCGCGAAGAAAGCCTAATGGCAAGTTACGGTCTCGGTCTCCCGTGTCTGTCTCCCGTCTCGGTCTCCTGTCTCTATTGCGCTCGCGAAGAAAGCCTAATGTCAAGTTACGGTCTCGGTCTCCCGTGTCTGTCTCCCGTCTCGGTCTCCTGTCTCTATTGCGCTCGCGAAGAAAGCCTAATGTCAAGTTACGGTCTCAGTCGCCCGCGTTTGTCTCCCATCTCGGAGTCCTATCTCTGTCGCGGCGCGAAACGCCAGCTTTAGGAGACGATTAACCAGTGCCGGATTGTTTAGGGCATTACGACTTAAGGGGCACCATAAACAGCACGAAAAAAAAAATTTTTTTAAACACCTAGACTAGCTTATTTATGGATGTGGGGGAGGGGGGGGGGGATCACAGGCGTAGATTGCTAAGGGCATCAAGTAATCCTGACGGGTCAGAAACATGCTGGCAGCATTTCCTCGCCGAATCGCTAAACTCGCTCTCCAGTTTTCTTTTTTATCTGCTTATCTAGACCATACCACAGATTAAACAAGTCTAACAAAAAGCAAGCTATTAAAAAAACCCGACTACCCCTGCGGCATCAGGACTGAGCAGGTCCTAATATAGCCCATGACACTCCCTGGGTGAATATAGCCCAATAATATAGCCCATGACACTTTAAAATCCGTTAAGGCGTTTAGCCTACAGGCTCCCAAGATTTAATTTGACAGGTGCTAAGGAAATGAATACATCTATTCCATATTCTAACGTAAGATTTAACGCACCTATACCTTAAGGTATAAAATAAAAGTGTCCCGTCTTGATAAAATCGCTATAACATTTGAAAATCGCAATAGTCGCTTAGTAATAAAAGGTAATAAAAGTCAGGACGAAGCACTTTTATATTAAACCTTAAGCGTGAAGTATTACGTTAGAATATGGAATAGATGTATTAATTTCCCTCATCATCATCATCATCATCATCAGCTGCAAGACGTCCACTGCTGGACAAAGGTCTTCCCCAAGGTTTTCCACAACGATCGGTCCTCTGCTGCTGTCAACCAGCGGTTTCCCGCGACCTTTATCAGGTCGTCGGTCCACCTTGTGGAAGGCCTGCCGACACTTCGTCTCCCGGTTCGCGGTCGCCACTCTAGAACCTTTCATTTCCCTAGCCTGTCAAATTTTATCTCTTGCATGCATGTTAAGCCCGCAGGAGGCCACAATGAAATATACCTACATACATACATGCAGCCGAAAAACATTACCCTCCTTTTTGGATAGCCGGGTAATAAGAGTTACTTCGTAAACCATTCTAACGAGGCCGACTCTGTGGGCCTGCGTTAAATACAGTCAAGGTTATAAATATAGATACGTTCAGTGTCAAAAATATGTAACCACGACCTTATTACGATAAGATAAGATCGTGGTTACATATTTTTGACGCTTTGAACGTATCTATGGCGTCCATTACACGATAGGTTTTGCGTCAGTCAATTCAATCAGTCATGACTGATGGTGCGTGACGCAAGAATCAAAATATCTGCATAATGATCATGCAAACATCAGTCATCGCGTTAGTCGGTAGGTTATCCGTCAGTCACAGGTCACAGCTGTGACTGTAGCAAAGACAGCAAAACCTACCGTGTAATGGATGCCTATGTTTATAACCTTGACTGTCAAAGAAAACATCCAAGACTCAGAAACAAATTATATTGAATCCAGGACCGCTAGCTTCGTTGGCAAGGTCACTACCAACTAGGCTAACAGCAACGCTAACTGAGCATCAGCGTCTCATGGCGTTATAAATAAATGTGACGCTCTCAATATAAAGGGACCTTATGGAGGCAGGCGGTTACGCCGTTTTTAGAACTGTTACCATAGTATTCGTATAGTTACAAGAATAAGAAGAGCTTAACTGCCTTCCTCCATAAGGTCCCTTTATATTGAGAACGTCACAAATGTACCTACGGAACTCTAATAATACAAAACATCTGACATAAGTTGTAGACAAAATATACGAAGTTGTGCAAGATGTGTGAGATGATCTTAGATGACTTCTGACAATTCATGTTTTCCAACGCAACTAAGACTAAGACCCCGTGCTCGTACACATTCAGCTTCGAATTTTACTGCAAAAACAACAGAGCACCCTTTATACTGATCCAGAATACAGGATGTCTCAATATCGGTCACATTGACACTGGAGGTAAACCAGCCTAAGACGCACCGAACCAGACACTTTTTTTTGTATTTTTTTTTTAGATTTTAGATTTATTTATTATTTTTTAACGGGGTGGAAATGCGTTACGCATTGTCCCCACACCTAACCAGCCTAACATGACCCTATTAAAAATCGCACGGTTTTCAACATTTGCCAGTTTAAAGTACTTTTCCAGTACAAACTTTAAATTGGCATATCTCGAAAACCATGCGACTTTTACTGAGGTCATGTTAGGCTGGTATGGTACCTCTTAAGCTGACCTACCTCCGGTGTCAATGTGGCCTACCGATTTTGGGACACCCTGTATATCTTAAATTTTTCAATGTGGTGTTCATTAGGGACTGTAATACCGGAATAATTTGTATATCGATATCGGATATCGATATAAATATCGATAATTAGGTATCTTTTTATCGATATAGGTATCGATAAATATTTTTTGGTACAGTAATATCTATATTTTAAAAACTCCGTCATTTATGAACTGATGTGAAATTAAACATACCAGATCGGTCTCATTTCTACTTATAGAAATGAGACCGATCTGGTATGTTTCACTAAGGATGAAATTATACTCTGATGATGGAATCCATGAGTTATCGACGGAACTCCTCAAAAATCGTAGGTACGGTCACGAGCGTTAATTTGGGACCCATTTCAAAAAAATATATTGCTTGAAATTGTCAATGTCATTAGAGATGCCAAGTCATTTGTAACTTACAGGAAACTCCACCTTATTGCTGTAGAATGTCAGATTGACTTTGGACCTAAAGTGGGTCCCGAATTAAAGTTCGTGACTGTACAGTCAAAGGTACTAATATCTATACACCCATCGCGTCATATGTATCTGATTACTAACACGATTTGCTAAAAATATAATATGTACCTATTAGTCTCGATACCAAGTATTGATTAAAGTATCGATATCTGTTTACCTATATTTAAGTTTACCGATACAATTATCGATATATTCGGGAAGTATCGATATTGTTATCGATATTTTCTTAAAAATACCGATATATCTCGGTTATCGATATACAGTTCCTATTCATTAGTTTAGGAGCGAATTAAGGTTTTAATGATAGTGGCAAAGAACACTACCTTGCGGTACACCTTTGGCTGCTTTGGCTAGAAATAGCTATAATTTGGATTTTCGATTTATATCTAATCACCAATAACGTAGCAATTTACACCTACTGAATTTAATAAGTCCACCATACGTAATTTCAAAATAGCAATACTTCAATACTTTCGAAGTCACTGAAGCAAGCGAAGCCCAAAAGTACTGTTATTTATGAATTGCTCTTGTGGGCCCGCTTCAAGATCGGCCATGATGGGCGAGCATGAGAGACGAAGTTATGCGTTAGAGTGAGAACAGAGAAGAGACAATCTTGCTCGCTCTAACGCATAACTTCGTCCCTCAAGCTCGCCCATCATAGCCGATCGTGAAGCCATTCGTCAGTGATACTGCAATCCCACGTAGCTAACAAATTCAATAGGTTCTAAAAATCACCTCACTGACTTAATACTTTGTAAGGTGCATTTGGATGATTCCACGGGCGTTTCAACCGCCGTCAATCCCTTGATTGCATGAAGGTCGAAATTCCTGTAGCATTGGATGCCATTTTCGGTTATTTTATAGAGTGCCCTGACTTCTACAAAATAACCGAAAATGACATCTAAAGCTTCAGAAATTTCGACTTTAATGCGATCAAGGGACTGACGGCGGTTGAAGCGCTCGTGGAATCACCCATTTTGCTTCTTTTTGAATTTGTTAGTTATGGTAGAATTTATTTAAAATGTCGGAATCCACTTGAGAGCTTATCTTCCAATGAATGGCTTTGTTATCTATTGTGAAGCCCGACCACTAATTAGCAGTGCAAAATGAAACCCACAAATAACCACAGATTTCATATGAATAGCAACTTTACTGCTTAAAGAAGAAGGTTCAAATTGCAATGGCAATCCATTCGAGATAGTACTGTTTAAAATTTAAAGCGGCAGCCAGGTACTATTTTGTTTGTGTCAGTTACAGGGTGATTCAGGGATATTCTACTATACGCGGTTGCTCTATCATCGACGCATAGCAATTCACGGAGGCGACTGGGCTTTATTAGTGGTTGAACGAGTACATGCACATTGAGGTAGTGTGCGTGTCTGACGGGGCGACCAGCCAGTCGCGAGCGCGCCGTCGCTCAAGTCGCTTGTGCGTATTGTTTCCACGACGCTAGCTGCCACGAAGTACTGTCAGCACTCAGCATGTCTGATCTCCGGAAAAAACGCAAAGTTATTGATAGCGAGGTAAGTATAATAACGCATTTTTATTTTCAAGTATGCTGAAATCAAAATAGCTAAATAAAGGATCGGCCACACCGGTGCTCAACGGTATGCGTTAGAAACGTGGCGTATACGTCACTGCTAGGGTTGCCACCTTTTTTTTGTAAATAAAGTATTTGTTTGTTTAAACGAACAAAAAATAAAGTACCTACGCATAGCAAAAATAAAGTATTTTATATTATTTGTAGTTCTAACTTATAAGTGTTTAATCTTTTTAATTGATCTCGAAAATAAAGTATTTTAGCGTACTTTGTGTGCTTTGTAAATTATAAAGTACGAACAGCCAAAATACAGTATTATACTTTATATTACAGTACGGGTGGCAACCCTAGTCACTGCGTCAACGTCTTTTGAGCACCGATGCGGCCAATCCATTATTTTTATTTTTTTTAGTTGGTTGTTTTCGATATTTTATCTTATTTCATATTGTTTTTAGGGACGAGCAATAATCGCCAAAGTCTTTCACTTTCTTCAAGAAGAATATAAATTCATGAAAGCGAATAATAGTGACAGCTGTGATTTGAGTCCTTTGGTTAATATACTAAAACGTACCGCCGAAGCAACAGGGGTCAGTGAACGCACTGTAAGTAGAATCTTGAGAGAAGAAAAGGAGTTGCCATCATCTTCCGCCAAGTTTACTTCACCAATGAAAAAACGTAAAAGAGATACTAAATTCAAATTGGACAATATGAACTGCGAAATTATTCGAACTGCAATTGAACATTTTCATATTGAACACAAACAATTACCGAGTTTGACAAAAATTCAGTCAGGATTGAGAGAAAACTTCGGTTTTGACGGATGTTTGAACACTTTACGTTCTTTGCTCATAAAAATGGGGTACGAATGGAGAAAAAATGACGACAACCGCAAATCGTTACAAGAACGGCACGAAATAAAATTATGGAGGTTTAATTTTTTGAAAAAAATTCACGAGTACCGTTCAGAAGGCCGTCCTATTGTATACACAGATGAGACTTACATACAGATACAAAATTACACGTCGTTTTCGAAGTTGACTACGCGCAGCCGTTACATTATACTGCATGCAGGTAGCAATAGTGGCTTTATTACGGATGCCTCATCAGTATATAAAGCAGCATCCACAACTGGAGATTATCACTCCAATATAAACTTCAACAGTTATAGCCAGTGGCTGAATGAGAAGCTCTTGCCGAATTTGCCAGAAAAATCAGTTATTGTGATGGATAACGCATCTTACCACAACACCCGTAGCAGTAAGACACCTACGTCATATTCTCGCAGGGCTGACATGCAAAAGTGGCTGACGGAGAACGGTGTTCCATTCGATGAACGCTCGCACAATATAGAACTATATGATTTAATAAAAAATAATAAAGAGCGTTTCGTAACATTTGAAATAGACGAGATAATAAGAGGCAAGGGTTTCGAAATATTGAGACTGCCACCACATCATCCGGAGCTGAACGCGATCGAAAACATATGGGGTATTTTAAAAGACCAGATTGCATCGAAAAACATTGGACAAAACGCGTCTGAAGTACAAAATTTAATTTTTGAAAACTTGAACAGCGTCGATAATAACACCTGGTTTAATGCCTGCAAGCATGTAGAAAAAATTGAAAAGGAATACATGAAGTATTTTGATTACGACTTCGAGCTTGTGATCAATGTAGGCGAATCAAGTGACAGCGGTACCGAAGAGTTTGAAAGCGACAGTGACAGTTTATACGAAGCAGATTAAGTATTAGTAACTTAAAAACCTAATAAGTACATAATTTGATTACTTAATCGCATTATTTCTTATCATTATTTATCTTTATTTTTTCATGCTTACCATACCCGCTTTCGCTCTCACGCACACATTGACACGTATACAGATACGTGTTTACCACAAGTAAAGCCCACGCGCCTTCGTGAATTGCAAGAGCTTACGGACCCTCTTCACGACCGGCCATGATGAGGGAGCAGGAGGGACGAAGTTATGCGTTAGAGTGAGAAACTAGACAACTTGCTCGCTCTATCGCATATTAACTTCGTCCCTCGTGGCGTGGCGTCAGCATGGCCGATCGTGAAGAGGGCCCATTAAGTTTAGACAAGAGAGCCTAAGATGTAGCCAAAGGAGCACGGTAGTGTTTTCTACCAGTATCATTCAATACCTTAACTTTTCAACGCCATTGACGGATATATCCGCACCACTGGTTCAACGCCAACGACGGATATATCCGTCACGGTTGACAGCGAAAAATAGACCTGAGTGTCTATGACGTAAGGTTGAAGTTAGCTCTGGTTTTCAGCTGTCATTGGCGTGTGACTGACGACTTTTGTATTTGACATGGCGTTGAAAAGGTTAATATAACTCCTGAGTTAACGGCCGCACTCAGAGACGTCAATTAACTTTTAAGTTTCATTAAAGTTGCTGCTGTCACTTTCTTTACTAAAGACGCAGCAACTTTAATGAAACTGAAAAATTAATTGACGTCTCTGAGTGCGGCAGTAATGGCCGCACTCAGAGACGTCAATTAAGATTTAAGTTTTATTAAAGTAGCTGCTGTCACTTTCTTTGCTATAGCAATAGAATAAGACGCAGCAACTTTAATGAAACTGAAAAATTAATTGACGTCTCTGAGTGCCGCAGTGAGTGACATATTGAAAAGTCATGTCGCAATAATTACGTCAACTTCTAGGACATCCTGTATATGTATGCTTAACATACAAATGCGGCAGCGGTGAGCGGAAAATAAATGCAAATATAAGTTTTTAGAAAAATCCGATAATTCGCTGGCTAATCGGTTTTATTTTTAACGAGCTATAATTTAATTGGCAACTTAACGGTTTTAAAATCTGGCTGATAATTACATCCTATAGGGTTATTTTTTAGCCAGTGCGCAAATTTTGGGGGTTTAATCAGTAAGTCATACTGACCAACTTTCACTCTGGGACCAACCCCGAAATCGCGAAAAAAAAATCGACCCTCCCATACATTTTGGCTAGTCAGCTGACGATATTTTGTATGGGAGGGTCGATTTTTTTTTCGGGGCCCTATTAAATATGCCTACGCTGTCCGTCCGTCTGTCTGTCTGTCCTAACTATAAATAAGTAGTTGTATCTTTTGAACCGTAATAGGTAGATAGCGGGTTGATTTTCTTTTTGTGAAATGTTAAAAACAAAGTGAAATAATAAAGGGGGTCACCATACAATAAACGTTTTTTTTGTCAACGTATTTTTATTTTTGTTGTATCATAAAAACGGTAAAACATACAAGCGTATGATTATAGAACAAACCATAAAGAATAACAAAAAATACTAAAAACCAGCCAAATGTGTACGGAACCCTCATTGCGCGGGTCCAACTCGCACTTGCCCGGTTTTTTATATATTTACTATATACTCGTATATAGATAATCAAATGACAAAGTAAATGACCCGATTAAAATTAAAAAGTCTAAAAATAAGGACTATCCTACGTACCCAGTGCTTATGATATCCTGAAAGCAAAAAGGTTTTAGCAGAAATTAGCTTTCTAACGGCCGCACTCAGAGACGTCAATTAAGGTTTAAGTTTCATTAAAGTAGCTGCTGTCACTTTCTTTACTATAGCAATAGAATAAGACGCAGCAACTTTAATGAAACTTAAAACTTAATTGACGTCTCTGAGTGCGGCAGTATGAAATCTTATATCTTCCTCATTTAGTTTTCATCTAAGGCTGACATGTATCTTTGTCCTCTTTTAGTTTTCATCTAATGCGTGTGCTACACGGTTTGAAACCATGGTTTTAAACCAAGTGACCTTGGTAGAAGCGAGCTGCTACACGGTTTCAAACAAGCCCATTTGTTTGACATCTGCCAAGGGCGTTTAAGGTCATGCGAAATTTGGTTTAAAACCACTGTCTACACGGTTTCAAACCACCTGTTTGAAACCATGGTTTGAAACCGTGTGGCACGCGCTTAAGGCTGACATGTATCTTGTTTCCAGCATCGAGGCTTCAGACGGCACCGTGTTCCCTCCGAGCCAGGTGGACCGGCAGGCCACGCTGCACGTATACTTCCCCAACCTCTGCAGGAGGGTGCCGTTCCAGTACGAGAAGGACGTCGTGGTATGTTTTTATACTGGCACGTACTGCCCTGCTAAGGGAAAAGGCAGTATTTTACACAAAACTACTGTAGCAATTGCAATCTTATTCCCCAGTAATGAGGTTGCAATTGTTACTGTAGTTTTGTGTAAAATACTGCTTTTTAGCTTAGCAGGGCAGCGTAGAGACAAACCAACACGCAAGCCCTCTGCGGGTCGTGTCATGTGGATAAACGTGGATAAAATGTGACGTTCTCAATATAAAGGGACCTTATGGAGGCAGGCGGTTACGCCGTTTTTAGAACTGTTACCATAGTATTCGTATAGCTACAAGAACAAGAAGAGCGTAACTACCTTCCACCATAAGATCCCTTTATATCGAGAACGTCACAAATATCTGTCACTTTCTGACCAGTGGGTAAGTGCGAGAGGGACGGATGCTGTATCCAAACTTGACGACGCGGTTAGCCTAGTTGGTAGTGACTCTGCCTACGAAGCTAACGGTCCCGGGTTCGAATCCCGGTATGGGCAAATATTTGTGTGATGAGCGCGAGTATTTGTTCCTGTCCTGAGTCATGGATGTTTTCTATATAATTAAGTATATATTTCTCTATGTGAGTACGAACAACGTAGCCTAGTTCCCATAGTACAAGCCTAGAGCTTAGTTTGGGACTAGGTCAATTTGTGTGAGATTTGTGTGAGAGAGAAAACTTATCCACCGCGATAAAAGCGAGCATAATACCGGGCCTGGTGATAAGTGGGCTTTAAAAATAAAAATAAATATCAGGGGACAATCTCACACAAATTGAACTACATAGTCCCTAACTAAGCTCGTACTATGGGTACTAGAAAACGATAAACATACTTATATGAGAAATACATATTTAAATACATATATAGGAAACATCCATGACTCAGGAAAAAATACTCGCGCTCATCACACAAATATTTGCCCATACCGGGATTCGAACCCGGGACCGTTAGCTTCCTAGGCAGAGTCACTACCAACTAGGCTAAACGGTCGTCAAAAGGCCTTAATGTTTACTAGCGACTAAAATATAGCCTATAGCGACCCGCCCTCGTTTCGTTCCGGGTTCTATTATATACATCAACCTTCTATAAGATCTAAGCATACATAGGGACAGACAGACGCGGAGGGCGACTTCATTTTATACTATATATTGAAGATGTATACTCTGAAAACAACATGGTTTCAGCAGAAAATAGCTTTTGATGAAGTGAAATTCGATAAAATGATAGGACACATGTAAAGCTGGCCATACACACTAGGATATGCCTGCGCATTTTTGCCTGTACAGTTGAACTGCACAGGTAAACCGGAGCGTGTATGTTGTGACACAAGTTGCCTGTACAGGCGTGGAAACCTGCACGGTTGTGTCACATACACGCTCCGGTTTACCTGTGCAGTTCAACTGTACAGGCAAAAATGCACAGGCATACCCTAGTGTGTATGGCCAGCTTAATACCTAGTAACATACTAACAGAGAAACTTTCGCATTTGGGTCAATTGGGTCAAAGGTCAACACCTAGCAACTCCTGATGTAAACAGAAGCAGAACCGGGGATGTAGTTTCTATCAGCATCAGAAGTTGCCGGAGTGTCATTGATTTCGTCAATATATTTGGTGACACTAATGACGGCGGTTGAAACGCCCTGAAATTCACCCATTTATAATATTTAGTGTGATAATGATAATGATGATAATGATGGCATCTCAGAACGCCGACGGCATCCCGCTGCTGCGCTACCGGATGCCTATGGACGTGTTCGACGACCCGGCGCACAACCCGAGCAACCAGTGCTACTGCGAGATCGACTCCGGCGCATGCCCGCCGCGCGGCGTCGTCAACGTCACCGCCTGCGCCATGGGTAACATTTTAACAAGCTGTCCAATCTTGTGAATTTGTGACGTCCTCAGTATAAAGGGACCTTATCGAGGAAGGCAGTTACGCTCTTCTTATTCTTGTAACTATACGAATACTATGGTAACAGTTTTAAAAACGGCATAACCGCCTGCTTCCATAAGGTCCCTTTATATTGAGAACGTTAAGTCTTACGTTTGAATATGGAATCTCTAATATTATCTCGTCCATGCATGTAAAGCGCGCTGATGATATTTCTCGCGATGTTCCAGTTTGCCAAGTTCCATACTGTTTCTGGTTAGCTCGAAAGATACCTTTAGAACGATACGATAACGATATCCCAATTCGACTACGATTAATGTTGCCATATGTTAAAATAAAAAGTCCTGAAAAAAGTCCTGACATCAACCGAAAAATTCTGACATTTGCCAAATCAGGCCGCAATCCTGACAAAAGCCATGTCAGGACCAATCCTGACGTATAGCAACCCTAACTACTATTCTAAGAAAGCAGTTTTCCCCCCAGGTGCGCCGGCGCTGGCGTCGCACCCCCACTTCTACCTGGGCGACCCCTCCCTCCGCGAGGACGTGCTGGGATTGAACCCCGACCCGCTGCGGCACGACTCCTACGTCGACATACACCCCACGCTCGGCATCTCTATTGCGGGGAAATCCAGGTAAACGGTTGTAGATAGGTTAGTTGATAAATATGAAAGGACAACTCACACAAAAAAAAGTATGGTTCCTAATTTGGTTGGGGGTTTTTATCTACGGCTCTAACGAATTCGATGAAATTTGCAATACCTAAGTTCAACTGCATACAGACAAAACTGCGCAGGCATCTAGGCATACCCTAGTGTGTATGGCCAGATTAATTTTGCGGCTGCTGCCGCCGTCGTTCTTTTTGTACATCTCCCTTAGCTGTACAAGTTTAATTACTCATATTTTTTTTTATTTATAATATCGTTTTATTTGTTTTCAGCATCCAAATAAACATCCAAGTGAAGAAGACGCCGTTATTTGGTCCCCTGAGCTTCCTCAAGCAAGGCTTGATCCTCCCAGTGGCCTGGATTGAAATTGTGAGCTTCCATTTTTTTCTATTGCTTTTTTTGCGGTTTATAAACTGATTGCATCATAAATTATATTTAATGAAATTAAATTACCAACCGCAAAAAACATTTTACGAGGCTGAGACTAAGGCGACGATTTGTCCTACTTAAGTATGTTATTATATGTGACGTTCTCAATATAAAGGGACCTTATGGAGGCAGGCGGTTACGCCGTTTTTAAAACTGTTACCTAGTATTCGTATAGTTACAGGAATAAGAAATTAAGAAGAGCGTAAATGCCTCCCTCCATAAGGTCCCTTTATATTGAAACCTCACATATGTTTAGTTCAAATACAGCGGGCTTAAAATGCAAGCACGAGATTAATTTGTCTGGTGCTAGGGAAATGAATATTATCAACTTATTCCATATTCTAACGTAAGACTTAACGCTTAAGGTTTAAAATAAAAGTGTCTCGTACGGACTTTTATTACCTTTTTTTACTAGGCGACTATTGCGATTTTCACATTTTTATAGCGATTTTATCAAGACGGGACGCTTATTTTAAACCTTAAGCGTTAAGTCTTACGTTAGAAGGAATAGATGTTTTCATTTCCCTAGCACCTGTCAAATGTTATCTCTTGCATGCATGCTCCCTAGCACGGCCTGCAAGGAAAATTACCACTGCCCAATTCCCGATGTCCGATTGAGCTAGAATTTAGTATACCTATGTAACTTCGGTGACCTGCAATAATATGGTACCAGGAGCTGGTAAAAAAGCCGTGGTAGCCTAATGGTTTGACCTGCCGACTCTTAAGCAGAGGCTCGTGGGTTCGAACCGGGGCTCGCACCTCTAAGTTTTTCGGAATTTATGTGCGAAATACAACTTACAAATTTACCATGAGCTTTTCGGTGAAGGAAAACATCGTGAGGAAACCTGCACTCACCTGCAAAGCAATTTGACGGTGTGTGCGAAGTTCCCAATCCGCACTGGGCCCGCGTGGGAACTATAGCCCGAACCCTCTCATTGTGAGTGGAGGCCTGTGCCCAGCAGTGGGACGTATATAGGCTGGATTATTATACTATTATTATCATGGTTGGATGATGCAGTCGGCCATAGGCCATAGGAACTGACTGTGCAAAAAAGTACAGTCTGTTTTTTTTACAGAAAGATATTATGCTAATAATACCGCATTTATTTCAGACCGTCGACGAAATGCCAGAAAGCCTCCGCTCCCTAGTTTACCACGGAACATACACAACAGCCGCCGCCCAGCTAGCCCTCATGGTCTGCTGTGTAGCAGCGCTCGTTGTTTCCTCTATCTGTCTGTTCGTGATGTATATCCAACGAAGAAGGCGGCCGTGCGCCACCCTGAAGATAGTGCCAGTGTTAAACGATACAGAACTGAAGGGTAGTGAAGGGGCGGGGATTTCATCGTGAAAACAAGTTTAGGTTCAATTTAATAGCTCTAAGTACTTAATTGCCTATACGGGCTTCGCATGCATACATGACATAAAATTTGTCATGCTAGGGAAATGAATACATCTATTCCATATTCTAACGTAAGACTTAACGCTTAAGGTTTAAAATAAAAGTGTCCTGTTATTACCTTTGATTGATTGATCGAAACCTTAAGCGTTAGTACGTCTTACGTTTGAATTTGGAATAGATGTATTCATTTCCCTAACACCTGTCAAATTGTATCTCGCGCCTGGCCGTATGTGATCGCTCGAATCGCGGTGGATAAGTGTGAATAAATCATCTGTCACACACTTATATAATGGTCAGAAAGTTACAGATGTTTTATCCACAGTTTCTCACATGATAGAAACGCAGCGGCCCTATTAAGACAAGATTCTAACGCCACCATAAACGCTAACGTTAAAGATGTTCGAAAAATGACAAAATGATTAGGAACGACGTAACGTCGAACGCTAATGTCAATTCCATAAGTTTTTCTGACGTAAACCCTTTATTGTACTCTGTATTCCCAGCTTCTTAACAGCGTTCGACTGGCTACTGTACTTGGCCCTTAGCCAATATGCATTACGCTTACTAGCGTTTCTATTCGTTTCGTTTTTAAACCAATCGCGTCACTGGTAGATCACGTGACTCTTCGTATCACGTGATCTACCAGTGACGCGATTGGTTTAATAACGAAACGAATAGAAACGCTAGTTAGCGTAATGCATCTTGGCTAAGGGCCCTGTATTGTATAGGTGCAGTACGGTATTTTCTTTATGAAGGGAATACGGCTTCACCGAAGGGAGGGCGAGCTCCTGAGGGGAGCTCAGCGCAATTGTGGGGTTTTTCACTAGCATGCCTAAGGGCGCTCCTATTGAGCCGACCTCGGACTTAGGACGCGAGGGGAGAATTTCAAAACAAATCGATTTTGTGCTATCAACGCTTCGGAAAGTTACTGAGAAGCGTCGCAAGCTCAGTCCGGATGTCAATTTTGTAAGCTATCCGGTAGCGGTAGGTACTGGAGCATCGGGGAGTCGCCCACGTGTAGTGCGAGTGGGGGGACGCCGACGCCTCCTCCGGAGGAGACGCTGTGGTGTGTGTGTAAGTTCTTTTCTGGCTGCGAGGGCAGTCGTGATAGTCATCGGTGTCAGTCAGTATATCTCGGGGCCGCCTATTCCGAGAGGATACGCCCACGAGCGGGACGTAGGTAAACAGCAGAACGTAGTAATAAGGGTTTCGGATGGTGGGGGATACAATACGTAAAGAAAAAACAAGTATTAACCTTTTGACCGCTGTAATCTGATATATATAAGACACCACACCATAGCTAATGTCAACCTTCCCCAAATACATTTAAGTCTATTTTACGCTGTCAACCATGACGGCTACAGCCGTCAATGACGTTCAAAAGGTTAATTTAATAGTACTCTGCTGTCTTTCGCTGTCGCACTCGCACTCGTATCTCACAGTATATTTGTCACGTCACGCGTGTCATACAATACAAATACGAAGACTGCCGATTACTTGTAATACTCTGGTTTTATATGTGGTATGAAAATATAATGCATGAAATACAACGTTTTACAAAATAATACATAAAAAATTAAATAGTCATGCTAAGGTTTTCATACATTGTCAATGGACTCTTTACAAGGGACCACGGGTATTTTTGTAACATCCTGTATATGTATATCTATAGGTATTTGATTTGTTTTTTATAAGTAGGTACATATATTAAAGTTATACAAAATTAGACACAATCGAATATTTGAATGAGTTAAGTATGCTACAGTGATGAGTTCTTTGGATCCCCACTAATAAGTAATATTAAAAACAGCTGAACCGATTTAGATGAAATTTGGATGGTATGGAGATAGTTTTGGATATAGGAGATAGTTTTCGTTCCGGGGAAGGACATAGGCTACTTTTTTCCCGCAAAATTTGCCAGTTGCCGAGGGAGCAGCGATAAACGACTACGCGAACGGAGTCGCAGGTAAAAGCTAGTTACTTAATAAAACCTGATTACACCTTTCTTTTTCCTTAAAAAGGCATTAAAAATACTGTCTCTTTCTGTAGATTGCGATTTAACTGTAGAACGAAAGGGATAGCTTTACTTTCAAAGCTTTGGAGGCTCCTAATTAAGAAAAGGGAAAAGTGTAGTCGTGTTTTGAAACCATTTATTTTTAGGTTATATTTTGACAGTGCCAATTTTTTTAAGTTTTATAATTTATAGGTGTTTCTAAGTTAATTTCACAGTAATAATAAGGTATGTGTATGAATTTCAGCTTAAGATATATGAGGTAGCGGCTTAAAAAAGCGAGCTAGGGTTTATCAGAAGTGTTTACTTTAATAAGATCCTTGGACTCCTAGTTACTGTTGTAAACCAGATATCAAAATATACTGGTTAATGTAATAGTTTGTGAATCTGTACTTAGTATCTACTATTTAATGATATTTAGTTATAATTGTTCAAGATCTGAATAAAGGTTTATAATGAAATAATGTACATAATTAATAAATGAATAAAATTTTATTACCAGTGGAGCTGTTTTTTTCTTTTGGTCTAATGCGAAATAAAAGAAAATTGTATCTTTTTTGCCTTAAAATGGTTTGGTAAATTTTCCTTCAATGGATTGTTCCCGCTGCGGGCTTAGCATGCATACACGAGATAAAATTTGACAGGTGCTAGGGAAATGAATACATCTATTCCATATTCTAACGTAAGACAACGCTTAAGGTTTAAAATAAAAGGGTCTCGTCCTGACTTTTATTACTTTTTATTTCTAAGCGACTATTGCGATTTTCGTATGTTAAAGCGATTTTTAAACCTCGTTACTGCGCAGCGAATGCAGCAACTTCTTAAAGTTCTTTTCACGTTCTAAAAGTTCGTCTTTGTCGTGCGTAGGCGACATAAAGTCGCTTCTTACCCCCTTACTAATAAACGTTGAGTAACGGCTGAGTAGTTATACAATGCTTTGTCCTTATCTGTCGAATTCAAATGTCACAATGACAGATAAGGACAAAGCATTGTATAACTACTCAGCCGTTACTCAACGTTTATTAGTAAGGGGGTTATGCTCTAGTGCATAAAGTAAAATCTTCGTCGAAGACCTAGGCAATCGGTCCAACAGCCACACGAACAACTTTAACTTCATAGAATTACCTCTTTATTTTATTTCGTTTCGTTAGTATTCTAAGACCAAGGCAAGGATACCAACAGCCAAAGTACACAATAAAGCTTCATGAAATAAACTTATAATTCGTCGCATTTATTATTATTATTATTTTTATCATGTTGCTGTTTCATTTCCTCGCAATCGAAGTGAAAAGTAGAGTGTACAACTCGTCCATAAAACCCATAACACTCGACTTTATATCCATCCTCGCTCGCAAGCTCGCTTGGATGGATAAACGTCTCGCGTAAAATGGTGCGTTTTATGCACTTGTTGTACAGTCAAGGTCATAAATATGTATACACTTTAGAACCTTGTCTATTTAATGTCATGTTTAAACTGCCATATATAAATGTCACAGCGACTAAAGTGACAAGGTACTAAAGTGTATACATATTTATGACCTTGACTGTACAATCTACTATTTTACGTGCGTTGACTTATATGTAGTACTTTTAGTTCCGTGCACTATTCGGTTCCACAGCGACATCTATTAGGGTCTTCCCACATCTAATCCCTGGCAGAATTTTTCGCAGAACGCAGTCATTTTCGCTCTTATTGCATAGACAAAGCTGACCGGCTGCAGATTCCGCGTCGATAGAGGCCCTTATTTAGTACATTTTGCACTTCTAGACCAGAAACTCAAACACAAGCATAAAACAAGTCTAATAGAGTATGAAATGTTTTTGTTCCCAATTCCAATGAACTAATAAACCAGACATTAACCCCTCGTATGTGGGAGGTGAAAAAATACCAAGTTCTAGTCTCTTCAGATTAGGATTCAGTACAAAAAAAATACAAAAAGACATTCAAAATTTAGTCAGAATCCTAAATAAACACAGACGAAGGGTTAATCATTCGTTTAACCTTTTCAACGCCATGTCAAATACAAAAGTCAATGACAGCTAAAAACCTGGGGCATTACTCTGAACTTCGAAATTTAAACTTCGTCTAATGCTATCCCTTTTGCTCTCGACGCGTAGTTAATTTGCAAGATAGTGACGGGGCGATCCGAAGTTCGAATTTCGAAGTACAGAGTAATACCCCAGAGCTAATTCCAACCTTACGTCATACTCTCAGTCCATTTTTCGCTGTCAATCGTGACGGATATATCCGTCGTTGGCGTTGAATCAGTGGTGCGGATATATCCGTCAATAGCGTTGAAAAGGTTAATAAAACGTATAAAACCTAACTGTTGACGTTTGCTGGCGCCATATTGCGGCAGACAACGGGTGCCAGAGTGCGGCCCCGTCCGACACACGAAGGGCTAATTTAATTAGTGGATATCAAACCGCAGCTTAGCACATCTCTAGTGGAAAAGCAGCCTAAGGATTGTGTAAAGAAAAGACGTTTGCTCATTTTAGTGACATATATTAGACGGTCTCCTGCACTGGCGGCTCATAGCCCTCGGGCCGCTCGGCCTTGTCGCCGCCCTCGCCGCGCTTGCCGCTGCCCTCACCGTGCAGCTCCATCAGCTTGGAGATCTCGAAGCGAGGCCTCTTCAGCACCTTCACCTAGAGGGTCAAAACAGGGGTTAGAGACTGAAGGAGCCGAGAGATGAGATATGGTGTTTGGGGAAGTCAGTGGTAAATCAAAAGGGAACAAATGTTTTCATCAGTTCTGTGTCATTGCGAGCTAGGTGGATCATCATTGTGGTGATATTTTCATTAACAGCTAAATCTCAAAACTGTAAAGCTTGGTATCACGTCGAGTGTGTACAGACCTCTTGCACTACACACACACCAATGCAAACTGAAGTTTGACAGTGTGTCCCGATGTGGCTTGCCCCAACCACCGGCGAAGACTAGCATAGAGGAATTCCATCTTAATCTGCATTTACAATCTTGAGAACAATGTATAGGCCTCAGAGCAGTATCCTATCATTCTATCAAATTTCATTCAATCAAATGTATCATTTCATTGGGGCTGCCGAAGTACTGCAGTGCCTCGGGTATGTTCGCAGAGGTGAACATTGATGGCTTCCACGCTGTCATGCGCAAGCGAGCAGCCTCAATCATGCAGCGTGTACAAAGTAGCGCCAACGGCGTCCTAAGGGTGATCTGCAGTAGGCTGGACTGTCCCTTTGCGAGGCATTGGAATAGCCTTCATGCCTTGCCATTACTTTTAAACTAACATAGGTATATAAGTTAATTTTGTTTTATAATTTACTAACACACTTGTCTTGTCTTGTCTTGTTTTGTATTTGTAATATAATTAGTATTGTATGGATCTCAGTTATCTGAAATAAACGTTTATTATTATTATTATTGAAAGCAATTTTTCGCTGAAGCCATGTCGTTTTCATCTTCAACAATTACGTAGTAAGGTTAGGTCAGAATTGTGACTACCAAAAAAAAACCTCATCCTGCGAGAAATGCCTTTCAATTAAATAAAAAATCTACGAATTTATATATTTGATGAAAGGAGTTTCGGTAAAACAGGTACCTCCTCGGAGCCCACTTACTAACAGTGGAAAAAAAAACCATACAACATACCTTCCTGATGCAGACGTCGCGTAACGGGTAGATGCCGTGGCACGCCTTCTCGACGTCCTTGGCGATCGAGTCGGGGAGCAGCTTGTTGACCACCTCGCGGAGCTCGGAGTTGGTCACGTCGCGGGTGATGATCTCGCACATCTTCTTACGGATGGCGCGGACCTGTGGACAAGGAGGTCGTTGAGGTCTAACACGGATTACACGTGGTTTTCTCTTAAGTGTTTCATTACGATAAGTAAAGTTGACAAAATGTAACCTTTTAAGTGTTCGTCCATCCTTACAACTTATGGTATTAGTAATTAAATGACCAGGTTCTTATCCCAAACGTTCTAAAAGAACAAGAGAAGAATAAAAGATAAAACCACAATTTCTCAAAGTGATCCTAATGCCATGTTTGATGTTAGTCAATACTTTCCATTAAATCATGAATGTAAAAGGTTTGTATGTAGCAACGACACAAAGTGATCCTTTTACAGTGGTAATAAGACTCTGTATTGTGTGGCAGCATATAATGTTCGCAGCATAAAACGATACGAAGGCCATAAGGTATAACTTCATATAGCTGGACTGCGATAAACTAGGTCAGTATCTTTTTAATAATTAGGAATTCACAAAAATTGATAAAAATATTGACATACACTAATTGTAAAGACAAATCGAGCCATATATGGGGCCCATTAAGGTGCATTTCCATTTTAAAATCTTAGGTGATAGTAAAAATAAAATGGAAAATAATTCTTGTACCACCTCATGTCACACACCACTGTTGGTGAGGCGAGTGCTGGATTGGAGTGAATTTTTTGTATGGTAAATTTCAATTTAATTCTAGTGCATTTTCGATGTATATGCTGTTTGTATTGGAGGGAAAGTGAGAGACAAGAATTGAAATATTTATTGATGCAATAAAAACAAGGACTCGCGCGAGCTAACCTGTCATTTCTATTAATATGAATAGCTCATGATGGCTCACAATAGCAATTTTTGGCGGAAATTGTTCAATGAGATTCCAATTCTCATCTCCTCCCAAATCTCATATTGCCAGTGTAGAAAAGCTCTTTTGGTGGAACTATTTGTGACGTTCTCAATATAAAAGGACCTTATGGAGGCAGGTGGTTACGCCGTTTTTAGAACTGTTCCCATAGTATTCCTAGTTGCAAGAATAAGAAGAGCTTAACTGCCTTCCTCCATAAGGTCCCTTTATATTGAGAACGTCACATTTGTTGTATGGTTCATTCTGTATGCCAAATAATAGAGACGTAAGATCAATATTTGACTAATTTAGTGCGACCATTATACAAATATAGTCCAAACACGGTACCTGGGTGTGCTGGGCATAGCAGGTCTTCCTCTGGCTCAGCGTGTCCTTGTTGGTGAAACCGATGCAGAACACTCGGAGCAGGTAGCCGTCGGTGGTCTTCACGTCGATGTTGGCTTCCACCAGGGTCTGCCATTTCTTGACCATCCATCTGAGAAGGTTCACATTTTTGGTAATCACAGAATAAAGGCTTATTGCAGAGATGTGAGCTTGTATAGGTTATAATAGGTTTTGGGGGATATATTTAACAATTGTGAAAACAAACAAGTTGAGGTTCCGGCTCCGGAACGCGGACCCGCGCGAGTTGTAATACAATAAAGCAAATTGAACCCGGCACACCAAAAAGTAACTCGAAGCGACGCTCCGAATTCGCCGCGGACAACTCGGGCAGCGCGACGCGTCGCGTGCGCTGACACGCGAAATTGTATTAAATATGGCCGCCATGTTTATCGGCACGCTAGTCGTAGTATTTTTTTACAAACGCGTTTGGTGTGCCGAAGCCTTTATTGACTTGGCTGATTAATTATAACTGTGAGCCAATAACAAATCAATTAATTTATTCTATTAATAAACCATATATTAAAATTTATTTTCTTAAAAAATTTACCTCATCTATCAACTTGGATCTTTCAAATAAAACTTAAATAGGAATGTTAAATAAACAAATATTTTTGGGTTGCAATCTTCAAGATAGAAATGAATAGAAAGTTGAGTTTATACAATGATTCAATTTGCATGTAGCAACGACACAAAGCGATCCTTTTACAGTGGTAATAAGATTCTGTATTGTGTGGCAGCATATAATGTTTGCAGCATAAAACGATACGAAGGCCATAAGGTATAACTTCATATAGCTGGACTGCAATAATTTACTAAATTTTCAATTTCATTTAGCCACTTGCAGGAGTTAAATATAAATACTCTTTAATTATTAATAAACTAATAATATTTGTTACAAAAATAAATTATGGATAGGTATTATGATTGTTACAAATATAAATTATGATTGTTTGATCAATGTGTCTTAATCCCACAAATGAATAGTCATGGTTTAGTAGAAAAACAATAGTGCCACTGGCTGATTTGATTTATCCGTGTCCGTGATATGTCCGGTTTATCCTTAAGTGCCACTAAAACAAGTCCAGCAAAGTATTTACCTGAGTTTATCAGTAGTAAGGTCCATTCCATGGAAATTGCAGAGCACATTGCGACCCTGGACATCCTCAGCGATGAGACGGAACTTGCGGAAAGACCTGAAAGAGACGACGATAGTAGTACACACTATTTACGATTAAAAGAAGTAGTTACTAGTTTGAGCATTGTCAGCAAGTAAATCAAAAGGGAACAAATGTTTTCATCAGTTCTGTGTCATTGCGAGCTAGGTGGATCATCATGGTATGCTCATTTTTACCAACTTCAAAAAAAGGAGGTTATTAAGTAATGCCAGTAGTTAGACAGTTAACATTCTCACTATAAAAATACCCTATTCTAGATTTCGAGGAGCACAAATTAGTCTCATACTTCAGTCCTCATATGCAGGAGGGTAAAAAAAATAACTAATAAGTTCTTTTGTGTATGATTGCAAACAACAATTCTTATTTAAAATAATTTCTATGTGAAGGTTCAATTTCTGAATACTCAGTTTGATTGGGCTATTCCCAGTTGTCTGCTCCCTATGGTCCACACTGCGGACAACTGGATTTTTTTTTCCCAGTTGTCCACACCTAATTTCTAGGGTGCGGACAACTAGGAATAGCCGGTTTGATTCTGTCACAAAGCTCCAAAAGCTATTTCGACATTTCCTTTTTATAATGTAATTCAACAAGTAAATTATTAATTAAGATGGTAAGCAAAACCATTAACTTTTAGATTGATACCAAGAGGTCTGTTGCAATTGAGTATTTTTAGAACTAGTCTGTGAAACTACAGACAATATTTTAATGTGTCTGGTCAGGCACTACGGCTACGAAACAACACTATGCAGCTGGCATCGCTTGTAAGTAATTTAAGTCTTACCTCTCAGCATCGGTATCAGCCTGAAGGTCGGCCAGCGACACTTCAAATACGCGTCCCTTCAAGCCTTCAGACGCGATTTTGGTACCCTAAAATACAAAGAGGTGTTAAGAAATGCGAAATTTAAGGTTATGTTAGCATTGTTGCTTGAAAAGCATTGTCAGTGGTAAATCAAAAGGGAACAAACGTTTTCATCAGGTTTGTGTCATTGCGAGCTAGGTGGATCATCATACAATGCTTTTATACAGGAACATATCCCAGGATAAGATTATTTTTTGCCATTTAAACACATTTGTGACTTGACTAACTATAACGATATAGTAGTTAAGACTCCCGGGCACGTGTCTAAATACACGTTTAGCTATTAAGGACACGTACGTTGCTTTTTTACAAGATAGCCTTATTCCTTGCAAGGTTATCTGTTCTAACCTAAGTTACACAGAATTTGAGTAGACTGACCTGAGTACGATTGACAAGGGTGGTTCCCACTTGTCTCTTCGCGAACATGGACGGTGCTTTGACATCGTACCAATCTTTACGGGTGAAAGGATCTACACTGAAATAGAAAAACAAAAATGTTTAACATAACCTTCAAATGTATGACTTACCGCTACATAGACTAACATTCCTTTAAATAAACACACATGCAACTAAATGTATTACTCGACAGATATGCTAAAGACCTATGTAAAACTTGGGTGATTCAGAAAGAAAGAACTTCCAAAGTAGAAGACACGATTGACACGAGCCACCAAGTTATATCCACAAATATCAGTACAATCACTAATAACACTTTGAAGCTTTAGCATGAAACATATTCTCAGTTGTTTAAAGAGCAAAATCACAAGGTTATTATAAACTTACATCTTCTTCTTAACACCCTTTTTACCACCCTTCGACAGGCCTTTATTTTTACCGACCGCCATGATCGCAGTCAAACATAAGAAAGAGTCGGTGTTTGTTTATGGTTGACACCAAATGTCAAATTTATTCTGTAGGTTGGCGCACTCATAGATGAGAATGTATCACTTGTATTGCTTATGGTTAGATTGTTGATGAAATTTTATGGATTTTCCAGTTTTCCGTATTATTGCCAGAAAAAAATTGAATCAAGTATAGGTAATTTCTTTCTTAACAGCAATATTATAAATCCACGATAAAATGAGATAATGTTTTCACTAATTTTAAGCGTGACTCAAACAGAGCTGTTATTGCCAGTTATCTCGTGGCAACTGTCAAAGTCAAACGAGTAGAACCACCCATCATCCCTCCCTCC
The DNA here is from genome assembly GCA_963241965.1 of Tortrix viridana. NCBI lineage: Eukaryota > Metazoa > Arthropoda > Insecta > Lepidoptera > Tortricidae > Tortrix > Tortrix viridana. Next base: position 2,538,902 of record OY725201.1, on the reverse strand, counting down.
TCTCTATTTTCCTTTGATTTTGATTGATTTGATTTGATTCGATTGTACGTTACAGGCCGCTCGCGGCAGACGCGTTTTCTATTTCTGCTACATTATCAGAGATATCCGTTTAATTTCAAGTTGCATATACAATTCATGGTCAAGTTTCGCGACGTTGCGTTCAGTCCACTTTAAAAAAGTAATACCAATGTTGTAATAATTTTTAATAATGGGTGCGAAAGTGTCTAGAACGGATTTTGAGTGGGTTTACACGGAAGAGCCGCATGCTAGCCGCCGGAAAATTATATTAGGTGAGTCGTATCATAATGCAATGCATAAATATCTATATTTGGGGAATAAAAACGTATTTGTAGTCGTCAGGCAACCCGAGTTGTTAGATTGTGAATAATATCGTATTGTTCAGGGCAGGCGGTTGTGTACTTAACGATAGCTAGTGTAAACTTTGAAATATAATAGTTAGTTAGTCGTGAAGTCTTCGTAAATATTTTTCCCCGTTATATTACATGTCAGTTTAGTGTTCACTTTTCCTACTAAACTATTTGCCATTTCAACTCAGTTGAAAAGTTCCTCTGTAAATTTTTGGTACTCTGACATCTGTTGTGGTAAATTGTAAGTACTTATTTACTTATATAAAGGATGTCAAAGAAAGTTCAGTATTTTTAGGGTTCTATATGAAATAGGTAAATAAGCACCATTATGGTAGATTCCATTCCATGTCACATAGGCATATTTCAGCAATGCTATAGATTTTAAATAGTTTCAGATATTGCTTACCAAAAGTATACAAACTGGACTGGAGCAAATTTTGATTGGTCTAAAAAAGGGCCAAAACAGAATGTTGAAATAGATAATTTATTGGGTATATTCTAAATGCTATACTCTCCTGACAATTATGGCATGCAATAAGTAGCTTTAAAAATAAGTCAAAAATGTATTAATTTTATGACTGTTTGTGTCTCCTTAAACAAAAATAAATAGATAACACCCTCTTTCTTGGTTGGGAGTTAAAAATTATGTCCCTGTTAATGTGTATGTGTGTGTGTGTCTGTGAATGTGTGAGAAAGAGTAGCAGAGTCTGTATTAGATATCCTGTATTTTATACATAATGTAGACAATATTGATTTGTGGCACTAAATCTTTCTTTACAGCTGATTCGCATAGTTTATTTTATAGCCAAATTCAGATTTATGGTTTCTACACAATAAACAATAAAACTGTGAGAACATAAAATATTTGGCTTGTATTTTGGATATTATTGAAAATTTGCACTTTCATCAACAAAGACAAACAGACATATCAACGGTCCCTATGTAAAGTAACTTAACTGAATGTATTATGTTACCACATGGGATTGTGCCCTCCCGGTAAGGACCGTTGATATGAAAACTATATATGTATAAATTTGGCTATAACCCGAAAAACATTTGCCCAAAGAACACCTGTATAGGGTCTGTTCAGGTCACGATTTTTGACAAATGGGGTCATTTTTGGACAATATCTTTTGCACCGCTTGTAGCTCCTTCTTAGAAGAACACTATAATACCAATAACTCAAATCCGCCAAAAATGTTAGTTATGCTGTTTTTTTAAACATCCCTTCATATAAATTATGGTAGGTATAATAAATCTATAAAATACCTAATAATATTTTTATCAACATCATAACAAAGTCTCTGGAACAGGGTTATGTTTTCAAAATGACAGGTATTTTACCGATTCTTGATTATTATCAAGAAAATTGAACCTACTGTGTAATGACCTAATGACTGACTATGCAGTGCCGACTCTAGGGTATAGCGAGAGAAGCGGTAGCTCTGGGCGAAAAGCGAAAGTTTAAGCGAAAGTTACTTAGGTATGTGGTGTAGAAGCATCGAGCAAGGGGCGCCGACAGAATGGCACTGGGACTATGTAAGTTTACATAAAAAAAAACAGTAGGTACCTACTATATTGAGCTGACCTTTCCTGGGGCCTGTGACAAATCATTCATTCAAGGCTTACATCATCGGTTTGAATGACCAATTATATGTATTTGCAGGTCTCAAACAATGTTCGCTTTCTGAAACGCGTATCGCACATAAGTGTTAAGTAGTGAAAACAATCTTGTGTGTAATGAAACAAAGTTGAAAATTCATGCAAATGTATTGGCGACATATGTGAATAGAAGTGGAAAACATTATATTGAAATGTTATGTTTCAGAACATTATAGTTAATGTTTGCAATTGCTTACGTTTGTGTCAACACGTACGTTAAGCCAAAGGAAGAGTTGACTCTGTGAATAACCGCTATAGTAAAAAACCGGTCAAGTGCGAGTCGGACTCGCGCACTGAGGGTTCCGTATTTAAGTCCGTACTTCAAAAATATACCTTTTTGTGTACTTTAATTCGTTTATATGGTTGCCTAAATTTAACACAAATTTTCAAAGGTTTTTTGTCAATTTATCGAAAACTATAAATTTATATATACGTAATTATGTCTAAATTAGGAATCTTTCAGATTTTTCGATTCATAAACTTCGCATATATAATTGAGGGGGCTGTGAGGTCATTTTTTTTTACATTTTTGGTTATAAATCAAAAATTACTTAGATTAAGGCCTTTCATATGACACCCCACTTGCTATAATCAAATCACTTTCATTTTTCAACCCCCCATTATACCTAGAGCCCTTTTCAATTATTTATAAAATCAACTTATACAACTATGCCAAATTTCAAGTTGGTAGCTTGTGTGGTTGCTCTGAAAAACTGCTGTGACATATGCTGCTGTGCTATAAAAGGAAAACAAGGGCTTTTGCGTTCCATAGGTTACCCAAGAAGAACTTGGCCAACACAATAACATGTATGTTTTTGTTGCGATTTTACTTTACAATAAACCGAGTACTCCATATGGTGTCGATATTATATGTGACTTTCTCAATATAAAGGGACCTTATGGAGGCAGGCGGTTGCGCCGTTTTTAGAACTGTTACCATAGTATTCCTATAGTTACAAGAATAAGAAGAGCTTAACTGCCTTCCTCCATAAGGTCCCTTTATATTGAGAACGTCACATATTTATTTAAAAGAAACTGCCGGGCAAAGAACGACTTCAGCGCCCAAGGTTTGTTGTTTCTAAACAAATTGGCGCCACGTGGAGTTTCCGGTACGAAATGCGTTAATAAAGTCTTTAACAGTTCGTTAAACCATTCGATTGGTATTTTAGCGCCGTTTCAAGTTATTAACACACTGCTCGTTTAGTGTTGTAATGGTAATTAACGAACAGTAAAACAACGAGCGATAACGAAACGATAGTCGGGATATGATATTAATATCGGAGAAACGTTACAAAATTTATAAATAATAGCGATAAAAATGGTTAAAAAGACACTTTCCGATGTTGCGTGATTTTTTCTAGAATAAAGGGAATATTCAAGCAAAATAATCTAACTGCGTCAATAACATAGTTTTTACTACCTACTAAGTACTAACACAAATATAGAATGTCTGCAATAAACTTTTTTTTATAACACCGAGCACAGTAATTAAAATCTATATTACAAAGCGCGCACAGCCTCTTGAGAGCGGACAGATTCCGCGTCACGCTGTCACGCGGGCTTGGTAATATAGACTTTAATTACTGTGTAGACAGTTTAATTTGGTTTAAAGATTGTAAAATCCGTTGCCGTGCCGTCCGGTCGGTGGAGATCGTCCCTTTGGCTTCGCTCAGGCGGGTAAATGGGGAGTTTCAAAAAAATAGCACACCTTTCACTTTTTCTTCTGATTTGGGAAAAAAATTACACGTTGGTTGGGACCACTATTCTGAACAAGAAAAATGGAAATTCCTGATATGTCCCCAAAAAGATGTATGGAATTGTCCGTTTTGTTACCAAGAAATGTATTGAATTTAGGTAACAAAACGGACAATTCCATACATCTTTTTGGGGTCATATAAGGAATTCTATTTTTCTTATTCAGAATGGTGGTCCCAACCAACGTGCAATTTTTTTCCGAAATCTGAAGAAAAAGTGAAAGGTGTGCTTTTTTTTTGAAATTCCCCAAATATGGGTGATCTCTAAAAATGTAATTCACCTAAAACTCAATAGTTCACTTCACCCAGCAGGTAGGTACTGTTCATTATTTACTGTTCCGCCGCTTGCGCCTGCGCCCGTGCACTAAGTGTTCAATTTAAAATCATTAGCGGCGAGCCAATGAGCCTGGATGTCGTAATAATCCAGTCATTTTACGGTTTTTAAAACATTAAATTGTAATTGTGAGCTTTAGATTCCATTTTCGGGTATTTTGTAGAAGTCAGGGCACTCTATAAAATAACCAAAAATGACATCCAAGGTACAGAAATTTTCACTTTAATGCGATCAACAGATAAAAGCCCCGATAAAATTGGGGCCCCTACTTTCCGAGCTCATAACTCTTAAAGAAAGAAAGAAAGAAAGAAAAAGCATTTATTCAGTGACACATACAGCACCTAAGTACATAGAGACCGAGTCTTAACTACTTTGAAAATCGAAGTTCGAAGCTACGTTAGTTCTATCCCTTTCTCTCGATTTAGGCACGATTGATGAGTGAAAGGGATAGGATATATGAAGTTTCGAACTTAATGTTTCGTGGTAATCATACAACATCAGTCAGTGTCACACACCTACAGCGCTAATTTTCAGTCAGTACTGTCGGTGACTCACGAAACGCCGCACAAACACTATATGAGTATAACTACTTATAATAAAATAGCGACCCGCCCTCGCTTCGCTCCGGGTACTATTACATACAAAACCTTCCGTGAAAAATTATCTAACTGATGGTGAAAACCGCATCAAAATCCGTTGCGTGGTTTAGAAGGAGTCAGCGGATAAACAGAAAGACGCGGAAAGCGACTTTATTTAATACTATGTAAGGACTACTACGTAGGTTCTAAACTTTGAGTGTCAAAAGAGAAAAATATATAAAATTATAAACGTAATAAATAAATACTGATATACAGCCTCCTCTAAAAATTATTTTTGTCCACAGAAAAGTACCCAGAAATCAAGCAGCTCTTCGGCTACGACCCGAACTTCAAATGGGTGGTGATGTTCATGGTGCTGCTACAGCTGGCGTCCCTGCCGCTCGTGGCGCGGCTGAGCTGGCCGGCCATGCTGCTCGCGGCCTACTGCTTCGGCGGCGTCATCAACCACTCGCTCATGCTGGGTGAGCCATAAACACATAATACTACACCTAGGTCTTTTTAGGATCCTAAAAACCTTCATCAGTTTGTAGGTCTACCTTGTTTGGGGTCTACCGTCTCAAAGGGAGTGACTAAATGTACTAATTGATAAACATTGGACCAAGTAGTGAACCTTGAGGTACACCAAAGTTTATTTAAACCAAATTGGATTAATGGACGCTGATAATAAATTTGTGCGTACGTTTAGTTATACAATCAAATTTCTCTAAAGACGATTTGTATTATATTTCTTTGATGCAATGAAGAATGTAGAATTTGACGCATTCACTAGCATCGTATAATATCAATAATGCGAAACTTGGGGAACGACCAGTGGCTAGCACGTCTTGTTTTTATCGTTACTAACTACACTAAGCGGCAAAAATATCCGCCCACCCGTCTTTTCCTCATAAAAGTGTTAACAAATGTTACTTCTTAAACCAGACAGTAACGACAAGAATAATTAACCAATTTGAATGCGGTTTGTATTGTTTTGCAGCTAATTACCATAGGTCCAAAATGGCTGATGTTGTTATTCAATTGAAAGAACGGTTGAACGGACCAAAATTTAGTAATTTCAGATCAAAATTTAGTAAATTCTAGTAACTTCATACAATTTTTTGACATTCTTGATCGAAATTTGATCTAACGGATCTTTATAAAACCTAGCCTAAATATTACTTAGGACTACTTAATCTTAATAAGTTATAAAACATATCTATTTATATTCAGTACCCGATTACCTTCACCGCTTTCGCAGTGCGCAGTGCACTTTCGTGTGTAATATTATCCGTTATCATGTAAGTGCGAATAAATCGCCTGATAAGCCCACTTGTGGAGAAGAGGCGGCTAACACCTGTTCTCCTGATAAGCGATGACTCCAGCCGTGTTATCACTGTTAACAGACTTGCGGGGAATCGTCAACTGCTGCCAAATCATCATCGTAAAATAATATAAAAATAATTTCACACGCCTGCCAATAGGGAACATGTATGAATTTGTTTTATCGCATCTCTTTACAAAATATGAAAATACCGTAAAAGAGTTTGCAAAAAGTGAAATTAAAATTAAAATCGGCTAAAAAATACGGATAATATAATCATTTAAATAGTACTAATTAGACAGAGAGATCCGACATGAACTGTGACGTCAGCTGCACTACGGCCAAGTAAACTCCATGTTAAATTCTGTTTTACTAGAAAGAGATAGAAACAAATATTTATTGGCTTATATCTTGGTACCTAGCTAAGCCAGTATCCCATTTGGCGTTACATAGTTCTGGACCCAAATCCATGTCGATCAAAATTCACAACAAATTGCCGGCTGATATAAAAAATGAGACCAGTGACCTAAAATTCCGTAAACGCTTAAAAGCATTTTTAATTCAGAAAGCTTGTTACTCCGTGGACGAATACTTTCAAGATGTATTAAATTAAATTCAAATGAATATGAATGAATGAATATCAATCTACCTTTTAGTAAGCAATTAGTAAATGTGGAAATTGACATATTTAATTTTTAGTTTTCTTCTGTAATTTGTGGCTGTTAAATTAAATTTTAAATTTTATTTTATTTTATATTTTAATTTTAAATGGGTATATTGATAAAAAACAAGCAATGTAAATTAATATTCTAAATATAGCGGTTAATTATGACATATTGGATTATGTGTTTTGTATAGTACCCACTATTGTATTTAGGAATTGTTTGCAGTGCCCTAACAGGGTTTATGTTGTTTCTATATTATGTAACCTTAAGACCTTTGTACACATAATGCAAAATAAATGAGTATGAGTATTTTTATAGTTATTCGAAAAATATTTCGTCTCTACTGTCTGTTACATGAATGACTTCTTATTAAATCATGCATATTCCCTATTCATCGGACGCGAGCGCGAGCACAGAGGACGCAGCTATACGTTAGAATGAGATGGAAATACATCGTGCTCACTCTAAAGCCGCGTATCTACTGCGCGCTCCAAACCCTCGAATTTTTCGACTCGATATTTCTCGATATTTTGCGTGACTTGACGTCATTATGACAGGGTTTAACAACTTAGCCTCCTTTGGCTAAGCTGTTAAACCCTAAGTTTCCTTAAGTATTACCCTAAGTTGTTGAAGCAAGTCAAACTAAACCCATAACTCATAAGTATGTTTCGCATGCTTGCATTTTACTGCTGCCTTATCGACCTATTGCCATATCTCAATAGTTTCTGCATTGGTTATTTTAGATAACAACACTTGTAATATTCGTAGCGGGCGCATATTGGCATTAATTTATAAACTACTAGCTTTTAGCCTGCGACTTCGTCCCCGTGGAAACTTATCGCTGCTCCCTCGGGAACTGTAAATTTTTCCGGAATAAGAGTATATCGGTGCCGAATATCACGTGGATCGGTTAAAGAGTCGTGCCGTGAAAATGGGACTGACAAACAAACACATTCTCGCATTTATAAAGTATAGGATAAAATATTTACATACATATGTACCTACAACAGAATATAGCAGTAAATATTACTAACAACAAGTTTTTTTTTCACTCAAAGTCGTAACAATGGATAAGAAACAATGATATATGATTATATTACACGTCACAAAATTGTATATTTTTTGGTTGTCCAAATCGAAAGGGACCTTATCGCGGCAGGCGGTTACGCCTTTTATCACACGGCTGTTATACTAATGACAAGGCAATGAAAACTGTAACAGCGCAAGCGCCCGCCGCCATAACGGCCCTTTCGATTTGGACGGCCACATTTTTTGAAGTAACAATTAGGTACATAAGATTAGAAGAACTTTGAGCCTTGAACAAAGAGGGATCAAGAGATCATAATGTTTTTAGGGTTCCGTAGCCAAAATGGCAAAAACGGAACCCTTATAGTTTCGTCATGTCTGTCCGTCCGTCCGTCCGTTATAATATTAGTGTAATGATGGTTTTAGACTAGCCTCGTAGCCCCGGCTTCGCGCGTGTAGCAGAGCATATACGCACCTAAACCTTTTCACTGAGTTTATAGAACGTAAACTTCATCAAAAATGTCCGTCAGGGCCAGGTAGCCCCTTAATGAATTGTACACCTAAACCTTCCTCATGAATCACTTCGTCCATTGGTGAAGACCGTATGAAAATCAGTTCAGTAGTTTTTGAGTTTATCGCGTTCAGACAGACAGACGAAACGGGAGGACTTTCGTTTTATATGTAGTGATATTGTTACTAAGAAGGTCGAACACGTAACCCCGCGTATGCTGTCCATATCACGTACGTATTACACATCGATAAGATTTTTATTGGTTTTCTGGAAATCATTGTACCTGTTAGTTTTTCGCACGTGCAGCGGAGCATGTGTTTTCAATTGTCTTTTTAACTGACGTCAAAAAAGGAGGTTCTATGTTCGTCTGTAATTTTTTTTATGATTGTTTGATTTAATGATTATGATTAAAAATATAAAAGATATTTATTCAGTAAGTAGGCCGCACGAGCACTTTTACACGTCAAAATCTACCAGCGCTTCCCAAGAGGAGACCACTGCTGAGAAGAAGCGCCGCAAGAAACTCGACAGTCAGTCATTTTTATAATAAAATATCCTTGTGACAATGATACTACTTATTCTACCATTATATAAAACTAAAAATTGTATAAAATATCTGTAAAAATTATACAAATTCTGCAGGAAAACATATCAGAATTATAGAGAGAATATATATCTACACGTATTATACGTGCAAGATAAGGGTTTCGATATGATTTTCTACATAAACCGTGTTATAAATTATTTGTACAAGTCATTCTTATTGTATGTCATAATGAATTCGCAATAAGATCGTCAATATAAAAAAAAAAAAAACTAACAGAAATTAGCAATGTCAAAATGTAAATAGTGATAATAATAACAAATAAAAAAGAAACAATAAAATTAAGAATATACTCGTAGCTCAATAGCTAGTCACAATAATGTTAGAAATAAAATAAAATTTGAAATAAATGTTGCCAATGTCATATAAACAATCAAAATCCAAACAATACATTTGTATTGCAGGATCACCGACTATTTAATTTAACTGGCATCCTATCCTAGGAAATTGCATTCTTCAAACTCTCAGCCTTCTCTTAAACATTGAAAAAATATGCTGTATAAAATGTGACGTTCTCAATATAAAGGGACCTTATAGAGGCGGGCGGTTACGCTGTTTTTAGAACTGTTACCATAGTATTCGTATAGTTACGAGAATAAGAAGAGCGTAACTGCCTTCCTCCATAAGGTCCCATAATATTGAGAACGTCACAAATAACGTTGGAAATGAAACGAAAATTAATCGTACGCAAAGTCGCACGAGATCCCTAGTCCTACAACATTCGCTCGAGTGTTTACTGTTAATGTTGATTAGATAATCGACTATTCAATTCGCAATCGATTCTCGATTGTTGCATGACTGATAAGTCGATGATAAAGGTAGTCTAGGAGGCAGTGACAAATAACAGATGGGATTTAAATGTATTTTTTATTATTATTAATATTCGACGGTCTTACGGCAAGATTGGCGGAAGATTGCCCATAATCGGGATACGTGGAAAGATGGAAAGGAGGTATTTGCCCAGCAGTGGGACATTCCTCGCTAGTATAATAATAATTCCTAATTATGTGGTCGTCGAAATCGAAACGGCAGGCAGTTACGCCTTTTTTCACACTGCTGTTTTACTAATGACTAGGCAATGAGAACTATAACAGCGTAAGCGTCCGCCGCCATAAGGGCCCTTTAGATTTAGACGGCCACATATAGATATTGCCAAGTTCTTGTTATGTTGTTACTTTTATTATTAATTCAAATAATCAGTTTATTTTACCGTTAGCGTTAAGTTATATGATTGTAATAATTAATAAGCATTGTGCTAACTCGGGGCATGTTCTAGGGATTTGATATCGATAAATAAGATGTCGATATTATGTTTATAAATGTGCTCATTGAAAATCTTAGATTACTATAAAGAGGTTCAATATCCTGTCTGATATCGAGCCTCTTAAGATAATAGAAGTGTACGGATGCCATTTTAATTAAAATAAGACAATTTACTGTCAGTGCCATTCTAATGCTAGCATAAGAACATGAAGTAATATCCCGCTACGATTGCCACGAAGTCCATAATAAAATAATCATGTCGCCCAGGAGAAACCCACGTGAATATTATATTAAATCATGAATTAGTGTATGTAAAAAAAAATAATACACGTTGAATGTTTATTTTAAAATGAAGTGAGAATAAAATATATTTCTTTATCCTTGAATATTATCTGTATGTTGACATTAATATCGATATAATTTATTGTCTTAAAATACATCAGTTTAGAATTCGTGCCCCGACTTAGCACACGTATGCTAATAAGTGATTTATTTGAAAAGAGAAATGACCGTTCGGTTTCTTGCGTCGCATCTTCTCCTCTTGGGCAGCGCTGGTAGACTCGGACATGTGAAACTGCCTACAGGGCCTACTTGCAGAATAAAGATACGTCATTTGTTGTAGCGATCCACGAGATATCCCATAACCTGGCTTTCGGGCACGCGCGCCCCATGGCGAACCGCTGGTTCGGCTTCTTCGCCAACCTGCCCATCGGCATCCCCACCTCCATCAGCTTCAAGAAGTACCACCTGGAACACCATAGGGTGAGTAAATAAATCACTGTCAGTTATTGTCTGTATTGGGTGTTATATGGCCAGTGGTGTGTTGTGACCAGGGACTGTATATCGATAACCAAGATATATGGGTATTTTTAAGAAAATATCGATAACAATATCGATATTTCCCGAATATATCGATAATTTTATCGGTAAACTTAAATATCGGTAAACAGATATCGATATTTTTATCAATACTTTGTACCGATACTAATAGGTACATATTTTTTTTAGCAAATCGTGTTAGTAATCAGGTACAGTCACCACACGGGATTGTTGAGCCACTTGCCACTGTTCGTAATTTGGCCGTGGAATGCAAATCGGGTTTAGTCGGTTATACTCGTATATCCAGACAAGAAAAGTCACACGACTTCGAATAATAGAAGAAAATTAAATTTCTATCTTTGTCATTGTGTGTTTGACAAGCGTGAAGTGTCATTTAGGTTAGAATCACTTGATTGTTATATTTTCATGCAATTGGCTAACATGAGAGCCAGAACTAGCAACCTGACAGCAGAGTACACCCAAAGTCAACCAATTGCAGGTCTAGCAACGGTAACCTAGCGACAATTATTTTAGCGTAGCGATAAATTATGATTGGTCATTTCGACTTCGTAAAAACTCGGAACCCTCGATTTTATCCGAACGCTGTTTGTTACATGTCTATAGTCATCGTAACGAATCGCAGATTTTCCGCCATATTGTATTGATGTGTGATAAACGAGATGAACCGCATTCGGATGAAGTCGGGAATGACGAGAAATTTCTAGACCCAAAACCTCTACTATATTTATATATTTTCAAGGTCTACTTGAATTGATTATTCGACTATTAAGCATGTTCATAAAAACAAAAATATATCATGACTATTTATTTATTTCATTTTGAAATAAAACAGTGTAAAAAGAACATTTATTTTGGAAAACTTAACTCGTGTGGGTAAAGCTAGTAGCTGGTATATGCCCCATGGTTGTCTATTACATATTGGAGACGCGAAGGCATAGACTCGACCAACTGAGCACAATAACCACTTCCTCGCAAGTCTTCCCATACTTCTTGACAATGACTTTCAACGGCCTCTCTCGTTCGCTCATTCCGGTTTTCCCATCTCTGAACCATTAAACCCCATAGGTTCTCTATGGGGTTAAGGTCCGCGGATTTAGCAGGCCACGGTATAACTGTTATTTCGTTTCGATGTTGATGGAACCAGTAATTCACAATTCTGGCCCTATGTATCGTGCAGTTGTCGTGTACGAAGTTAAAATTTGGTACTTCTTCCTCTGTATAAACTGTCCTTACCGTGGGCAGCATGCTTTCGTCTAATACACTGACGTAAAATTGAGCATTAGTTCTGGGAGGTAATGGGACTAGCTCGCCTACACCAGCAGAGCTCATCCAGCCCCATAAATTTGCACTGATACGACCTGACTCCCGGTTTAGTTTCACATGGTCTTCCGTATATCGTGTATTGTCATACCGCCAGAGATGCAAACGGCCGTGGTCACTAGATTTAAACGATTTCTCATCACAAAATATTGTATGACTCCAATCAAAATTTCGGTATTGACGAGCAAAATTTAATCGTGCGGTTTTGTGAGCTTCTGTCAAAGCAATCTTATATGCGGGACGTCTATGGTGCAGATTCATAGAATGTAGATGTTTTCGGATAGTATTGGGGTGACAATTGAAACGGTCTGCGAAATAATTGGTAGATATAAAGCCATTATCTTCGTAGTTCTGTCGCATCTCATCGCGTTGCTCAGCCGAGAGTATCGAAAGACCATGATTGCCTTCACGGTGATCATTTATTGCTCCTTCTTCAGCATACCTATTCACCCACAAACTGACAGTATTTCGCTGCACATTTAAAGCGGTTGCTATCGCACGTATGCTTAAGCCTCGCTGATGCAAAATTACTATTTGATGTCTGGTTTCGTTGCTAATCGAAGGTGGCATCGCGGAAGGCTTGTTCAAATTGGCAATTTACATTGAAAATCCCATTGTCAATTTGACACATTTTTTAAAGTTAGATTTTCAGTACGGAAGTATGAAGTATTTAATTAACTTTTCCTTGTAGGTAAGACAGATCGTAGTATTATCTGATGTAAATACTACTTGACATCAAAGGTTATCTATGGTATACAAAAAGGTTACACCTTGAACTCATATAGTAATAGTCGCATTTCTCTTTATCTTATATTTCTTTCTTTATCATTCCGAGTTTGACTGGAGTGAATTATCATTTATGTATCACACTTGATTTTAAAATTATATTTTCATGCAATATTTAACTGTTGGCTAACCCGAAGACCAAGCCTGCCAACCTGACAATAGAGTGATTACACCCAAAGCCAACCAATTACAGGTCTAGAAACAGTAACCTAGCGACGATTGTTATAACGTAACGATATCAGTACAAAAATCATGATTGGTCATACGACATCGGGAACACTCGGAGTCCACGACTTTATCCGAACGTTGTTTACGAGTCTACCGATGATGTTCTGTCAGATTATTTTTGACAGCTGATTTGATGGAAATACCGAATGACAAAGATAGAAATACATATTTTTCTCTTTCTGTTACACGAATATAGACACGTCATCATTCGTTATCAGTCGTTCACGACGATGTCACACGAGTATGCCCGATTGGCATTACACGGCTAAATTATGAACAGTGGCAAGTGGCTCAACAATCCCGTGTGGCGACTGTACATAGATAATCACCTGGCCAAATATTGCCACTCATGACGCGTTTGAGGACTTCCGTCGATGGCTCATGGATTTCATCATCAGTTTATCATTCTTATAGAAATGAGACCAATCTGAACCGGGTATGTTTCATTCGGGTATGTATGTTACCTGACTGAATAAAAAAATATATTTTCAAGTCGGTTCATAAATGACGGAGTACTGTCAAAATATCGATATTTAATGTACCGAAAATGATTTATCGATACCTATATCGATAAATGCTACCTAATTATACCGGTATTTGTGACAGATAAAAACAGCATCAAAGGCAAATAACAATGAACTTTTTGTGGTCGGCTTTTAGTTTTATAACTTTATCTGGTTGAGGTCAAACGTGGTGTCACTTCCAGTACCAAGGCAACGAAGTGATCGACACGGACCTCCCGACGCTGCTGGAAGCGAAGCTGTTCAACACGACGGGCGGCAAGTTCGTCTGGCTGATCCTGCAGCCATTGTTCTACACCATCCGGCCGCTCACGGTGCGGCCCAAGCCGCCGGAGCCCCTGGAGGTCACCAACCTGGTCATCCAGCTGTTCTTTGACGCCGTCATCGTACAGTTGTTCGGTAAGTGGACTGACATGTAACATTTTTTTGTTTCGTAGCGGAATTTAGATGGCGTGGAGCAGAACTGGCACGAAGGCTACCTGGTGGTCAAAAAAACCGGCCAATTGCAAGTTGGACTCGCACACAAAGGGTTCCGTACCATCGTACAAGATTACACTTCGTTTTAAGTTAACCTGGATAAACACAAAATACTTTTTATCCCGGAAAGTTTGATAGGTCCCGGGCAAAAGCTAGTATCAATATAGTATAGACTCCCGTTACGCACTGACTGACAGACATACGTACAGCTTAAACTACTGAATGTATTAGTTGAATTTATTTGATTTCAGGTTGGAGGATGTTGTTTTATCTCATAGCTGGATCTCTGATGGCGATGGGAGTACATCCAGTGGCAGGTATGTCATCCGTTAAATGCCCGTTCTTTATATTCAAACTAAGAACAGATAAGCTTTAAAAAAAACTGTTAAATTGATAAAAAAAAAGGGACGCTGACGCAAAACAGAGGGGTGTTGTAAGAATAACGTGTGTATCTGTGGCATCGTAGCTCCCGAACGGAAGAACAGAGGGCTTATTGCCTAACGCACTCGCGATCGCGATCGCTTTCATATTTGACAGTTGAAGTCAAATCTGCCTACAAAATGAAAGCAATTGTGTCACTTTCAAATCGATCGCGATCGCGAGTGCATTAGGCAATAAGCCCTCTGATTTTATTATTATTATTATTTTATATCAGACAGGCAGTTAACACTGATATGTCTAAATCACTGTTCACTAAACAAAAAGTAACGCTATTTTAGAATGTTTGTTAAACTTATTTTTGAACTGGTTGACACTTATAGAGTTCACAACGTCAGAGGGTAATTTGTTCCACATTTTTATTATACGGTTCGCTGTAAAGTTTTTTCCGATATTTGTGTTGTGTTCTCTATTCAAACGAAATTATGAACCATAATGCCCGGGCAATTTGATAATAATAATTAAAATATGAGATGGCAAACAAAACAAAAATGATAAATAATGAAGTTTAGATAATAATTAATTATTACTATTAACTTGACCTGGTACAGCTTAGGGGCCGTTCAAGTATTACGTAAGCACTATGGGGGGGTGGGGGGGTCTTTGTTTTGCTTATTTTGGATGACATGGGGGGTAGGGGAGTCTAGATGATGATTACGTCATCGGTAGTTATTTACTTTTTTACACGAATGGCAACCCTCACATTGTCTATGCTTGAAAACTAAACGCATTTTCGGGGATTCCCGCAAACGTTTAGGCACTCGCTTTAGAACCGATTAAATACATTAAAAAAATACATTTATAATTAAAAAATGTTTACGTAAGCATGGGGGGAGGGGGTAAGAGCTTTGCTTACTTTTGCTGACAAGGGGGATGTGGGGGTAAATAATTGTAATAAATCTGCTTACGTAATATTTGAACGGCCCCTTACCTTTATTCATAATGCCCGCATAAATCACTTGGTCCATGACATATAGGTTGTAAAATGCACCTTACTGACTTACTTTATGAGGTGCATTTTTAATTTTCTTGAATTTGTTAGTTACGCTTGCACTACTACCGACGAAATGTTTCACGTTTAATAATATAGGTTTTTTTTTCCCAGGTCACTTTGTCTCCGAGCACTACATGTTCAAGAAGGGGTTCGAAACGTACTCTTACTACGGCCCCCTGAACTGGATCACCTTCAACGTGGGGTACCACATGGAGCACCACGACTTCCCAGCGGTTCCAGGGTCCAAGCTGCCTGAGGTACTGTTTTTTTTAATATTCGATATTTTTATGAGTTAAAAGTTACTTAGTATACCAGCTATTGAATGAGGTAAGGTCAGTTAGGAGAAGAAAAATCCAAAAAATAATCACTATACCTCCTAAAAAGATCCATCTTTCATTACGAATCACAATACCTATATCACGTCTGGGCAAAATACTTTGTAGCAGGCTACATAGGCAGTATTTAAAATACATTTGAATAAGGTATTTGAAATACTAAATACAAAATACTTTCATGACGAGTATTTAAAATACGAATTACAGTATTTAAGACCATGTTTTTGAAATACAAAATACAAATTTTAAAATTTTAAATACATTTTTTTTTGTGAGGTTAATTATGAACAGACTATTTTTTTAGCTGGATTTTTTAACAAGCAGAAACTTGTCTGATAGCACTTCCGTGTAATGTTCAGTTATGTTATGTTGTTTTTTTTTTCGTTATTGAAGGGAAATTACACTTATTACATACACTACACAAAAGAATTGAAAAAAAATATTTTTGTGCAAATGTATTTTAAAACATAAAGTATTTGAAATATAAATTACAAAATACATGTGAGTGAGATATTTTAAATACAAAATACTTTTTAGATAGTATTTGAAATACAAATACAAAATACGTATTTGTATTTCAAATACAAAATACGTATTTGTATTTCAAATACAAAATACGTATTTGTATTTCAAATACAAGTAATTGAAATACCCACCCCTGACATATATTATTCGTTCCAGGTAAAACGCATAGCGGCAGAATTCTACGACGACCTACCGCACCACACGTCGTGGTCGGCCGTGCTGTACGACTTCGTCATGGACCCCGACATAGGGCCCTACGCGAGGATCAAGCGGAAACAAGTGGGCCTAGATAGCTAAGTAACCAAATAATAATTACTCTACCTACAATTATTCCTCTACCTACAATTATAGCTCCTAGCTAAAAATAAATGTGACGTTCTCAATATAAAGGGACCTTATGGAGGCAGGCGATTACGCCTTTTTTAGAACTGTTACCATAGTATTCGTATAGTTGCAAGAATAAGAAGAGCGCAACTGCCTTCCTCCATAAGGTCCCTTTATATTGAGAACGTCACAAATGTGCTAACTCAACCGTTATTGCTAAGGAGCTAGGTATACCCTTGAATCACCGATTCAATGATTATTCATTTTCCGAAATATATGGAGCGGATAGTGAGTGTTAGTTTTGTATAATGCTAGTGGATTTTGTATAATTTTAGCAAGTCGGTAGAATCAAAAGTTGCCGCTGGCAGCGCTGTTCAAGGCAGACATTGTAAACATGTTGTCTATGGAAATGGTCAAAATACATAATATAAAAATACTTTTATTTGAATTTTGACCTCATATTGACGTTGAAAGTGTATTTTTTTATTGAAATCAATATTAAAATATTGTGAATGAATTTATTTATTTAAAATTCTTTGCAAAATACAATGAAGTGTACAACGTACAAGTGGCCGACTTAATGCCTAATGGTATTCTCTACCAGTCACCAACATCGATCTCCAAAAGTAAGGACGAGCGTGAAGACGAAAATAATGATAATGTGATTTATTCACGGCACGTGTAAGGTTTACCCTTGAATCGCCGACACTCATTTCATATAATGTTTTACTTCGCCGAATTTTCATTTCATTGACAGGTATTTCCACGTGCAGGAGTTATAATTTATTGGGCACAGATCTAACCTAACCTACGTAACCCATGCTTAAGATAAACTGTAAACAATAAGGTTTCAGCAGAAATTAGCTTTCGATGAAACGAAATTCGTTGAACCGACACATTCGATTAAATGAGTGTCTGCAAAACAAGGGGACACTGTGTAAGGTCATTTCTATTGATTTGAAATATAATATTTAGTCATTATTATTATTAAAAATAATTATTTATTACATTTAATTTTTAAATTATTTTGGGACCTTTTTGTTAAAAAGAAATCGGATATGTAAAACAAATAAAACTATTACGAAAAAGTAGCAGCCCAGTGCTAAATTCGCATTAAAAAAAAATCCATGTAAAACATTGTAGTAATTACTTAAAAATCGGATTACTTATTATATTCCTAGTAAACATTTACTTATTTTGCCTAACTAAGAGATCATCTCATTTTATTGTAAAAACATACTCGTATAGCCTGGCAAAAAAGTCGAGTGTGTGGTGACAGCTGGAACTACAATAATTTCAAATGGCAACCAGGACAGGTTAGAGTAAACCTTGGATCATGTTGCCAATTTCATTCCGAACAGCGCCCTCATTTTTTTGCACGACTTTTTTGCCAGGCTATAGCTATACTGGGAACCTTTGCGGAGTACATTTTATAAACAACCTGCCTGGAGGTTATAACAATTCGACCAAGATGTTATTAAGGTCCAAGCAATACATTCTACATACAGCTCTGATTGATACCGCGTTTCTCGCTTCGCTTGGCATCACACCCGAGTCCACTCTTGGCGCCAAGTGCCAAGAGATGATACGCTTTATGCCAGCATTACGCTTGGCATGCTAGACGCTATGCTTGGCGTCACGTAGTGACACATGGTGTCAGGGGCAACGCTAGGCGCCGGACTTGTGCGCTTTAAGGGACACTTTTACACGGTTTATGTAGGAAGACATGTCGAAACGGTTTTATGTCGTTACATATGTGTAGGTATGTACGTGTATGCATATGTATATATATAATTATTTAATTTTTTTCTTGTAATCATTCTGACATGTTTTCCTGCAAAACTACGCAGATATTTTATATTATTTTTACAGTTTTATATAATGCTAGAATAACTAGTATCATTGTCATAAGTTCTATTAAAAAAAATGACTAACTGTTGAGTTTCTTGCGGCGCTTCTTCTCAGCAGTGGTCTCCTCTCGGGAACCGCTGGTAGATTTTGACGTGTAAAAGTGCCCGTGCGGCCTACTTACTGAATAAATATCTTTTATCTTTTTTTTGGCACCATGATTGGTGCGACACTTGACGAACGCAATGTGCTTATTTTGGCATAACTAAAAATTAAATTATAAAATCTCTAGGATACCGAATGCTGGACTATGATCTTGTGTCTAGAGATGTCCAGTTGTATTCCCTTACTACAGGGTCTTCTCGACGCGGGCCCTGTACTACACTTTCTATTATGTATATACTGACCAGTATAATCTTAATAAAAAATGTGCCTGCGCATTGAAGTATTATCTACTTGCTGTATATACATTGTTTTTTAGCGTTGGTGTTTTGGTCACAATTTAATATTCATGTATAGAATAGGTATATTTTTACAACTACATACACCAAAATCTAAGTATAGTATTTGAATCTAATTTGTAATGTAAGTCGGTGTTATAATGCACGATTTTTTTTAAATGGATTTATAATTGAGATCGCATATATTAAGTGTTACAAAATATAAATAGAGTTTATTTATATTTGTGGTAACTTTAAATAGTTCCGATGTTTCTTTAACGCAAATGTTCTTAATATATATGCTGGAAATCATTTATAAATCGATAAGAAAATCATTGTTTTGTATTATAGTTGATAAGTGTGTATTTATTGTATTTTTAATCATCTTTTTGTTATTTTTAAGCACTTGATCTTATCAATTGCATAGTGAGCTTAGTAAGCGGGTTTTACGATGTTAATGTATTCTAAATACTTGATAAGGTATAGTCAGGTTCGATTTTGATGAAAAATACAGGTATTTTATATCAAACGAATTAACCATAAATAACATAACTTAGTTACTACTGAATCCAATAAATAAGACCTGGCCATGGAAACGGGAAGCAAGGCACTAAAGTGCTCAACATTTTATTTGGTGTACTGGAATTTGGTTAAGAATATTGTGAGACGAACGCTAAAGTCGCATAGGTGTCAAAAAAAATCCCTAAATCAATGATTTTTAATGTATGAACATTTTCAGCCTTACAATCCTCTTAATATAAATTTCAAATATAAAAAATAAGAAAAAATAGCATTTTTACTTTCTGGAATATTTTAAGGTTTATAGGAACTCCTTTAATATTAAAGGAGTTGATATTATTATGTATAAACTTACGTATAGGTATGTATTGTAATACTCGGCTAGAAATTATCAGTGTTAATTGTTGTGTGATGAAAAATATATTTCCTTAAATTTTGCTGGCTGTTTTATTTGACACAAGATATAGATAGAAGAGTTTGATTTGTTCTCATAGGTACGTACCTACGCATATACTTGCCAAATATGACTTACCAAAATTGACAATCAAGAACTCGAGTCGATCAGGTAGATTATCAAAAAGCATTGGACACGTATTTTTTTCTTTTTTAACACGTTCAAAAAATTGCGGAGATATATTGAGTTGAAATTGCATGACGTCTCAATACAACACAGAAGTGACGTCACGAGTCTCCACTCCCGAACTTTGACGCGCTTTATCGCGCGATTAACAAGATAAAAAAATACTTGTCCAATATTTGTTGATAATCTGACTGACGGACTGAATAGAAGTTAGTTTTCGTTACCCAGTCATCATCCCTATTGTATTGCTATCATACAATTCATTAGCGGATTAACCTTTTCAACGCGATTGACGAATATATCCGCACCACTGGTTCAACGCCAACGACGGATATATCCGTCACGGTTGACAGCGAAAAATAGGCTCTAGTGTCTTTAACGTAAGGTTGAAATTGGCTCTGGTTTTCAGCTGTCATTGACGTGTGACTGACGACTTTTGTATTTGACATGGCATTGAAAAGGTTAAATAAGGTTCAAAATGGTTATAAATAATAATTGTTAGAACATATCGTAGTTTTAACAGAGGAAGCATTAAAACCATTGCCGACGCGTTTATACTAAATTTACGATTTGTATGAACGCGTCAGCAATGGTTTTTGGCTACCCTGCCTACGAAGCTAGCGGTCCCGGGTTCGAATCCCGGCATGGGCAGATATTTGTGATGAACACGACTCAGTACTCATATTACAAGCCTAGAGCTTAGTTTGGGACTAGGTCAATTTGTGTGAGATTGCCCTGATATTTATTTAATAACAATAATAAATAAATATCAGGGGATTATTTATTTATTTAATTGTATGGCACGTTTACATAAACATTTATTTATATGAGCACGGATCATTCTAGTCTAGTCACACGGACATTCTAGATTGACCAAACTATATTTTTTTTGCCGTCTTTACTATCTGCCCAGACTAGGTAGTCGTTTATAAATAGAATAAACAAATAAAAAATCAAGTGTATATTTCAAATATTTATTTAAAGTGTGCGATATAAAGGCAGTTATGAAGGCACTACACGGTAAATATTTTCACAAAACTACTGAAAACAATACTTTTGGTCGACTGACTCTGAAAGAGTCATTTCATAACTTTTACATAATTAATTCATTTGTAAATAAATTAGTCAAACAGTTATCAGAATAATTAGCCAAGATACCAATTATTTATTTCAAACATTTTTATTTAAGTGCACTTTCGTGAGAAAAGGTCGCTTATGCCTGTTTTTAGAAATAAATTATAAAAATGAAGTAAATACTGTCATTTGTAGTTCTTAGATATTTATGCCTTTGACTATACAGTGCGATAGATCTTAAAAAGCCGAAATACTTTTTAAAATCTCTTGCGCTTTATAAAAGGCTAAAAGCTGATATGTCTAATAAAGTTGTGCCAGTGTCACAAACGTGGACGGATATTACTATACCTGAATTTTTATTCCCACGGAAAAAAGGTAAACAAAGTTACGTCACTGTCAAAGTGACATTGGCAGTGGCCAGCAAGAAATATAATATAAAGGTAGAGACATAATTAAAATCAAAACCACAAATGTATGAAATGAAACGGCATTATGTATTTTTTTAATAATAATAATTTTCAACATTATTATTATCACTAAAGTGATACCAGTGCAATAGATAAATTATGCATACGAAAGCAGTATTCTCTCTTTAAATTATTAATATACAGTTTATTTATAGAAAGTCGATTTCTTACAAATGTGCAAAGTATAAATATCTTGAATGCTTCAAATGTTTTTAGTTAACGGCAACACCTTTGTTTACATTTTTTCCGTGGGAATAATAAATCAGATATAAGTATAGACATCAGGGAGAGCTCGGAATGGAGTACGTAGTGGTGTACCGCTGGCATAGCAACCAAAATAACTAAACAACAAATATTTCATTTTACTTTGAAATTAATTGTTTGTCTCATCTTTTATATTCTTCTTCAAAACATTACAAACCTCGTTTATTGCTAATAGTAAAGTCAAAAGTAGATACTCACTGTTGTACTTTATCGCATTAACATACTTGACAGTATTGTTTGACATTATTAACATGGCTGTATAGCGACAAAGTACAAAACTGTGACGTTCTCAATGTAAAGGGACCTTATGGAAGAAGGCAGTTACGTTCTTCTCATTCTTGTAACTATACGAATACTATGGTGACAGTTCTAAAAACGGCGTAACCGCCTGCCTCCATAAGGTCCCTTTATATTGAGAACGTCACAATTGTGTATCTACCTTTGATGTTGACTGTACAAGGAAAATGAATATAAAAACTTAGAATCCGTGTAAACTTACAAATGGCACTGAATATGCCATTTCGAGCTTTCTAATTATGATTAAGTTTATTTAAATACACAATCAATGAGATTCAGAATCAATTGTGACGTTCTCAATATAAAGGGACCTTATGGAGGCAGGCGGGTCCGCCGTTTTTAGAACTGTCACCATTGTATTCGTATAGTTCAAGAATAAGAAGAGCGTACCTGCCTTCCTCCATAAGGTCCCTTTATATTGAGAACGTCACAATTGGTTAAATATGTTCTTCCCATGTTCAAAAAACAGGCCAACAAAAGGAAGCAACAAAGCATTAGAGTGAGATACGAGTATCAGTTCCCTACAAACACTCAAATGAACACGGCTTACTCTTTCTAACAACACTTATGGATCATACACAACCGCGGAAACAAAAGTTGTCTCTCCTGTTCCAGAAAGTTAAGGACTTTGAAATCAATTTTTTTGGTTTAAGATATATTTAGCCGCGTAATGGGAGCCCGGTGTAGTTTTGGCCTGTTTCGAAATTATATGAGTTAAAAACTCCCAAGTCGTTAACTATTAGGAACAGATGGGACAATGTTGAACCTAAATCTATGTATATAACCTTTATTATGTTTTTACATTCAATTCTTGACACATTATAAAAAGTAGCAAATTTATACACATAGTCTATTCATTAAAAATATTTTTCTTACAGTTTAAGTTCACTATCTTCATAAAAGTGAGATTCACATTAAGTTCATTAAATGCAAGTTGCACTAAGTCTTCCCTCTTAGAATTCACAAATAGTATATAGAATTTTTTATTAGGGTTCCGTACCAAAAGTGTGCCAGCAGAACCCTATTACTAAGTTTCAACACCATCCTGCAGATGATCGCAGGCTCGACTGTCCATACATAGGGCACTGTCGTAGCCTGCATGCGCCCAGTGGGGAGTTTCAAAATAAATAGCACACCTTTCACTTTTTCTTCAGATTTGGGAAAAAAATTGCACGTTGGTTGGGACCATTATTCTGCCGTCCTCAAACTAAAAGGCGGCTAAACATCTTACGCCGCCTAACCTTTTAGTTAGAGGATGGCAGCAGTATTCTGAACAAGAAAAATAGAATTCCTTATATGTCCCCAAAAATATGTAAGGAATTGTCCATTTTGTTAACTAAATTCAATACATTTCTTGGTAACAAAACGGACAATTCCATACATCTTTTTGGGGATATAGGTATCAGGAATTTCTATTTTTCTTGTTCAGAATAGCGGTCCCAACCAGCGTGCAATTTTTTTCCCAAATCTGAAGAAAAAGTGAAAGGTGTGCTATTTTTTTGAAGTGGGGGCTCGTCCTAGTTTTAATTTAATTTTTAAGTCTCCGCTGTCCGTCCGTCCCTCAGCGGGCTGTATCTCATGAACCGAATACGTAGACAGTTGAAATTTTCAGTGTGTATTTCTATTGCCACTATAACAACAAATGTGACGTTCTCAATATAAAGGGACCTTATGGAGGCAGGCGGTTACGCCGTTTTTAGAACTGTCACCATAGTATTCGTATAGTTACAAGAATAAGAAGAGCTTAACTGCCTTCCTCCACAAGGTCCCTTTATATTCAGAACGTCACAAATAATAGAAACAAAATTAAATTTAAAAATTAAGGGCTCACATACAAGAAACGTGATTTCTTCGGCGTTTTTTGCTCGACCCTAAAAATCGCTTTAACTATCTTGTACGTTTTTTTTATGTATGATTGGCAAACGTAAAGAGTATGAGTATGTATGAGGCCGACTCGCACTTGGCCGGTTTTTAAACAAGTTGTTTTAACTACGAATATATTATTGCATTGTCTAGTTATAAGATGTGTTCATAGTTTCAAGTGTCTAGCTTTAGTGTTTTTGCTTTAAAAAGTCATTCATGTAACAAACAGTAGAGCAAAATTATTTTTCGAATAACTATAAAAATCTTTTTTTTTAATCATAAATGGGTTTGCGTTTGACCTCAGTCTCACCAGATGTTAAGTGACGACCAGGTCGAAGATGGTTCACGCTTACCCAGAAAATGCCTATTCACTCTTGCCTTGAAAACACCAAGGTTATAGGATTCCGGGAATACAGACGCAGGGAGAACATTCCACTCCTAGCAAAAAAGAATTTAGGAGTTTATATGGCCGTAGTGCAGCTGACGTCACAGTACATGTCGGATCTCTCTGTATAATTAGAAATTTTAAATGCTTATATCATCCGTATTATTTGGCCAATTTTAATTTCATATTTTGCCATCTCTTTTACGGTATTTTCATATTTTGTTAACAAATGCTATAAACAATTTTCATGCATATTCCGAATTAATTAAGGTTTAGGTGCGTATATGCTCTGCTACACGTGCGAAGCCGGGGTGTGTCGTTAGTTATTATATTATTTTATTGTCAGTTCCAAGAGGGAAAATCGTTACATTCGCATATACTTACTGGTACAAGTCTTTAATAATGGCTAACCATTGGACGGATGTCTTAAAACGAATAAGGGCTTAAGTAATACCATAGTAAGTCCCAATAAATGTCAACGCATTTACATCTCTATTTATATAATCATAAGACGGTTTTTCAATGACAAGGCACTTTGTCTTAGATCATATCGTTATGTAATGATATGGTTAAAGATAAATTGGAATAGAGACCCAGAAGGGCTAGCACAGGTTGTCACTTGTTCGTCGCTCGGATATCCCTTTCACTCTCGTATGTAAAGATAGAGACGCACTGAGGGGACAAGCGAGAAAATACAAGATGTGCTAACCACGGAGTCAATAGAAATGGCAAATAATGTAAACAAATTAGTATTGTTTGACACATAACCTCAAATGTTCATCGAGCTTGTTTTTATTCATACAAAACGTGTAATTAATCGTTATTTAATATGAAAGTACTGATCAAGCATATAAATTATTAGCTTTCCGTCCGCGAGTTCGCCTGCGGTGAGTCAGTACTTTCGTAAGTTAAAATATAGCCTATGTCCACTCTGAAAGTCCATTCTAAATGTTGGTGAAGGATTTTGTGGGTGACATACAAACAAAAAAAAAAAACAAATTTACAAACTTTACCTCTTTGTAATATTAGTATAGATTAGAAGTACCTCACCTGATACTCAACAGAAACTGATTATGGAGTAATAATGGTGAGTTGTTTCGATTGGTTTGTTTACATTATTTGTCATTTCTATTGACTTGAACTATACGTGTGTTTATAATTTAGTATCAGGTTTAGTCGACGGAGCAACTTGGTTAAAGCAGTAGGTACCTAACCCCGCCTACGAGCGCGCGCGACTCTAGTTTGTCTGTTAACACTTCGACGTCGAGTTGAAAATTGAGTTGAGTAGAATATTAGCCCCGGTTTTTAATGACTTTTAAGCTCACACAGGAGTTTCAAACTTCTCGCGTAGAGGAGTGCTCTCGTCGCCGCTGTCTTCCTTCTCGCTCTTGGGCTCGTTCGGTCATATCTGCGAGGCGGGCATGGTCGACACGGCGCTGTGCGGGGTGGTTGGTCGGGACCCGGCGAGCGACGCGTTCAGGGAGGCCATTGTACCCATCTATAAAAAAAAATATTATTTTAAATAAATTTAATATAATAGCTTTTCCTCGCAACTCCGCGTAGTAGTAATTTTTCGCTTATCCCTCGAGAACTATAAAATGTTCCGGGATAAAAGTATCCTATGTAATAATAACCCATGTAATAAACTATCTGTGTGCCCAACTTCATTTAGAAAAAAAAAAAAAAAAACCAACCCTCAAATGCGCCAAATCCTCGAGCTTGGTCAAGTCGCACAGCTCCAGGTAGAGGCTGTACACGAGCACCCAGCCGTACGCGCCGGCCACGCAGAACAGCACCCAGCACAGGCACATCAGCACGTTGTACGCGAAGATCATGTCGTTCACGATCGCCGCGAATATGAACGCGACAAACCGAAACAGGATGAACACGCCGAACGTGTACAGCCAGGGGGCGATGCGCTTTTCGTGCTCCTGGAAAAAAAAATGTGACGTTCTCAATATAAAGGGACCTTATGGAGGCAGGCGGTTGCGCCGTTTTTAGAACTGTTACCATAGTATTCGTATAGTTACAATAATAAGAAGAGCGTAACTGCCTTCCTCCATAAGGTCTCTTTATATTGAGAACGTCACATATAGGGCTCCGTACCCAAAGTGTGTCAAACGACACTCATTTCATAGAATGTTTTACTTCGCCGAATTTTCAATTCATCGACAGGCATTTCCACGTGCAGGAGTTAACTTTTCGGTGGTCACAGACCTAACCTACGTAACTCATGCTAGAGATAACCTGAAAACAATAAGGTTTCAACAGAAATTAGCTTTCGATGAAATGAAATTCGGTGAAACGACACATTCGATGAAATGAGTGTCTGCAAAAAAAAAAAAAAGATAAAAGATATTTATTCAGTAAGTAGGCCGCACGGGCACTTTTACACGTCAAAATCTACCAGCGCTTCCCGAGAGGAGACCCACTGCTGAGAACAAAACAACAAACAAGGGGACACCCCCTATTACTAAGTCTACGCAGTCCGTCCGTCCGTCCTAACTTTAAAGAGCTGTATCTTTTGAACCAGAATGTTATTACGGCGGATTTCCTAAAAAATAATAGTAGTTTATCTACACACATATCATAAGTCCTCTATAATGCGTTCAGAATCCGTGGGCAATGACCAGCATTACAACAATCAATTTTACTATGATAATTTTCTTATCTGTAGCAGTAACATAATGTTCTTATAACGATATAAGATTTGATAAAGTTATGAGTTACAAATTTCGAACATCTTTGAAAAACAAAACAATTTTATTTGACCTCAATTCTAACATCACTCGAGATGACATTTAATTCGAAATGAAATGTCAATTGCATACAATTTTGACAAATCTCGTATGTCACTTGATAATTTGATATCGAACGATATGATAGTAGAGGCCGACTCTAGATTGTCTCTGAATTAAAAAAAAGCTACGGTTGCCGCCATTTTTGACATACTAATAATTGATCAATGCCGGCTATGCCGGTCGTAACATGCGGTTCCTGAACACATCATAGAGATATTACAATATGTATGTAGATAAAATATTGTATGTAACTGTACATAATTAGGCATTATGCAGCAGTCACATAAACTACTATTACGCGACAGTTGCGCAATGCCAATTACGCAGAGTTGCGTACAATGCTTTATCTACACTCATATTTTAAATCCTCTATGATAAAACAAATGTTGTTGACATTCCATCTTGATTGATGCTTCATCTCGAGTGACATGAGAATTGTCGCCGAATCAAATTGTATCGTGATTAGAATAAATTCGAAATTCGAAAACCATTACAGTATCGCCCGCGAACATGTAATGTGAACTTTACAGTACAACCACAGATATGATTTTTATGACAACACAGACTGACGTAATGCTAGTTATAACCTACCGTTTCTGAACGCGTCATAGAGGTTTTACGATATGGGTGTAGATAAAAACCATACCCTTCTTCTTCGATAGGCGGGTAAAGAGGTTTCTTCCAGTAGTTTTATTTTAAATATGTATCTTTAAAATCCTCCCACAACCTGTTAAAAATCATCTTACCCATTCTCTGATCGCGTCCGATGTCTACTCTGACGTTGGCAAAATACATCTCACGCAAGATGTGAAAGCCATTATTTAAAAAAAAGAATATCTTTGTTTCATAAGCATGCATTTTAATTTATTACCATACATTAAAGCAATTAAATGTAATGATACAAGACACAGTTATATAAGTTTAACCTGACCATGAAAAAAAATATGGTATCATGTCGCAACATGTGCTGTTCACATCTGCCACAAAGTGATGCTACATGATGTCATTTAACACTAAACTCGAAACAGTTAAAAAAAAATTCGAAGCTTTAACAAAATTCTAGGCAAGTAATTGGCTAGGTAAAGTTTTTGGTAGAGATGTAAATTATATTTTGTTTCGATAGTCCTCATCCTAAAGATCAAGGAACTGCGGCTCTTTTATTTTTATTTCCTCTAATATTTTAGAAATATTTTTTTTAGTTATTAAGTTGACATTTGTATACATTAATGACCGACAAGCTCGTTGCCTTCGTACTTATGAAAAAGAAAAAAAAAAACAGTCACATCTATATCTGTGATTGTCACAAACATACGATTCAATTCAACGACTCTTTTCTGTTTGCTTGCGTTTCATGTGATCAGTGTTATTAGAAATATTTTTAACGAACTCCGGACTTTCGATTTTGCCGCTTGCTCTACAACCTTTGCGCGATATTGGACTTGAATAATGAATTAGTATTGAATCGTTTGTTTACTTTGATTTGACTTGACAATGACAGATATAGATGTGACAGTTTTTTTCTTTTTCATTAAGTACGAAGGCAACAAGCTTGTCGGTCATTAAAGTTTACGAATGTCAACTTAATAACTAAAAAAAATATTTCTAAAATATTAGAGGAATAAAAATAAAAGAGCCGCAGTTCGTTGATCTTTAGGATGACGACTATCGAAAAAAAATATAATTTACATCTCTTCCAAAAACTTTACCTAGCCAATTCTAATAGCTAATGATCTGTGCATCTAGCGCCATCTAGTGAAATGAGTGGTTCTTACCTGGTTCTTATCCTTTACGATTAGCTACAAGATTGCAGTATTAATGAGTGAACGATAGCGTAATGATAAATCAATGATATTTTAAGTGTAAAAATAGGTGGACATGCAAATTAGCAAACCTCTGTCTCATTTCAGCTCTCGGTAACAGACATCGTATTTTGTCTTGCTTTCTCAAATAGCTTACGGTATTGAAGCTGACTGAGAAAGGAAGATAAATACGAGCGAAATATAATGACGTGGTTCACTACATCTGTATGATGAATGAATGTGCTTATGTATAAATCTAAACATATAGAAATTGTGTGATTAATAATTTAAAAAGTCTACTTTTAGTAATAAGGTGCAAGAGCAAAGAGTACTCGTTTATGATTTATAGCTTGGTAAGTTTTGGAAAAGTTTTGGGGACTGTGTGGAATGGAATTGGCAACATGATCCACTTTTTACCCAAATATGTGACATGTAGGTAACCAATCTAGATAACAAGAAATAAATATTCCCTCAAAATAACCTGTTATCCTGGAGGCAAGTCTTCTCAGATAACTAGTGATAAGCTGAGCTTAAATAGTTACCTAATTACAAGAGCTTAATGAAGTGGTTATTACTTGAGATTGAGAATATTAAGTCCACCTGTGCGGGTAGCATATCCTCCTGCGGCTTATCGAAAGAGCCCTTACGGCGGCGGGCGCTTACACTGTTATAGTTTTCATTGCCTTGTCATTAGTATAACAGCTGTGGGAAGCAGGCGTAACCGCCTGCCGCGATAAGGTCCCTTTCGATTTGGACGACCACGTTTAGCAAGCTTTACTGTTTTCAATAAATAACAAATAGAACCAACTTTCCCAAATTGAAATTTCATTATATTTACTCTCCTAAGGCCGCTTGTACAATAGAATGTACATAATACGGCCATTGGAATAAAGATCCTTTGCAAAGGAGATAGAGTGGAATTTCTTTTGTTTTTACGACTGAAAATTAAATTAGAAAATAGACTCTATTCTATTCAGAATAGGTTCGTATTCCATTGGCAAATTTCGTTGTATGGTGGGCGTTAGGAGGTTACCAACATCTACACTTTCACGGAGTAAATACCATTCTCAGAGCAACGATCAAAATGATGCCCGTGACGAACGAAAATAGACTCTATTTTATTCAGAATAGGTTCGTATTCTATTGGCAAATTTCGTTGTATGGTGGGCGTTAGGATGTTACCAACATTGTACACTTTCACGGAGTAAATACCTTTCTCAGAGCAACGATCAAAATGATGCCCGTGACGAACACCGCAACAGAACCCAGCCAGGAGAAGAGGGAAAAGATGATCAGCACATTTCGGACTGAAAAATAATGTATGCAGTCACTTTTCATATTTAAAAGTGGGAAATCACACAACAATAGAAAAACAGAAATAAATTGGACGTAGCTTAGGGAAAAGGATCAAACCCACAAAGAAAATGTATTTAAATTTGAACTTTATTGCTGTCAATATTATGTCAAATTCTACAAGTGTGAAATGGTTGAATCGGATCCTTTTTCCTAAGCTACGCCCAATTAGGAAACGGATGAAACAACTTTTTCTTGTTATTCTGTCCCGTTGTCTCCTGGACAATAGTGAGTTTCTTAGAAAAATCCTTTTAATCGTCAATGAGGCAATGTATATCACAATATACATACCATAACATTCACTTTTTTACATTTTATTGTTGCTATTTTTTATGCTGTTCTAAAATCTAAAGAGGTTTGAACACCCAACTTTCTTTATTTTTGCGAGTGTATCTTACTCTTCTAATATGCTTAGAAGAAAACTCATAAAACAATAGGCTTGTAATGGCCACAAAAACTGATGTTCGGTGGATTTATATACTTTAAAATCTTTTAAACAGTTGTCCATGAGACTTCACCATGGCAACGAGATACAAAAAATATTCGATTGACACAAATAGACAATGTTGCAACTGAGGTTTTGAATTTATATAATATTTTCTATTACCAAACGTATGTACAGTCACCACATGGGATTGTTGAGCCACTACAGAACCCTCTCACAGAAAGTCGACGGAAAATTTTGACGTAATTTCTTTTGAGTGACTTGACGTTGTCATTATGACAGGGTTCTATGGTGGCTCAACAATCCCGTGTGGTGACTGTACATAGTTCAAATTCCTCACTGGTGTTGAAGAGCTCGGTGGAGTGGTCAGCGCGAGCGGCGGCCGACACTCTTGCCTCTGATCTCGGAGAATATAACACTCTAAATGTTTGAATAACATTTTCAAGAACCGATCATATGTAACCTCAAACTTTGACATTGGCAGAATTGTCCTCATGGACAGACGCCATTTTAACAAAAAATTGAATTGAATAGTTCAAATTAAATTACCACATCTTTCAATGTGTTAAATGTGAAATAACACATTTGAAGCAATAAAAGTGCAACAAACACTCTTTTCCAAATTTATAATAAAATTATTTTTATTCATTGTTATTTTTAATTTATAGACAGACCTGGTGGGCTCCCGACGTAGACAAACTGGAAGCTGAACGCGTAGTACCCATAGTGTACAGAGCCTGGTGCCGCCATGCCGAGGCAGTACAGGTCGAAGATGCTCTGGGCAAACGTGAACAGAGCAATGAACTGAAAATAAATAAAATAAATAAATATGGGGGTTACAATCCCGCACAAATTGACCTAGTCCCAAACTAAGCTCTGGGCTCGCACAATGGATAAAAATACTTATATAGAGAAATACATACTTTAAAACACAGAAAACATCCAAGACTCGGGAACAAATACTCGAGCTCATCACACAAATATTTGCTAAAACCGGGATTTGAACCCAGGATAGCTAGGCAGGCAGAAATTAGTATGATATTAAGAAACTTTGTCTTTCTTTCCCTCCCCTTTGCCATGTAGAGCACCTTTATCCCACAAATTATATATTCTCTTAAGGACTATAACATTTTCCAGGTAAAAAATATCCTTTGGACAAAGAATATGTCTTCCAAAATTTGTCTGCTATTTATGTATATTAAAAAGACAAGTACTAATCCATTGTTCTAAATTCAGGACAAAAAAGGTTCAACTCGTAATTAATAGTAATCATTCGGACTTATTATTTCTAGTAGACATTAAATAGCGGGACATAAGTACTCGCTATATCTATAAATCTATCCAGTTTGCAATTTCTGGATTGGAATTTAATGAAAGATAAAAAGCTGGACCTGGAGCGACGGCATCGTACAGTCGCCATCATATATATTGCAGCAAACAAGGTGCTCACAAATATCTGAACACAACTCTATTGTCAAGGCGTTAGAGTGCATGTTCAGATATCTTTAACCACTCTGATATGTACAGATATATTTGATGGCGAACTGTACAGGTGGCTGGAGGAACTCGGACGAGATCGGCCAAAGAGAAACCAACTTGGAAAGATATGGAGGAGGCCTTTGCCCTAAAATGGGCTAACCATGATTAACAAATAAATATTCCGGTTACTGATGCATTCAATCGTAATTATAATTTAATTGAATTAATTTATATAATATAATCAAATGAATATTAATGTAATGTAATGATAAGTTTTAGAAATAAAAAGGCTAAAATAAATAAATTAAAATAAAGATAAAAAAAGATATTTAATACATTATTGTTCGGAGTACGAGTTTGAGTTTTTAAGCACCAGTGAAATACCTGCTGTGTCAAAATTAAAGTTGCCGCGAACCAGTTTGGTTTATCATCATAAAAAGAACACCTAATTATCAAGTATATGTATAAATCATTTGTAGGTCAATGCATTCATTTTTATAATAAATTACCCGATGTAGTTTCCAGCACTTAAAAATTACTTGAAAAAGTTGTTGACGTCGTTTGTCGTCTTTAGGGTCGAGGACTATCTAATGGACAAAAATGCTTGGCCTAAACCAGGAAATTAACTAATAGCTTACTACCTCACAAAAATCATGTAAATGCTGTATCTTGTCTAGGGGACATGGTGTGACACATGTAGGAAGACATGTCGAAACTCTTTTATGTGGTTACATATGTGTAGATATATATATGTATACTTATATATATTATTATTATTTTCTTGTTATAATTCTGACATATTTTCCTGCAGAACTAAGCAGATATTTTATATTATTTTTACAGTTTTATATAATGCTAGAATAAGTTTAAGTAGTATCATTGTCATAACTAGTCATAAGTTAACTGTGTTTAAAAAATGACTAACTGTTGTGTCCATCCTAAAAAATATGATAAACCTACTTAGTAAAAGAAAAACTTGACTTAACTTCATTTATACAAGAGATTGCACATGCGCATCTCTAACTTTATTACCCCGCCTCAGGGTTTTAGGGCCCGGTGTGCCAGTTTGGTTTGCGACAACTATAGATACATTTAGAGATTAGGAGGCGGTGAATGTGTTAAACTAGGTGTAAGCTGTTCTGTTGAATCACTAGCAGCTATTACATATTTTTTTAAATTTGCATTTGTTTAGTGGAATGCCATGACTATGAGACTTACCACAGACAATGAAGCAGTGAGAAGGGAGCCCCTTTGAAGGTCTAACACAAATGCATCATGCAATATCGGCTTTTGATACCAAGGCACTCGCAGGGAGCGAACAGATTTCGCTGATCGTAGATTTGTTGATGACCTAAACAACAATATTATATTTAAAAAAAAAGTATACATATAACGAAAAGTGAATGAAGAAGAAGAATAAAAGTGAATGAGAGAGCATCATAATTTTAAAGCATTTAATTAAAACAATACGAGGAAAACACAGTTCAAATCGATAAGTTTCTTTAAGTAAACAGGTCAAAAAAAAATGTGAATTTTTGTAGTTTCTGTAAGTATTGTAAAAGGAAACTCACTTGGTCGTGTAATGAGAGTACACCGACGGCGTAGATCTGTAAGTAGACGGTGTTTTGCGACCGTACATTTTTAACTATTCAGTTGTTTAACTGGTATGAATCGATGACGCCCAACCCAACGGTTCTTACACGACAATTGTCGCAATAATAAAATAACATTAAACTATTTACTGAAACAAAAAAGTAGTATGTAAAGTTATCTGGTGTGTTAACATAATAAAATAACGGAGAAACCCATCAGTTTTTAACAATTTTAATAGTAAAAGCCACACCTCAAAACAAACTACAAAGCGAAGTTGTTGTCAAAATCGTTATGACATGACATGAGTACATGACAGCATTTTAAGCCGGGTACTCACTAGCGAGCTGTGATGCTACCACTTCACGGAAATGCCTTGAGGCATTAAGTCCGCCATTTGTACTTACACTGTGTATAGTGCAATAAAGTTCTAACGTACAGCCGCGTCCTACCGCTCGCCGAGCGTGTGGCGGTAGATAGAGTGACTGTATGTATAGCCTGGCAAAAAAGTCGAGCGTGTGGTGACAGCTTGAACTACAATTTATTCAAATAGCAACCAGCACAGGTTAAAGTAAACCTTGGATCATGTTGCCAATTTCATTTCATTCCGAACAGTGCCCTCATTATTTTGCTCGACTTTTTTCCGTTGCATGTTACTGTAAAGCTATGTCCACACCTGCGCGCTTTCATGTTCAACTTGCGCTTTCAAGATTTCAATTCGTCTTGCGTCAAGCGCATGCAATACGAGGGTGTCACTGAATCCTGAATCTTCAATAAAATCCAATTTTTTGACTTTATCTTCCGCCATTTTATTTGCAAAATGTTGCACGTCGACCCAACGGTGACGGATCAGCGTGCGCTACGGGTATGCGCTGATATCAAACTACTTTGAGCGCTAGCGTTATTGCATGTGCTGTGGTTGCAGAGGCATGCGTCAGAGCAAAGCGCAAGTTGAACATGAAAGCGCACAGGTGTAGACATAGCTTAACACTTGCATAGAATAAGCACTTGCATGGAAATCGGACTATAAGAAACAACAAAAGACGTATGTTTGACTTTTTTCTATTTATGGTATTCATAACAAGTATGGTATTCTTTCGTTATCCTTCATGTTGTCACAAGGTTTTAAGACGTCAAATGGCCCGCGATATATCAATGTCAGCAAAGGTACCCTCACACGTCTCACGAACCTCACAAAATCGAAAAGTCACGCTGACCACACCCTGACATACAATTTACTATTCGTAATTCCTACCGACTTTTTGAATCTAAAAAGTCAGCAAAAAATATCCGGTCCCAAGCGTACCTGGAACACTGTGAAATGGGCTGAGTGTAAACGGGGTATTATATATATAAAGTACTTATTAGCTCCATGGAAATACTATACCATTTATAATCTGCATATAATCTGCGTGTATGACATAACATCGACATAACAAATGGGTTATACGTCAACTTATTTTAAAAAAATCTGAAAAATGTCTTGAAGAAAATCTTAAAAAACATTAAAAAAATATAAGTACAATAATACCAAATACCTCTATCAGTTCAGTTTTTGAGATAGACAAGTTTATTACTGAAATGGCTGAAAAAGTAACATTTCGAACTTTTTTGCCTACTGCTACTTCGAAAAATGGTCCTAGATCTAGTACTAGGACCTGCTGTAAGTTTCTAATATTATCAAATGTATACCCATTATACCACACTAGGTATGCCTATTTTTTTAGTGGTGTTGGTTTTGGTGGTGGTTACAAAAAAACTCATTAAAATTATTTACTAATCCATGTTAAATATAAGGACATTGGGTGCCTGCTAAACAACCGCCACCTGACCTTTGGCGCCGTTTCACGACACGTTGTCGTGACTCTATTGTTGGAAATGCAAATGTATAGCTGGGCCCACATTTGTATCATTTTGCCGTATCAGATCTCTGTCGCGTAACACCGACGCGTATCATGATCGTTAGTGTGGACGCTCAAAGATCGCGATCATGCTACGCGCCGTATTTGATTGCTGGCGATCCACGTTGCTGCGCGTTTATTAAATACCCACACAACATAAAACGACACGTGTCGTTTTGTGTTCTTACAGAGCGGTCGTTAAGTACCGACCTATAAATTTAATGGAAGTTTTAGGAATTAGGAAAAGAATAAAGAACAAAGAGAAACATTGGATTCATCCTCTCTATTTTGAAAGATATTTAACGGGTCAATTTTAAACACATTATAGCAACGTTGGTCCAAAATTCTTTTTTTTAATATGTTATTGCTGTATTCTATGCAATTACGAGTAATAATGGCCGTTCTTCTTAAGCCAAAAGCAACCGCTCCACATTAAATTAAATTTTATATCACCTGTATGACAACCTAATTTAACTTTTATTAAAAGAGATAAGCATAACTTTAAAAATAAGAGCCCCTTCACATCTAGGGCGTGTTTACACTAGCGTTTTTGCCGGCGGCTTCTCGGCGGAGCGGGAACGCAGCGTGCACGCGGCGAGCACGCTGCGATATCTTCGCGATTATTTGCCGCCAGCGTGCCGCCGCGGTGATATAACTGAGCCCGTAGATTTAATAAAATTACATGATGGCGGGTAGGAAAAAACTAAAGAAACAACACAGTAAAACAGCTTGAAGTATGTCCTCGTCGGAGTCCATTTTGTAATTAACATCAACGTACGTAGCTTGATCGTGGCGTCACCGCGGCGGCACGCTGGTGGCAAATAATCGCGAAGATATCGCAGCGTGCTCGCCGCGTGCACGCCACGTGTACGCCACGTTCCCGCTCCGCCGAGAAACCGCCGGCAAAAACGCTAGTGTGAAACGCCCCTAGTGTCTTTTGAACGCCGGCGTCCCTGCCACGCTTGCGGTAGCGGTTAGCGGGGTGAGGGGATTGGGTTATGGTCGCTCGCTTTCGCTCGGGTATCAGTAGATTTTAGCATACGGGCGGATTCGATCGGCTGCGGTCGCTGCTCTGCTCTCCGGTAGGTATCTATGCCCTGGTTAGTACTAAACATACTTAATTGCTTTACAGCCATCTGCCAAGTCTCCTCCTCTTCACACCTGCGATCGTACTATGGCCAACTTTTCTGCGTAAAATGTTTCCACAAATATATATGGTCGTCGAATACCCCTACCACAAAAACTAGGAAGAGCGAACAAGATCGGCCGGATCGAGGTGACGGTTCTACAACTAAAACTATGTAATAAATGCATTGACGTACAGTCGAGGACAGAAAGATGTATACACTTTTGAACTTATTACAATGGAACAAGGTGAAAAAGTGTATACATCTTTCTGTCCTCGACTTTACCAACCAATATAAAGACGCCGGGTTCAATACAAAATTCTCTTAGAAAAGTGTCCTAAGGCAACCCACACAAACTTAGATTTTAAATCGCGCAACGCAAGGCTTAATTTTACTTAATTAAAATAAGATTCCATTTTGAAGTGAGGTCCTATTCGCTCCGCCGTTATTTGTTCTGTGACCGGTTATCTAGTTGAGTATTGTTGATCGAAGAATAAATGGTTAATAAATATTGTTTTATTGTTGTTTCTTTTGTGAACTGATAGTAATCCAACGAGATCGTGTGCGACCGCCCCGCAGAGTGACGTTGATTGGAGAGGTGAGGTGATAACTACCTATAAGCTATATGTCTACACCTGTGCGCTTTCATGGTCAACTTGCGCTTTCCTGTGACGCATTCCTCTGCAACCACAGCGCATGCGTTATTGCATGCGCTCAAACTGGTTTGATATAAGCGCATACCCGTAGCGCACGCTGATCCGTCACCGTTGGGTTGACGTGCAACATTTTGCAAATAAAATGGCGGAAGATAAAGTCGAAACATTGGATTTTATTGAAGATTCAGTGTCACCCTCATATTACATGCGCTTGACGCAAGACGAATTCCAAGTTGCAAGCGCAAGTTTAACATGAAAGCGCATAGGTGTGGACATAGCTATAGAGATAGCTATCAAGGTTAGATAAGGTTATTCAAAGTTAACATTTTACAATTGCCACATACAAAATGTGTCATATTTAAATTTGGGGTAACCCTGTCCGCGGTTTGATTATAGGACCGGACGTAAGTCTGCAACTAAAGAGATGCTGTACTGTACGCACGTACTTTCAGTACGAGCTGTACCAGCAAGCCCTTTCCACCAGCTGAATGGAGAGCGAGGTCAAAGCCCAAAGCTTCCCATTTCTACCAGCGTTAAGCTAAGCTATGCTATGAAAATAAACGATCCTAAGATCTAGTACACATTAAGGAGCGGCCCCACTGGGAGCATTCGCGTGTAATGAGCATTCGTCGTCGAATATTCGGGTGTGGTCGTTGAGCCGAGCGTACAAAGCTTACAAATTATTGAAATTATTGCTCGTATACAAATGCTCGGGTAAGAATGCTCTCAGTGAGGACGCTCCTTTAGGCGTTCGGCGCGCGTTACTTACGAACACAGAGCGCTTAGTACGGCGTTCGAAGAGCGTAGCAGGGTGTTCGCGTTGGCTCAGCCCTCACGAAGGCGCGCGATTAAATGTACACGCTTATCGCGGCACCGGTATACCGACGCGCGCGACAGACGCGCGTCTTATCCAAAATCTGTGAACGCGCGCTTAGTACGCGGTTGATCAAAAGCGCACGCTTGCATGTGTACACCTTCGACTGACCTCATGGTTCTTAAAACGCGCGTTACCAAAGCGCGCGCTTCAAAACTCATAATGTGTGCGGGCTGTAATTGGTGGATATCAACACATTAACTATACGCAGCTTAGCACTTCTCTGGTGGAAAGCAGCCTAAGTGGCGTCCGCGCTACACCACCTGGCACCCGCTCACCCGCTACACAAGTGCCTCGTCCCAGCCAACGTCTCTCGCAGTTCCTGAGGGAAGAGTGGTAAGACGCGGGCAAACAGGCTAAGAAAATGAAGTAATCCTATTGGTGTCCAGTTTTCCTCGTGCACTGCTTAACCTTTTCGACGCCTTACGTCAAATACAGATGTGTCACTCACACGCCAAACATGTTTCAAAAGCTATGCAAAATTTCAACTTATTCATACGATATAAAGTCTCTTTAAAGCTGTACCTATGACAACTATAAGCGTCGATGGCGTCGTAGGCACGACAGCTCATAACGCTTTTAAGCGTCCTTGGCGTTAAAAAGGTTAAAAATGAAACGAATAGAAACGCTAGTTAGCGATGGGCATCTTGGCTAAGGGCTCTGCTCGGAAGTCCAGCTTTATCAAATTCTTTGAAACCCCATTGACGGAAATATCCGTCATGGTTGACAACGTAAAATAAACCCGAGTATTTACGAATTAACCTTTTCAACGCCATTGACGGATATATCCGCACCACTGGTTCAACGCCAACGACGGATATATCCGTCACGGTTGACAGCGAAAAATAGACCCGAGTGTCTGTGACGTAAGGTTGAAATTAGCTCTGGTTTTCAGCTGCCATTGGCGTGTGAGTGACGACTTTTGTATTTGACATGGCGTTGAAAAGGTTAAGGTTGACACTAGCTAGTTTTTATTTGATATAGCGTTGAAAAGGTTAAATATCCGATCCAGTTTAGAGCCCAAAAGGCTTGAATACATAACTTCCGTCAAGTTGGCTGTATTTACGCCTTAGAGTTCGCGACTTTGTAGCGATTCAGTAGCATGTCTGTGGAGGGTATCGCACCAGAGGGCTTATTGCCTAACGCACTCGCGATCGCGATCGACTTGAAAGTGACACAATTGCTTTCATTTTGTAGGCAGATTTGACTTCAACTGTCAAATATGAAAGCTATCGCGATCGCAGTGCGTTAGGCAATAAGCCCTCTGGTGTCCGCTTGGTGGAAAACCAGGTGAGGGACCCTCCGTATAGCAGTATACATTTTGCTGGTGGCGCTGCCATGGTGTCCCGGTATCTAGGCCTAAGTGAAACAAAATTATACTCCCACAATTTATTCAGCAGAAATTCTCAACACAATTACTTCGCTGATCAAACACACGATTGACATAAATCGTACCACACTGCCACAGACATCGAGGACAATTCAAAGACGATTTTGGACCCGAGCCTACACAGTTCGGGTCCTCAAGCTTGGGCGACTTTTGCAATTTTTTCGTTGTTACAGTTGGTATTTCGCGTAGGTATTTTGTAAGCTTTTCGATTTTTTCCGCGTCAGTGATCAGTAACTCTTTGATGCTGGATTCCGGCGCGTTGGAAGCCTCCGTCCGGGTATCGAACTGGAGGTCCCAGGTGCCGAAAGAGCCCGCCACCGACTCCGCGGCTGTAAAATTTTGCATATTCACAACTCACGCACCTATGGACAAATGGCATCTTATAGTATTGTATAGTGTAAATAATTGCAACAGTAATAGCTTAGACCAAAGATATGTATGTATTATTTCAAAGGCTACACTTGCAGCATAAAGTTAATCTAGATGAACTGTCAGTCCAATCTAGATTTGACTAACTAGATTTATCTTTTTGTTGCAAGTTGCCCTTAAGTGTGAACAAATGTTCCCGTTACGTCGTATTCCTATTTCGTCTGATTACTGTTTAGTCGGATTCCGGTTTAGTCGGATTCCGGTTTCGTCAGATTCTTGTTTCGTCGGAATTACTTATATATCATAAATAATTCCGACGATCAATCATGTAAAGTGGACCATTATTTACCCATCTACCTGAAAAGGAAGGTCAATGTTTTCGGGTGTTACTTATTAATCTTTTCAACGCGATGTCAAATACAAAAGTCGTCACTAATTTCAACCTTACGTCAGACCCTCAGGTCTATTTTTCGGTGTCAACCGTGACGGATATATTCGTCGTTGGCGTTGAACCAGTGGTGTGGATATATCCGTCAACGGCGTTGAAAAGGTTAAGTCACAGCAGAAAGGGCATTAATTATTAAGTCACAGCAGAATCTTGTGGCAAAATATAAATATTAGAATGTTCTTATTTTTAATACATAAGTGGAGCCACGGTAATTGCATAGTTTCATTTACCACCGCCTGTTTCACAATCGTCAAGCAAAGCATATCTGTCAAATAAATTAAGCCCTTTCGATTTCTTATACTTGAAAACAAACAAGGAGAAGGCTATCTTATCTTGTCCATTGTAAAACAGAGCCCTTAGCCAAGATGCCCATTCGCTAAGCGTTTCGCGACGCGATTGGTTTAAAAACGAAACGAATAGAAACGCTAGTTAGCAGCGATGGGCATCTTGGCTAAGGGCTCTGGCCCTTAATCTTGAAAATCTGACGAAACAAGAATCCGACGAAATAATACGACGAATCGGGAATGTGACTTGCAAGAAAAGTTCATGAATAATAACCGCAACCACAATAGGCCCGCTGTTCTCTAAAGGAAGACTTCTAGAGTGTAATACTGCTCGATCTATCTTACGCACGAAGTTCTGCACACTCGCAGTGACCTGCGGGTTCGTCTGCTACTTACCGAGCTGGCTCAACGACATGTATTGGATTATGGCCTCCGTTCTGTTCTGCATTGGTCCTTCTCAACCTGGTTCAGCCAATAGTACCTGACACGTCCGACTGGGTGCTTACCACTCTGCCATCACCTAGTATGTGCCTCGCTGCTCTGCCTCCGTGTGTAATCAGCATAAGGAACACCATTCTGCTCTGCATTAAGCAACGTCTCTCCATCTTGACAGCTAGATCTGGGTTCTCTTCAACCTGGTATAGTCTAGAGTACCTGAGACGACGTAGTTTTACTACTTACCTACCCACTTCACAGAACGATACTACTCCATACCCTTGAAGTAACCGAGCCAGAGAGAGAAACCTAGCACATTTGGTTACAGCAATAATGTAGGGCTCCTCGAGGTCTATAGACTATCTGTGAATCTATTGGTACGTCAAGCTAATCTCCGCATCACACTCACATTTCTTGGGCTCCTTGTTTTGGAACCACTCGGGCTGCTCCGCGCGCTCGTCGTGCCGGCAGGACTCAGAGCCCTGCATCATGAACACCGTCGCGTTGCGGCTGGCGTCGCTCGAGCTGCTCGTCATGAAGCTCTTTATATTCGCAGCAAACTGGGGGTTCGACTGCAATGCAACCATAACAAATGTTAAGTCGTATTTGCAATGGCATCGATTGATAAAGATTTCATCTCAATATTCCCCGTGAACCCTGAAGCGAGCCTACTATAACTAAATTCACAATGAGGCAACGCACGCGATAATAGCTACTATAAAACGCAAGGTAAGTCTTATCGCTGCTTCCGATTGGTCGAAAGGGTTATGGATGCGAATTGCAACTATTCTATTTCTTCTCATTATGAAATTTTACTTAAATCGCGTTTATAACCGCCTCGACCGGTTTTTGATAACGACACCACTAAACGTTACCTCTGCTATTACAGTAATACAGTATTACAGTATGGGTATTGTTAACTATGAACTGTCTCGACCAATCGGAAACTGCCAATTGAAATCACTCACGGTTAAAAGGCCTATTAGACTACGCGATATTCAGACAGTCTAATTGGAGGGGAGCAGGGTTTAACTCCCCCCTCCATTTAGACTGAATATTGCGTAGTCTAATAGGCCCTTTATAGTAGCTATATTATTTCATGCTATCTTCATTGAGAATCGATCTTTATCGTGAGACCGACACCCGGAACCTTCCTAGCCTTCACGTTCCTGGCACATCCACACTGAACAATTGCCGCGCACGGCAGCTTTGGCGAGGCTGCTCCAAATGCTGATCCAGGATTCGGTTCAGAGAGGGTCTACCGGCTCCCAAAATATCAAAAATACGTCATTTTTAACTCTTAACAAGGCTCGGGGGACCTGGATCCTCATACGCCAACGACAGCAAAAATCCAGCTATTTCAGCCTTAGGGCAACATTTTGCCTTGTCAAGTGGCCCGACAGTTGAGGCCGCTCGTGTCTTCGTGTCGGTTCGATTATAACAACTAACGATGAAGTACATTATGTTTATTGTACCGTACAAAACTATATTAACGAGCCAACTAGAGAACATCGTTCACGTCTGGGTCCTTAGCCAAGATTACATTACATTACACTAACTAGCGTTTCTATTCGTTTAATTTTTAAACCAATCGCGTCACTGGTAGATCACGTCATACAAAGAGTCACGTGATCTACCAGTGACGCGATTGGTAACGAAACTAATAGAAATGCTAGTTAGCGTAGTGCATCTTGGCTAAGGGCCCTGAACAGACGGCTAAAGCAGTCCGACCACGGTGGCGGATAAATCATCCGTCACTCTCGCACTTACATACTGGTCAGAAAGTAACAGATGTTTGTTTCACTTTATCGGTATCATCCCTGGACGGCTAGCACAACTTGCCCGCGACATGTTTCTCGATCAGATATCCCTTTCATCTAGTCGACGGGCTCAGCATTTATACACGAAATAAAAACTGACAGTTGCTAGGGAAATCAATAATCTATTCCATATTCTAACGTAAGACTACGCTTAAGGTTTAAAATAAAAGTGCCCCGAATTGATAAAATAGCTATAAAAAAGTGAAAATCGCTTAGTCGCTTAGTAATAAAAGTCAGGACGAGACACCTTTTAAACCTTAAGCGTTTAGCCTTACGTTAAAATATTGAATAGATGTATTCATTTTCCCTAGCCAGCTACCACCAGGTGCTGTGTGCTAGTTTGTCTTCACACCACAACCTACCAACCTGCCACTGCTCAAAGCAGCACTTGAAGAACTCCGCCGTGTTGTCCTTACTCCGGTGCAGCACCAGCTTGTTGAAGCAGTCGTCACAAAACACCTGCCCGTAGTAAATCTTGATGTTGTCTTTTGGAATCTCGTGGCATGCGCCTACAACAAAAATATAGTAGTTAAAGATGTGCATTTTTAACCTATGAAAAATCCCTATTACCTAGCCTATACGCGGTCCATCCGTCCGTCCATCCTAAATTTAAAGAGCTGTATCTTTTGAACTGTAAAAGATAGCCCATTGATTTTTTGGCAGAATATGTGAAATAACGGCAAATTTCCTAACAAATAAAAAAAGTAAAATAATGGGAGTCCCCATACAAGAAACTTTATTCAACGTTTTTTTGTACCTATTTTTCTATAGTAAAAACGGTAATGTTCCTACATCAAGCGTCAAATTTGGCATAAATATAGAACAAACCCTATAAAAAACAAAAAATACTAAAAACTGGTCAAATGCTCGAGTTACTCACACTTGGCCGGTTTGCTACCATTTTTGAGGTGCTTGACGGTGGCAAGCTTACACTGGACCCATTTTGCCATCCGACAAACATTAGTAGGTATAGTCAACAACAGGCCTATAGTCATCGTGGTGCCAATACCATCAAATAGCGAAAACCATTTTGGCCGTAATTTAGGTTAACAAATTCTTACTATTTGTAAGCTGATTTTAATTGAGCCAAATTATCCTTTTTAACAAAATTGACGGATATATCCGCACCACTGGTTCAACACCAACGACGGATATTTCCGTCATGGTTGACAGCGCGTCATTAGTATTTGACATGACGTTGAAAAGGTTAATTCTTTATTTTTCATTTCATCATAAAACTATAATGGTTCTTCCATAATAATAATTCTATAAATTCTCTAAGATTATTCTGAGCTGTCTTCAACCGTTAAAAGGTTGATAAATTTGAATGTTACTGTCAAAGGCGAGCAACAGGTACTAAAACTGGTATACATAATGCTGACCGTGACCGTGGCACAATCAAGATAAAAAAAATAAAAAATAGATCAAAGTAACCACATTTTACGTACAAATAATCACCCGACTGTCACGCAGTTGCACTGAATTCGCCGTCGTGTCGCCCCACCGCCCGACCAGTGCTGCCCCGGTGTAAATTGGAA
This sequence comes from Tortrix viridana, assembly GCA_963241965.1. Classification (NCBI taxonomy): domain Eukaryota; kingdom Metazoa; phylum Arthropoda; class Insecta; order Lepidoptera; family Tortricidae; genus Tortrix; species Tortrix viridana. The sequence goes on along the minus strand of OY725201.1, from coordinate 2,493,982 downwards.
GTAAAACTTACAGCACTTTGCACAGCAAGGGTGGAAGGCTTGTCCCCCGATTTCTACTTTTTCACTATCGTCCACGGCTTGCAGGCACCGCGCGCAGTAACACCTCTTACAGCCTTCAGGGCACGCCGTTGCCTCCGTCGCGGGCTTAGGTGCTAAAATAGATTAGTAAATAATCATTTGCGGTCTGACAGGCTGCTTCAAATTGGACCAAAGTAAAAAAATCGACGTTCCACGCTAGATAGTTTCTCTTTTGAATCCACTTTAACTTTCTCGCATCGAACTTACGTCTCTAATACACAGACCGCGAACCGCGAAACAAAATGCGAATGCGAAACTCTGCTACCGCAAAGTGTTCAGAATCGCATAAATATCGCGTGTTCGCAAGGCCTTTAGTTTCGCGGTTGGCAGCGTTGGTGTATTAAACGCGTTAATGACATAATTCAGGAAGTATTTAAGCGGTTAAGATGATTAGTTCCCGATTCGCCGGATTCTTGTTTCACCGGGTTCTTGTACCAAAATATTGTAAAAGGTAACCGCGTTTTCTCGCCGTCATTGTGAATTAGAGCGATTTTTCATAGACCGATATCGTGTCGGTACAACGAGACACAGCCTAGTTATGGGTTAAAGTAAGATAGAAGTAAATCGAGCTCGCTCTAACCCGTAACTGCATCCCGTTGCACGTATACTTGCGATTTAAGCTTTTGGCACATCAAACGCGTGTCAGGCGCGTCGCGCTTTGAATGCGGGCCTGCACATGTTGTAAAACAACAAATCAAATTGAACCTGGCACACCTAAAAGTAGCGCGTGCCTGCGGCGGGCACGCGTTCGAGCTGCTTCGCGCACGCGACGCGCTGCAATCGCCGCAGACAACTCGGGCAGCGCGTCGCGTCGCGCGCGCTGGGCCGAGTCGCTACAGCGCGGCGTCGGCGCGGGTACTAGTCATTTTTTTACAAACGCGTGGTGGGTGTACGCGCGCGTCGCGCAGCATGTCACACCGAACGCAGCCGCGAGGCGTGCGCAGCGCTGGCACGCGTTCGAAACGCGTTGAAGCTGCCGCCTGCCTGCGGTGTACCGGGTGTTGCGTCGCTCACGCCACGCGACGCGACGCGACGCGCCTGACGCGTTTGGTGTGCCGAAAGGTTTAAAATCACGCACGACTAGCGATTTATAAGAAACTATTTTTTTCATTTTTACTCCACATTGTAGCTCTACCTTAAGAATGCCGAACGACTGTAGCCTTCTCCAAAAGACGACTTACCGTTATTTTCAGCTTCAGCCTTTTCTTGCGCCTTTACGCCCGGCGCAAACTGCATCCACCAGCTGTCAGTGTGGATTTTAGAGTTCTCACGAAACCGCGTCAGCACGTGCTTCTTGAAACAGTCTGCGCAGAAAACGTGGCCGTAGAACATCTTCAGCTGCTTTGGAATTGCTCGGCAAATGCCTGAAATTAAAGAGTGGAGATTTGTTATTCAGATAAATGACGACACGACAATGCAACGCACCGGCAACGCATTGTGTGGCTTCACCTAAAATTTCAGGAGCCATAGTGACTTTTAAATTGAACCGCCTTGTTGCGCCATCTTCTGTCTGGTTCCCAAAAATCTACTGGGTTCCCTGCGGATTTGTTTATATGTAATTTACCGTAAATTTCCAAAAATCTTTATAGTAAATTTCCAAAAAAACTCGAAAAATAGTGCAATATGTAACATTTGAACTATTAAAGCTGGCAGCACCAATAACGAAAGATCAGGGATTTTTTCAAAAGCTCTCGAACTGTCACTCAGACATAGTGACATGTGTAAAAATTATTCAAAATCGCGTTCCTATTTTAATGCTTTACTTAACGGCCAGCCAAATTCTGTAATTGCTTGCCCCGTGCCTACGATAGTGTAAAAATATAAAATTCGAATGACGTTTTAGATTATATAGGTTCTATCTTGTTGTACATACCACAAAAATCACGCATGATGCACAATACAAAAAAAAACAGTAGATTGCTACAATAATGACAACCGCACAGCAAAATGGAACGTGAGATGAGGCGTTTTACAGTCGCCACTATTTAAATCATACCCTTATAATCTGAGATTTAAATAACGAATGTTAAATTGACACTATGCCGGCTTTAAACCATCTGATAACAACATACTGCCAATCGGTAAGGTGGCTGTGTAACTAGATAGCTTACTTGCACTGAATACTCTCTACAGCTATTATACCCCTTCTACACGATCGGGCGGTTGGGCCAACCGAGAGGGACGCAGCTATCCGTAAGAACGAGACGCAAATATTGCTATCTCATTCTGACAGATAGCAGCGTCCCTCTCGGTTGACCCAACCACCCGATCGTATAGAAGGGGTATTACACGATAGTGAGAAAGGGACTGCTAGACTACGTCGTACAAGTCGGGAAGTTGGTCACTTAGCAATCTAGAAAATGATTGCAAACGAGAAAATGGTTACGAAACTGTATAGTTAACAATTTGGTTGAAAATTACTGTAATGGTCGAAAAATAAATTGCGTTATATTGCAGGAAGCAGACCAACTAAGGAGCCCTAGCAAACTATGCAAAAGCGTGCGTTAAAATCACGCCTGATGGGGACGCGCGGCACCCCTGCAGATAGGGCCGCTTTAGTTAAGCCAGGGATGTATACACAAAATAAGTAAAACTAATGTATAATCTAAACTATCTACTAACTATTAATCTATAATCTAAACTAACGATACAATGCAATACTCACAACATGTGCTACACATCCTGTGGAAATTTTGACCCCCAACGTCGACTTTGTCTTCTTCGTCTATTGGAAGAAAACATCTTGCGCAGAAACATTTTTTTGGTAAATCCTGAGTCTTTGTACTATCCATAGCGAATTACGATAGATTTTGTTTAGTTGTAGTTGAGAAAAATAAAAATAATATGATGGGAGTTGTTACCTTAGTGCCGGTTGGAATATGATTGAAAAAAAAACAGAAGAAGAATATGTGACGGAAGTACGAACAACAAATTTTGAATTCACGGCAGAGATTTATTTTTATTTGTGCCAGGAACATTAACATGAAGTGGATGATTCAAAAAGTTTTATATTGTGCTACTGTACAGACAGGCATTATGAGGTTATTACAATATCCAATATTTTAAGAATTATCTTCCTACAAATTGAATAGAGTAAAGAGCCTTTTAGGCATTCTGCTATAGATAGCGATATATTATGTTGATGCTTTGCGGTTGGTTTACTAGTTAACGGCCGGTCGATTGTCTTGTGAAACTGGTGGCTCGTCAAAGTTGAAACGAACGTTGGATTACTTTGTGTAATGTAATAATGAATACATTGATTTGTGTGATAAATTGGTAGTCCTGAATGGGCACATAAATTCATCTTAGATGTGGCAACTAAATTTAAACGTCCATAGAATAAGTACATAATAGAAACCGTACTATAAGAAAGAGCTAAAGACGTATATTTGACCTTTATCTACTTACGGTATTCATAACGAGTTAGAAAGAGATGTCCTTATAGGTATTCTTTAGTTTTCCTTCGTGTTGCCACAATGATCTGTGATCGCGAGTGTTGTTGCCGAGTCGACAATAATATCGATATCGATTCAATTTCGCAGTTGTAATTTCTTCTAATGATTTAAGGGCAGATTTTTCTAATTGCCAAATAAAAGCACGTGGCAGTGAAAGTTATCACTTTAATAATAAGGAACTTGTCAATTTCAAAATTTGCAGACCATTTTTGATCTACTTCCCAGTGTTTAATTGAACTGAAGTTTGTTGTATTGTGTCAATGGACAGATCTGATGATAGAACCGGAAGGTGGCAACAGGATCCTCAGCTGTACTTAACGTAGACCCAACGAGATGGGACTCTTTAATTTGGTATTGATAATTTAATAAAGACAGTGAAAAATATACAGTCGTAAATAAAAACTTGTCCCGAAATAAATTTTTTGACATCAGCTTTTTGTCATATGAAAGAAAAGAAGAGAGCTAAAATTTATCTTACAGAAAGTGTTATCTGGAGATTAAAAAAATCGGCCCTGAAACATTATAATTACGTTACGCTACACTTTAGCAGTTTAAAGTTATAGATGTTTGAAGTTTTTTTGTTCAAAGCAGGTCAATTATATTTCAAATAAGTTCAATAATTCAACAATGTTTTAATTAAAATATTGGGGATAGCAACCAACCAAAAAAAAGGGTTACAGGACCACTCGCGTGACTGTTTGTTCCTTTGCTATAGTTTGCTGTATCTCTTCGGTTCGGTATCAAATTTTCCCTGTCTACTCGCCGAATCCATTCTGCTATCAAGTTCTCATCTCTTGGAAATCTGAAAATATCGATATAATATGTTGACAACACCGTCAAACTAATAAAGCTACTAAATGTAAAAGTCACCCTGACACAAAATTTACTATTGGTGTATCGACTTTTTAATTTGGTAGTACTATAGGTTGGCGAGGGGTCCAAATGGCGGGAGAATAGCGGTCCATTCAAATTTGCTTTTGGCAACATGAAGGAAAACGAAAGAATACCTATAAGGACATCTCTTTCTAACTCATTATGAATACCATAAGTAGAAAAAGATCAAATATACGTCTTTAGCTCTTTCTTATAGTACGGTTTCTATTATGTACTTATTCTATGTAAACGTCAGCGTGAGGATGACGTCAGTTCACATGTGTCACATCGTAACGGAAAGAACACAGAAGTAGAATTTGTTGCATTATCTGTGGCCTTAGGTATTCTTCGAGTTCTTGTTTGTTATGTGGTGTTATCATGTTTTTATCAAAAAGTGTTGTTTGTGAAGATATCCTTAGTTGATTCTACTCGTCTTTAGTGGTAAAGGCATTTCATTATCTTATCTGATATGATTTATATGATTAAGATGTTGTATATAAGATTTACTGGAGGTTATAAGTTAGGCATTTGCTGTTTGGATGAGATCATGTTTTGGAGTTTTTATGCGGTTAAACTGTAAATCCCCATGATTTTAGTGCTTTAGTAAGCTTTTACCTTATTCCTGATTCTGATTGGTTACTTTTTCGCACTTTTGAACGCTTGTTTCTAAGTTCTATCGTAGATTTTAAATACTTTTCAACTATGAAGTAAACACTTTTTCCTTGAAAATAGAAGATGACCTTAGCAACGCTTTATTAGGAGTTATATACACAGTTTATTTGTGAGAATGCATCATCACCTAGCCATACAAAGCTGCCAAGTAATCTAATAACATACAAATGCACTTTGACAACGTTATTTTGTATGTAGCCATAAAAATGTGTTATCAAAGTTGTGTTTAATTACCATGTTAAATAAATTTGACTTAAAACGGTTCTTTAAGTATAGTTTTAAACAACTCATTTGTATTTCCTTTATACGCATACACTTTATAGACAGATTAAGTTTTTTTAATTATTAAATAATCCATAAAAAGGCTGAATCCGCGCCTGAAACAAGCTTGTGTTGAGACATTTATTGATGTGAATTTTATTATATAAATTCTTAAAGCTTTTATTTGTAAACATTATCATATATCATAGAATTAGTATGAACAGATTAAAAGTACATAACACAGTCTCATTGATTTTATAAACTTGTTAACAATGCTGCCCCACTCCTTTTATTCACTCACTCACCCTCTCTCTCTCTCGTTGACTCCCAGGTTTATACTATGGGTACTAAACATTGATTAACATACTGGGCATTGAACCTAGCTTAGTAGGCAGAGTCACCACTAGGCCGATAACAATGACAGATTCACTACTGGGGGCCAAATTTTTTCAAGATATTGAAAATTTTTTTTTTTAGTTTTCAATATATTGAACATAGATTTTTTTTTATTTGTATGAAAATTTTATTTTTTTGGTAATGGGACTTCCAAAATAAATTTGTGACATGTAGCTGGCATGTATTTTAAATAAGTTTCTCAGTTTATCAGCTGTTGAATGTGTGATATATAACAACATTTAAAAAATCAAGGATATAATACAAATTTATGGTGCTGTAACTATATCTGGGTATTACATTTTCATACAAGTAAAAAAAAAAAACAAATCAAATCGAGTGTCCAATATCTTGAAAACTATCAATATTGGGATACACATGACCTTTTTAACTGTTAATTCACCTCTACTATTACCTCTTAACGGGAATGAATGCAATAATCAATAACCCTGTATACATATGATATATATCAATTCATATTTATGATCATATAATGTATCAATTGATTGATCTTTAACACTTTCACGACCGAGAACACGGCTACCGTGTCCTCTATGATATTTCCGACATGCCGAGAACACGGGAGCCTTGTTCATACTATACTAGCTATAGATTTCAGGTATGCAGGGAAACTACTTGATTTGAGCTTGGTTGTGAAAGTGTTAAACTGTTGCTGTGCCCTTGCAGGGCGTCACGTGCATACCTTTAGCCCGTTGTTCCATCTGTTGTAAACGAAATGTGATACGCAATAAATGATTTTGAATTTGAATTTGAAACTAAAAAGAGTAATTTAAATTACTGTTACCAAAGTGTCAATCTTCAACAGCTTTAATGAATACAACTTTTTTTGTTTCTACTCAATTCAGATTCAGATATTACTCAACATAATGTCACAGTATAAATTGCACAGCATGTCAAATTATAAGTAATTACATTGAGATAGTCAGTTTTTTTTAGCCTGTTTTGGGGTCCCTCAGCCCAGGGCAAAGGTCAAGATGGCCTAGTCCTAAACTAAGTTCTAGGCTTGTATTGTACTATGGGTACTAAGTAACGATAAACATGCATATGTATAGAGACATATATAACATTCAAGACTCGCATTCATCACACATACAGGGTCAATATGTTATAGTATACAGGAACCAATTTTTCTTACTCCCTGGACATAATTAATTCTAACTATGCATGTGTTATAATAATTACTTTATTCCTGAATTATTTAATTAATAATACAAAGTTAATAAATAGTACTAAATAACCTCATGGTCACCCTACACTTGAGGTGCATACGTCAGTTACATTTGACAAGTTGGCATAGAGTAAATAATTGTAATAAGGTTATGAATGTTTATTTTAGAAAACAGTTGTTTTAAAGAGGTCTTATTGCTAATTTAACCTCTTAGCTTAACCAGGCGTAGGGTGACAATAATTTTGGTTGGAAATTAAATCCTAAATTAAAATAAAAGGTTTATAAAAATCATGTTTATTTTATGTAAATGTACTTCCGATGCAAACATAATTGCCATCAATTACTGTGTAAGGAAAATTGATTCCTGTATACTTATACAAATTCATCCTGGCCAGGCCACAACCTATTCTTGTTCTAACCATTAATTCTATTTGTTCCAGAATGGTAAACCCGAATGTGAAGACAAACAAAATGTCCCGCCATGAGAAAGCGAAGAGCGGCTTTGTAAGTAATCACTTCTTTTTAGGGTTTTAAACTGTAAAAGATAGCCTGTTTTTTTTGCATAATATGTTATATAACGACGGATTTCCTAACAAATAATAAAAAAGACAAATAGTAAAATAACAAGGTCCCCAAACAAGAAAGGTTTTTTTTCAACGTTTCTTGTATGTGTTCTATCGTAAAAATAGAACAGAACCTATAGAAAAACAACAAATACTAAAAACTGCCCAAATTTGTACGGCGGGGCTAAGTTCGCATAATAATTTGTAGTCTGAATGTATCGTTATTCATAATCATCGCAAGTCCTAAAGTATTTTTAACTGATACCGTTATTGTTTCAGGATTTTTAAAATATCTAACTGGTAAAGAAGGTTCGGTTAGGTTAGGTTTGTTTTAAAAAAATACTAAAATCAGAATGATTTCAGTAAAATTTACTTTAGCCTCGTAAGTCCTGTGTTTTTTTAGAAGCAGTCTTAACTACCAAATGTACTATACCAAGTACATACCTACTAATAAAAGTGAACCTAAAGGTGAAGTACATTCGCCAGTTATTTGTGTAGCTAAAAGGTCAGGTCTGAACTACTATCATTGATTTGTACTTGTGCAAGTACGTGGGGACTTACGAGGTTAGGACTTGCGATGATTATGAACGATTCATCCGGACTACAATTTTTTCTGTCAGCCAACATGGAATGGACCCCGGCGGTGGGACGATACAGAGTTGACGTAAAGTGCTCTATAAATTTATTTGATAGTCTGCGGCTTTGTTTGACGTGTTTGTGAAAGATCCTGACGCCTAGACGTCAACGAAATATAGTTGTAATTGCAACACTATATAATTCTAATTAAGGTGTTATATTGATTTATTTGTATGTCCTTTGTATAGTACACGGGGTGTCACGAGGACATTTACCGCCTGTTTCACAATTGTCAAGTAAAGTATGTCTGTCAAATAAAAGCCCTTTCCCTTTCTTACACTTGAAAATAGACAAGGGCTATCTTTACCTGACAGATGAATTTTGTCGATTGTGAAACAGGCCCTTAAAGTGTTATATTGATTGATTTGTATGTCCTTTGTATAGTACACAGGGTGTCACGAGGATATTTAAAGTACTAAATGCCATTCACATATGAACTCTATAAAAACGACTACTGTCACCTACTGTCATGACATCAGCCCATTAAAACATTCAAGGTGTGCGGCTAATGAATCATTATACGTCGTGACTGCTGACTGTAGTGATATGGCGTTGTATGGTCGGCAGACTCGGTTGTTAGTCGAAACGTATCGTAATATTATGTGGGAAATATTTAATTAGAAACAAAAAACTCACGTTTACTCACGTTTAATACCCCTTCTACACGGTCGGGCGGTTGGGCCAACCGAGAGGGACGCAGCTATCTGTAAGAACGTATATATTACTATCTCATTCTGACAGATAGCTGCGTCCCTCTCGGTTGGCCCAACCGCCCGATAGGGTGGAAGTGGTTTTAGTCTGGTAACGGCCCGATATGTTTCGGAATCATCAGGAGTCCTTCAAGTTGTGTTTTTTTGTTTCCAATAATAACTCGCGCTAGTTTTAATTTTATAAATATTCAATTGACTGGCAATATATTGAGTAAGTCAGCAGAATAAATATTCTGTCGGCATAGGTATGGTTAGCTTTTGTTTTTTTTTTTTGCCTGTTTGCCTGACGAGGTAGGTGGTTAAAATACGTTTCAGGCTTTTGTCAAACAATGCGAGGAAATAATCCATACTAATATTATAAATGAGAAAGTAACTCTGTCTGTCTGTAACGTTTTCACGGCTAAACCGCTGGACCGATTTCGATGAAATTTGGTATGGAGATATATGAGTTCCGGGGAAAGACTTAGACTAGTTTTTATCCTGGAAAGTTGGTCAGTTTCGAGGGAGTAGCGATAAACAACTTCTGTTGCAGTCGCAGGCAAAAGCTGGTATTGAATAAATCCAGACATGTTACATATATAATCATTTGTTTTAGGAAGCCGCCTCTATATTCACTTAGCTTTTTTTGAGACTACGCGAACTCTAGGTAAATAAGCGCCCGATCTCTAATTATAAGTAACTAGCGATCCGCCCTCGCTTCGCGTCGGTTACATAAGTTAAAATATAGCCTATAGCGACCCGCCCTCGCTTCGCTCCGGGTTCTATCATATACATAAACCTTCCGTGAAGAATTATCTAACTGATCGTGAAAACCGCACCGAAATCCGTTGCGTAGTTTTAAAGATCTAAGCATACATAGGGACAGACAGACGCGGAGGGCGACTTCATTTTATACTATGTACCTATGTATTGATATGATGCAATTTAAAGTTATTAATGTCCAGTTTCCTTTTACTCCATTAATAAGCATACGTAATGATGTGCTTAATTTGCCTTTATTACAATAGTCCTGATAATTACAAATAAATAAACCGGTCAAGTGCGAGTCGGACTCGCGCACCGAGGGTTCCGTTTTTAAGTCCGTACTACAAAAATATACCTTTTTATGTACTTTAATTCGTATGCAATAAGGTCTATTTTGAGTTGCCTAACAAATTTAATACAAATTTTAAAAGTTTTTTAAATTTTCGAATTATTGATCCTTTTTTAGGGTTCCATAGTCAACGAAAATCTGGTCCATTGATTTATTTATTCTTTTTTAAGGTTCCACATGTCTATGGAACAAGGAACCCTTATAGTTTCGCCAATAAGGTGAAAAAGTGTATACATCAGTTTGTAGTCGACTGTACCGAATATAAGCAGATTTTTTTACAAATTAATTTTGTTAATCTGTTTTTGCTAACGCTACCTATTCTACTCACGTTTCGTGATAATCTTATCTGCGTAATTTCAGTATTTCTGTGACGGTCCACGCGCTCGTGTGTACTTGAAATTCAGTGCTGCATAGTTGAGTGCCAATACGGATGTATATTGAGTGCTATGAGTGTATAAAATAAATCTGAGTGCGAGTTTGAGTCTATATTGAGTGTGGGGGCGGTTTTGTGTAGCTTAAGGTTGGGATAACTATGTGGATGTCTTCAGGGCTTTGAACAGTTTCTGGAGTATAGTACCTGGGATACCTACCTACAGTCGTCGCTCGAATCGAAACCGAACGTTGAACTTTTGATCGCCGTAGACTGATATATAAGACACCACACCATAGCTAATGTTAACCTTACTCAAATACACTTAGGTCTATTTTACGCTGTCAACCATAAAGGTTAAATATCAGGGGACAAATTGACCGAGTCCCAAACTAAGCTCTAGGCTTGTACTATGGGTACTACACAACGATAAACATACTTATATAGAGAAATATCACTGAAATACATGAAAAAAAAACCCGCGCTTACCAATTGAACCCGGGACCGCTAGCTTCGTAGGGAAGGCCACTACCAACTACTACGCTAGCCGCGTCGTCAATTCATTTCGACTTATGATGTGATGACACTTCACACGGCTGTTAATACTAATGCTTGTCAAACATTTTCGTTGCTCTTCATTCGGTATGTCAAAGAGAGATGCAAGATCAATATTTGGCCACCATAACAAGTCTAGGGCCGCAAATACACCTGCAAGAAATTGCTGCAAGAAATATCTGACAGCGCTGTCCGACAGCGCCTAGTGGTAGTTTACACTTGTAAGTTTCTCAAGCTACTGTCGGACAGCATTGTGAGCCAAACATACATTACAATAATAAAGTGACGGCACGAATAAAAAGTTGCTAGAGTACTTAAATTATTATGATTAGTTTAGAGCCTGTGCACACTAGCATTTTTAGCCCTTATACCCCCGCTCAAAAAAGCTAGTGTGCAGAGTGCAATACCGGATAAAATTGCTTAGTACCTAATAAAAGGTAATAAAAGTCGGGACGAGACATTTATTTTAAACCTTAAGCGTTCAGTCTTACGTTAGAATATGGAATAGATGTATTCATCCCTGGCGCCTGTCAAATTTTATCTCGTGCATGCATGCAGCCTGCTAGCGGGATATTTATCGCAGCAACTTCTTGCAGGACGGCTAGCACAAAAAGTCCGCGATTTGTTTGTCGCTCGGATCTCCCTCTAACTCGTCTGTAACGACAGAGAAGTACCGAACGACAAGCGAGAAAGTACAAGATGTGCCAGCCGCTCAAGTGTATATACGGCCTTGTAAACGATTAGAACTTCTGCGCATTCCGACCTTGACGTTATCGTTGTTTTTACGGCCGCCGAGTGTTTGTATACTGTCAAGCTGTACAGTAACGTGAATCACGCGACTATGTTATTTATAGCTATACGCCGAAGAAAGAGTTTTGAATAAGGGCCAATTGTATTTTGACGACGCGGTTAGTCTAGTTGGTAATCACCCTGCCTACGAAGCTAGCGGTCCCGGGTTCGAATCCCGGTATGGCCAGATATTTATGTTTTCTATTTTTTTAATTATGTATTTCTCTGTATAAGTATGTTTATCGTTGCCTAGTACCCATAGTACAAGCCTAGAGCTTAGTTTGGGACTAGGTTAATTTGTGTGAGATTGTTCCTTGATATTTTTATTTATAATCACAGTTGTCTTAAATTATTGAATATTACCTTAGATGTGAAAGGCTGAAAAGGTTATGATTTAGGGCAGTGTAGGTCATATCGCATGTTTAATAGAAAAAGGAAGTGTTATTTGAAGTAAAATTTATATCGAACTGAATGCATTTTACTTTAGGTTTCAATGTTGAATGGTCTGATAATTGAAGTTATTGCGTTTTACTTTCAAAAGTGTCGAATATAATAATTCATTTGACGACGCGGTTAGCCTAGTTGGTAGTGAACCTGCCTACGAAGCTAGCGGTCCTGGGTTCGAATCCCGGTATGGACAAATATTTGTGTGATGAGCGCGAGTATTTGTTCCTGAGTCATGGATGTTTTCTATGTATTTAAGTATGTATTTCTCTATATAAGTATGTATATATATCGTTGTCTAGTACCCATAGTACAAGCCTAGAGCTTAGTTTGGGACTAGGTCAATTTGTGTGAGATTGTTCCCTGATATTTATTTATTTATTATAAGTTTCGAACTAAAAGCCGACGGGCGACAAGTATGGGGACGTCCTTTAATTACGTGAGGCGATTTTGGCGATTTTCGTCCCCCCTCCCCCGTTGGTGAGATGTCGTGAGATTTTGCTCGATCCCCTCTCTACCCCCGTTAAATCACGTGAGTTTTTTCAAAATGCGTATTTTTTGCGTAAATACGTTAATCGTTGTAAATAAATAAATATGTGCTTGATTGCTTTGGATTTATTAAAAAAATATATTTAGCGATATTTTAGTGGAAAAACATGTTTTACTTTATTTAACCCAGCTAGCTCGCTTTACACTGTTGCTTGCGGAAAAAAAACTTGATATTTTCCGAGACCCCCTCTCCCCCACGTGAGATTGGGTGAGATTCGGCTGTACCCCCTCCCTCCTAAACGCCCGTACAATTTTATATAGCCTATGACACTCGCACGTTTTTGATGAATCATATGACACCCCATTCATTAAAGTCGGTCTAATAGTTTAGGAGCTAGAGTGGAACGATTTTTGATGTATGTGACATACATACATACATAGACTGTTAAAAACATCACCCTTTATTGTCTTCGCTCAGTCTGGTAGAAAATACTTCTTCTTTCCATCAGTTTTTCCGGTTCCACGTTAACTCTTCACCACCCTATTATTTCGAAGACGCTTGGTATATTATTTTTAGGGTTCCGTACCAAAATGGTAAAAAAGGAACCGCTGACTGTCTGTCCATTAGGGCCTGCGCAAACCGGCGGAGGGCAGAGCAGATCACTTTAAATTTATCAATGTATATTCTTCCCTATTTTAATTACAATAAGGTATAAATTTAGAGCCGCAGCCGCAGAGTAGAAATCCCCCGTGATGCTCCGAGGTCGGTCTCAGAGCATTCAAATTTATACCTTATTGTAATTAAAATAGGGAAGAATATGCATTGATAAATTTAAAGTGATCTGCTCTGCGCTCCGCCGGTTTGCGCAGGCCCTTACTCGTATTTTACGGGAGAAATAAAACGAAGTGTTCAAAATTTATAGTTTTCAAGAAATTGACAAATAACTTTAAAGATCAGTACTAAAATTTAGGCAAGTCAAAATGGTCCTTATTGCATACAATTAAAGTGCATAAAAAGGTATATTTTTTAAGTACGGACTTAAATACGGAACCCTCGGTGCGCGAGTCCGACTCGCACTTGACCGGTTTTTTTATAAGGCATATAACTAAAAAAAAATATGCCGCAAGTTGTCGATTCTCCTTGCGATTAGTAACAGCGAAACCTATAGCAATTCAACGTTTAATACCGTTTAACAATAGAATTGGTCCGTGTTACGTAATTATTTGTAAATTTAATGTAGCCTTACGTAATGGCGGATTAGATGTTGGTAAACAACAGTTTACGGTTGTCTATTGTGAATTTGGGATGGTAGTATCATTGTAACTAGTGGTGGTAGCGTACGCTTTAAACGTTGACGTGAATAAGTGTTGTGAGTGGATTGATATAGCGAACTAGGGGTACTGGGTTCGAGTAGGCCTGAACCACATCTAGACAATGGCTTTTTTGTATAAAGATGCGTGCGCACGCGAAAGGAGAATAGGAGAAATCAGACAAATAGGATAACATTTTAAAAAAATGTTCTAAAATAGTACAATTTTAAATAATAATAAAGTTGGTAACGCAGGGGATGATGTTGTCCCCAAGTTTTGTATGAAAAATGTGCATTTCCCCCTGAGTTACCAGGGTTTTTCGAAAATTAATAAATATTTGAGGTGTCTATCATGTGGGTTCTGAAAATTTGATGGTCTGATTTTATTATTCATAAATTATTATTAATCATAAGTCACCAGGAAAGGTTTGGTGCCGCAAAAGAAAAGGAGTACCTTAAAAGTTGATTCACCCAAAAGTGTGTATTTTTTCTGTCGAACTCATTATCTCAAAAACATAGACTTACCTGCCGCACTCAGAGCCGTCAATAAATTTTCAAGTTTGATTAAAGTTGCGTCTTATTCTATCGCTATAGTAAACTAAGTGACAGCAACAACTTTTATCAAACTTAAACGTTAATTGACGTCTCTGAGTGCGGCCGAAAGATATTTACAGCCGTGTATTTTGAAACAACGATACGTTATCGTCCACTGATTAGAGTTACCTGTGCCCTATTTATTTCCGATAGCCGAAGTATAAAAAAACATTCCGTGAAACACTTCAAAATTGATATGTGATGTTCTCAATACAAAGGGACCTTATGGAGGCAGGCGGTTACGCCGATTTTAGAACTGTTACCATAGTATTCGTATAGTTACAAGAATAAGAAGAAGGGAAATGGGAGGGGGAACTTTAACCGAAGCGAAGCGAGGGCGGGTCGCTAGTTGGTTATAAGTTGTACTGCGATGACCAATGTCAGGATTCTGGTCTGCCTTTTACTATACCATGATGTACGTGCTCGGATCCATGACTCGGGAACCAATATTCGTCCTAATTACACAATTATTGGCTCTTACCTGGTATCGAACTCAGGACCTGCTGGCTTTCGTAAGCCTATACCTATACAGGGGAGTCTTTATAAAATGCAAATATTAAATTCAATGTTATCGAGGAAAAAATTTCTTGTTTTTTTTTTTGTTTACATGTGGTACTACACAGTTGCGAAATATATTTTTCAATATAAAATATAAAATGAATTTTTTTTCGTCGATAAAATTTAATTTAACGTCCCTCATAATTATGTGGGTTTTATAAAAACTCACCCTGTATAATGGTCGTTAGTAAAAAAATAAAACAATGAACCGTCCAACATTCCCTACAGGAACAAGATGCATTCTATGAAAGTAGGAGTTTATCAATAAGTGTTAGTAATATCACGTCACATTTCACATCGCAAACAATATTACTATTGTTTTGGACCGGCGGACAATGGAGGCGTTTAGTGTCGTATTCATTGCATCAGAACACTTCATCACTTCAGTATTTTCGCGTCCTCAGCCACCGTGATACGGCTGAGCTGTATAAGTAACTGTTTCTGCTGTGTAAAAGTTGCCTAAGAGATGTGCGAGGTAGCTAAACGATGAGCGAGATCAAGCTTCCCGTTTCCACCAACGCTAAGCTATGAAAATCATCATCATCAGCCGCAAGACGTCCACTGCTGGACAAAGACCTTCCCCAAGGTTTTCCACAACGATCGGTCCTCAGCTGCTGTCATCCAGCGGTTTCCCGCGACCTATATCAGATCGTCGGTCCACCTTGTGGAAGGCCTGCCGACACTTCGTCTCCCGGTTCGCGGTCGCCACTCTAGAACCTTGCCGCTCCAACGGCCATCGGTTCTACGAGCAATGTGCCCCGCCCACTGCCACTTAAGGTTTGCAATTCGGCGAGCTATATCAGTTATTTTAGTTCTCCTGCGGATCTCCTCATTCCTGATTCGATCTCACAAGGAGACACCCATAGCGCTTTCCATCGCCCTTTGAGTGACCTTGAGCCTTATGAGGCCCAGCTGTGAATATAAACGATCCTAATTGGTGGATATCAACACATCCTTAGCTACGCAGCTTAGCAAGGCAGTTAAGCGGAGTGCGATGAAAAAACCACCAATAGGATAGCCGCGCTGTGTGAGGCTAGTAAAATGAAGTGATCCTATTGGTGGATTGCCTCGCACCGCACAGGTCTGGTGCGGAAACGCGGCCTTACATGGGACATTATTAGTGGCAACTGGTGCCTGCCACCGATGGCAAAGTCGAGCCACTAAACTACCATTCCCAGATACTAGTGACAACTTATATACAGACTCAACTCCGCCCCTTTAAGAGATCGAGTGTACCTACGGTCCTACGCAGACACGTAGCGATTGGCAATTTCTGAAACATTATAAAAGTTTCCATAACGGCGAAAACATCTTTTGAAAATGACAATTATATGGTAATGTTTCTATAAGATATGTTACAATATAAATTTCAGGAGAAGTTATAATTTTTTGGTGGTCACAGGTCTAACCTAACCTAACCTACGTAACCCAGTAAGATAACCTGAAAACAATAACGTTTCAGTAGAAGTTAGCTGTCGTTAAAATGAAATTCGGTGAAACGACACATTCGATGAAATGAGTGTCTGCAAAACAAGGGGACACGCCTTTAACCCTTTAACCTGCCTCCAGCGTGTTCAGACTACTTCAGGACCCGTATTTTTCTTTTTAATGTCGGAAGGAACTGATGTAGACAGTATTTTACTATTATACTACAATTTAGCTACACTCACTTCATCCACTGAAGTGAGTAGTAGAAAGATCTTTTTCCATCTATAAGTGGATATTAAATGCAAGAATAAATGCATAGAAAATAGAAAATATAGAAAAACTGATAGTCTTTTATTAATACCATTACACAGAAACTTTAGAATAAATAAAAAAGCTGCATGTCATTTTAGTCGAATCATAATGATTAAAGTTTCGTTTTGTTTTAATTTTTATTTTCGGGGTGTATCCATATTAATATCTACGACATTAATTACATAAGAATAGCTCACCCTTTCCGAGCTCTGCTTATAATAGTCAGAAAGTGACATATTTTTTTATCTACATTTATCCCCGTTTATACCCATGATAAATTGATAAACGACCGTAATACGCTGGTGTTATGTGTGCTCGATTACCTTTTTCATGCAATAATGCTTCACAACGTGGACTCTTACTTCTTAGACAATGATTTGAACAATGTGAGTCGAGTTATCGTGCGAGTAGTGTAGTGTAGTGAGTGGCGAGTAACTGAGTGTTTAGTTCAGTGACAATGTATAACAGTTTGCCGAGGCTGAAGAGAAAGGAGACGTGGAGGAAGAGCAGGGTAAGAGTTATAATAACTATCAAGTATATTATTTTTTTTTACTTTGAGACCTGATAATGATAACTCTTGTGGGTAAAACACACAGAGCGCGGCGCAGGGTTGGGAGCGAGCGTTTTGCTCTTACATTGGTCGTAATGCACGCATCCGATTGGCCTTCTCACAGAGCGCACAATGTAACAGCAAAATTTTTTCATAGTTTTTAACTGGCAGGCCGCCGGATAGACTGGTATATGGGCTATAATAATATGAGAAGTCTTCAACCCTGATGCTGCAGGGGTAGTCGGGTTTGAAGCTTTATTTTTGTTAGCCTTGTTGGGCAGTCGTGTGAAGGCTTCGTCAAACAGCCAGCGCGGCGCGGCAGTCACACTGCAGGAAAACGTCGCGTCTCGCGCGACGTGTTCTCTCGCAATCTCGTTCCAAGTTAACACATTTTTGTAGCTTTTATGGACCAAATCATATAGAACTGGTCGTTGTCTAACACAATCTATAAATTTTCTACATCCATATGGTCATAATACATCATCTATGCATCAGCCAATCGGTACTTGGAGACAACTGTTACCTTGAGCTCAGTCACAGTATAGGTACCTAATGCTTAGATTGGTACCTAATATGTACTCTAATTTCTCATTTATACGTGTATCAGTGTTAATTAAGAGAATTTTAATAAATAAATAAGTGAAAATAAATAAATACACTGTAAATTTGTAAACAAATACAACGTGAAAATCACGCCGACGTGACTGTGTGACGGCCTGCATACAACTCCTTGTTAATTTCCACGCTAACAACACGCCGCGCTACTGTCGCGCCGCGCCAAGCCGGCTGTTTGACGAAGCCTTAACGTTTTCAACGACATGTCAAATAAAAAACTAGAGCTAATATCAACCTTAATTCATACTTACTCAGGTTTATTTTGCGTTGTCAACCATGACGGATATTTCCGTCAATAGCGTTGAAAATATTAAAAGATACATCAGTGACGTATATTTTCGGTCTTATCTGAAAGTATACATTTATGGGCCTACCACACGAGCAAGCTTCACCACAGTTTTGCCTGCGCAGGCCGGTTTGTACACGGAACACGGAGCGTGTGGTTGGTAAAACTCTATAGACACGAAGTGTTCAGTTTTGGCTTGCGCAGGCAAAACTGTGGTGAAGCTTGCGCGTGTGGTAGCCGCTTTACACACACTCAAACATTTTTGGCACCGATGTTTTTATTCCCTTTGGCTTTGGGATGGTTCTGTGAAAATCTTGCGTCAAAATGAAGTCATGATTATAAAAGAATAATGATGTCACACGTTAATGATGGTAGGTCAGTGTAGGCGGTACACGTGTTAATGTTTTAATATGTGACGTTCTCAATATAAAGGGACCTTATGGAGGAAGGCAGCTACGCTCTTCTTATTCTTGTAACTATACGAATACTATGGTAACAGTTCTAAAAACGGCGTAACCGCCTGCCTCCATAAGGTCCCTTTATATTGATAACGTCACATATGATTTTAGAATAGAATATAATTATTTAAAGATCTTGTGATCGATAGTTAAGGGTTAAATAAATAAAATAGAAATATGATTTTTAACCGGCTGTCGTAGGAGGATGTTTATGACCTGTATGTATGTATGTATGTATGGTTCGTTCCCTAGTACCGGCTGAATAGATGATTTGATCGATTTGGCACCGGGTCCTGGGTATCCGATTTAACACCTAATAACGAAAAAAAAAACCGTCAGACATCGCGTGAGTTATCAAAGTTATAAAATGGCAATCCCGACAGCATAAAGAGCATTATAAAATTACACCATCTACCCTGCAGTTAAAATTTAGTAATAAAGTAGCTTGATTTTTTCAAACACATCAGTCAAGATTTTAAATCCGACATTATTATTTAGTTACTTTTTAAGTATGTTAATTAATAAAAGATAAGATAAAAGATATTTATTCGGTAAGTAGGCCGCACGGGCACTTTTACATGTCAAAATCTACCAGCGCTTCCCAAGGGGAGACCACTGCTGAGAAGAAGCGCCGCAAGTAACTCAACAGTTAGTCATTTTTTAAACATAGTTAACTTACGACAGTGATAATTCTTATTCTAGCATTATATAAAACTGAATATAACATATCTGCTTAGTTCTGCAGGAAAACATGTTAGAATTATTACGAGAGATTTTTGTATGACTATTAACCTTTTAACCGCCGCGGCTATAGCCGTCATGGTTGACAGCGTAAAATAGACCTAAGTGTATTTGAGGAAGGTTGACATTAGCTACGGTGTAGTGCGTTATATATTAAACTGCGGCGGTCAAAAGGTTAAATAGATAAAAAAAACCTCTACAAAATTGAGACCTCTAATTTCAGACCTTATAACTAAAATGGCCCACACAGACACAAACACACAGATACACACGTTAAACTTATAACTCCCGGGGTTAAAAATGCGCATGCGCATCGGTCAAATTAAAAAGCTAGTGTTTTTATAAACATACTAGCTTTTCTCTGTAAGCATAAAAGTCGTTTATCGTGTATCCCACGGGAACTATCATATTTTCCGGAATGAAAACTATCCTATGTTCTTCCCCGGGACTCAAACTATCTCCATACCAAATTTCATCAAAATTGGTTCAGCAGTTTAAGCGTGAAGAGGTAACAGACAGAGTTACTTTCGCATTTATAATATTAGGTATTGATTATTATGGATAGTGGATGTGACAATGCCTCGCCTGCCTAAAGTCATCGTCTATTTAAAACCATGCCATAATATGCTTTCAAGACACAAAAGATCATAAGTGCTTTGTCATTACAATATAATGTGTCATTTTGGCACGGGTTGCGTCTCCGCATATTGATTTATTTTCTTTAAAAGCATCACAAGACAAAATGTGTTGTTATACAAATTTCAATCTTAATTGATTAGTGCTATAGTGTGAAATTGAATACAGTTGTATTTCAACTTGGGTTATTTATCGCTAATGAGCGGTATTTTTGGAGATTTTGTAAGATCTGTTGTATTTAGTACTTGTTCCACATTTGAGTGGTGTAGTTGTTATTTTGTTAGTGTTAATACGAGTATTATGGTGTTTTGAAAAAATTGTGTCGTTATGGATACGATTAGGGTGGTTAGTGAGAAAGTAAGGGAGAAGTCGCCATTTTCGGTGAGTGAGAGAGAGAGGTCATTGTTATGTTCTGTATTTTTATAGAGACAAACACGCTGAGATAAAAACTACAGTAAAACCAAAACAATTAATGTCAATGTCAAATGAAAATTATTGGTTGCTTTTTAACGGCCGCATTCAGAGACGTCAATTAACTTTTAAGTTTGATTAAAGTTTGCTGCTGTCACTTTATTTGCTATAGCAATAGAATAAGACGCAGCAACTTTAATCTAACTTAAAAATTAATTGACGTATCTGAGTGCTTCAGTAAGTTACTAGCTTTTGCCCGCGACTCCGTCCGCGTAGAGGTTGTTTATCGTGTATCCCACGGGAACTATAAACTTTTCCTATGTCCTCACCCGAGACTCGAAACTATCTCCATACCAAATTTCATCTAAATCGGTTCAGCAGTTTAAGCGTGAAGAGGTAACAGACAGACGAGAGTTACTTTCGCATTTATTAGTAGGGATTATTTGCCAACGGGACACCACTACATACGTCATTCCGAGCTCTCGCTTATCCTACTAATATTATAAATGCGAAAGTTTCTGTGCGTGTGTGTGTGTTAGATTGTTACTCTTTCACGCTGTAACGGCTGAACGGATTTGGATGAAATTTGGAATGGCGATAGCTTATTCCCTGGATTAACATACAGTATACCAAGGGAAAACCGATAAACGACGCGGACGGAGTCGCGAGCAAAAGCTATATGTCAATAGCTAAGTTAAATGATAATGACTGGTCGGCATTAATCTAATTTAAATCACAGTATAAATATAGCTAAAGCAGTAAAGAAACTACGAACAAACGTTTGAAAACTCGCACAGCAGCACGTCTCAGCGCTACCCCTAAGCGGACATGGCAGTGCTGTTTCGATTTGTATTTTATTCTTCTCCACGAATTCGCTTTCATACAAGCACATAGAAGGGCGTTTTTTTATTTCTATTCTATTGTGTTTAAATGTAGCCAATCCCTCAACACTAGGCTAGGTCACTAATTTACGTGTTGACGGTCACATGTCATAGTAAATTCTGTCTTTAACTCGTACATATTTAGGTACAAATACACAAACAAGGTTAATAAAAACCGGTCAAGCGCGAGTCGGACTCGCGCCCTGAGGGTTCCGTACACATTGGCATTAGTATTTTTTACGATAGAACAAATAAAAAAAGTTTCTTGTATGGGGACTCCCCTTATTATTGTACTTTTTGACTTTTTTATTATTTGTTAAGAAATCCGTCATTATATTACTTCATTTTTTTAGAAAAAAAAACAACTGGTTATCTTTTGCGGTTCAAAAGATACAGCTCTTTAAAGTTAGGACAGACGGACGGACGGACGGATGGTAGGCTTAGTAATAGAGTCCCGTTAGGCACCCTTCGGGTACGGAACCCTAAAAAGCAAACTTTGAAAGACTTCTTGCGCAGTCGGTTGTTAAGCATTTAAAAAAAAAGAGATGTCCTTTTTGCAGACCGAGATAATTTTTGATACATTTTTGATACTTTTTTTACACAGTAAGAAAAAAAATGTTTTACGAGATTTTTCCTAAAGCAGCGGCACCGAGTGATGGCACTTTTGACAGCTGACAATAGTGTTGTGAAACACTCCATTTTACTATCGTAAAAATTTCATTCAAGTGCGAGAAGTATATTTTTAAAAATATATTAAAGAAATAAATAACTTCTTGAAGCTGTCGTAGGAATAACCGTGTATTTTCGATGTACCTATGGGCTTTTATAGTCTCCAGGGCGACGATGGGAAATTTTCATAATAATTTGATTATGGAGACTTTTTTTGTATGCTAATATAGTTTTTAGATCAAACTCTCGAAATACACTGTGTGGCTAAAAGAAGATGACATTGTCAGAAATTTGAAATATTGTGTCAAAATGGTTCCGGCGTAAGACCAGCTCTGGGCTCAAAACCAGTACCACGCTGAGCCGGAACCGTTTCGCGTCATCTGGCATTAGTGCAGTTTTTATTATTTTTGTCCATTTGTTTATTTGTGTTCTGTACTTTTGTTATATGTATGTAAATAAACGTTTTTTCTTTCTTTCTTTCTTTCTTCTAAAATATACAAAATGTGAAATTATATGCAGAACTTCATTGTCACACGTTGTTGTACCAGTCAGCGGTCCTTTGTTATCATCACGCGAATAGTTATTTTTTAGATGTTTTTTTGTTAGTTATGATTAAAACGATGAACGCTAGAGTGCGAGCAAATAAAAACAATCTCAAGATGAAGCTAGTTACCAAATGCGTTTCGGGAAATTACAGCCCCAGCGGTACATCACTATTTCGGTACCTGCAACAATGAAGTTTGACATCTGTTCCTTTATACTTTGCTGTCAATATTTAGGGAACTTCATGAGCGAGCAAACGTCAAAAGTGCCATCGCTCGCTGCCGCTACTTCAATAATTTCATATCTTCACCCACCATCATTAAGTTTCACCCAGTTGGTCGGAGTCGCCAAATCTGGGCGGGCTCCGTTCGGGTTGGTGATTTCAGACAAAAAAAAAAATAAAAGAAAGAAAGAAAAAATATTTATTCGTGACAGATATAAAAGAGGGACTCACAAATCGATTCGAGGTCACGAAATGGTACCAACTCAGCGCAATGCTGGCTAATGTTAGCGCTGGTCTTCCGTTGGTACCATCAGGTGAAACCACGGTTAAAAGAAAGTAATACACATGGTTTTGTTTCATTAAAGTGTACAATCTTTACAATTTAATTTCGAGCGAAGCTGGGTTTGTCAGGAATTACATATTAGAATTATTTAAAATAACTATCTATCTTTTGCCCACAGCTGGACACATGGTTCGGCCGGCCAAAAAAAGGGGGCGGCATCGAGCGCGGGTACGATACCGTACCACGCGCCGAGCCGAGCCGGGCGGAGGAGGACGAGCCGAGTGCTGCACAGGAGTACACGAGCAAGATAGACGCTTTAGACGACGCGCAGCTGCAGCGGCGCTTCGAGGAGATGCTGGTGAGTCGAGTGTAGCCGAGCGCGTCCGAGTCGAGCCGAGGACGCACCGAGCGCCGCGCAGGAGTACACGAGCAAGATAGACGCTCTAGACGACGCACAGCTGCAGCGGCGCTTCGAGGAGATGCTGGTGAGTCGAGTGTAGCCGAGCGCGTCCGAGTCGAGCCGAGGACGCACCGAGCGCCGCGCAGGAGTACACGAGCAAGATAGACGCTCTTGACGACGCGCAGCTGCAGCAGCGCTTCGAGGAGATGCTGGTGAGTCGAGTGTAGCCGAGCGCGTCCGAGTCGAGCCGAGGACGCACCGAGCGCCGCGCAGGAGCACACGAGAAAGATAGATATGCTTTCTTAAGCATATCTATCTTGCATTCCTTCTTTCTGTGGCTGCAACATACCATAGCGTAAAAAGTTACAGTGTTGGGTAAACGCCTTTGAAGTCTTGCGAAATGCCGCCTTTCGATATTGCCGCAGGATTAACACATTTATTTATTTTTATTTAGTCTGTTCCATATCCATATTTGTTTATTGGCAGTACTTGTATGTAGGGCACCAGTAATAACATACAGTCTCTCACAGCACATCAATAATACGAACTCCTGAACGGCGTGTCCCAAGCGAGTGCATGGCAGCTTGGGCTCGCTACCGCCCCTCTCTCACCCCGCGAACCCCGCACGATTGCTCTGTCTAGACGTGTTGGATCGACGACTGTAGGGAGGGGTTTATATAGACTGACCTGACCAACCAAAAGCGTAATCGATTCTCTTTCATTACCATTAAAACAATGCACTCTTAAAAAAGACGGTCAAGTGCGAGTCGGACTCACGCACCGAGGGTTCCGCACAAACTTGTAGGCATGTAAATAGTTCGTAAATCACGGGAATACGATAGAAATAAATGGCAGTATAAACTGATACGCAATAAGTATGCACTTTCGTACTTAGTGAGTGTCAGTTTATACTGGGCTTATTTTTTATGTCAAGTAACTACAAATAAACGGTTTTCGGATTTTTTCCAATACTTGTGCTATAAGACATTGCTTCTTGCCAAATTCCATGATTCTAAGTCAACGGGAAGTACCCTATAGGTTTTGATTCCCTTGAGATTCCCTTCAATATGCGGCATAAACGGCCGTATCCATTGATTGCGTTGACTTAGATGTTTGATTTTTTCACTGATCCAAGGGATTGCAGATTTAAGTATTTGATATGAATTTCAACTTGATACCTTCACGCATTCCTAAGAAAAAGGGTCTTGACAGACACACAGACAGACAGACAGACAGACAAACAGACAGACGGACAACAAAGTGATCCTACAAGGGTTCCGTTTTTTCATTTGAGGTACGCAACCCTAAAAAGAAGGAAATATAACGTTGTGTTGTTTATTTTCCAGTCTGACATGAATCTCAGCGAGGAGAAGAAAGCGCCTCTCAGAAAATACTCCAGGGATCAGAAGAAGAAAATGCTCGTCGCGTACAAATTCGTGAACGCACAGGTACTACCTCTTTAGGTACACTTTAGTACCTTGTCACTTTAATCGTTGTGACATCCATATATGGCAGATTAAACATGACATTAAAGAGATAAGGTACTAAAGTGTATACATATTTATGACCTTGACTGTATAAATATAGCTAAAGCAGTAAATAAACTACGAACATGAAACGTCGCACTCACACAGACGCACGTCTCAACGAGACCCCTAAGTTGTAAAGCAGCATCTCCTTTTTGGTACATCTTCATGTTGTTTCAGTCTCTGTTAAGGTCCAAATAAAATGATAAATATCAGCCCTAAACTAAGCTCAAGGCTTGTACTATGGGTACTAGGCAACGATAATAATCATACGTAACGATAAACATACTTATAATTATAGAGAAATACTTAATTAAATTCATATAAATGAAATTGAAATGTCGAGACCTCGATGACATTTTTCCCGTTCTTCTCTCAGGAAGGCCGTTCAAAATTCGAAAAGCCATCCGACTACGTAGCCTACCTGAACCAGCCGGAGCTGTCCGTGGGCAAGCTCCACAGCTGCCTGGAGAACCTGAGGATAGCGCTCACCAACAACCCGCTGTCGTGGATCGAGGAGTTCGGCACCAAGGGAATCGAGAGCGTGCTGACCACGCTCAACCTGTGCTACACCAAGTGAGTTCTTGAGTTAGCGTGCTATTCCATCGGCGAGGCGAGGCGAGGCGAGGATGGAAGGGAATTGAATTTTTTATAGTAAATTTTTCAATTTAAAAATAAAAAAAATTATAGTAAAAAGAAGCCGTAGTAGCCTAATGGTTTGACCTGCCGACTCTTAAGCAGAGGGCCGTGGGTTCGAACCCGGGCTCGCACCTCGTAAGTTTTTTGGAATTTATGTGCGAAATGTAATTTGTAAATTTACCATGAGCTTTTCGGTGAAGGAAAACATCGTGAGGAAACCTGCACATACCTGCAAAGCAATTTGACGGTGTGTGCGAAGTTCCCAATCCGCGCTGGGCCCGAGTGGGAACTATAGCCCGAACCCTCTCATTGTGAGTGGAGGCCTGTGCCCAGCAGTGGGACGTATATAGGCTTGACTATTATTATTATTTTAGTAAAATTTCCCGCTCGGCTGCGTTGGAAATAGTCTGGATGGGCGAGACGAGAATTGAAATATTTGTTGTTAATATTGAACCGTATTACACCAGCATAGAGTGTTTATTAACACTGCAACGAAAACAAAAGCGTCGCGGTTTTCCTGTCTCGCCTCGCCGGTGGAAAAGCACCATTAAGATATGTAGGTTTTGAGATGAACTTTAGTTTGTAAATAACAGGTTTCTGGCTGCGGACTAGATGTGTTTTTGCCGCGTAAGGGCAAATGCGACTTCCTAAAATTTCTAACGGATTATTTGCATTTACATTGAACTAACACGTCGCTGGTGACCGTTGTGTGATACCCACTTGGTCATGATACTCCAAAAAAAAAGGTACAAAGTGATAATTTATTAATAACGTTGACTGTACCGTGTCATTTTAGACATACTATAAATTTTTTTTTTTTTATAAAACGTTTGTATAATTTTCACGCTGCGCTACCAGTGGCAGTGGATTTTATCGGTAAGTATATTTCTTCAGAATTGTCTTTGTCAATAGGGGATTGTTGCGTCGAGCAGAAAGTAATACATTATTGCACCGAGTGCTGAATTGGAGCCTGAGCGTTGGCGAGGGCTCTAAAAGCACGAGTGCAATAATAAATTACTTTGCGAGGTTCATAATCTGCTTTTATTTCAACTACTGTAAGACAAGTAGGTGTCAAACAAACTTTAGTAAATAAAATAAATAAATATCAGGGACAATCACACAAATCGACCTAGTCCCAAACTAAGCTCTAGGCTTGTACTGTGGGTACCAGGCAACGATATACATACTTATATAGAGAATTACATACTTAAACATATATAACTGAATGAACTGTTGAATTATTTAATTATATTAAACCAAAATTCAATCCAAAATAAACATTACTTTGCAAACTGGCAAGCTGGCCCCGTAGCGACTTTTTCAAAATATCACGTCCGCCATCATGAAATTTAAAATCGACCTCATCTTCACGTAACCTTACAACTCTATTTCCAGTGACGCCCGGTACGATCGCGTCCAGTACGAGTGCATTCGGTGTTTGTCGGCCATCTTGAACAACACGGTCGGCATCCGGACGGTGTTCGAGTGTCGGGAGGCGCTTCCTGTGCTGGCGAGGAGTCTGGACAAGAGGAAACCCCACTGCGCTCTGGAGGCCGCTAAGGTATATAGAAATGTTGTTTAAAAAATGACTTCAAACATGTTGCAAACTATAACCGGACTGGCGGCTAGTATGACGCGCCTTTACAATGTTTATATAGCCCATAACACTCGCACTGTTTTGACGAATCATATGACGCCCCATTTATTAAAATCGGTCCAATAGTTTAGGAGCTAGAGTGGAACATACGATTTTTGGTCATATACATAATACAGCCGTGAAGGAAAACATCGTGAGGAAACCTGCACTCACCTGCAAAGCAATTTGTCGGTGTGTGCGAAGTTCCCAATCCGCACTGGGCCCGCGTGGGAACTATAGCCCAAATCCTCTCATTGTGAGTGGAGGCTTGTGCCCAGCAGTGGGACTATTATTATTACATACATAGACTGTTAACCACATTACCCTTCTTCTTGCTTCGCGCAGGTTCGTGAAGGATATACATTACGGGGTTAATCGCAGAAACTCTTTTTGATCGGTTAAAATGATAATTTTCATTTTCAAAATTTAAACGTTGCAGGTTCTAGCGGCGATATGTTTAATTCCCAACGGGCACGAGAAGGTTCTAGAAGCGATCACCATGGCCGGGGAATCGAACCGGAAGCCCCGGCTGCTGCCCATAGTGGAGGGGTTGGAGTCCAAAGCGCCGGAGAGCTTAAAGGTAACACAATAACACTTGAGCAGTGAGTACTGCTACGTACGTACGTACATGAGTATGTACGTTGCAGCAGCAACGCCAATAATACCGGAATTCCGGAATCTCGAAATTCCGGAATTTTGGAATTTTTTTTTTGCTATATTGTAGTTTCGGTATTGACATACGGTAATGACATAAGGTAGGAATTCCGGAATTTATATAATTTATTTTTAATTATTTTTTCATTTTTTTATTTTATATAATATTGATGTCAATAGATACGATTAAACTTCCCTCTCAGGCGGTATTTGCTCAGCGTGAGTCGGACATTGATAGTACATAATCGTCTTTTTTTGTAGGTAACCCAGAGACATGATAACAAAAAGTTGTTTTTTTTTATCGCATTAAAACTCTGTAGGTATTTCTTTTTATGCATTTTTCTGTATTAATAAAATATTAAGCGATTTTAAACAACTTAAAATGACAAACTTCAATTACGGAACAAGATCCGGAATTCCGGAATTGCAGCCGCATCTCGAAAATCAATTCCGGAATGGCATTCCACAGTTGCTGCGAAATCGCAAGCTCTATGGTCGAGAAGAATTATTAGTTTTTTTTTTTGTTAACAGAACGGCTGTATGCAGCTCATAAACGCCATCATAACGGAACCAGAAGAGCTGGAGTTCAGGATGCACCTCCGGAGCGAGTTCATGAGGACAGGTCTACAGGATTTAATAGGTAGGTTGAGAGTTACTTTACATTCTTTTCGTAGAGTTGTGAGATATGAAAATCCTTACAGGCCGAGAGGGAACTTCTTACTTTAGGAAACATAAAAAAAAATGCATTTCTGGGTATTCTGTAATTTTACCAAAAAACGTTTCACAAACTGGTTCATTTCACAACAAAATATTTCAGGACCATCGTGTAAAACCATATAAGGTCAGGTTAGGTTGGTTTTATAAAAATCTTGAAATATTTCTAGTTACGAAAAAAAAAAGCGGTTGGGCAAATGATTATGTTTGTGAAATGTTTTTTGGTAAATCATTAGTGAACCTATTTTCTGCTTACCAGCTCGGAAATGACTTTTTTGTCGCTCAACATTTGCGTGCAAAAGTCCACTTTACTCGCTAGCGTGGAAAGTAATGCCGGTGCTGTGCTGTGCTGCGCGCAGGGCGGCACTGCGCGAACACGACAACTGATGTGTCGCTCAATTATTTTTTAGCATCTAGAGCTTTCCTCGCGGTGCGGTGAAAAATTCGTCTCGTGCCTTTGAATCCCTCGCTACGCTCAGGATGCTACTTTTTGATCTTCGCAACGCGCGAGGTTCAATTTTAGGATTCTTCTCTTGCTCTGGATTCAATACTACCACTCGCGCCAAACGACAATATTGCAGCCTTGTCTAACGAACATCTATTTGTTCGTAGACGAGCTGCGCGCAGGCGCGGAGGGCGCGCGCCAGATCCAGATGACCGTGTTCGACCAGCACGCCGCCGCCGACCAGGACGAGTTCCTCGCCAAGTTCGACGACGTCAGGTAACTAGTACGCCGTATTAACCTTTTGACCGCGCCGTAGTCTGATATACAGGGTCTCCCGTAAGTAGCACGACAAACGAAAAATTTAAATAAGTCAACCCCAGGGCTATCAAAAACACCCCCATGCGTGTTCAGCGATTTTTGCTAGTTGCGGAGATATTGATCATTTCAATCTGAATTTTTGTAATTTTCCCTTATGTCCATGTCACGAAAAATCTTTGATTTCATGTTTTATTTCAGAAGTTTATCAATGGTATCTTACATTATTAGAATCGTTACGAATCAGCGAAGTTTTTTAAAACTATTTGCCAGATTTTTTTTAATCAACTTCTTAAGTAATCACATAAAGTTGTTTTTTCCATACTAACTGTAAAACAAACACGGAATACCTAGTATAAATAGATAGGTAGGTATAGGTAGGGGTCTACGGTGTATTGGCAAAATTTCAAGCATTCCTATGTTCGTTTAGGACGAAGCTTGATGTGCTTGACAAGCAAACTACGTGCTTGATAATGCTTGATGAAATATATTTTTGCAATGCTTGTCAAGCATGCTTGGCCGGTTTAGATCCACGCTTGTCAAGTATCACATTCAGACTTGATGCTTGTCTATAATTTATGACCATGATTTTGTTTGGTTTCAGAGTCGACTTCCACGACGCGAACGAATGCTTCGAGCTGGTCAAGAACCTGGTGATGGACACGCCGGCGGAGCCCTACCTGCTGTCCATCCTGCAGCACCTCCTGTTCATCAGGGACGACGAGCTCATAAGGTAAGTACCGACTCGCCCTGGCTACACTTTCTTCGATAGTTACTCATCCTAAATGGTAGAATGTGGAAAATAACCACCATCTTGCCTTCCTGCCGCCAATTAGCAGTGTTCGCATTGTTGTGCTCCTGTGTGAGGATAAGACAACTGGTGAAATGACTAGCATTGACGCATTCATCTTAGTCATCAGATTTATCGACACATTTGCGATCTAATGGCGAGTGTATAGAAAGAACATGGTGGAACGAAATACCTATTTTAACTTTCACTATGGGACCAACATCGAAATCGCGAAAAAAAAATCGACCCTCCCATACAAAACAACCAAAATGACTTGACAAAATGTATGGGAGGGTCGATTTTTTTTTCGCGATTTCTGTGTTGGTCCCATAGTGAAAATTGGTAAGTATGAATTACTGATTTAGCCCAAATTTTGCGCACTGACTAAATAACTAACCGAGTTAAAAACCCTAGATATCAGCGCCTAAAAACCCTCTGAGCAATGAGCAAAACCTTTAACGGGCTCCAAGCACGTACATTTTCACTGGAGGGACTTCGTCACTGGAAGATTTCAAGAACTAAAAAATCAGATCCCCTCATCAACTAGAAAAGAGCTGATGATCTTCAAACGGCTGAACAGATTTTCATGAAACATGGCTAAGAACACTCGGGATAAAATTATCTATGACACAAAAAAAACTAAACGAAAATCGGTCCATCCGTTTGGGAGCTACGATACCACAGACAGATACACAGATAATAATAATAATAATAATAAAATAATAAATATCAGGGACAATCTCACACAAATTGACCTAGTCCCAAACTAAGCTCTAGGCTTGTACTATGGGTACCAGGCAACGATATACTTACTTATATAAAGAAATACATACTTAAATATATAGAAAATATCCATGACTCAGGAACAAATACTCGCGCTCATCACACAAGTATTTGCCCATACCGGGATTCGAACCCGGGACCGCTAGCTTCGTAGGCAGGGTCACTACCAACTAGGCTAACCGCGTCGCTTGATACACAGACAGACACGTTAAACTTATAACACCCCTCTCTTTTTGCGTTGGGGGTTAAAAATAACCCTGTATAATCCCTGTATGCTCTTGTTTCAGGCCGGCGTACTACAAGCTGATAGAAGAGTGCGTCACCCAAATAGTCCTGCACAAGAACGGGTACGACCCGGACTTCCGCGCCACGCAGCGGTTCAGCATCGACGTGCAGCCGCTCATCGACGGGCTCATAGGTCGGTGGCGATGAGCATCAGTTCTGGCTGCATAACAATATATTACAATTCTCAGTTTGAGTTACTCATCATCATATCAGCCGCAAGACGTCCACTGCTGGACAAAGGTCTTCCCCAAGGTTTTCCGCAACGATCGGTCCTCTGCTGCTGTCATCCAGCGGTTTCCCGCGATCTTTATCAGATCGTCGGTCCACCTTGTGGAAGGCCTGCCGACACTTCGTCTCCCGGGTCGCGGTCGCCACTCTAGAACCTTTCCGCTCCAACGGCCATCGGTTCTACGAGCAATGTGCCCCGCCCACTGCCACTTAAACACACTTGAGTTACTAATTTAATTAAAATTCCGACCGGAAAGCGGAGTGTTGGCAGGCCTTCCCCAAGGTGGACCGACGATCTGGTGAAGATCGCGGGAAGCCGATGGATGCGAGTAGCACAAAACCGGCCCTCGTGGAGATCCTTAGGGAAGGCCTATGTCCAGCAGTGGACGTCTTGCGGCTGATATGATGATGATGAAGTTAAAATTTTCAAATTAAGTTAAAATTCTCAATTCAATTTAAAATTCTCAATTTACGTTAAAATTTGCAATTCAAGTTAAAATTCTCAATTTATCAGGATTCCCTGGAAAGATTTTTTAAATCTTTGAAAATAATTGTGAATTTTATCTTAGTTCCTAAAATGTGGTTCTTGGCTTTTAAAAGGGACGTATCTAATTACCTATCACCCTATAAGTACCCGACATATGTACCCATTGGGTATCTACCTGTAGCTACCCATCTCTAGCATCGTTACTTTCCATCAAGATACCCGTTTAGCTTCCATCTTCTTACATAAAAAAAAAAATATTGTAGAAAAATCCAGAGCAGAGGAGGAGCGGAAAGTGGAGGAGTTGAAGCAGAAGCTGGAGGCCGCCATCGCCGCGCGGCAGGAGGCCGAGGCCCGCGCCGCGCACCTCGAGGAGCGCCTCAGCGCCGCGCCCGCGCCCGCCGCGAGTGCCGTCGCCGCGCTCGCCAAGGTGGGCACACACACACACACACACACACAGACACACACGCACACACGCATGTGGTCTAACAATACAAACACAGATATAAAAAAAAAACAGACAAGTAGACAAAAACACAGATGCATAGACAACTCTTAAAGTCTTCCTGTAGACAAACTGTCATAAAACAGTTTTGCAGGGATTTTGCTTATTTATAATTTTGTTGATTATAGTTTAATAAATAAATAAATAAATAAATAAACAGACGCGCAAACAAAAAAAACACACACACACACACACACACACACACACACACACACGCACACGCATAAGCGCACGCACACGCACACACAGACACACACATTAGTAAAAAATTACAGGCAGGAAACATAGACACACAGACTACACAGAACAAAAAACGCAGACACTGACAAAAAATACAGACATACAGATAAAAACACCAATACACACAAATAACTCAAACACACCGTCAGCACAGACAGTAAACACAGATGGACAGGCAAAAAAACAGACACAAACACAAACGCTCAAAAAACACAAATACTCAGAAATAACATAAAATACAAAAACAAAAAACAGAAGCACACAGTCAAATTTTGTTTGCACATATAGTAAATACAGATTCATAAACACATGCACTGACAGAAACACAGACACAGACTATTAGGTTGTGTTCACATTAGGCGAACAGTGAGCTGACTGTTTGCCTCCCTATATAAAATAAAAATAGAAATTTCTGATATATCCCCAAAAAGATGTATGGAATTGTCCGTTTTGTTACCAAGAAATGTATTGAATTTAGGTAACAAAACGGACAATTCCATACATCTTTTTGGGGACATAAGGAATTCTATTTTTCTTGTTCAGAATGGTGGTCCCAACCAACGTGCAATTTTTTTTCCCAAATCTGAAGAAAAAGTGAATGTTTGCTATTTTTTTTGAAATTCGCCTAATGTGAACACAGCCTACCATTGCACTGTTGCGTCAATACACGTAACGTTAAGTAGAGGGTCGAAAACATTGATAGGGAATATGAATTAAATTTTTAAAATTAAAATCGGCCAAATAATACGGATAACATAAGCATTTAAAAACTACTAATTAGACAGAATTCCGATATAAACTGTGACGTCATCGTGCACTACGGCCATATAAACTCCATGTTAAATTCTGTTTTGCTAGAAAGAGATAGAAACAAATCTTTAATGGCTTATATCTTGGTTATTAAAAATATTTTTCTCTACTGTTTGTTACATGAATGACTTTTTATTAAAACAAAAAATAATTCATGCATATTCCGTATTGTTAATTTTCCTATGAATAATTGTGACGTTCTCAATATAAATGGACCTTATGGAGGCATGCGGTTACGCCGTTTTTAGAACCGTTACCATAGTATTCGTATAGTTACAAGAATAAGAAGAGCGTAACTGCCTTCCTCCATAAGGTCCCTTTATATTGAGAACGTCACAATTATAAAATAAAGCGTATGGTTGTTGTCCAGGCGATCGGCAGCCCGGGCGGGCCCGCTCCGCCGCCGCCGCCGCCCATGCCGGGAGGTGAGTGCCACTATATTAACGATCTATCTATTTCCGGGCGTTTTTTTTACTTCTGCGTACCTAATTAGGACTTAAATTAAGTAGCGGTAACTTTTCCACGGAGTTACGAAAATTAGTCATACATTTGGTATCGTTAATTTTCGTAACTCAGTGGAAAAGTTATAGTTTCTTATTTTTTGTCCCTAACTAGGAACATATAAATAAAAAAAAAAACGCCCTTCTACTAAACATGTGATTGCAGTCGAACTCATAAGTAGCTTTACATTTTAGTACCATGTCGCAGTTACGTATTGTAAGTGTCAATAGCTTGAATTTAGTATGTCAATACTGCGACATGGTACTAAAATGTACAGCTACTTGTGAGTTCGACTACAGCTACAACCTTTTGATTGAGCCTGTCGTGCTCACCATGTTTAACCGACTGCGCGAAGCAAAAAGAAGGGTAATGTGGTTGACGTTCCACTCTACCTCCTAAACTATTGGACCGATTTTAATGAATGTGGTGTCATATGATTCGTCAAAACAGTGCGAGTGTCATAGGCTGTATAAAAATTATAAAGGTGCGTCATACTGGTCGCCGGTTCGGTTTTAGTTTTTAAGGTTAGTGGTTATAGAATGTACAGTCACACCACGGATTGTTGAGCCACTTGTTGTCAAACCGTACACGGTTTATGACTATTGGAATTTGACGATTTGTCAATCCGATCGAATTAAGAATGTTAGCAAGTGTCTGAACAACCCCGTGGTGTGTTTGTACAGTCGGCCATTTGTTCATTAAATTTTGACACATATTTCCGTGTTTAGTATTTCTGTGTTTGGTTGACCGCATCCCCCGTTGTTTGATTCGAATGTTGTTATGCGTAGTTATTAATACAAATAGTAATTTTAAAAACCTATTATTGTTTGTCATCTTAAATCAATGATTTTGGTAAAACTACGGAAAATTGGATGAATCGCGTTCTACTTGTACTTGTGTTAGAAAAGAACTTTTTTTTTTTTTTGCTGAAAAAATTTTTTTGCTGAATTGTACGAAGTAAAACCTATCACTATAGTTTGTTCGTGTTTCTAGGGAGCGGTCCGCCTCCGCCGCCGCCTCCGCCCATGCCGTCAGGTAAATCCGACCTTTATCATTATGATCATTTAGAGCGTTTGCGCACTGCGTCCGATCCGAATCCGAATCAGAGAAATGTTCGCAGCAGTAGTACTCATTTGTATGAGAAATCGGATGACGGAATCGGATATTGTGCGCAACCTCTCATACAAACAGTAGTACCAAACGTAAGTTACAAGAATAAGAAGAGCGTAACTACCTTCCTCCATAAGGTCCCTTTATATTGAGAACGTCACATTTTTTGGATAATTGCACCCGTGCGATTTAGATTAGCTTTACACTCGAATGCTGCTTTCTCTTTTGCACTTTTGGGTTTCTAATTCTATTCACAATCTGCATATTAAGTTAGCACATTCTGTCTCTGTAATTATTTGTCGTCGTCCAAATCGAAAGGGACCTTATCGCGGCAGGCGGTTACGCCTTTTTTCACACGGCTGTTATATCAATGACAAGGCAATGAATACTATAACAGCGTAAGCGCCCGCCGCCATAAGGGCCCTTTAGATTTGGACGTCCATATTCAAGGTGCGGGGTATTACAACGTAGATGTATACAACTGAATGTAATTAAAAACAAAACTGACAACCTCAGATAAATAAGGACAATAGATAGAGTATAAAAACGACTGATGTCATCATACTCTTCGCTCTTGTTACAAATTTAATTTGTTAAACAGTGACAACTATATTACTCCGATTTTTAAAGCGTACCGTTTTGGTTGTTTGTCTGTGTGAGTCACTCTTGATTAGGCGTCCTCAGTACAAAACAACAATAATCCGACTAAAGTACGTGACACTTGCCCGTAATTTTACGTAATTCTACATATACATTTTTAATTTAGTAGGGTTAACTGGCTGCGACATGACAGTTAATTCATTCGCAAGAGGTTTACTATTTTTTAAGACGTCTTGCTGATTAAAAAACACCGTAATATAAAAAAAAACACTAGTGTGGTAATGTAAAATAATAAGCACGCGTGTTTAATATGTTGCATTATGACCCTAAAGACGTTGGAATAAAGGTCATTTTAAAAGCAAGTTTGTTGAAAATACTAATATGCTAAGACAGGCGCGCTTAACAATCTCTCTTATGCATGCGCATGGGCAATATAGCTGTCTCGCTTCAACAGGGCCGTCGGGCGGAGTGCCACCACCACCGCCAATGCCTTCAGGTTGGTTATTATAATTATTTTATTTTATTGGCAAACAAACAGCATAAATAAATTCATACATTATATTGTACACATACATAGGTTTAAAAAAAGTGTACATAATTAAGGACTAATAGGTATTAATTTAATGGGTATTAAGAAACAGCCACTTTTCCATTTTGTCACGAACATTAACCAGGGTTCGAAATTATCAAGATAATAACGAGCCGTGATAATTATCGGATAATTATCCGATCACTTTACTTGTTCACTTGGCTTTGCATAACACCAACTGACATTTTTTGTGAATTGGGGGAATCCCCGTGTCGCGGCTAGACGTGCGTTCGGATAGACGCAACAAGTGCGGAAATACACGTTTGGATACTTAGAATATAGTTCTATTTCACGGGCGCAATTTTTTGTTATTATCAATTGATAATTATCCACCTGTTACTATCACGATAATTATCGTGATAATTATCGTTGATAATTATCCTTTCGAACCCTGACATTAACTATACTGCTGTAAGACAAATTGTGGTATGTCAGACAAAACTCTGTAGCAAGCGCAACCATATTACTAACGGGCGAGGTGAATTTGCTTCGGTTATTGAATTTGAGATACCGCCTATTGCCGTATTCATTTATGACTAATTCCGTGATAAAATAGAAAAGTTACCGTTTCTTAATGTTAGTCCTTTTTTTTAAAACCGTTTAGGGTAATACAGTAAGCCAAAGCGGTTACTACTTTAAATCTATACATTAACATTTGCTTTGGGTTGACTAAGTAAAGTGTTAATTTAATTTACAATTTGATGGGAAATTATTCCAGATAACATTTCGCCAAAACAAGGCATGCGTAAAGGTTTAAATAATAATTTCCCCCCCAGCGGGCGGAGGTCCCCCCCCTCCCCCTCCGCCGCCGCCGATGATGGGCGGGCCGCCGCCGCCCCCGCCCATGATGGGCGGTCCGCGCCCGCCCCCCATGATGGGGGGACCCATGGCGCCCAGGATGGTAAGTCACACGCACACATTCAACGGGGTCGGTGGCCTAGCGACTGAGCAACCGTGGATGCAGGGGTGAGGGGGGGTCGTAGCCCCACTGAGCCTTGCTGCAAGTCGCCATAAAAATAATATTTTTTTAGGATTCATTGGAAATTATTTTGGGAGTCCTTGAACAAAAGATCCTCATCATCACAAGATAAGATACAATTAATTACAAATTCGAACTCGGCCTTGGCGTTAAGTGTCTGGTCCCTATATTTACTTATTTAAATGCTTTATTGCACAAAAAATGCTACAAGCATTCTCAACCAGTCAACCGTAAAAATTAAAATTAAAATTTGACACTTGTGTGTAGCAAATGTCAAATTTGAACTCTAGGTATCCTTATCTACCTGCGATTTGAAAATAAAAACCATTCTAAGATAAGGTCGCCGTCAATAGAACTTGGAAAAGATGTAAACAAATTAGTGCTGTTTGACACATAACCTCAAATATTCACCAAGCGTGTTTTTATTCAAAATAACGTATATTGAATAGTTATTTCATATTAAACTTAATATGAAAATAATGATCTAGTGTATAAACCATTGCAAAGACCTCACTTGATCTTTAAAAGTACGTCATTATCGAGTAATCATGGTGAATTGGTTCGTTTGGTTTTGTTTATATCGTTTATCTACACACATATCATAAGTCCTCTATAATGCGTTCAGAATCGTAGGCAATGACCAGCATTACAACAATCAATTTTACTATGATAATTTTCTTATCTGTAGCAGTAACATAATGTTCTTACAACGATATAAGATTTGATAAAGTTATGAGTTTCAAATTTCGAACATCTTTGAAAAACAAAACAATTTTATTTGACCTCAATTCTACTATCACTCGAGATGACATTTAATTCGAAATGAAATGTCAATTGCATACAATTTTGACAAATCTCGTATGTTACTTGATAATTTGATATCGAACGATATGATAGTAGAGGCCGACTCTAGATTGTCTCTGAATTAAAAAAAAACTACGGTTGCCGCCATTTTTGACGTTCTAATAATTGATCAATGCCGGCTATGCCGGTCGTAACATGCGGTTCCTGAACACATCATAGAGAGCTTATAATATGTATGTAGATAAAATAGTGTATGTAACTGTACATAATTAGGCATTAAAACACTCGTGTGATGCTATTATGAAACTCGCCTGTCGGCTCGTTTCATAAACACACACTCGTGATTTAATGCCTCTCATTATGCAGCAGTCACATAAACTACTATTACAAGTTCTATTGACGGTGACTTTAGTTTTCAAAGGTTACTTTCTGTTATATTTGTCGTCACTACATATTATAAGTTAAAGTCCCCTAAATGTTTGTCCGGGCTAATCTCATTAACGGCCGCACTCAGAGACGTCAATTAAGATTTAAGTTTCATTCAAGTAGCTGCTGTCACTTTCTTTGCTATAGGAAGGTGATAGGCTATAATTCTATTAATATTAACCTGTGCGAAGCCGGTGCGGGGCGGTAGTTGTATAATAGCAATGACTGGATGTGTGTTACAGCCTCAGCCGGACCTGCTGCCGCACGGCATGAAGCCCAAGCGCAAGTGGGAGGTGGAGGGCCCGCTGAAGCGCGCCAACTGGAAGACCATCGTGCCCGCCAAGATGTCCGAGAAGGCCTTCTGGATCAAGGTACCACTGATCCCCTGCCATCAACCTAGATCATACCTGAACCTGCCGAAGAACTAAGCTGCCCCGGGTTCGAACCCCGGTATTTGTTTTTAACCCCCGACGCAAAAAGAGAGGGGTGTTGTAAGTTTAACGTGTCTGTCTGTGTATCTGTGTATCTGTCTGTGGTATCGTAGCTCCCAAACGGATGGACCGATTTTCGTTTAGTTTTTTTTGTGACGTAGATAATTTTATCCCGAGTGTTCTTAGCCATGTTTCATGAAAATCTGTTCAGCCGTTTGAAGATCATCAGCTCTTTTCTAGTTGATCAGGGGATCTGATTTTTTAATTCTTGAAATCTTCTAGTGACGAAGTCCCTCCAGTGAAAATGTACGTGCTTGGAGCCCGTTAAAGGTTTTGCTCATTGCTCTAAAGGTTTTTAGGCGCTGATATCGGGGGTTTTTAACTCTGTTAGGTTATTTCTACTCATGTACTATAAACCGCTAATACATCCATTGGTAACAATATCAGAATGCCACCCGTAGTGTAACCAAAGCGTGAAAACTGTTCTATAATGAGCGTTGCCATAGTAATAACTGTTCTTTTATATCCATTATAGCATTGTTATTACCATTGGTTACGGTCATTCCGGATATCAGTCTTGGCGTCTAGTGAACACTTGACTTCCTAATTTGTATATTAAATCGTTATAAATGTTTTAATAACAATTGAAATGACGTAGATTAAAAACAAAATTAATTTCGAGACTAATAATGTCTTTAAAATTACATTTTTACGAAATCACTAAGAAAGGATGATTCATCGACTTGTTATTGGTTACCATGGTTACGTATTTGGTTACCATGGTTACGCGCAATATGGATAAAATGGATAACAACAATGATAGCGTTTCGTTTGGCATTCCATTTTTTATGATAAATTGTTAGAACTGTTTTTGTAACTATTGAAATTTGCTTGAAATTTGTAAAC
This sequence comes from Tortrix viridana, assembly GCA_963241965.1. Taxonomy (NCBI): domain Eukaryota; kingdom Metazoa; phylum Arthropoda; class Insecta; order Lepidoptera; family Tortricidae; genus Tortrix; species Tortrix viridana. The sequence goes on along the minus strand of OY725201.1, from coordinate 2,454,114 downwards.
ATTTAACAGTAAAATTCACAAGCTAATAACGCCAATCGAAATAATGAAAATGACTTTGAAAGTATACAAGAAAAGTTCAATTCAATTTTTTGTTAAAATGGCGTCTGTCCATGAGGACAATTCTGCCAATGTCAAAGTTTTAGGTTACATATGATCGGTTCTTGAAAATGATATTAAAACATTTAGAGTGTTATATTCTCCGAGATCAGAGGCAAGAGTGTCGGCCGCCGCTCGCGCTGACCACTCCACCGAGCTCTTCAACACCACTGAGGCACCAAAAAACGCGACAAAATAATCGACACGTGCAGCAACCAACACTCTTGTCACAGAACTCCACAAGAAAAGTTAGCCATTGTTTATTTTTGACATTATCGTTTTAAGACTTACATAATTAGCTCTTAAAGATACTCGTGCCTGTCTGTATAGCCTCTGCACTCTTACCCCCTTACTAATAAACGTTGTGTAACGGCTGAGTAGTTATACAATGCTTTGTCCTTATCTGTCATTGTGACATTTGAATTCGACAGATAAGGACAAAGCATTGTATAACTACTCAGCCGTTACTCAACGTTTATTAGTAAGGGGGTTAACCTTTAGATACTTCAACATGTGCCAGTTGCATAAATAACTATTATAGCACAATATAAACAGATCAGTAGAAAATATTCAAACAGAGGTACGTATGTGTGCGCGTACGCTGTGTATGTCCCCACCACTAGCGTGGGCGTGAGCTAACACTGATAATCATGAATTTAATCGACTTTCTGAGGTTTTTTTTTTCTCTCTAGGTACAAGAAGACAAGTTAGCCTCCCCCGACATTCTAAGCGGTCTCGCGCTTAAGTTCTCAAGCAAACCTGTCGCCAAGAAAAACGAGGACGCCGTTGACAAGTGGGTATTAGCGGTGCCCGCGGTTTAGGCTCTCAAGCTCGCCAATTTTAGCGCGGTTGCCTTATAACTTTGTTTTTTAATTTGCTAGTGCGAAAACGGCCCGTGTGTTTCGGATGCCAAAAGTTTTTTTTATTACATAAATAGAGTACGGGTCATTACACGAGCGTTTTATAAGCCGCCAGTGCCTTGATCGCATTGAAATCGTCCTGTACAAACGTACGAAATTCCTGTACAATTTCGGTTATTTTATAGACTGCCCACGCCCAGGCTTCTACATAATAACCGAAAATGGCATTCAAAGCTACAGAAATTTACAGCTCGTGGAATAACCCACAAACTTCAAAGTAACTGCATTCCCATTTATCCCCCCTCCTCCTATATCTCCGCCCCCGGTTGCCTCTCGCCATGCGGTTGCCTCTCCGGTGAAATTTGACGTGCCATTGCTTTAATTAATGTTTTATTTTTCAAGTTTTCTATTGAACATTGTTATTATTATTAATTTCCCAGAGTCCACACGCTAAAGAAAGTGAAAGACCTCAAGGTCCTCGACAGCAAAGCGGCGCAGAACCTGTCCATCCTGCTGGGCGGCTCCCTGAAGCACATGTCGTACGAGCACATCAGGACGTGCATCCTGCGGTGCGACACCTCCGTGCTCACCGCCAACGTGCTTGATCTGCTCATACAGGTGCGTTGGGGACTAGAGACTGACAGACAGGCAGGACAGGCTGAAATACTGACTCTGTCGTTGACTGATATGTGGAATGACTGACTGGTGAGCAGGCTGAGAGACTGACAAGCGACAGGCTGAGAGGTGGCAGACTGAAGACTGACAGACAGGCAGGACAGGCTGAAAGACTGACACCGTTATTTACTGATAGGCGGAATGACTGACTGGTGAGCAGGCTGAGAGACTGACAGGCGGACTGGTTGACTCTTTGGTACGCTGCGCTGATTTGATTCTGCTGGTGGGCTTTCTGAAACACATGTCGTTCGAACACATAAGGTGCGTCCTGCTCTGCGATACCGCTGTGCTCGTTGCAAGCATGCTCGATTTGCTCATACAGGTGAGTTGACAGGCTGATATGCTGGCAGATTTCTAGACTGACAGGCGGGCTTGACTGTTAGGCAAAATGACAGGCTCATTTAATTATTCTGTTGGGCGGTCCTCTGAAACACATATCGTACGAGTATGTATGTGTGTATGTATGTTTTTGTCGTTGCTTTATTGAAATTGTTTCTTTATCCCACAGTACCTACCCCCAGCGGACCAGCTGAAGAAGCTGGCGGAGCTCAAGAACAAGGAGGAGCTAACGGAGGCGGAGTCGTTCGCCGCCACCGTGGCCGATGTCAAGCGGCTCGTGCCGAGGCTGAGGAGTTTAGCGTTCAGGGAGCACTACGCGGAGATGATCTCGGAAGTTAAACCGGTCAGTGAATCATCGTTCTCCTAGCGCATTTTCCCTTCGTCGGGGTACGCTTGACCGTGATCCTGATTCGGTCAGTCTGGTTGTTACAGTGGAGCGACTGCCATCTGATTGGACTGACTTCAACAAATCATATAATATAATAATACAGCCTATATACGTTCCTTTGCTGGGCACAGGGTACAATGACAGGGTTTGGGCTATAGTTCCCACGCGGGCCCAGTGCGGATTGGGAACTTCGCATATACCGCCAAATTGTGCATGTGTGTGCAGGTTTCCTCACGATGTTTTCCTTCACCGAAAAGCTCATGGTAAATTTACAAATTATATTTTACACATAAATTCCGAAAAACTCAGAGGTGCGAGCCCGGGTTCGAACCCACGGCCCTCTGCTTAAGAGTTGGCAGGTCAAACCATTAGGCTACCACGACTTTTTCAACAAATCATATTCGTCATAAACTTGGGAGTGGCATAGAAAGTGTAAGGGCGCGACATACTAATGGTCAGTCGGGTTTTGCGAAGTAAAGTCGAGTTTAGAATGATGAATATAATGGTGATGTTCCCAGGACATCGTGTCGGGCACGGCGGCGTGCGAGGAGGTGCGCGGCAGCGCGCGGCTGGCGCGCGTGCTGGAGCTGCTGCTGCTGCTGGGCAACTACATGAACACCGGCTCGCACATCGCGGGCGCGCACGGCTTCGAGATCAGCTTCCTCACCAAGGTGCTGTGCGGCCCGAGCCGCGGCCGAGGGGCGACAGGGGACGAGTCAACATTACGCGCACGCACGTCTATCGAACACGTTTTTTTAATACATTTACCAAAAAATTACTTCTTCTTCTTCTCTTTAAAAAAAAATGGCCTCTGTCCACTTATGTAGACAATTTTGCCAATGTCAATGTACGGTTAAAATATATTTATAAAATTGGTATTGTTCGGTAATTTGGAGAACTGTGGCGAAAGTGTCGATCGCCTCACGCACCAACCACTCCGCCGCGCACTACTCCGCCACGCTTCACTTCTCCAAAGAGAAGCCCAAGATGACGACCGGCTCAGCAGAAGCGATCGACACGTGCAGCAGCCAACACTCCCACCACAGGACTCCCCAAAAAATTACAATGAAACAAATATTCAACAGTAATCATAAGAAACAAATTAATTTATTTCTTAGTCTGATAAAATTCGGAGTGCAATTTTAAAGTGGTTAAACATACGAACTCTTTGTTTGTATGTTTAGCTTGGAATAACAGTAAAATTCTAATTTCACCAAAAAATATGTTTTGGAACGGATTCAAGAACAGATTTTGGAAAAATAATACCAATACTTACGTAAGCATAGGAAGGGGGGGTTTGCTTACTTACTTAAAAGAAAAGTTTGATGCCTATGTCTGTCTGTCTGTGGAATCGTAGTTCCCAAACATATGGACTGACTCGTATGCGGTACTTTTTGATAGAGAACAAGTTTAACTGGAGTAGTTCTTAGCTAGGTTTGTTAAGTTAACATGTTTTTTTTTTTTTTCCCCAGTTGACAGCGACGAAAGACTTGGATAATAAACAGACGCTACTGCACTATCTGGCGGACACGATAGAGCACAAGTTCCCCGAGGCCCTCCATTTCGCCGAAGAAATGCCGCATATAGACAGGTATGATATATGTATTACTATAGATGCGTCACACCGGTTTTGCAGACACTCATTTCATAAAATGTTTTACTTCGCCGAATTGTAATGAAAAGGCATTTCCACGTGCGGGAGTTATAATTTTTTGGTAATCACAGGTCTAACCTAACCTATGTAACCCACGAAAGGACACATTCGATGGAATGAGTGTCTTCAAAACAAGGGGACACGGTACACCATTACGGTAACCGCTTAAGCGGGCATTACATTATACAAATTGCAGAGCGCTAGGTGAGTTCTTTACTTTCGCATTTATTTCGCGTTTATTAGAATGGATGGATTTATTTATAAACGCGTTTCAGGGCGGCGCGGGTGTCGATGGAGAACGTCCAGAAGGCTCTGAAGAAGATGGACAGCGACATCAGGGCGCTGGAGACCGACCTGAACAACTCCCGCGTGCCGCAGGCGCCGGACGACCTCTTCTTTGAGAGCATGAGCGTATCCTTTAACAAACAGTTTCTGGCGAGATATTCATTATTGGGCTTAGACTAAAGCAAAAGGGGAAGACACGTTATCGCCGTACAAGACACTGACATAATGCGTGCCGCGACACCTACATTCGCAAATGTCACACACACAGCTGTAAACATGCACTAAGGAGCAATAGAGATAAATTGATGGACTAACGTCGTGCGCGTAAGTGAGACAGCCATATGTCTCAATCGCACGACGTCGCACGTGTTGACAGATCGGTAACGGCCGGACAACTGACTCAAACACAGGCGCTCAGCGCCTATATTTAGGTGCTCATGCCCGCGCGCCGGTCACGTATCTTCCTCTTTTTGTTTTCATCTAAGTTTTTGGGGCAAGATTTTCTTGACAACTGTACTTTGTTTACACAGTCATCATCTGCTTATCAATGCGTTGACGGCGCGGTTAGCCTAGTTGGTAGTGACCTGCGAAGCTAGCGGTCCGTTTTTTTGTTCTATGACCGGTTATCTAGTTGAGTATTGTTGATCGAAGCCTATGTGTCAATCTAGAATAAGGACTACTAGGTATGCAAAATTTCATCTAAATCCGTTCACACGTTTAAGCGTGATTGAAACATCCCAATATCCATACAAACTTGCACATTATAATTACTAACTTATGCCCGCGACTCCGTCCGCGTAGAAGTCGTTTATCGCTGCTCCCTCGGGATCTGTCCAATTTTCCTGGATAAAAAGTAGCCTATGCGCTATTCCGGACTATAATCTACCTCTGTGCCGAATTTCATCCAAGTCCGTTCAGCCGTTCTGGCGCGATTGAGTAACAAACGTCCATCCAAACTCTCCCATTTATAATAGTTGTAAGATTAGTAGTATAGTAGGTTAGGATAAAAGTTATCCCTAGACAATATATAATAAATATAGAATATTGTGTTAAAACTGTATTTTTTTTTTTTTTTAGTACAATACAGTAGTTACATACACACATACATACAATATTTCCTAAGCCCGCCCAGTCGTTCGCGAAAGAGGCGCGCGAGCAGTGCGACCTGCTCCACTCGATGTTCCGCAAGATGGCCGCGCTGTACAACGAGCTGGCCGAGTACTACGTGTTCGACCCGCAGAAGTACACGCTGGAGGAGTTCTTCTCCGACATCAAGACGTTCAAGGACTCGTTCGCGGTAAGGGGGGAGGAGGATTAGTAGTAGAAGGATGAGTGGTAACGGCGGAGGGAGGGAGACGAGTATAAATCATGAGTATGAGGAAAATTTTAAGCCCGAACTGTAGCGACACAGTTGCGTTATGTGTTATATACGCTAGGTATGCAGACGGGCTCATCAGTAGTTCCGAGCCCGTAGGCCGGTGTAGTTGTCTCTTCAATAAATTAATAATTACAGTGTTGCATCTTTATATTCTCTCCCAATACATTAAATAGTGATACCTGAACATATTATCGTTAAAGTCGCTTATTAAGTTTTTTACAATATCGGAAGCCTTATTATGAGCCTTAAAATCCGACTGGCGGTTAGTATGACGCACCTTTATAATTTTTATATAGCCTATGACACTCGCACGTTCTGGCGAATCATAGGACGCCCCAATTTTTTTAAATCGGTCCAATAGTTTAGTAGCTAGAGTGGAATATTAGATTTTTTGTCACATATATACAACCAAAGACTGTTAAAATCATTAACCTTCTGTTTCTTCGCTGAGTCGGGTAAAGATAAGGACAATTAGGATAATAAGGACTTGTTAAAGGCGGCGCATCAAGAAAACGTAGTAGCAAGAGAGACGGAGGAGCGAGCGAGACGGGCGCGGGAAGCGCGCGCCGCGGCGGAGCGGGACAGAAGAGACAGGCAGCATCGGTATAAGCAGTTGGTCGACATGGATCAGGCACAAGATGGCGTCATGGACAGGTGGGTAGTGGTGATTGGTTAAGACAGGTGACAGGTGACAGGTGACAGTTCTGTGTACATTTATAAAGTCCACTGATGTAGGAACTCAAAGACTTTACAATGTATATCAAACTAGTTATTGCCCGCGACTTAATAATGAATAATACTTAATGCTAAATAAGTTAAATAGCTGTATTAATCTTTTGAACGCCATTGGCGCTATAGCCGTCATGGTTGACAGCGTAAAATAGACCTAAGTGTATTTGAGGACGGTTGACATTAGCTATGGCGTGGTGTCGTATATATCAGACTACGGCGGTCAAAAGATTAATTTGTAAGTAGCGACACGCCTCGGCTTCGTACGGGTGCAATTATCCAAAAAAAAAAACATACAAATCTTGTCCTGACAATTACGAACACAAAAAAAAAGAATCGATCGAGCCATTCTCAAGTGATGCGCTTGCATACATTCGGCAATTGGCTAAGTAAAGTTTTTGGAAGAGATGTAAATTATATATTTTATATTATATTTTTTCATCCTAAAGATCAAGTAACTGCGGCTCTTTTATTTTTATTCCCTCTAATATTTTAGAAATATTTTTTTTAGTTATTAAGTTGACATTTGTACACTTTAATGACCGACAAGCTTGTTGCCTTCTTACTTATGAAAAAGAAAAAAAAACGGTGACTTCTATATCTGTCATTGTCAAATCAAAGTAAACATACGATTCAATTCAACGACTCTTTTCTGTTTGCTTGCGTTTCATGTGATCAGTGTTTTTAGAAATATTTTTAACGAACTCCGGACTTTCGTTTTTGCCGCTTGCTCTACGACCTTTGCGCGATATTTAGACTTGAATAATGAAAGGTATTGAATCGTTGGTTTACTTTGATTTGACTTGACAATGACAGATATAGATGTGACAGTTTTTTTCCTTTTCATTAAGTACGAAGGCAACAAGCTTGTCGGTCATTAAAGTTTACGAATGTCAACTTAATAAGTAAAAAAAATATTTCTAAAATATTATATGAAATAAAAATGAAAGAGCCGCAGTTCCTTGATCTTTAGGATGAGGACTATTGAAAAAAATATATAATTTACATCTTCAAAAACTTTACTTAGCCAATTGATTGTTATTAATATTTGTAATATGATCGTTTTTCAGTTTGATGGAGGCGCTGCAGAGCGGGTCGGCGTTCAGCCGAGAACGGCCGAGGAAGAAGGCGAACCCCAGGGTCGCGGGAGGTATGTTGTGTTTCATATTAATTATTAGATTGTACAGCCGCCCTCAGAGACGTGAATTAATAATTATTTGGCAAAAATAAAAACCGGTCAAGTGCGAGTCGGACTCGCGCACTGAGGGTTCCGCACCCATTTGGTAAATTTTTAGTATTGGTTGTTATTCTATAGGGTTTGTTCTATAATCATACAAAATTTGACGCTTGTATGTTTTACAGTTTTTCTGATACAATAAAAATAAAAATACGTTGAAAAATTGTACGGGGACCCGCTTTATTATTTCACTTTTTTTATTTATTATTATTATTTATTTATTTATTATAACATATCAACAGGCATTTGTTAGTAAATCCGCCGTAATAACACAATCTGAAAAAAAATCAACCCGCTATCTATTACGGTTCAAAAGATACAGCTCTTTATAGTTAGGACAGAGAGAATGACAGACAGACGGACGGACAGACGGGTTAAAGGACAAATAAAGGGTCTTTTAAGATTGATTAAAGTTGCTGATGTCACTTTCTTTGCTATAGCAATAGAATAAGACGCAGCAACTTTAATCAAACCTAAAAATTAATTGACGTCTCTGAGTGCGGCAGTTAGAGTCCTTTGCCTCGTTAGTGGGGCTATTACAAGCTATTAAAAAAAATAGATTGTAGCGTTTTTGTGCACAGAGTGTGGAGAAGCTCGGATATGTCTTAGGATCTAACAGCCTTATAAATAAACATGGAGTAATCGTGGAGTAGTTAAGCCATGCTTTGTCCTTATTTGTCATTTTGACATTTGAATTCGACAGATAAGGACAACGCATGACTTAACTGCACGGTTACTGCACGTTTATTAATAAGCGCATTATTACTTATTCTAATTATTTCTCGTCGTAAACGCTCGTATGCGGCAGAATAAAAAAAATCTAGTCTCTATTATTTGGTAATAATGTCGACCAAATCCATTGATAACTATTAAATGGATAAAAACTTCTGACTTAATTGTTACCTCTAACTTTTAGAGCTGATAATTCTTAAACGGTCCGACCGATTTCATTGGACCTAGCTAAGAACTTCCCCAGTTAGAAAGAACTAGATTACTTAAAAAAAAACTACGTCCGAATCCGTTTGTTTGGGAGCTACGAAGCCACAGACAGACAGACATAAATGACTAATTTATAACGCCCCTTTTGTGGTCGAAAATTAAAAACATAATCATGAACATTTTATTATTAAATAAAATTAGTAATTTCAAATCACTCCTTTTTCATAAGTTAGACATATTAGTGAATACACGTAAACTATGCACGTAAGGTACATTTTGTCATGTTCATTTCACGCACCACTATTAGAGGAGCAAAGCGATGAGGATGGAATGGTGCACGCCATTTTGCACCGTATTGAAGGTATTCGCTAGAAGTAGTTATTAATTCATTAAATTTGTTGTAAAAGTAAGTAAAGTAGTAATTTTGCTCTTTTTTTGCATATTATATTGACGAATTCATTTTAATTTAGAGATAATGTAATAAAATGTAGTTCAAAAAGTTATTTTCGAAGAGCACATACATATTGAACATAAAAAAGAAGATTTTTTTACATTAAATTGCATTTTAAACTGTCCATTATGTTAGTGTTATTGTATTTATTCTCAAAATGTGTGGGCTAACCTTTCAAAACCTAACACATACAAGAAAAACAACTGAATCGTTTTGAATGCCTTATGACCATTTAAGACGGAATTCAATGTAATTTTGACACTGGCTCCCTAGGTAGCCACCGGGTATCGAGGGCAAATGATTTATGATTAAGAAGTTATGTCAAACATTAGTGAACCTGACATACTACTAGAGTTGGGGAACCGTCTAGGTAACACCCCATTGTTACATAAGTAATCGGGTAAATAGGGGTAAACATAAACCCTGTATTTACCTTTATAATTATTTACCTAACTCCCTAATAGCCACAATTGACAACATTTAAAAATTGCAACTGATGCTAAATCCAAAACAAATCCATTTGGTTAATTAAGGGCCAGGATTTCAAAAATATATATTTTTTTTATCTACAGTAGTTCAGTAAATATTAGGGAATGTATGCTCCTTGCAAATTATACGGGAGAAAAAAGAAAAAGGTTGTAGGAATAGTCCAATTTCCGGTTGTCAAAACAGACATTACTACCTTGAAGTCCGAATTGCATATTAAGTTTTGATTTAACGTACGCATATTCTTAATCAAATAAATGTTTTAGGTGTCTTAGTTGAATGCCGGATAAAATAAAAAGTAAATATCATGCAATAAATAAGTAAAGCCCCTTGATGTTATTCACCCCATAAATTGTTTATGGGTATTAAGCAGAAGACGGACTTCAAGTGAAAATATCCGTAATTTGGCAATAGCACTGTTATTGGTTCTGTCAAAACGTTTTTTCTTTATCGCCTGTTAAAACATAGGCAAAGGTTGACACTCGATTCAGGCATATCATGTCACATACGCTCTTTGAAGAATGACTTTTACGTCAAATGCATTTTTTTTTTTTGGAAAACAAAAAATACATGTTCTGTTAGTTTTAATGCACTTTCCAAAGGACACGTAAAATACAAGGATGAGAAAAATGGAATGTTGTCAATTATACAGAGTCCGCCCTGCGCTGCGGTTTGCGGTTCAGGAGGAACACCGGGCAGTACACGCTCCAAGTTATACAGCTGCACTCAGAGACGTCAATTAAGTTTTAAGTTTCATTAAAGTACCACTTAAAATGTCACTTTCTTTGCTATAGTAATAGAATAAGACGCAGCAACTTTAATGAAACCTAAAACTTAATTGACATCTCTGAGTGCGGCAGATAGAGTTGTATAGGCTTTCGACAGGGTCTGTGTCTAACCATTTAGAATGATTCACGCGTCACAAATATATCGGGTAAATACTTGGGTATATACCCAGTAATGTGTCTTCTTATTTAAACATTACCCCAGCGGGCTTAACATGGACGAGATAAAATTTCAGTTGCTAGGGAAATGAATACATATATTCCATATTCTAACGTAAGACTTAACGCTTAAGGTTTAAAATAAAACTGCCCCGTCCTGACTTTTATTACCTTTTATTACTAAGCGACTATAGATATTTTCACTTTTTTATAGCGATTTTTATCAAAACGCCATATATTGAGTTGAAATGTCGCATGACGTCACGTCTCAATACAATTTTTACACAGAAGTGACGTCACGAGTCCCCACTCCCGAATTTTGACGCGCTTTATCTTTGTAAGTTTTTTTTTTGATTGACGAAAGAAAAAATATGTGTCCAATATTTTTTGATATTCTAACTGACGGACTAAATAGAATTTAGTTTTCTTTACTCAGTCATCATCCCTATTGTTATTTTACTGCAATCTTGGTCTTCCCTTCCCATCCCTTCTTACATCTAAGGCCACGTTCCCACTATGTCGTAACGACAGATAGTCGTGCATCGCGGCTTGTATATTTAATGCCTGGGCCACACCAGATGCGTTGCGTTGACGTGCACGTGCGCGTTCGCGTTCCACTGCGTTGTATAATATGAATCCTCACATGAGGACGCAGCTATACAACGCAGTGGAACGCGAACGCGCACGTGCACGTCTACGCAACGCATCCGGTGTGGCCCAGGCTTAAATGGAGGTGTTCACATATATGACGGTACGATTAATTGTCGTCCACGATTTTTTTTTGCTGTGTCGACAACAGCTGGAACAGCAGCTAGGTACAGCTAGAGACGATAGTCGACCAACGATAAATTAACCGTTACGACATAGTGGGAACGCGGCCTAAGACTTTAGTCTTTGAGCATAGAAATAATATTAAAACTTTGTTTCTTGGCTCACTATATTGGGTAGGTATTGCCTGAATGTATTGTAGTATTTACCTATCGTCCATATCTAATAATCAAGACGGCGACTGGCTTTTATTAAATTCAAGAAAGGGCAAAATGCACTTTACAAAGTATGTCAGTAAGGTGTATTTTACAACCTATTAAATTTGTTAGATACGCGGTATTGCAGTATCACCGATGTAATGATCATGTTATTAAGACACCAGTGTGACGCGTGGATTGGTCTAGCTTTCGTGCGTGATTCGGCTCTCGTTCGCGATTTACTAATTGTAAAATATGATGCAAAATTATTATTAATATTATTATTAAGAGCCTGTTGTGTCCCGCCGGCAAAGGCCTCCCCCCATTTTTTCCAGTATATATGCTGCTATAATATGTTTATATTATTTCGATTTTTCTTTATTTTTTACTGTACCCAAGATCTAAATACTTTTTACAGCGTTTCGCAGGATATTTCGCTTTTGATGTTGTCGTGTTATGTTTTCATTGTTGTTTTTTTCTATTTCTCATGTCTCTATTGCAATTATTATTTACGACACTAACCCCCTTACTAATAAACGTTGAGTAACGGCTGAGTAGTTATACAATGCTTTGTCCTTATCTGTCCAATTCAAATGTCACAATGACGGATAAGGACAAAGCATTGTATAACTACTCAGCCGTTACTCAACGTTTATTAGTAAGGGGGTAAAGGTATATCCGATGAATTTATTGAACTGCAAACAAAATCTGACTGATTGGCTTAAAGCATTGACCTACGATCGCTTCTGGTGCAATGGAGATAGTGTAACATACGCACACATACACCATACCATACGGCCATTGGAATAAAGATCCATTGCAAAGGAGACAGAGTGGAATTTCTTTTGTTTTAGACAGACAATTAAATTAGAAAATATACGCTATTCTATTTAGAATAGGTTCATATTCCATTGGAAAATTTCGTTGTATGGTGGGCGTTAGGAGGTTAAGGTCGAATCTTTCATACACATCACTTTAAGTAATCCATTCGCACATGTTTTGTCCTTCTCTTCCTTTATAACCGTCTACATTAACCCACATCGACTACGTCATCAGTAGTGATCGGCCACCGGTAGCATTTTACGTCACTTTGATGACGAAAGTATTACATGGATATGACTCTATTTAATTTCGTGCACAATTTATATACCTATTAAAAATTTATGATTTTTTAATCGAGTCTTATTATTATTGGTCGGGGACAGGTAGCAACTTTCCGACTAAAGAGTATTATAGATATGATTCTTATCAAATTTCGAGTACGATTTTTGAATTATAAATTTTTGAATTTTTAGCTTTTAAGGCAAAATGTAAAAAAATTACCTAGTTTCTTATCAAATGTGAGGTTTTAATGCATAAATCTCGAAAAGAAATGTTGTTCTATAAGATATGTACCATTATTTTGTGATACAAGTAATAAAAATAGCATAAGAGGCACCGTGATGTCGTTGGTTTTTTCGTAGTAGAGTTTTAATTTTAATTTTATCTTGTTTACTTATACTTTAATTTAAACCATACCTAACATATCCATACTAGTCATTACGTTTGACGTGAAAGTGACATAAATTGCTCCCGTCGCCGATCTTTAGTCATCAGTAAGTTAGCAAGTATGTATTGACGTTGCAGCGGAGCGGCGCGCGCAGCTGAGCCGCTCGCGCTCGCGCTCCGGCCTCACAGGCGCGCTCACCGCCAGAGAATTAACCAAGTAAGTCGATTCACGGCACCCCTGCATCGTACTGAATAATGCGCTGTACATATCGACGGGTCTCTGACTCAACATCGTATATGAAAATTTATGAAATTGGAATATCTACAAAAAAATAATGTAAACGCTATATCTTGTCTAGGGGACACGGTTTATGTAGGAAGACATGTCGAAACTGTTTTGTTTGGTACATATTTTTTTTTTCTCTCGTAATCATTCTGACATGTTTTCCTGCAAAACTACGCAGATATTTTATATTATTTTTCCAGTTTTATATAATGCTAGAATAAGTAATATCATTGTAATTTTTTATTTAAAAAATGACTAACTGTTGAGTTTCTTGTGGCGCTTCTTCTCAGCAGTGGTCTCCTCTTGGGAAGCGCTGGTAGATTTTGACGTGTAAAAGTGCCCGTGCGGCCTACTTACTGAATAAATATCTTTTATCTTTTTATTTTATCTTTTTTACTTTAGGACGTGTACCTAAAGTGGATATTCGGATTTCGTAAAATTTCATATACGACGTTGAATCAGAGGCCCGTCGATATGTATATATGCCCGTATCCTGTCATTTTACAAATAACGTTTCGCAAACTGATTCGTTTCACAAACATATCATTTGGCAAATAGCATTTTTTTCCGAAACTGTCAATATTTAAGGATTTCTAAGCAAGTAAAGTAAAGTAAATCTTTATTGCGTATGGAATTCAGGTTATATAATGCAGTTACAGTTGCTGAACAAAGTTTCACCAAACCCTGTCTTTTCAGACGTACACACAATTCATAGGTTTAGGTTTATTTAATTACATTATCTATCTTTAAGTGTGCATAGTGCATAGTGTAAAAATACTGAAATACTTACACTTTCGGAAGAAAAAGCGGTTCGCCAAATTATATGTTTGTGAAATGTTGTTTAAAAAATGATGATCAACCATATCTGCCACTGTCACAGTCTACCATTCCTTCTATGTTTGTATGTAAAAAATATATTTAATCGTTGTTTTTATATTCCAATAAATTTAAATAGTTCATATTGCTATAACTTTAAAACTTCGTAGAAATGTTTAGTTTTATTTTAATTACATGTTAGCTAGCTGCAATTTGCTAGCTATTTGTGTGTGTGTACAATACCGATTTTATAACCTATTTTTATACGAATAAAGATTTTAATTGATTGAAGTTAATTAACTTCAACCGATGCGAAATAAACCCGTGAATTCGCCAACTTGACATAATCATACGGAATGAACGCTTTTAATATATAGTTTTCTTTTGTTTCAGCGAGTTGCTAAGCAACGCGTGATGAATAGCTCATATCAAGTGATAGTAGAGGTAGTGTAACATTAACTTATGATAAGAAAACTGAATTACACTAACGTGTATGAGAAGACAACGTCCGCAGCAGATATTGCTTAAGGTAAACACAGGCAGAGATGGCCGTTAGATTTGGTACAATACCCGGGTGGATACACATTTCTATAAATAAATAACAAGGTATTCACCCAATATTTTGTAAAAATCGGGTATAATATAATAATAATATATTAAACAACCGGGTATACACTTAATTTATTAGGTAATTACCTGGATATACACATAATTTATGTATTGGTTAAATACTCAAGTTTTTTAGGTAAATACCTCAAGGTTTATCCCAGTGATTGGCCCCTACCTACGATAGCTGAACCTCCTTTAATAACTACATAGCAAAATCACAAGAAATTATCATAGACTTTCTACGAAAAGTTCCTATAGTTGGTGGGTCAGGGGTGTACAATTAAACTCCATGACTTTTGTCAAGAAAGAAAGAAAGAAACATAAAGTAAGCTCCCACGACAAACGTCCGTATATACCTAGTATTGGGTATTTACCCAAATGTTGAGTATTTACCTACCTTTTTGTCCATCTCAAGTCCAGACTTGTGTTCAAATGAATATAACTCAAAAACATTTGGTTTTTTTTTTCTCCAGCCTAGGGCATTCGTATGTCCATTTGGAATGCACCCTAAATAAACCCTGGCCTAAAAAGAAGGTTTAATGTGATTAAAATTATACAGACCCCTGTGCTGTGTTTAAAATCTCCCGTTTCTGTCAACGTATCTACTTATTATGTCCATTTATTAAATTATAATATATGTAAATTTAAAATATTTTTTTATATTGTTCTGCTAATTAGTGAAATATTTCTTGGAAATTGTGTATTTCGTGTAAAGGTGCTTCTGAACGGGCCACATTTTTTTGCAATTATATCGCGTGTGAATGCGCCGTTAGAGGCGCTAGTGTAGCGTGAGGTCTCCGAAATGTCAAATGTCACTGTTTGCGGGCGGGCTACGCGGGTTTATTTCTAATTAGAATAATGTTGTGAATATTTTGCAATACCTGAGATTAATTATGGCAAATATGAGTTGCGGGTCAATGAATGTCAGCTTTTTAAGAGCGGAGCTAAGAAAATGAGGTGCAAAATTAAGCGGGATGAAAGAAAAACTAATTCAAAAGTTCGTTTACTGCTTTTAAGTATATATAACAAACTTTGAATGCTATACTTCATGACCTTACTCTACAGTGGCGCCAAGAATAGCTGTCTTTCTCTAACGGCGTATTAGTGCGTATGCTAAAAAAGGATGCTAAAAAAATTTGCCCGTTTTGAAGCCTCTTAATAGTGTCTACTTATTTTGAGGCCTTATATGCTCGGTCTAAGACCAAACGTGTGTTTCTTGAAACTGGACCGCAATGTTATTGAAATAAAATTTAAAATGGCTTCGTATATTCCTGTTTCTGATTTCTAGATTTAAGTAACTGACGAAGGCTTAATAATATATTCCTAAGTTACGATGATACGTCGCTTTTGGTATAATGATAATATCTGGTGTTGATTTTTTTTGACATTTCTTATATAATATGGCCTAGTTAGAAACACACGGACACTGACACTGTTTACTCGCGGGTTAGACAGTAACGGCCCGACATGTTTCGGAGTCATTAGGGGTCGTTTATCAGGGGAGTGTTCCGCGAAATATTCCGAAATATTTTTTCCGAATATTCAATTGTCCGAATTTTCATTTTTACGAAAAAAAAATTTAATTGCTATACGTAGGTTAGGTTAGGTTTGATTTATGTGCTATATCAAAAAATAAAGCCTCTATTAAAAAAAATCAATTCGGAATTTTGAAAATTCGGAATTTCAAACAATTCGGAATAAAATAAACAAATAAACCGTTTCAGTGTCCGAGTGTTTCTAATAATAACTCGCGCCAGTTTAAATTTTATTATGGCCTAGCTGTTATTATTAAAAAAAAATGTCTTTCCGATAGATTGATTTTTACAATTTAAAGTTGTGACCACGAGCAACGCGAGGAACGACGCATGGAAGAATAATAAATAATAACAAAGGAACGTATTAAAAGATTAGTTGTGTATTTACTACTCTGTCAAGAAAGTACCGGGAAAAGATCAATAATACACAAACTGTTTGTTAATCATCCAAATTTATTTTATCACCTTCAAAGTATGCTCCTTCAGAAACGATACACTTACGCCAACGAATAATCCAATCATCAAAACATTTTTTAAACGCTGTTTCCGGAATTGAATTCAGTTCTCGGCGCGAATTCTCCTTTATGTCTTCTACCGATTGAAAACGGGTGCCACGAAGTGGTAATTTGAGTTTAGGAAAAAGAAAGAAGTCGGCAGGAGCCATATCTGGTGAATATGGTGGTTGCTCGATGGTATTTGTTGAGTGTTTGGTCAAAAATTCTTTCACAATGATGGCCTTGTGCGAAGGCGCATTATCGTGGTGCAAAATCCAAGAATTTTCATTCCACAAATCTGGCCTTTTTCGTCGAATTTGCTCTCTTAAATGCCGCATAACGCTCAAATAATATTCTTTATTTACCGTTTGACCTTCCGGCAAGAATTCCGAGTGCACAACACCGCGATAGTCAAAGTTGAATGAGGATTTTCAGTCACTATTTCCTTCACTTTTGCGATGTTAACTTCAGTTGCAGACGTTGATGGCCTACCAGAGCGAGGCAAATCTTCCATCACATCTCGACCGCTTTTGAACGCTTTGTACCACTCATAAACACGTGTTTTTGATAAAGTCGAATCACCGTAAGCCTTCTGTAACATTTTCAGTGACTCCGAACACGAAATTCCATTGGCGATGCAAAATTTAAGACAAACTCTTTGTTCAATGTTTTTGTCCATTATGAAATTCGCAATACACACTAGATATGATATAACTAAAAACAGCACTGTATTTAATATAAATAACAGATGCAACTCAAACTCCGCGCCAAAATAGAAAACAGTTGTGCCAATCTAACAACAACAAAAAAAACAAAAATTTTAATTTGGAACCATAAACAAATCATCCATTCCCGATACTTTGTTGACTGCATTCAGTCATGTAAGAACTTTACGGAGTTAATATACTTATTAAAGATATTAAACTTGTCAAATAACAAAAAACTCCACACAATGGACGATCATAAAATGGATTTTGACTAAGCCGAGTCCTGTAACTATTTAAAATGATTGAAAGTCAGCAAAAATATATAAATGAAACTTTAAACTCGTCCAAAAACTGTATACTAAAATATGTTTTAAGAATCTTCCAATAATCGCTTTTATTGTCCAATATTGGATCGTCGGTGAGTAAGTTCTAACAATGTACAGAATTAGAACCTTGTCATTACAAATGTCATTGGTTAAATCTTTGTTATGCTATAACGAGGCACTGAAATGGAAAACATGGTTTAACCGAATGTTCTGTACTATTTTTATTAAGAACCACCCAATTATTTGCACCTATGGATTGCAGAATTAACCGCTCGTATATGAGGTGAAAAAAAATACCAACTTCTAGTCTCTTCAGATTAGGAAGTATTCAAAATAATAAGCAAAAAAAAAATACAAAAAGATATCCAAAATTTGGTCAGGATCCAAAACAAACACATACAAGGGGTTTAAGCTTCTGTTACCTTCGAAATAAAGTTCGAATCGAATTGTCCGAAACGTCTAAATAGATGCCTAATTCAGGCAGTACCTTTGTTCATTGTTTGTAAGTTTTAATATGCTTAATGCTGGGCGGAGATGGACTGCAAATGTCTGGCCCTCAAAGCTGACGCACCATCAGGTCACAGATTAGATAAGAGTTACCACGTAACAGATATTTCTCTTCTATTCAAAAGAACAAAGTACATCCCATCAATACCTACAAAGTATAAAACATACGTATAATGCGACCCGAACGCGCCTAAACAAACCTTATTAACTCCTGTCGAAAGTTCATTTTTCGTGATCTCCTGCGATCGTATAGTGATAACTACGTTTGCACGCTTGAACGGTAGGTTTCTCATCACAATGAATAGCTATGTCCACACCTGTGCGCTTTCAAGTTCAACTTGCGCTTTCAAGATTTCTATTCGTCTGCGTCAAGCGCATGCAATACGAGGGTGACACTGAATCTTCAATAAAATCAAATGTTTTGACTTTATCTTCCGCCATTTTATTTGCAAAATGTTGCACGTCGACCCAACGGTGACGGATCAGCGTGCGCTACGGGTATGCGCTGATATCAATCCAGTTTGAGCGCATGCGTTATTGAATGTGCTGTGGTTGCAGAGGCATGCGTCAGAGCAAAGCGCCAGTTGAACATGAAAGCGCACAGGTGTAGACATAGCTAATAGGTCATAAAAATATATGTATTTGTTATTTTTTATTGTATATATTCACATATGATTTAATAATAAATATAAATGTTCTTCATGTTATGCATTTCGGCGTATAATATGAAAGTAGGTAACATCGTGTCAATGCCCATGCACAAATTCTAAATACACTAAACACACACACACAATTCCTACTTCTTATTTACCTACTTAAATCTAAAGACTTACGTCATTCGGGAATTCACTATCACTATATGTACCTTAGGGGGTTTCATATTTGTATAGGAAAAAATAAATGTCATATTTTTGCAGACTGCTTACGCCCCGAGTCTATACTATGTAAAAAAAATTAATATCACATTTAAAGGTAATGGGACAATATTTAGATTTTTAATGTTGATATTTTTTTTTAAAACAACAAACAATGACGACGCAGTTAGCCTAGTTGGTAGTGACCATGCCTACGAAGCTAGCGGTCCTGGGTTCGAATCCCGGTATGGACAAATATTTGTGTGATGAGCGCGAGTATTTGTTCCTGAGTCATGGATGTTTTCTATGTATTTATGTATATATTTCTCTATATAAGTATGTTTATCGTTGTCTAGTACCTATAGTACAAGCCTAGAGCTTAGTTTGGGACTAGGTCAATTTGTGTGAGATTGTCCCTGATATTTATTTATTTTATTTATTTATAACTAACTTTGCTGTCGACTTATTATTTACTTATTAATGCTTTCGACCATCATCAACGGTTTTTCGGCATGTTAAGGCTTCGGTGAATTGCATAAATGAAAACGGATTCAAAAAGTTGTCAGAATGTGCTACCTCTAAGTGCTAACCGATTTGATTGAAATTTTGAACAACGGTATTTTAGATAAGTAGGACCAAGGATCCGAGCGAAGTCATTAGAAAATACAAAGTTGGGAAAATGAAACAACCTATATAACATTTTTGTAATAGGTAACAATTTAATTAGTTCTTTTAAAAAAAAATCTTATTATTCTTGGTAGGTATTTTATGCGCCGTATCTAATCACCCTAACTATCAACGATGATTACAATCAAGTAGGTAATCAAACCGTTCTAACTTGATGACTACTGACTGAATCATGTTGTTTACTAAGTTCACTTTAATAAATAAATTAAAAAAAAAAACTAAGGACAGGGCAGTCCTCGTTCACAGGCAAAGTGAAAAAACGTTTTGTATCTTTTCTTCTATTTGTACTTCCATCAACAGCACAATAATGAAGAAAAAAATGAAAAAAAGTTTTATTGTATAATGTTTCGTAATTTTTTTATAATTTTACGAAAACAATTCGCAACGCGCAGTTCTATTCGCAACACACCCAGCCAAACTTATGCGTGGGCGACACGGTTTCAAACAACGGTTTAAAACATGTGGTTTAAAACCGTATAAACAGTGATTTTAAACCAAATTTCGCCTGACCTTAAACGCCCTTGGCAGATATCAAACAAATGGGCTCGTTTGAAACCGTGTGGCAGCTCGCCTCTACCAAGGTCACTTGGTTTAAAACCGTGGTTTCAAAGAGCGTAGTAAGCGCATTAACGTAACGAGTAGGTAGACTGCCGCGGCGCGCACGCATCACAAACCAGTCGCGCGCATCCTTGATTTATTAAGGCTGATACACATTGTCAAGTTGCAAGTGCGGGTGACAAGTGATCAGTTAACATTAGGACCAATGGAATGTTATTATCTTTATCGTTAATTAAGCATATAGCTATCGTATTTAATACAAAAAGAAAATAAATCATCATTGCTTACGTAATCGCCATTCAGCCCGCCGTTTCATACGTTTTCTTAATAGATTTTGGCCGGCAGTCCGCCGGACCGCTTGGGACTGCCGGCGGACCGTTAGTCTGTGTCGCCCTTATTACACCAGGGCCCTTAGCCAAGATGGGATTCCAGCGTTTCAACCGCCCTTATTCCCGTGGCCGCAATGTCGAAATTCCTGTAGCTTTGGAAGTATTTTCAGTTAAATTTTGTAGAAGTCAGGGCACTCTACAAAATAACCGAAAATAGCATCCACAGCTACAGGAATTTCGACATTAATGCGGGCACGGGAATGAAGGCGGTTGAAACGCTCGAGGAATCACATGCATTACGCTAACTAGCGTTTCTATTCGTTTTGTTTTTAAACCAATCGCGTCACGTGTAGATCACGTGACTCTTCGTATCACGTGATCTACCAGTGACGCGATTGGTTTAAAAACGAAATTAATAGAAACGTTAGTTAGCGTAGCATCTTGGCTAAGGGCTCAGGGCGGCTAGCACAAGTTGCTCGCGACTTGTTTGTCGCTAGGTAATCCCTCTACCTAGTCTGTAACGCATTGAGCGACAAGTGAGAAAATGCAGCAGATGTGCAGCACCGAGTCGAACACTTGCGATACTTTTTTTACTTTAGGATAATCTAGATACACAAGTTTTGCCTCTCTTAAGTTTTATTTATTTTCCTTGTAATTTCGTGTATATAATGAGTTGATATTATAAGCGTCGATCTAATTGTAAACGGTAACTGGATTGTGGTCCGTTTGTGTTTACCTTGAAAGCGGCTAAACATTTATTTTTTTCATGTAACAAATAAATTTTTTTTTAATAGTTTTAATTAAGTTACTAAGCTGCTTTTGTGAAGATTTTGGAGACTGATTTCCAGAATTTTCTTAAATATGGATGGATTTTTATTAACTTTGTTAATGTGGTCAAGGAAATTTGATAACGTAAGGCTGCCATGACGTGATTTATCTTAATTATTCTGCATTGTGACGATGCTTGGGGAAGACTTATGTCCTGCAAGGGATATCTTCCAGATGATACGATGATGGTGATTAGGGTTGCCATAATTAGTTCTGATTATAATTTTTTAAAGCGTAATTGCCAATTGTATATTTTAGCACGTTATTTTAAAATTATTTTTTTATTGGCAACCTTACGTCAATGACCTCTAATCTCATTTTTTGAAGTAATTTGTAGGTAATGTATTTTTTAATGGTAATTGTTATTTTTAATTTTAATATGGATAACGTATGATATGCATAATTATTCTACACGATACATGTAAATATATTTTTGTAAAATGTTACAATTTTTAATTAATTATACGTTTTTTGAACTTCAACGTGTTGTTTTATTCGTTTTTTACTATATTTATTTATTTATTTAAATTTTATTGCACAATACACTAATTATAAATGGCAGACTATATTCAATTTTATTAAATTACGTAATCCTGAGATGCGTTAAGAATCAACAATTGGGACGCTATGTTTAAGGTTACTTTTAATTATTAGTTATTTAATCTTTGTACGTTAGGTTCGCAAAAATGAGTTTAAATATAGCTTAGGCCGCTATTACATTATCATGAAAATATATATGATCAGAGAGATGTACAGTCAAGGTTTTATAAACATTGATACGTTCAGTGTCAAAAATATGTAACCACGACCTTATTACGGCGGCATAAGATCGTGGTTACATATTTTTGAGGCTTTGGACGTATAACGTTTATAACCTTGACTGTACAGTCATGAACGTTAATTTGGGACCCACTTTAGGTTTTAGTTAATGACTTTTGAATTATTTGCCAAACTGAATAAACACTTTGCTGGCTGGCCAAAACCTTTTAAAGCTATATCTGGTTTATATATTTATCCGCGGATAGATGGGATAAAAAATTGACATACGTACCTATGTCGCAATTGTTTACCCGCGATTTAACCTTTTGACCGCCGTGGTCTGATATGTAAGACACCACAGCTGTCAACCTTCCTCAAATACACTTAGGTCTATTTTACGCTGTCAACCATGACGGCTAGGTTAGGCTAGGGTCCTAGTGAAAAAACGGTATAAGTCTTCTAAACTTTACTTGAAAAAGGGTATAAGTCTAGCGTACTCTGTATATGATGAGAGCCTTATTTGTTAAGAGTTATGTTGACTTATACCATTTTTCACTAGGACCACAGAATTATGGGATCGGACACTAGTCGGCAATACACGAAGGCGGGTTTTCGTTTAAGACGCTCAACCGGCAGCGGTCAGCGAGTTTTTCTACGCGTCAAACATTGTGTCGGCGTATGACGTACACGAAATACCTCTTCTCCACGATCGCCATGGGCGAGCATGAGGAACGATATTATGGAGCGAATAATATTTTGTTTCTCCAATTCTCTCGCCAATGATCGGCGATCATGAATAAAATTTAAATTTGCGGTCGATCGTGGCGTTTACAAGGTTTTAGGTTAAAAATCGATGAACCAACTTCTAAGAGTTCCTGTTAATTTTCCATGGACATGACTACATCTTGACCTTGAGATATAAGGGCCCATGCACACGGCGTGTTTTATACGCGCGGATTACGCGCGTTTCGAGTACGTTTACGGCGCCGTAGATGCTCATGACATGGTTAACCCTTGAATCGCCGACACTCAATTCATAGAATGTTTTTACTTCGCCGAATTTTCATTTCATCGACAGGCATTTCCACGTGCAGGAGTTATAATTTTTTGGTGGTCATAGGTCTACCCTAACCTAACCTACAGTAAACTCTGAATACAATAAGGTTTCAGCAGAAATTAGCTTTTGACGAAATTAAATTTGGTGAAACGACACATTCGATGAAATGAGCGCAGTCGTTGCGTTTAAAATACGCCGTGCGCATAGGCCCTAACCTATCCAATAAAAATATTAATATCTGTATCCACATTTGGCGAAGATATTGCGTAACAAACTCAAAAAACAGGCGAATATAGATCTTTTTTTCAAGTAGGTTGAAAAATAAAAAACAAAGTAGTATAACGTACACCTTTATTTACAATTTCTCGCACGATCCGTTCATTGTCCGGTCGCCGATCCGGAACATTAATCTAACTGTGATATGTCAGCGATTTGAGCAAGTGAGCACCTTTAGTTGTACCATACACGTTTAGCCCTGCCCCGGCGAATGTTAAATGTAGATAAAGCATTCGTCACTATCGCACCTACTGGTCAGATAGAGACGGGTGTTTTATCCACGACCATGAACGTCGATAACCACAACCATAATGCCGCGTAATTAACAAATTCATGAGAGCAAAACGGACCATAAAAAATAAGTCAGTAAGGTGCGTTTTACAACCTATTGAATTTGTTAGTTATGCGGTGTTGCAGTATCACCGTCTGTAAAATGCCCCATTCGGGATAATGGCCTTTTATCAATGAAAAATTCATTCGTAAAAAAATATGCGTATCGTAAAATGTCATTGATACGAGTATACTCGTATAGCCTGGCAAAAAATTCGAGCGTGTGGTGACAGCTACAATATTTTCAAATGGCAACCAGCACGGGTCAGAGTAAACCTTGGGTCATGTTGCCGATTTCATTCCGAACAGCGCCCGACTTTACTTTTTTGCCAGGCTATACGATGACGGAAAAGTGTGGCACATTTTAGAATGGGACATTTTGCTAAAGTCATTTTAGGACTATCCTTTATATGTAAAGGGCAAAGGGACGTAAAACATGCTACAGCTAATTAACACACCATCCAGATAATTAAATAACCTGTCAATTTTATTAAAAGTCAAAATAGACGCCTATACTAAAGGCAAGTTAACAAGTAATTTTTGACAGCTGTCATTGCAATTGAAATTATAACCGCAAAATAAATAGTTTTTTAAATTGTATTGCGATGACAGGTGCAAAGATTGACTTATTATCTTATTGTCAGTATATCCACATGGAAATCAAGATTAACGTTGGACTCAAGACACGTATTTTATATTTACAAAATGCTTACTCAGGTACGGTATCAACATTTCGTATTCAATCTATTGAAGACATTAGTTGGGAAGGTTCTTAACATCTGGTCGGAATGATAACATTTAAAGATGCTCATAATAACGCATAAAATTGATTACAAAAATAAAACAGTCAGTTAAACAATGTTGCTACATTGAAATGTCATTTTAAAGTCATATTTACCAATGTCAGTCTAAATTAACTTATAAGAATTGTGATACGAAAATTGAACGGAATAAACTTTCTTATCTTTATGGTTTTGAATTTAAGGGCTCGATTTTGCAGGCAGTAAGATTGGGTATAAATTAATTGACACATAAAATTAAAAAAAAAATTAATGGCAATCGAGCTGGCAGGCCCACACACAGGCAGGCACACAGCCAATTTGCTGCGTTTCAGTTAATACTGACAATGGAGGGAATGCATACAACTAAATTGAAACATATTTTCTTTAAGCTTCTTAAACAATACATTCATTCAAATAATACCCAAATTAAAGTTTTAATAATATCAACAATTCCAGAGCCAAAAAAAATTACATCCAATCTCTCCCATATGTACAATCGACCACAAAAATTCAAAATCCATTTTTTTAACAAGCAAGTAGCATAACAATATATTAGAAATATTAAACCTTTTTGTTGACAACGCGTCTGCAAAGTTATCCTAAATTTATCAAAAAGGTGTGATTCCACACTTTATAGTTGCGTTGAGATTCTGCCTGCTTCCCGGAGGTAACGTACCGAAACCTTAACTAAATTATACATTTAAATGACTTACTACGGACTAACCACTCCAGAATAGTTTAGCTAAGACAATAAATTGGTAAAAAAATATTTTTAAAGTTAATATAGAAAAATATTACGCTACGGACGGACCCAAAGATTAGAGACTAGCTATCGGTAAGATTTATAATTAAGTAAGTCCACTCCAGAAGTGTATGAGAGCTGCTTTGACCAAATAAATCACCATTCCCTTTTAGAACCTTAAAATCTAAAATTACATAAGTTTTTAATATGGCAACACTGCATACATTTCTGGTGTGGGTGTAATATCAATCACAATCGCGTTAAGACCGATAAATGATACATGGCAACCCAAGCTCAAGAAGAACTTAAGTTTTTTCGACAAACCAATCGCAAGATGTCGCTTCAAGATAAGTAAATACACCTTTTTATTTAGGTAAAAGTTTGCAATAAAATATAAATTATAAAAAAAAGAAAAGTTTTTGTTTCAAGTTTATACGCTAGATGGCGAATTACCAGTGCTGCCATCTAGGATTAAGTGGCAGATAATTTATTGAGTATTTTTCTAATGGAAAATTATGTCGTTTGAAGATCATTGCGGCATCCAGCAATTGCCTGTCCTAATTAGAGGCCTTAAATTATATAGTTAATGCATGACCGGCCCCTTTAAAGTACATTAGACGTGAGATAATATTTACAAAGATATCCGAAAATATAGTTTATACTCGGTAAATTAAATAATGTAAGCAATGGTTGGTTTCAAAGCAAATTGTTCTGATTGATGTTTTTCTAAGTTAATTAAACTCTGTTTTGGTGACCAAATTTTAATTAATGATATTTAAATAGTTGTAATTTACATCTTATGTAGGGAACGAAATTGTTTTTGCTTCCAATTATTGTTTATTTAGTTTACCAAGTATTCGAATACGATCGGGAAGAAATATAACTAAGCAAAAGATGTATTATATACATCAGTAATGTCAGGAGATGTCTATATTCCCATCTTTTCTTTTCGCTGCAACATTTCGGTCAAAATCAAAAAATCTCATAAAAATAACAATTTGTTCAATGTTTGACACAATTGGAATGTTTGAATCACAATCGTTGACAATTAAAGTAAAAAATAATAAGTACGAAAAATCGGATTACAAATTATACACCGTTTAAAAAATAAATCGTCGAGCCGTTATAGAAAAATAATTAAGCTAAATTACACTAAATATATTAGATACAATTTCATTAAAAATAATAAACATGTCTTTGCTATTTGTAAAAAAAGACAAAGTCTATAACATTCTTGTCAGCTTGAATAATTATTTTTAGATAACGAAAATACGCTAAAAGCATCGGCCAATAAAAAAATAAAAACATCGTAACGACTCCTCTTACAATTTCGATACATTAGGCTGGCATCACTAACAGCGTCATCTATCTTTTGATCACTTAAAATATCCTTAAAATTGCAACACGATACTTAAAACATATGAAAAAACGCAAACACATTTTATTTATCCCTCCAAGTAGTTCCTACAAACTTAAGTTATTAATTCTCATCCGATTTAAAAATAATTTAACCAAACAGATATTTCTGAAATATTTAATTTGTTTCTGTATGGAGTTAATCTCTATAGCACTCGAGAAACCCACTAGATTCTACAATATCCGCTAGATGTCGCTTGAAATACTGTAATTTACCTGATTTTAAGTTACGCTAAGCGCAAATAAACGTTTTCGAAACTAAATAAGTATATAAATTTTGACAAGTATTAAAACCAAACATCTAGCGAATTTTATCTAACGCTTTCGATGATCGTTGTCCGCCATAAAATACTTAAAATTGCAGCTAGGTAACCTTTACAAAAACTACATTTTAGAATAAAAGGCCTGAACACAATGACGTACGATTAAAATTTTAAAATAAACCAGTAGCGCCATCTGTGTTCGTGCGCGGGCAACGTCAACGCCACCTAGCGGGCGCCGCGAGCGATTGTCTAGCGGCCGGGCAGTTACCTCCGGTTGAGCTCGTAGCCGCTGTCCTTGCTGGGCGTCTTGGACGGCGCCGGCTTGGCCGCCGCGTGTCCTTCCAGCCGCAGCGTGCTTTGGCGGTGGGATGAGCTGAAATTGGAATAAAAATATTGTGAAACTTTTTTGATTTTTTTTGACGACGCGGTTAGCCTAGTTGGTACAGACGGTACCCTGCTTACGAAGCTAGCGCGGAGAGCCCGGGGGCGCGGGGGGGGAGGTAACTGACCGCACGAGGCAGGTGACGGCGAGCAGCAGCAGTAGCGCGCCGAGCGCGGTGAGGCCGGGGGCGGGGGGGGAGGTTACTGACCGCACGAGGCAGGTGACGGCGAGCAGCAGCAGTAGCGCGCCGAGCGCGGTGAGGCCGGGGGCGGGGGGGGGAGGTAACTGACCGCACGAGGCAGGTGACGGCGAGCAGCAGCAGTAGCGCGCCGAGCGCGGTGAGGCCGGGGGCGGGGGGGGGAGGTTACTGACCGCACGAGGCAGGTGACGGCGAGCAGCAGTAGTAGCGCGCCGAGCGCGGTGAGGCCGGGGGCGGGGGGGGGGAGGTTACTGACCGCACGAGGCAGGTGACGGCGAGCAGCAGCAGTAGCGCGCCGAGCGCGGTGAGGCCGGGGGCGGGGGGGGGAGGTTACTGACCGCACGAGGCAGGTGACGGCGAGCAGCAGCAGTAGCGCGCCGAGCGCGGTGAGGCCGGGGGCGGGGGGGGAGGTTACTGACCGCACGAGGCAGGTGACGGCGAGCAGCAGCAGTAGCGCGCCGAGCGCGGTGAGGCCGGGGGCGGGGGGGGGAGGTTACTGACCGCACGAGGCAGGTGACGGCGAGCAGCAGCAGTAGCGCGCCGAGCGCGGTGAGGCCGGGGGCGGGGGGGGAGGTTACTGACCGCACGAGGCAGGTGACGGCGAGCAGCAGCAGTAGCGCGCCGAGCGCGGTGAGGCCGGGGGCGGGGGGGGAGGTTACTGACCGCACGAGGCAGGTGACGGCGAGCAGCAGCAGTAGCGCGCCGAGCGCGGTGAGGCCGGGGGCGGGGGGGGAGGTTACTGACCGCACGAGGCAGGTGACGGCGAGCAGCAGCAGTAGCGCGCCGAGCGCGGTGAGGCCGGGGGCGGGGGGGGAGGTTACTGACCGCACGAGGCAGGTGACGGCGAGCAGCAGCAGTAGCGCGCCGAGCGCGGTGAGGCCGGGGGCGGGGGGGGAGGTTACTGACCGCACGAGGCAGGTGACGGCGAGCAGCAGCAGTAGCGCGCCGAGCGCGGTGAGGCCGGGGGCGGGGGGGGAGGTTACTGACCGCACGAGGCAGGTGACGGCGAGCAGCAGCAGTAGCGCGCCGAGCGCGGTGAGGCCGGGGGCGGGGGGGGAGGTTACTGACCGCACGAGGCAGGTGACGGCGAGCAGCAGCAGTAGCGCGCCGAGCGCGGTGAGGCCGGGGGCGGGGGGGGAGGTTACTGACCGCACGAGGCAGGTGACGGCGAGCAGCAGCAGTAGCGCGCCGAGCGCGGTGAGGCCGGGGGCGGGGGGGGAGGTTACTGACCGCACGAGGCAGGTGACGGCGAGCAGCAGCAGTAGCGCGCCGAGCGCGGTGAGGCCGGGGGCGGGGGGGGAGGTTACTGACCGCACGAGGCAGGTGACGGCGAGCAGCAGCAGTAGCGCGCCGAGCGCGGTGAGGCCGGGGGCGGGGGGGGAGGTTACTGACCGCACGAGGCAGGTGACGGCGAGCAGCAGCAGTAGCGCGCCGAGCGCGGTGAGGCCGGGGGCGGGGGGGGAGGTTACTGACCGCACGAGGCAGGTGACGGCGAGCAGCAGCAGTAGCGCGCCGAGCGCGGTGAGGCCGGGGGCGGGGGGGGAGGTTACTGACCGCACGAGGCAGGTGACGGCGAGCAGCAGCAGTAGCGCGCCGAGCGCGGTGAGGCCGGGGGCGGGGGGGGAGGTTACTGACCGCACGAGGCAGGTGACGGCGAGCAGCAGCAGTAGCGCGCCGAGCGCGGTGAGGCCGGGGGCGGGGGGGGAGGTTACTGACCGCACGAGGCAGGTGACGGCGAGCAGCAGCAGTAGCGCGCCGAGCGCGGTGAGGCCGGGGGCGGGGGGGGAGGTTACTGACCGCACGAGGCAGGTGACGGCGAGCAGCAGCAGTAGCGCGCCGAGCGCGGTGAGGCCGGGGGCGGGGGGGGAGGTTACTGACCGCACGAGGCAGGTGACGGCGAGCAGCAGCAGTAGCGCACCGAGCGCGGTGAGGCCGGGGGCGGGGGGGGAGGTTACTGACCGCACGAGGCAGGTGACGGCGAGCAGCAGCAGTAGCGCGCCGAGCGCGGTGAGGCCGGGGGCGGGGGGGGAGGTTACTGACCGCACGAGGCAGGTGACGGCGAGCAGCAGCAGTAGCGCGCCGAGCGCGGTGAGGCCGGGGGCGGGGGGGGAGGTTACTGACCGCACGAGGCAGGTGACGGCGAGCAGCAGCAGTAGCGCGCCGAGCGCGGTGAGGCCGGGGGCGGGGGGGGAGGTTACTGACCGCACGAGGCAGGTGACGGCGAGCAGCAGCAGTAGCGCGCCGAGCGCGGTGAGGCCGGGGGCGGGGGGGGAGGTTACTGACCGCACGAGGCAGGTGACGGCGAGCAGCAGCAGTAGCGCGCCGAGCGCGGTGAGGCCGGGGGCGGGGGGGGAGGTTACTGACCGCACGAGGCAGGTGACGGCGAGCAGCAGCAGTAGCGCGCCGAGCGCGGTGAGGCCGGGGGCGGGGGGGGAGGTTACTGACCGCACGAGGCAGGTGACGGCGAGCAGCAGCAGTAGCGCGCCGAGCGCGGTGAGGCCGGGGGCGGGGGGGGAGGTTACTGACCGCACGAGGCAGGTGACGGCGAGCAGCAGCAGTAGCGCGCCGAGCGCGGTGAGGCCGGGGGCGGGGGGGGAGGTTACTGACCGCACGAGGCAGGTGACGGCGAGCAGCAGTAGTAGCGCGCCGAGCGCGGTGAGGCCGGGGGCGGGGGGGGAGGTTACTGACCGCACGAGGCAGGTGACGGCGAGCAGCAGTAGTAGCGCGCCGAGCGCGGTGAGGCCGGGGGCGGGGGGGGGAGGTTACTGACCGCACGAGGCAGGTGACGGCGAGCAGCAGCAGTAGCGCGCCGAGCGCGGTGAGGCCGGGGGCGGGGGGGGAGGTTACTGACCGCACGAGGCAGGTGACGGCGAGCAGCAGCAGTAGCGCGCCGAGCGCGGTGAGGCCGGGGGCGGGGGGGGAGGTTACTGACCGCACGAGGCAGGTGACGGCGAGCAGCAGCAGTAGCGCGCCGAGCGCGGTGAGGCCGGGGGCGGGGGGGGAGGTTACTGACCGCACGAGGCAGGTGACGGCGAGCAGCAGCAGTAGCGCGCCGAGCGCGGTGAGGCCGGGGGCGGGGGGGGAGGTTACTGACCGCACGAGGCAGGTGACGGCGAGCAGCAGCAGTAGCGCGCCGAGCGCGGTGAGGCCGGGGGCGGGGGGGGAGGTTACTGACCGCACGAGGCAGGTGACGGCGAGCAGCAGCAGTAGCGCGCCGAGCGCGGTGAGGCCGGGGGCGGGGGGGGAGGTTACTGACCGCACGAGGCAGGTGACGGCGAGCAGCAGTAGTAGCGCGCCGAGCGCGGTGAGGCCGGGGGCGGGGGGGGAGGTTACTGACCGCACGAGGCAGGTGACGGCGAGCAGCAGTAGTAGCGCGCCGAGCGCGGTGAGGCCGGGGGCGGGGGGGGAGGTTACTGACCGCACGAGGCAGGTGACGGCGAGCAGCAGCAGTAGCGCGCCGAGCGCGGTGAGGCCGGGGGCGGGGGGGGAGGTTACTGACCGCACGAGGCAGGTGACGGCGAGCAGCAGTAGTAGCGCGCCGAGCGCGGTGAGGCCGGGGGCGGGGGGGGAGGTTACTGACCGCACGAGGCAGGTGACGGCGAGCAGCAGCAGTAGCGCGCCGAGCGCGGTGAGGCCGGGGGCGGGGGGGGAGGTTACTGACCGCACGAGGCAGGTGACGGCGAGCAGCAGCAGTAGCGCGCCGAGCGCGGTGAGGCCGGGGGCGGGGGGGGAGGTTACTGACCGCACGAGGCAGGTGACGGCGAGCAGCAGCAGTAGCGCGCCGAGCGCGGTGAGGCCGGGGGCGGGGGGGGAGGTTACTGACCGCACGAGGCAGGTGACGGCGAGCAGCAGCAGTAGCGCGCCGAGCGCGGTGAGGCCGGGGGCGGGGGGGGAGGTTACTGACCGCACGAGGCAGGTGACGGCGAGCAGCAGCAGTAGCGCGCCGAGCGCGGTGAGGCCGGGGGCGGGGGGGGAGGTTACTGACCGCACGAGGCAGGTGACGGCGAGCAGCAGCAGTAGCGCGCCGAGCGCGGTGAGGCCGGGGGCGGGGGGGGAGGTTACTGACCGCACGAGGCAGGTGACGGCGAGCAGCAGCAGTAGCGCGCCGAGCGCGGTGAGGCCGGGGGCGGGGGGGGAGGTTACTGACCGCACGAGGCAGGTGACGGCGAGCAGCAGCAGTAGCGCGCCGAGCGCGGTGAGGCCGGGGGCGGGGGGGGAGGTTACTGACCGCACGAGGCAGGTGACGGCGAGCAGCAGCAGTAGCGCGCCGAGCGCGGTGAGGCCGGGGGCGGGGGGGAGGTTACTGACCGCACGAGGCAGGTGACGGCGAGCAGCAGCAGTAGCGCGCCGAGCGCGGTGAGGCCGGGGGCGGGGGGGGAGGTTACTGACCGCACGAGGCAGGTGACGGCGAGCAGCAGCAGTAGCGCGCCGAGCGCGGTGAGGCCGGGGGCGGGGGGGGAGGTTACTGACCGCACGAGGCAGGTGACGGCGAGCAGCAGCAGTAGCGCGCCGAGCGCGGTGAGGCCGGGGGGGGAGGTTACTGACCGCACGAGGCAGGTGACGGCGAGCAGCAGCAGTAGCGCGCCGAGCGCGGTGAGGCCGGGGGCGGGGGGGGAGGTTACTGACCGCACGAGGCAGGTGACGGCGAGCAGCAGCAGTAGCGCGCCGAGCGCGGTGAGGCCGGGGGCGGGGGGGGAGGTTACTGACCGCACGAGGCAGGTGACGGCGAGCAGCAGCAGTAGCGCGCCGAGCGCGGTGAGGCCGGGGGCGGGGGGGGAGGTTACTGACCGCACGAGGCAGGTGACGGCGAGCAGCAGCAGTAGCGCGCCGAGCGCGGTGAGGCCGGGGGCGGGGGGGGAGGTTACTGACCGCACGAGGCAGGTGACGGCGAGCAGCAGCAGTAGCGCGCCGAGCGCGGTGAGGCCGGGGGCGGGGGGGGAGGTTACTGACCGCACGAGGCAGGTGACGGCGAGCAGCAGCAGTAGCGCGCCGAGCGCGGTGAGGCCGGGGGCGGGGGGGGAGGTTACTGACCGCACGAGGCAGGTGACGGCGAGCAGCAGCAGTAGCGCGCCGAGCGCGGTGAGGCCGGGGGCGGGGGGGGAGGTTACTGACCGCACGAGGCAGGTGACGGCGAGCAGCAGCAGTAGCGCGCCGAGCGCGGTGAGGCCGGGGGCGGGGGGGGAGGTTACTGACCGCACGAGGCAGGTGACGGCGAGCAGCAGCAGTAGCGCGCCGAGCGCGGTGAGGCCGGGGGCGGGGGGGGAGGTTACTGACCGCACGAGGCAGGTGACGGCGAGCAGCAGCAGTAGCGCGCCGAGCGCGGTGAGGCCGCCAGCGAGCGCGGCGTGCGCCAGCGGCGGCGCGCGCGTGGCCAGCCGCAGTAGCGCCGACACCTCCTTCGGCAGCTCGTCGATGCCCTGCCGGCACAACTTCCGTTACGTCTAGCCCTTATCTGGTTCGACATTATATCCGCACATTACACTAATCTTCAGGCGGTCCCAAACCCTCCTTTTTTTTATCCTTTCATTTAAATATTCCCTCAGTCACTCCCATAGAGAGGCAGCGCGGGACCTAAATTTGATGTGGGCAAGTTACATTCATTTCACGAGGCCCTCTGCACGGCATGAAAGCCGATTTAATAAAATGAAATAAGGTGTTTTTTTGTAGGTAGCCATTTACTTCATATTGAAATAACATTATTCTATATCACATAATCATAATGAATTCACAATAAGATCGTCAATATGAACAATAATCATAAAACAAATAAAAATAAGAAAAAAGTGGCAATGTCAAAATGTATAAACGTTCGAGGCGCGAGGCCCCTCGGGCCGCAAGGCGCGGGCGGCGGCTCGCCCTGTTCATCAATCTCTATACGTACCTCCTCGAACCAGAGGATGGGGAACACGATGTCGGGGAAGTTGGCGACCTGCTTGATGTCCACCACCTGCGACACGGCCAGGTTAATCTGGATGCGCGCGCGCGCTCGCATGGCAATACCCATCTCCTGCAACATATAAATAATCGATTAAATATATTCACAAGACTAGACAGTCAAATTAATAAAATATTTTTTGTCGTATTTTTGATTAGCGATATGTTTGCACGTCATAATAAAGACCTAACACTGCCAAAGGCCGTAGCAGGATAAGGGAAGGGCAAATGCCCTTTTATGCTAATGGGCTGGTTTTTTTTTATATAGTTACTTACATCTATTAGTGCCATTGTGCCAAGTTTTGTTGAAAAATTCCCAGTGGTTCAGCCGAGAAAAAATAAAAACCGAAATAATTAAATATGACTTTTCTCTAAAACCTTAAAACTTTAATGTAACATTATTTTATCATTTTGTTAGGCTTAATAAAATATATGTTTTAAGAGAAAATGGACTCTCCATCTTTAACACTTATGTAAAAAACAGGTAAGTCAAAATTTTAAATATTATTATTTTTTACTTATGATTGAGGTACCACTCTATTTGTTATTTCTAAATAAGCCTTACTTAACGATCTATCTTACATATTAATTTGATGGATTAAATCGGAAAGCATCTGTGTCAAAACTAAATAAATAATTGGGTTGGATTTCATTACATTATATTAGTAAGCTATTCTGACACCGCCAAAGAACCAAAGCATAAATCCTCTTTCCAAATAAATAACATCACAACAAGTTTTGACAGTTGAAATGAAAACTAAAACTATACAATACAACAAAATAAAATATCCATAATCAATTATGCTACTACAAAAACGGTGATATATAACGTTACCTGTTCGAAAAGCGGTAATGAATTTTCGAAAAAGTGGTTTGCCTTTATAATAATACTACTCACTTTTACCATTGCGAGATTATACAGTGAGTTGGGTTGTTTTGCAAATATTTTTTTGATAGTATTCGCTTTTGAATTCATTTTTGAAGCTAAGAATTATCTTCTAACATGCATAAAATGACATATACCATTAAAACAATACCACATCGCTATTACTGTCAAAATAAGTTTTTATTTATCGTTAGAAAGAGGATTTATGCATGACGGAGTAAGACTAGTTTTAAATAAAATTTCATAATCATGAAATGATACCCAAAAAGGATTTTACTTTAAATTTTACAGTTACTGACCGATTTTAACCTTTAAATTGTTATATACAAATAGCAACAATGATTAAAATAAGCGTATTTTATTTCATTAGCTAAAATGGTGACATTTTTAGTAATCAGAAAAGGCTGACGTCACTGTAACTGTCAAAACTTGTTGTGATGTTATTTATTTGGAAAGAGGATTTATGCTTTGGTTCTTTGGCGGTGTCAGAATAGCTTACTAATATAATGTAATGAAATCCAACCCAATTATTTATTTAGTTTTGACACAGTTGCTTTCCGATTTAATCCATCAAATTAATATGTAAGATAGATCGTTAAGTAAGGCTTATTTAGAAATAACAAATAGAGTGGTACCTCAATCATAAGTAAAAAATAATAATATTTAAAATTTTGACTTACCTGTTTTTACATAAGTGTTAAAGATAGAGAGTCCATTTTCTCTTAAAACATATATTTTATTAAGCCTAACAAAATGATAAAATAATGTTACATTAAAGTTTTATAGTTTTAGAGAAAAGTCATATTTAATTATTTCGGTTTTTATTTTTTCTCGGCTGAACCACTGGGAATTTTTCAACAAAACTTGGCACAATAGCACTAATAGGATGTAAGTAACTATAGAAAAAAAAACAGCTCTTAATCATGAAGGGCATTTTTTCTTCCCTTATCCTGCTACGGCCTTTAAAATTCCTAGGTTTTATAGTGTTTGACAAAAACCTCCGTGACAGGCGGATGGACGGACATGCGAGTGATGTTACAAGGGTTCCGTATCATCACACAATATAATACCGAATACCGAATTTTCGGCGTGGCTATCGACCGGATACCCAGTCTTCGAATAACCGCCTAGAGACAAGTAGTCGGTACCTATCCATTTTTTTCAGGTTTCCCAAATAGTACAATGAAGGCCGAAAAGGCCGGATATAGTGGTTGAATATTTGTTACCCAAAAGACAATGCTCATGGCGACATCTATCCTGGAATGACCCAAAATTTGTGAGTGTGTGCGTGGGGCCGTGGGTGCATGCGTGCGTGCGTGCGTGCGTGCATGCGTGCGTGCGTGCGTGCGTGCGTACGCGCGTGCGTGCGTGCGTGCGTGCGCGCGTGCGTGCGTGCGTGTGCGTGTGCGTGTGCATGTGCGTGTGCGTGTGCGTGGGCGTGTGCGTGTGTGTGTGTGTGTGTGTTTGCTCACCGGCTGCACGTCGATGAACAGCCTGTGCTGCTCGGGGTCGGGAGGGGAGATGCCCTCCACCGCCTCCCGCAGGCTCTCGTCGGCGAGGTAGAAGTGCGGGAACGACAGCATTATGGGGGAGTCTGCAATAACATATAACTTAAGCATTAGATTTATAAAAAATACCCCCTCCAAATTCTAAATTCTTGAACCACCTCTGTTTTCAGATTATCTTAAACATTTATTACGTAGGTTAGGTTAGGCTTGTGTCTACCAAAAAAATTGAACTCATGCGGCGATAAACGTCTTTCGATGAAAGGTGCTCCAATAAAATAATCATAATCATAAGGAAGATCTAGGAATAGTAGATTCAAACAGAATTCAGTAAACTTACAACTACCACTGTACGTGTAGTACCACTGTATGGTTTTAAAAACGTCGTTGATTCGTAATGATTCTAATAATATAAGACCATTCATAAACTTCTGAAATAAAACATGAAATCAAGGATTTTTCGTGACGGACATTTATAAGGGAAAATACAAAAATTCAGATTAAAATTATCAATATCACCTAAACTAGCAAAAATCGTTAATATGGGTGGTGTTGGTAGCCCTGGGGTTGAACTATTGAAGAAGAAGAAGAAAACATTTATTGACAACAACGAATACAGTAAGAAATTGCAATAACATAAAGGTACACAGCAAAGTTGTCGCAAAACTGTCCCATACTCAGCTTGTGCTGGCTGTAAAGCTAACGCTGGTCTTCCGTTGAGACCGCTCAGTGAGAACGCGGAAGGAAATGTTTCGTTGTTTCGTTTGGACCACTAGTGAGCAACCCTGCATATCCCGTGCTCACCTAAAGGAAAAGGGGAAGACACTTTATCGCCGTACAAGACACTGACATAATGCGTGCCGCGATACCTACATTCCACACACACAGCTGTAAACATGCACTAAGGAGCTATAGAGATAAATTGATGGACTAACGTCGTGCGCGTAAGTGAGACAGCCATATGTCTCACAGTAATGACGCAAAGATGGCTTACGTCACGAAGTTTCATATTATGCTATCTCGCTCGCTCAAACATGGAGGCCAAAAATTGAACTAATTACGAATATTGCCAAAAAAAAATGTTTTCTTTATGTTTATTTGTACTTACAAATGAAATGTGATCCCGTGTAATTTATTTTTGTGTTTTGAGCTGTTAAAGCACCTTAAAAACGTGCAATGCGGCATGTTTTCCCTTTCGATCGAGCGACGTCGCACGTTTTGACAGATCGGTGACGGCCGGACAACTGTGACGCGGTTGCTAAACATAGGCGGTCAGCGCCTATATTTAGATGCTCAAGCCCGCGCGCCGGTCACGTATCTCCCTCTTTTTGTTTTCATCTAAGGTGCTCACCGTATTGGCACAGCGACACGTTGAACAGGCCGGCGGGCGCGCAGGGCGGGCCGGCGGGGCAGTAGCAGCGGTTGTGGTCGTCCGCCGCGAACACGTCCAGCGGCGGCGTGAACCGGTAGCCCTGCACGCCGGCCTCCGACTCCACGTCGCGGAGATACCTGGGGACGTGGCGGGTCAGTTACGAACGCGATATGGGACGAATATTCGGTAAATATTCGGTATTCGGCAAGTTTTTCAATGTTCGTATTCGGCCGAATAGTAAATAACGAACGTACATAGGTTGTTTCGTAGTTCGTCGGATTGACATCCTATTTCAGCATTCTAGCAACTACCAAAAAGAGATAAATATGCGTCTAAATATACTTAAATACAATTAATTTGCAAAAAACCGAATGTTCGGCCGAATATTCGTATTCGGCAAAGTCCGTATTCGGCCCATCTCTAGTTACCACCGCGATATAGGACGACCCAACAAGCTTATACTATTATTATTACAGAGCAAACATTAGATGTTAGAAAGAATTACCTTGAATTACGTCGTGGATCATTTGCATCTCCCCCCGGAAATGCAGAAAAGAAACATAAATATCTTGGTGGTGGTGATGTGGTAGGACGCGACTTCGTAGATTACAAACACAATACGTGTCATAAGCAAATGTTTGTGTGATGAGCGCGAGTTCCCGAGTCATGGATGTTTGCTACGAGTATATACAATATTTAAAGTATTTCTCTATATAAGTATGTTTATCCGTGCCTGATAAGCCCCTGATATTTATTTATTTAAGCGTCAAAGATATAGTTATTGCACAATAACCCATAACGCCTGTCCGTCCTGTTGTACAATCCAGTCCAAACGGCGAACAAAGGGGCTCCATAGGCGTGCGACCCGAGCCTTCAACACGAATATGGCCCATTCACGAAACACATGCTAACAATGGATGTGTTTAGCCGAGACAAGAGCTGGCAGCGCTGACTGATTTAGCTTAAGCTTTTCAACGCCTTGTTGACAACACCGCCCCGCAGCATTTTAAAATGCAGTAGGGGCACCACGGCCACCATATCTTGATCTCATACTGATTGTCATTCGTTCAAAGTTGGAGATCATCCATAGTGGCCGTTTCACGCGTACTGCGAAATTCTGCAGGGCAGAACAGTGATCATAAAATATTATAGAGGTAAAGTTTGTCGGTATGTTTGGAGCTGGAATCTCCGAAACTACTCATCCGACTTCAAAAATTATTTCACCAACATTTAGAATGGACTTTTAGGGTGGACAGGACATTGACTATACTAATTTATATTAACAGGGCGTACTATACTAATTTACAGAGCTTGGAATTTTCGCGGCAAAGCAAAAGACGATATAGTTAGATATCGATAAAAAATATTTCTAACACTAGCTAGATTGCGACAGTCTTTTGTTTAGCCGCGAAAAATCCGGGCTCTGCTAATTTATATAAACATAATAAAAAAATCTAACCTACAGCTGCAGCCAACAGGGCAAGACTCAATCTACCGGTGGTTAGAGCTGCAGAGAAACGAACCGCTGAAAATATGTGCTGTGTCGAGGAGTACCTACTGCTTTCTGTATCTGAACTTTGATCCAGCCACCTAGCGAGAAACTCTTGAGGTGTTGGTCGAGACGAGACAATTATATCGGGACAATGATCGTCGAGTCAACATACCACATGATGGTTAACCCGCGAGCTAAGTCAAGGTTCTTGCTGAGCTGGTCCTTCTCAACCTTCACAAGGTTCTCGTCATGCGAGATGTATGAGACCAAAAATCGGATGTTCCACTCTAGCTCCTAAAGTATCAGACCGATTTTAATAAACGTGCGAGTGTCATATACTATATGTGACGTTCTCAATATAAAGGAACCTTATGGAGGCGGGCGGTCACGCCGTTTTTAGAACTGTTACCATAGTATTCGTATAGTTGCAGGAATAAGAAGAGCGTAACTGCCTTCCTCCATAAGGTCCCTTTATATTGAGAGCGTCACATATAAAAATTGTAAAGGTGCGTCATACTAGTCGCCTGCAGTCGGGTTTTATTTTTATTATAT
Source organism: Tortrix viridana (assembly GCA_963241965.1). Taxonomy (NCBI): domain Eukaryota; kingdom Metazoa; phylum Arthropoda; class Insecta; order Lepidoptera; family Tortricidae; genus Tortrix; species Tortrix viridana. The sequence goes on along the minus strand of OY725201.1, from coordinate 2,414,717 downwards.
TATGTGCTGAAAACATTTTAATTGTATTGCATTTAGCTGTAAGCGCTTATATCTCCTAAACAGCGCATGCGCGCGCCCGCACTTGCGACAGCGGCACAATACGTTCACACGACGTTACGACACTAACTGGAAACGGTACCGGGTTCGATTTCATACGAGAACACAGACAGACGCCTTAATTTTTAAATGTTACGTTGGCTTGTCACAGGACGTTTTGATTTATCTTGTAAAATGTTGCAAGATGACTTGAATCTTTTGAAGTCAAATCTATTGAGCTTGAATAGAGTAACATTTAGATCTTGCATGTTTGAAACACTTGAATAAACACTGCTGTTAAGAAAGAGCTTTCCTGTCCGTGTGTATGTAAGATCCAAGCGGAGTAGGTAGGTAAGTTGTTTTTAAGTAGGTAAGTTTAAGTTAAGTCTAATTAACAGCCACTAAGACCGATTTACAACCATATTTCTTAGAAAAATTATTCGATTTGATTTGTTCTTTTAAAACCATTTCGAGAAAAAGGCTTATAGATTGTCCGTTTACTGTAGAATATGATTTAAGTATAGGAAAAGTTAAGTATAACAAAAGACATCAACGTCTTATCGCAGTATTTACCAAGAAGGTAAGAAATTATAAGGAAAAAATAAACTTCGTAATATACTCGTAGAAATAGGTAGAAGTACCTTAATAGAAAACTAATCGCATGCGAAAGAACGTCACAAGTTCACAACCCACCCCTAGAAAGTTTCATTCGAAATCATAAATCGTTATCAATCGTCGAAGCGTTCGATTCTCAAAAAACGACCCGCGTGCTTGCTTTTTGTTGTTGAATATTCAACTGAATATTCTCTCATACTCGGCCGTCGAACTGGCTTAAGTTTCGGCATATTTTTACTTTGGTAACGTAAATTAGTTTTACTGTGCCATTGACTCATAGATACGTACTCAGTTTTACTAATATCTCAGGTTTCAAACACTAGGTATATCCGATTGCGCGCCGGTAGCGTAGCAAATCTTGATTTCTTTGTGAGATCAACAATGTATGTATGAATGATTATTTATTGTTATTTAACTATAGTTATTACGCAACCAAGCATTATGTGATTCTTCACAGCCTTATTATTGTGTCATAGCGTGTAATACATATAGGGGCATTCATTACTTTTGCTTGTGACTACATTCGCGTTGGGTTTACTTATTGCCTTGTGAAGATCTTAATGTATGTAATACAACGGACCTACTATAGTCGTGTTAGGCTAAGTTCACATGTATCGCGCGTTAACACGCGTCAACGCGCGATCAAATTTAAAAAGAGTTCAGATGACAAGGGGAGACGCGCGTTGCGAGTGCTAATTAATAGATGTGTATAAACGTGTATGAAACTTTAGTCACGATAAAAACGACCGTATAGGCGGCCCACTGATGGACTCCTCGTTTACCTGCTCCATTGCAAAAAAAACGGTCAAGTGCGAGTTGGACTCGCGCACTGAGGGTTCCGTACACATTTGGTCGATTTTAGTATTTTTTGTTTTTCTATAGGGTCTGTTCTATAATCATATCAAATTTGACGCTTGTAATGTATTACCGTTTTTACGATATAACACAAATACAAAAAAGAAAACTTTGAAGAAAAACATTACTTGTTTGGGGACTTCCCTTGTTATTTTATTATTTGTTAGAAAAACTACCGTTATATCAAAATATTCTGCAAAAAAAAATTCAAGTTAGGACAGACGGACGGACGGACAGCGTAGGCTTAGTAATAGCCACCCTTCAGGTACGGAATCCTAAAAAGGTGTTCACCATTCCATACTGAATGTACTCACTCCAAAGGCAGCAGCCGGCAAAGATCCTTGTCGTAGACCTTCAGCGTGTCGTTCCTGGAGATGTGCGGCGGGAATATGGAGCCGTCGGAGCCGGCGATGCTGTTGCACTGGTCCGTGGTCCAGTGGGGCAACTTGTTGCGCGAGTTGAACCGCTCAACGACGCCGTAGCGCGATATGTCGGCAGCGCCGGTGAACATGGTCACCGTGTCGGAGGAGGTGCCGTTTTTCTGGAAGGATACAATTATTATGAGCTTAGTAAAAAAAGCCGTGGTAGCCTAACGGTTTGACCTGCCGACACTTAAGCAGTGGGTCGTGGGTTCGAACCCGGGGTCGCACCTCTAGGTTTTTCGGAATTTTTAAGATTATCATGAGCTTTTCGGTGAAGGAAAACATCGTGAGGAAAAACCTGCACACACCTGCAGAGCAATTTGACGGTGCAGTGTGCGTAGTTCCCAATCCGCACTGGGCCCGCGCGGGAACCCCAAAGCCTCTCATTGTGAGTGGGAGGCCTGTGCCCAGCAGTGGGACGTATATAGACTGGATTATTATTTATTATTTTATTAGTAAAAGTTCAGTAATCCCCATGTTACATCTGCGTAAATAATTATAAATATCATAGGGGACAATCTCACACAAATTGACCTAGTCCCAAACTAAGCTCTAGGCTTGTACTATGGGTACTTAAATACATAGAAAACATCCAGACTCAGAAACAAATACTCATGCTCATCACACAAATATTTGCCCATACCGGGATTCGAACCCACGACCGCTAGCTTCGTAGCGCAAGTGCTGACCGCCTTGCTTCCGCTAGAGGTATACAACGTAGTCCTCAGGCATGGCAACCCTTCGCGGTCTTGAGTTTCGAGTTATTTCTGACTTTTATCTTGAATTTTATTTGACTACTCATTGACTAATTATTTGAATTATTTGAATCTTAATTGTGATACCTAACTAGGACTAATGTAACATGATAATTTGTGAAATACTGTTAATATTAATTAATTTTGTGCTATTCACATTTTAATTAGCTAAGGTCAATTTAAAAATTTGCATGTCGTATTGTCGACGGAATGCCTGATCTGTAAAACAATTTTTAAGACCTTATGTAACGCATTCAAGCAAATAAATTGATTTGATTTGATTTGAGATTCTGATAAGGATTCCTTAAAGAACAACGGAAGAACAGGTGCAAGGACCACGATGCCATTTTTGGGTAGATTTGTGATGCAAAAGACATACATTTCCAAGATCAATGGAAGCCACTGCATATGATAAGCTATGGAAGAAACTTACCAAGAAAAAGTTATTGCGGTGGTATTTTAGGACCGCTACTAGAGGTACAATCAAGGTCATAAATATGTGTACATTTTAGTATACCTTGTCTATTTAATGTCATTTTTAACCTGCCATAGGTATATGAATGTCACAGCGATTAAAGTGACAAGGTACTAAATGTGTACACATATTTATGTCCTTGACTGTACTTGGAGACCTTGAAGCATACTCTTACTGTTATGTATATCTATGTAGCTATTCATATGTTATACGTTCAAGCGACCGGTATTAATGTTTTAGCGTTGACGTATTAAAGCAGTGCGTCTCTAACCAGCGAGCCTTTAACTTGACCCCTACCGCGTACCCAAGAACATAACACTTACACAAAGACCGGCAAAGCTTCAGCGGTTCCTCGTCAAATGTTGCGCGTGTCCATAGGCTGCGATCGTTTGATCACGTGATTTGCTGCATCTCCTCTAGCATGAAGAAAAATATCAAGAATCACAAGCTCACCCCATAGAACAGCCCAAACTCCTCATACGGCAGCTTCTGCTCCTTGGGCACCACGTCCTTGGCGAGCTTGAGCAGCGGATCCTCGTAGCCCCAGAGCAGTTGCCCCACCGACACCTCCACGAACGGCTTGATCTTCAGGATGTCCATGATGGACGCCATGGCAAGCCGGAGGAAGCGCGCCGCATGCTTGGACTGGGAGGTCGCGCTCTATGGAAAATAACTTAGTTATAGCAAGTTCGTCGATGATAGTAATGTTGTCGGGTTTTCATAGATTCTGTTTGACGTGGTACACACTTATATCATTTACTATCCCATCTACGTATTTATCTACAGGGTGCCCCATGAGTGGTACGTCACAGTGACACCGGAGGTAGACCAGCCTAAGACGGACCGAACCAGCCATTGTTCGGGCATTGTTCCAGCCAAAGTCGGGGCAAAAGTTTGTAGCTTGATAAATAATGAGCTGTTTGATAAGTATAGCAGGACAAAATGAATATGTCGCGTGTCAAAGCGCTTAAAGATACTTATTATAGCTTAGTGCGCGCGTCATATTAATTGTGGCCCGCTATAAAAAACATTAAGATCATCAACAGCCTTCAAAACTGTTCGAGTTTAGATTACTTTTAAGTAACATCTACTAAAGGGGCTTTTAAATGGGTCACATTTTTCCGCAATTTGTAGCCAGCAACAACTTATAGCTGTCTTGCTTAATATTGCCAGCTATAAATTGCAGATAAATTTAGCCAGTTTAGAAGCCCCTTTACATCGAACAACTACTTCACTACATACGTAGTATAAAACAAAGTTGCTTCCCGCCGTCTGTCCCTTTGTAGGTATGTATGTCCGCTTAGATCTTTCAAACTACGCAACAGATTTTGATGCGGTTTTCACCATCGGTTAGATAATTTTTCACGGAAGGTTTATGTATATAATAGAAGCAAAGCGAGGGCGGGTCGCTATAGTTACAATATAAGGTTGTGAAGAAGACTTACGTGGTAAAATACTTGTACATCAGGAAGAACTTCCAAGGGAAACCAGATTTGCAAAAGGTCGTTCGAAAATGTCGAATTGCAATTATTTCTTAATTTAAACCGATGGTCAATTTTTATTTACAAATAGATTGACTTCTGGATCGGGGAAGGGCAGAGAAAATGCAAGGTTTGTACTTATTTATAAATTAATATACCTAGGCTTAAAAAGTCGTTTTGCACATCCTTATTGAATTGTATAGTATGGTGATATTGTAACTTGCCCTGGGCCCTATCTTATAATTAAATATGATGATGAATATACTTGTTATTTGAATTTTATTGTGGTTCTGAATTGTATTGTTACTTTAATTAGTTAAGGCTTTAATTAGATTTGAACTGCAAATAAACTTTGTATGAAATTTCCTGTCAGGGACCGGACAACCCTTTCATCGGGAAAAGCCTTTCAAAGGGCTTCCCTTTGAAATAGCTAGCCCAGTGGATTTGCTCACTCATTCCAATTGGCAACACATATGATTGACTTTCCCTTATCGAATGAAGAACCCAACAATAAGGGTAGCCGTCGGTAACGTGTATACTAATAAGGGTTTTATAAGGGTATTGGGTTAGCGCTTAGTTGAACGGGCTGACGTTTACTTGCTTCGAACGGGACACAATGTAACGTGTGTTTTATGAAGTCTACAAAAGGTCTAAAATTGCGTATATACTAGTAACCTTTTTTAAAGGGTTTAGTAAGGGTATTGGTTAGCGCTTAATAGAATGGGCCATCGTTTGGAATAGCGCTTTAAAAGCACATTTGAAGGGCTTTGACGGGCAGAGGGTTTGGTAAGTTAATCCTTACGAAATACCCATACAAAACCCATTGAAAGGGATAGCGGACCGGTCCCTGTTTTCTGTACACTGTAACGGCAATAGTAATCTAACCGAGTTAAACAAAACCCTTACAAAATCAGGCCCCTATTATCAGAGCTTATACCTAACTCTTAAATGGCTAGACGGGTTTCGATCAAACTAAACTAAGAACACTCTCAGCTAAGTCACCTTTCCAACAAAATCAAACTAAATCAAAATCGGTCCATCCGTACACACGTTAAACTTAATAACACCCCTCTTTTTGCGTCGGGGGTTAAGAAACGTGGAGAACGTGCGGTGCGATCCGTTTTTGCCATTTGTTAGGCAACGGAAGCCTAAGGCTGCCTTTCCACAGAAGCGGAGACGAGCGGAGCGGAGAGGAGCGGAGCTGTGAAAAGAGGTATGTGATTCTACTGAGGCGGAGACGAGTGCGGATGAGTGGCGTACTATACAAATTTGATACAGTCGTCTCCGCTTGGCTGTTTCCATTGAAGCGGAGCGGAGACAAGATGTGGATTACAACCAATGTGATTGGTCGATTCCTATACGGCTCCCCTCCGCACAGCTCGTCTCCGCTTGACTGTTTCCATTGAAGCGGAGCGGAGACGAGATGTGGATAACAACCAATGTGATTGGTCGATTCCTACACAGCTCCTCTCCGCTCCGCTCGTCTCCGCTTCTATGGATAGGCAGCCTTAAACGGTAAAACTGTCAAAAAAATCACCTGACGCTATTTATAATGAGAAACTGAATGAGTCCTCGCGGTTGTCAAGATTGACCCTTTGAGGTTAACCAGCTCTGAGCTTACACCTTGACATTAGGAGACAATGAATGCTGTTTTTAATTTATTTAATGGTGGAAATTAATATGAATGACAGGTAATTATAAAATGTTCTGTAGCCACGTGGTAACATCGTGGCTTGTTCAAACAGATATTTACAATAATTAACGATTAAAGGCCAAGGCCATCGGAAAATAGCCGAAAAATAGGTTTTGAGTGACTCACTAATATAGGCTCACTCAGAGTGAGTCAGTCAGTAGCCTGAATGGGTGTGTGTACATCTGTGGTCCTAGTGAAAAGGGGTATAAGTCAACTTAAATCTTAATAAAAAAGGCTATAAATCATATACAGAGTACACTAGACTTATACCCTTTTTCACGTAAAGTTTAGAAGAGTTACTGCCGCACTCAGAGACGTCAATTAAGTTTTTAAGTGTCATTAAAGTTGCTGCGTCTTATTCTATTGCTATAGCAAAGAAAGTGACAGCAGCTACTTTAATGAAACTTAAAAATTAATTGACGTCTCTGAGTGCGGCAGTTATACCCTTTTTCACTAGGACCCCAGAAAAATGCCCACTGTAGGTATTATCGAAACGACTTAGACGCGGGTAAAAACTAGTTCTCTATAATGTAGTCAATAAAGTATTTAGATAGTCCCTCTTTCTATTAGTGAACACCGTATGAAAATCCGTACAGTACTTTTTGAGATTAGCCTGAACAAACACAAACTCAGCGCGGCGGGGACATTACTTTATAATAATACTGGCGACCCGCCCTCGCTTCGCTTCGGTTACATAAGTTAAAATATAGCCTATAGCGACCCGCCCTCGCTTCGCTCTGGGTTCTATTATATACATCAACCTTCCGTGAAGAATTATCTAACTGATGGTGAAAGCCGCATCAAATTCCGTTGCGTAGTTTTAAAGATCTAAGCATACATAGGGACAGACAAACGCGGAGGGCGACTTCATTTTATTTTATACTATGTATTGATGTAGTGATTTGGAACGAGCATTAGCCAATATATATATATATATATAGCTACCTACCCATAATAAGCGGATCTCCTATCTCAAACAATTGCTTAGAACCCAGGGCTCAAAATATAATGGTTTAACAGCAATTCACCTTCGAAATAGACGTTTACCCAAGATAATAACCACAAAGAGTATTTATTTACTAAGAATGCAAGCCCGGTTGTTCAACCTACATTCTATTCACACATCAAACAAAAACACACCTAGTTTACTACAAAATACAGTCTAATTTTCAATAAATCCCGTCACACCCGCCATTATTACATACCTCCAACATTCCAAATTGCGACTTATCGCGAATAGAATAAAAATTCAAATCGCGCGATCTCGTTCACTTCTTAAGTGCTTGCTAAATGCAGTTCAAGGTATTCTCTAATTAAATAAGTACATAGTTTTAAACCTTGATTACGAGAAGGTAAAAGGAAAACTGGGCTGTGGAAAAATGACTAATGAATAAAGTGTATCTACAAATATCAGCACGCGTACTGTGGTCCCAGTGAAAAGGGGTATAAATCAATTTAACTCTTAATAATAAAGGTTATTTATTTATTTTATTTATTTATTTAAAGGCTCACAAAACAAGTTACAGTCTTTGGTACATAATTACAGTAAATTTAGAAATATAAAGTCTGGACTATAACTCTAAACTATGTGTGCACAGCAAGATATACATTTACGTTAATTAATTTAGATCGTTAGAGGGCTATAATTAGAACAGTATAGTGTTAGTATATTTCGTGTCAATTACTATTGGGTATGTACGTTAACAGGTTAATTGCTGATCTTTATATAAAATCTTTTGTATTTTTCTTTTGAAGGTGGGAAGCTTACAACTAAATAAATCATATGTGACGTTCTCGATATAAAGGAACTGTTACCATAGTATTCGCATAGTTAAAAGAATAAGAAGAGCGTAACTGCCTTCCTCCATAAGGTCCCTTTATATTGAGAACCTCACATATACTCATTTATTCGTAATATTTCATAATAATTACATGTCATACATAATACTTATTCGATTCATAATAAATAATAATTTATAATTAAATGTAGGTTTCTAAAATATATAAAAACAAAAATAATTAACACAAAGTTAAGTTAGTCAAGTTTTTTCTTGGAAACTTAGAAATTCATCGTATACAGAGTAACCTACACTAGACTTATACCCTTTTTCACTGGGAACCCACGCCTTTATCCCGGGGGATAAGTGTGGATAAAGCATCCGTCACTCTCGCACATATCGCGCCTTTAGAGTGCAAGTGACCTAATTCCAAAATGTTTAGATTTTGAATTAGCTCTCTATAATAATAATGTTACGACTCGAAGTAGAAAACTTAACATTTTGTATTAGGTCACTTTCATCCTGAAGGTGCGATATGTACACACCTACTGGTCAGAAAGTGACATATGTTTTATCTACATGATAAACACGAATATAATAAGCCCGCTGGTTATAATCTGATACAAATTAACCTAGTCCCAGCTCAAGGCTTGTGCTAAGTACTAGACAGCGATACACATACGATATGATAGAGGAATAATATACGTACTAAACATCGCGCTCGTCACACATATATCTGCACTTACCCGGGATTCGAACCCAGGGCCGTTAGCTTCGGAGGCAGAGTCACCACCAACCATTGCTAAACGGGACGGGGTAATTCTTCGAGCTTTTCAACAGTTCTCATTCCCCTATCGCATTAATGTCGAAATTCCTGTAGCGTTGGACGCTATTTTCGGTTATCTTGTAGAGTGCCCTGACTTCTACAAAATAACCGAAAATGCTATCCTAATGTACAGGAAATTCGACATTAATGCCACCAGAGGAATGAGAGCGGTTGAAACGCTCGAAGAATTACTCGATGATAATAATTTTTATTGAACCCGTGACCTCTGATGCTCAAACAACTGAGCCAACCGATCGCTGTGTTCTTAATAGCCACACTTTCTCACTTGCAAATATCGCTTTTACTTGACGAAATCCGTTAATGTAGGTTTATGTTGTAAGTCGCAATAAACGTAAGTACACACTTACGTAAGTGCAAAACACATTAACCTCTTTCTCGTGGCAAAAAGTGGAGATTAGACAGCGATATGTTTATTTTCATCACTGTTATAAATGATCGGATGCTTCTTTAATAGACTCTGTTGCACCAATGTATCTGGGTGACTCCACCAGCGTTTCAACCGCCGTCAGTCCCTTGATCGCTAAAGTCGAAATTACAGTAGATAGCTTTGGATGCCATTTCAATTATTTTATATAGTGCTCTACATAATTTTCGACTTTAACGCGATCAAGAGGCTGACGGCGGTTGAAACTGTCGCTCCTGGAATCAACCATCTCTATCTTTTTAACCGACTTCAAAAAAAGAGGTTCTCAGTTAGGTTGATTTTTTTTTTACAAAGAATGATAATGCATTTGTTCAGTAACACATACAGCACCTGAGTACACAGTTTACAAGGTATTTTATTGGTTATTGCATCCATTCCCGTTAAGAGGTTATAGTAGAGGTCATTTTGACCCTATAATGCATTATGCAAAAGTGAACCATTTTCGAGATAATTCTCTTTTAAACGTTACTTTTAAGCTTATCTGTAACTTAAAGAGAATTATCTCGAAAATGGTTCACTTTTGCATAATGCGTTATAGAGTCAAAATGATTACAAATTACGTCAACTATAACGGGAATGGATGCAACAACCAACAACCCTGTATCTTAAATTAAACGAGAAACATTTGTATACATTTGTATTTTTTTTTTTTTATCAGGGGACAATCTCACACAAATTGACCTAGTCCCAAACTAACCTCTAGGCTTGTACTATGGGTACTAGACAACGATAAACATACTTATATAGAGAAATACATACTCAAATACATAGAAAACATCCATGACTCAGGAACAAATACTCGCGCTCATCACACAAATATTTGTCCATACCGGGATTCGAACCCGGGACCGCTAGCTTCGTAGGCAGGGTCACTACCACCTAGGCTAACCGCGTCGTCAAAATTAAATTAAATAAATAAATTTAATTAATTAATTAAATTTGTATATCTGTACTCACGTTCTCGAAAACGGCTCTAACGATTTCGATGAAAATTGCGACATGGGGGTTTACAGAGGCGAAATTTCGATCTAGCTAGGTCTCAGACTAGGCTATCTGGGAAAATTCGTTTTCCTCGTATTTTCACGCAAAAAGATTTTCCGCGCAATATGGTTCGTAATTCCGGGGCAGCTGAATAGACTGATCGTTAGAGCGTTGGCCTACTACACAAACACTGCGGGTTCGAACCCCAGCTATGGATCGGTTTTTTTTGTTTTTTTTTTGTGTTTTATTATAGAAAATCGATGAAAATTCGGTTTCGACGCGAGCGAGGACGCTCCGTCTACCAGGTACTATATTATTGTTGACAAAATAAATCACAATGGTAATCTTAAACGTACGGACGAAGGCGTGGGCATAAACTAGTGTCAGCTAAAGACCGCCCGACTAAACCACGTTATTTGTGAGACCTCCTTAAATGGCATTAATATATAATATATCTATAACCATATCCTATTTGGCGGTCATCAACCTGTCCAGTCCAATAACGGACTGATATGATAATTCGGAATCCTCGCTAACCTGTGGGCGGACCAGACTTCGATACAAATTGTACCGCTACGTGGATTCCCAAATATATGTGACGTTCTCAATATAAAGGGACCTTATGGAGGCAGGCGGTTACGCCGTTTCTAGAACGGTTACCATAGTATTCATACAGCCTTGGCCAAAAGTATTAGGCACCCCACTTTTTCCTCTGTAACTTACAAATAAAGTATTATTTTTCAATTTCAATAATACACAAAGACGTAAAATATAATAAGTGTTTTAACATGTGCAAATCATAAGTAGATATAATTTCGAAGTAGCTATTTGCGTGTGAAAACTGAAGCTAGAAAAAGTAGCATTTTACAATAAAATCATTAATTGTATTTTTTTCCACGGAATTTCCCTTAACGTCAATAAATATGACTAATTTTTCCGATATATATACATTTTTCTATAATAAAATATATAAATGCCCCTTTTAAAGTTTGACTTTTATATGAAAAACGCATGGGTGCCTAATACTTTTGGCCAAGTATAGTTACAAGACAAGCTATATACTATGTATTGAATCTGGCCAATAAAACCAAGATATTTTTCAAGGTGTATTCTAATTGTTTGTATGTGTCCTAGTTTTGAACCTCTAATGGCTCTCATTACAGTCTCCAGCAGAACCTTCAATTCATAACAACTGTATGGAACCAGCTAAAGTAATGAATCAATTATTCCTATGCGGTCTTGCTTGACTTACTGTGGACAGTTATCTCACCGCAATATTAAACTATTAACATAGCAAAACATTCCGTAACAATCTGTCACAAGAGCTATATTCCTTTAAACGCATCGGTTCCACTGCAATGGGTCGTGTTTCGCACCATAACTTTGTAACAGTGCAAGAAATATAACTAGTAAAATATTTTGCAATATTTCAATAAAAATATTCGATTGTGAAATAATGAAGATTTGGCGACGCGATTGGCTCAGTAATGAGCCTACTTATAAAACTAACGGTGCCCAAGTTCGATTCGCGGTAGATGCAAATAAAGCTATAAAGCGCGTCAGACACGGCGAAGATAAAATAATTATGGACTGATTCGAAAGATTATTTTTTTACAACTATCTATTGCCCGCGACTCCTAGAAATCGCTTACCGCTATTCCCTCGAGAACTGTAGAATTTTTCAGGATGAAAAATGTCCCGAGGATACAATCTATCTCCTTGCCAATTTTTATTACGATCCATTCAGTCGTTTTTTCATGAAAAGGTACTCGCACTTAACAAATAAACAAAGTTACTTTCGCACATTTATAATATCGATTGATATGGATCACATAGGTTGTGTAAAGAAGCGATATCTATGTATAGTAATCGACGCATCATCGATTTCTTGGTGCGCGGGCGCGGCTCACGCTTGACCGGATGCGCGCGCGCGTGCATTTTGGATCAGAGAGCGTGACGGCGTGCGTAGGCTTTCTCAGACGGCGACCCGACTGACCAAGTCATCGCTGTGGTCACAGTTGACCAGCCCTGTACAGTCAGCATCAAATAGATAGGAGCAGCCAGCCGTAATGTAATACGGCGGATTATACGATACGGTCCGTCTTAGGCTGGTCTACCTTCTCCGGTGTCAATGTGGGTTACTGTCACTGATATTGGGACACGCTGTATACTGGGTGTTTTTTTATTCGTCTAAAAAATTTTGGGAGTTAAATCAGTAAGTCATACTGACCAACTTTCACTACGGGACCAACCCCGAAATCATCCCATACAAAACATCGTCAGCTGACTAGCCAAAATGTATGGGATGGTCAATTTTTTTTTCACGATTTCGGGATTGGTCCCATAGTGAAAGTTGGTCAGTATGACTTACTGATTTAACCCCCAAAATTTTTTTGACGAATAAAAAACACCCAGTATACAAAACAGTCGCCGATCGCGGTCGGAACGTGTCCTTGGGCAATTTGCACTCACCAGCATGGGTATGTTGGGCACGACGACCGCGTCGTCGTCGGAGCCGACGCTGAGGTCCGGCCGGAAGGTGTACGTGCGCTTGTAGTGGAACGACAGTGTGCCGTTCTCGTTGTCCGTGATGTTCACCTTCTCCCAGTCTTGTCTGCAACAACGATTTTAATGTTAAAGTAAATAAGTATCAGGGGGCAATCCCACACAAACTGACCTAGTCCCAAACTAAGCTCTAGGCTTGTACTATGGGTACTAGACAACGATAAACATACTTTAAATAAACGCTCTCGGCCTGTCAGTATATCGTATTAGACTATAATTTTCTCTTACGGATTCATACATTTTAACCGACTTCAAAAAAGGAGGAGGTTCTCAATTCGACTGTATGTTGCTTTTTTTTGTATGTTTGTTACGCGATTACTCCGTCAATTGTGGACCAATTTTGAAAATTCTTTTTTTTGTTTTCTTCAGTTAGTCTGTATTTCTCCTTACAAATATGACAGGGTGTTCAATATATGTGACGTTCTCAACATAAAGAGACCTTATGGAGGAAGGCAGTTACGCTCTTCTTATTCTTGTAACTATTCGAATACTATGGTAACAGTCCTAAAAACGGCGTAACCGCCTGCCTCCATAAGGTCCCTTCATATAGAGAACGTCACATATTGTACAAATGTTCGAACTAGAACATTCACCGTACTTACAGATTTCCAAAAATATTTGTAGCATGAAAAAGAGAAGATAATGGTAAGTAATAATTACTTGTGCAACTGGCGCACAATGAAGTCTCTAAAGGTACGAGTGACTAATGACAGGCACGAGTTTGTACTAATTATGTACCGTTGTATACATAAGGTTTTCTACAAGCGTAAAATAATTACGTCAAAAATAAACAATGGCTAACTTTTCTTGTATACTCTCCTTGATTTTTCTGCTAGCAAATTATTTGTCAGGAAAGTCATTTTCGTTATTTCGATTGGCGTTAATGGTTAGTGAACTTTACTGTTAAATGTTTACAAATTTCATGCAAAATATCAAAAAATGGAATGCCAAACGAAACGCCATTTTTGACATCCATAGTATCAATATAAATCATATTATCCATATTGAGCGTAACCATGGTAACCAGTAACAAATCGATGAATATTGATCATCTTTTCTTAGTGATTTAATAAAAATATAATTTTAAAGACATTATTAGTCTCGACATTAATTTTGTTTTTAATCTACCTACGTCATTTCAATTGTTATTAAAACTTTTCAAACGATTTAATATACAAATTAGGAATTCAAGTGTTCACTAAACGCCCAGACTGATATCCGGATTGACCGTAACCATGGTAATAACAATGCTGTAATGATTATAAAAGAACAGTTATTACTATGGCAATGCTCATTATAGAACAGTTTTCACGCTTTGGTTACGCTATGGGTCGCATTCTGATACTGTTAACGATGTATATATTAGCGGTTTATAGTACGCGAGTAGAAAAAATAAATAATTAGATGTAAACTTATTGCTGATTATCACGGATACAGTAGGTAAGAGAGGTGGAAGCTCAGTGGGCCTATTATGCATGACACAGCTTTATCGTGTGGATATGTATAAAACTTTATCATATTCGTTAAATTTATCGAAAACTCTAACATGGTTGACAACTTGGATAAAGATATCGCGTCGATAACGCGATATCTAATGTGTATAAACCAGTGTGACAAGAATTACGCGAGTTTACCACCATTTTACAAAAAGGTTGCCAGTGTTATGAAATCAATCCATTTTTGTACATTGTTTGATATTGAATGGCGGACTTTATGTAATGCTTCCGAAATGAGTTGTTTAAAATCAGTCACTGAACGGAGCGGACTCGGGGTACTTTTCTAAATGTATGGGTTATCTTGCTTGACAAGTCAATCAGTTTTATTATCTATGTATGTATATAAAATATTATTATGTTGAAGTTTTGTTTATGAGTTAATAAAATGATAGAAAATAAAAATGAGATTGGATGGGGACTTTTAAGAAGAAACACAAGTAACACAACGAAGAAATACAGTTGAAACATGAACCAAGCAAGGTAGAAAAGTGTAAGTTTAACATGTAAACTAATTATGAGTCTTATTTAGTCGATTCCTTATTGTGCCTCGTTAAAACAATTACTTATGTTGTGTTACAGTCGCTGTACTGTACGGCAATGCAAAAAGGAAGTTCGTTGAATATATGGCTAGCCACCACTCTTTGCAAACGGAGGATTTAGTGGGCCACTCGGGTCTCGGACACATAGTCGGTCTGAGTGGCAAACTTTGCGGGAGTTTGGGCCAGGCAAACCTGTGGCTGTTTGGAAACTCGTAAGTATTTAAATTTTTTTCCATATATATTTACCTACTCGGGAATATTATTCGTAAAATATTTTATCACAATATTTTTAACAATATAATAATAGATTCATTGAACTCTATCATCGGATGGAGTCACACCAGCCAGTCAAATTACATTCTGGTAAAACATACAGGTTATTATTATTTTTATGTAAGAGTTGCAAGTATGAATATGGATAGCTTCATTCTAAGTATAAATATGGAGAGATTGAGGGAACATAAAAATCAGTAAGTTTTAATTACCCATACTAAAACAGTTTGTCTGTTGCACTTTTGCAAAATTTGATTGGATAAGGAGGTAGCTTGAGTCTAGGCTATTTATTATATAGGAAAAAGTCAGTTTGACATTTATTGTTTTTAAAAATAACACTGTTCAATGTGTCTACTCTAGTATGAAAGTGAAATGAAATGCTATAGTATGTAAAATAATTATTTATTATGGCTTCCCTTTTCTCTTGAGCCACTCTTAATAGGAGGCCACTTTCCGGGAGCTGCTGGGTGGCAATGACTGGATTGCTATCTGCGGCAGTGTCCAGCTATGAGCCAAGTGTTCTGAAAAATAACATAACATTCTGTTATAGCAGATTATCATTATAGTACCTACTTAAGTTAGGGATTTGTAATCATAATAACCTATAATAATGCATCATATTATACAGTATACAACAGGTGTTAATTATTTCAGATTTCTCTAACAAATTTGAGGTACCCATTTGTTTGATCAATGGTGTTGCGAACCCGACAGTGCCAGTGGGTGTATTTCTTCTGGACTATTTGGGGCAGCACATTCAAAATAAACATCATGTGCAACAGTTCACAAGCCTTCCCCCGAGTCAACAACAAACAATTAATTACATCATGGATAAATTATACTCTTTTTTTCAGGCTCGAGGTCAAGCAAGTCAGCACCAAGGAGGCCATAGAAAACTATTTTAATTTTATTTTTAGGGTACTAGTTTTATATATATTATGTTTAGTTCTTTTGTTTAGATTAATCACAATTTAGTATATAATACTATATGGAGGAAGATTTGTTTGTTTGTAATCATAATAATAAACTCTGAAACTAATAACCCAATTTTAATAATTCTTTCACCATTAGAAGGCTACATTATTCAGAAGTAACAGTCAGGCTATATTTTATTGCATAGCCTCAAACAAACAAACATACATAAACAATCCTACTATCCTATTAATTATAAATGTGAAAGTTTGTGTGTGCGCGTGTGTGTGTGTATGTGTCTGTCTGTCTGTCTAACTGTGTGTCTGCCTGTTTGTGTGTGTGTCTGTGTTTTTGTCTGGCTGTGTGTCTGCCTGTGTGTGTGTTAGTTTGTTACTCTTTCACGCTGCAACGGCTGAATATGAAATAATAACCAAAATAGAGGGATGTTAATTATATAAGTTTGACGCCTATGTCTGTGTGTTTGTCTGTGGCTTCGTAGCTCTCAAAAGGATGCCCACTATGCCCTCGCCGCGTGTTGCACGCAAATCGGTTTCATACATTTAGTATAGGACTGATTATATTGCTCCCGCCCCGCGTGACGGCTAAATGTATGAAACCAGCGTGTGGCGACACGCGGCGTGGGCATATGTAGTAGCCCTCTGGCTTAACTAAACTGTGCCAGTTAGTTACTGACGGTGGGTGGACTGTGGAATGCATAACCAATATTCCTGCCCTATTCCACGTTGGTAACTTCCATACGCCAAAAAGTGCAACGGAGCTAGAACCTGTGAAAGAGTGCACTTGAACGAGTTGATTTGCCAGTTGTTTTACTAAGCCCTCATAGAGCCTATACTAACGTTATGTAAGTCCTACCGACCTACTATACTTACCGAATAATAAAATTTAACCTAGGTACCTTACCTTTATGTAGAATGTAATCCATCACCGTTGTGCGGCTGGAATTCTGAATCCAGTTTGGCACATAAATAGAGTGCCATAATATATCCTTACCCACTCTATAGGTAGGTATAAGTGCCGAAATTCGGCCTCCGGAAGTTCGAAACGATTTGAGGCATCCCTTATTGTCCTCCGCTGCTGTTTCTTCGTTCTTTTTCAGCTTGCATCGTGAGACGATATTGACATCCTACAAATATTGTTTACAAATTATAATACGAGTAACGCCATTTTTGTAGGCAACTGAGTTGTTTTTGATAAGTAGAACTATTAAAAAACCAATACTTACGCTTAAATGTATGTATTTTTAAGTTTTAATTACTGCGAGATGTTTATCGTCACCAACACGGAACTTGTATAAATTTATCGAATTGAGATGTCAAAAATAGATTAAAATTGACGTCCATGTTAGGTAAATCGATATAATTATCGTTTTATCATTTACCGCTGTCAGAAATGGATAATACAGTTTAACCGATGCCACCATGTTAGCATACGTCGACAATGATAATTTGTCGATGATCTCGTGATAAAAATGGTTTATCGCGTCGATAAACGTGGCCATAATAGGCCCACAGATATGTTTAAAATGGCGTCTTTGTCTTGAGCTGTTTTATTTTCTTAAAACGTAGAATGTTAAGTTAGAAATTTGTTTAAATTTTAAGGACAAGTCGATTGTACAAACTTGAATTTTACCCGATAAGAAGCTGAAGTCAAATCGGAATTTTCACTATCAAAAACTGGTTTTTGAATAAAACAAAACCGGTTTTGGTTCCCCTGTAGATAGTACATACGACGATGACACGGTTGGCCTAGTTGTCAGGAACTTTGGTGTTGACCTGCGTACGAAGCTAGAGATCCAGGGTTCGATCGGTGAGGTAAAAATATTTGTTTGATGAACAGGAATTATGACCCTTATCTCTAGTTTTGGACATTGTTTATGTATTTATTTATTTACATAAAGATACATACATCAGTGTTGCTCATAGACTCATAGTGAAAGCCTACAGCTTCGTTTGGGACGAGGTCAATTCAAGTGAAATTGTCGTTCGATATGTAAGTAAATAAATTAAATTACTTATGTATAGTCGAGGACAGAAAGATGTATACACTTTTGGACCTTATTACAATGGAATAAGGTGAAAAAGTGTAAACATCTTTCTGTCCTCGACTGTACCTAGGGACATTCTCAAACTCATTGACGTAATCCCAAACTAAGTTTTAGGCTTGCATTATGGGTATTACACAATGATAAGCACGATTATATAGAGAAACTAGCGACCCGCCCTCGCTTCGATCCGGGTACTATTACATACATAAACGTTCAGTGAAAAATTATCTAACCGATGGTGAACACCGCATTAATATCCGTTGCGTAGTTTGAAAGATCCAAGATTGTTTTATACTATGTAGTGATGAACCGCTGGATGACAGCAGCAGAGGACCGGTCGTTGTGGAAAACCTTGGAGATGGCCTTTGTCCAGCAGTGGACGTCTTGCGGCTGATAATGATGATGTAGTGATACGTACTTAAATAAATAGAAAACATCCAAGACTCATCGCACAAATATTTGGCTCTTACCGGGAATCGTTGCCGGGACCGCTAGCTCCGCAGGCAGGGTCACTACCGACTAGTCTAACCTTTTAGGACTAGGTTAATCTTTTAGGGTGAATTTTACCAACAGTTAAACAACCGGTTAGAGGTTTGACGGCTGACTGACTGACTGACTGATTTAACATACCGTTAAATTGGTTGGTGAAATCCGACATTAGTATCTTTAGAAACAGTGACTAGGGAAGTGGCGACGCATAGGTGGATTATACAGATCACTAATAATAAGACAAGTATGAACATTAGACCACTTATACACTAAGTACATAAGATAAGTACATAAGATAAGTACATAAGATGGTCTCAGTGTCATGCAACATCGCATGTCACTTGCAGATAACTAGCTTGTTGCGTACTAAAGCGGAGTATAGGGTTGCCAGCCTTACGATTATTTATTATATTATATTAGTTTGCCCGCGAGTTTCTACTTAACTCGTGTATCGGTAAAAAGTATTCAATATTTCAATCCATGATATGGGGTACCCGTGTACCAAATTGTATTAAAATCAGTTCAGTTTTTTATCCCAAATCGTGTGTCAACCATCCAAATAACGAGACAAACTGTTATATTTATGATAGTACAGGATGTCCCAAAACCGACATCACTCAGGTGATTCCATAATAAATAACGAATATGAACTTAAAAGTACAAATCTATTTTAGCAATTGCCTTTTCTTGAAATAATAAACTGTATAATTTCCAACACCAACAATTCCCATCTCATTATAACTACAAAGTTAAATTGGTTTGCGAATTGCTACGAGAATAGAGACTATAAATAAACGACGAATCGAATGGAATATTTGTCCAAAATTAAAAAAAAAATTAGTAAAAAAAACAATGCCAACCCTGATTGCAGGTAATCACAAAATGGAAATATATTCCTGTTATTGTTTAGCTACATCTTCAACAGATATCATTATGTAATTGTAAATGTTGTTGTGCAAGTCAACCGCGAGTTCAGGTGGTATTTTGTTGATCTCACACGAGGACACTGTAACAGCCTGTACAACATAATAGGTTGGTCTGACTTATACTCCGGTAATACCCTGGAGTTTCAAAATTAATTACAATTTGAAGTTGGGCGGCGGCTAATCTGCTAACCGATAAAAACACGTCTCGACTAATAACAGAATCGATTAAGTACATATCGATTGTCACTCACAGTCTACTGAGAAACCGGGTCTGTAGCGATTAACGGGAATTTAGGGTAACGATGGTGTCTATGATAGATAAAGACACTTAATGTATCGTCAAGTGGTTTCTATCGGCCTACGTTAACTATATAGACTAGTAGAAAATATTAGGGTAAAAGTACAGTCACCACACGGGATTGTTGAGCCACTATAGAACCCTCTCACAGAAAGTCGACGGAAAATTTTGACGTCATTTTTTTGAGTGACTTGACGTTGTCATTATGACAGGGTTTTATGGTGGCTCAACAATCCCGTGTGGTGACTGTACATCGAGTGGTTTGAATATGTGCTCTTTACTGCCACACTCAGAAACGTCAATTAGTTTTTAAGTTTCATTAAAGTTGGTGCGTCTTATTCTATTGCTATAGCAAAGAAAGTGACAGCAGCAACTTTAATCAAACTTAAAAGTTAATTGTCGTCTCTGAGTGCGGCCGTTATCACGTACGCGGTACAAGCCGTGAATTAGGCACTTTCGAGAGGGCACCGCGATACGTTACACGCAATACGTATCTAACATATTGCGGCGTCTCTCTCGTTAGGGTTAGGGTAAGGGTGGTGTAATCGCTGCTTAAGGGTGAAGCCACACGAGCGTAATTTTGTGAGTTGTGAGTCGCGTAAATATCGATCGTAATTGCGCTCGTGTGGCTTCACTCTAAAACTTATAATCATTAATTTAGGCTGGGCGTATGCTGAGACGCAGGCGACGCAGTTCCACGCAGCGCAGGGCAGAGTAGATTTTGTAATACACGAACGTCTCTCTCCGCGCCTCGTTGTAGAATAGGACAGATTTCTGCTCTGCCCCGGCGCTGCTTGGAACTGCGTACGTGGGAGATTCAAAGGGAACGCGATTGCGAAGCGATCTGATGCGGTGACACGCGAATCCAACGCGATGTGGCGCGACGCGGCGGCCTTGTCCTGCGTGCGCGCGATTCGCCCCGCTCCCGCCCTACTACATTATTTTAATACTTACTTTTTTTTATTACTACAAAATTTCAAACCAACTGATCGCGTCCGGTTCGCTTCGCAAAGTGACATTCTCTCGGAGCTCGAGGTATGGGCCAGCAAAAGTTATCATTTCCCTCGAACCGTGATATTCAAAGTAAATTTGAGAAATAATTAAAATCAAAATCGCACAAATCTATGAAATGAAACAGCATTATGTATTTTTTAATAATAGTAATGTTTAACACTATTATCATCAGTAACTAATGAAGCGACTGACGTCACACGTTAAGCGGCCCGCAACTTAATGACCCGGGTGTACCGAGACAGTGATACCAGTGCAATAAATAAATTATGCATACGAAAACACTATTCTCTCTTTAAATTTATATAACAAAGAGTTTATGTCCAAATAAAGTTTGCCATCAACATATTAAATTATTTCATCTTGAAATATACAGTTTATTTATAGAAAGTCGATTTCCTATAAACGTATAAATACTGGGTGTTTTTTTATTCGTCTAAAAATTTTTGGGGGTTAAATCAGTAAGTCATACTGACCAACTTTCACTATGGGACCAACACCGAAATCGCGAAAAAAATTTTGACCCTCCCATACAAAACATCGTCAGCCAAAATGTATGGGATGGTCAATTTTTTTTTCGCGATTTCGGGGTTGGTCCCATAGTGAAAGTTGGTCAGTATGATTTACTGATTTAACCACCAAAATTTTTTAGACGAATAAAAAAACACCCAGTACATCTTGAATGCTTCAAATTTTTTTCGCTAACGGCAACACCTTTGTTTACGTTTTTTGCGTGTGAATAACAATTCAGGTATATGACACTATCAGGTGTCGACTGTTTGTTGTTCTCGCGCCGCGTCGCTTCGCATCGCATCAAGATCGCCCACGCAGGGCGCCGCGTAACATGGGGATGTGGGAGGAATGGGAGGGATTGTGCACTCACGAGTAGACGTAGGGCCCCAGCTCGTCCAGCTGCGGCTTGGTGCCGTTGTTCAGGAACTCGTCGGCGTTGGTCACGTTGTACACGTACACCTTGACGAACGGCCGCACGGGCGGGCGCGCCCACCACTCGAAGGTCATACTTCCTGGCCGGAGGACCAGCTCCTGTGGGGAGGAGATAATCAAGTTACACCTAGTTGGACTCAATCAGCAAATGTGACGTTCTCAATATAAAGGGACCTTATGGAGGCAGGCGGTTACGCCGTTTTTAGAACTGTTACCATAGTATTCGTATAGTTACAAGAATAAGAAGAGCGTAACTGCCTTCCTCCATAAGGTCCCTTTATATTGAGAACGTCACAAATAGTTGAGCGTAGTGAACCGTACAAACAACGAAGGCGATGAAGATAGGGATGAAGACATTTTTTTTCTTTGTCGATCAGGTAGAGTATCAAAAAGTATTCGATACGTATTTTTTTCTTTTTTCACATAATCAAAACATTACGGAGGTATATTGAGTTGTAATGTCGCATGACGTCACGTCTCAATACAATTTTTACACATATAAGTGACGTCACGAGCCCCCAATCCCGAACTTTGACGCGCTTTATATTTGTAATTTTTTCTTTGATTGACAAAAGAAAAATACGTGTCCAATATTTTTTGATAATCTAACTGACGGACTAAATTGAATTTCATTTTCATTACCCTCTTGGAATTTTTGTAGCCCTATCCCAACTGGCATGTTTTAGGTAGTCTTTATGTATTGTGGTTTTGTTTTTATGTATGTAAATATCACGAAAACACAGGATAAGGTAAAGTAATAAAGCGATTGTCTACTATTACGACGGTGACCATACGTTAGACATCAACGGGCTCCAAGTGATTACGACTTAATAATCACCTATATTTATTTATATTTGGCATTACTAGAGTAATATCAGTCAGATATTTTTGAACCTAATGTTGGATAACTATGCTATTGCTAATGACTGTACAAGCAAAGTCAAATACAAATCGGTCAAAATTTTGCATGGACGACTGAACACTGCGACATTTTAAACAATTATTTTAACATCTTGTATACGTATTCTTGCAAATAAAGATTATGATTATGATTATGATTAAGTAAAATAAAAAATAAAATATCAGGAACAATCTCACACAAATTGACCTAGTCCCAAGCGAAGCTCTAGGCTTGTACTACGGGTATATACATACATACTTAAATATATAAAAAAACATCAATGACTCAAGAACAAATATTCGCGCTCATCGCACAAATATTTGCCCATACCGGGATTCGAACCCGGGACCGCTACTTTCGTAGGCAGGGTCACTATCAACTAAGCTAACCGCGTCGTCGTACATGAAAATTTAAAATAGTACAGGACATGAATATACTGTGCTCTCTTTCAGCACAGTAGGCTAGTAGCATTATTAAAGAAAAAAACGCGTCATCCTAATACAAATGATTAAATCAATGATGATTGAATAACGATAATAAAATAAGCCTTGGTCTTGATCATAAACCCGTATAATATTCTTGATTTACATGATTAATACATGTTCAGAACGTCGACCGTCATCAACTGTGTCGAGGATAGCCACAGTTAAATATTTATCTTAAAAACGCAAGGTTAAATTACAACACTTGCATGTGCGAAATTTCACATAAAAATAATCTCGGCGATCTGCACTCTGCTTAAGATTGGTATCCTTCACGTACACGACTATTGTTCGCGTGTGCGTGGAACGCTTGACCGTGATTAGTCCGCGTCGCTGTATGAGTGTTGTAAAGGTGATTGCATGATGTCGTGAGTTTGATTGTTTACGTGCGATTACTTGATATGTTTGTTTATTTGGGTTGGAATGTCAATGGAAGACAATCACGTCTTCTATTTGTCCTCTTTATACCTTTGAAAATTGCGTTAGCAAAAATAATGAATACTGTATAAAGTAAAATATTAAGTGCGTTTGTATATTTGTTTTTTTTTTGAAGTCAAAATAAAGCAGCGGATTGCGCCATTTTTAACCCCCGGCGCAAAAAGAGGGGTGTCATAAGTTTGAAGTGTGTATTGATGTATTTTTGTATCTGTTTGTGGCATCGTAGCTCCTAAACGGATGGATAAATTTTGATGTACTTTTTATTTGTTAGAAAGGTGACTTAATCGAGTGGTCTTAGCTTGGTTTGATGAAAATCCGTTAAGCCATTTGTGACGTTCTCAATATAAAGGGACCTTATGGAGGCAGGCGGTTACGCCGTTTTTAGAACTGTTACCATAGTATTCGTATAGTTACAAGAATAAGAAGAGCGTAACTGCCTTCCTCCATAAGGTCCGTTTATATTGAGAACATCACATAGAGTTAAGTATTTAAGTATGTATTTCTCTATATAAGTATGTTTATCGTTGTCTAGTACCCATAGTACAAGCCTAGAGCTTAGTTTGGGACTAGGTCAATTTGTGTGAGATTGTCCCGTGATATTTATTTATTTATTTAAAGAGTTATCTTCAAGGGACACTATCAACATTTTGACCCCGATACAATATAGTTATGAACCGCAAATTCACCCAACTCCTGACAGTTGTGTTAGTAAATAAGTATAGCTATTCGCAATCCGCCGATGGGCATCGGTGTCTACCGGACACGGCTGCGCCCGAGTGGCCAGAAACGCGCTTTCCACGCGTTGCGCAAACGCCGGCGCAAGACGCGTGATGCGCCGTCACACGTTTACCTCGATGTGGGACAAATTAATACGTCTGTAAATACGTTTCGTTTTCAATAATATTACATACTTACAGGACAGGAAATAAAAAAAAAATATTCATAGCTAGTCAACTGGCAGTTATAGGTACAGGGAGACCAAAAATGTGACGTTTTCAATATAAAGGGACCTTATGGAGGAAGGCGGTTAAGCTCTTCTTCTTCTTGTAACTATAGGAATACTATGGTAACAGTTCTATAAACGGCGTAACCGCCTGCCTCCATAAAGTCCCTTTATATTGAGAACGTCACAAATCGGTAGGCACATTGACACCGGAGGTAGGTCAGTTTAAGAGGTACCGAACCAGCCGTTATGTATTAAGACAGACGGACGGACGGACACCGGAGGCTTTAGTAATGGGTTCCGTAGGCACCCTTTGGGTACGGAACCCAAAAAAGCATAGGACACGTAAATTAGATAATAGTGAGATTTTTTTTTATTTTTATGTACAGCGTTGGCCAAAAGTATTGAGCACCCATGCGTTTTTCATATAAGTCAAACTTTAAAAAGGGCATTTATATCTTTGTATGTCTATCGGAAAAATTAGTCATATTTATTGACCTTAAAAGAAATTTCGTGGAAAAAAATACAATTAATAATTTTATTGTAAAACTCGACTATTTCTAGCTTCAGTTTTCACACGCAAATAGCTACTTCGAAATGATAATCTAGGTATGTCAAAATACTTATTATATTTTACGTATTTATGTATTTTTGAAATTGAAAAATAATAGTTTATTTTTAAGATTGGAAAAAGTGGGGTCCTCAATACTTTTGGCCAAGGCTGTATGATACCTAGGCAAACATTTGACCTCGATCTCACCTGACGGAAACTGATGATGAAGCCGGAGATGTACCATGCTTACCTAGATAATGCCTATTCACTCTCGATTTGTATTTTTAATGTCAAGTGTAGATATGTGTTTCTAGTAGCCGAATAAGATGATTCTATTTGAAAAGGTCCGTTATACTTTTCAGAATGACGCAAGAGCGCCTCAACAGGCTGTATTATAGTTCATTTCGAAACGTGACTGAAGATTATTTCCGAGCATCTTCGTGTCAGGTCAAACGGTCAGGTTGTGTGACCACGTCGACCGTGACCGGACGATCGACCTTCACGATTAAGAACAAAAAAAAAACTAGAACAGCGTTTGTTTTCTTATAATAATATCATTATGCCTCTATTTCTTTTTGTTCTAAGAGAACTTATCTTGTTAACCGACTTCAAAAAAAAGGAGGTTATCAATTCGAAACGTATGCATGTATTGGAACTGCAATATTTTTATACAACATTTTATAGGTGTATGTGTGTGTTTGTCCACGCTTTTCTCCGAAACTATTAATAGGATTTTGTGACCATTTTTTATTGGCTTCCATTTACTTCAACTTATAGAGCAGTGAAAGTTTCATCAAAATTGGTTCAGTATTTTTTTAAGACGTGGACTAATGGTTAATCACATAAAATATTAGCTACATCTCTAAAAAGAGAAAAAAAATTAACAAAAAATAAAACCCGTCATCAAAAACCCACTGAAAAGGGTGAATTCAAAAAGTTGGGCTTGCTAACTAATGCAATTAAATTTTATATGAAAACAAAATTAGCCATACAATAGGGATGCATCCTGTCTATCTAAATATATATATATATATATATATATATATATATATATATATATATATATATTTAGTCCGTCAGGTAGATTGTCAAAAAATATTGAACTCGTGTTTTTTGCTTTATCAAATCAATCAAAATTGACAAAGATAACGCGCATCAAAGTTCGGGAGTGGGGTCTCGTGACGTCACAACGTGGTAAACAGTGTGCCACGGCGTGACGTCACGCGGAACTTCAACGCACTATATCTTCGTAATTTTTTGTTTAATTGACGAAAGAAAAAACACGTGTTAAATATTTTTTGATAATGTAAACGACGGACTAAATAGTTTTTTTTCAGGACACTAGCTAGCCTATTGTAAGGATACCTTTCGTAGCACAACGGGACTTTTCCGCCTTCGTCGTTGTTATGGTTAACTACCCTTAACTACTTATTTGCTAATTACATATGTCCAACTTTTTGAACTCAACCCTTACGACGTTTACACGGAGATTTTTTTTTTTAATAATATTACCAGATTGTATTATAGTTATGATTCTGGTGTAGGAAAACAGATTTCAGCTATGGTCAACAGATTTTTTTTATAACATCAAGTCATATTTTGTTAATACTAGAATATTCTAGTTAAAATATTCTAGTACCTACATGAAAACTCTGATATCGTTTTGGTAACCATCTAATAGTTACAGAGTAAAATATGCATTTAGCTTACAACAGGTTTTGTATACTACACAAAAATTGTTTCCTACGATACTAGGTAAGTGGGTAATAGGAACTAGAAATGATGTTGTAAAGCAGTAGAATTTTCTATTAATGTGTAAAAAAAGTATAGGTAGTTGTCACAATACAATGTCATAATACAATAACATCAAGTCGGATTTACAATATTCTGTTAACTAGATGTTTTTCTCCGTGTAGTATGTCTACAAAGCCTACAAAGGTATGTGATCACGGAACTGCGTTAAATTACTACCAGCTTGTTAAATTCATCGCAAGAGATTCAATGCCCTTTGATTTCTCAATGTTTAAGTGCGCCCGCGTCGTTGTTTGTTTAAGAACTCGCGCGCACAACATTTGTAAACAAATGAGGCCCGATGAAGTCAAATGTAATGAAATGGATGACGACACACTTTGAAGATGAGATGACAGCCAGCTTAAAGTGTCGTCGTAAGCTCGTACCTATCTTAGAGTAAACTTACAGTTGTTAGTTTTGTTCTAAGAACTCTAAGAACACTTGTTTTATTATATAAAGTTATATATAATAAAACAAGTTTGACGACGCAGTTAGCCTAGTTGGTAGTGACCATGCCTACGAAGCTAGCGGTCCTGGGTTCGAATCCCGGTATGGACAAATATTTGTGTGATGAGCGCGAGTATTAGTTCCTGAGTCATGGATGTTTTCTATATATTTAAGTATGTATTTCTCTATATAAGTATGTTTATCGTTGTCTAGTACCCATAGTACAAGCCTAGAGCTTAGTTTGGGACTAGGTCAATTTGTGTGAGATTGTCCCCTGATATTTATTTCATTTATTTATTTATATACAAGTTGAAAAGTTAATATAAATTTTGTCTACTAATTGTTACATTTTCATAAGCCTAAAATAAAATAATTTGAATTAGCTAATTACACTTACTGACCATCTAAACTTTCTACCTTTTGAGTTTATAGATAGATTAAATAAAAATAACATTTTATTTTTTGTAAACAATTTCAATGGTTTGGTAGGTACGTAAGTACGTACGTAGGTACCTAGGTAGAAGCAAATTTGTAAGACCTTTCGGCCCAGCTTCTATTTAAACTATGTTATTCAAAGAAAAGTGTGCCATAAATATACGGGATGTTTGTTTATTTCCCGATTAAAGATAAATTATTTATTAAAAAATATTCATTATTTTCAAATATAAAATAAATCTTGGGTAAAATTTAATCTTGAGTAGTTTCTTTAATTTTTCCAACCTATAGGTAATATATAGTTGTGTTTGTATATGTAACGTTGTATTACTTACATGGTCTATGAATAGGCGGACCCATGTGCCAAAGAAGATGGCGCAGATTATGCCAGCCAACAGTAGCACGACGGCTGACGCGAGCACGAACCCTGGAAACAACGGAGAACACACTGTTAATCACTGAACCATTCAATACGACGCAGACGCGTTTAACTTAGTTGGTAACCTGCCTACGAAGCTAGCGGTCCCGGGTTCGAATGCCAGTATGGGCCAATCAGAATATATAAAACAGTCAGGTTAGTTACACCATTTATAACTCAGGAACGGCTCGACCGATTTTTACGAGATTTGGCACACGGATAGTTTATTATCTGAATTAACATAAAAAATACTTTATATCCCGGAAAATTTAATAGTTCCCGAGGGATAGGCGAAAAATGACAACTACGCGGAGTCGCGGGGAAAAGCTAGTATTAGTATAAAAATAAGAAATGTCATTGCCACACACCAGTAAAAGTACAAATCAAAAAAAAATATATAAAAAACCGTGTGACAAAAGGCACAGACTCGGCATGTTCGCAGCGCTGGTTTTCAATCTGCCCCTTTTTATTTGTGTGATGAGCTTGAGTATACAGGGTGTCCCAATATCAGTAACCCACATTGACACCGGAGGTAGACCAGCCTAAGACGGACCGAACCAGCCTAACATGACCTCAGTAAAAGTCGCATGGTTTTCGAGATATGCCCGTTTAAAGTTTGTACTGGAAAATAACTTTAAACTGGCTAATCTTGAAAACCATGCGATTTTTACTACGATCATGTTAGGCTAGTTCGGTGTGGGGACAATGCGTAATGCATTTCCACTCCGTTAAAAAAAAATCAAGTAAAAAAAAAGCAAAAAAAAAAAGTATCTGGTTCGGTCCGTCTTAGGCTGCCCTACCTCCGGTGTCAATGTGGGTTACTGGTATTGGGACACCCTGTATTTTCCAGTCATGAGTTTTCTACGAATTTAATAAGCTTCTTGAAGTTAGCTACAAAGAAATATTTATACTTTTCGGTTTTCTAAGAGGAAAATAAAACTTAACAACCGGGTCAACTATTTACAAAAAAAAAATGTTATAGACAACCAACCAAAATCGGTCGTCTACAAGGAACAAGCCTTTAATTTTGATTCGCTATTCAATTAAAGAGTTAAACAATCGTCAAATGACAGTCGTATACTTGTAACATGGTATACAATTACGCTCTTTGTTGAAGAACACACATCCAAAAGGCAAATGCAATGTTACGTAAGGATCATGCACGCAACTCACGTAACATGCTGTGTTACCAGGGAATGGTGGTCGATTGAAGTACCAAATAACGTCAAACAAGTATCGAAGTTAAATGAATATAATAAATTTTCTATAGATGCCGTTCAGTTATATCCCATTCAGGATCAGTCAGTTAATTATTTACTTGTTCAACTCTAAAAACCTGTACCTACCATTAATACGTGGGAATTTCAAGGAAGAGTATTCTGAGTAGTTTCTTTTGAAATATTGAGTAGTTTTTTTTGTGAAAGATATTGTGGAGCAGGCTTTCGAAGCCGTGAGCGTGAGCCTTAAGTGTGAAGAGGTAACAGACAGAGTTACTTTCGCATTTAAATATAATATTAAGTAGTACGTTTTATTTTTTCACAGACATAAACCGCATTTTTTTTAACATAATAATATTTTTCTTATATTTATATAGTAACGCAGGAGACAAAACAATGTATATCAAAAATTCATTACCAACGGTTATTGAAAAGTCATTAATAAAAACGCAAGTGACGAACGGCTATAGCCTATAGGTAACCTTGCGGACGAAAGTATGTCAAGTGCTTCGACTCGTTCACGATTGCATCCCGGCAGAAGTCGTTGAAATGCGCGGTTGCGCCAAAACGACGGAACTGGTAAGACAAGTGGTCAAACTGTTTGTAGGCACGCGAAATCTAAGGTCATCGGGAAGGGGAAGACCTTGGTGCAGCATTCGTCCGAGTTGCTAGCATCATCTTACCCATATGCTAGAAGTAAAAAACTGGACTGCGAAAAAAAATCGTTTTCACATAGCCACTAATATAAAAATATATATACGCTGTCGGAATTTATGCATTAAAATATTCAATTCGATACCAAACTCGTCACATTTGTAGTAATAAATTTTATTCGTTCAGCATTTTGTGCGTATCTCAAAACTCTAACACTATGGACCGTATTTGATCTTATTTGTGATCGCCGTCTCAAGAAATGTCAAAGTAAACGACAAGCCATACAAAACTGTCATTTTTGACGCATCTTGAGACGGGTATCTCGGTCAAGATCAGTTTATTAATACGATCCTGAGTCAACGATACCTCATTTGTCTGTGTCGACAGTGTCACGGGTTGTTTAGGAGCTACAACGGAACAGATGAACAAAGAAACCACAAACTATCTACACGGACTGCTGAAATCATAACCGATCTTTTTGCTTCGCCGTAGTCGGATAAAAACCAGTATTCGCTGTCTTTGATACGGTGTGGAAGATAAGATCGGTTCACTAACTAGCATAGAGGAACTTCATCATGATTCATGACACCGCATTTTTTATGGTGCCCTCCTAAAGCAAAGTATATATAAGTAAGTGATATCTGAAATTGAATAGCCAAAGCAGATGCAGTCCTTTCCAGTTAGTAATGAGGTTGTTAATGCTACAGGAGTTTCAGCAGAGATACCATCTATTGGCTAAGGAAGGCAGTATGGGCCTCAGAGCCCCCTCACCACAAAGTGGCTTGTGAGTTTGCTTGTCTTTTCTGTATGATAAAAACAGTTAGATTCCCGTTTTAGAACAAGGTCCTATGATGCGTGACGAACGATTCACTAGAGTCATCAAAATGTTTAAAAAGATATTAATTAAATTCAAGAATAATTTTATTATATAGCGTTCTGACGTTAATATGACTTAGTGCAGCACAATTTGTTTTAAGAAAAATTAGAAGTATAAAAAAAGATAACCACAAAAGTACATATTTATTTTTTATTAAAATAAATTACCTACTAATAAATCATAGTAACGCAGGAGAAACGCAGGAGACAAAGCGTTATTTTATTAAGTTAAATGGGTGTCAAGAACATGGTTATAAAAATCTTTACTGATAATTATTATAAATGCGCAAGCTTGTTTATCTGTTGCGTTTTCAAAAACGATTAAAGACTTTTACGTGGCGGAAAAATAACTAGTTCTTTAAGCATGTATTTCTGTGGCAGACTCAATATCATGTGATTTAACAATGCAGAGACAAAGCATCTCATTTTTCCAAGACGTATGTTTGCAAAATATGGTCACGTTGCATTGTTTCCCTTCCTGGTAGCGGCGCCCGCGCCGGCACGACGCTTGCGGTGAAGTTACGGGTTTTCGCTGCGAGTTTGAATTCCACCACGGACAAACTCAGGCTGCTTTACCACCAGGAATGTGCTGAGCTGCGTAGCTAAGGATGTTTTGATATCCACCAATGAGGATCGTTTATTTAATTAGCACATTGACCGCGCTCACCGTTTAGCTAACTCACGTATCTCTGGTGGAAAAGAAGCCTAATAAATATAGCTAAAGCAGTAAAGACACTACGAACAAACGTTCGAAACGTCGCACTCACACAGACACACGTCTCAACCATTCGTGTCGACGCGACACCCGCCACCGCCCGCCACCTGACAGCACTGCTATGTCCGCTTACGGGTTTTTAGAGATATAAAGTATCCTTTGTCTTTCCTCGGGACTCAAACTATTTCCATACCAAGCGGATTAGCCGTGAAAGCGTAACTAACCAACAAACATTCGCATTTATAATATTACTAAGGATTAGTGTGATTTAGTATAATGTGATTTACTTATACCCATTTTTTTATTGTACAAGTCTAGAGCTTAGCTTGGAACTAGGTCAGTTTGTGTAATATTATCCAGTGATATTAATAACTGCCAGTCACCGTAAAAGTTTATTTTTAACTTGAACTGTTTAAAGGAAATTGCATCGATCAATTGCGAAAATCAATAATTACATGACATGATTTAATCGCACCGTTCGACCACTGCCGTTCATTACCGTCTTGACAATTGGGTCAAGTATGAATGCTTAAACTTAAGTTGATACTAAGTTCTTTTTAAGTAGCGACTAATGAAAAGTTGCAAACTAAACCCTACTGGCGACCAGTATGACGCACCCTTACAATGTTTATATAGCCTACGGCCCTCGGATGTTTTTGACGAATCATTGACATCTCATTTATTAAAATCAACCCTCATTTATTTAGGAGCTAGAACGGAACATCCGATTTTTACACACATACACTGTTAAACTCATTAATCTTCTTTTGGCTTTGCTCTGTAGAGTAAACATACATCCACCGTATTATGGTCGTGTTTATAGTATATAAATGTAGTTAAAGCATCCGTCACTGTCACACTTGCATACTGGCCAGAAAGTGACAGATGTTTTATCCACGTTAATACACGACCATACCTTATAGGCCCGCTGGACACAGCTGGCGCTGAAGTACGACCAAAGTTAAGACACACTCGACGAATCAATTTAGGCTCGTCATCGAAATCAGAAAAAGTTACGTGGGATAGGGGGCCTCTGTTCCACTTTGTTTATCCCATATCACGTCTACATATATCGTAAGAATATTCTTGACAGCCAGCTCTTATTTACTTGACAGTAAACGCTACTATTACTTTAACAATATGATTACTATAATATAGACTAAAACAAAGTGGAATCCGGCCCCAGGTGACCTAGCCGAGATGCATTACGCTAACATAACAACATTTCGAAAATCGAACAAAATGTATTATTGTCAGAAGCGGCCGACGCGACTGATTGCCAATTTAAGTCAATCATTTACATATTATTATCTTAGCATTAGCATCTTAGCTAAGCCCCCAGGTCTCTCACGGCGCACTTGGAGACACAACAACAAAATAACACTTTCCCTCTTCGCACTATCCAATCCATCCACATACAAACAAACGACACGATGGTAAACCTGTCAAGTACAAGTGAATAGAAATCCCTCATAAACTGCGTAACTAAGCGCTTTGTCGCTGGAAGATGTGAAACGCGTTGGCAAGAGTTTCAGTACGAAATTGAACAAAACAAGTTTACCCTTGAATCACCGACACTCATTTCATAGAATGTTTTACGTCGCCGGATTTTCATTTCATCGACAGGCATTTCCACGTGCAGGAGTTTAAATTTGTTGGTGGTCACTAACATAACCTAAACTACGTAACCCATGCTTAAGATAACCTGAAAACAATGGTTTCAGCAGAAATTAAATGAAATTCGATGAAATGAGTGTCAAAGTGTGAGTGTTTTTTTGTATCAATAAATAAATAAATAAAACTGCAATGCTGCAGCACATGCTGAGCCGGCGCCCTTTCACGGTTATACCGTGACAATGAATTATTGTAAATTTGTTTTCTTTAGTTATTATTAATCTTGTCTCATCTTGTCTCTTTATTTTATTTTGTGTTCACGGCATACTTATTTAAGTGAATAAAGTTTTTTCTATTATATTCTATTCTATAAAACAAGAGGACACCAACAAAACACAACCTACGATCACATTCTCCCATACTAATTCATTACAGGGGGTAAAAAAGGTAAAAGATAATTATTATTATTGTATTGTCTTTAAAAATGCATAAGTATAGAAAACTATACTATTAGGAAAATCGATTTTCTAGATTTCTTTACTTGACATAATATATCGACGCTTGAAAGGAGAAATGGGATAAGCGACATTTTTGGTGATATTGAGTTATATATATCGTTGGAATCGGCTGATTTTTCCGCATCGAATGAGCTAGGTCTCGTGTTCATCTGCCGACTTTTTTGTCGCTTATCCCATCGGTGATTTTGAGAAACACGGACATATTTTTGTTACTAAACGACGTAATTTTTGACTCATTTTTAGATGATGGAGGTTAGATAAAAAGTGTTTTGATTAAATTAAGCTAAGATTTTTTTACTCATTTGTCAGGACAAATAACACTACACTTGGATAGTTTTGCTTTGTCGCGTCTAACAAGTGACTTGTCGTTTGTCTTTTTTTACTTGACTGTATATTCGATTTTATTTTCCATTGTGACTTTTTACCTACTACCTTCAGAAAGATATAAATTAGCTTAGATCAAATAACCTGATCAACCTTATCTGAAGTATTGCCGCTTATATGTATTTACCTAATTGCAGTTTATAAACCTTTGTCGCTTATCCTTATTTACTTATTTGCAGTTAATAAAATCTGTGTCGGTTATCCTTTTTTACCTGCAATAAGTTTTGAATACTCATGTCGCTTATCCCTATCTAATTGAATTTATGAAGTCGGTTATTACCAACATCCAATAAAAAAGTGTCGGTAACGCATTATTCTCGGACGCGACTAGACCGTGCAAACGCCATCTACCTAAATCGCTACGCTAGGAGACGTTGTCTAAGTCATACGCGGTCGTCGCATAGATAGAAAGTCCATCGATCAAGAGATTTAACTAGGGCTTCTAATGTCGCTATTCCGAGATCTTCCATGATTTTCCAATCTCGCTTACTGCTAAATTAGAAATGCGAGATCCTTCAAGATGGAAAATTTAAATTAAAAATCCTTATTTTGTAAGTAGGCCCTGTAGACACTTTTACATGTCTGAGTCTACCAGCGCTCCCCAAGATGAGACCACTGTTGAGAAGAAGCGCCGCAAGAAACTCAACAGTCAGTCTTTTCTTTCAATTATCTCTTATTACTCGTATAAACTGGTAAATAAATTAATAATGGTATAAATTAGGCTAGCGTTACAGAAAACGATTTAATGAAATAACAATTAAAATAAGCAAGTTTGAAAATTATTAATATACGAAGTAGTGTACGACACGTTGAGAATATTGTTTTTTTTACTAAAATACATCATGAATCCAAAGTAGTTTTTGAAGCCTGAAAAAAAGGGTTGTAATAAAAAAAATCAACATTACTTTTAACCATTGTTACTAAACAAACAGCTCATCAACTAACCAACTTATGGAGTTACGTAGAAACATTAAATTAAGACAGGTGACAAACAATTTAAGAGTAATTTCACTTATTGATGTAATTTAGGGCAATCCCTTATTTTATTAACCATTTTTTCCGAATGATTGTGATCTGAATGCAACATATAATAATTTATACGAGAGATTCATCCATAATTAGATAGTTTGTAGAAAATAAAATGTAAACATGATTAAATCATGGCTACGAAAGTTATAGTTAAAGTACTTGTAAGTTTATACAATCTTAACAGTTAAGCCTACAGGTATGAATTTAGTTTTTTAAATTTGGACTTGGATTTGGATTTGCAGTCAAAAATATTACCAGTTTTACAAAACAAAAAATCATTATTGTAAACTATTTATCTGTGATTCGTTTTTTGATAGACTATTTACGAGGGCAAATTGAAAAGTTTTGAACCTGACCTTCAAAATAAAGAGTTTAATTATTATAACAATTTTATTTTTCTGCATAGTCTCCAAAACGATCTATTTTTGCCATCTCGCCTGTAACTTCAGAATTCCATGCAATAAAAAAGAATCTCCAAGATGCATTTATAGCTTCTTGTACTTTGTTGATATTTTTTGTCCTCATAAGTCTTTTTTTAGGTTGGGGAAAAGGTGATAATCAGAAGGGGCCAAATCCGGCGAATAGGGTGGATGCGGCAACAATCCAAACCCACAATTATGTATTTGTGCGATTGATTTCGCTGCAGTGTGGACAGGAGCGTTGTCTTGGTGGAACAACACTTATAACATACCAGGATTTTTTATTTTTATTTCTTCATGCAGACATTGTAAGAGGGTACAGTAATATTCAGCATTTATGATTTTACTCTTTTCAAGGTAATCGATCATTATGACCCCTCTGCAGTCCCAAAAAACTGAAGCCATCACCTTCTTGGCTGACAAAATGGCCTAAGCTCTCTTAGGAGGTAGTGACCTTGACCTTTTCCATTGCTCGGACTGTAATTTTGACTCAGATGTGTTGTGGTGGACCCAAGTCTCGTCCATGGTTATGAAACGACTGAGAAAATTTTGATGATCACATTGAAATATTATAAATCCAAACAACCCTGTGATACTGTATGGCTTGTTTTCGGCTGAAAGCGGTCTAGGCACCCATCTGGCAGACACCTTAGAAAATTATAGATCGTTGGTGATGATGTTCTGTGCTCGTTCATAGAAGATGGCTATTGCTTCTCCTATCTCTACGATCTTCAACCGCTTATCATTCATTATCATGTCTAGTATTTTATTGGCATTTTCTTCTGTAGTAGCCGTCAATGGCCTACCACACGTCTAGGTTCTACTTGAACTGCTTCTCTGTCGCGTTTGAAATCCGCTACCCATCTTTATACAGTGGCATATGATGGAGCGGATTTCTCTAATGTCTGGCACATGTCTTCGAAAATTTTCTTTTGTAAGTACTTGATTATTTACGGAACGTTGCTCAAATTGATCCAGTATTATGGAAATCGCATACCTTATTTAGTATTTCGGTCACAAATTTTACAATTGTGACAAGAGAAAAACAAAAGATAGTGCATAATGATGAGAAAACATGTGAAGATTGACACAATTGATTGATTGAAGACTGGCACGTGCCAGTGTTATTTTTTGTTTTTAATTTTAGAATCAACCTTAGGGTCAAAACTTTTCAATTCACCTACGTATATTAATACAATTATATTCAAATTAGGCCTACAGTGTGGTGGCAATATAATTAGAAATGCTTGCGATCTTTACGTAGTACTGCCTACAAAAATAACTATTGACTTATCGAATTTGACCAATAATAAAAAAATACTAAGCTACTTATTTTACTATTAGTACTAAGTACTAATTATATTCCTAGTTATAATTTACTTTAAACTAATAGCTAAGGTTTGAACTAATGTACAATGAACAAAAATGTGCTGACGCGTTCATAAAAAATTAATACGTTGTATGACAGCAAATATTGATCCTTATTTAATGAAAACAACGTTTTCAACAGGAATTAAAAAAACATCATTGGTCAAGAACTTTTTGATTAGTTGTCATATTTGTAGCCATAAGAAATATTGTATGGGAAAACGCAAGCATTTGTATTAGTGTGGCTTCCACTGTAGGTATGTATTATTATAAGTATAATTGTATTAATATACACAATCTAACAAAAAATACTAATCTTACAATGTCATAAAATAGTCGTTTTAATTTTTATTAGCTTTTTAAACATATTTCGTTACAAAAAATAATGAAGAATCCCAAAAATTACCTTTTTTTCAAATGAAATACTTTATAAAAAGGTATATTATTAAACGAGTCACTAATTTTTCCCAGAAGTGAATTAAGGTTTTATTTTCGCTTAAACCGCTTTTACGTTTTCAAGTTGCCCGTCTAAAAGCAGTCAGATAATTTATCCTGAATATATTTTTACACCTAGAATAATTATAGAGTTTTCTACCTCACCATCAAATTCGCATTATTTCTAGTTGGATAATTTTACTTGAATATGTTTTAGTATATTTTTTTGGTCAGACTCTTTTACCGAATTTATTTCTCGCTCAACATTTTGTTTAGATCATTTTACCTGAAACCATTTTAAAGACCAAATTGCGTAAGCGACACTAAATTCGAAACGAATGATTTTTTGGGAAAAATAATCAAAGCATCATATAGAAAACAATAATATGTTCATTTATATAGGTTTAATTCAAAAATTGGTCTAATAGAAAAATTTTAATGATTTTTTTTTGAAAATTTGCGCGGTTTTTTGGCTCTCCTGTAAAGTTTGCTCCGTGTCGCTTATCCCATTTCTCCTTTCAAGCGTCGATATACATACGGCAACACTGACAAACATTCCGCCGTCCGAAGGTTATACTTCTAGTTGACTTTATCACTATGTTAAAAAATACTAAATAGCAATGTTTATTTTTCTAAATCGAGACGTGAAAAAATGTTTACGAGTCCATTAATACAGGTTACGTTGTAAAAAAGTTTCCTATATTGTTTTGTAAACTTCGATACACTGGATGACCTTGTAAGCGCGTTAATATATTTAAATAATTATTAAATTGATTGTACTCGTTCCAAGGTGAATCACAAGGGAAATATACAAAAAGATAACATGAAAATTTAAATGTTAACCGTTTTAACCCCCGACGCAAAAAGAGGGGTGGTATGTTTAACGTCGTTTTTGTGTATCTGTTAAAAACCCGCTACCAAAATTGGGGCCCCTTCTTCCAGAGCTCATAACTCTTAAATGGCCTAATGGATTTTCATTAAAACTAGCTAAGAACACTAAATCAAATCACCTTTCTAACAGAAAAAAATTAAATCAAAATCAGTCCATCCGTTTTGGAGCTACAATGCCACAGACAGATACACACATTAAACTGGAACTGGAAGAGATCCCTTAAACGGATAAGTTCGCATTTGTACATTATTTTTATTTCTTTGTACATATTAATTTGTCAATCTGTTTATGTGCAATAAAGAGTTTACATACATACATGGGGAATTAAAAAAAAAAATAGCACACTATTAATGATTAATTTTTTCTTTACATTTGGGAATAAAAATAGACTTAAAAAAAATCAGAATGATGGTCCCTACCAACGTGCATTTTTTTTCCCAAATCTGAAGAAAAAATGAATCGTGTGCTATTTTTGTGAAATCCCCCACATGCATAAACTAATAACACCAGTCTTTTTGCATCTGAGGTTAAAAAGAGAACACATACAACTCCAACCACAATACATCATGTTTGAGCATTCTCTTATCACGTCACATGCCGTGTTATAACACTTACAAAAACCGCATCAACCGCCATTGTTCAGCCTCAATCAGCTGAGTAACATGACCCGAAAGTGAGGCAACACCGCGACGAGAGTGAAAAAGCTATTTTTAATAGGGCAACATTATAATAATGGCGGTTATGTCACGGCTGCGAATGGTTTTGGGCACGAAATGTTTTTGCGTCGGCTTATTCTATGCGTAAGAGACGGTTTTTTACGGTCATGATACGGAATATACCTACTTAAAAAACAATCAGTTTGACTCATCATCAGTGTCAAATAAATCAAGAAGTGCCGAAAATACTTGTATCTCAACTCGTACATGATTATATTTCTCATTTTTTTTTATACGTACATACATTATGAGGATTAGGTACCTACTGAAAAACCTAGCAACGCAGGAGAATGC
Source organism: Tortrix viridana (assembly GCA_963241965.1). Lineage (NCBI taxonomy): Eukaryota > Metazoa > Arthropoda > Insecta > Lepidoptera > Tortricidae > Tortrix > Tortrix viridana. Next base: position 2,375,297 of record OY725201.1, on the reverse strand, counting down.
TTTAATGTATTGTTAACATTGTTAATAGATCAATATGTCCACTGTGTTACCCTAGTTTAAACGTAGACAATTAGAAATATTTTTGATTATGACAACTCTTATTTTTTAATAAGTATGTAATATTTATTTAGCTGAACCAAGGACTAATGGGAATAATAATAAACTCATAATATAATAAATATAAGAGAAGAATTGCAGCGAATGAATTGGAAGTCAAAGTTTAAGGTAGATTCTTCCACAACACGCGCTTTACCTTAGAATATTTATATTATATATGTATTGTATTTATTTATTATCTAATCTTTAGATCGCGACATTGACCTTTAATTTGTCAATAGTTATTACTTATGTAAATAAAGTTCGTAAAACGTCTTATTTACAGAGGCCGCTGCAGATTGCTGTTTTTAAACAATTGTAACCAACTTATAACAGAGTCATATGTAAATAAATAATATTAATATAAGAACGACAAAAAAGCTATCAGATATATACGCATGCATATACATCTAACTAAATCAGTTATGGAGTTATGGGTGTTATGGAGGAGGCAAACGGGCACACCGGTCACCTGGCCCCTTATGGTCGCCTTTATCGCGGTCGATAACAGTGGATAAGGCATCCGTCACACTCGCACTTACATACTAGTCAGAACGTGACAGATGTTTTATTCACATTCATCCACATCGATAAACACGACTATAGGTAATAGGGCCGCTGGTAGTTAGTGGACTGCGAGGCACGTGGACATTTGCAATTTTTAAATTGCCTGATAGCGAGTTGCAAAACCCGACGATTAAGATGGAATGGCTCAATGTCAATTTCATCGGCTGTTTCACCCCCACACCGGAACACGAGTGCGAACACTTAGGTTAGCAATAACTTCAAGCTTTAGTGAAGACACGTCATTTCAAACGCCACGTATTCAGTAAGAAACAATTGATTTTAAACACGGTTTCAGACGTAATCTAACATGTAGACACTGTTGCGGTAAACACAGCTGTTTAACGGCATGTTTCTGTGCTCCCCGCTGGTAGTTTCGCAACAGTTCCTGTAAACATCTACGCGGTGCTCCGAAACAGTGTATCCGAAACATTGTTTCTATTGAATACGTGGCTAAAGACTTCAATATTAAACGGCGTAGAATAGCAAAATCAGCAATCCCAAGGTCGCTATCACTTACGTGTTCACCTCAACAAACAACTATCGAGACGTCCGCAACATAAACACGCGAGCGTACATACGAATAACACACGTTTTGGAATTCCACATTATTCATATTAAGGTACAGTCAGCATCAAATAGGAGCAGCGAGAGTGGCCAAATATATCGCAAGACATTTACGAGTATTACTACGGGAATAAGGATGTGAAGCAATATATTTGGCCATTTTGGCTGCTTCTATCTATTTGACGCTGACTGTACATGCTACTTGGTCAATAGAGAACTAGCTTTTGCCCCCGACTCCGTCCGCGTAAGTCGTTTATCGCTTTTCCCTCGGGAACCATTAAATATTCCAAAATAAAAAGTATTCTATGTTTCAATCCAGTATAAGAACTATCTGTGTGCCAAATTTCATCAAATTTCGTTCGTTTCGTTCGTCACCGGGTTATAAAGTATCTCTGCGACAAATTTCACATCGATCATTTCAGTTAAGAACTGTAATGAGAACAAACACACAAACAAACACTTTCTCATTTTAATACCTGTAAGGTTTGAAGTGTGGTGCCATTTTTGAGCTCGATTGAACTAGCATAATTTGACCCCTGTGGGCACTAGGCTAACGTGGTGTTCCGTGTCTACGAACTTAGTTACGAGGTTAGGTTGTGGATAGCAATGAAGCTTGGTACAATGCGAAAAATTTTTTTTTAATGTTTGTTCATGTTGAATTATGCGAGATACGGTTGTTTAAATACCAAACCAACATAACAATGCAATAGTAATCAATTACATAACTACCTATCGTAAAATGTATAAGCTAATTAACTTTACGATGTTAAGGCAATTTTCTCAACCAAATAGCACGGAACGAAACCTTCAACGTTGACCGCTCGTAATATTTGGGTCAACATACTTTTTATAAGAAAGATCATTGATTTATATAAAAACCATATAAAAAAATTGGCAAACAAAAAACGTTATTAATAATTCACGGTTAAATAATAACAATCATATTTTTTCCGGTAACTCAGTGGATATGTCCACTGAGTTACCTAAGTACTAATTAGGCTTCACTTCGATACGTTTTAACAGACCGCAACCGACAGACAGCAATTGAATATTTAAAAAAAGAATTACCATAGCCGCCTTGATGTTTTATTACAAGTAAGTACGTGTAAGTATATAGTTTTCCGAGTGTTTAATTAATATTTAAAATTTTCTTCCACGATTTAATCACTTAACGTTCGTTTTTTTTGTGTGACCCTAGGGATACAGGACGAGGCGTTCAAACAATTTACGATAAATCGCAAGATTCACTAGGTGTAATGATGCAAGTTGAAATGCAGTTAAACCATTAAAACATTATTGTTGTGCCATATTGTGCATATTTTATGGATATTGGTGTTAACTACGCAATATAATAATAGATTATTTACATAGAAACGTTGTCTACAGCTATTTACAAACATGTATTGCTTACATATTGTGAAATATGAAGCTAGAAATTTCTAGATTATTTATTTGACTTAAGCGACTAAACAATTACGAGACACGAGACACGGGGTTTAACGGCCGTTCACGAAATTTAAACCGCGAATAGATTTGAGAAAATGTTAACCTGAAGTAAGTAACCATATTATTATCCTGAATTTGTAATAGTATACAGGAAATTTTTTTTACTCCCTGGACAAAACTAAGTCTAACTATGCGTGTGTAGTAATTACTTTATTCCTGAATTATTTAATTAACAATAAAAAGTTAATTAACTTCATGGACACCCTAAAATTGAGGTGCATACATACGTCAGTTACATTTGACAAGTTGGCACAGAGTAAAAAAAATGAACAAGGCTGCGAATGTTTATTTTAGGAAGCAGTTGTTTTAAAGAGATCTTATTGCTAAACTAACCTCTTAGTTAACCAGGTGTAGGGTGATAATAATTTCGCTAGAAAATTAAATGCTAAATTAAAATAAAATGTTTATAAAAATCATGTTTATTTTATGTACCTCCGATGCAAATGTAATTGCCGTCGATTACTGTGTAAGAAAAGTTGATTCCTGTATATTTATACAAATTCACCCTGTATATCCGCAGTAGGTATTTACTAGGTAGGCCCCTTTGTAACAGCTTTAAAAGACCTAAAGGATGCCCGCGACTTCGTACGCGTAGAAATAGTTCCCCACTACCCCCTATTCTGCAAGTAGGGGGCTGATTTTCGAAAAATCCTGTGCTGTGTTTTGTCAGTAAGTAGGAAGAGTTTATATTTAAAGAAGATAGTTGGAGAAAATAATTTTACCCTAAGCATTAAATACATAAGGTATCTTTCAATATGTATTACAGTTTTTCTCGACTAAACTAGCCGACAAAATTTAAAATTGACGGCTTAATTCACAATTATTAGTAAGGCTTCAGGCACTGTCCAACACGTTATGGATTCTTTTAAGGGGCTTTCATTAAGAAATGAGTGCATTTACGAAGGCGGTGCACTCCAAAAATAGGCCTTTCCAGTGACAAAAAGTCAGGCGACAAGATACCAATAATGTATTTTACCAATAAAATATATATAGTCTTCTTGACTTTTCTCGGAATTTATTAGAAAACACCTAACAATTAATAAATGATCAAATTCATCCCGGCAAATGACAACTTTCCAAAGTAATAAAACGAACAAAGCGGCAGAAACAAGCAAAAGCTTACGAGTATTTAATAACTAACTTACAATTTAACCAGCTAGTTTAACTGCAAGCTTAAATTTTAGTAGGTAATTTAACAATTTCCTAAGCTTAACTCAATCTACGTAAATACCGATTCTATGCGAGAACCGGTAACAAATAACCGGCCAAAACTAAATCAAATCAAATCAATTACCAAAACAAAATAAAACTCACGTATCATCCTATGACTCCTGACATATTCCACATAACGTTTCAACTGAGCATGCACCATTTTGAAAAGGGAAACTATTTAATTCTAAATTCTAATTCAAATATTTGAATATGGAACAATATTCGAAATGCAACTACGCGATTGTGTGGAATCACGCCATGATGTAACGGCCGCTCGGCAGTGACTGGCCACCGAACAATGTTTAGTATCGAGTGTTTTTAAACGATGTATCTGCTTTGTCGCAATCCTAGCTGGCTGTTTGCTCTGTGACGCGGAAATTATTTAAAAAGTTACGAAAGTTCATGTTTTTGTACAGGTTATGCAAATCGGTAAAATATTGTGTTTTGTTGAAAAGTAATGCAATAATTTAAAAATGTATTATTATGATCTCAATTAACCAAAACTTTCAGATAATTGTTTAAAATAGGAAACAGCTTGAAATGAATTTAACAATAGCCTGCTCTAGGTATTATAATGAATATAAAGATAAAATTATGTGAACGTCATGGTTAATAAAACTCCACGATTAACAGACATTTTTTTCAATAGAAATGAATGTAACTAACACTATCTTTGCATATTTTTTTACCCCTACAATTGCAGTCTTAACCTCCTACAAGTAAACAACGAAATTTGCCTATGCAATATGAACCTATTCTAAATAGAACAGAGTCTATATTCTAATTTAATTGTCAGTCATAAAACAAAAGAAATTCCACTCTATCTCCTTTGCAATGGATCTTTATTCCAATGACCGTATTATGTACATTCTATTGTACAAGGGAACTTGGGAGCGTAAGATATTTTGAAAATGTTCCCTAATAAAAACATTTGCATTCTCATAACATACTCTTTGCAATGCAGCAATGAACAATGGTATGGTTCACGTAAAACATTTATGATTTTGTATAAAATATCATTTCCCGACCCATTTCTGTTTTAACAACACGATCGTTTCCTTCAACATTTGGCAACATAATTTCTACCGCGTTAAAAGTGTTGATGAAAACTGTAATGTTTTTCAACAATATCGGTAGCGAGGGAAACGGTAGTATAAACTCGCCAAAATGACTTAGGTAGTGGATTCATTTATCAAAATACTCCTTTCGGTGATTTAGGATAAGCAGTTACTAATTAATATTATAATTGGAATTTTCAATTTAACAATCTCACACGTTAAACACGTAAAATATGTGTACATTCCCGAAAAAATCCAGTAACGCAGGGGAAAACAGACGTTTCAAATGCAAAAACTAAGAAGATTAAGAGTTTGACCGTGCTTTTTATAGCGTTTTTTATAGCGAAAAATTGTATAGTTTCCGAAAAAGCGATTAACGATTTCAAGAAAAACGGAGTCGCAGATAAACTGTTATTCTGTTAACGCATCGTCCTTCACTTCTACTCGATGAGTCGAAGAATTCTTCTGGGTCGAAGAATAACCGGCGAATTTACGTTGTTCGTCATTTATGCGTAAATGACATTTAACTGCCTGCACTTTCGCCGGTTTTAAGCGATATAAATAAAAAAAGTTAAATGGTGTTAATTGAGAACGGCTGGACAGATTTGGCTGTTTTTTTAATAGGGTAGGTTTTTAGGTAAAAATAAATTGGACAGGACAACGGCATCTACCTAGGATGAAATAAATAACATTTTTTAATGATTCACCGTTAATTACATCCGATATAGTGTTGTAGAGTTCACCAACAGTTAAACCGCCGATTAAGATTTAACAGTCCGTTAAATTGGTTGGTGAAATCCGACAGTAATATCAACGGAATATTGGCTGCGATTACTTTTTGATCTAACGTTGAGCTCCCGATATTTCAACGCAGTTATGTTGAATATATTATGAAAAACTAGGCCTGTATGTTTCCGTTTTTTTTTAAAGTTGTTCTATTCCAAGTAATATTTTCTCGGAAAGGAAATCGTACAAACCTATGTTTCCACTACAACTTCATCATATTAAAAAATCGTAAAAATTAGACTTGATTTGGGAGGTGAAAAGAATTTCCGCCTTTTTGATGAAATATTTTTGCTTCACAATCCTCTTAAATCAAAAGGTAATTTCGGCCGAAATCCCGTTGACTATATGTCGAATGGAACAAAGAGGTTTTGAAAAACATTGTCATGGCAACGCAGGCATCGCAGCTAACATAGTAAATTTGCAAAACCCCATACAAAAAAAAAACATTTTTGGGTGATAAAATACCATGTACTTTCATCCTTATTCGTTTGTGCTCTTTATCGCGGGACACCCTGTATATATGTATATTATATAAAGTATTCGCGTCAGGTCAGGCCTCACGATCACGACTTCTCGGAAAGCCCCGTGTTTGCTCAAACGTCAACTGTCGTCGTTTGCGCGTATTTTTATCGCCTATTTGCGAGAACTATTAGTCACTGATCTTAAGTAGTAACGCTTAGGTATGTTCGGAGTTAAGTTACTTACTGCCGCACTCAGAGACGTCAATTAAGTTTTAAGTTTCATTAAAGTAGCTGCTCTCACTTTCTTTGCTATAGCAACAGAATAAGACGCAGCAACTTTAATCAAACTTAAAACTTAATTGACGTCTCTGAGTGCGGCAGTTAGTACAGTAGTCAACCTTTTCAACGCCATTGACGGAAATATCCGTCATGGTTGACAACGCAAAATAAACCTGAGAATGTATGAATTAAGGTTGACATTAGCTCTAGTTTTTATTTGACACGGCTTTGAAAAGGTTAATACAAAGTGAAGCCTGTTAATATACACTCAAGAGCATTGAAACGGGTTAAAGGATTGTGCAATGAGTTGACGGATTTCCATACAAACGGCGATAACGTTTTCGATCACCTAAATGTTAACCGATTTCAACCAATTTTTGTTATGTGATCAGTCGAAACCAAAACTAAGTATGTCCGTACGTTTAGTTTTTTCCAATACTATCAATAAATTTCAATTTATTTCCTTTTTATTGCCGTGTTTTTGTTCCGACTGACCACATATAAAAAATTGGTCGAAATCCGTTAACATTTAGGGGATGGCAAACGTTATCGCCGTTTGTATGGAAAGCCGTCAACTCACAAATCCTCTTAAGAGGATCGGATCAGGCAGAAAACGCGTAGGTGTCAAAAAACTTCCATACAAATTTAGGTCCGGGCAACGTTTCACACCCCTAAAGCAAGTCCGACTTCGACGATTTTTGAATTATGTTGCAATTGTTTTTTATATATTTTCTTAGAAAGGAAAACGATCAGACCTATCGTAAAAATCGAACTAGGTTTAGTTTAAAACTCCGCCGCATTTTGTATGGAAATTTACAGTACTCATTAACGTCACTTAACAAGCCAGCGATAAAAATGAATAAATTTACAAAATACATATGTCCTTACCAATTAAGGTATACCTATACATATAATTTTGAGTACTCCGAATGTCATACGTATTTATCACCGTGACTTGTTTTTGGGGAGTGTAATAAAATAGCACCCAATTCATTTTTTCTTCAGATTTGGGAAAAAAATTGCACGTTGGTTGGGACGATCATTTTGAACAAGAAAAATAGAATTCCTGATATGTCCCCAAAAAGATGTATGGAATTGTCCGTTTTGTTACCAAGAAATGTATTGGATTTAGGTAACAAAACGGACAATTCCATTTTTTGGGGACATACCAGGATATTTATTTTTCTTGTTCAGAATGATGGGGACCAACGTGCATTTTTCTCAAATCTGAAGAAAAAATGAAACTCCCCTTTATCGCTTCAAGTGTAGGTAGGTCAGGCGAACGGGGACGCGGGAAAAGGCTAATTTTATCCTGTAGGTATTACCCAATAAAATACTTTTAAGTGACAGCTACACAACGCATTGTGACAAGATTATTGTCTAAGTGTCACTAAAATATTTAGAGGTCAAAGCGGATTTAGTGAAAACGGGGAGGGCATGACCTTTTAAAGTATTCTTTGTACGAATATTCAAATTTCAATTCCGCGTTTGCTTTTGATATTTTTTTTTAAATTAAATCTCATAAATTCAAATTAAATAAAACAATCTGACGGAAATATTTAAGAGAAAATCCTCGAAAACTTATTAAGCTGTGCAACAAACCTTAACGCTACTTGTATTGACAGCCCAAACAACAGGCTGTCACAAATTTACAGTCCATCAAAAAACAACATAATTCGGAAATATCAAATGGCGTTAAATAATATTTATTTGTGACGTTCTCAATACGGGACCTTATGGAGGCAGGCGGTTACGCCGTTTTTAGAACTGTTACCATAGTATTCGTATAGTTACAAGAATAACAAGAGCGTAACTGCCTTCCTCCATAACTCACATTTGCAGATAATTATTTACAAATACTTAGTTTCGTATTTAACCGGAAATTTGCTACAATCTTTACTTATTTGACTCGAACATCCTGGGAAATAGTTTGTCATGTGTATATCCTTGACATAAATGTAGGTACATAGAAAAACCATTTTATACGTATAATATTGTAGAATACAGGGCGCAAAGCATTGACTTATATATTAACTAGCGGTGCAAAGCTATAATAAACTCGTCAAGAATTTTGCATAAGTACTTTAAAATAATATTTTTTGTATGACTGTACTTCAAAATAATAGAAAACTAAAATCACTGAATGCAGTCTTTTCAGACATTATAAGAGCATTAAAAATGGTTTTATTAAAAAAAAAACAGCTTTTAACTAATAATTTCTTTATGAGATTTTGTAAGATAAAGCGTAGGTACCTATTTAAACAAATTATCATTCTTAACATATTTACGTAATAACCAGCTTTGATAATTACCTAACTGTTTTTACTGATGATCCCAAATACGGCTGGTTCACCGTGTTATAGTCTAAGGGCCTGTTTCACAAGCGACAAGTATATTTATCTGCAAGTTAAAGTCAAAAGGAATAAATGTATTTGTCAGCCTATACCCGTAACCCTACTACGGCTGCCTTTCCATAGAAGCGGAGACGAGCGGAGCGGAGAGGAGCTGTGTAGGAATCGACCAATCACATTGGTTGTAATGTAATCCACGTCTCGTCTCCGCTCCGCTTCAATGGAAACAGTCAAGCGGCGACGAGATGTGGATTAGTGATTAAATAAATAGCAGGTCGAATCAAAGTGAGATACTGTCTTAATCTATGGTCGTATTTTAGTTCCTAGATTCTATTAGCAGGGTCCTATGGCGGATTTAAGAACTTAGTAGTTCGTGGTAGTTCACGGAATTGAGTGAGTCGTGGAATTCGGCAAGTTTAGTGACTATGTTTCACAAGCCTATGTAGCGTAGCCTTCATTATGCACACATTATTTTTAGATAAATTAGTGACACAGTTAAACTAATGAATGAGGCAAGAAAAATATTTTTCCATTTGCCAGTTAAAACAAATTAACTTGGCAAACAAGGAAACTCGGAGCAAATACAAAGGTCCACCATTAAGACAAGGACGCAAGACTTCCTGGCCGAGTTTTCTTGAAGTGTCAAAATATGTCGTTTCCTTGTCAAAAGTCATGGATGGAACTATTTTAGGGTTCCGTACCCGAAGCTTGCCAAACGAGACCCTATATGCCTACGCTGTCCGTTCGTCCGTCTGTCCTGACTTTAAATAGCTACACGGAAAAAAAAATTACAATACTACCAGATTGTATAGTAGTTACTAGTTATGATTCTGGTGTAGGAAAACAGATTTCAGCTATGGTTAACAGATTTTTTTTTATGACAACAAGTCATATTTTTGTTAATACTATAAGAATATTCTAGTTAAAATATTCTAGTACACGAAAACTCTGATATCGTTTTGGTTACCATCTAATAGTTACAGAGTAAAATATGCATTTAGCTTGCAACAGGTTTTGTATACTGCACAAAATTTGTTTCCTACGATACTAGGTAAATGGTAATAAGTACTAGAAATGATGTTGTACAGAAGTAGAATTTTCTATTAATGTGTAAATAAAGTATAGTTGTCACATATAATACGATAAAATCAAGTCGAATTTACAATATTCTGTTAAAGGAAACTAGTTTTTTTTCTCCGTGTATCTATTGAACTGTAATAATAGCCGGTTGATATTTTTACAGAATACGTGTAAGAGCAGCGGATTCCGAACAAATAATTAAAAAAATATCAAAAAGTAATATATAAGGGACATCATACAAGAAACGGATTTTTCAACGTTATTTTGTTTGTAGCTCTAAGCGCCTCTACGTTTCGTTCTAAATTTATCGGAGGTTTTTATATATTTAATAGTTATTTCCCATCAAGGTTTGTAAGAAGAAAGAAAGAAAGAAAAACATTCGCAACAACAACACACTAAAATAATAATTAAAAAATAACACAAAAAGGAAAGAGATTACAGAGATAGTGGGAAACTTTTGCGAAACGGACCCAGTTCAGCATGTGCTGGCTGTGAAGTCAACGCTGGTCTTCCTTTGGGCCCGCTGGTTGAAGACACGGAAGGTGACACAACACAAAAAGGTACATTGTACACACTTATAACACGAAGCAGATATAGAACAGCAGTAGAAGAGAAAATAACAATAAAATTAATACCTGGGCTGTACTTGGACCATTACACCAAACTGGGGTGTGTACATAGTCATTAATCTAACCATTTATAACCTAAAAAGTACTCTTCGACTTTATTTGTAATACTGTCAATGACATATGTGAAAAATAATTTCATTTATACTGGATTGGACTTCACGGACGTACATAATTTCACCGAATTTTACGCAAAATCATTGGATTTTAAAGACTTGGCTTCGGCCTCACAACAATTCAAGGTTTGAATAAATGTGACGTTCTCAATATAAAGGGACCTTATGGAGGACGGCAGTTACGCTCTTCTTATTCTTGTAACTATACGAATACTATGGTAACAGTTTTAAAAACGACGTAACCGCCTGCCTCCATAAGGTCCCTTTATATTGAGAACGTCACAAATTATTATTTACCAAGACTTTGCTTCGGCCTTACAACAATTCAAGATTTGAGTAAATTATTATTTACTAACGGCCGCACTCAGAGACGTCAATTAAGTTTTAAGTTTCATTAAAGTAGCTGCTGTCACTTTCTTTGCTATAGCAATAGAATAAGACGCAGCAACTTTAATGAAACTTAAAAGTTAATTGACGTCTCTGAGTGCGGCAGTAAGATTTGGCTCAGGCCTTACCTAAAAATGGAATCTGAAAATATAGGAACAATCTGACTAGGCTGCATGGATTACAGTCCTTTGCCCTTCGGGATAAATTAAAAAACAACAACTAGAAACTAAATTACCTACTACAATATCCTATCCTATCTGTGAAGAAGACCTTATAAAGCCCTGGAAATATTGTACGGTCTTTATTTAGAAGTATGCTGATGGCATATGTGTGTATGTTAATCGGTTGGTCACACATGTTGCAATGTAATTCACACTGTTGTCACAGGTGCTTGTTGTACGTTTGTCTGTTCCGCGTTAGGTACATTACCTTAAGTTCATTGGATTATGCCAGATATAACGTTTCATTGGGCATTGTAAATTGTAATTACATTTTATTTTATATCCTATCATAGAATTAAATAAATATGTGACGTTCTCAATATAAAGGGACCTTAGGAGGAAGGCAGTTACGCTCTTCTTATTCTTGTAACTATACGAATACTGTGGTAACAGTTCTAAAAACGGCGTAACCGCCTGCCTCCATAAGGTCCCTTTATATTGAGAACGTTTTTAGAACTGTTACCATAGTTTTCGTATAGTTACAAGAATAAGAAGAGCGTAACTGCCGTCCTCCATAAGGTCCCTTTATATTGAGAACGTCACATTTTTTACCTAACATGTAGTCATGTATTCCTCAAGACCTAATTAACTCGGAGACTCGAAACGTCGAGAAAATTACTAAACCACAGAACTAATGACATGATCCCATTGTCGTGTTCCACTTTTACGCGTTTTTTTAGCACCTGCGTGTCAGTTTACTAAGATAACGTAACACTTGTAACTCTATATTTTTATTAGTGTGACCAGTAGTGGTGTCGCAATAAAAAGACGGCAAATTAAAAAAATGCTGGTAACACAACAAAAAAAAAAACTGACGGCTTTTGATATGGAATCAAATTGTTGGCATGTGAAGAATTAAAAAAAATTGCTTGAAACACGACTCGCTGGTCAGGTTGTAACGCAGTTTTTTTTATGAAAGCTGGCATAAATGAAACGAACGGAACTATATTATCTATGGAGAGCGGACACACTTATACTGGGTGTGCAGGGATAAAAAGTACAAACGAATAAGGGTGAAACTACATGTGATTTTATCACGGAAAGTGAAAAAAAAAAATTAAATTCCTGTATTTCTAGCGTTTCTGTTTATTTTTTTCTTATTATTATTAAACTACTGGCTTGATATTATCCGTAGACTAATATTTATATAAAAATAAAACAGTTGATTTAAATAAAATCAAAATTGTATTCTCGTACAATAATCGGGCATAACTTCCCCTAGCCTAATGAAGTACGATTATGTCATTCCGAGGCGGATGCCAGCCATTTTATAAGATTCCCCCTACCAACTTATAAAACTACCCCCACACGGTAGTTCTAGTCGCGACAGGTTGGCCAACTTCAAATAGTCATGCCAATTAACAATTAATTTAGGTAGGTATTTGCCAAAAACCGTTACATTATTGTAAACCCTATTTATTTTTTCTGTGATAAAATCACAAGTAATTTTACCCTTAAGGTGGACATTCACGGTCAGTTAAACTGATCAGTTGTACTAACGTACATCCAAAAACTGACCGTGAATGTGGAATCTTAAGTTAAAACGGCGCGCGTCTTCAGTTCGTTTGCATCACGCCAAAACTGACCGTGAATGCGGGATCATCAGTCCATAGCGTCAGTTCGAGCTTCACCGCGATGGCGTGTGGACGTGCGCGTGCGGTGATTTCAGAATTCATTGAAAAATGCCACGAGTGCGAATGTTAGTGGAAATCAAACGACAAGTTTTACAACAAAACAATGTTAATTAATTAATATGAGATAATTGATATCTCTTTTTTAACCATTCTTTGGCCCGTTTTGTTTTGGATTTTCTAGTTATGATGACGACGCGGTTAGCCTAGTTACCCTGCTTACGTAGCTAGTGGTCCCGGGTTCAAATCCCGGTGAGGGCAAATATTTGTGTGAAGAGCGCGAATATTTGTTCCTGAGTCGTGGATGTTTTCTATGTATTTTATTATATTTTTCTATATAAGTATGTTTACCTTTGTGTACTTAGTAGCCATATAGTACGATCAGCTGCAGAAAAAAGTAGCCACCCCTGCTAGGTAACTTCTATGCAGGGGAGTTACGTTTCTCTGCAGCTGACTGTACAAGCCTAGAGCTTATGGTGCTCCCACACTAGCTGTTATAAATGTTATATAACATTTGTTAACATGATAATAAATAAAATAAAATAAAAACAAAATGTCCTATGAGAAGGAAAATATGTCATAAAAATGGTTCGGCATATTTTCCTTCTCATAGGACATTTTTTCATTTTTTTTTATTTATTATCAAGTGATTCCACTTGAGACCGTCATTAGCAACAACAATAGGATTATGCGCACCCAGGTAATTTTTTAAACACTTGCAAGGGGCGGTACTTCTATCTTGATACTTTCTCTTTTCTTATTTTTAGCAAATTTAGAGATTACTCAATTGTTTTTTTTTTTTATTCTGAGGTGTTCAGTTCAGTATTAATCAAAATGTAATAAATGTTCGAAGCGACTCGGACACGGAGACAAGCTCTAAATCTGAACAATAATAATAATAATAATAGTAATATCTCTTAACATTATAAATTTAATGATTTTATTAATAAATAACAACATAATATTGTATCTTATTGCAGCGACTTGAAAAATAACTAATCTCAAATAAATGTATCCATAATAATTGAAAAGTATCAAGATACGGTGGTAGTTGTAGCGTAGTACAAAACAAGATAACGCCAAAACACCTCGCTTCAAAATACAATAGTTTAATGAGGCTCTAATAATAGTTTAGTATCCCTATTGTTTACGTTCAAGTGGAATCTCGCCAGCTTATTTTGAACCAACGAAGAACGCACGTCTGCGCGCGGCCCCGGTCGAGCGAGAAATGAAGGCCGGTTTTAAGCCAGCGAATGGGGACATCTTTTGGCTTAATCCATTTCAACGGATCAGTTAAGAACTTAAGCTAAAAAACTGACCGTCAATGTCGACCTTTATTCGTTTGTGCAATTGATCCCTGGACACCCTGTATTAGCTTCACTTGTAAGCTCGTAACAGTCGTAACTAACAAATTACAATGTAATAAAATCTTAGGAGTCGATTTTAACCTTTTCAACGCCATGTCAAATACAAAAGTCGTCACTCACACGCCAATGACGGCTGAAAACCAGAGCTCATTTCAACCTTACGTCATAGACACTCGGGTCTATTTTTCGCTGTCAACCGTGACGGACATATCCGTCGTTGGCGTTGAACTAGTGGTGCGGATATATCCGTCAATGGCGTTGAAAAGGTTAACCTACTTCTAATTATTGGATTGACTTGAAATTATGCATACTTATGTAATTCCGATGGCAATAGAATATGGTACCCCATCGAGCTGGTATCATGATGGAGACGTAAGGTGGCTATACTCAATAGCTATGTCTACACCAGTGCGCTTTCACGGTCATCTTGCGTTATCCTCTGACGAATGCCTCTGCAACCACAGCGCATGCAATAACTCACGCGCTCAAACTCGTTTGACAGCAGCGGATGCCCGTAGCGCACGCTGATCCGTCACCGTTGGGTTGAAGTGCAACATTTTGTGCCTTTTAGCAAATAAAATAAAAATAATGGCAGAAGATAAAGTTAAAACTTTAGATTTTATTGAAGATTATGGAACATATCAAGTTTTGCGGGACCACAAGCCCAAAGATTACGCAAATAAAATAAAACGAAATGATGCGTTGATTTCTATGAGCCAAAAACAAAACATAATTATGTTGTAAAAACTGTCCAGATTCTCCTTTTTTTCGTTTGTTCCTTGCACTTAACACTAAATATGCCGCACTGATAGCTACTAGTTCCGCGTCCATCTTGACGGCTAACAAAGGCGCGTGTGTACGCTGCATGCAACAAGCGCACTGGTGTAG
Organism: Tortrix viridana; assembly: GCA_963241965.1. Taxonomy (NCBI): domain Eukaryota; kingdom Metazoa; phylum Arthropoda; class Insecta; order Lepidoptera; family Tortricidae; genus Tortrix; species Tortrix viridana. The sequence continues at coordinate 2,360,101 of OY725201.1, read as the reverse complement.
ACGGCAAGCTGCATGCCTCTTAATGCCAATCAATATTGCATGCGCTTGACGCCAGACGAATTGAAAGTTGAAAACGCAAGATGAACATGAAAGCGAACTGGTGTGGACATAGCTAATGGCTAATAGTAGATCCGTCGAGCCTGGACTCGTTTTACCTGCTTGACTTTTTATAACGAGTTTATAATTAATGTTACAAGTACCTACAGTCGGCAACATAAGTGTGTTAATAAAAATGTGACGTTCTCAATACAAAGGAACCTTATGGAGACAGGCGGTTACGCCGTTTCTAGAACTGTTACCATAGTATTCGTATAGTCACAAGAATAAGAAGAGCGTAACTGCCTTCCTCCATAAGGTCCCTTTATATTGAGAACGTCACAAATTACGTTTTTAGGTTAGGTTTTTATTTATACATATAATTATTATACAGTTAAATTTTATTTTTATTTAGGCGAAACAGTTTTCTTGAACTCAAAATGCACAAATGTTGCCGCAGTATGGGTAGTTTTAATGTTTAAAGTTTACGACTTACTGCCGCACTCAGAGACGTTAATTAAATTTTAAGTTTTATTAAAGTTGCTGCGTCTTATTTTATTGCTATAGCAAAGTAATTGACAGCAGCAACTTTAATTAAACTTAAAAGTTAATTGACGTCTCTGGGTAATTCTCCGAGCGTTTCAACCGCTCTCATTCTCCTGGTCGCATTAATGTCGATATTCCTGTAGCTTAGGATGCTATTTTGGGTTATCTTGTAGAGTGCCCTGACTTCTACAAAATAACTGAAAATGCTATCCTAATCTACAGGAAATTCGACATTAATGCGACCAAGGGAATGAGAGCGGTTGAAACGCTCGGAGAATTACCCCACTGAGTGCGGCAGTGTATTACTAGCTTTAGCCCGCGGCTCCGCTCGCATAGCAGTCGTTTACCATGTATATGTTTTTACGTTGTATTGTTCATATCTCATCACGCAATACTTCCGTGAATTGAACAGAATACTTAACACGCATAGAATAATATTTAATGATGACATCAACAATCGTTTATGACTATTGATTAAATCAAATAAATTACAAAAAGCAATTAAAATATTATCTGATTCGACTCGGAACACGTTTTATTCTCACATACAAAATCTGTCCATCCTCACTTGATTTACGTCGTAAACACATTTCTTACCTGATAATAATTATTGTGGTATATATGTGACGTTCTCAATATAAAGGGACCTTATGGAGGCAGGCGGTTACGCCGTTTTTAGAACTGTTACCATAGTATTCGTATAGTTACAAGAATAAGAAGAGCGTAACTGCCTTCCTCCATAAGGTCCCTTTATATTGAGAACGTCACAATTATTGTGGTAGTTCTTATAGCGTTTCAACCGCATTTTTGACCACTTCCCTGCATATTTGGGATAACATTTTTTGTTATATAGTTGAGTGCCTACAATTCTATAACAACTGAAAAATACTAAATAATATAAATATCCTAAACTTACAGGGAAGTAGTCAAAAATGCGACCAGGAAAGTGAAAACAGCGAAACTCTGTAAGAAGCCTAATGATAATGAATTAATGACGGCTTTCCATACAAACGGCGATAACGTTTTGGCCACCCCCTAAATGTTAACCGATATCGACCAATTTTTGATACGGTGTCAGTCGGAACAAAAACTATGTCCGTACGTTTCGGTTTTTTCAATATTATTAATAAATTTCGATTTATTCCCGTTTTATTGTTTTCATACATAAGTAATTTCAGCCATAATCTCTTTATAACTAATCAATATTAAAAAAAAAAACGTACGGACATAGTTTTCGTTCCGACTGACCACATATCAAAAATTGGTTGAATTCGGTTAACGTTTAGGGGGTGGAAAACGTTATCGCCGTTTGTATGAAAAGGCTAGATTTTGCAGCTGGTTCACAGTCCTCTTAAACGTGAAATATTTGTATATTACGTATATATTTTGTAATCACGTTCTCAAAAACGTCTCCCACGATTTCTAAGAAATTTGCGATATACGGGTTTACGGGGGCGAAAAATCTGGGAAAATTCGTTTGCCCCTTATTTTCACGAAAAAAATTTGCCCGCGTAATATGGTTCGTAATTTCGCTACCGCCACCGCCGTCTGAATAGCCTAATGGATAAAGCGCTGGCCTATAACGCCAAAACTGCGGCGGGTTCGAACCTCAGCTATGGACAGGTTTTTTTTGTTTTCGTTTTGTTCTTTTTTTGGGTAAATCTTCTCCAGGTATCATTTATTGCTGATGACGCAGTCATGATAACATTGATAACCTAACATTAAAAGTGACGTTCTCAATATAAAGGGACCTTATGGAGGCAGCCGGTTACGCCGTTTTTAGAACTGTTACCATAGTATTCGTATAGTTACAAGAATAAGACGAGCGTAACTGCCTTCCTCCATAAGGTCCCTTTATATCGAGAACGTCACAAATCGCCAGATTTTTTTTATAACATTTATTTGATTTTTATGTACAAAAGACATCAACGCGTCTGATCGTTGCAAAATATTTACTAGAAAAGTCACAAAAGGAAAATTAATGGAACACACCAAGATATTCCGCTTAACCCCCGACGCAAAATAGGAGGGTGTTATAAGTTGTCTTATTTGTGTATCTGTCTGTGGCACCGTAGCTCTCAAACGGATGAACCGATGTTGATTTTTTTTTTTTTTTAAAGTGACGTACGTAAGGTTCTTAGCTAAGTCTGAGAGGTCTCAATTTCGTCGGGGGCATTTATCTATTTAATAGGTGACGAAACGTAGCATTAAAAAAAAGCCATTAAATAAATAAGTACCCAGAATTTCACATTTAGTAAAAACTTAGAACGATTATACTAACTGCGGTTATTAAGATAATCATCTACTAAACGGGTTTGCGTCATTGAAATAACTTTCAAGTTAGGTACTCGTTAACTTGTCACGGTGTTTATTTTATTATGTACAAGCTTTTTATTAACTTACACTGTTTGTACAGGACGTCCCAAAAATGGCAAGCTAGCGGTCGCGGGTTCGATCCCCAGCGAGCCTAACATATGCATGATGTATGCACACAAGAATACAGTGACATCACGAATAAAAAGTTGCTAGAGTAATTAAATATCATGAGTAGCTTAGAGCCTGTGCACACTAGCGTTTTTAGCCCTTAGACCCCCCAGTTAAAAACGCTAGGTGTGCACAGGCTCTTAATAGATTTAAACGATTTATTTAATTACTCTATCAATACCGGATAAAATCTCTTAGTAATAAAAGGTAATAAAAGTCAGGACGAGACGCTTTCACTTTAAACCTTGAGCGTTAAGTCTTACGTTAGAATATGGAATAGATGTTTTCATTTCCCTGGCACTTGTCAAATTTTATCTCGTGCTTGCATGTTAAGCCCGCTGCGGGCATTCTATGGTCGAGTCTATAGATTTGGTTAAACGTGAATAAAACATCTGTTACTTTCTGACCATTGCAGTGTCTATGTACGTGTGAGAGTGACGTATGGCTTATCCACGTTTCGTTTATCCATCGCGATAAAAGTACCTTATATAACGGGGCTAGTAAGGGTAATGATACTAATGAATAAATAAATATCAGGGGACAATCTCACACAAATTGACCTAGGCCCAAACTAAGCTACGCTTGTACCTACTATGGGTACTAGGCAACTATAAACATACTTAGAGAAATACATACTTAAATACATAGAAAACATCCACGACTCAGGAACAAATACTCGCGCTGATCACAAATTTGCCCATACCGGGATTCTAACCAGGGACCGCTAGCTTCGTAGGCAGAATCACTACCAACTAGGATAAACGCGTCGTCAGATGTTTTCTGTTTTTAATTTATGTCTGTAGTTCTGTAGTTCTAACAAAACAAACCTAGAACAATTTGCGGCTAGGCCAATTTGAGCAAGAACTCCCCGGATATTTATTTGCCTATATTTATGCCTGTTGCACTCGAAATGACACGTGAGATGCAGGTTGCACGTTCGCGTCGTTTGTTTGATAACAGAAAAATATTGAAATAAAGAACATACATTCATGTCAGGTAGGGGGTTCACAATGGGGGGTTCGTTAATTTTGATGTAATTACCTTTTTTTTTTGTTATTTAATACCTACGATACAACATATTAATAAGTTGAGTTTTTGGCACTCTACCTAAGTAAGATCTAGTTATATCTATGTATATTCTATACATATAATATAATTTAAATATATAAAACAAAGTCGGGTTAGTTACACAATTATATAACTCAAGAACGGCTCGACTGATTTTTATGAAATTTGGCACACAGATAGTTTATCACCTGGATTAACACATAGGATACTTTTTATCCCGGAAAATTTGGTAGTTCCCGAGGGATAAGCGAAAAATGACTAAAACGCGGATGGAGTCGCCGGGAAAATCTAGTATTTCATATAAGTAACTGATCGTTCGGACTCTTAAGTCGTAATGAAACGGATAAAGTTCAAGAAACGTAAAAAAAGTGATACGGGGTGTTCAATATTTGTTGTTAATATTTTAGAACACTCCCTATCATAGTATAAGATCATGAGACGATTAAATGTGGTTAATTTTTATGAAGTAGTCTTAGTATGTTAGGACCTTTTATACGTTTAAAAGTTACTCCGCACCAATCGCACCTATAGGGTACTATACTAAAAAAATCACTATTTATTATCAATACAGAAATACTTACACCACTTCCTCAAAAAAGCGCTGGTGAGCTTTGCACACAACTTGTCACGCCCCTGCATTGTAGTAGTTGTTACACAGACACTATACACACACACTAGCACAGATCCATGGACGTGCGCACGCGGCGGCTCCGGTGCGGCGACTGGCGACCCTGCAACACACGCACAAGCTTTAGACGGCTGTCAACTGCCAACGACTCGAGTTTGAGCATTTGCATTAAAGAAGCCGGTTATGAAAGACTCGTTCAGAACCGAGCTAGTTGGTTTTTGTTTTAAAATTTTTACACGATTACGAGCTCTTGGTAGGGAATTTGTTAAGATGGGTAGGTACCACCCGAGTAAATATTAACCAAAATTTGGTATCTGATAGTTATACAGGGTGTCCCAATATCAATAGACCACATTGACATTGACAAGAGATACCGAACCAGCCTAAAATTACCTCAGTAAAAGTCGCATGGTTTTCGAGATATGCCAGTTTAAAGTTTGTACTGGTAAATAACTTTAAACTGGCAAATCTTGAAAACCATGCGATATTTACTAAGGTCATGTTAGGTTGGTTCGGTGTGGGGACAATGCGTAACGCATTTCCACTCCGTTAAAAAATAATAAATAAATCAAAAATAAAATTAAAAAAAATCAAAAAACAAAAAAAAAGTGTCTGGTTCGGTCCAACTTAGGCTGGTCTACCTCCAGTGTCAATGTGGTCATTGTGGTCTATTGATATTGGGACACCCTGTATATGTTCCAATAGTAGCTGACTCCAAACGGTTTTATGATCCTTAATCATAGTAACATTATACCAAACATTTACGGCCGCACTCAGAGACGTCAATTAACTTAAGTTTGAACGCAGCAACTTTAATCAAAGTTAAAAACTAATTGTCGTCTCTGAGTGCGGCAATTAATCCTTAAGCATAATAAAACTGATTGGCGTAAGATAAGAGTATGTTTTTTTTTTACCTACGAATTAGTGATTTCTCTAGTACATTCCATTTTTGATTTTCCTAGTACCCAAACCTTGGTTGGCCTCAAAGAGTCTTTTGATCCAGTAGAAATGGGATCAATGGGGACCCATCTATAATTTTACCTGTATAGCTTGACTAGATATTTTTATGTAACGTGAGTTGCATTAAAAAAATATAATTCATTAGCTTTCTCGCAATATATTGTTTTTATTATAGTTATGTAATAAGATAGAGATTTAGACGACGCGGTTAGCCTAGTTGGTAGTGACCCTGCCTACGAAGCTAGCGGTCCCGGGTTCGAATCCCGGTATGGACAAATATTTGTGTGATGAGCGCGAATATTTGTTCCTGAGTCATGGATGTTTTCTATGTATTTAAGTATGTATTTCTCTATATAAGTATGTTTATCGTTGTCTAGTACCCATAGTACAAGCCTAGAGCTTAGTTTGGGACTAGGTCAATTTGTGTGAGATTGTCCCCTGATATTTATTTATTTATTATTTATTTAAGATAAACATCTTTGGATAACAATATATTAACAAACTTAATGCCAGTAAATCATTGGAACATCATTCTAAAAAGATTAAATCCAAACGACTAGGTATCCCATTACTTCGAGGCAATTCTCGGTAAACATTAAGTTATTCTTAGGTTCATCTTTCAACGCCCGAATCCCTATTTCCCATACAAAAATGAGCCAATAAATATCTGAACATACTTAGGCACCAGACGTGCTTAAACGAAAATAAAACTACAAGTCTTTAACCTGACTCTGACAATGTCAGAGTCTGTCCTTAGCTAAGATTTTTCCGCTACGTCTGTCGGTGATTTAAATACAAATAGTTTTTTTTGGGAGAGAAGCAGGCAATCGAACTAAAGGGCAACAGATTAACAGCCTAAGAGTCTGGGCCACGACTTTGCGCGTCAAGCAGGGCGGCGAGCGATTTCGTAATACATTGCGTATAATGACAGTTAACCGTTGTGTGGAGAGCGTCTCGACCGCGCAATGAAAGTAGAATTCGCTCGCGGCCGCCGCCGCTCAGTCTTTAAAACGTATTAGGAAAATGTATTTATTTATTTAATCTTTTTTGCACAAAAACACAAATTTGAGTACAAAAGGTGAACTTAATGCCTAATGGCATTCTCTACCAGTTGACCTTTGGGAAAGCAGAAAATTGTTGTATGAAATCGTAATCGTAATTGATAGTCTGTTGATGAACGGACAGGCCGAGATCGGCCGGCGGACAGGTTATAGCCCTATTACACCACTCTTTCCATAACCCTAACGAGAGGGACGCCGCAATACGTTGGAATGAGATGGAGATATCTCTATACGTATCTAACGTATTGCGACGTCCCTCTCGTTAGGGGTAGGAAAAGGGTGGTGTAATAGGGCTATTACTGCCGCACTCAGAGACGTCAATTAAGATTTAAGTTTCATTAAAGTAGCTGCTGTCACTTTCTTTGCTATCAATAGAATAAGACGCAGCAACTTTAATGAAACTTAAAACTTAATTGACGTCTCTGAGTGCGGCAGTTAGTCTGTGATGCCCTTAAGAGACGATGAACGCGCGCGCGCATCACTAGAGGAATTGCAGCGTTTTTTTTTTATGTTACAGCAAACGGGAACACCCTATGGTAAGTGGGCTTTACGGCCAATGGATATTTAAAAAAGCTGACAAGTGCGAGTCGGACTCGCGCACCGATGGTTCCGATTTTTCCCTCTTTTTCCGGGTTTTCCCTCGGAGCTGTGGAAAAATCGAACTTCTGAGTCAATATGCCGCATATCCAAGGGAATCAAAACCTAACCGTTGACTTAGAATCACTAAATTCGGCAATAAGCTATGTCTTATAGCACAAGTAAAGGAAAAATCCGAAAACCGTGAATTTGTAGTTAGATCACATAAAAAATAATTCCAGTATAAGCTGACACTCGCTAAGTACGAGAGTGCATACTTAGCACGTTTCAGTTTATAGCCAATGACAGAACTAACGCTGCTGGGCGGCAGGCTTAGCTTGGTATTGTGCTAGGACGGACCCTGCACCAGGTCCTACCACCTGGAAAACCACCAGGCCTCCTAGCATGCATGCACGAGATAAAATTTGACAGGTGCTAGGGAAATTAATACATCTATTCAATATTCTAACATAAGACTTAACGTTTAAGGTTTAAAATAAAAATGCCCCGTCTTGATAAAATCGCTATAAAAAAGTGATAATTGCAACAGTCGCTTAGTAATAAAAGGTAATAAAAGTCTGGATGAAATACTTTTATTTTAAGTCTTACGTTAGAATATGGAATAGATGTTTTCCATTTCCCTAGCACCTGTCAAATTTTATCTCGTTCATGGGGGCCTGTGCCTTTTTACACTGGAGTTACAGAATAATTGTGACGTTCTCAATATACAGAGACCTTATGGAGGAAGGCAGTTAAGCTCTTCTTATTCTTGTACCTATACGAATACTATGGTAACAGTTCTAAAAACGGCGTAACCGCCTGCCTCCATAAGGTCCCTTTATATTGAGAACGTCACAATTATTATTTGTTATGCAAGCCTTAAAAAAGCCCGCTGGTGATCTTAAAGTAATTAGTTAAGTTGTAAGTAAGTAAAGTACTAAGTAGTCAATCAGTTTAAGATAAAGGTAAGGCTTGGAATAGAACAGAATGGAAATTACTCCACCGGCTCTTAAATTAATGATGATGTCTCATAATTGTATTATAATATAATTATAGCAATAGGTCTCAGTATCATATTAAGTTAATGAGTTAATTTCACTTAATGTTAATTAATAATTAGACAATTTACTTCTAATTAAATGCGGATATAATAAAGGTAATTTATTTACTCCGTAATAAAACTAAGCATTGTTGTAATAGATAATGTTATTTTATCTTGTAATTTAAACATAGACCGGAAAACCCCTTCATTTAATTAACAATTTCGATAGGGTAACCTATCATTTGGTTACCCAATCGATGTGGTTACCCTGTGATTGTGTTACCTTAACGTCAGCGTGCACTATGGCCATATAAACTCGTTTTGCTAGAAAGAGATAAAACAAATGTTTAATGGCTTATATCTTGGTATTTTTTTATTGCCTTAGACAGGCAAACAAACATTTTATAGTTATTCGAAAAATATTTTTTATCTACTGTTTGTTACATGAATGACTTTTTATTAAAGCTAAAAAAATGCATATTCCCTATTGTAAATTAAAAATTCGTTCGTAGCTAATATGCTAGCTACATACCTAAGCCATAAATAAAATTCCGGCAGAGTTTAATTGTACTTTAACTAATTTATATGCAATTTAATTCATCAATTGCCTCATCGATTTCGAATCGATCTTTTTATTTTAACCAGTGCTTGGCTCGTCTTAGTATTCCATTAGGTACTTGTATACTGCCGACCAGAACCAAAAGGCACTATACGCAACGATTTCATATTCTTAATACAGTATTTTTCTTTTGCAGGATGTGTGACGTCAAGGCAAATTATGTACAGTATGTTGCCAAGTTTTTTTTTATAAGAGAGGGAGGCAAACGAGCATGCGGGTTACCTGATGGGAAGTAATCACCACCGCCCATGAATACCATTAATATCCGGCGTTCTTTACAAAGCCTAAAACTTATAGTTAAGTGTAAAAAAAATATGTACAACCAACACTTTGTAAGGTGTTACCGAACAAAATTGACTAGTTACTTATTTATAAACTAAATAACATCTTTTAAAAAGTGGTATTTTCAAAAATTTGCATTTACCTTACCGTCGGCGATAATCGCGTAACTAACAAATTCAATAGGTTGTAAAAAGCACCTTACTGACTTAATTTGCATGGTGCATTTTGCTCCATCATGAATTTGTTAGTTGGGTGAATCAACTTTTAAGGTACCTACTCCTTTTCTTTTGCGGCACTAAAACTTTCCTGGTGACTTATGATTAATAATAATTTATGAATATTGAAATCAGACCTTCAAATTTACAGATCCTACATGTTAGACACCTCAAATATTTCTTAATTTTCGAAAAACCCTGGTAACTCAGGGGAAAATGCACATTTTTCATACAAAACCTGAGGACAACATCATCCCCTGCGTCACCACCTATATTAATGTACTATTTTAGATCATTTTTTTAAACGTTAGCCTATTTGTCTAATTTTATAAACGTGTAAGCCACGACGTTAGCAAATGAAGGGTTTTTCTAAAAAAATATACTTACTTAATTTGTGAAACATTTCGAAAAATGGGGAGTACCTTAACAGCTGATTCACACAAACACGGTATTGCACTATCACCGACGTTATGTAACTAATTGTAACGTTCTCAATATAAAGGGACCTTATGGAGGCAGGCGGTTACGCCGTTTTTAGAACTGTTACCATAGTATTCGTATAGTTACAAGAATAAGAAGAGCGTAACTGCCTTCCTGCATAAGGTCCCTTTATATTGAGAACTAAGTAATTAATTGAATGACTAAACGTCATAGCAAGATCAGTATTATAGTATTTATAAGAAGTAGAAGAAGCCTGTGTACTACGTGTTTATCATATGAGCTGTCGCAAGGATCATCCTTAGATTGGCCCATGGCCCTGTCTAGGTATCCCTACGACTCTGTCTGTTACCTCTTCTCGCTTAAACCACTGAACCGGATTCGATGAAATTTGGTATGGCGATAGCTCGAGTTTAGGGGAAGGAGGAAGGCTACTTTTCATCCCGGAAAAAGGGAGCAGCGATAAACAACTTCTACGCGAACGGAGCCGCGGGCAAAAGTAGTGGATAGAAGAAACAATATTTCAAACATTTCTCAAACACACTGTATTGTATTGAACACCTACTACACATGTCGGTGACATGTATACATTTACTGTACGTATTATGCTGGTCATGTCCGCCATATTGGATCCGTCACGAGAACACATAGCATGACACGCCTGATTATAGATGCCATACATATATTAAGGGCTTGAGTGATATAAAAGAAAGAACCATAGCAAGATGTCTCTACCAATAACCATACAATCGAGATACACTTAGAGCATTAATTTATAATGTGTACTTATTTGAAACTTATACATATTTTTATGATTTTGCGTAAATATACAATTGGTTAAGTAAAGTTTTTGGAAAAGATGTAAATTATATTTGTTTTTTCGATAGTCGTCATCCTAAAAATCAAGGAACTGCGGCTCTTTTATTTTTATTTCCTCTAATATTTTAGAAATATATTTTTTAGGTATTAAGTTGACATTTGTAAACTTTAATGACCGACAAGCTTGTTGCCTTCGTACTTAATTAAAAAGAAAAAAAACTGTCACTTCTATATCTGTCATTGTACAAATACAATAAAACTTCTCTCAATTTTATTATAAGTCGTCAAGTGATCGAGACGAATGGTTGAAACGTGCGTCTGTGTGAGTGCGACGTTTCGTACGTTTGTTCGTTGTTTCTTTACTGCTTATAGCAATATTTAGGTACACTGTGTTATCTGCCTGCGGCATGCGATATGAAATAGAATAACGCGACAGTTGATTTATAGCCAGATATTATCGCTTTTATATAGAATTAGCCTTTTATTCGTTGATTTGTATTTGTTTTGATAAACATACAAAAAGAAACATTTGTTTTTGCGATACTAATGTTGCGGCGGTATCGGAAAAGTAGGGAAGCGCATTAAAAAAAAATATAGCCTCGAAAAAATTAGGACCCTGTTCGGAGTGAAATGGCAATATGATCGAAAATTTACCCAAAAATTGCTACTTAATCTACCTATCACCACGTCAAGCACTTTTTTGTCAAGCTTTAATAGTGATTGACAGTTATTTAAAACTAGAATCTATACGTACTTACTTCGTTTTTTTCTACATGAGAATTTAATGATCTTTATTTTGCGCACGTTCGCCTTTTAGACAAAGACAAAATTAGGTACTAATAAATACGAGCTTTTTTTCGATCAGGTAGATTATCAAAAAGTATTAAACACGTATTTTTTCTTTTTTCATATAATCAAAAAATTACAGAGATATATTGGGTTGAAATGTCACGTCACGTCAATACAATTTAAACATAGAAGTGACGTCACGAGCCCCCACTCCCGTACTTTGACGCGCTTTATCTTTGTCATTTTTTGTTTGATTGACCAAAGAAAAGAAAAGAAAGTTACTGTTTATTTGTTTGATTATTACCTTTCTACGACAAAACGCCTAAACAGATCTTAATGAAATTTGAGAAGGAGATAGATTGTATCCTGTAGAAGGCCATAGGGTACTTTTTATCGCGGAAACTTGGAGTTCCCGAGGGAATCGCGTGGGAATCGCGTTAAACCAGTTCTATGTCAATCTATCAATAACAGTAATTTTCCAGATAAAAATATCTGACAGTTATCACCTTTTTCTTTGTTCACAGATAAGGACAGCCAATATTTATCTGACAGTTAGTGTTTGTTATTTGATATTAAAAAATAAGCTTTTACTATACTTTTTAGTATTATCTACGTTCTTATTAGAGGAAACGTGTGCGAATAAATAAATAAATATCGGGGACAATCTCACACAAATTGACCCAGTCCCAAATTGTGACGTTCTCAATAATAAAGGGACCTTATGGAGGAAGGCAGTTACGCTCTTCTTATTCTTGTAACTATACGAATACTATGGTAACAGTTCTAAAAACGGCGTAACCGCCTGCCTCCATAAGGTCCCTTTATATTGAGAACGTCACAATTGATCTCTAGGCTTGTACAATTAAGACAGAAAACATCCATGACTCATGCCCATCCCGGGATTCGAACCCGGGACCGCTAGCTTCGTAGGGTCACCTACCAACTAGGCTAACCGCGTCGTAAAAAAAACGAAGTACGATTAGCTACTGTCGATAGAGCCTAAATACGGAAGCTGCAGTCGGAGAGTCGAAAAAAAACCAATTTATTAAAATAAATTTATTACTTAAATTTCATTAAATTTAACAATTAAGTATTACTATCCTAACGCGATGCTAGAAATAGAATGAAATTAAAATCAAGTAAGACATTCATGGGCGAGCGGCGCGGCTTGCGTGGTCAGCACCTCGTGTATGGCCACGTGAGTGCGGTCAGCAAATTCCTGGCCGCGGCTGTTGTCGCGGCGGCGATGCGCCAGCGGTCCTCCTGTGACGTCGGCGCATAACACCTCCCCCCGAAGACCAGCAACTATTTTAGAACTTGAGAGAAAATGTTGCTGGCAAGCGAGCGTCGACGGGCAAATCTCTTGACGGTGGTGTCGGGATTTCTGCTCTTACTCCTGTTTCGATGCTGTGTTCTTCTGTGTTTCTGCTGGCTGTGCAGCAGCTGGCTATACGATGTTTGTTCAGCACGATGGCGAGGACAATCGCACTTATCATGATGAAATAGAGAGGAATCGTAGTGTGGTAGACCGCGACAGTTTCTGTAGGATGGTTGAGTTGTACTGGCGTCTGCATGGATATTTTATTTTGAATGTCTTGAAGACTTTTCAGGTTCACGGTGTTTAAGATGACTGGAGGTTGCAGCTGATGATGATTTGTCTCGAGGTTCCTTGTGATTTTAGTTAACTTCAGAGGTTTACCTTCTACTCGATCTTCTGCATTTATGATAGTGAGTTCGTCTGTTCGCAGCAAGCAGTTCTTCGGTATCGTCACGAGATAGCTTCCATTGAGAATGCTGTGGTCTTCTCTACCGCACAGCAGTTGCACCTTTGTAGGGTGAGGGAACACGATAGCATAGCTTCTGTCGTCCAATTTTTCCAATGCTTGTTTTGATAGCGAGATAACTGTGTGTTGGCAAGATTCATCTAGTATTTGCGTTTGGATTAATGTGTGGATGCAGTCAGGTTGAGTTCTGATTTGGTGATTGATTCTCATTTCGCAAAGGTACCAAGTCCTGATCTTTGGACATTCTGTGTCTATGTACACATATGAATCGCCGTCTGTTGCTATGAAGGGATAGGGGGGAACTATGATTTGATTAAATTTATTCGGTGGTACTGGCAATTTGTAAAGGTTATAGTTATGTTGGGAGACTATTGGGAACCTGAATATGATGACTATTTGCTTCTGGACAAAGTAAGATCCAGTTTTAATTATACTGTAGTATTCCCGAAGTTCTAAGTCTAGCACCTGTTCCTTATCGTATAAATTTCTTAGTTTATCTATCATTTTACTTAAAACATGCGTATTCAACATTGAGTGATGAATACTGAAAGTTCTGGTAAATGCTAATATATTTTCTATCCTATGAAGTTCGTTAATTAAATCATCTATATTATCATTAATTATTACTAAAAGTTGGGCAAACTTAGCGTACTTGATCAAACTAGTCTGTGCGTAGGCGTCATTATCTAAAAGAAGTTGCATCGTTTCTTTAATTTTCATCTGATTACCTACGATTTGGGTTACTATGCTGGTATGGTGATCCATCCATTCTTTACTCAGACTAATGTGATCGTTTAGCTCCGTAACGATCCTATCCTGGTTATCCTTAAGGGATTTAATTGCGTCATTGTACTTAATTGCATCTGAATAGTCAAGATTTCCGGTAAGACTTTTGATCACCGAGCCTAATCCGTCTACAAGTCCTCTTTTGCCACGGCCAGGTTCCAGACTTTCCAACTGGTCGGATGCCTTATTTAATTTATTAATTAGATATTGAATCTGTATCTCGTATAAGGAATAGGTATCATTGCTAAGTTTGTCCTTTGTCTCTGTCAGTTGCGTCTGTACGCTGTCAATGTAGTTCTCGATATTGGTCAATTCTATGTATTGCAGAAATGTGTGCGTCTGAGTGGTTAACTTCATGTCACCAATGTTGAAAGGCAGAAGTCCTGGTCCGTCACCTAGATCCTCGAGCTTTATCTCCTGGGCCCGGGACAAGCTTAAGATCAGGATTATCGGGGTCATTCTGTAACAATTTAGCTGATTTAGGAACTCGTTTGAGTCGAGACTTGGCAACGGGACCGCGTTTCTTAGATGTATAAATATGTATTGGTAAATTGGCCAAGACATTATCCTGAGTATACCGAGGCGCTACTTTCTGTCTACCAGCGGCCGGGTTCTTAATGAAAATCTGCTGTTGGGGTTGATACTCTATTTCAGGCTCTCGGGTCTTGTTTCTATTTTCAATAATAGCAGCGCGTTCGCTTAACGTTGACTTATTTATAATATCATAGACTAATTGCATTCGTTCTTTATGCACAAGAACGTACTGTTGTATGAGGCGTTCATTTAAATCAATACCTATAGGGTCTCTGGGGTCAAAGTGGCCTGTAAGAATATCAAAAGGGCGACATTTGGTGAAGCTATGGATGGAGCTATTGTAGGCTATAATTGCATAGGGCATTAGATTGAATGTTGGTTCGTCCTTATGAGTGATTTTCAATAGTCTAAGGTGTTCTAGAAGTGTACAATGGAATCGTTCTATGATTCCATTATCGTTTGGTGAGTTTGCTAACGTTCTATGGTGCGTTATCCTATGAAGGCGTATAAATTCAGAAAAAAGTTGGTTACTAAATTCAGTTCCATTGTCAGTCACTATGGTAAGGGGTAGTCCATGATGAGAGCTGAACTTTAAAAGGGCCTGGAGAACGCTGATTGCTGTTCCGTCCCTCAGGTGATATGCCTGTCCATATTTAGAAAATACATCCATGAAGGTTATGTACTTCTCGCTATGAACAGTAAAGAGGTCCATATGAACTATTTCAAAGGGTCTAGACGCGGGCGTCACGAGTTTAAATTCCTGTCTGATTGGGTTTCTGTCATATTTAGCTTGACCACAAGTTATGCATTCATTGATAAACTTAGTTATTTGATCCTTCATTTTTGGCCAAAAATATCTCTGCGAGAGTGCGAGGTAACACTCGTTGATGCCACGGTGGTTTGTTTTTCCCTCGTGGTAATGCTTAATGATTTCCTGTTGTCTAAGATATTCTTTAACGTTTTCTCGCTCGCTTCTTGCAAGAACGAGGTTCATAGCAGAATTTTTAAATTTGCTCTGCAATATTGGAACGATTTTATACATGTCCAAAGGTGGTGTAATTAATAGTGCTGTTTTAACTTTAGGGTTTACGTATTCCTTAATTGCATTGATTAAGTCTGCTTCTAAGTTTGACTCGGATAACTGGACTGATGTGCGGATATGAGTTTCGAATGGCTTAGTAACTATCGGACGCTTTTTTATATCTCCAACTATGGTCAGGCATAATTGTCTATGAAATTTATTTAATGGCTCATCTGTAATTGGGACCTCTAAAATTGGGTTCTCGCTGTCAGTATGGGCTGTGATTGTGGAGGAACCACTTGGGGTTGGTGGTCGTTCTGTGGGATTAACTGCTATTGAATTCACGTCTTCGTCTGTTGCTGGTTCAGCTAAATAGTTGTCTAAAAAAGTCGTTATTTCTTCATCCGTTATCTGTTGGTCAGTCTGTTGATTTGATGTCTTAGGGTAGGGTACAGTGTATTCATTATGCAATTCTAATCTGGATAAAGCATCCGCGTTAGTGTTGTTTTTTCCTTTTTTATAAATAATGGTGTAATTATATTCACTTAACTTGAGCCGCCAGCGCGTGAGTCTCGAGTTAGGCTCTTTTATGTTCATTAACCACTGAAGAGGCTTATGATCTGTTATGACCTTAAACTTCCTACCAAAGAGGTACGGGCGAAAGTATTTGCAGGCCCAAACTATTGCAAGCAGCTCCTTTTCGATCGTGCTATAATTCATTTCACTCTCGTTTAAGGTACGAGAAGCGTATGAAATGGGTTTGTCGGACCCAACCGTTCCCTGGGACAAAACTGCTCCAATGGCAACGTTTGATGCATCGGTGGACAGTATGAATTCCCGGCTGAAGTCGGGGTACTGAAGGATGGGGTCATTAGTAAGGAGTGTTTTGCATTTTTCAAAACACTCGGTATAGTCTGAGTCAAGGGTAATCTTTCTACCCTTTTTTAAGCAGTTAGTTAATGGTTTGGTGGTCTTTGCAAAGTCTGGGATGAATTTTCTGTAGTAGCCCATGAGTCCCAAGAATTGCTTAATTTGCTTAGTAGTTTGTGGAATTGGGTAGTTTTGGATTGCTTTTATTTTGTCAGGATTAGGTCGTATCCCATCTCGACTGATAATATGCCCCAAATAGGCAGTCTCAAGCTTCAAGAACTCGGACTTGTCCATTTGTATTTTAAAATTGGACTCCCTTAATCTTTGAAAAACCCTCTCCAGATTAGTTATGTGCTCTTGAAGACTTGTACTGAAGATAATTATATCATCCAAGTACACCAGGCATATAATGTTTTGAAGACCTCTTAAGACATTATCCATTACCCTCTGAAAGGTTGATGGGGAATTCTTGAGGCCCATGGGCATTCGAAGGAATTCAAAATGGCCATGTTCAACATTGAATGCTGTTTTTGGTACATCCTCGGGGCTCATCTCTACCTGGTAGAAACCGCTTGCCAAATCTAAGGTGGTAAAATACTGGCACTTCCCTAATTTGTCAAACACGTCAGCTATGTTGGGGATGGGGTACTTGTCATCTATCGTCTTTTCATTTAGTTTCCTGAAGTCCACCACGAGGCGCCACTTCTGTTTTCCCGAAGCATCTAACTTCTTGGGAACTACCCATATAGGCGAACTCCATGCGGAGTCGGAAGGTTGGATAATACCCTGCTCCAACATCTTTGCAATCTGATCCCTAACCTCCTGACGGTGAACGAAAGGATAGCGATATGTTTTTGTGTAAATAGGGTTCTCGTCCGTTGTCCTTATACGGTGTTTGATTTGATTCGTGAAGGTTAACGGCTCTCCCTCTACGTAAAATATATCTGAATATTGGGAACACAACTGTACTAGATTAGCTTTTTCTTCTGGATTTAAGTGGTTCGTTCTTAACTTTGAAAGGACTTGTTTTACACGGGATGAATTCTGTTCGGTGCTAAAGCACTCGACATTAAATAGTTCGGCTCGGGCGGGATGATCTAGAGAGAATATTACGTCATTATCTGATGGGTTTACAACTTCTATGACTCCGCGGCTATCGCTCACAGTAGTCATGCATTCGTGAATGATACAATTACAAATAACTTGCTTATTAACTAATACCTCTCCGTCAGGCGCATTGATCGGTATACGTACAAGCTTACATGAATTGGCTGGGATAATGTCCTCATAGAGGTTTATGTTTCGGGAATTATACATTCTAATAGGATTTGTGGCATGCTTCGTTTTTAATAACTGGTTCTTTAGGTCGATCTTAGCTTCCCACTTCGTCATCAAGTCGATCCCTATTAAACCGTCAAAGTAGTCATGAAATTTGTACACGTACAGTTTTATCTCATCGCTGTCATCCAGTTCTTTAAAACACGGCAGGGTTATAGAATAATCGTTCCTACTTGTGGCATGAATATTTGTAATTTCAAAGGGATCGTAATCCAATGGAAACTGTGAAAAAAAATTTTCCACTGCTGACGGATCGATAAAAGATTGGTTTGCTCCTGTGTCTATAAGGAGCTTAAGAGGTGGGTCCTTAATATGGATATATGGGAGTTGTCTCTGAGTTTGAAGGTTAATTTCTATCTTGGTTTGCTTGATGAGCGGGCTGGCGAAAAATCCTCATTCTTGCTCGTGGAAGGTTGCGGTTCAGCATCATAAATCGCTTCTAAGCCTTGGGTATTGTCATAGTCAAAATTATTGTAAGCAAAGTCATATTCGTCATAGTAATTGTCATTGTACTGGTCGGTGTATGTATATTGGTCATAACTGTCGCCATAGGTCTCAAATTCGTTGAAATTGACATCCCTGGTATTGGAATAATTTGGCGGGGGTGGATTTCTGAAAATGCGCGAATCACTTCCAGTCGGGGGCAGTGCTTTGCTCACGAAATGGCTTACACCGCTCATAGGCTGAGGGCCTTGGCGTCCCTGATTATTCTGGTTTTGGTTAAAATTCCTAGGGGGTAGCTTAAACACATTACTTCTAGGGTTGTAATTTGGCGGGGGTGCAGAGAACATCTGTTGTGTACGTGTCGGCATCCTTGGCTGGGGTTGCATCGCCTGAATTGGATTATGTCTAAAGGCCTGCTGAGGAACTGGAGCAAATTTCGAGTTTTGTGGAAATGATTGGAGAGGTAGGTGATTCTGAAAGGCTAGCGGCCTTGGCGGTGGCAAAAAGGATGTCGTAGCCAGTGCATTCCTAACATTATAGTGCGGCCTAGATGGATCGCTACGCTGCTGTAGGTACATAGTGTTAAGCTCCTCCTGTACAAACTCGAGAGCTTTCTCGATCGTATCGGGACGCATACACCTAATGCGGGAACCTAGGGGTTCTTTCAACCCACGAACGAAAGCTTGCATAGTAATTTTTTTATACAAAACGCGCTTTGCCTCAATGGTAGTTGGGACATTTTCATGCAGACTAACATAAGTCATGATTGTGCTAAACAAATTTTGACAATGATCATAAAACTCTTGCGGGGTTTTATTCCCCTGGATTGATACGGAAATATCATTGTACAGGGCTGTTTCGTCCCTCTGATCCGAGAAATTATTTATTAATGAAGTCCTAACATCTATCCAACTGTCGGGTATTCCATTACCGTTAATGGTACGAGCTGCATCGCCCGTAATCTTATTTAAGATTCCATTGAACAGGCATAGATTAGAGAAGCTATTATGAGGACTTTGTCCCGCAAAATTAGCTACCAATTGATCGCAAATCTTAATAAACCTAGTTAATATGTGCGGGTTCCCGTCAAATTCGGGGACCAGACGTAGGGCCTTATAAATAACGTCTGGGGTAACCTCCGCGACTGGCTGTACTGGTGCAGCAGCAGGTTGCTGTTCCTCCGGACCCATCTCGAGCGATTCAAATGAACTATTACTGTCTGAATCAATATTCCTAACTAAATCTATTTCTCTCTGGCGAGCCTGTCTAGATGCAGAGTCGCTATCTACTGGGTTCCTGGGATGGAAAATTTTGGAAAAAGGATAATTACGTTACTAAGGAAAGGAAGCAACACGAGAATGATTCAAGTGCACTCACATAAGGTACATGTCCTTGGTAGTCTTCCGTGAATCGATGACTGGATTCCTCTCCGGATCTGCACGTTCCAGGTTCTTTCAGGATTCTTGATGAAGGCGTTGAAAGCCGGCTCCTCGCGATCGCACACGCACGATTGCGATAATCTTACGGTCACGACGCGAACTAGCTTCAAGAAACCTACTACGACTGCGCCAAATACGGAAGCTGCAGTCGGAGAGTCGAAAAAAAACCAATTTATTAAAATAAATTTATTACTTAAATTTCATTAAATTTAACAATTAAGTATTACTATCCTAACGCGATGCTAGAAATAGAATGAAATTAAAATCAAGTAAGACATTCATGGGCGAGCGGCGCGGCTTGCGTGGTCAGCACCTCGTGTATGGCCACGTGAGTGCGGTCAGCAAATTCCTGGCCGCGGCTGTTGTCGCGGCGGCGATGCGCCAGCGGTCCTCCTGTGACGTCGGCGCATAACAGCCTTGATGTTATTAGCATCAATGCCAACAAAAACATTAGCGACTGGTTGTTGGGTAAGCTGTGACGTCAGATGCGCGTGCGTCGGTAATGGTACCTGTTCCGAATGGCGATCGCTGTCCGATCGGTTACTAGGCACGCGGTGCGCAAGCGCTTAAACACGGAGGCCCTAGCCCTAGCATTACGCTAACTTGACGATTTACGAAAACAAAAATTTATAGGATTGACGTAAAAAAATGTGACGTTCTAATATTAAGGGACCTTATGGAGGAAGGCAGTTACGCTCTTCTTATTCTTGTAACTATACGAATACTATTGTAACAGTTCTAAAAACGGCGTAACCGCCTGCCTCCATAAGGGCCCTTTATATTGAGAACGTCACAAATAAGGATTAGTTGCGCCAGCCGCTTATGCCAACATTGTGCATTTTGTCGATATATAAATAAAGAAAATGCAGGCGAGATTCCTGTTGTCCTTGGGTCTAGCCAAGATGCATTGCTATTTTTGAAATTGACAAAAATATATAGGATTGAAAATGCAAGCTAACCGCGTCAGCCACTTAGGTCTATTTATTTATTTAAGACACACAGACAACAGCATACATATCCACCACTCCTCTTATAATATAGACTGAGAAAATCCATAAGTTCCAGCAATTTTGACCGTCTAAGGACCCTTAATGAGTGCTGATGCTTGACAAGTGGGTACATTTCCGGGCGTTTCAACCGCCGTCATTAGTGTCACCAATATATTGACGAAATCAATAACACTACAGCAACTCCTGATGTAAACAGAAGCAGAACCGGGGATGTAGTTTCTATCAGCATCAGAAGTTGCTGTAGTGTCATTGATTTCGTCAATATATTGGTGACACTAATGACGGCGATTGAAACGACAGGAAATTTAATTTACCCAAGTACCTACGCTGGACGATGCGTCTTTGCAAATTAATTCAGTAACTTTACCACAGCGAAACACAAAAAAAACGAGTCCCAGCACTTCATAGTTTCGTTGAACAGTGAAAGCAGAAGAAAGCATGCTAAATCGATTAATGTACAAAATAAAATACACGAATTATGTACGCGTTATGGGTTTTTTTTTTATTGGTATGTTTGACGGTTTAGCGTTAGCGGGTCTATTTTATCGCTTATAGCTTTTGCCCGCGACTCAGTCCGCGTAAAGTCGTTTATCGGTTTTCCCTTGGGAACTAAATCTTAAAAAAATTACCGTCTCCGTTAGCCTAGTTGGTAGTGACCCTGCCTACGAAGCTAGCGGTCCCGGGTTCGAATCCCGGTATGGGCAAATTTGTGGTGAGCGCGAGTATTTGTTCCAGAGTCGTGGATGTTTTCTATGTATTTAACTATGTATTACTCTATATATTTAAGTATGTTTATCGTTGTCTAGTACCCATAGCACAAGCCTAGAGCTTAGTTTGGGACTAGGTCAATTTGTGCGAGAAGGTCCTAAAAACTTATATTTTACGGGAAAAATAAAAAAGTGTTCAAAATTTATATTAGTTTTCGAGAAATTGACAAAAAGCTTTAAAGATCTGTACTAAAATTTAGGCAAGTCAAAATGGACCTTATTGCATACAATTAAAGTACATAAAAAGGTATATTTTTGAAGTACGCCCTCGGTGCGCGAGTCCGACTCGCGCTTGACCGGTTTTTTGAAGTCTTTTGAAAAAAAACAAATACAATTCTCAAAATAACAGAGAAGAAGTCACATACGAGAAAAAATACACATATAAACAACTCGAATGTGGTTTTCTTAAAAGGCCTTGGGGGATTTGTGTCTCAATTAGTAAATTATGATGTTTTCTGGCAAATAGATGACAGCTACGACATTGACTAAGTTTTAGTTAATGATGTAGGTGACCTCGCCTGACGTGACCTAAGCCGATATTTCTCTAGAGATGTTTT
The DNA here is from genome assembly GCA_963241965.1 of Tortrix viridana. NCBI lineage: Eukaryota > Metazoa > Arthropoda > Insecta > Lepidoptera > Tortricidae > Tortrix > Tortrix viridana. Next base: position 2,337,988 of record OY725201.1, on the reverse strand, counting down.
TACCAGGAGACCATCGTTTTGTCCTGACATTATTTGTCCATTATTTCAGCTGACAAGGAAAGGTACCCACCTGTCCGGCTCCGATTTTATTTTGATATACGTTAGAGAGTAATTTAAAATAACAGACACGTATTTTTTTAGCTGCCCGATCTCAACTCAACATATTGAGAGAAATTGTCCTCCAAAGTTCTGAAAAGTGACTAAACCCTCACCTTCCGTATAGAGTTTTGTTCAAGCAAATTGCTAGTTAATTACTGGTTTGATTATATTTTTGAAAACATGAAAAAAATAATGAGCATATAAAAAAAAAACACGAATGAGAAATATAAAACTTTGGGTGTTTTTTTAGCAAAATATCAGTTTGAGCCGATATGACAAAAAAGTCTCATTATTTTTTCATGTTCTCAAACATATACCTAATCAAACCAGTAATTATGAACTTAACTAGCAATTTGCTTGAACAAAACTTTCTGCACAAGTTGAGGGTTTAGTAACTTTTCAGTACTTTGGAGGACATTTTCTCCTAATAGGTTAAGATTGGGCAGCTAAAACAAAATACGTGTCTGTTATTTTAGACTACTCTCTAACATAAATCAAAAAAATAAATCAAATCGGAGCCGGATAGTTGGGTACCTTTCCTTGTGACTCAGACAACTTTTAAAGTTTTCCAAATATACCTGCGGTTAGATTAGGGTTATGATATATAACAACACTAATAAATAGTTGTATAATTAAGGTATAATTAAGGTAGAAATGGCTTTAGGATAAACGATAAATCGAACTAACAATGATTAGGACAAATGACAATTAGGATTTCCAATAGACCCATTTTTAACTACTTGACTGCCTTAAGTGTCAGATCGAATCAATCATCTATTTGTAATTTATTTTACATGTTTCTGCCCTAAAAAAAGGTAAAAGGCAGTTTTTTACACAAAACTACTGTAGCAATTGCAACCTTATTACCCAGTAATGAGGTTACAATTGTTACAGTAGTTTCGCGTAAAAAAAACTGCCTTTTACCTTATCAGGGCAGTATTATGTAGTGTTGAAGTCGGAATGTCAGATTTTTTGCAACTTCTGATAAAAATAACGTGTAGACTTCTCGGTATTTGTATTTTTTGTTTTTTTTTTCCACTGCTAATGTATTCTAGGAGTTGTATATTAGCGCTTCGGTTTTTGCCCCGTTTGGGTTTTTAAACATACTTAGCCGAACGTTTACTAATTTATGGGTATTTTGTGCCTCTATTATCATACTTTAGTATTAAATCATCAAGTCCATCATTTCGGTTTATTTTTCCTATCCTTGTGCTGTGTGACTTTGACTTCTGAAATATCCTTCTAGGTTAACGGGAGGTAGTTACTAAAAGCACCCCGTAGGTTTTGTTGGAATCATAGACCATATGTGACGTTCTCAATATAAAGGGACCTTATGGAGGTTGCGCCGTTTTTAGAACTGTTACCATAGTATTCGTATAGTCTTGTTACAAGAATAAGAAGAGCGTAACTGCCTTCCTCCATAAGGTCCCTTTATATTGAGAACGTCACATATTATATTATTGATATTAACTTGATACCTCAACTCAACTATTCTTGGCATATTTCCCGTCTTGACAGACGGACAGACAACGGAGTAATCCTCAAACCTTTCCTTATACAGGGTGTCCCGGTACGTCACACTGACACCGCAGGTAGACCAGCATAAGACGCACCGAACCAGCGTAACATGACCTCAGTAAAAGTAGCACGGTTTTCAAGATATTTCCAGTTTAAAGTTTAAACTGGCAAAGAACTTTAAAAGGTTGGTTCGGTCCGTCTTAGACTGTTCTACCTCCGGTGTCAATGTCACGTAGGTACCATTTTTGGGACACTGTATGGTACAGAAATCCAAAAAACTAAAGCAAAGAACTTTTTAACCGACTTCAAAAAAAGGAGGTTCTCAGTTTGACCCGTATGTTTGTATGTATGTATGTTTGTCCGCGATTATCTAGCGCTTGGCTGAACCGATTTTGATGCGGTTTTCGGAAAAGTATTTGTTACACATTCTGGAGGTTTTAGTAGTAGCCCGCATGGATCCGTTATTAAGCGATATACTAGTTCAACTCGACCGATTTTGTATTGATGCGGTTTATTTTTTTTATATTTAGTGATACCTATGTATCATTAAAAAGTGAAAAAAAAAATAACAGAATAAAACCGTCTTCAAACAAAAACCCTACTTGACACCGGCTTGGATATATTCCATGTACCTATTAGGCACCCACCACATAGGCAATTCCTAGGAAACCGGTCATTATTTAGTCTTTTTTAGTGGTTTTTTTTAAAGACTGTTTTATTTTTTTATTGTTATTGATATTACCTAAGAACACAAATTTCCGTTGTTGACGCGGTTTCAACCGATTAATTTATGACGCAGTTACGCAGTTAGCCAAGTTAGTAGTGACCCTGCCTACGAAGCTAGCGGTCCCGGGGTCGAATCCTGTTATGGGCCAATATTGGTGCGATGAGCGCGACTATTTGTTTTTTCTATTTGATATGTCCTATGCATTTAAGTATGTATTTCTCTATATAAGTATGTTTATAGTTGCTAGTAGGTACGTATAAAACACGCCTGAAGCTTAGTTTGGGACTAGGTCAATTTGTGTGAGATCGTCCCCTGATAGGTACTTATTACTAGCTGGTACCCTTTGCGCAAGAGCAAGCAATAAGTTGACAAAAGTTTATCGCAATCGGATGAACGGTATGGCATAAAATAAGAACTAACAAACATTAGATGTATCTAAAAATACTTCGTTGAAGACACAGTTTCAACCGAATAATACCGACTCGACCTGCCAGCCTCCGCAAGGTCAGTTATTGGGCAACAGCAGCGGTCGAAAGAATCCGATTTGGACCATAACCCATCTTAGCCGACTGCGGTTACGCTGCGATTGCCTCACTCACTCTACGCCCGACCGTTACAACCATAATTGAGAAATCAATTATACTTTATTAACCACAATATAAGCCGTGGTAGCCTAATGGTTTGACCTGCCGACTCTTAAGCAGAGGGTCGTGGGTTCGAACCCGGGCTCGCACCTCTAAGTTTTTCGGTATTTATGTGCGAAATACAATTTGTAAATTTACCATGAGCTTTTCGGTGAAGGAAAACATCGTGAGGAAACCTGCACACACCTGCAAAGCAATTTGACGGTGCGTGCGAAGTTCCCAATCCGCATTGGGCCCGCGTGGGAACTATAGCCCAAACCCTCTCGTTGTGAGTGGAGGCCTGTGCCCAGCAGTGGGAGGTATATAGGCTGGATTATAATTATTATATTATTATTAACCACAATAATGTATGCGGAGTTTAGTTTAAACTTTCGGAAACTACCAAAATTTCCGATTATGTGTTTCACTACATATGTGACGTTCTCAATATAAAGGGACCTTATGGAGGCAGGCGGTTACGCCGTTTTTAGAACGGTTACCATAGTATTCTTATAGTTACTAGAATAAGAGAGCTTAACTGCCTTCCTCCATAAGGTCCTTTTATATTGAGAACGTCACAAATGTCCGGGCTAATCTCAGAAAGTACTGTACGGATTTTCATTCGGTTTTCACCAATAGAAAGAAGGACTATCTGTGAAGGTTATGGCTATAATTTTATTTACATTAACCCGTGCGAAGCCGGGGCGGGGCTTAACATAGATTTATTTTTTATTTCTCTGATAACTATTATGACTATCACCCGTTCGGTTTTGACGTCGCCATATGTGGTACCCTGTATAAAGAAAACAACATGTCAAGATAGTAAAATACTATTGTTAAGACCGGTATTAAATAAACAATTATAATTGAAAAGTTACAAACAAAAAGCCGACGGGCGAGATGACGCACCTTTATAATTTCAATAGCCTTACGTATGACACTCGCACATTTTGACGGTTCATAAATACGACACCCAATTTATTAAAATCAAGACGTCCACTGCTGGACAAAGGCCTTCCCCAAGGTTTCCCACAACGATCGGTCCTCTGCTGCTGTCATCCAGCGGTTTCCCGCGGCCTTTATCAGATCGTCGGTCCACCTTGTGGAAGGCCTGCTGATGGGCCTACCACACGCACAAGCTTCACCACAGTTTTGCCTGCGCAGGCCGGTTTGTACACGGAACACGGAGCGTGTAGTTGGTAAAGATGTACGAAGTGTTCAGTTTTGGCTTGCGCAGGTAAAACTGTGGTGAAGCTTGAGCGTGTGGTAGGCCTATGAGACACTTCGTCTCCCGGTTCGCGATCGTCACTCCAACCTTTCCGCTCCAACGGCCATCGGTTCTACGAGCAATGTTCCCGGTCGATAACTTTGGTTATCTATCGGATGTATTATTTTATATACTATGTAGTGATGTAAAAATAGTTGACAAGAAGCGAGGAACTAATGACCGTTGCATTGATTACAAAATCGGGGGAAAGCGTGCAACGGTGTGGCTCAAGCGACGCCATCTTGGAAAAATAAATGGGTGTTATTATAAAAAAATCTGTACAGTCGAGGACAGAAAGATGTTTACACTTTTGGACCTTATTACAATGGAACAAGATGAAAAAGTGTACATTCAACTGTTTTAACCGACTACGGCGAAGCAAAAAGGAGAGTTATGGTTATTAAGTAAACTACTTGTTCTGCCACAATTAGGTATGAAAATACATGTACAAAATATATGTGACGTTCTCAATATAAAGGGACCTTAAAGAGGCAGGCGGTTGTGCCGTTTTTAGAACTGTTACCATAGTATTCGTATAGTTACAAGAATAAGAAGAGCGTAACTGCCTTCCTCCATAAGGTTCCTTTATATTGAGAACGTCACATATTGATAACTAGCTTTTCCCCGCGACTCGCTTCTGCTCGCTGCGACTGGCCTCGCTCAGTCGGATAAATATTTAAATCCGACCCGACTAAAAAAAAAGTATTTAATAATATTATTATTGTTATAAGTAATTATTATGGTTCACTAATGTTCAACCGCACGTTTCCCAAACTGTTTCATTTCCCAACCGTTTCATTTGCCCAAACGCTTTTTTTCAGAAACTGTAAACATTTCAGGATTTTTATAAAACTAACTTAGCCTAACCTATATACAGTTTCGGAAAAAAAAGCGTTTGGCCAAATGAAACGGTTGAGCGGTTGGGCGTTTGGCCAAATGAAATGAAAGGGTACCAATTTATTGTTTTCATTCCGACCAGAATTGATAACGAACTTTGTTAATGTGGTTCTTTGCTATTTAACCTGACGGAAGCTAGCTAGAGCTAGGGTTAAAGAACTTTCAAGTTTAAACATGGTATAACTCCTACACGGTAAGCAGTTAAAATAACACTCGTCTCGACTTAAACGTCATAGAAACTCCCTAACCTTATAATCCTTCTTATTACCTAAACAAGAAACATTTGTTATATGGGTGATTCCACGAGCGTTTCAACTGCCGTCAGTCCCTTGATCACATTGAAGTCGAAATTTCTGTAGCTTTGGATGCTATTTTCGGTTATTTTGTAGAAGTCTCTAAAACTCTATAAAATAACCGAAAATGGCATCCAAACCTACAAAATCTTCGACATTAATGCGATCAAGGGACTGACGGCAGTTGAAACGCTCGTGGAATTACCCATATATATTTGTACTCACGTGCTCGAAAACGACTCTAACGATTTCGATGAAAATTGCGACATGAGTTTTCCCGGCATTTTCACGCAAAAAGATTTCCCGCGCAATATGGTTCGTAATTTCGATGCGATCAACGCCGTCTGAATAGACTGATGGTAGCGTTGGACTACTACGCAAAGACTGCGGGTTAGAACCGCAGCTATGGATCGGTATATTTTTTTTTGTTTTTGTATAGAAATCGATGAAAATTCGATTTCGACCCGAGCGACGACACTCGGTCTCCCAGGTGCTATAATTGTAACCTGCGGTGATGTCATTTCAACTTAGACATAATTAAGTGGAAAATTGTTCATAATTGTGACGTGCTCAATATAAAGGGACCTTATGAAGGAAGGCAGTTAAGCTCTTCTTATTCTTGTAACCATACGAATACTATGGTAACAGTTTTGAAAATGGCGTAACCGCCTGCCTCCATAAGGTCCCTTTATATTGAGAACGTCACAATTGTTCTGTAACACATATCTTTACAACATTGGCGTTCGTGAAATGTTCAAATTCGGCCAAAACACAACCTCTAAAGAGCGTTAATCCTTTTTTTTGTGCCAATGTAAATCCGACCCGCGCTTGCGTTACGTCCAATTAATATAGAGGCGCAAGCGCAACGCGTTACACAACTGTCCGAGACTATCGGGGTAACCTTGTTTAATCGGACTCAAAACTGGTAATACCACATTCGCAGGTAGCGGTCCACTTACAAGAATATATTATGTGACGTTCTCAATATAAAGGGAACTTACGGAGGCAGGCGGTTACGCCGTTTTTAGAACTGTTACCATAGTTTTCGTTTAGTTACAAGAATAAGAAGAGCGTAACTGCCTTCCTCCATAAGGTCCCTTTATATTGAGAACGTCACATATTCGCAAGCAAGTTACGGATAAGATAACTTTAAAAAAGTTGCTAAAACCCGACAGCCAGCGGCGACTAATATGACGCACCGTTACCATTTTCATGTAGCCTATGACACTCGCGCGATTTTGACACCTCATTTATTAAAATCGGTCCAATAGTTTAGGAGCTACTTAGAGTGGAACATTAGATTTTTGGTCACATACATAAAATCGGGGTCAATAGAAATGGCCAAAGATGTAAACAAAACGAAAATAACCAATTTACCATAATCATGCACTTTTACATGTTACGACGTCGACGTTACGACGAGCACGTTGTCGTCACGTGGTACGTCACGGCGTCGTTTGTGTTTGCATGACATTATCCAGATATTTGACGACGCGGTTAGCCTAGTTGGTAGTGAACCTGCCTACGAAGCTAGCGATCTCGGGTTCGAATCCCGGTATGGGCAAATATTTCTTAAATATTTGTGTGATGAGCGCGAGTATTTGTTCCCGAGTCATGGATGTTTTCTACGTATTTAAGTGTGTATTTTGTATATTTTGTATATGTTTATCGTTGTCTAGTACCCATAGTACAAGCCTAGCTTAGTTTGGGACTAGGTCAATTTGTTTAAGAAGTCGATGGATGTGATTAGCACAAAAACCGACTGTCGTGGAGATTGGGGAAGGCCTATGTCCAGCAGTGGGCGTCTTGATGATACGATGATGTGTGAGATTGTCCCCTGATATTTATTTATATCCTGGGTGTTTTTTTATTCGTCGAAAAAATGTTGGGGGTTAAATCAGTAAGTCATACTGATCAACTTTCACTATGGGACCAACCCCGAAATCGCGAAAAAAAATTTGACCCTCCCATACAAAACATCGTCAGCTGACTAGCCAAAATGTATGGGATGGTCAATTTTTTTTCGCGATTTCGGGGTTGGTCCCATAGTGCAAATTGATCAGTATGACTTAATGACCAAAATTTTTTCGACGAATAAAAATTAAAAAAAAACCAGTATTTATTATCCTTTATTTAATCCACAAAAAAGTGTTTTATTGACCGGTGTTCCCTTGTTTTAATTTTATAGAATTTCATTTTGCAGAAAATGTTTCATATAATATTTGGTCCTTGTATTTTTATTTACAATATTATTGTTTCAACGACTATTTACTTGAATGAAACTTGTTTTGCAGACACTCATTTTCATCGAATGTGTCGTTTCACCGAATTTCATTTAATCGAAAGTTAATTTTTACTGAAACCTTATTGTTCTAACCTTATTGTTAAAATATTCTATGAAATGATTGTCGGTGATTCAAGAAATATTGTAAATAAATTTCTTCAAAGTAAATATTCTGCGTATTGATTATTCTATGAAATTATAATATATGTGAAACGAAATTCTATAAAACTATTGTCTATAAAACAAGGTACAAACCTCATTAACCACCTGACCTCCAATCTCTTATCCATACGAAACGGAACATAAATTTTGTAACTCCTTCCGTAGGAACCAATGTCGCAACCGACAGTTACAATAACGATTTTTACCTATAATTGCCGGTACAGCAACCGAATTATCGATTTTTCCTGTGCCAAAGGATTTGGACTTCCAGATATTTTGTAAGAGACATGTGCTTGTTTAACGGAAATGTTACGGAGGTTATGATTTTACTTGGTTGAGGTCACAGAGCATCCGTTTTGCGCTTCATTTGGTAAATGTGACGCGCGGCAGTGCGTGCTAGGGTAATAACTAGTAATTTAGGTCGCCGTGCGTAGTTTTGTACTTAAGTCGCCAGTTGCCTCTTGCACGAACTCTTCCTTCTGCTGAGAAAGTGACGTTAACATATCGTCATCGATAAAATGTGACGTTCTCAATATAAAGGGACCTTGTGGAGGAAGGCAGTTAAGCTCTTCTTATTCTTGTAACTATTCGAATACTATGACAACAGTTCTAAAAACGGCGTAACCACCTGCCTCCATAAGGTCCCTTTATATTGAGAACGTCACAAATGTATGGCGATTTGAACAGCGCCCCCGTTTTCCTATTTTCCTATAATGTTCCTAGCATGAACTTTGAATTTGACATTTTGTATCGAGCACTAAAGGTGAAGAAAATATGTGACGTTCTATTCTCAATATAAAGGGACCTTATGGAGGCAGGCGGTTACGCCGTTTTTAGAACTGTTACCATAGTATTCGTATAGTTACAAAAATAAGAAGAGCGTAACTGCCTTCCTCCATAGGGTCCCTTTATATTGAGAACGTCACATATAATGTATGGAAACGCGGGTCTTGTTTTATTGATCCGTCCCGTAGCATTAGTATTATTATTACGATGCGTTTTCGAATAATAAGTGATCGAAAACGTGGCGTATGATTGAAATGTTCGTAACGATCTGGCGTCCCCGTATAATAGTACCTATCGTCTTAATTTTTTAAACAACATACATATCCAAATTAAGTAAATCTTTGCCTGAAATTATTATTTCGATCCAAATACAGTTACGCACTATAGTAGTAGGTAGGGTAGGAAAGAGAGAGCAGGTTAAATGGATTACATCAAGTCCTCGGGATTGGCAACGTATTTTGAGATTGCCAATGTTCATAGACCTAGGAGACCTAGTCGATATTAAACCATCATCATCATCAGCCGCAAGACATCCACTGCTGCACAAAGGCCTTCCCCAAGGTTTTCCACAACGATCGGTCCTCTGCTGCTGTCATCCATGTCGATATTAAAATAATAAAAAAAAATAAGACATATCTTGACTGGCTTGCCTGTTTTCAATTAGATAATAAACAGTTACACCAGTATATGTACACGATGTGATGAATATTGATAGAGATAAGAAAAGGACAAAGCACAAATAAGTTATTTAGTTGCACAATGGTTGTTTGCGAAATTATAATTTGTGACACATTAGTGATCCAATCCATACGAACCAGATTGAGCTGTGACGTCATTCACGAATAAATATTAGCGAAAATCAATTATAATTGCCCACCAACAGAACCTTAACATAAGTGGACCAATGGCGTGGTCGCGTTTGAATTTGGAACGCGGCCGTTGAGTCGAGACGGCGCACGCGTTCAAAGAGAAGCGGTCTATGTGTGTGTGATAAAGACAACACAATGATTCGACAAACAAATAAATAGAAAGAGAAGAAAGCGAGGTAAACATTTTAAAAAAAAAAATTTCGATTTCATACTTGCTCCGATTTCAACTGGTGATAGCCATGTCTAACCTTTAATTTTAACAATAGTTCGCTCTGTGAACGTTTGCCTAACATTTGTGATTGTTTTATTTTCCCACATTACCGGGATAATGGTTGATGCCAATCTAATGCAATTTTGGATTTCAAATTGTAAAAGTTTCGGTCGGATGACCTTACAGTCCCAAATATTCATTCCGTAGCGTGGAGAAGGCGAACGAACACACAAGTCATCTGTTGGTAAGTAGGCTCTGAGGGCGTGGCTTATAATTTCCGAAAATCATATTTTATTAGTAGCAGAATTTCAATTCACATTTTTCCCCAATTAAGCTTTTCAGATATTTTTCCACTGACTCGTTTTTTTCTGTGTAATTTTTTCCCATTCCGAAAATGAATTTGACAGTGTCGGGAGCTCCGCATCCTGTTTCCGGGCGGCTTGACCCTTAGGGCCTGCTGCAAAACTGACATAATCTAAGCCTACCCACCTATTTCGACCCAGTTATAAGTAGAACATTTTGCGATAGGGAGAAATCCGTATAGGAAAATGTGCGACTATAAAAAATTAAGGTCGGGAAAAAATGAGAATGGAACTTCTGCTACCAATAAAATTAGATTTTTGTAAATTAAGAGCTACGCCCTCACTGAGGCCCAAGGACATCAGCAACCTCAACATTACCTACGAATGCTAACGCATTGAGTAAATATATATGCCCAAGTGACAACTATTTTCTTCAAACTTTCTCTTTGTTTTCTAGAATTTACTATTGCCATGAGACTACTAAAGTAATCTTATAGTTAGATATATAATTTATTCCATCTACATGTAAACATCTTGGAACATCATAGAAATGCAGAAATAGCACAAATTATCTGAAGGTAAACTGACACCTACAGGTCATATGCACATTTACACACAATGGTTACATATCCTGCCGCCAATTATGTACAAACCGCAAGCTATTAGCCTGTTCAGTGCCAATCCCTATTAATCTACGCAGAATGGAGCCAATTTAGAGTTAGGAGGACTGTGCCACTAGACACAAAGTCTAAGGGCCGTATTAATAAAGGTATCTTGGCTGAAACACGGTAGTTTTTGACGCATCTTGAGACGGGCAACTTAGCCAAAATCAGTTTGTTAAACGACCCTTAGTGTATGCGTGCTTACAACGGAATATAGCGATCGGCTGGGTTTGTAATGTTTTTAATAACAACTGTTTTCGAATTTTCATTTTGCATAACACAAATTGCATAATTTTCATCTGCAGAAATTATTAAATAATATAAAAACAAAATGAATATAAACGTATTGAATAATTTCGAAAGCAATAATAGTTAAGTAGCATAGTAAATAATGTATCTGCATAACAGACAATCAGTGTAATGGTCACTTTGTATAATATTTATTGCTCATAACATAACGTTCTTTTTTAATAAAAACCAAGATCATAATGTTCAAAGTTCTAGCCTAACTTACAGTACCGTTTTGGTAGCAGTTCGCTTTTGTTAACTGTTCTGGTATAATTTTGATTAGTATATCATATAATATTAGTTCAAATGTTGTTCTAAATTCTAATAATTATACTAAATGTATGATATACCAGATTACATTATTCCTAATGAACGTTATAAATAACATTTTTATGAGCATTGATTATTCTGTTATTTAATTATTATGACCCACCAAATTATGAATTTTGTTTTTATACAGATTGTTTATTATGAATTTTACGAGTAGTTCAGTGAAATTGGTTGGTATAAAGAATGAACGGCGCGGCGCGGCACCTCGTTTGGCTATCAGAATCACTACATATTATAAATTAAAGTCCACAGCCGCGCCGAGTTTGTTTGTTCTGGTTAATCTCATAAACTACTACGGATGTTCATCCGGTTTTCACCAATAAAAAGAGGGAGTATCTAAGTTTATAAGCATTTATAAACATTATAGATAATTAGTGCTACCCGAAGCGGGGTTGGATCGCTAGTTAGATATAAGATTGTGAACGGGAGATAGAGCCTTCATCACTTTGTAACATTTCTTTTGTATTACTTTCCGTGTTATAATTGAACGTGGTGTTCAATAAATATTATTTGTTTAGTAATTTGTAAAGCTATACTATTATTATTAGAAGGAAATTTTCGACAGGTTCACAAAGCTTAGCAAAGTTGTCTTATGCTTCTACTTGTTTACTGAAGATCGATGTTGATGACGTTTTCGCTTCGTTATATGAATGACGCTTGCGAAAATAATATTGTGTAACCTCCTTGCTTAACCAGTCCGACGCCACAGATTATAAACGGGGCTGTACTATCACCGGCCAGCACTACTTGTAATTTCTCATTTACTCTGGCTGAGAGCGACAAACAACGGATCGATTGAGAATCGAATGCTCGATAGTGTCTTTCTATAAAATTAATTTAAAATAAACCGGGCAGAGCATGTCGGGCCATGCTCGGTGCTGGGTTCCGTCGCCATTACTACAAATACAAATAAAATGCATCAGCAAAAGAGCGTATCTTCATGGCACTTACGTCCTTTTGTTGAGAAGCGCAGTTTTTCGGCAATAACTCTAAAACGGTATATCCGATCATGTTGAAAATAATTTTGGTTGAAAATATTTATTAATACCTTTGTAATTTTTTTATTTTTTTGGACATAAAGTTTAAAAGATATACAATATATGCAACATTCGGAGCGAAAAAAAATCAGAAAATATTCACCTAGAAATATTATATTTTTGTTATTTAACTATCAACTCCAAATTTCATCAATATACATCTTGTAGTTTTTGAGTACCTGTGACACTCGGACGGACGGACGGACGGACAAGATGAAATTTTAAGGATTCCGTTTTTGCCATTTTGGCTACGGAACCCTATAAATTGAATGTAGAATATTATTATAATATTAAGGAGATCCATTGATATTCTATGGATACAATTTAATGGCCAGATCATGACGAAATTGAAATGAGCCTACTGCCGAAATAACACTTATTCAACAAATAAATATAATATTAGAATCGGTCCACATTTGACGAAGACATTGCGTGCGTAACATACAAACGTAACAAATAAAATATAATTAAAATAAACTCAAAAAAATATGTCCTACAAAGTTATTTCATGCTGTCTGTTTTTTTACGATAGTACAACTTTTTTTTTGGTTTTATGGGATTTAATAGAGTACTTATTTGTATTGTAGTATTTGTGTTTATGTCATATCATATGTATGTGTATAGTATAGTAATGTTTTTATAATGGGCCCCACTAACAATGCGCCAATGATTTCTGCACAAAATCGATTCTGTTTTTGTGGCATTCATACTTAAAATTGTCTCTTTTTTTTCATTGCATGCTTTTATTTAACTTCACATGGACGTATCATAGTTTAGCGAAAAGGATCCAATTCAAACATTTCACACTTGTAGAATTTGACATAATATTGACAGCTATAAAGTTCAAATTTTGCTTTGTTGGTTGGTTCATTTTTCCTAAACTACGTCCACTTGTAACTATGTCCTGGAATTTTGCAAATCAATTTTGAACCAGTTCCCGTTAATGGAACGGGCTGAAATTTGGAATAAGTATGTATACCCGATGACAATGCAATATTATGGTGTCATTGAGCTGGTCTGATGATGGAGACGCAAGGTCATAGGAACTCCTAAACTACACATGATAAACCCGTCGTGTTTGGGCTCGTTGGATTCGTCTTGATAAGCAGATGATGAGTGTGCAAAAAAAAGTACAGTCGGCAAGAAAAGCTTCCCCAAAAAATATTTTTTTAGGTTAAGTTATTTGTTTGTTTGTTATCTTTTCACGACAAAACTGTTAAACGGATCTTAATGGTAAGTAGATTGTACCCTAGGAAAGGACATGCTTCTTAGCCCAGAAAATTCAACAGTTCCAATAAACCATACTAACAAGAAAACTTAGTCGAGATTATACCCAACGAACAACGTACTTATCTGAAATGAATGTTGATTGGAAGGAAAATTTAATTCCACTGAACAAGTCACATAAAGTCACATTACGCGACGTTTTATTGCCGGACTGACTGTGGAGTGGTGAAACATACAGAGGGCACGGGTTCAAGTCCCGCTATAGGCAGGGCTGTGAGGTTGAAGGATATTTGCTTTTATTTTCTTACGGTCAAAATAATTATGAATTAAAAGCTCCGCCTGCGTAGAAGCCTATGCTGTCCGTCCGACCGTCCGATGTTGAGCCGTGGAAAATGAACAAACAGACAAACACACTGACGTCTTTATAATATTAGTAAGGATGAGCGCATTAGGATTATGTGGCGGTACATGTCTACGACCTTGAATGTTTTTTTTTTTAAAACCACATCAAGGCCGTTTCTCTGTTCGTTTATGGCTATCTTGCTACACGCCATATTTTTCGAGTTCATCACCAACCAAGTACAATATGCAATAATCGATTGCCTGACCAATCAGCTGATCCGCGATCAATCAATGACACAGGCGAAACAATGGATGCGCAAGAGACAATGGTCCGATAACAAGCACGTGGATTGTTTACCAGAAAGAGATACAAGATTAAAAATATTAAGTTACTTCAGGCGGAAGTGACGTCTTGAGGTACAGAATCAATTGGGTATTGATTTTTTTAAACAAATCGCCTGTCTCGTCGACATGTCTTACTTAAGGGTTGAGACTGCGGATTTTCTTAAAAAAATTAAAAAAAAAAAAAAAAAATATAGATTCAGTAAGTATGCCGCACGAGCACTTTTACACGTCAAAATCTACCAGCGCTTCCCAAGAGGAGACCACTGCTGAGAAGAAGAATATGAGTATCTCGAAGCGTGTCTAAGAATCACAAGGTTAAGGGGTTCACAGTCCCGAAGCAATGTGCAGCCTTCTTTCGACACGACCCCATAGTAATAATTACCTTAAACGCTCATAATAAAGTTTCGTATATGATACGCCATGCCCTTCAAGTATTTTATGATACTTTATGTGTCATAGTGATTGATAGATATTGATTATATCGGTAACTTTTAAAGTAAGGAAATGAATTATTTACATCACTGACCATGAGGCACATATGACTGTGAACCTGTTAATATATCTTCAAAGTAGAATAGCATTAGAACCGCCATTTTGTAAAACCAGTTGGAATTATTTCCGCCTCAGCGTAAGCCTAGCACGCTCGCCGCGCATTACGCGGATAGCGAACCTAATTACTTGGAACACACGGTTCAAGTGATAAGCGTCAGCGTTTAAAAACGCTAACATAAGCGGTTAGCCTAGTTTGTAGTGACCCTGCCGATGAAGCTAGCGGTCCCGGCTTTGAACCTCGGTATGGATAAATGTTTGTGTGATGAGCGCGAGTTGTTATTTATTTTATCTTATAGGAATAAAGGTGGACATTCACGGTCAGTTAAAACTGATCAGTTAAGTGACGTACTACATCCAAAAACCGAACGTGAATGTGGAATCTTAAGTTGAAATTATACGAACTCAAGGTCAGCTTCTGGATGTACGTCAGTTAACTGATCAGTTTAACTGACCGTGAATGTCCACCTTAAGGATATATTTGGCCATTTTGGCTGATCTTATCTATTTGACGCTGACTGTACAAGCCTTGAGCTTAGTTTGGGTCTAGGTCAATTTATGTATGATTGCCCCCTGATATTTATTTATTTGGAGTTAACCAAACAGCCGGTCCCTCGTCTCTTGCGCACGCGCATTCAAGAGACGTCCGTCTGCTTTCACCAAACGTATTTTTTGCGCGCGCGTCACTTTCTGCGTCCGCGGCTGACTCACTGACATACTACCAGGACAGGAGATTTGGTTGAACATTAACGCGAAAACTAAAATTTTTAGGCATTTTTTTATAAAAAAAAAACATTAATATGTAGTTTTATTAATATTTAAAAAAAAACAGTCTATATACGTCCCACTGCTGGGCACAGGCCTCCACTCACAATGAGAGGGTTCGGGCTATAGTTCCCGCGCGGGCCCAGTGCGGATTGGGAACTTCGCACACACCGTCAAATTGCTTTGCAGGTGTGTGCAGGTTTCCTCACGATGTTTTCCTTCACCGAAAAGCTCATGGTAAATTTACAAATTATATTTCGCCCATAAATTCCGAAGATTTTAGAGGTGCGAGCCCGGGTTCGAACCCACGACCCTCTGCTTAAGAGTCGGCAGGTCAAACCATTAGGCTACCACGGCTTTTAATATGTTTCCTAGTAATCCCACTAATATTATAAATGTGAAAGTTTTGTTGATGTTGATATTTGGATGTGTGTTTTCCAATCACGCCTAAACGGCCGAACGAATTTGGATGAAATTTGGCACCCAGATTATACTTAACCTTGATTGGGCGTCCTTCCATTCGGGCGAGAAATGTTTGGCAAACTGTTTCATTTCGCAACCGTTTCATTTGGCCAAATGCTATTTTTTCCGAAACTCTAATTTCTGGACCATCGTGTAGAACCCTATAGGTTAAGTTAGGTTAGTTTTATAAAAATCATAAAATATTTACAGTTATTATTATTATTATTATTATTATTTTAGACAGGCAGTTAACACTGATATGTCTAAATCACTGTTCACTAAACAAAAAGTAACGCTATTTTGGAATGTTTGTCAAACTTATTTTTGAACTGGTTGACACTTAGAGTTCACAACGTCAGAGGGTAATTTGTTCCACATTTTTTATTATACGGTTCGCTATAATTTTTTTTCCGATATTTGTGTTATGTTTTTTTAAGGCGAGTTTAAAGTTGAGTCCTCTTGTGCGTGTATTGGTGTTGCGATTGAACAGATCGTTCAGTTCAGGACAGTCATAAAAGCAGTTTCAGAAAAAAAAAGCGTTTGGCCAAATGAAATGGTTGCGAAATGAAACAGTTTGCGAAACGTGCGGTTGTGAATCATTAGTAAACCCCTTGATTAATATACATATAGGATACTAAAAAGTAATAAATAGTAATTATTATCCCAGAAAATTTGATAAAAGGATAATCGATAAACGACTTTAATGCAGACGGAGTTGCGGCCAAACGGTGTTGTACGGTCTAAAAGGTTATACCTATAATATATGACGTTCTCAACATAAAAGGACCTTATGGAGGCAGGTGGTTACGCCGTTTCTAGAACTGTTACCATAGTATTCGTATAGTTACAAGAATAAGAAGAGCGTAACTGCCTTCCTCCATAAGGTCCCTTTATATTGAGAACGTCACATATTACTAGCGACCCGCCCGGCTTCGCGCGGGCAGGGCTCAATTAATAAATTATATCCTACAACCTTCCCAGATAATCCATCTTTCTATTGGTGAAAACCATATGAAAATGTATTTAGTATTTTCTGAGATAATCCCGACCTTATAATATGTGAATGTGATGTATTATTTACTAAGACATAGTTACGCACTCCCAGCTCCCAGGTTATATTCATTATGTTATTATGTTAGGTAGTAATTGCGTTATAATTATGCACGAAGTACCGGAGATGGACGATCAATGGCCGACCTTCGCCGATCATAACTAAAGGTCGAGTCATTGTTTATCGATATGATTAAGATAGAAATAAAAATACCTACCTTTTGAACAAATATCCTGATTCGATACTAATATCCATTACGGATATCAAAAGGCTGTCCCAAAAATCAATGTCAAGCCGGAAGGGGGAGATAGGGCAAGCGGTGACAGTTAATTATCAGAAAATTAAAAAAATGACTTAGATTCTTTTTCAAAATCAATGAGTGTTCGTATTTTATGCGGTATAAAACAAAGTCGCTTCCCGCCGTCTGTCCCTCTGTATGTACGCTTAGATCTTTCAAACTACGCAACGGATTTTAATGCTGAAAACCGCATTAAAATCCGTTGCGTAGTTCCGTAGCATAAGTTAGATAGTTTTTTACGGAAGTTTTATGTATAATAGCACCCGGAGCGAAACGAGGGCGGGTCGCTATTTGCTACAAATCTTTGCCAACTTATGGCTTGCACTTGCGCGAAGGTTATAGGCAGCAACGCGTACCAGCTAGTAGGTTACATACAAGCTTATTGGGCATAAAAATCAAGTATTAACTAAAGAACAAAAGGAACCAAGCGGAATTTAAAAGGTACACAACACTGTGTCGTCCAAAAGAACAAAGCAGGATCAGAATGTGAAGTTCATATGCGCATACTACCTTTTCGTTCTGAGCGGCAGATCTACACAAAGGTTACATCCTGACGCATACTTATCAAACTATTCACTGTATTTATTAATGACTAATATCTTCCGCAAGCCAAACAATTGGCATGACTAATTTTTTCAATGTTTTTGATCTTTGAATCAAGTAGCTGGCCTTTTGTTCTCCAGTAAGTTTCAAGGCTTCTTTTTCCCCTTATTGAACTCATAAAGAGCTCAAGTTCAATGCCGTCTTAAGGTGGACATTCACGGTCAGTTAAACTGATCAGTTAACTGACGTACATCCAGAAGCTGACCTTGAGTTCGTATAATTTTAACTTAAGATTTCACATTCACGGTCAGTTTTTGGATGTACGTCAGTTCAACTGATCAGTTTAACTGACCGTGAATGTCCACCTTTAACCACAAGGGCACACGGGGCCCATACCCAGGGCTCCCAACCTTATGGGAGCCCCGAAAGGCCGATATAGTCGCTATTAAAAAAAAAAAAAAATATTTTTAGGTATCCAACGGGGCCCCAAATTCTTGTGTGCCCAAGGGCCCCCCCATACTCTAAGCAGCCTTGCAGCGCAACACTTTAAAGCTTAAAGCCTTCAGAGTATCTTTAATGCTGGAGTCCAAAGGCCATATTAAACAATCGGTAACGGCATCACGCGTGAACGGCTGGACAGATTTCGCTAATTCTTTTTTTGTTGTGTTTGTTATTGTCAGAAGGTATGAAGAAAATATTGGATATTTTAACTTAAGGGGGGGGAATGGGAGGGGGTACTTTAACAGAAGCGAAGCGAGGGCTGGTCGCTGTCTTCGATAAAATTGGGACTCCTAATTTCAGACCTCGTAACTCTCAAATGGCCCAAGGGATTAGTTGGGATGACAATCAAAGGTATTTTTATATGCTTAATACATAATAGTACTGCTTGAAATTCGCTACAAAACTGTCTTAAAATATTTTACTTGTCATTTATAGTTTTTTAGTAACTTTGATTCAAAAACTGTCAAAGGAGAATGGGCAAATTGGCCCACCGGCGACCACTGATGAAATTAGCGTCATATGAAAGCCCTGATATCAGTGAATACTTTTTGTAAGAAACGTTTTTTTTTAATCTCTTTAAAAAAAAAAAAAACTTAAGTCAGAATGCAATAAATGAATGACTAGTGTACCTAATATATTGTAAGAGAAAAAAAATGAAAATCCAAAAAAACCTGTCCGTAGCTGGGATTCGAACCCGCAGTATTCGGCGTAGTAGGCCAACGCTTTAACCATTAGGCTATTCAGACGGCGGCTTAATACCTACATTTGTACCTTGACGACGCAATTACTTTGTCACTACAGAGGTAGAAAGGGTTTTCACAATTTTCTAAGAACACTCTCGATTAAGTCACCTTCCAAACAAACACCTTCTAATAGACCATTAGATCATCATTATATGATGATATTTTCCTTCTTAATTACTAAACATAGGTCAATAATTGACAAAACTATTAAATAATAATATTATTATAATAATATTACAAATATTAAATAATATTAAATATTAGGGATAATTTCACACAAATTGACCAAAATTCTAAAAGAAAATCGTATTTTATTCGGGTTACAATTAAGTCGCGGTAAAGAAAGTAACGTAGGAAGAAATTAGGACTATAGAACATCATCAGATATTAAAATTATCCTTGGCCGCTCATAAACCAAGTTCCGTACAAATTTGCCCATTCTCCTTTTATTTTAGTTTTCCTTATGGCAACCTCAAAACGGAAACCATTTAAAATGGGGAATTCCGCCCTCTTTAAAATGAGGTATCAACTGCTTGAGTCAGGGACCTAGTTTTGTAGTTATTGCAGAA
Organism: Tortrix viridana; assembly: GCA_963241965.1. Taxonomy (NCBI): domain Eukaryota; kingdom Metazoa; phylum Arthropoda; class Insecta; order Lepidoptera; family Tortricidae; genus Tortrix; species Tortrix viridana. Next base: position 2,318,238 of record OY725201.1, on the reverse strand, counting down.
TCTTAGCGCGCTGCAAAAGTGAACTAACAACCAGTTTGTTCGGCTCTTTGCCTTGATTCACTTTTGCACCTTAGCGTAGCGTATTTCAAGGAGTACTTCTGTATTAACCTATGGTATGCCGTTTCATATATATATTTATTGAAATATCAATTTTATTTCCATTTATATATGTATGTATATGTCATGGACGGATACGGCACTAGGCATAGGTACCCAGGGTTAAGCATGTAAAAATACCTTTGATTGTCATCAACTTTTTTTTTTTTTTTTTTATTACAAGAATAAGAAGAGCTTAACTGCCTTCCACCATAAGGTCCCTTTATATTGAGAACGTCACATATGTCCCGTGTTTCCATGGCAACGGAACCGAGATTACGTTGGAAATCTTCGTTGGTATAAGGAATATCAAAGCGATCGAAACGTTCCGTAAAGGCATTGTAAATGTGTTAAAAACATGTAAAAAACAAATTAGCGATCTCAATTAAAATTAAAGATTGTAGGGAACCAGGCCAGAGTGCTAACTCGCCATTACGAGGGTAAGTAGTGCAGAAACGGTATCTCGAGATGTGTTACGTGTCGAGAGCATAACTGGCTTGCACAATCTCACAAACAAGCTCTCTTTATAGATTAAAATGCTAAAAATAAATCGAATGGCGTTTTGAGGCGGCGTTTGGCGTTAATCTGGAGTTATTTTTAAACTAAAGCAAATAAACAGATCTTACTTATATAGAATATATTTATATGTGTTATGGACCAAGTGATAAATGCGGGCATTTTTCATAATGCCCGCGCAATTTGATAATAATAACTAAAATATGAGATGGCAATTTATTAAAAATACTAACCTAACCTAACCTAACCAGACAATGTGATGAATAATGCAGTTTATACGTAGATAATAATTAATTATTACTACTAACTTGAGCCGGTATAGCTTAGGTACCATTATTCATAATGCCCGCATTAATCACTTGGTCCATGACATATACACTGCATCTGCGAATTCTTAAAGAAATCGTTCCTCCTAAAACGTCCGTGGCAACGGGCCCCACTGAACATCAGCGCAGGATTACCTCGAAAAACTTAGAGGTGCGAGCCCGGGTTCGAACCCACGACCCTCTGCTTAAGAGTCGGCAGGTCAAACCATTGGGCTAACACGGTCTCCCGGTCCCACGGTCCAAACCCCGTTAGTCATATTTTTTGCAGACTTTGCTAACGCCCTGAGTCTATACAACGTAAAAAAATTAAATGTCAAATTAAAAGGTAATTGGACAATATGTCCAGCAGTGGACGTCTTTCGGCTGAGATGATGGACAATATTTAGAGGTTGCACAAAATGACCACTTCGGCGACAGCAAATTTTCAATGTTGACTGTTTTTTTTAAAACAACATACAATAACTAACTTTTCTGTCGACTTATGTTAAACACTAATGCTTTCGACCATTATGACAGGTTTTTCGGTATGTTAAGGTTTCGGTGAATTGCATAAATATAAAAACGGATTAAAAATGTTTTCAAAATGTGCTACCTCTAAGTACTAACCGATTTAACTGAAATTTTGAACAATGGTCTTTTAGGTAAGTAGGACCAAAGATTCGAGCGAAGTCATCAGAAAATACAAAGTTTGGAAAATGAAACACCCTAATCATTATGGCAAATAATAATTATGACAAATGATTGATATATCAAAAGTGTTTAGAGTAAAAGTGGTATGGCATTTGACTTTAGGACATACGATATTATGAAATGCGAAGGAGACCCCTAACAGTAGCTGGGAATAATGGTTTTCCAGGACTCAAACCCGTGGTTAACGCACTAACCACTAGGCCTACCCGGTTTGAACTTGTGTCACGTCTTCTAATTAGCCCACGGCCTTGTGTTGCAACGTGGCGGTTTAGAGGTCATTACGACCTCTATGTGAGGAGCATCATTAAGTTTCTCAACGTTCGATAGCCTCTAAGGCTGGTCAGGCGCACTCCTAGGCGCGAAGTTACAAGAACATCAACTTGAATAGGTATGATAACTGTCCGCTAGTTAGATTATCAAAAAATATTGTACACGTATTTTAACTTTTGTCAATCAAACAAAAAATGACAAAGATAAGCGCGTCAAAGTTCGGGAGTGGGGGCTCGTGACGTCACTTCTGTATAAAAATTGTATTGAGACGTGACGTCATGCGACATTTCAACTCAATATATCTCCGTATTTTTTTGATTATGTGAAAAAAGAAAAAAAACGTGTCCAACACTTTTGATAATCTGATCGACAAAGAAAAAAACATTAGTCACCATACCTTTTTCTGGGGGTGAATTTTTTGGGTTGTGTGCGAATGAATACAAATTATCCGATCGATACCTATTATATAAAAATACAAAATGTATCTTATCAGTTTCTTACAACGGAATTTTTTTTTTTCAATTAAAAATATGGTGATTTTTCATTGCGCTTCCCAACTGCTATTCAAATGTAATGTATTACCGACTTTTTTGTGAGAATGTGCTGGACATGGTCGGCCATTATTCTAGACCCTTCACGAGGTGATCTATACATCGCACCTTTAGAATGCAAGTGACCTAATTCCAAAATGTTTAGATTTTGAATTAGCTCTCTATAATAATAATGTTATGACTCGAAGTAGAAAACTTAACATTTTGTATTAGGTCACTTTCATCCTGAAGGTGCGACTACAGTGGTAAGATTTGTTTGTTTGTAAGCGGTTCGATAACCTCTGAAACTACTGAAACGATTTTAATAATTCTTTCACCTTAAGAAAGCTACATTATCCAGAAGTAACATAGGCTATATTTGATTTCATAAGCTATTTGTGACGTTCTCAATATAAAGGGACCTTATGGAGGAAGGCAGTTACGCTCTTCTTATTCTTGTAGCTATACGAATACTATGGTAACAGTTCTAAAAACGGCGTAACCACCTGCCTCCATAAGGTCCCTTTATATTGAGAACGTCACATTTTTGAACTTATTTTACCGACGCGAAATGAGGGCGGGGCGCTAGTATTCTATAAGTATACTACGCTATACTTGTATACGTACAAGTTTCGTAAGGAGGATAACAACATTAACAACTAACGACCGCTACGTGGTCAATTAGCCACGCATGCGCCAGTCGACTAACCTAACCTAAGATACGTAATAGATACAAGCATGGCGAAGGCAAACGATCACGCACCCCCTGCTCTCTATTTCACTAAGTTGACATTTACAGGTGACATGTCATGTAACAATTGGGTTTTCATAATAAATTGCAATGTACGCCGAATTGTTACATGTCACCTGTCAATGTCAACTTAGTGAAATATTTGTACTACCTACTGGGCACCAAATAGGCAATTCCTAGGAGGCTGGTCATTATTTAACCCTTTTCAGTGGGTTTTTGAAGACGATTTTCTTTTATTAAAAATAAAATCTTAAGATTCTACCGCAAACTTACACTATATCCTACACACACACACTATACTTACAATTTATCCAATTAGAAACACATTCATTTTCAAGAATTATTATTTAAATATGTATTTAATTTTTCTTCTGAAAACTAGCGACCCGGCCGGCTTCACCTTTGAATATTAGAAACAACAATAGCTATGTCTACACCTGTGCGCTTTCATGTTCAACTTCAACTTTCAACATTCGTCTTGCGTCAAGCGCAGGCAATACGAGGGTCTTCAATAAAATCCAATGTTTTGACTTTATCTTCCGCCATTATATTTGCAAAATGTTGCACGTCAACCCAACGGTGACGGATCAGCGTGCGCTACGAGTATGCGCTGCTATCAAACCGGTTACAGAGGCGTGCGTCAGAGGAAAGCGCTAGTTGAACATGAAAGCGCACAGGTGTAGACATAGCTAATAAGTAACAAAGTCGTCGTGAACGTCATGCATTTGACATCGCGCATCATACAACTAAATCTCCAATAAAACGAATGGATATAAACGTTTCCGGTTTAATGACGCAAATAGATTAAAAGTCGGTTATTACGTTACGACACCGACACGATCACGTAACCGGCGCGTAACGCAACCGGCTCGCAAGAAAAATGATGATTTTTAGATACGGGGGAAATATAAGATGTTGTCAACGCTAATTAATAAATAAGATAAAATAAATATCAAGGGGTGATCTCACGCTAACCTTGTCCTAAGCTTAGGCTTGTACAGTCAGCGTCAAATAGATAGGAGCAGCGAAGTAGCCAAATATATCGCAACACACCTTTAATTATTACTATAGGAATAAGAATGTGTTGCGATATATTTGGCGATTTTGAATGCTCCTATATGTTTAATGCTGAATGTACTATGGGTACTAGGCAGCGATAAACACACTTTTAAAGAGAAACCCATACTTATACATAGAAAACATCTATGACTCAGGAACAAATCGCGCTCATCACACAAATATTTGCCTTTACCGGAAACCGAACCCAGGACCGTGTGTTTGTAGTCTGCCACTAGATCAATTTGTGTGAGGTTGTAGCCTGATCTTTATTTATTTAATTATCGCTTCGGGTGATCACAACAATGGCGCTCCAAGGCAATCCAAGAAAGTTGGGATTGACGTCAACTGTCTTGCGGTCTCCAACGTCAATAACATAATAATGGGTGATTCCACGAGCGTTTCAGCCGCCGTCAGTTCCTTGATCGCATTAAAGTCGAAATTTCTGTAGCTTCGGATGCCGTTTTCGGTTATTTTGTAGAAGCTAGGGCACTCTATAAAATAACCGAAAATGACACCCAAAGCTACTGAAATTTCTACTTTAATGCGATCGAGGGTGAATTTCAGGGCGTTTCAACCGCCGTCATTAGTGTCACCAAATATATTGACGATATCAATGACACCTACCAGCAACTCCTGATGTAAACAGAAGCAGAACCGGGGATGTAGTTTATATCAGCATCGATCAGAAGTTGCTGTAGTGTCATTGATTGCGTCAATATATTTGGTGACACTAATGACGGCGGTTGAAACGCCCTGAAATTCACCCTCGAGGGACCGACGGCGGTTGAGACGCTCGTGGAATCACCCTAATATATATTTTGGCAAATTTCTACACTAACTTTCTTAGAGACATTTCCCCACACGTCAAGACTAGCCTCAATTATACAGAACAGCGGCTAGCACGTCTTGTGTTTTCTCGCTTTTCGCTCGGTACGTCCCTATCGTTACAGACGAGTTAGAAAGGGAGATGTAGCGACAAACAAGTCGCGGACCACTTGTGCTAGCCACCCTGGTATGTTATTCTGTTAACACATCGTCCTTCTTCTACTGGGTCGAAGAATAACCGGCGAATTTACGTCGTCCGTCATTTATGCGTAAATGACGTTTATCTGCCTGTATCTTTCTTTTAGTCGCCGATTTTAAGCGACTAATAAAAATGCAGGCAGTGGAATGACATTTACACACCTTGACGGACGACGTAAATTCGCCGGTTTCCTTCGACTCAGTCTATGTGAAGGTGAGACGATTAACAGAATCACACCCCTAAATAGACGCATATAAAGTTAACTTTGCGATGTGTATTACTATTAGGAATTGGGGACGGAAAACATAGTATAGTCCGTATACCGTATAGTCAGGGTGGCGTATGCTAGCCTGCGCGGGCCCCCTACCCTATCTACCCTCAGCCTTACGATCTTAATTTAAAATAGTTTATTAAATAATGTCAAGCTTCAGGCCCATTACAACCCCGGCTTAGCTTATCCGTGTTTAATCTGGAGCGAGTCCGGGGGAAACCGGACGGATTTCCACATGATTTAAACAGGACTATAATAGACCCACAGCAGTGAATGTACTTATTTCGGCTGACATGAAATGCCCTTTACGGAATTCTTAAAATAAACCAAACAAATAGTATAGGTGCTCTCTTTGCATACGAGACGCCTAACTTTCTATCTTTAAAGTTACTATTGTATTGCTAATTCGCCGCTCCGGTGCGTGTTTCTGTGGCCTAGATACAAACTAAATTCTATTACGACTTACGATAGCGGAAACGGCCAGTAAAATAGTGTTTTGGAATTACTTTTGAATCTGTGGTTAAATGAGGCTTGCGTATTTTTTTAAATAGGTCTAACGGGACTCAGGGAATGATGATACCCTGGAGGGAAAAAAGTAATGTATACCTACAGGTATATATTACTTTCACAAATGGGCAGGATGAGTATGGTTACCTTAGTCCTTTTTGTAGGAAGAATGTTTGTAGGTATAACGATGTTTATGATAAAAGGAACGTTTGATGGCAGTTAAGAACGTTTTTTCAAAATTATGTCACGTATCAATATTTAAAGTTATTTTTAATTGTTAACTTGTAACTTTTTTAAATGTAAGACTAACTTAAGATAAACAATAACCTACTTCCGATTATACTTACTTAGTTTACACTGCGTAAAAGTAATGATAAAAAAATAAATTTCAACCTCGAAATTCTGCCCTTGCATGCCTACGAACTCAGGCTAATCTACCAATAAAGTAATGAGTGTTGCCTAACTCTGGCTTCACCGCAACGGACATTCCAGCGTACTATTGCTTAAGAACTATTATGCCAAGGCAGACCGATCCTTTAAGGACTTGCTACAGGAAAAATATTTAAATCTAGAACTAACTCTTACCTTACTAGCCAACGATTTCACAACCGATTTCTTTCAAACAAACCCCAACGCAACTTCACTAAGTCGTTACAATAATAAAATCACAACACTCGCGAATTGTTATAAGCACAGAGGATTTTGACAGGTGTCAAGTTTTTTTTTTAATCGGCAAAGAGACTGCAAATAGGCGTGTAGTGCGGTCCACACCGCTATAGTAACTGTGGCTTGACCACTTTCCAATCTTACTCGTACGCGCGTAGAAATAACAAACTTAGTGGGTATCCCGTTCACCGAGACGGTAACTTTAAACATCGATTAAATAAGGCTTCAAATCGCTTGGCAGCGCTTGTAATTATATGTTTATGGATTGGCGAAGTCGTCCGCGGTAGAAGGGATCCAAAATAGTTTTTAAATTAATTATAGATGTGGCTAATGTGATTGGAATCGATTTTAAACGATTGGCTATTTGTAGATCGTAAGGAATAAGTACCCTGTGGGAATACCCATGGAAATCATGGAATACCCTGAAAATTAATAAACCACGACACCTAATAACTTTAACCTCCTTTTCGGGTACTCGCGTTACATAAAAAAGGTTTTATGGAGTTACGTTTGCCCGCGACTCCGTCTGCGTAGAAGTTGGCCAGTAGAAATCGACACTGAAGAAGGCTAAAATCGCAAAGCATGATGTAGTTCTGATTTATTGGTATGTTGTATGGACTAGTTACAGTAGTTTTAAAAATCATAAACTATGCGTTTTTGCCAAACAAAATTCAGTATTTTTTAAAGTTAATTAAATTTGCAACAATTTAAATCTAACCGCAGCTTGAACCCTATAGGAACCAAGCTATGGCCCTGTGAAACTACTTAGTCCATTTTTCCCGAAAATTTACAATTTTATGTTTTGCTCCCGTCCGGATCAAAATATTGGCAAAATGGCTCGTCCTGAGAAAGTCATTAAAAATTAAGTTGCAGTACATTTAGGTCGCTTGGAGCAAAAGTAACTCCTAACTTTATTACGGTCCACATAAAGTAGTACTTGTTGCACAATTTTTAAATCTTGATTATCTGCACCAACTTATAACATGCCACGGTGGAAAGTCTAGAGCAAATTTTTTTTCAGGACGAAGGCCAGTGCCAACGCACTGGAGCAACATGCTGAGTCCAGCCCCTTTGTGGCATCACAAACTCCATTGTTACTCGTATACTGTGTTTTCTATTTATTTAATTATTTAAATATTAAGACGCTATTGTATGGAACCATTTATGTGATGCCAAATAAAGAATTTGTCATTTGTCATTTGTCATTTGTCAAGGGTCAAAGTCGCACAGTGTTTTAAAAATCCATGCCGTCGGACATTTTTCACTGATGCCACCGTTCGATAGGATTTACTATTTTAAATGCCAACATAGCACTCCCAGTCTTTAATTCGGTTTAGTTTTTGAGAAAAAAAAACATTCAATGTTTGTAAATTTTACGTACAACAAAATCGAAAAAGCTGAATATCTTTATTTTCAGTAATGGTGTTAGTTTCTAATAAAATGTATTAACTACATCTGTCAAATGAACACATTTTAGCATTAATAGTCGTCCTTAAGAGCCTTAATAGCGATTGTTTTAAATGTCTTCTTTTATACTATTTTTTTTTGTATTGTATCAAGTAGTAATCAGGCGGTATGATTATTAAAAAAAAAAACAAGCGCCTGTAAAAATGTTTAGAGCAATAATAGAACATGGCATGATTTTTAATCATATTTGGCAGGTTTGATTCCCGATTAAGACAGACGAATTTTCAAAAACACATATCTGTATTTATTGTTTTAAAAATAAAACTAAGTCTCCTTCGTGTAGAATTTACTATTTCCAATGTTTAAGAAAAAAAAGCCGTGGTAGACTAATGGTTTGACCTGCCGACTCATAGGCCCTTACTAATAAACGTTGAGTAACCGCTGAGTCTTATACGTTATACCATGCTTTGTCCTTATCTGTCGAATTCAAATGTCACAATGACAGATAAGGACAAAGCATGGTATAACTACTCAGCGGTTACTCAACGTTTATTAGTAAGGGGGTTAAGCAGAGGGTCGTGGGGTCGAACCCGGGCTCGCACCTCTAATTTTTTCGGAATTTATGTGCGTAATATAATTTGTAAATTTACCATGTGCTTTTCGGTGAAGGAAAACATCGTGAGGAAACCTGCACACACCTGCAAAGCAATTTGACGGTGTGTGCGAAGTTCCCAATCCGCACTGGGCCCGCGTGGGAACTATAGCCCAAACCCTCTCATTGTGAGTGGAGGCCTGTGCCCAGCAGTGGAACGTATATAGGCTGGATTATTATTATATATTATTAAGATAGTTGCCCTCCATGTGGCGTTCAGTGTACAAGCTTTATTTTACTTGAAATGTTTGTATGTTACGTACCTATGTAAGTGGTCCGTTTCAAAATTTGCAAACCATTTTTCAACCATTTTCTGGTGTCAATGCATTAACATGGTAACATGGAACTGGTCTGATGATGCAGTTGGAAGGTGGCCATAGGAACTCCGCCACGAAACAAGATAGTTTGGGCTCGTTGGATTTGTCTTGATAAACAGATGACTGTTGCAAAAAAAGTACAGGCGACAACAAAAGCGTAATCCAAAAATGAAATTTTATGACATAAACTTACACTGTGTATAGAATTTCCATAGTAACAATTAAATTACTGGACCGGTTTTGATAAATCAGACGTCGTTGGATTCTAGCGTCACGTGTGGTTGTAGGTTTATAAAAATGAATTATTTTGCTTTTAATTATTAATTAATTAAACGATGTTCTGGTAATCCCTACTATTCTAAATTCGAAAGTAACTCTGTCTCTCTGTCTGTCTGTCTGTTACCTTTTCACGCTTAAACCGCTGAACCGATTTAGATGAAATTTGGTATGGAGATAGTTTGAGCCATGAGCTTTTCGGTGAAGGAAAACATCGTGAGGAATCCTGCACACACCTTCCGATCCAGCCTATACATACCTACACGTCCCACGGCTGGGCACAGGCCTCCACTCACAATGAGAGGGTTTGGGCTATAGTTCCCACGCGGGCCCAGTGCGGATTGGGAACTACGCACACACCGTCAAATTGCTTTGCAGGTGTGTGCAGGTTTCCTCACGATGTTATCCTTCACCGAAAAGCGGTAACTTTACAAATTATATTTAACTAGCTTTCCGCCCGCGACTCCGTCTGCGGAGAAGTCGTTTATCGGTATCCCACAGGAATTTGTAAAATTTTCCCGGGTAAAGTGTTGTTACGTACGTGGGGATAGGTAATTAATAGAAATGCACAATTAAACCGATAATTAAGAGGACTTTATTGATGCACCACTGATGTACTCACTAAACCATTACAAACAATAATCGCACTATAAACTCGTAGTCGCTTTTAATTCACAGGTGTATCACTGGTATCGTTTCTCCAAGTAAGACTAATGGGCCTACCACACGCGCAAGCTTCACCACAGTTGTACCTGCGTAAGCCAAAACTGAACACTTCGTGTCTATGAACAGCGACCGAATACGGAAAGAATTGTATGGAAAAACCGTGCAGTGCAATGTCATGTGAACGGGGGGTGACTTGGCTTGGGCCGGTCGCCTTATATTCCCCAGTCCAAGACAATTCCAGAAGGCCTTTCTAGAATGATCGACGTTCTTCGACCCGCCGTCAGGAATGTTTCAGTAGTAGTTGCTGGAATGTTCTATAACTGTCTCCGTCTCGTTTTTAATCGCGACGATTCTGGAAGGTTCTCAGTATTGCTATCTCTTTCACTCTTTCTGGAAAATTCACCATATTCTCAAATGTTCTTCAAAGGCCCATAAGGGGTCGGGTTTTCAAGTTTTGGTGTAACCTGGTAGAGGGTGGCCTGAAACGACCTGAAAACATTTTTCAGGCGCCTAAAAACAACGGCAACTTGGTTGAAATTTTGATAAACTGGTATGTAATGGAAAAACAGGAGTTGCAGTGGTCTGATGGTATATGAGTAGCAGTGGTCTGTTGGTCTATTTTATTCATTTATTATGGTTGTTATAAACAGAAATGTCACTACACAATATTTTAAAAGCTTGTCAACATATGCAACCTCCAATAGTATGTGATAGAGCTACCTCCGAAACGGCCTGAAAACATTTTTCAGGCGCCTGAAAATAACGGCAACTTGGTTGAAATTTTTATAAACTGGTATGTGATAGAGCTACCTCCGAAACGGCCTGAAATCATTTTTCAGGCGCCTGAAAACAACGGCAACTTGGTTGAAATTTTGATAAACTGGTATGTGATAGAGCTACCTCTGAAACGGCCTGAAAACATGTTTCAGGCGCCTGAAAACAACGGCAACTTGGTTGAAATTTTTATAAACTGGTATGTGATAGAGCTAACTCTGAAACGGCCTGAGAACATTTTTCAGGCGCCTGAAAACAACGGCAACTTGGTTGAAATTTGTATAAACTGGTATGTGATAGAGCTAACTCTGAAACGGCCTGAAAATATTTTTCAGGCGCCTGAAAACAACGGTTACTTGGTTGAAGTTTTGATAAACTAGTATGTGATAAAGCTACCTCTGAAACGGCCTGAAAACATTTTTCAGGCGCCTGAAAACAACGGCAACATGTTTGAAATTTTGATAAACTGGTATGTGATAGAGCTACCTCCGAAACGGCCTGACAACATTTTTTAGGCCCCTGAAAACAACGGCAACTTGGTTGAAATTTTGATAAACTGATATGTGATAGAGCTACCTCTGAAATGGCCTGAAAATATGTTTCAGGCGCCTGAAAACAACGGCAACTTGGTTGAAATTTGTATAAACTGGTATGTGATAGAGCTAACTCTGAAACGGCCTGAAAACATTTTTCAGGCGCCTGAAAACAACGGTTACTTGGTTGAAGTTTTGATAAACTGGTATGTGACAGAGGTACCTCTGAAACGGCCTGAAAATATTTTTCAGGCGCCTGAAAACAACGGCAACTTGGTTGAAATTTTAATAAACTGGTATGTGACAGAGCTACCTCTGAAACGGACTGAAACGATGTTTCAGTCTGCTGAAAACGCTTTCAAAGCAGAAGTCATTTATCGCTGCTCCCTCGGGAACTCCAATTTTCCGGAATAAAAAGAATCCTTTATGTCCTTCCCCGGGACTCAAACTATCTCCATACTTATAAATTATATGTACCTTACTTAAGAAATGATTGATTCTCCAAACAAACTTCCACCCCTCTTTTCACCCCCTTAAGGGATGATTTCCGGTATAAAGACTATCCTATGTCCTTCCCCGAAACTTAAACTATCTCCATACTAAATTGTATATACCTTACTGAAGAAATGATTGATTCCCCATACAAAGTTCCACCCCCTTTTTTCACCCCTTAAGGGATGATTTCCGGGATAAAAAGTACCCTATGTCCTTTCCCGGGACTCAAACTATCTCCATACCAAATTTCATCTAAATCGGTTCAGCGGTTTAAGTGTGAAAAGGTAACAGACAGACAGACAGACAGACTCTCATTTATAATATTAGTATAGATTCAGAAAAACTTAGAGGTGTGAGCCCGGGTTCGAACCCACGACCCTCTGCTTAAGATTCAGCAGGTCAAACCATTAGGCTACCACGGCTTTTTCTCCACGTTCTCGTAGTATATGCCACCCCAATTTCATCGAACTCGGTTTAGCGGTAAACCAAACAAACAAACATACAAAACAAAACTTTCGTATATATAATATCATAGTAAGGATGCAAAACTTTGACTGGGGAAATAACGATGTTGCGATGCAGGCATGATGCAGCGCACTGTTAGATTGTTGCGCTGCCAGACGGCCTGGCTACGACTTCGAGCGGCGGCGGCAGCCAGCGAATTCTCTCTACATTCAGACGCTCGGCGCGCTCACCGCGCAGCGGTTAGTTGACGTTACATGCAATGTATTCGAAAATTCGCTCACCGCTCAGCCGGTCGCGCAAAGTCGTGGCCAGGCCCTAATACCCCTTCTATACGGTCGGGTGGTTGGGCCAACCGAGAGGGATGCAGCTATTTGTAGGAACGAGATGAAAATATTACTATCTCATTCTGACAGATAGCTGCGTCCTTCTCGGTTGGCCCAACCACCCGACCGTCTAGAAGGGGTTTAACGTTAGCAGTTGACGCCCGTAGATGGTTATCTTCTAAATGTCACGTGTTGTAACTAGATGTCGCTTTTGTCGTACACTCTTAATTTTTCCAGTCTTATCACACACCGGAACCTTGTCCGGGGTTGACACTGGTTAAAGATTACACACCGGGCCGGGACTAGGCTGGGCTGGGCCGGGGCCGGAGCACGGCCGGGGCACGGTCACATAATCTAACAATAAGTACTTATACTGTAGTAATTCATGCTTAATCCGTGCCGCCGCGCCGGGGCACGGTCAACTATGGGGCATATCACATTATCAATATTATCAAGACATTATCATGATCTTAGGGCCGTATTAATAAACTCATCTCAACTGTGATCCCCGTTTCAAGATATGTCAAAGTAAACGTCAATCCATAGAAAACTGTCATTTTTGACACATCTTGTGACGGGGATCAGAATTGAGATGAGTTTATTAATATGGCCCTTAGTATCGCGATACTGTATCGCCATACAGAATACTGCGATATGGCCTATTACACTAATGTTATAACACAATATTTATTATTTAAATACACGCACAATTTTTTTTATCAAAATGTGTATACATCTGACAGCAGAGGCAGTATGTTTAGGACACTTTAGCTAATCTACAAAAAGTTTAAGTAAAAAAAGCTAAACGTCAGTAGGAAAAAATCCCAGTCGAAATAGCTGTGCTGCTATTCTAAAAACGAAAATGAAATGACATATTTTTGCTTTAAACTTATATAAACGTGTATTTAGAACACAAATGTGATAATGGCTGATATTTGGAGTCTGGAGGCTCTCTGTCGATGCTGTCACGCAGACGGTGTTTTCAAAAGTCTACAACAACAACACGAAGTTGATAGCACGGTGGAAAATTATCTTTGCATGTTGGGCGATACATTGGGTGTTAAGGTAAGCCTTTTAAAACAAGGAAATTGACACGTAGCTCGCACTCAGACCTGTAGAGGACATTTATTGATGTTTTAACTATCACCATGATCTTGGTATATTATTTCAAATTAAATTGACAACAATAATTAAAGTTTTGGGATTTGAGCATTTAATCACGTAAAAATAACAAATTATGAAATTACCTCATCGACTAAGTCTTAAAAAAGTTGAAACTAAATATATATCAGAGACAATTAAAAATGTATAGTTAACAAGTTCTAATCCGATTAGCATACCTGGAATAATTAAGGATAATTAAATCCCTGTGACAGCTTATATAAACATATATTACACTCAGTGCTGGCCCTAGGGTAGAGCGAGAGGAGCGGTAGCTCTAGACTTAGGAAGAACAATTTTAAGTGAAAAATGTACTTATTTGGAATGAAAGAATCTACCAGAGGCTACCGAATCTCATCCAAATCCATCCATCTAGTTAAGTATAATGAAAAACAGACTAACTTTCGCATATATAATATTAGTTTGCCTGTGATATTGTCTGCATAGAATCTGTCATCCCGCAGGAACAGTGTTTTTTCGGGATAAAAGGTAGCCTATAGGTTTGTATAGCCACTAAAAGCATGTCTTAAACTTCTCACATCTAAGACTATAATGATGGTGGTCGTAATTCCGAATTTTATCCTTAAGGTACTTAAAACAATGTACTTTCTAAATTAACAGTATCCAGAGTATCCAGTGTGTTTATAAAGATTGACTGTTGAGTTTCTTGCATGCCTTGCTCTTCATTTCACCACTGATCTCCTTTTGGGTAGATTTTAGATGTGTAAAAGTGCCCTGCAGTGCCATTTTTTTATATTGAGCTACATGGATATTAAATTAAATTAAATAACTTTATTAAATCAATTCACAAAGTTTGGTTACAATAGGTACTATGCTAAAAGTCAACAATTAAACTTAACAATGAAGCTCACACAAAGGTCTTGAGATTCATTTCCCAAGATTCAATTCTTCCTTGTTTGTGTATCATAAAATAACAAGTACACCACTGCATAATGTAAATGAAGGAAACCAGTTAGTCAAGCTGGTCTAATTTGACTGTCATTCAGATGAGGGTGTTCATTCACCTTATTTGAGGAGTTCAGAACCTGCGAGGGTCTGCTCCAAGAGGAACGGCCTCACGGCCTAATTGAGGATTTGTAATATGAAATGTTTAGTGTCTTGGATGTTTTCTTATCCTACAAATTGTGATACTTCTATTCCTACAACTGACAAATACTAACTATTAGTCTGTTACCCATTGAACAAACAAGATCTAGTAAAAATACTTAGTATACTATTGCTTCTTCAAACTGACATTTCTGGGATTCAGATCGGCCGCAATGCGTAACCGCGCGGTTAGCACAAGGTTTTTGCAAATTGTTTGTCAGTCGGATATCCCATTCTAACTAGTGTATAACAATAGAGACGCACTGAGCGACACGTGAGAAAAAACATTTAGGTACATTTTTTTTTTTTTTTTTATTTTTTTTTTTATTAAAAAAAAAAAAATTTTATATGTTTCAGATCAAGCCTCCACCAGGTAACGCCAGCTACTCAATTTGTGATGTGTGTATCGCACAGCTGCGGAGTGCCACCAAGTTCAAGAAACAAGTGCTGGAGTGTGAGGCCAAGTTCGAAGAGTATTGCAAAAGTGAGTACATTTAATGCCGATTTTTTAATCTCCAGGTAGCACACTATTTGTCAGATACATTTTAATCCCCAGGTAACACTATTTGTCAGATACATTTTAATCCCCAGGTAGCACTATTTGTCAGATACATTTTAATCTCCAGGTAGCACTATTTGTCAGATACATTTTAGCCATCCTTTTGTATCATATGACAAAGAAAAGTGATAACATGTACTGTCTGATAATTTTATTTGGGGATTGGAAAAATGGGATAAGGCATATATTTTCATGTACACTAACTTAATGTTGAGCTCTTTAATTAAGCAACATGTAAAACTCTACATATCTCTTTCTCTGGTTCACTAAAGACAAAAACGAACTTTAGTGCCTTATCATAATGAATTTAAAACTGATTATCAAATGACAAGCATGCCACAAAGACAAGGTTCCAAGTATGCTCAACGATTTTATTGACTCATATCTCTACTAATATTATATTTAAATGCGAAAGTAACTCTGTCTGTCTGTTACCTCTTCAAGCTTAAACTGCTGAACCGATTTAGATGAAATTTGGTATGGAGATAGTCTGAGTCCCGGGGAAGGACATGGAATAGTTTTTATCCTGGAAAATTTGATATTTCCCAGTTTTCCCATAAAAAAGCTAGTATAAAGAATATTGTCTCAATTTAATGTTTTGCAGATGAGCTGCTAGCCAACTACGATATTAAGACTGAGCCGGAATATTTAGGTAAGTAATAATAATTATTTTTAATAGTTTGATATTCTAGTTATAGTTACTGCAGACCAAAATGGATACAATCACAGAGTATGTAATAGTACAAGTACATAAGAGTTTTCCCGAAAATCTTCCGAAAAAATCGCCAAAATCGCTCGCGTAATTAATGGTCGGCCTCTAATTCGTATCATCCGCATGCACCCATACAAAAGTCACACACAGAGATGCATGCCGATTTGCCAATTGGTAACACTGTTATTAAATGTTTTAAAGTTTTTTTTTTTTACAGATGACAATATCTTCAGTAAGTAGTCATTTTCACGCTCAGAAAATTCCTAATTTCAGTTCAGAGACAAAATAACCATCCACAACTATGGCGACATTTTAGAATTTTGAGCTGTCAATCTGGTTTGTCTAGTTATGGATTCTATTATAGTTTACAATGACTGGCGAAGGGGAGATCTGGGTTCAATTCAAGTTCCAGTTTAGTATTTAGTGTAGTCTATGATTGTTAGGCCCATATATAGTTGAATTTATTTAAAATGTCGGAATCCACTTGAGAGCTTATCTTCCAATGAATGGCTTTGTTATCTATTGTGAAGCCCGACCGCTAATTAGCAGTGCAAAATGAAACGCACAAATAACAAAACATTTCATATGAATAGCAACTTTACCGCTTAAAGAAGAAGGTTCAAATTGCAATGGCAACGCATTCGAGATAGTACTGTTTGAAATTGAAAGCGGCAGCCAGGAAGTTTGTTTGTGTAACAGTACAAACAACAGTACAAACGACCCATACAAATGACCCATGTAGTTTACAATATTAATGTTGTAATTTAATTTGATAAGTACAAAAACAATTGAAATAGATGGCGAGAGTGACAGTGATGGACTATAAATAAATTGTCATTATTTATTTGTTATTTTTCTTGAAACACCCGATAAATACGGAAAAAAACGAAAATTTCAAAAAGTGTTGAAAAAAAAAATCTATTTTTTCCGGAATATTCATCGCTACGTAGGACGCAATCTACAATGCGGTTTAGAACCAATCGTGTAGTATGGGCCTTAATCTTGCACCATCAAGCTACGGTCTCATCTCATAACAAAAATTCTCCACCAACACCTTATGAGACTAGGTGACTGGATCATGGGTCACAGGAAGCAGTGGGAATATGCATTAACATTTTTATCGCATTTTTTAACAAAATATGAAAATACCTTAAAAGAGATGGCAGAAAGTTTAATTAAAATTTAAATCGGCCGAAAGATACGGATAATATAAGCATTTAAAACTACTAATTAGACAGAGAGATCCGACATGTACTGTGACGTCAGCGGGCACTACGGCCATATAAACTCCATGTTAAATTCTGTTTTGCTAGAAAGAGATAGAAACAAATCTTGGTTATTTTTAAAGTTATTCAAAAAAATATTTTTCTCTATTGTTTGTTACGTGAATGACTTAACTAATAAAAGCAAAAAAAAAAAACATGCATATTGCCAATTAGGGTGCTGCTCTGCCTTCACTGTACCTTAATAATGAAATTACAATTAACTGTTTAAAAGGCAACGCCGCGGCGCCTCTGGTGTTCGTGGACGATCGCTTGCCACCCGGTGACCCGCTTGCATGCTTGCCCGCTTCTTGCATGATAAATAGTACGTTGTTTTATAAGATTTTATTTAACTTCATTTGTATTATCAAACCGCGATTAGAAAGGGATTCGAGAGTACCGTTAGCACAACAGTACTTATAAATTATTAAATATAATCATAAGTCAATCTTTGATATCTTCATACGTGCAGACACTTATTGATAATAGAATTAACAGATTTACAGAGTACGCTTTGCATATTTGACTCTATTCTCGGTAAATGTTGTCATTTGTTTTATAAAAAATATTAATATCATATCTGTCAAATCTGTCACTAATTCACATCATTTTCGTGTTATAAAATTGCCGTAGCTGTTAAAAAATAGTACGTATGTATAAAATATGAATCGCGGTGAAGTATTAAACGGTCGGTATCATATATTTTATGGTATTTCTAAAAGTAATTACTTAATTACAACGTTTGTATTTTATTTATTGTATATTGTATTCCATACTTCATTGTACTAAAATAACAATTTCATTTATCTGCACACTCTACCACTGACAATATCATATCGTGCATTAGTTCAAAAATTACCTATGAGCTCAATCCCTTTCTAAACGCGGTTTGATAATATTAGCGTATGTCTGTCCCGACACATCCTAAGATAAAGTGTGTATCTACAAAAACCAAATTTTACAGGAGAGCAGTTTAAAGTTATTATTTTCTTTGGAGTTTGTTTAGCATTGTCAGTTATACGTTTGGAAAAAAATATGTTCTGGTCACCTTTTTTTTATTTACATAATAAAGTCGATACAGTAGATTACGAAAATGCCATAGTAGTAGAACTGTGTATCGGGCAGATAGACACTTTAACTTAGGATGTGTCGGCCTGTACAACTGCCAGAACTAACGTCACCTCACCAGCTCAAAAAAGCCTTCGGCGCTCGAAATCAGCGTGCAAAAGCCCTTTAACCGCTAGCGAAACACAATGTCGGTGCTGCGCGGCCGCAGCTGGCGTGGCGCGTGTAATTGTTTTTCCAACACCAAGTGTTTTCCAGCACACCAAGTGTTTGGCAGCAAAGTTATTTGGGTCTCGAGGCCTTGAATCCCTCGTTACGCTTAGGATTCTATTTTCGAACCACGAGCGCAGCATTTTAGCATCCTTCGCTGACTCCGGTATCAATACTGACTCTCGCGCCAAATAATAACTTTGCAGCCTTGCATAACAAATAACTATTAATAACTTTTTTTTTTTTTTCACCACCTGCATACGAGAGCGTTTTGTGTATAGAAAATAAGCTTAAACAGAATAGATGCGTACGCATCTTCATACAAATCAGCCATAGCCTAGTATCGGTCTTACAAAAAAATGTTTTTTTTGTGTTGTTTATGGTGCCCCCCAATGTTACGTCTTTTGGGTCGCACTTTAAAATTACGATTTTAAAGGATATAAATCTACGTGACATGTTTTTGGTGGCTCTTACAAGGCGATTATTTTGTGGGCTTTCTTTTAAGCATGTTAGTAGTATATATTATAAACATATTTCTAAGAAACACTATCACTGTTGTCTCCTGGCTTACGGGACAAAACAAAAACAAAAAAGTAGATCGATCCATTTATTATATTAATTGTTTTATTACAGACAGCGACGATGACAAAGACACGAAACCTGATAAACCTAAAGGTATGTAAGGTTTCTATTTTGTAAGCCAATAATATATCTGATTTAAAAATACATAATACCTTTATAAAATTAACATATTATACAACTGAAAATATCAAAACATGAAGTTTTCGTTGAAATCTTGCTTTAATTGAACTGCTGGGCAAATTTCGTTGAAAATTAGCGGCTCCTTACCGCTTAGGCGCTCTCTTCATAAAATTCCTGAGAAAAACTTAGACTAAAGCAAAAGGGGAAGACACGTTATCGCCGTACAAGACACTGACATAATGCGTGCCGCGACACCTACATTCGCAGATTCCACACACAGCTGTAAACATGCACTAAGGAGCAATATAGATAAATTGATGGACTAAAGTCGTACGCATGAGTGAGGCGCTCAGCGCCTATATTTATGTGCTCAAGGTCACATATCTTCCTCTTTTTGTTTTCATCTAAGGAGGAAAAGCTATAAGTAATTCCAAATGGATCCTACTTAATTTGCAGATTGCACTGTATTCTTGATTGTTATGCATTCACTCCGAAATAAAGAATAAATCAAAATAAATCGGTTCGAATCCCGGTATGGGCAAATGTTTGTGCGATGAGCGCGAGTATTTGTTCCTGAGTCATGGATGTTTACTATATATTTAAGTATGTATTACTCTGTATAAGTATGTTTATTGTTGCCTGGTACCCATATATAGTACAAGTCTAGAGCTTAGTTCGGGACTACGTCAATTCGTGTGAGATTGTCCCCTGATATTTATTTTATTCATTTGTTAACCATTTATTGAGGCATATTTTCCTTCTCATATGACTTTTTTTATTATTATTCCGAATTACGTTGCTAAATGTTGCTCCACAAAACTTCTGTATGGACGCACCCTAACTAACCATAGTTCCATGTCTTTACAGAATTCGCTGTCAAAAACCAGCGACCTTTGAAGACTATTAAAAAAGAAGGTACGTGCACGTCTTTTACGGTGTACACACGAAACGGGATCCCCGCTTGAATCCTTTGGTAACACAGCATTACTCAAAATTTTGGCCACGGTGAATGACATCTCCAAATTTAAAAAAAATTGTGCCAGAGATTAGAATCTTAGACTAAAGCAAAAGGGGAAGACACGTCATCGCCGTACGAGACACTGTCATAATGCGTACCGCGACACCTACATCCGCAAATTCCACACACACAGCTGTAAACATGCACTAAGGAGCCATAGAGATAAATTGATGGACTAACGTCGTGCGCGTAAGTGAGACAGCCAATGTCTCACAATCGCACGACGTCGCACGTGTTGACAGATCG
This sequence comes from Tortrix viridana, assembly GCA_963241965.1. NCBI lineage: Eukaryota > Metazoa > Arthropoda > Insecta > Lepidoptera > Tortricidae > Tortrix > Tortrix viridana. Next base: position 2,297,582 of record OY725201.1, on the reverse strand, counting down.
GTGACGGCCGGACAACTGACTCAAACATAAGCGCTCAGCGCCTATATTTAGGTGCTCAAGCCCGCGCGCCGGTCACGTATCTTTCTCTTTTTGTTTTCATCTACTCTAGTACTTGAAACTATGCTATGATTAAATAATATCCTAATTTGTCCCAAAATATTTGTATGGGAAATTCTTTTTTGTTACTAAAAAGAATTTCGGTAACGAAAAGGAATTTCCCATACAAATATTTTGGGACACATTAGGATATTATTTAATTATTGCATAGTTTCAAGTACTCTAACTTCTGGCACAAGTTTTTTTAAAATTTGGATATGTCACTCACCGTGGCCAACATTTTGAGAAATGCTCAACAATACAAGAGCTGTGCTGTCTTTCGTTCGTCTCGGATGGCAATGTAACCTTATTAATACCGTGGATAAACTGTCCATTGAAGTTTTTCAGGACTGCTTGATACTTACTGCCGCACTCAGAGACGTCAATTAAGTTTTAAGTTTCATTAAAGTAGCTGCTGTCATTGTCTTTGCTATAGCAATAGAATAAGACGCATCAACTTTAATGAAACTTAAAACTTAATTGACGTCTCTGAGTGCGGCAGATAATAGCATTGTTGGGCGTAATTACTTTTGTAATTCATTTACATTTAATGGAATTATAAGTAATTGCTATTACATTAATCATAAATTGCAATTACTTAATTATTTAATGTTGACATTCTATAAAACTGACTTTTAAATTTGAATATTTTAATATGTACAATTGTTTCGTTAAATAAAAGTAATCGGTAATCCAAAAAACATATTACAAATTTCAATGGATAAATGGTAATTTTGTAATAGTATTATTTTTACCCAGCCTATAAAGCTAGGCTCCAGGGTTCGATACCCGGATCGGGAAACATTTGTCTGATGAGCACGAACATTCACACCTTCAGGATGAAAGTGACCTAATACAAAATGTTAAGTTTTCTACTTCGAGTCATAACATTATTATTATAGAGCTCATTCAAAATCTAAACATTTTTTAATTAGGTCACTTTCATTCTAAAGATGCGATTTGTTGTCGAGTATTGAGTGTTCTATGTATTTATTTCACTTAATACATTACTTTTCTATTTCAGACGATAAAGGCACAATAGAAATATCAGTTGATGTGAAACCGAACGTCGATGGCAAACCAAACCGGAAAAAAAACAAGTCTATAAAAGGTAAGTTCAAAACGGCCGTATCAGGCTGCCTTTCCATAGAAGCGAAGACGAGCGGTGCGGAGAGGAGCCGTGTAGGAATCGATCAATCACATTGGTTGTAATCCACATCTCGTCGCCGCTTGACTGTTTCCATTGAAGCGGAGCGGAGACTAGATGTGGATTACAACCAATGTGATTGGTCGATTCCTATACAGCTCCTCTCCGCACCGCTCGTCTCCGCTTCTATGGAAAGGCAGCCTTGTCGACTACGAACAACATTTTGAATAGCTTCCTAGCAGGCAGGATGACGATCGCAACGGATGGAGTTCCACTCACAGGTGATGCCTGCTGCCAATGTCTTGGATTTTCCTGAATTTGGACTCAGTCATCGTACGAGGAATAGGAGTGGTTCTATTGTAAATCAGATAGCGAATTATGTATGTGTAAAACATTACAAAGGTCCAAACTTGTTTCCTTCTTTTTGCAGTCGGGTTTTAGTTTTTAAACTTATTTTTTATTTAATACTTTTTTTATATTACATCATTGCCCTTAACATATTTTATATTTGTTTTAATACCTGGATTTATTCCAGGCAAACCCAAAACGAAGCCAAAAGAAGAAGAATCGCTCGTGGTGAAAGTGAAAACGGAAACTGGCGAGTTGTTTTCATGCAAAAATTGTGGCGTGAGCTACGAAGACCTGGACGAGCTCAACCGCCACATAAACGAGGAGCACTCCAAGGGCTTCAAGTGCTGCTACTGCCAGGAAACCTTCACGAGAGAGTTGAGATACAAAATCCACTGCAGACAAGAGCACGGTGAAACGAAGCCTTTCCAATGTCAGTTTTGCGGCAAAAAAATGGGCGGGAGACTGACGTTGACAGAACATATCAACTGTGTGCACACTAAAGAAAAATATTTCCAATGTGACATATGTCAAAAAAGGTTCCATAGCAAGCCCGTCTTGAAAATCCATTTGAGGAAGCACGATGGGACGTTCAGGAAGTTGATTTGTGAGCAGTGCGGGGTAGGATGCAATGATAGAACTAATTTGAGGTTACATGTTATGACTGTGCATGAGAAACTAAGGTTGTTTAATTGTAACGAGTGTGATAAAAGTTTTTCGGCGGCGAAACATTTGAAGATCCATTTAAGGAAACACACGGGAGAGAGACCTTTCGAGTGCGATGTTTGTCAGCGAGCATTCACGTCCAAGGACAGCCTTACAGTACACCAAAAAATACACAGCAACAGCGGTTATAAATGCAAGACGTGCAGCAAAGTATTTCTAACGAGAAGCCAATATGCCTCTCACTACAGATCCCACGTCGGTGCTAAGCCGTTCAAATGCCATTTGTGTCATAAAGAATTTGCAGGCAAATATTCACTGAACAGACATGTCTTCGAGCACACGGGCGAACGGCCTTTCGTGTGTCCAATATGCAATAAAGATTTCAAACAAAAACCTCAGCTGGTCAGACATAATTTCCGCTTCCACAACCCGAATAAACCAGAGGTTGTGAAAGAAAGGTGTGATATATGTAAAAGGCGTGTACCTAATATAGATAAGCATATGGAGGCTCATACCAACAAGCCTTACGGTTGTCATATTTGCGAGAAAAAGTATCCGGAACAAAACGCTTTGAACAGACACCTGCAAAGGCACACTGGGATTAAACCTCACCAATGCGATTTATGTGATAAAGGCTTTATACAATTGAAAAGTCTTAAGAACCACAAGCTGAGAATACATAAGTTGCCTTTGAAAACTGAGCACGAAGACCATTATGATAGTCTGGTCACTACGTATACTTTTCAGAATCTCAAGCGCGCTTATAGAACAAAATTTTAGTAGGTAAAGCAAACAATATTCGACAAATGTGTTGCCAGTGAAGAAATATGGTACTGCAAGATGTGGTACTTCATAATAGACCTCATAAGGCCTCAAAATTCAATGGAAGTTATGTTAGCTCTCTTTCCCTCGATTTAGTTTAGAGGGACAGGTGAAAAGGATGGGGCACCCGTAGAATCAAGCGCTTCGTGGTAACCACCATGTGTAATCATACGTGGGTAATTACTTTTATGAATTTGCAATATAGGGAAATTAATTTAAAATATATGTTATGGGTTATTTATCATGGTTTTTAAATAAAAAATTATAAGTAAATAAATTCATGTTTCCTGTGCCCGGTCAACCTTTCCGGCCTTTTTCAATGTTTTCAATCTACCAAGGACTGTCAAATTAACATTCAACTTAGGTACTTAAAGAAGTGGCGCGGGACGTCGTGAACACGGTCTCACATACAGGTCTTGCAACTGGGCAAAATTTCAATGGGACGCTGTGACTCCACTGTTGAAGTAAAATCCAGGTGGGGCTGCGTTCGAGGGATGCAAAACATAACCTACATTTCTCGATTTTTGAAATCCCACCGCGAGCGACGTACGATACGTTGGTTTTGTGTACATTTAGGGTTCAATGCGCGTGTTTCACGCGTACGCGACTATAGTCATCTTTGTCGCACCGGGTATCCCTCCCAGATGATAGCTGTTTAGAGTGAAATTGGCACCATGATCCAATTTTGTTATCCTATGTATGTATGTACTTTATTGTACTAAAAAAATAAAGTCAATTTATAACAAGGATGTACAAAAGCGAACTTATCCCTTTAAGAGATACTTTCCAGCTAACCTTTGGGCGATTGAGAAAAATAAATCACATCAATGGCATCAAGTAGGTACACAAGAGCGTACAAAATATATGACGGGTTTAAATTATACAATATAAATAACATCTATAGTTATTATACCTACATAAACATAATAAAGTAAATCGTAAATAAGTTATTCTTAACGTTCGTCCCTTTTTAAAAGACTTGAAAAAAGCAGGAGGTTCTATGTTAGGCTGTATGTATGTTCACCGATTACTTCGTAAATTGTGGACAGATTTAGAAAATTCTTTTTTTGTTTGAAAGGGTATAGGGTGATGGCACCAGTGTTGGACACTTTAAGCTGACAGGCACCAATAATGGACACTTAAACCTTAATTCAAAGATCATGCGGTTATAAATGTATTGTTGCAAAACGAATAACCCTTATCTTCTTCAAAATAAGAATCATGTGTCCATCATTGGTCCTTGTCTATTACTGGTGCCATTTTTAATTTATGAGAGGTCGAAAATGGCCCGCGGAAGGTGTCGCCTTTTGCTTTGCTAAGCACGTGCCTGCGCCGCAGCGTACGCAGCTTCAAGGACGTTCATGCATTACAAAATCTGCTCTGCCCCGCGCTGCGTGAAACTGCGGTCGCCTGCGTTTCGGTATACGCCCAGACAAAGCAATTGCTTTTTGTGCAATAAAGAGTTTACATACATACATACAAATTTTAATATACCAATTCTTAGAAAAACGTCATAGGAAATAAAACATTATTATATATATGGCATTTATTTTTTAGTAATTATTCAGCTTACAAATTAACGCATTTAGCGCCAAGTACCCGACTGTCGGGTAATCTATGATATTCCCAGGCCGCACTACCCGATAGTCGGGTACGCAATACAATAGCTACAGATGACTAAAACCCACGCCGGAGGACCCGATATCGGGGTGTGTTTTAACAAACCTATTGGTTGTCGCTAAAATATTTAATAAAAATATTCATTGTTAGGAGAGTTGAATGCGTCAACATTTCAAAGAGCCGTTTTAATTTCACTTAAAAAATATATCTTAATAATTATTTAATACCACATAATTAATTTTATGATTTACTTAGTCGTTATAGGTAGATAACCAAAACGAGTCTTTTATGGATTTCTATCTCGCTCTAACCAATAAAATGAACTAAAAATAAAACATTCGTTTTCAGCACATCCCTGCACAGAGAATGGTTGTATCCGACTGTCGGGATCTCGGCGTGTAGCGTCGGTTTGTTCGATAAATTGCGTGATGTTCCCGACTGTCGGGTCTTATGATATTTGCCGCTACGCTGGCGTGTGTTCGTGGGATGGCAGCGAATGTGTTAAGACAACTTAGAAATACTTAACTTTATTGATACCCTAAGCGACATATTATTTCTAACACCAAACTCGCTTTCAGTCTTCTATTTACACGAACATTTATGCCTTTTTAAGGTACCACTGTGCCTAAATTGGGATTTACACAATTCGCAAGAAAATGGTTTTTCTCCAGTATGAATACGCATGTGCACCTGCAAATTCTCATTGCTTGAAAAATTTTTTTTACACACGTCGCAGTTGTGCGGGCTCTTGCCGGAGTGTAAAAGCATATGCTTAGTCAAATTCCCTAAAAGTCCTATTTTAACGTTGCAAATTTTACACGAAAAACGTTTGATCCCCGTATGCACGCCCATATGAGTTTCCAGCTGACCTGCTGTCCTAAACTCACGCTCGCAAATTTTGCAAGCGTGAGGTTTTTCTCCCGTGTGAATCCTCATGTGTATTTTCAAGTAATTGAGGTGAGGGAAACCTTTCTCGCATATTGTGCACTTGTAAGGTCTCTCGCCTGTATGTATGCGCTCGTGAAGTTTAATGCTGGAATGCTGCCTAAATTCACGGCCACAGAATCTGCATATATAAGGCTTTGCTCCAGTATGAAGCCGGTAGTGAACTTTCCAACTTGTATAAGCGTTGAAACTTTTGTCACAAACATCGCATTTGTAAGGTTTCTCTCCTGTGTGCTGGCGTTCGTGTGTAATCGTATAACTTTTTGTAGAGAATGTCTTAGTGCAATACGAACATTTGTAAGGTTTGATGCCTTTGTGAATTGCAAACACGTGCCGTTTCAAATGTACTTCTTGAGGGAAACTCTTGCCGCACACATCACATACATATGGCTTTTCCCCTGTATGAGTCATAATATGATATTTCAATGCTTTACCTTCTCCGAACGACTTGTTACAAAGATTACAATTGTATTTATTTTCTCCAGTATGCATTTTAATATGTTCTTTCAAGCGTTTGTTGTTTTTAAATTCTTTATTGCAGTAGCGACAAATAAACTTTGGTTTAAAATGTTGCTGTTTAAGATGTTTCTTTAGCAGACTTGCCCTTTCAAGAATCTCTGGACATAAAGTGCAAGGGAATTTGCCTCCTTTAGAATGTTGTGTGGTTATGTGCTTTAGTAGTTCCCTGTTGTTCCTATATACTCCTTTACATATATGGCATTCCAACTTCCGGTCTGTCTTATGCGTCTCCATATGCTTTTCTAGCGTAACGGAGTACACAAATTTCTTTGGACAAATTTCACAACAGAGTGTCCTTGTCCCAGATGTCTTTGGTTCTGCTTCTGAAACAACATAATATACTTAGTGATCAGTTTTCTTAGGCTTGTAGCCATTTTTTTTAATACCTACCCTTCTTGGGACTTTTATCGGTGAGTTCGATCCAGTCGGCGTCAGGAATGGACACCGAGTGACGCAGTCTCAACAGTGGCTGGTCGTCGCTGTCCACTAATGGGCGTGGAGACATGTCCACTGACGGCTTATTGTCGTCTGCGAACAATAACTATACCTCTTAAAATAAGTCTTGATTGACCTAATGGTTTAAGTGAATGAACGGATGTAATAAAATGAATAAACGAAATGAAATGAATGAACAAAAAATTAAATGGAAGAATAACACTTATCAATGAACTACCACCAAAATTCCATCCAGAAAATTATGTGGAGAGCTATAAAAGGCTTCTGAACTTACCATCAGAATGAATGTCCAATTCTTCACTAATCTCGTCATTTGGCAGAAAGGATTCTTCTAGAAAACCTGAAATAAGCAATGCCAAATTAAAAAAAAACGGTCAAATACTAGGCAAACCCTAGTTGTGGAAATTTGCTTATCAAAATAGGTCTTATTTCTTACATAATTACGTCTATTATAATTAAAGCAAATTTTAATGAGGTTTAAAAGTTTTTAGTTTTATTTCTTTCGCAAATGTCGGAACAAAAACTATGTCAGTACGTTTCGTTTTTTTCAATATTATTAATAAATTTCGATTTACCGTTTTATTGTTTTCATACAAAAGTAATTTCGGCCATAATCTCTTTATAACTAATCAATATTTTAAAAAACTAAACGTACGACCATAGTTTTTGTTCCGACTGACCACATATCAAAAATTGGTCGAATTCGGTTAACGTTTAAGGGGTGGAAAACGTTATCGCCGCTTGAATGAAAAGGCTAGATTTTGCAGTTGGTTCACAGTCCTCTTAAGCCGGGGCGGTGGCGGCTCACAGCCGTGTGGGGGATGCCTGGAGTCTTCTTCCGGCTTCTTTTTCGTTTTATTAATAACACATTACGGGAACTAGGCACCTGGGACTGGTTAGGACACCAAAATATGTGCGTGGGAAATATAAAGAAAGAAAGAAAGAAAAACGTTTATTTACATACATCTAACAAAAGTACAGAACATAAATAACAAAAATGGACAAAAATAATAAAAACTGTACTAATGCCGGATGACGCAAAACGGTATACCTTCTATCCAATTAAGGGTTGAAAGAAACCAACATTATTCAGTACAATGTTTTTATCATTTAGCCAAAATCCGATATTATACTATTTAATTTTTCATTTTAGAGGAAATTATGAGGCCTATGGGCACTATAGAATTAAATTAAACGCAAAAAAAGACAAAATATGAAAATACCTATTATAGTTGCAAAATCGATGTGTGTATGTATATATGTTCCCTGCGGACTAAAACGGCGGGACCAATTTTGATGAAATTTTCAGGAAATTAGGAGATTATGAATTTTTTTTTTGGTATTTTGTATGGGCAGCACCGCGCCGGGTGCTGGTACCTACCTAGTACATTATAAATCCTAAACACGACATATTTGAAGTATGTAGTAAAAAATTAAAAAATAATTAAAAATTTTACCTTACACACCATTGTACCTACCCATGAAAGCAATTAAAAAACGGATAAACTTATAGTAAGAAATTATCTATCCCACTAGACGCCCCGAATGACACATGTTTTAACTCCTCGTATGCGGGGGGTGAAAATACCAAGTTCTAGTCTCTTCAGATTAAACAAAAAAGATATTCAAAAGGTCAGGATCCTAAACAGACACAGACGAAAGGTTAAATCTGTTGGAGGGTGCGGACGGTTCTTCCCATTGCCCTTTTCACTTTTGAAAAAAAAAAAAACGCGTATTTGACTAGCTCTCCGCAACCAATGAGCCTAGAGCACATTTGTGACGTTCTCAATATAAAGGGACCTTATGGAAGAAGGCAGTTACGCTCTTCTTGTTCTTGTAACTATACGAATACTATGGTAACAGTTCTAAAAACGGCGTAACCGCCTGCCTCCATATGGTCCCTTTATATTGAGAACGTCACATTTAGTTAGGTTTACAAAAGTAATGTACATAGATACCTAAAGATGCTTACTTTAGGTTGTTTTTTCGAAAAAACTCAAACAAGTGTCAAAATTTTGCAGTTTTTCGAGTACCATGGGAGTAGCACATGGTTTTCAATGTTGCAAACTAGGATGTAAACCACCTAACGACATATAAAAAGTCGTAGATACACGCGCGCTTGCAATGTTCTATGTTCTTATTGACTGGCATAATCTAGTCTCAAGCTAAGCTCTAGGCTTGTAGGAACTATGAATACAAGCAAGACAATGATAATCATACTTAAATAGAACATTAAATATTTATACATGTATAATTTTTTGCTATATGTATATTTACTTACCATCTGAGTAAACATCATCATCTTCTGACTTGATATCAATTTCTGTATTTAATTCATCTAAAATTGACACGAAAAAAAAAAAAAATTAATGTTGAGGTTTGTTCAAAAGCCTTAAAATTGATGCTTCAGTTGCTCCTTCCCCTTTACTCGCCATATGTATCGAAATAGAGATAAAGTTGAGAGAAATAGATGGACTTAATACAACTGTGAACTTCGTTATTTAGCATAAGCCCACTATAACGTAAAGTATCAAGTGAGAGATACTATTGAATTTTATTGATTGGTCAATAAAATTCATTTTAAATTTTTAACAATACGCACGATCATGTTGGCGGGCTCTGAAAGGGATATAAGAAGTCAATCCTGACAGCTGTCATCCTAGTACTAAGTGCGTCAATACGAAGATCTTGCCGCATTTAGTACAGTCACCACACGGGATTGTTGAGCCACTGTAGAACCCTCTCACAGAAAGTCGACGGAAAATTTTGACGTAATTTCTTTTGAGTGACTTGACGTTGTCATTATGACAGAGTTCTATGGTGGCTCAACAATCCCGTGTGGTGACTGTACCAGAGACTGAAAAGGTACCGTTAAAACGGTTGACCGGGTCTTTTTAAAGGTACCCGACCGTTAAAGCAGCATTCCGGTACCAGGTATCAATACTTTAGGTATCCAAACAAGCTTCCGTCCAAAAGGTACCTTAAAATAAAAGTACCTCATCAAATACCCCAATTCAAACCGGTCACTCAATCGGACAAAAGCGCCGTTGCAAGCTAGCGACTCTCGCGAGAGCGAGAGGGATCGCGTGTCTCATTTTTCATTCGTTGCCGACTGCGTCACTATCACTCGCAGTACCGCATGCGACGTTGCCACGTTTATGGGTATCCGATAGTCTAACCGAAATTATTGAGGTACCAGTTTTATCGGTCAGCGTAATTGTACGGCTCATTTTTCGGTCAGGTACCTTTACTTGAAACGGTCAACCTTAGCGGTACCTTTTTAAAAACGTACCTATTAAATTTCATTTATTCGGGTACCGTTACTTTTGGATACCTTTTCAATTGATACCTTTATTTTAGGTGACCGGTCTTTTGCGGTTTTTCAGTCCCTGTTTAATACTGGGATGACAGCTGTCAAGATTGACTTCTTATTTGCCGTTTACAATAGTGTTGTAAACGCTAACGCCGCTGAATGACAGCAGCAGAGGACCGGTCGTTGTGGAAAACCTTGGGGAAGGCCTTTGTCCAGCAGTGGACGTCATGCGGCTGATGATGATGATGATGATGAATAGTGTTGTTGCATGGTTTATTGTCCCACTCAGTGGGTTAGAAGCACTGGATTTGTGGGATTGAAAATTTAAATAATGAATATACAAAGTGGTATGGACAACAAGTTGGAAAGATTGTATCCCACGAAAACACTTCCAAAATGCAAAGTGAATTTCTTGTAACATAATAAAAAAAAACTTTGCATGTTGCAACATGACAGCAGATGAAACTACAATAAAAGAAGTATGAAGATGCCATCGCATACCTGGATTAAGTTTGCTGTATTCAGTCAGTGTTCTCTCATACGCCAGCACTTGATGTTTAAATTGTGTCGCTTCCCGAAGCCGCTGCACGCAAGCCTCGCAGATGCTGTGGCTTTGACTAAGATGAGAGTGAATCGACAGACTCAACTGTAACAATATTGGTTGATTTTAAGAAATAAAGGACTACATTAAAAATGGACCAAGAACTGATAGAACTGAGTGTTAGTCATTAACTTCTATATACATCATACATGTTATTGTAATATTTTTAAAATCAAAATCTGGGTTGGGTTCCATACCCAAAGGGTGTCAAACGGGACCCTATTACTAAGGCTACGCTGTCTGTCTGTCTGTCCATCCGTCTGTCCTAACTATAAAGAGCTGTATCTTTTAAACCGTAATACAAGATGATGATGGATGGGGACGCCCGGCCGGAGCAGGCGGGCGGTCGATCGTTCCTACGGTCATTCCTCCCTGTTCCCCTTGGTTGAGCCATAGGTTACTGGTCCGGCCACGCTCCCATCCAGCATGGATCCCATAACCGTAATACATAGGGGGTTGATTTTATTTTTCTGAATGTGTGTTATTACAGCGATTTCCTAACAAATAAAAAAAAAACAAAAAAATAAAGGGGGTCCCCATACAAGAAATGTTTTTTCAGCATATTTTTTTTTATTTTTGTTGTACCATAAAAACGGTAAAACATACAAGCATCAAATTTGGTATGATTATAGAACAAACCCTATAGAATAACAAGTGCGCGAGTCTGACTCACACTTAACCAGTTTTTTTATTATTTTTTGTACAGAAAATGACATGAACATGTCTCATAAAACATTTTCAACAGGCCACACACAAAATAGGCACATGATATTGAGTCGGAGAAAAACCACGAGAAATAAATACAAATAATCTACAGGCAAAGGGTAAAAATAGACTAAAATAAAGTTGTTAATAACCCAGTGCAATTGTAAAAGTTTTACACATTAATCGGTTGGACTGTAGGGAAGGGGGGGCTGTAGGTTAGGTTATTTTCTAAGTCCTATAATCTGCCCCCCCTTTGCTACAGTCTGACCCATTAATCTCTTAAATATTTGTCAGCTGTATTCGTCTGAAAAGGTAATGAGCTTTCATTTTCAATATACTCATTAATGATGTTTAAAGTCAGCAACTGTCTTGCTTTTTGGGCTTAACACACAATAGAGTAAGTTTGTGTACTTCGTGGCGTTCTGTATCCCGATTGGTTGACCGTAGACAATCCAACCAATGGAGACACAGATCATCACGTAGTATGCAAACTTAGTTGATCGTGTGTCAGGCCCATTATGGCTCCTTTTCACAATAGCCCATAATGGGTGAATATAAGCATGCACGATTGTGTAGGAACCATAATCATCTGTGAGTGGCCATCATCGCCTGTAAAGGAATGCGTGCCGATGATCGTGAGCGTGTGGTAATGGCAGAGGTCGAGTAAGAAAGTCGCTATCGCTTCGACGTCTATCTTCAACAAACTGCAGTCAACAAATCAACATTCACGGATATGTAGAGAGCATCCAATGATCGCGCCGATGATGGCAACTTTGGCCTATCATGAACTGTTGTAAAGAGGAGACATTTTTTCCTGAACGATAAACATACATTTCCGGCTACAATCTGCCGGGAAAAGATCCACATGTAACTGCACACAATAAAACTATATCTATACAAGTAGATATTTTTTAACTTGAAAAAATATTTCTGACTTATACATTGAAAACTATTAAAATACCCTCTTTCCTAAGATAAAATGAAAACGAAAGCAACTCACAGAAACATTTAAAGTATCTTTTAACATGTCCGAATAAATCTCCTCTGTTCCTTCGTGAATGTACGGCTCTAAGAGACTCCTGAAGCCGTCTTCTGCATGGCAACAGCGACAAAGCATATTTCTTTCCCATGAGTCACCCATAATTTCTCACCAGAACATAAAATACAATATAAAAATGATAATACGAGAAATATACGTAGCGAGCTAGCGAGCGACGAATTTTTTTTTTTGTTACGTTTGACAGATAACGAACGAGGGTTGCCAACTCCAAGAAGAGCACAGAATATAAGGGTAGAAGAAGAGGTTAGTCCTAAAGTCGAAAAACCTCAAAATACAAATAACCTGGGTGGCAACTTTGAAAATCGAAGTTCGAAGTTACGTGAGCTCCTTCCCTTGCTCACTATTTTAATCACAATGGACGAGTGAAAGAGATGATGCATCCGAACGTTCGAAATTAGTGTTTTGTGGTAACTATGCTAATGTTAAAAATCATAGTTGTATTGTAACTAGACACACGGTATAGTTCTTTTCACATAGCTTGGGTACGGTGACAGCTGTCAACTCAGTACAAAATATAACCTCAAACACATATTTTGTACTGAATTTACAGCTGTCACCGTACTGTATGTATGTGAAAAGAACTATAATATCAGGCTAAATTCGAAGAAAAGACGGGTCACTGCGTTGAGGACTATCGTTTTAGTGCACACCAGTTGGCGCCACTGTAGAGTAAGGTCCTGAAAGTATAGCTTTCAAAGTTTGTTATTACGCCTTCGAAATATACATATATGTACTTATTATATTTCGATGTATTACGCACGTGAAAACAGTTTACATTTAAATCATATATACCTTAAATATACCTATATATAGTTTGTTTACTGTTTTTAGGTATATAGGCTCAGACCCGTTACTCATATTTGCCATAAATAATTTCAGGTATTGCAAAATATTCACAACATTATTCTAATTCGAAATAAACCCGCGTAGCCCACCCACAAACAGTGAAATTTGACATTTCGGAGACTTCACGCTAAATTAGCGCATCTAGCGGCGCGGCGGATTCATAACCGATAGCCTCCGTCCATAAGAAGATATTTATCACTATTTCCTCGGAAATAGTCCGAGGATATTCCTGTTTTTGGGATAAAAAGTACACTATGCCCGTCTCTGGGCTTTAAACTACCTCTGTTCACACAAACATACTTTCGTATTTATAATAATTTTAATATAAAAAGGATATAACTTAAATACAACTGTAGAGCGTAATGTCACGTAACGTTTCTTGCGTGAAATGGAACTAAAAACTGAGGAAACATTTAGGATGATACTGGCAACACCGTTGAAAGCACGTTACGACGCCACGCCATAGGTTTGTAGGTTGGTACATGCACGGGTGAAAATCTTCCCGCCCACAGACTAATCTCCCTCAGTCAATCAGTATTACATTATCAATATTATCACGATTATCGTGCAAATACTGATAAGCTATGTCCACACCAGTGCACTTTCATGTTCATCTTGCATCTTCAACTTTCAATTCGTCTCGCGTCGAGCGTATGCAATATTGATTGCCTTAAGACGCATGCAGCTTATCGTCTACACATGTGCGCCTGTCGCATGCAGCGTACACACACACGCGCCTCGGTTAGCCGTCAAGATGGACGCGGAACTAGTAGCTATACCAGTGCGGCATATTTAGTGTTATGTGCAAGTAAAAAACGAAAAAAAGGAGAATCTGGACCATTTTTACAACATAATTAGGTTTTTGGCTCAGATAAATCAACGCGTTGTTTCGTTTTATTTTATGTATGTAATCTTTGGGTTTGTGGTCCCGCACTGGTGTGGACATAGCTATCCTGTGCGCTTTCATGTTCAACTGCGCTTTCAGGATTTCGATACGTCTTGCGTCAAGCGCATGCAATACGAGGGTGACACTGAATCTTCAATAAAATCCAATGTTTTGACTTTATCTTCCGTCATTTTATTTGCAAAATGTTGCACGTCGACCCAACGGTGACGGATCAGCGTGCGCTACGGGTATGCGCTGATATCAATCCACTTTGAGCGCATGCGTTATTGCATGCGCTGTGGTTGCTGAGGCATGCGTCAGAGCAAAGCGCAGGTGTAAACATAGCTATAGTGTAATAGGGCGTATCGCAGTATGTATCCTGTACGGGGGATATTACATTATCAATATTATCGCGCGATACTCGAGTATCACGATAATATTCATAATATAACATGTCATATCGCAGTATTTCATATTCATACATAATTTTATTTTTTATAAATTACATGTCATTTTGTATACAAAATTTTGTAATTTTGTTTTCTGTATACAGAAAACTCAAATATTATTAAGGTATACCTATTTTTTTAATTTATTACGATATACACAGACAGTGCCGTCGGTGGAAATCGTCCCTAACGTGTAGGTATTAGTTAAGGACCGTATCGGAAAGAAAGTAGACAACTTTGAAATGATATTATTTTTATTCTGTGTGAAAACTGATAATGAAACAAAAAGAAACTGAAAAATAAGGTCTTTATAAAAAACTGTTTTGAATGATTTCGTCATATTATATCCATTTTGCCTGCAACCTAACTTTCTTTTTAATGTGTCTCATTAAATTCTACAATTCAAATAGCTTTTACTTTCGAGGTATTATTTTAGAACCTTAGCACGACTACCTATTTTCATTGAAAGTAAACGCCGTTTATATTACACGTAATTTTTTTCGTGACTAAAGCGGGGCGGTTCGAACGCTCCGCGGCCTTACCCATTTTTGACAGGCCTGATAGATTCGTCGTTTATCCTAAAGCGATTATATCGACGCTTGAAAGGAGAAATGGGATAAGCGACACGGAGCAAACTTTACAGGAGAGCCAAAAAACCGCGCAAATTTTCGAAAAAAAATCATCAAAATTTTTCTACAAGACCAATTTTTGAATTAAACCTATATAAATGAACATATTATTGTTTTCTATATGATGTTTTGATTATTTTGCCCAAAAATGCATTAGTTTCGATTTTAGTGTCGCTTACGCAATTTGGTCTTTAAAATGGTTTCAGGTAAAATTGTCTAAACAAAATGTTGAGCGAGAAATAAATTCGGTAAAAGAGTCTGACCAAAAAAATATACTAAAACATATTCAAGTAAAATTATCCAACTAGAAATAATGCGAATTTGATGGTGAGGTAGAAAACTCTATATTTATTCTAGGTGTAAAAATATATTCAAGATAAATTATCTGACTGCTTTTGGACGGGCAACTTGAAAACGTAAAAGCGGTTTAAGCTAAAATAAAACCTTAATTCACTTCTGGGAAAAATTAGTGACCCGTTTAATAATATACCTTTTTATAAAGTATTTGATTTGAAAAAAGGGTACTTTTTGGGATTCTTCATTATTTTTTGTAACGAAATATATTTAAAAAACAAAAAAAAAAAAAACTATTTTATGACATTTTAAGATTAGTTTTTTTTGTTAGATTGTGTATATTAATACAATTATATTTATAATAATACCTACCTACAGTGGAAGCCACACTAATAGAAATGCTTGCGTTTTCCCATACAATATTTCTTATGACTACAAATATGACAAGTAATCAAAAAGTTCTTGACCAATTATGTACAGTTAATCCCTGTTGAAAACGTTGTTTTTATTAAATAAGGATTAATATTTGCTTTCATACAACGTATGAATTTTTTTATGAACGCGTCAGCACATTTTTGTTCATTGTACATTAGTTCAAACCTTAGCTTTTAGTTTAAAGTAAATTATAACTAGGAATATAATTAGTACTTAGTACTAATAGTGGAATAAGTAGCTTAGTATTTTTTATTAATGGTCAAATTCGATAAGTCCATAGTTATTTATAGGCAGTTGTACGTAGAGATCGCAAGCGTTTCTAATTATATTGCCACCACACTGTCACCACATTGAAAAGTTTTGAGCCTAAGGTTGATAACGAAATTAAAAACAAAAAATAACACTGGCACACGCCAGTCTTTAATCAATAAATTGTGTCAATCTTCACATGTTTTCTCATCATTATGCATTATCTTTTGTTTTTCTCCTGTAACAATTGTAAAATTTGTGACGGAAATACTAAACAAGGTATGCGATTTCCATAATAATGGATAAAATTGAGCAACGTTCCGTAAATAATCAAGTACTTACGAAAGAATATTTTCGAAGACATGTGCCAGATATTAGGGAAATCCGCCCCATCATATGCCACTGTATAAAGATGGGTAGCGGATTTCAAACGCGACAGAGAAGCAGTTCAAGTAGAACCTAGACGTGGTAGGCCATTGACGGCTACTACAGAAGAAAATGCCAATAAAATACTAGACATGATTATGAATGATAGGCGGTTGAAGATCGTAGAGATAGCGGAAGCAATAGCCATCTTTTATGAACGAGCACAGAACATCATCACCAACGATGATGAGGTGATGGCTTTAGTTTTTTGGGACTGCAGAGGGGTCATAATGATCGATTACATTGAAAGGGGTAAAATCATAAATGCTGAATATTACTGTACCCTCTTACAACGTCTGCATGAAGAAATAAAAATAAATAAGCCTGGTAAGAAAGTGTTGTTCCACCAAGACAACGCTCCTGTCCACACTGCAGCGAAATTAATCGCACAAATACATACTTAATTGTGGGTTTGGATTGTTGCCGCATCCACCCTATTCGCCGGATTTGGCCCATTCCGATTATCACCTTTTCCCCAACCTAAAAAAAGGCTTATAAAGACAAAAAAAAACAACAAATATTAAAGTACAAGAAGCTATAAATGCATCTTGGATATTCTTTTTTATTGCATGGAATTCTGAAGTTAGAGGCGAGATGGCAAAAGTGTATAGATAGTTTTGGAAACTATGCAGAAAAATAAAATTGTTGTAATAATTAAAGTCTTTATTTTGAAAGTCAGGTTCAAAACTTTTCAATTCGCCCTCGTACATAGTCTATCAAAAAATGAACCACAGTTAAATAGTTTACAATTATGATTTTTTGTTTTGTAAAACTGGTAGTTTTTTGACTGCAAAGTTAATTCGACATTAAAGTCCAACTAATCGACAATCTAAAAAACTAAATTCATACCTGTAGGCTTAACTGTTTAGATTGTATAAACTTACAAGTACTTTAACTGTAACTTTCGTAGCCATGATTTAATAATGTTTACATATTGTTTTCTACAAACTATCTAATTATGGATGAATCTCTCGTATAAATTGTTGCATTCAGATCACAATCATTCGGGAAAAATGGTTAATAAAATAAGAGATTGCCCTAAATTACATCAATAAGTGAAATTACTCTTAAATTGTTTGTCACTTGTCTTAATTTAATATTTCTACGTAACTCCATAAGTTGGTTAGTTGATGAGCTGTTGTTTAGTAACAATGGTTAAAAGTAATGTTTAATTTTTTTTATTACAACCTTTTTTTTCAAGCTTCAAAAACTACTTTGGATTCATGATATATTTTAGTAAAAAACACAATATTCTCAACATATCGTACACTACTTCGTATATTAATAATTTTCAAACTTGCTTATTTTAATTGTCATTTGATTAAATCGTTTTCTATACGCTAGCTTAATTTATACCATTATTTATTTATTTATTTATTTACCAGTTTATACGAGTAATAAGAGATAATTGAAAGAAAAGACTGACTGTTGAGTTTCTTGCGGCGCTTCTTCTCAACAGTGGTCTCATCTTGGGGAGCGCTGGTAGACTCAAACATGTAAAAGTGTCTACAGGGCTTACTTACAAAATAAGGTTTTTAATTTTAATTTTCCATCTTGAAGGATCTCGCATTTGTAATTCAGCAGTAAGCGAGTTTGGAAAATCATGGAAGATCTCGGAAAAGCAACTTTAGAAGCCCTAGTTAAATCCCTTGATTGATGGACTTTCTATCTATGCGACGACCGCGTATGACTTAGACAACGTCTCCTAGCGTAGCGATTTAGGTAGATGGCGTTTGCACGCTCTAGTCGCGTCCGAGAATAATGCGTTACCGACACTTTTTTTTTGGATGTTGGTAATAACCGACTTCATAAATTCAATTAGATAGGGATAAGCGACATGAGTACTCAAAACTTATTGCAGGTAAAAAAGGATAAGCGACAAAGATTTTATAAACTGCAAATAAGTAAATAAGGATAAGCGACAAAGGTTTATAAACTGCAATTAGGTAAATAAATATAAGCGGCGATACTTCAGATAAGGTTGATCAGGTTATTTGATCTAAGCTAATTTATATCTTTCTGAAGGTAGTAGGTAAAAAGTCACAATGGAAAATAAAATCGAATATACAGTCAAGTAAAAAAAGACAAACGACAAGTCACTGGTTAGACGCGACAAAGCAAAACTATCCAAGTGTAGTGTTATTTGTCCTGACAAATGAGTAAAAAAATCTTAGCTTAATTTAATCAAAACACATTTTATCTAACCTCCATCATCAAAAAATGAGTCAAAAATTACGTCGTTTAGTAACAAAATTTGTCCGTATTTCTCAAAATCACCGATGGGATAAGCGACAACAAAGTCGTCAGATGAACACGAGACCTAGCTCATTCGATGCGGAAAAATCAGCCGATTCCAACGATATATATAACTCAATAGCACCAAAAATGTCGCTTATCCCATTTCTCCTTTCAAGCGTCGATATATATATATATATATATATATATATATATATATATATATATATATATATATATATATATATATATATATATATATATATATATATATATATATATAGATTAGATTTGATATACATCCCTTAATTTACCAAGTTGACTGACTCATAAAAATCTCTAGGTATCTAGGTATTGATAATTCGGACCGACGCGAGTAGTAATTTTAAAACTACTTGACACTTGGTTCTCATTGCTCGCAGTGCTCGTCGTCCGTTTAAATTTTATGAGAATTTCTAAAAAAGTTTGTTCAATTTTAAGGATTAAAAAAAACAAGCCGTGGTAGCCTAATGGTTTGACCTGCCAACTCTTAAGCAGAGGGTCGTGGGTTCGAACCCGGGCTCGCATCTCTAAGTTTTTCGGAATTTATGTGCGAAATATAATTTGTAAATTTACCATGAGCTTTTCGGTGAAGGAAGAACATCGTGAGGAAACCTGCACACACCTGCAAAGCAATTTGACGGTGTGTGCGAAGTTCCCAATCCGCACTGGGCCCGCGTGGGAACTATATAGCCCAAACCCTCTCATCGTGAGTGGAGGCCTGTGCCCAGCAGTGGGACGTAATATAGGCTGGATTATTATTATTTATTTATCCACCTACCTACAATTTTTTTTAAATCGGAGAGTTGAATGAAATGTGCAAACTTTTTTAGAAATGCTCTTATAGGCTACGACGTGCTACTCCTGAAATTATTAGCGTAGGTACAAACCAGCTGCAAAAAAAAAATAGGCCTATAATAGTTTGCTTTTATTTTAATTTTACGAAGAACGAACTTAACAGAATACCTTTTATGGCAATAAAACTAGATATAAAAAATAGGACATTTAATTATTTTTTATGTAAAAAAAATTGAAAATTTTAATAAATAACTAGACTAGTACTATGTACATAAATATACTTTAACTTGCTTTAATAATATAATAAAAATATACTGAGGACAAAATCAAAAACCCGACTGCTTTAAAAATATCAACTGAACAGCTAAAAATAGGCCTTATAATCTAAAGAATTATTAAATGTTGGGGAAGGTATTGCACGCGGTTTATTTTTACCGACTGCGGCGAAGCAAAAGGAGGGTTATTCAGCTTTCCAATTGATATTTTTAAGCAGTCGGTTTTTTATTTTTTAAATTATTTTTTTATTTTATACTTTTAGTTTTATGTACACCGCGCGTATATGTATGAAGTATTATTTATCAAAATTGGTTGAGCCGTTGAGTAGTTACGAGCGGACATAGGAACGAACATACATACAGGTCAAACACATAACCCTCGTTTTGGGCTTCGCCACAATCGGGTAAATATAATACTAACAACTTAGTCTCCTTCAGTCTTATCTAAATGCGAACATCTATGCCTTTTCAAGCCACTGCTCTGCGTAAACTGGCCGCTACACAATTCACAAGAAAATGGCTTCTCTCCAGAATGAATACGCATATGCAATTTCAAATTATCATTCTTAGAAAACTGTTTTCTACACACATTGCAGTTGTAAGGTCGGTCATCCGTGTGAATACGCATATGCTTAGACAAGTTCCCTATTTGTTTATTACAGATTTTACACGTATAAGGTTTAATTCCCGTATGCACACGCATATGTCTCTTCAACTGTCCTGTTTCCCTAAACGCACGTTTACAGACTTCGCAAGCGTAAGGTTTTTCTCCTGTGTGTACCCTCATGTGTATTTTCAAATAACCATTGTCCGAGAAATGTTTCTTGCATATTTTACATGCGTAAGGTCGCTCCCCGGTATGTGTGCGCTCGTGGAGTTTAAAACTGGCCATTTGAGCGAATTCACGATTACAGAAACTGCATGAATAGGGTTTAAAACCGGTATGAACCCGTTTGTGAACTTTCAAAGTTGTATACGCGGTGAAACTTTTGTTGCAAACATCGCAGGTGTGAGGTCTCTCACCTGTGTGTTGTCGTTCGTGTATGGACAGATAACTTTTGCTGGAGAATTGTTTTTTGCAAACCTGACAGCTGTGTGGTTTGATACCTCTGTGTATTATAAATATGTGTCGTTTCAAATGCGTCCGCTGTGGGAATCTCCTGCCACATACATCGCAAACATGAGGCTTCTCACCTGTGTGAGTCAAAATGTGAGATTTCAGTGTTTGATTGTGTACAAACGATTTGCTACAAATCTGACAGCTAAATTTCCTTTCTCCAGTATGAGTTTTCAAGTGTTCCTTTAGGCCTTTTTTTCTTTGAAATTCCTTTTCGCAGTAGCTACAAGTAAATTTATGTTCAAAATGCGTTGTTAAATGTTTCTTCAGCAGTGTTGCCTTCCCAAAAGTCTCCGTACATATAGTACATGGGAATTTGCCTCCGTCTGAATGGCTAGTAGTTATGTGCTTATTTAATTCTTTATTATTAGTATATTTTCCTTTACATATATGACATTCTATAGTTCGCTCGCCAGTATGTGTTCGCATATGCATTTCAAGTGAACCATTGTATGAAAATTTCTTTTGACAAATTTCACAGGAGTATTTTTTGCTTTTCGATTTTGTTCGTTTTTCATCTGAAACAAAATATATGTTAGTGTGTATGAATAAATGTATGTTAGTGATTAAGTCTATTTAGTTTGGAACAGATTTTTACTGCTCTCTGTTAGAGAGAGAGCGAGTAACACTTTTAACGGGGAGCGGGTCTAGTCGCATACACATTGTTGGCATAATGTAATGTTAGTCATAATTTTTTTAGTCATTCACTCTCTCAGGCTGAAATTACAGGATTTAATAAACATCCGTCGTGTAGGTTAGGTTAGGTCACTTAAATAAAAATACTGGAAAAATAATGATGTGAAAAAATGCAACAAGACTTGCGAAAATTATGACTTAAAACACATTATAACTAACAATATGTATGCAACCCAATATGAACCCCTTTTAACGTCTTGTACAGATATGTACATAAAATACATATACTCATAAATGAAATTATTGTTTCTTTTTCTTCTATTGTTATTACTTTTGTATCTAATAATTTTTTTATCAAGAATTATTTTACTCCTAAACGCCTGAAACAATTTTTATGCCTGTTTTACCAAAGATCATAACGGCCGAATGTTGTCCTGCTACCAGACCTAACACATGGTGAACCGACTATCTTAGAAGATCGCGGGAAACCGATTGAACGGAGTAGCACAAATCCGACCTTCGTCGTGATCCTTGGGCAAGGCATTAGTGAACGTCTTTGATGATGATGGTAAGGATGATACTTTTTCATCTTATAAATACATTTCGTACCCTTCGTATCTATGGGCGCCGTCCAGTCAGCATCAGGAATAGACTCCGAGTGTGACCGAAGATTTGAAAGCGGCTGGTCGTCGATGTCCAGCAGTGGCGGCATAAAATCCACTGGGGTTTTGTCTGTGGTGAAATATAAATATGAACACGGATATATTTTAAATTGTATAAAATACAGATACATATGGCTGTGTCTTCATCAGGCGAACAGTGAGCGGCTGACTGTTTGCCTCCGGTTCGCTTCCCTATAAGTTTTAATGGAGTGTCCATACAGCGCGTACTATACAGCTCAGCGTATACTTGTAGTACTGCCACGGGTATAATAACTAATACAATTAATATAAATGTGTCCTAAATAATCATAATCCTTAATAATTATTATAAATGTTAAAGTGAGTTTGTTTGTTACGCTTTGACGGCTTTGGCTTTAGCGGTTTACCGCTAAACCAATTCTGATGAAATTTGGTATGAGATAGTTCGAGTCCCGGTGAACGACATAGGATACTTTATATTCCGGAAAATTTGGCACTTCCCGAAGGAGCAGCAATAAACAACTTTTACATGAACAAAGTCAAGCAAAAGCTTGTTATACTATGATTTAGGCCCACAAATTTAATAATTGCTTGTTGTTGTTTTCGTCCTATGGTACCCCAGTGGTACAAAGGGCATTCGTGAGACGTCGCCATAAATAATTGCTTGGGATTCTGCCTGTCTCTGTGTTAGTCAACACACGTGTCGTGGTTAGAAGTAGGATTTATCGTGCCTTTTAGGCTAAATTCTCTTTGAGATTCTATTATTTTTGTTGGTGGTGGTATAATTGTACACTACTAGGTAAGTGTTTGTGTTTGTATTTGTTTTGTGTCGATGGATTTAGAAGAATCGGAACCTCCTGATGGAGGCGGTAATCCGCTTCCACCAGAAGCCCCAAAACCTGGTCAAAAAAGAACAGCTGACGGCTCTGATGTACCAATAAGTAATAAGAAATCTAGCCCGCCGAACGCATCTGCCCAACACACGTATATTCGTCCTGGGTTCGAAAACCCGTCCAGTGTAAATTATGGCGTAACTGATTCAGGTCCATTTGTCGTTCATGTAACGCCGAATGAAACTGGCCCACCAAACTCATCCAATCGCATACGTGCTCTTAAAATTGCCCAAATAATATACAATGCCAAAGTTGGAGGAATTAAGGAAATCAAAAACATTGGTAGAAACAAAATGAGCGTTTATTTCTTGACGGCCTCTGATGCTAATTCGTTTATTACCAATCCAATTCTGGCAACAAAAAACCTGATAGCAGCCATCCCTAGATTTCAAGTATCACGTATGGGTGTGGTTCGTCAAATCCCCATAGAATGGACTCTTGAAGAACTTCTTGACGTAATTGAGTGCCCACCTGGGTCAGGACCAGTTATTAAGGCAAGGCGACTTAATATTAAAAAGCAAGTTGATGGTAAGAATGTATGGGAGCCTTCATCGACCGTAGTTTTGACATTTATGGGACAAAAACTCCCGGAAAAAATATATACTTACAATATGGCAATCCCAGTTGACACTTACAAATTACCTACAATTCAATGCCATAATTGCTGCCGGTTTGGTCATGTTAAAGACCAATGCCGTTCAAACCCCAGATGTGCCCGATGTGCTCAAAGCCATGCTTTGTCTGAATGCTCTGTTCCTGACTCAGAGGTATCATGCTTATTCTGTTCTGGCCCCCATGCCGCAACAGACCAGAGGTGTCCCGAATTTTCACGCCAGCGGTCTATTAAAATGGTAATGTCTGAAGAGAATATCGGGTATGTAGAAGCTGCAAGACGTTTTCGCCCAGTTCGCACCACATATGCTGACAAAACTAAAGTTTACCCTTCTACAGTACATAACCCCTCGCTCTCCCAGTCCCCTCCCCCTCCCCCTTCTCAATCTCCCCCACAAAACGCGTCCCCTTCATCTTACCGCAAAACTATATTCACTCAACGACGCCCAAGGCCAGTTTCCGGGAAGTCTTATGACATAGTTTCTCATAGAAACATCACTTCTACCCCACAATCATCCTTACCTAATGGGTGTGCATTAGAAGAAACAACATCTTGCACTCCTAATGACAATTTGGGTGAGCTTATTTCCCAAATGCTAATTAATTTATTATCTAAATTTGCAGACATAATACCGTACACTGTCTTAGAAGCCCTTCAGGGCCAAATATGCAATGCTATTAATAAAGTTATTCAAGATGGCCAATTACAATCTGGTTCAGTGGAATTCTAGAAACATTAAGAATAAAAAACAAGAGCTGACTCAACTTATTAATACATATTGCCCCGTTATCCTTGCCATCTCTGAGACTTGGTTAAGACCTGGCTCCCTTTTTAGGGTGACAGGTTACTCTTGTCTCCGGGATGACAGGGATGATGGCTGGGCGGGATGTGCAATCTTAGTTAAGAGGAATTTTACCTTTTCCCGTCTCCCTATTGCATCTCACTCTGCAGAATTGAATGTTGTCGCGGTTCGCTGTCTCAACATTACCTTTGTGTCAGTATATTTGCCACATCCCAACCCCTCTTTAATTCAGGAACTTAAGGCCATTCTATTAACTCTCCCAGTTCCTATTATTATCCAAGGTGATTTCAATTGCCGTCATACATTATGGGGATCACACTGTTGCGATTCAAACTCGGCGGTACTCTTGGAAATTATGGATGATGTCAACCTATGTATTCTAAATGATGGAACCCCTACCCGACGAGTTCCTCCCACCCAGAATTCTAGTGTACCCGACTTAACCATGGCTTCACCATCTTTAGCCCGATCTTTGCAATGGTTAGTCGCCTCAAATTGTTTTGGGAGCGATCATCTCCCGATTATTACCACCCTCTTGAACTCTCCAATCTCTTCATCCTCTCCTCCCCCCCCTCTTTTAAAATATAGAATGTGCAGCGCCGACTGGAGTAAGTTTAATTCTGCTATGACGAAGTCGGTTGAAGAACTTCCTAATGTAACGCAAGAAAATTTTTTAGAACTATATTCTTTATTCACATCTGCCCTACTTTCTGCAGCTGACTCCTCAATTCCTATTAAAAATTCTGGGAGGGATAAAATACCTTCTCCAGCGTGGTGGGATGCTGAATGTTCCGCTATTATCAAGGAGCGCAACCACGCTGAATCCTTATTTTCAGAAGAACTCTCCTTATCTAGTTATCTTAACTTTCAACAGGTGTCTGCCCGTTCCAAAAGGCTGTTAAACAAAAAAAAATATCAAGGCTGGCGTACTTTTTGTGAGTCCATATCTCCCAGAACCCCGTCAACAGTAGTATGGAGGAAAATTAAGGCCTTTAGATTTTCCCGTATAGACAATAACATCAACAGTAATGATACTGCTTGGCTTGCTTCATTCGTGTCTAAATTAGCTCCCCCGTTTGCCCCCTCTCATGAAGGGATGGGTGGGTATTGTTCCCTCACGGCGACACCTGATAGAATGAACGATCCTTTCAGCTATGATGAGCTTAGTTGCGCACTTGACCACTTGCGTGATTCTGCTCCTGGCATAGACGGCATCCCATACTCTTTCTTGACGCAAATCTCAAAATCCTCTAAACTTTTTTTCTTAGAAATTCTAAACAAGTTTTTTCTAACCGGTATAGTTCCAGATAGCTGGAAATCTCAAATCATTGTTCCGATATTGAAACCTGGTAAAGATCCCGCTAACCCTAATTCATGGAGGCCCGTCGCTTTGTCATCAACTCTTGCTAAAATTATGGAACATCTTGTTAAAATTCGTCTGGAATGGTTTTTGGAAAGTAAAAATATTATCTCAAAAACTCAGTTTGGCTTCAGAAAGGGTATGGGATCAGTCGACAGCCTGAGTGTACTTACTTCAGACATTCGACTGGCACTTTCTCGTGGGGAACATGTGGTAGGTGTATTTTTGGATATCACGGCAGCCTACGATAATGTAAATCTTCCTTTACTCAGGCAGAAAATGCTCAATCTGAGTATCCCTGTGAGGATTACAAATGTCGTCTGCAACATGTTCATGGGTCGTTCTATACTTGTCCGTTGTAATGGAAGCTTAACGCCCCCCAGTCTTGTCTGGAAGGGCCTGCCCCAGGGGTCGGTCCTGAGCCCCCTTCTCTACAACTTATATACTTCTGACCTTGATACATCTGTAAACTGTTTCTGCAAAATTTTACAATATGCTGACGATATTGCTCTTTATACTTCATCTAAGGCTCTATCAGAAGCTTCTCAAAGCTTAAACTCCGCGCTATTTTACTTAAACACGTGGCTGCTTGATCATGGCTTATCACTTTCCGCTGAGAAGAGCAATGTCGTCATCTTTTCTCGCAAAAGGTATGTCCCTGACATATATATCCATATTGATGATCAACCTATTATAATCCGGGACTCTGTAAAATTTCTGGGAGTCATTTTAGATTCAAAACTATCGGGAGTTCAGCATTTGAATTATATTTGCCAAAAAGCAGAAAAAAATGTTAATATCATCCGTGCCCTGTCAGGAGTCAGGTGGGGATCGCATCCTTACAGTCAGAAGCTGCTGTATAATGCTATTATTAGAAGTCATTTCGATTACGCTTGCTTTGTTTTGGAACCGTGCAACAAAATAGCACTAACTAGACTGGACAGGATCCAAGCAAAATGCCTTAGAATTGTATCAGGAGCTATGAAGTCTTCCCCAACCAATGCGCTACAAGTGGAATGTTCGGACCCCCCCCTTGCCCTTAGGCGTCAATATTTGGCTAATCGCTTCTTCTATAAATGTGTTCAACTGTCCTCACATCCTCTCCTTCCTATTCTTGAATCCCTGCATCATCATGTATCTACTTCCTCGTATTGGTCCCACAGAGTTACTCCTCCCTTAGTGAATAGTTACCAAAATTGCATAGATCGAAATTATAACATGTATCAAAACTATATGAACCCTCTGTTCGAAACTAATTATGACAGCCTGGTATTTTCTCCAACGGTCTTATTCTCCTTAGGTATCTCCAAAAATCAGTTTTGCGCGGATAGTGTTTTCAATCAAAAAATCTCTGAGAATTGGTCTGATTACCTCTTGATCTTTACTGACGCCTCAAGACTGAAGATGGAAGGTCCAGTGGGGTCGGCAGTATGGATACCTAAGTACAACATTATTCTAAGCTATAAACTCCCTCCTGGTAACTCCGTTTTTTCTGGTGAAGCAGTTGCACTACTGGAAGCAGTCACATTTGTACACTCTCACCGTCTGAATAAATCTCTTATTCTATCAGACTCCTTGAGTTGCCTGCAAGACCTTGTAAAGCGCCCGTTTCATGCTAAAGAAAATTTCCCTGTCACGCTACGAATAAAAGAGATTCTACACAATTGCCATACAGAAAATATAGATGTGGTTCTGGCTTGGATTCCGGGACACAGTGGTATAAAAGGTAACGAAACTGCGGATTTATGTGCGAAAGATGCCACTGTTCGGGGCACTAATTTACATGATACATGTTTCCCCCGCGACATCAAGTCTCTTGCTTTACCACAAATGCGTGATGCTTGGAATTCTCGGTGGCAATCTTCCCGTCTCTCTGTGGGAAAATATTTCGGCAACCTACAGTCAGAAATACCAACAAGACCTTGGTTTTTTACCCGCAGAAATATTACTAGAAAAATTACAACCGCCATCATACGTTTACGCCTGGGTCATATTTGTTCACCAGTTTTTTTGGCTAAAATCCGTGTTAGAGATCACTCTCTTTGTGAGTGCGGTCTGGAGGAGGGTACTCTTGAGCACTTATTTTTTTATTGTAACCGTATTGTCACTCCCTTGTACGACATCCTCCCTCCTAAAATCCCCCGTCCCGTTAACATTAAATTCCTCCTGACACTAGTTAATACCCCCTTTGTGTATGTTCTGTGTAAATTCATCAAAATTAATAATTTGTACTTGTAAGTAGTTAGTATAACAATAATTGTATGTGATGTTTTTTCCTTTATAGATTCTCATCAGAGGCAATTTTTCAGTCGCAAGTTACCTACCGATCAATTGTCATCTTGAAACGCGTGTCTTCTTTAACCTCGACGTTGGCGGAATCATCGAGAGTATCGATGGAGCTATTTTTTTTTAAAAATTGAATTATTGCTTAACACCTGTAAAATACAATGAGGACAAACTAAGGACGCACCCAGGACCGTGTTTTGGACGAGCTCAAATATTCGTAATTTTTATCTTTTTTTATAGCTCTTATTTAGTTTTATTATAATGTAAAAATAAAAGTATAGTTTTACTTTGTAGCTTAGTTTTAGTTTAGTTAATTATTTACTTTAATAATAATTTAAGAGTCTATGGAATTAGTGAAAAGGTTGAATTTTTTTATGGAGCGAGAGGTGTTCACGCTACGATATTCAAAACGGAACGGCCAGTAACGGCCCTTTTGGTAGGGGGAAACAAATTGTTGCCAGCCACATAGGAATAACACTTTTTAATGTTGCCAGAACAAACCAAAAGAAACTACTAAACAATGAGAAAAGTGAACATTATTTTATAATAGCTTTAGTTTTGTTTTTAATAAAAATGCTTATATGAAGGCAAGAATGTTACAATCTGAACAATGATAACAACCAATGAGTTTACCTTTAGAAACTATGCCATTTTTTTACTCAGTAAAAAAATAACTGTTAAGTTTCTTGCGGCACTTCTTCTCGTAGTATTTTCACTAAGTGCTGGTAGATTTTGACGTGTAAAAGTGCGCGTGCGGCCTACTTACTAAATAAACATACCTGCCCGTATGTCTACCTACATTACACCTCATATTTAATAACAGATGATTGGCAAAAGTGGGTATAAAAATTGTCTGGACCTACCATCAAATTTGATGCCCAACTCTTCTTTGCTCTCATAATTTTGTTGAAGGGATTCTTCTCGAGAATCTGTAAAAACAGTGCCATTATATCCCGATTGTTGTAACTGTGCGCCTGTCAACGTCAAAATATGGCCCTGGAGAGGTAAGCGGGCAGGTGAATTCAATACTAAAAACCTAAAGATTTTAGACCACCATACGTATGTTGTAATATAATTGTATTATGCAAAAAAGTTTAAATAAATAAGTAAAGATTAGAAAAAAACCTTGAACTTTCATAATTAATTATTTTTTTACCATTCGAATAGCTGTCCCCTTCTGACTTTATATCAGTTTCCAAGTGTACTCCATCTAAAATGAACATAAACATATAGATATGTGTGATTATAAATATAATCCGGTTCCTTTTTTTTTCATATATAAAATTATACTTGTCAAAGTATAGTGTATTGTCTTGTCTTGTCAGCAAAAGTAAGCAAAATTGTCTCCCCCCTCTTATGCTTACATAAGCATTGGTATGATTTTTACAAAAACTGTTCAAGTTTCTTTATTGATATTTTAGCATAAGTATTGCTGACGTAAATACCACTCAGATCCCCCCTCATCCATATCATCAAAAATAACCAAAGCAAAGACCCCCTCCTCCCCCTTCAGTACTTATGTAATACTTAAATGGCCCTTATGAGGTCTTAAGAGACATGGATGGTTTGTCACACTTTAATAGAAGAAAAACGTACCTATATTAACATGGTTGCTAAATTCACTCAGCCTTCTTTCGCACTCCAGCACCTGCCGTTTAAATTGTATTGCATCCCGGAGCCTCTGCACGCAAGCTTCGCATATGCTATTGCTTTGACTAACTCTTGACAGACTCATCTGAAATCATTTCAGTTGATAACAATGCGTTATTATTTATCATCCGCTACAATGTTCAGTGTAAAATGCAACTATTGTTTACACACTAGACGCACAGTTTTTTGCAGACTAACAGGACATGGTTGAAGAGTACCATCATTTATTTATTTATTAAAATACTTAATGATAAAGGAAGAAACTCACAACAATGTTCAAACCGTCCCTTAACATATCTGAATAAATTTCCTGAGTTCCTTCTTGAATGTACGACTCTACGAGACTTCTGAAGCCGTCTTCTACATGACAGCAGCGACACAGCCTGTTTCTTTTCCCCAAGTCACACATAATTTTCTCATTGGAACACGAAATAAAATAAAATAAAAGCTATGTACACATAGGAAATCAAAGCTTTTTGACAAATAAATGGAATTGATAGTTGGCAGGTGTATTTTACGAAAAGAAAGACGTTTGATAAAATCGAAAACTGTAAATCGTTAATAGAAAAAATATAGTGCAGATATAAGTTTATTAGTGATAGATTAACTAATAAGATAATAAAAATATGGATGATTTATTGTGACAAGTGTTATAAAAAGCCTTAATATAAAGGAGCATGAATAAAATAGGCACTAAGCTACTATGCACTATGGCTTCCTATTCGGAAAAAAACATAACGGGATGTTGCAAGTCAAAACCACTCAAAACGCTGTATTCAGTTTGGTATTACTTGACATTGTTGTTTTTCCTTGTATAAATAAATATAAAGGCTAAAAAATCTTTGTTTTGATTGAAAAACATCAATGATATTTGACTCGTTTTTATCTGAATATGTTTGTATATAAATTTAATGAAAAACAAAATAATACTTATGAAACTCGATGAGGCAATTTAGGCAATATCAATTCTCCATCTGGCAACATTGCAGCGATCTCTTAAGTTTTTCTGTGCATCGTGTTGTGTTGTGATACTCTGAAAATATCAATTTTAATAAAATATTGTCTTCTATTGTTTGATATAAAAAAGTGAAATTTTGTATTTCAATATGATGGACGACTCCGTGAATATGTCATTGGGTAATATTATGCTTGTATTTTCTGAGATTCCTCCATTTTGATCGGAGAACTAGTTTTTTGTGTTATTACCTTTTAGTGTTGTAATTTACATTATTTAAATAATTATAATTAAATATACTGACTCAACATCAGTGGCTATTTTTATTATAATATGCTAAATTTCGCACGATTAAAAACTCCCACGTTGTCAACTTTTTGCCACGCAATTTGAACATGCGTATTTACTATTTATTTTGTTAGCCGCCTTATAATTCAGTAGTTATTTAACTGAGATGCAAAATCCAGCTTTTTCAGTTGTAAATACAATAAATTGCATATCACTGAGTAACTAAAACACTGTACAAACTAACACTAAATAGTGTTAGTTTGGACATAGTTCTGATTAGTGTGCATATAGGTAGATGTTGACAATTAATTTCATTATTGCTTAGCTAATCATTCATAATTCCAAGTGTTTTAATTATATTTAAAAACAATAATGCTGTTTATGAAGTTGTTTGAAACAAATCCAAATATTTTTGGCCACAAATACTTATGTATGTATTTCTCTATATATGTATGTATGTCGTTGCCTGGTACCCATAGTACAAACCTAGGGTTAGTTTGGGACTAGGTCAATTTGTGTGAGATTTGTCCAAGATATTTATTTATTCATAAATAGAAATACCTCATCACAATTAAAACTAAGGCCCTACTTCAATAGAAGTCCAAAAGTTATCTTAACATTTCCTCTTTCTATTGAGTTAGTTTCGAATGACAAGTGAAAGGGACAGAACGTTTCATCATCACTCGGTTAGATTTGGTTAAATATGTTTTAATTATACAACATGTTACAAAATAACCCGTAAAAGATCAAAGCCAAAAATAATGCAAGTGCTAGTAAGCTGTCATCTCATAAATTCATGCTAAGGTTTTCATACATTGTCAATAGACTGTTTACAATGGACTATTTAACCCCCTTTCTGCATTACGGGTATTTTTGTAACACCCTGTACATCAATTTTCAGATGACATAATAAAACAGAACCGAGTAGGCAACAATTATAACCAGGGTGGGAGAAACTTCAATCAAGGAAACTGGAACCAGCGCGGGCGCTCGCAGTCTCGGGCCGGAACCCCCAGTGGCAACAGCAATCAATCTCACAGCCGGTCCAGGTTAGTAAAGTACTTGGGCCTGATTCATATTAGCTAAGAGAAGTACTACTACACCTATTGCCGCGTTTACATGCAGCCTCATTGAGGAGGAATGTGAGCAGAGAGAGTTGCTGTTTTCAGTTTGGTATTGCTTGATATTGTTGTTTTTGTTGGGAGTTTTTTTGGAGGCTGTTTGACAAAGTCTTTAGGCTAGCCCTTTGAAATTGGTAACTTGTAACTGATTCACCATGATATCCATATGAAAGGGTTTCCCTAACGATTTTAGCGCTTATTATAAAGCTTCGATTGGTAACATGTGTACTAATAATGGTTTTATATGGTAAGGGTATTGGTTAGCGCTTAATAAGGGTGAGAGTAACGCTTCGTTCACACGGCGAACTTTTTCCCGTATATCGCACGCCACTTCTATATAATTGTTATCTTACTGTACACTAATCAAATATGGTACGATTTATATAGAAACAACATGTGGTTAGTTGAATGGGCTGTCGTTTACTTGCTTCGAATGGGATGCAAGGTAACATGTATTTTATGAAGGTATACTAGTAAGCTTTTTAAAGGGTTTTATAAGGGTATTGGTTAGCGCTTAATAGAATGGGCTATCGTTTCGTTTGGAAATAGCGCTTTAAAAGCACATTGAAAAGGTTTCGACGGGCAGAGGGTTTGGTAAGTCGAGCCTTACGAAAAACCCATACAAAACACTTTGCAAGGGATAGCGAGCCAGTCCCTGTCTATAACTCTTGTCTCATATGTGTATCCCAACTGCCATAGCCTGGCTCTACTAATACCAGAACCCGTGGAGCATTAGTAAAAATTGTTGGACCTATTTTCCAACATTTATCCTTATCATTGGTAACCAATGTAACCATTCCAGGTCCCGTCAACGCTCGCGCTCCCGCCAGCGCTCTCAGTCCCGATCCGGGTCTCAGCCGAGATCGCGCTCAAGGTCGCGCTCGCAACCACGCAACCGGTTTACGCCGCGACAGCGCGCCGGGCTGGAGGAACCGGCCACTGGGATCCCGGCGCTGGTCAGAGTGGGGAACTATAGAGGTGAATAAATTTACCATTATATAGTACAAATGTGACGTTCTCAGTATAAAGGGCTCTAATGGAGGCAGGCGGTTACGCCGTTTTTAGAACTGATAATGTAGTATTCGTATACTTACAAGAATAAGAAGAGCGTAACTGCCTTCCTCCATAAGGTCCCTTTATATTGAGAACGTCACAAATGATAGAATAGGAAATATATTACAACTATTACAAGCAAGTTTTATGTATTTATACAAAATTTTAAGCTGTAGCCGGCTCTTTCTACTATTTAACTCTCGTTATTAGTTCAACACGTTTGTATGTGGCATCGTAGGTCCCAAACGGATGAACCGATTCAGATGCGCTTTTTTTTATAAAGTTAGTTTAACTGGTTTTTTTTTTTAACTTGATTGGTTCTTAGGTAGGTTTAATGACCATTCAAGAGTTATCAGTTCTGAAAATAACGGCCCAAGTAGCACAAAAGGTGTGTAAGAGCTTGTACAGCCATTATAACTCTAGTTTCAGCAATATAATGGCTGCATAACTTCTACAACTTGTGTGCTGGTATATGCTGCTGTATCCATAGCACCATAGCTTAGTATGGGACTAGGTCAATTTGTGTGAGATTGTCCCTAGATATTTATTATGTTTTATATTTATATTATTAATCCAAACAGAAAAAAATGACGCGTAATGCCACCGTTGGAGGCGCACAAAGTTGTTGCCGTCTCCTATAGTACGCCGTAATTGCAAAGGTTGTTACATTAATTATCTATCATTCGTTTTTTCAGGTGGTTACCAAAATCAAATGCGTCGGTCGAACTCACAGTCCGACCTGTGGAACAACGGCAACAGACAGAACCAACGCAATCAAAACTACAACAAGGTTCACTCTCAGACGTTCACTCGTTCTAGAAGCAACTTTGATTCGGATCTGACGGTCAGCGTGGCAAACAACTTTGCTAACAAACGTTACAATGGTAACAATAATTACTTAAACAGAAACAGTCTAAACCAGCTAAATAATCAGTATGGCTATCAAAAGAAATCCGGACCAGGCAGTGCAAAATCCATGGGATCCTATAGATCAAATAACTCCAATCGGTCACATAGATCTAACTATTCCAATAAGTCACTGAATAACTCGATGCGATCCTATAAGTCTAATAAATCGAATTACTCGAATAAGTCGCAAAATTATTCGAATAAGTCGCAAAATTATTCGAATAAGTCGCACAATTATTCGAATAACCCTCAAAATTACTTGAAT
Organism: Tortrix viridana; assembly: GCA_963241965.1. NCBI lineage: Eukaryota > Metazoa > Arthropoda > Insecta > Lepidoptera > Tortricidae > Tortrix > Tortrix viridana. The sequence goes on along the minus strand of OY725201.1, from coordinate 2,263,134 downwards.
AAACCTCAAAATTACTCGAATAACCCTCAAAATTATTGGAATAAACCTCAAAATTACGCGAATAAATCTCAAAATTACTTCAATAAGTCGCAAAACTACTCAAACAATAACCGAGCAAATTATTCTAACAAATTCAATAATAGGAATAATTTTGCCAATCAGGGGGTTAGTCAGAATTTTGTACAAATGCTGAATCCTGAGCTGCAGAAAGAGATAGCTGCTATTCAGGGGAAGTCACTAGGGGAAGTCGTGCAACCCAGTGGGGTAGATTTTGCCCCTACCCCTGCTATAACTGCCCAAACGCTCCATCAAAGATTCGCTACGGCGACCTAGATTTTCCACAAATAAATGTACATTCTTCATTCTTAGCGTCAGAAAAAGCGTCTTGCAATCATGTTTTCAGCGCTAGGTTTGTATGATTATATAAGAAAGAAAGAAATTGAGAAAGAAAAAAGAAATTTTGATAAATTAGATATAAGAAAAATAAGAAGCTGAAAGGAAGAAAATAAATTTGGTCAATGACAAAAATATGGCAAAACCAAACTATTATAAAGAGATTAAAAGCTTTGTACATTTAGTTATATCATAAGGACTTTGTTTAAATTTTTTGGTGTTGACTGTTTTTATACTGATCATCTTGACCGAAGTTGTATTACGACTAGAGATCGGATAATAGGGATCACAATAAAGACCAAGTTGATGTGGAGGTGGGTTCTTGAAAGTATTTATTTTAGATGTAACAAGGCCGGATTTAATTAATATTTATGATTATGCAAAGCGTTCCATAGCCCATTAACATTTTTTACATCATTTTAGTTCTTTTATTTAATTTGTCTATCAATTAAGTAAATAAAATGGTTCCCCTTTCATAGGCATATTTTTTTTAAATAATTCTATATTGCATAATAACTTAGCATAAGTGATAATAAGCAGAAACTCTTATGGCATAGTCTAGTTTCGCATATACGCCTTTTCGCCTAAGCCTTAAGTTAAGCCTTTTCAACACCATGTCAAATACAAAAGATCTCACTCGCATGCCAATGCTACAAACCAGAACCAACGTCAACTTTCCACATAGCACTTAGGTCTTTGTACACTGTCAACCATGACGGATATATCCGTCGTTGGCGTTGAACCAGTACGGGTATCCACCAATAGCGTTGAAAAGGTTAACGGTATTGTTAACGTTATGGCGGCTACACTTCAAAAGCAATAGTTAATTATAAAACGGGGCGTTAATAATAATACCGTTGAAATAAGTTAGAATATTACAATTAAGTTCTTTAATAATAATAACTAAGCATAAAGATGACCTTAGGATTTCGTTTTGTTACAACAGAAAATTAAATACTAAATTAGTTTTTAGCGTTTTGTTTTTTTTTTCCTTCCTAAACAAAGAAGGAAGTCATATTGACCAACTTACATATGGGACCAACCCCGAAATCGCGACAAAACATCGTCAGCCGACTAGTCAAAATGTATGACGGTCGGTTTTTTTTCTAGATTTCGGGGTTGGTCCCATAGTGAAAGTTGGTCAGGATAACGTACTGATTTAACCCTCAAATTTTTGTCACTGAATAAAAATCAACCTGTATATTTAACACCTAATGGGCCTGACACACGATCGAGTAAGTTCGCGTACTTCGTGACGTTCTGTACCCCTATTGGTTGACCATAGACAATCCAACCAATGGAGATGCAGAACGTCACGAAGTACGAGAACTTACTCGATCGTGTGTCAGGCCCATAAATCTCGTTGGTAATAAGGCACGCCAATAAAAAATAGCTATGTCCACACCAGTGCGCTTTCATGTTCATCTTGCGTTTTCCTCTGACGCCTGCCTCTGCAACCACAGCGCATGCAATAACGCATGCGCTCAAACTGGTTTCACAGCAGCGCATGCCCGTAGCGCACGCTGCTCCGTCACCGTTGGATTGACGTGCAACATTTTCAATTAAAATGGCGGAAGATAAAGTCAAAACATTGGATTTTATTGAAGATTCAGTGTCACGCTCGTATTGCATGCGCTTGACGCAATACGAATTGAAAGTTGAAAGCGCAATATGAACATGATAGCGAACTGGTGTGGACATAGCTATTAGATTCTAAAACTCCACTCTCGCGTCATCACGCTCGGCGCTCACACCATAGTGTACTGATTTTTAGCAATCTACCGACTTATTTCCAACAATTATAGAAATCTACCTGCTTTTCTTATATGCGGCCGCGAAATCGATGATGCGATTTCGCGGCGGAGATATGAGCGGCGCCACCGATATTCCGCGAGTAAGAGATAGAAGCATGGGCAATTTAACGCGATAGAACAGGCAGTTTCGCTAATGTTTCGCCCGTCATACAAAGGACAAACGGTGGCGGAATCTTAGCGGTTTCGCTGCATCGATTTCGCGGCGGAGGTGTGCTACCGGTCTTAAGGACTAAAATTAAGAAACTAATTTTTCCCTTTTGTCACGAAAATTAGTCATATACTACCCTCATAAGGCAATAGGCGGTATCTCAAATTCAATAACCGAAGCAGATTCAATCCTCGCTCGTTAGTTGTACTTGCTACAGGAGTTTTGTCTGAGGCACCACCATTTATTTGTCTTAAGTGGTATAGTTAATTTTCGTGACATAATGGAAAAGATACTGTTTCTTATTTTAGTTCTCAACTAGGTACACTTTTTTCGAATACCGCCGAACTACCAAAATCGTGCAGTCTGGCACGGCTTGCGGGTAAATTTAATTCTGCGTGAAGTCCCGATTGATGAGATGGCCGACATCGAAATTATCATGCTTTAATTTGATTCTCAGTGATTCCTACAGCTGTATTTCGACTGATTAATATTTTGCATACTTCTGTTTTTATTTCAATCTAGAACAAAATCGATGCGTTAACAAAACGTAAATTTCCATAGACAATTTTTAAAAGCTTGATTCAACACTGAGTCTGTCATGTCAGATTCAGATGTCAAACTCAATTCAAAACTGGGTTTCGGTTTTTCTCAAGTTTGCCGAGTCTTCATATTTGTGCTGTAAGATATCTTTTTCGGTTTTCACTTAGCTGTGATCTTCGCTTGGGTTATTATTTGTTGAAACTCATTCAGTGAGTTTTTGATGAGTCTAAAAACATGAATTTAAATGTTCAAGTAAAGGTCGAACCGGGCGAGAAATTTGACGGTAAGTGGACATTGCAAGGACTACATAGAGCTTTCTATGAGCCCTAGTATCTAGGAAAAGAGTATCACTACATATTACCATCTGATCTGACTGGTATGATTACATATTTTTGCTCAACTTCACATACTTATTTGTTATTTACAAAAAAAAATGTAAAGTTAAAAATATTGTGAACCGCATTGACACAGTGACCGGAATCAATTTCCGGTGGAGGGAAGTATTTGTGTGATCGACCCAGATATAGGGGGTGTATGCCCGAGGCAAACACAGGACCTTGAGGAGAGGGGTGCCATATCAAGGTCCTGCCTCGGTACAGGGCAAAATCTTAGATCCGATACTGTGTGTAACAAGCTCCTCTAATTGTGCCTGTGTCTTGGATGCTTCTATTCATTTCTCTATGTATGTTTATCATTGCTTGGAATTCATACTACAAGCCAAAAGCTTAGATTGTCCCTTGATATATTTTTTTTATTTAATTTGGATTTGCAGAAACTGTAAATAGCAAAGAATGCACTTCTTTGTATGAAAACCATGTGATAAAAGATGAACTAGTTATAGGGCCAGAGATTATACATGGAGCTGTGTTAACAGAATCTACTAATAGTGAGTATTTGAAACTATATGTACATTATTATTTGTTATGTATGGCTCTACTCCCAAAATCAGATTTCACCGCCCTTAACACTTATTGCTTCTTTGAACTCAGTAACAAGCTTTTGCCTCTGACATTGTCCACTTCCTTGTGAACTGTCCAATTTTTGGGGATAAAAAGTACCTATCCTATGTCCTTCCCTAGGATGCAGTCTATTTCGGCGAAGGTTTGTTCAGACATTTGCATTTGCATAAAGAAGTAATAGACAAACAGACATACTTTTTACATTTATATTATTAGTATGGATAAGGTAGCAGAAGTGTGCGGGTGGAAAAAAATGGGAATAATGGAGCACTTTAAAGTTCTCATACAAACCACATGGTTTTTTTTTTTGTTTAACAAAAATTTCAACATCAATAATTATTTCATTATAATTGCAGTTTCACTTTAAGTATCAAAATCAAACGCAGCATAACTCCCTCCCCTTATCCCAATAAATTGACGAGAAAAACTTTTTTAATTTATTCATTCAATTAGAGTTTGGCGCAGCACATCTTTTTCTTCCAAACATTCCTATTAGCTATCAATGCTATCATTTATCTATTTCTATTAGTATTCAATCTCTTGTTTCTTATATTAATCTTCACACAGTGCATCCATCTCTTTGAGATTAATTCCCATTTCATTATGGCAATATTTCCCCTTTGCTTTATACTTAGCAATACTCAAAAAAGTTTGTACTTACCTAAAACTCTTCTTCTATTATGACTTAACCAACTGCAAAGTCTAACAAAGCATTGAAAAAAAAATTGCCCGTTTGTCATTGCATGGTGAGATTTGTGAGGCAGTCATTATTGTCATTAAGTAGGTACTACCTCATATACAGGGTTAAATTAAATTCAGTAACAAAATTATGTGGTTTAAATCAGTAAGTCATACTGACTAACTTTCACTATGGGACCAACCCCGAAATCGCAAAGAAGTTGGTCAGTATGACTTACTGATTTAACCCCCAAAATTTTGTTACCCCCAAGATTTTCAAAATGTAAACTAAATTATGGTATGTTTAAACAGGAAAAGATGTCATACATTGTATTTAAATTGCTGGCACCTTGCCGATTATTAAATGAACCTTGTTTTAAGGTAATAAAGGCGATAGTTCTACAACTACTAGGAGCCAATAGCTGAATATTTTGGTTGCCAATCATTGGGTGTACCCTATATGAATAAACTAGCTTTTGTCCGCGTAAAAGTCGTTTATCGCTATTCCCCCGGGAACTGTCACATTTTCCGGAATAAAAAGTATCCTATGCCTTTGGTAAGGACCAAATTTCATTAAGATCCATTCAGCCGTTTTGTCGTGAAATAATATCAAACACACAGTGATACTATCACATTTATTATTTCGATATATAAATTATATATGCATAAATAGCTTGCAGCATCATGTTTAGTTTGCAAGTTTAATTATTGGATGCTGGATACTGGCTGATTGCGACAATCTTAACTGTCTGTACAACTTTTATATACCTACTCGCTTTCTGCAAAAAATGAATTTTAATAATGCTTATTTTAGGTAAGTATAAGTATCAATTTTTCTGTTGATTGATATGCCACAAATTTGAATAATAAAGAAATAATAAAATTGCTTTATGACACCTATACATTTTTTTTTAATGAGTTAAAGTTTTTTTTTCAGAGACGGTCAACTATGATTTCAAAGTAGAGGTTAAAATCGAGAAACCAAGTGAAGGTATGTATTAAATTAAATTAAATAAATAGCCTTTACATTATTATCATGTTACAAAAGAACTCAATGTTGACTGCGATATCGTACGCGAATAATACGCGTCGATTTTGTTTACTTCGCGCCCTATTTTTTTTTTCAAATTTATAAATGGAACAAAGGTGCTTTTTCACCGGCGAAGCGAGACGAGAATTTAAATCTCGCCGGCCCATTTGCACCAAAAATCGCTCGCGATTATAGTCTAAGAGCTGGCCACGGAAAAATGTTTGCAGTTTATAGGGCACAAAAACCCCTCTGGACAGGATGCCATATCATCATTAATCATCTTATTCATTGTTTCGGGAGCAAATGTCAAATTTCACTGTTTGTGGGTGGGCTACGCGGGTTTATTTGTAATTAGAATAATGTTGTGAATATTTTGCAATACCTTAGATTAATTATGGCAAATATGAGTTACGGGACAATTAATGTGAGTGCTTTAAAAGCGGAGCTAAGAAAAAGAGGTGCTAAACTAAGCGGGCTGAACGAAAAACTATATCAGAAGTTTGTTTACTGTTTTCAGGTAGGTATATATGTTACGGAACAAGTGATAAAATGGAGCATTTTTCAAAATGCCCGGGCATTATGAAAAATGACCAATATTAGATGGTAATTTGATATAACTATTCAAATAATTAAATTGTCCGGGAATTATACATTATGTCTATTACCTATTGGGCAGAGTAATAAAAAAACATCCCCGCACTCCATCCAATATCTGAGTCTCTTTCGCGATCCATAACATCGTATGTCCTAAAGTCAAATGCCATAACACTTTTGCTCTAAACATTTTTGACGTATTATTCATTTGCCATAATTCCCATAATGATCATTTGCCATAATGTTCTTATGTCCTAATGGTCATAAGCCATAATATTGCATTACCTAGTGCTCTTTAATCATAATGTTGAATATCATAAAATTTTAAATTCTACCTCGAAGGTCTCCGTTAGGTACGACGACGAGCGAAGCGAGGAGAAGTATGTAAAAAAAGATAAAAGATAAAAGATATTTATTCAGTAAGTAGGCCGCACGGGCACTTTTACACGTCAAAATCTACCTAATAATCTACCTAATCTATGTATTAGGAAGAACTGCGACCCTACACCTAGAACCGATTTGTTTTATTAAATAATCGTTGGGAAAAATAATAATTTACGTTAAGTTAGGTTAGGTTTAAAATATGACTTTAAATTATGGCAAAAGATAATAGTGCAAATAAGCATTAGGATATTCGATATTAGGGTAAAAAATATTATGATATTTACATTAGGGCAAATGTCGTTATGGCAAAGAGATCATTATGACCAAAATATTTTATGGATTCCAATATAAAGATCACGCAGCAATATTCATAATGACGATAAATAATGAAGTTTAGATAATAATTAATCACTTGGCCCGGTATAGCTTGCCATTACTCATAATGCTCGGGAATTATAAATAATGCCCGCATTAATCACGTGGTTCACAACATATATATTGGTATAGAATAGTTAAGTTATAAGAGTTAAAGAATAGGTACCCTAACAGTTCAGTATTAAAACATCAAATGTTTAAATTCTCGTCTCGTACATTCCCCCAAATCTAGACCATTTCCACAGAGCATGCGCTAGAAGCGTATTGAAATTGATTGACTCCAATCCAATTCTATCTTAAGACCAATCAACCATGTATTTTTATCCTTTTGTTAGAGGTTCGAATTAACATTTCTCTTACCTACTTTCTTATTCGCCTCGCCTCGTCGGTGAATATGCACCTTAAGTTGCAAAATATTATCAAATGTGTCCTCGAAATTTCAGAAAAACAAAAAATCAAGAAAGAAGAGGACTACGAAAAACAAAGCGACAAAGAAAATGAGGAGTATGTCTGTGGTGTCTGTTCAGCGGTATTTTCTTTCAAAACAAACCTGGATCGTCACATGAATGTACATTCATTAATTCAAAACAAAAGGTTCTCCTGCGACATTTGCAAGAAAAGATTTGCAGCCAAATGGAACTTGGTCCAACATTTGCGAATACACACGAAGTCCAAATATCAATGCCGAGTCTGTGGAAAACGTGTGACTGATCGCTCTTGTTTCAACCGTCATTTGTTAAAACATACGGACAAGAGTCAAAAGACACAAAAAACACAAAAGACACAAAAAACTGTTGTTAGATTCTTTTGCGATGCGTGCCCAAGATCGTACGCTCGAAAAGGCGACCTGGTCGTACATGTTCGCGGCCACTTTGAAAAAGTTAGATTCCAGTGTTATTTATGTCATAAAAATTATGCAAGTCGGAATAACTTGAATAAACATATACGGAAGCACCATTAATTTTACGCAGTAATTTTAGTAAAAATAATAAGTTACCGATAGCGTTCGCGTTGTTGCGGAATCTGTTTTTAGTACATTTTGTAGTTAGGTAGAAACCTTAGAGCATTTATGCCCCGGGAGAAACTGGCACAGACTGTCCCTTTGCGATTAAATGATCTTGTGCGTTTTTTTTTTTTGGATGGACCTACGTAGTTAGCCTCTGATGGCTTTGACTACTTCACCGGAGGGGATCTTGTGCGTTTACAAGAACTACCTCTTTTATACCCCCGGTGTAAACGCCAGGGCCGGATTTAGAGGAGTGGAGACTCCTTTGTTGCCCCTAATTATTTTCCAAATAGATATTTTACCGTGTAAACGTCTTTAAATTCGGCCAGTATATTTTATGACAAGATCGCTTATAACTTTACAAGTGTACCTAGCACGTACCGGCAATATTTTATTACCATTATTTAGAGGAAATATGCCGTTACTCGGTATATAGTGCATATGTCGTAAATGGCGCTGTAATCGCGCACAGTACGGCGCATTATGAACTAAATTTACCATCGCGCGCTGTTAGAGATGGGCATCTACCCGATATTTTACCCACCCACGGGTAGATACGCGGGTATTTATTCTTGTCTGTGTATTAAATATGCGTTGAGTTATCTACCAATCAAAATACTAATTATTTCCTGATACAGCCTACCTGTTTTTTTTTAAATTCTCATTGTGGGGTCCCCGCACTTGTGAAGGCCGCGGTGCCGCGGAGCTGTAGCCCCGGTTGCCCTTACCTAAATCCGGCCCTGATAAATGCTCAAAGGGTAAGACGCCGGTAGATTTATCCGTTGCCGGCAGTGTACGCGTTAATGACGCTGACCTAATCAGAAAACGCAGCCGCTGACGCATTATCGCGGGACGCATTATCGCAACAACGCGTGCGATATTATCGTCCGATAATAATAGACTGTGTAACCCTGGGGCCACACTAACGGGGAAACGCCGTTAATTATCACGACGATAGTCCTTATGTGTAGCAGCATAAGGCGATTGACGTTGATTTTTATCGGCGTTTTCCGTTAGTGTGGCCCCAGCATTAAGGTTTTAAGAATCTCGGCGGTTACTTTAATATTGTTTTATTGATTTCAAGCATGTGATAATTGTATGAGTGATATGATTAATTAATTTAAGAGACGATCCCAATGATTTACCCAAAGACAATAAAGTAGACTATTTTATAAAACTAGCCTTTTCTTATAACATTTTTTTAAGAGAATGAAAGACGACATCAGCTGCGCCGTTTATGTAAAAGTGTTTTGGATAGAGGACAATAGAGATCTCTCTCTAGGCGGGTGTTGTGCCTGGGACAGAGTTGCCAGATATGGATTTAGGAATTTCTCCAAAAAAGCCCAAATCGATACGACTCTTGACGATACTTGATTTTATTTTCCCCTAGTGTATGTAATGAAAGGGCCAAAACTTTCTCCAAACTTTCCCCGTGACGTATTTTATGCCCCAAAATGCCGAAAAAACACGCGTTACTTTTTGGTATGCCGGGTTCAATTTGCTTTGTTGTAATACAACATGCGCGGGCCCACGTTCAAAGCGCGACGCGCCTGACACGCGTTTGTTGTGCCGAGAGCTTGAGGAAACTTACGCAATGAAGCGCACTGTCAGATTTAGGGCGTACGTTAAAACGCGCGGGTGCTCCGGATGTTTTCATAGGCCCGGGGTTCTCTGACCCACCCGCCGCGTGCGACGAGCGAAGAACGCGGGCGTATTGCCGTTACATTGGTTGTAATACACGCATTCTCCGATAGGGCTTCACACAGAGCGCGCATTGTAACGGCAATAAGCCCGCGTCCGATACGTCGCACGCGCGCGGGCCCGGAGAGTGCCGCTCATACTATTTTAGCCGACTTAAAAAAAGGAGGTTCTATGTTCAGCTGCTTTTTTTTTTTTCAGTACAGACAGACCAACCAAACGTGCGCGTGTTTTAGCGTACGCCCTTGGTTGCGCTGTCTGACGCTGGTGGCGCTACTCGTGGTTATTTTTAATTTTCACGTGTTGTGGTTAGATGTCGCTAGTGCCGCTAGTGTCATCTTTCTTCTTTCGATTAGGTATGGTCAACAACTTTAATTGTTGAGCCACTATAGAACTCTGTCGCAGAGAGACTAGGCACCGTTAAATTAACGGCGTTAATCAAACAGTTAACTTCGATAAACGTTAAAGTGTTACGTTACCGATTAACTCGTTCTAATATAGAAATTGCATTTTCAGTTTAGCTACTTAGGACATGAAAAATTAATAAAAGAAGGTTGTATCATTTAGTTTGTAATAATACTAATAATAATGAAAACGTGTTTTTCGCAACGTGGCGCGGTCCGCGCAGTGTCCTTTTGCCGAATAGTGGGTGCTTAATTAACGATTAACGGACTTATGGGAAGTTAACTAAAGTTAATGAGTCCGTTAACAATTTTTAAAGTTAATACGTTACTCGAAATGAAAAACTTCGTTAATTAACGATTGGCGGTATTGTGGCCAGCTGCAATTTATTTCTTGTGCCTTGACGCGGTCATTGTGACAGGGCTCTATAGTGGCTTGAACATTTGTGACGTTCTCAATATAAAGGGACCTTATGGAGGAAGGCAGTTACGCTCTTCTTATTCTTGTAACTATACGAATACTATGGTAACAGTTCTAAAAACGGCGTAACTGCCTGCCTCCATAAGGTCCCTTTATATTGAGAACGTCACATTTGAGTGGTTGGGTGACAATGTGACAATACTTCCTAACGGCCTGGCTGCGCCAGAGCGGCGGCGGCGGCGAGTGAATTCCCTCGTCATTGCGCAGACGCTCACACGCGAGCAAAGCCGCAGGTAAAAGCTAGTGTTAAATTAATCCATAAGTATCAGATCCCTGGGATATCGAGTGTAGCTCCCCTAGATACTGCAAAAAATACAAGGAATATACATTTTTTCATGTTTTTATTTACAAATCTCCAATTTTCAGACTCAAAACCTAGTGTCCGTGTGGATGTTAAAATAGAAAGACAAGATTCTACCGAAGGTATGATGATTTGTAACTTTATGTAACCTTAGTATTTGCTGATATTTTAATTGTCCATTTAACTCTCTCATAATTATATACGGACGGACAGACAGACAGATGGATATTCCTATAATGTTGACTACGGAACCCTAAAATACAACAACATTAGGCACTTGCTATTTTTTATTTATTAGTTTATTTCTTTTCAGAATGCGCTGAGAATGATGTGCCAACAAAACCAAAAAATAAAAAAAATAAAAAGTCTAAACAAGCAAACAAACAGAAATTATCTTGCTCGCTATGTCCACAACAATTCACTTTTAAAACAAACTTGAGCCGCCACATGAAAGTGCATGAAACTGGAAAGAAATATACTTGCGACTTATGCGACAGAAAATTTATAGCCAAATGGAACCTGACACAGCATTTAAGAGGACATAGCAACTTGAAATACGAATGCAAAATATGCCACAAGTCTATCGCAGATCGTTCGCGGTATAATAGTCATGTTCGAGAGCATTATACTGGTGTTAAAGCTGTTAAAAAAGGTAATGTGAAGACCAAATTAGCCTGTAATATGTGTAACAAGACTTATTTCACTAGAAAGAGTCTATCCAGGCACATACAAGCAGGGACTGTAATACCGGTATAATTTGGATATCGATATCGGATATCGGTATAAATATCGATAATTAGGTATCGATTTATCGATATAGGTATCGATATATAATTTTCGATACCATTAATATCGATATTTTGACTTACTTTACCAGTATCGGTACTGATACTAAAATACCGATATTATATCAATAATTAATTCCCCCTCGCATCCCGCGCCCTCCGAATCCTGCGTCATAACTAGGGATCGGAAATTCGGATGCTTTTATACCTAAACTTCGGCCTCAGTGCCTACACCGTGTTGATGTTAAGTAGTATGGAGGTGGACTCAATTTTGCTAATAAATTTCCCGGGATTTCCCGGAATGCCGGAAATTAAGATACATATACTCATACGTATTAAAGTATTTAAATAACATATTTTAGTTGTTTCTTTTTACAAAATATGTGTTTTGTTTGACTAACAGTACCTACACTATTCTTTAACATCAAACTAAATTATTCTTATGAAAACTAATGGTACTAACGTTAGTTTTTTTGTTAAATCACCTAATTAAAACAAATATAAATATAACTAAGTCATACAATTAGTCCGGTAGTCGTTGCTGGAATGTTCTATAGCTGTCTCTGTCTCGTTTTTGATCGCGACGATTCTGGAAGGTTCTCAGTATTGCTATCTCTTTATAATCATGCTATCTCTTTCACTCTTTTTGAAAATTCACCATATTCTCAAATGTACTTCAAAGGCCCATAAGGGGTCCTGAAAACGCCTGAAAACGGGTTTTCAAGTTATCGCGTAATCTGGCAGAGGGTGGCCTGAAACGGCCTGAAAACATGTTTCAGGCGCCTGAAAACAACGGCAACTTGGTCGAAATTTTAATAATCTGGTATGTGATAGAGCTACCTCTGAAACGGACTGAAAACATGTTTCAGGCGCCTGAAAACAACGGCAACTTGGTTGAAATTTTGATAATCTGGTATATGATAGAGCTACCTCTGAAACGGACTGAAAACATGTTTGAGGCGCCTGAAAACAACGGCAACTTGGTTGAAATTTTGATAATCTGGTATATGATAGAGCTACCTCTGAAACGGACTGAAAACATGTTTCAGGCGCCTGAAAACAACGGCAACTTGGTTGAAATTTTGATAATCTGGTATGTGATAGCTACCTCTGAAACGGCCTGAAAGCATGTTTCAGGCGCCTGAAAACAACGGCAACTTGGTCGAAATTTTGATAAACTGATATGTGATAGAGCTACCTCTGAAACGGCCTGAAAACATGTTTCAGGCGCCTGAAAACAACGGCCACTTGGTCGAAATTTTGATAAACTGGTATGTGATAGAGCTACCTCTGAAACGGACTGAAAACATGTTTCAGGCGCCTGAAAACAACGGCAACTTGGTTGACATTTTGATAAATTCGTATGTGATAGAGCTACCTCTGAAACGGACTGAAACGATGTTTCAGCCTGCTGAAAACGCTTCCAAAGCACCAAAAATCACGATAACCAAATAACCTCACATTTGATATTATGTATGCCCGCGTAGAAGTCGTTTATCACTGCTCCCTCGGGAACTGCAATTTTCCGGAATAAAAAGTATCCTATGTATCCCTGGGACTCAAACTATCTCCATACTAATAAATTGTATATACCTTACTGAAGAAATAATTGATTCTCCATACAAACTTCCACCCCCCTCTTCACCCCCTTAAGGGATGATTTCCGGGATAAAAAGTATCCTATGTCCTTTTCCGGGACTCATCTCTATACCAAATTTCATCTAAATCGGTTTAGCGGTTTAAGCGTGAAAAGGTAAAAGACAGAGAGACAGACAGACAGACAGATTCGCATTTATAGTTGTACGAGCACGCTCGACATTTATATTACGCTGACGGCGCACCGATGCATGCGTCATTATACTTTACCTAAGACATTGATTATAGTTATTTTTTAGTGCAATAAACGTACTCAACTTGGACGGACACATATTTTACTTAACATTCCGTCTTTCTAACGAACAAGCCTACAATCAACATAAGTACATGTAGGGTGTGGTTAACTATTACACCCTACATTTTTGGTCCTTCGAACCGGATTAATCTGCAATAGCGAATCGGTTCAACTGGCCTCCCACAAGCGGGTCTCACCAGTTGAATTGAGAAGGCGCACATATTGTGGAGAGATACCGTATTCTAACATATCGAGTGAACCACAATTACAACATCAACAATGGAGACTTTCGCGAGACAAAAGATTATCAAGGAAGCAATCGACAAAATGAAGACCAACTTCAAAAAAGACTCCGCTAGTCGCAAAACAAGTGACTACATAACATCGCGTGTGACAACTCTCAAGGCTCTTTGGCATGAGTTTAGTGCTAATCACAAGAAGTTACTACAAGCCGGAGCTTTACCCGAAAACCTCAGTATGTACGAAGAAGTCAAGGCCGCGTATGAAACATTTCTTCAACAGTTACAGAGCTTCGAAACTGTAGCCACCGCTGAGAAGAGCATGCCGTCAATGGCGGATGAGCTTTTCAGTCAACAAAGTACTAACATGAGAGCATTCACACGCATGGTGAACAACCTCAACATTGACGAGATCTCGGAAAAGTGGGAGATCGAAGACAAGTTAAACATGTTACAATCAAGGTGGAAGGCAATTGACGAGGTCCACTGGAAGCTAGACAACATTTTCATTGGCTCTGACGTGGATTATGAACAGGAGTTTGCCCAACATGAAGCCAGCTACGAAGCCACCAAGAGGCGACTTCATCAAAAACTAAACGCTTCAACACATCAATCCCAAACAGTTCCGAAGATCGAAATTCCAACATTCTCCGGAAATTACGCACAATGGACAACCTTCATGGATTTGTACTGCGAGGCAATCCATAACAACAACATGATACAGAAAGCTCAAAAAATGCAACACCTCAAAGGAAAGCTTAGAGGGGAAGCAGAACGCCTGGTTCAACATTTAACAGTATCGGCAGAAAACTACGACACGTGTTGGGAAATTCTTAAACACCGGTATGACAATAAACAGTTGCTCTTTACGAGACTTATGCAAACATTTTTGAACCAACCTGCCGTGCAACAACAAACTGCGTATGAACTAAAAAGGTTACATGACACAAGTCTCGAAGCAGTAAACGCTATTCGCAACCTGGGCCTTGATACCTCAAGTTGGGATCCGTTCCTAGTACACATACTTACCAACAAACTGGATTCGGATACCTACAAGTCATACATGGAAACAAGAAAGGAACCCCGCGAATTGCCTCAGTTTGATGAATTTATACTTTTCATGGAAGGCAAGTTCACCGCATTGGAACCTATAATGAAGAAAAAACCAACAACGCCTCAGCCAACAGCTAAGAATAACCCTGGACAGTCTAGGAATTTTCCATCAACATCGCAAAATGAGGCCAGCGGAAAGTTTAAACGCTTTATTGCGAAATCATTTCCTGCGACTACAGAACGCAATTGCCCAATATGCAAAACAAATCATATCCTATTATACTGCAAAACATTCCAGAATATGACACCGAATGTAAAGAAGTCAACAATTTCGCAACTAAACATTTGCGAGAATTGCATGTTTTCACACAATGGAAAACAATGTAATTCAATTAAACGATGCAAGGTTTGCAATAAACCGCACCACACGTCGCTACATGATCTAGTGCGCGAACAACAGAATTTAACACCTATGAGGTCTGCAGTAGCAACACCGAATGAACCATCGGCGTCGGATAATCAACGAAAATCAACTAACCACGTGGCGGGAAACTTCAATGAAGTTCTTCTGGCTACAGTACAGATTAAGGTGAAGGCAGCAGATGGCTCATTCATCATTTTAAGATGCCTTCTGGATCAAGGATCCCAGATAAATCTCATAACAGAATCAGCTGCACAGCGACTTGGGCTGAAGAGACATAAACAAAATGCCACAGTTTCAGGCATCGGTCTGGCAGCCAAACAAAGCAATGGGACTGTACAACTTCATTGCGAGTCTCTGTACGGAGACCACGCATTTACAACCGATGCACTCGTCATGGCTTCAATGATCAACAACTTGCCAAACTACTCCTTTGAGAAACAACAATGGTCACATATAAATAACATAAATCTGGCTGATCCAGATTATAACATCTCCAGACCCGTGGACATACTACTGGATGCTGGAATCTACGCACACATTGTCATGGATGGCATCCTCAGAAGCTCTGTCCATGCCCCCATTGCGCAACAAACGAAACTGGGCTGGGTACTGCTTGGCAATGTTAAACCATTCAACTGCCACGCCGTGCTGAATAACCTTGACGAGATCGCTCAATTTTGGCAAATTGAGGAGATAACAGAGTCATCGCACAACATTTCGCCAGCCGAAGAATACTGCGAAAGGCTATACGAAAACACAACTCGAAGACTGGAAAATGGACGCTACGAGGTGAAAATTCCGATGCAAGAAAACTTTGAACAACACATCGGCACTTCTAAGCCACAGGCAGTCGCGCAACTATTACAATTAGAAAAACGTCTAACTAAAAACGAAAACTTATCAGACAGCTATAAAACTTTCATGAACGAATACGTTGAGCTAGGGCACATGAAGGAATGTACGGAACCCCGAGAACCTAGTTGTTTCCTGCCGCACCACGGGGTCATTAAGCTGGATTCAACCACAACAAAACTACGTACCGTATTCAACGCTTCGTGTCCAACTAAATCAGGCTACAGCTTAAATCAACTCATGGAAGCTGGCCCAAACCTACAACAAGATCTGCAGGCCATGATCTTACGCTGGAGGTCACATCGCTACGTATATACAGCCGACATCGAGAAGTTTTATCGACAAATACTAATACAGGAAGAGGATCAACACTTACAAAAAATCGTATGGAGAAGCTACCCATCAGAAGCGATCAAAGAATTTCAGCTATGTACTGTAACATACGGGACTAAAGCCGCACCCTACTTGGCTATGCGAACCATCAAACAGCTGGTCAAAGATGACGGAAATCAATATCCTCTTGCTGCAAACATCTTAAACAATCAATTATACGTAGACGACCTGTTGGGTGGAAACAACGACCTTGACGAAGCCAAAACAACTCAGAAACAACTGATAAGTCTACTACAAGCAGGCGGCTTCAACCTGAGAAAGTGGGCTAGCAACCATCCTAGTCTCTTTGATGAGTTAACGCCGGATCAAATAAGTCAAAACATGCTTGACTTTAAAAACATACAAAACAACAAAACGCTCGGAATACTGTGGAATCCATGCACAGATCAATTTACATTCAACATTATGGACTTAAGCAGTAGCGAGAATGACGTCATAACAAAGAGGTCATTACTATCAGACCTATCAAAAATATACGATCCATTGGGCTGGCTATCTCCAGTTACAATGAAGGGGAAACTCATGTTTCAACAATTATGGAAACAATCGCTCGCCTGGGACGAACCACTCACACAACAAATACAAGTAGAATGGAGAGCTTTCAGGAACGAGTTACAGGCACTTAACAATATAACAATTCCCCGATGGATTGGAAACGTTGAAAAACAGATTTCGTTACACGGATTTTGTGATGCATCAGAGAAGGGGTTCTCCTGCATCATATTCTGCAAAAGTACTGACGAAGATGGCCAGCCAACAGTCCAACAAATCGCAGGGAAAACTAAGCTGGCTCCTGTAAACAAACACATAACCCTCCCAAGATTAGAGCTATGTGGGGCGTTCTTATTATCAAGACTAATGAAAAAGACCATAGACGCACTTAACAATCAGACAGTACAAATCTACGGGTGGACTGATTCAACTGTGGTGTTGGGTTGGCTACAAGGAGATATAACGCGATGGAAAACATTCGTTGCAAACAGAGTGGACAAGATCACTCAGGTTATGCCCTCAAGATGCTGGAGGCATGTGCGTTCCGAAGATAATCCAGCTGATTGCGCCAGCCGAGGTATATTACCCGCTCAACTTATAACACATCCTCTTTGGTGGCAGGGCCCTCAATGGCTCAAGGAAGATCGATTAACAATCAAAACAGAAAAACAATTCGAAGAACCCATCGAAGAGAGAAAACGAAACAAACAAACATGCGCACTACAAATGACGTCACCGGTTATAGAGACCCTTCTGAACAATAACAGCTCTATGACACGTGCTGTCCGTACGCTTGCATGGGTGTCACGTTTTGTCAACAATGTACGCGGTAAAAATAAAACGCAGTCACCGCACCTAACAACGATTGAATTGAAGGATGCGCACTCAGCAATTATGCAATCAGTGCAAAATAAACACTTTGCTAAGGAAATTGCACAACTACAAGAACGTAAGAACATAACATCTAAAAGCCGGCTTTTACAGTTAAATCCGAAGTTGGACGAAAACAACGTGTTACGAGTCGGTGGAAGATTGAACCATGCGAAGATAAATACGTTACAGAAAAATCCCATCATACTGCCACCTAACGACAAGTTGACGGAGCTACTAATTAATCAAGCTCATATAACAACGCTTCACGGTGGTCCAAGACTAACGCTTTCGCATCTCAGAGATAAATACTGGATACTGAGAGGAGTCAAAACAGTAAAAGGGCGCTTGGGAAAGTGTATCAAGTGTCATCGTTTTAAACCAATAACAAACAACCAATTGATGGCCGATCTTCCCGCACCCAGGGTGATGCCGTCACGACCCTTCACCCACACAGGCGTAGACTTCACTGGCCAAGTGGAAGTCAAGGCGAACAAAGGGCGCGGGATCAAGACGACCAAGGGATACATATCGGTGTTTGTCTGCCTAGCGACCAAGGCAGTTCACTTGGAACTTGTATCGGACCTTAGCTCTGAAACGTTTCTTGCCGCCTTCAAAAGATTCTGCGCTCGTCGAGGCACTCCAGAACATCTCTACAGTGATAACGGAACTAATTTCAGAGGAGCAGCCAGAGCGCTAATGCAAGAAAGAAACGAGGCTCTTCAACATTACGTGAACACTGCCCTCATAGATAACCTAACCAACCAAGGTATTGAGTGGCATTTCAATGCACCAGCGTGGCCAACTGCTGGTGGTCTATGGGAAGGAGCCGTGAAGAGTACGAAGGTCCACCTCCGACGAATAATTGGAGAGCAAAAGTTAACATTTGAAGAGTTTTCTACGCTTCTAACACAGATTGAGGGTTGCCTGAATTCTAGACCCCTCACACCTTTAACAGAAGACATCGATGACCTAGAGTGTCTCACCCCGGGACACTTCTTAGTTGGTGGACCGGTCCTAGCAGGCCCGCTGTCCCCAGAACGAGAACCGGCCTGCATCAGAACAAGATGGCAGTTAACAGAGAAAATACACAAAGATTTTTGGAAGAGATGGTCGACAGAGTATCTGCACACGCTACAGACCCGCAGCAAGTGGAACACCGTAAAAGATAATCTGAAGATAGGCGACATGGTTCTCGTGAAAGAGGACAATATTCCACCTGCGAAATGGCTTCTCGGAAGAGTAACAGAAACCCACCCTGGGAAGGACGGGCATGTCCGCGTCGTTTCGTTAAAAACAAAATCAAACATTTTGAAGCGACCCATTACCAAACTCTCACCGTTGCCAATAGAGCGAGAGGAACCGAATAAAAACAACATAACATCGGCCTCGGCTACACCAACAATTCAACTAAACCAAGCAAAACGTAAGAAGAAACCAGTCAGCAATTTTATTTGTTTGGCACTACTACTTCTCTCAACTTTCGTACCCGCGTCAGCACAACAGAAGATAACCGAACTAACTCCAGCTAAGTTAGTTTATTTTGATAAACAAGCCGATATGCAGATAATACAAGATCAGTGGAAGATGGTGGTCTATTACAATATGACCACTTACTGGCAAGGTTTTTCAAGCATCGAAAAATATGTGAATCATCTTATAAGCCTCTGCAGTCAAGAAACAGAATTCATTACCATCGCCTCTCAACTACAACATGAACTCAGGGAGCTGCAACATTACAACAACATAATATCTACAGAACATGGAACACGCTCAAGTAGACTAAAACGAGGTCTTATTGATGGCGTCGGATACGTTGCAAATTCACTGTTTGGCGTTCTAGACGAGAGATTCGCGCAGCAATATGACAAGGACATTCAACTAGTACGAGCGAACGAAAATCATCTGTTGAACCTATTCAAAAACCATACTTCCATAATAGAGGGCGAATACAACCTTCTTCAAAGAAACGAGCAGGTGATGAACCAACAGTTCTCAGCCATCAACAAACATCTTACGGAACAAGACAAACGCATCAAGCTCGACCGTCAAAACGCTATGTACATAACAGCGACAGCACTGGCCGCCAACATGGTCGTGGCGAATTTACGAAGAATACAACAAATGCTACTAGATTTGATAACAGATGTAAAGGACGGACGCGTTGATATGCACCTACTGAAGCCAGATCAATTTGAAGAACAGCTAAATATCATCGCGGGCCAGCTTCCGGGCGAACTGTCTCTCCCGTGCATTAATACAAGACATTGCGTACAAGAAATGTACAAGCTATCTCGCGTACATGTGCACCTAACAGACACCTTCCTTTTGTTCGAGTTCAAGTTACCTTTGGTAAACACAGAACATTACGAACTCAATCGAATTATACCGATCCCGCAAATAACTTCACATACAACTCAGCAGATCGTGATAACATCGGAATATTTGGCAGTGAATCTAAAGAAAGACGCCTTGATACGCCTATCATATCAAGACATAGCAACATGCCTACAGGTAAAAGAAAAACAACTGTTATGCAGTTTACATCTACCTATTTACAACATGAAAGCCGACACAAACATATGTGAAGCTCAATTAATTAACAATAAGGACTTATCCAGTTGCAAAACAATAACATCGGAGTGCACTGACAAATGGATCCGATTACACAGACCATTCACCTGGCTGTTTGCGTGCTGTGAGGAGTGCGCGGTACGCACTTTCTGCCCAGCTGGCGTGACGTCACTATCGTTACGTTGGACCGGGATCATTACTTTGGATTCAAGCTGCATGCTCAAAGGAGATAAAATAACCATACATTCTCACAACAATTTCCACAGTAAGATGGTTATCAATGAAGATAACTTATACGTGCAAGAGTCAGCAATAAACCACGTCATCGAAGCGAAAAACTACAGTTTCGCTCCTGAAGACCATATGGAAGCTTTGAAGAACCTGAAAACCAATATAGAAACAGTAAAAGCGCAACAAGAAGCTATGAACGAGATAACATCATCTCATGATACTCATCACTACACCGTTATGACCTTTATTGGCATTTGCATACTTGTTGCCATGACCTGGACCGGTCTGTACATACGACGAAGATTTTGGAACACAGCAGCCCAAGCCATCGCGCAGGATGACAGTCCAGCGAAGGAAGTTGACAACTCGTCGTTTCGGCAGCCTCGTGACTTCGACAGCGTTAGCGAGGTGGTTGTACATGCCCCAAAACTTGTTAACAAGGCTACATCGCCTTAACTTATTTGTTATTTTCCTTTCTTTTCTTTAAATTTGGCAGCATGTACGAGCACGCTCGACATTTATATTACGCTGACGGCGCACCGATGCATGCGTCATTATACTTTACCTAAGACATTGATTATAGTTATTTTTTAGTGCAATAAACGTACTCAACTTGGACGGACACATATTTTACTTAACATTCCGTCTTTCTAACGAACAAGCCTACAATCAACATAAGTACATGTAGGGTGTGGTTAACTATTACACCCGACAATAGTATTAGTAAAGATAGTATAGATTGAAAAATGAAATGGTTTTAATTTGTTTGTTCGAGATATAGAATACCTAATAAGTACATACAAAGTGTAACAAAAGTAGTGGTCGATCGTTTTCTAATAAGAAAAGAATAAAGGAAACAGAAATTACATTAAAAAACATAAAAAAAAGCAACATACAGACGAATTGAGAACCTCCTCCTTTTTTGAAGTCGGTTAAAAATTACATTGAAATGAGAAGACGTACCTGCCCCATACAAAAAAGAAATGTTTTTACGTTGTAATTAATGTTTATTGTTATTATTATTCGCATAATAATATTGGTTTTTGTGTCTAAGCATAATAATATTTTTGTCTATAATGAGTGGTGATATCTAACAAAATATTTACACGGAAAGCCACTAAATTAGCAAAATACATGGCTCCGGTTATATATATACCCTTAAATGATAGAAAAAGTTAGTAATAAGTAGTATTTTGATAAAAATGTCATAAAACTATTTAAAAGTGTTAAAATACACTGATCAATTTGTATTTTTTATAAGGAATCATTATTTACCACCATAAAATCGACCTTCCGGTATAATTTTGTGTATGATTTGCTTGCAACGTTTGTATTTATTGTAATCAACAAGGAATGAAGAAAACTATAGCCAATTACGATTTTTAAATACGGAAATATGCAAAATGAAAACAATATTCTAGCTAATTGAATACCTATAAATGAGACATCCTTACTTATTTTTTCTGCGATTCATCTTGAATATTACAGATCAAATATGAAAAAAAAAATGTTTATTATTAAAATTTTCAGGATATTCTTAAATTTATTCATTTTTTTTAAATAACTTATTAACTCATATTTAGTTGGATTATATTTTTACCTAATTACTAGAATTATAATATATTCGATACACAAGAAAAATCAGCTATTATAAATCATTTCCGTTTCACCATACTAGCGTCCGTAAATTTCCTGGAGTATAACGTCAAAGAAACTGCTCGATCAATCGGCTCACGCGCCGCGCGTGGTAGGTACATTCGGGGGGGGGGGGCGGTGGCGCGGCTGAGCGCGGAGCAGAGCACGGCGCGGCGCGCGGCGTTGCCGTTCCACTCGTTCGAGCTGGCAACGTCGCGTAGGTATGTACCTATTAGTATCGGTACCAAGTATTGATAAAAGTATCGATATCTGTTTACCGATATTTAAGTTTACCGATACAATTATCGATATATTCGGGCAATATCGATATTGTTATCGATATTTTCTTAAAAATACCGATATGTCTCGGTTATCGATATACAGTCCCTGCATACAAGATCATTATGAATCCAATAGGTTTTTATGCCACGTCTGTTCGAAAAGTTTCTCGAGGCTAGAGAATTTAAATGCACATTTAAACAACCATGATAATAAAATGTTTTCTTGTGCTATTTGCAAAAAGAAGTTCCTTAGAGAATGTACGGCAAAGATGCATGAAAAGAAGTGCAGAGTTAGTGGGGCTTCATAACCTTACTTAAGTTTAGCGTATGCTGTCATAAAAAAAGAAGTTAAGAAAGAAGAGAGCCGAGGACAGCTAAGCTAAGCTTTAATAAGGAGGCTGTGCTATGATGATCCCCAAACCCAGGCTCCTTAAGTCAGATCTTCTTGGGTTGCATTAATAACTTGATCTTGAGATGTGTCAAAAATTGCAATTTTCTTTGGTTTGACATTAACTTTGACATGTCTTGAAACGGGCGTCACAGCTGAGATGAATTTATTAATACTGCCCCTAAAAAGCGATTCACTCGTCCATGGCATGGCTTATATAGTATTATTATTATCTATTGTTAGTAGGTATAATAGAACAAAATAAATATAAATGCATCAAAATAACAATGGCTCTTATTTGACATGTAATCGGCTCTTTTTTCTGTAGGTATGTGAACATGAAATATGCAAATTTCAGATGTAACTCATTGAGCGCGTCACACACGGAGCTATAATATTTATTAATGTGCCAGCATATATATTATAGCACGGTATCTTACGATATATTTTCGTATATTTTTACTAGTCCACGTATATATTAATATATATTATAGCTGCGTGTGTGGATTCTGTCAAATATTACGGAAAATATATCGCAATATACCGTGCTATAATATACCTACAAAGTGTTTTTTTATTCGTCTTAAACATTTTGGGGGTTAAATCAGTAAGTTATACTGATCAACTTTCACCATGGGACCAACTCCGAAATCGCGAAAAAAATTTTGACCATCCCATACATTTTGGCTAGTCAGCTGACGATGTTTTGTATGGGAGGGTCAAATTTTTTTTTCGCGATTTCGGTGTTGGTCCCATAGTGAAAGTTGGTCAGTATGACTTACTGATTTAACCCCCAAAATGTTTAAGACGAATAAAAAA